>OY728123.1:917867533-919328724 GCA_963277665.1 Viscum album | reverse complement strand
ATGCAAACAAAACCGTCATTTTGGTGTACGGTGAACTATAGCCTTGCGAACTGATGTAATATGTTCTTCATCACCACCTATAATGGATGGTTATAATGATATATTTGATATTTATATATGATGTTAGTATCATTTTTATAATTATAGAGAGATACTATATTATCCACTTTAGTATCTTTCCATCCATTTAAAAATGATAATGGATTTTTTTCGTACGTGTGGACTACCACCCCTACGAAGCGATGTGATTTTCCATAACCACATCACATGGATGATATATATAAGTATATTTATAGAAATAATAATATATTTAGAAAAATTATGGAAATATAAAATAAAATTTACCTTCTTTCCATCATGATCATTAAGAAATGGAAGTGCTACTCATGCTAATGTACATAAAACTATCTCAATGATTGAAATGTAGTTAATTTTTCCTAAAAACATTTCATTTTCAGTTTTAAAAGTATAAATAATATATAAAGTTATAATAATTTCATTATTATTACTTTGGATATGATTAAATAATTACTACTTTGTTCATAGCTAATCTACCGATGTAATTTTTGATATATGATCCAAATATCATCAAAACATCCTACATGAATTTAATTGATTATGTAATTATATATAACATAGTAATAAATGAAATAAATGGAATAATAAACTTGAAAAAGGTTCTTCATCAAGTAAATAGTTAACACATTTTTATTACTCATGAATATAAAGAATGTATGTGGAGATTCGGACACATGGTAAGGGACACTTTATTTTAAAACCCTTATTTTAAATATGTTAATGATTTGTTTTCTAAATTTTTCTATTCCATATCCATATTATTAAATTTATTTTATTTATTTATTTATGAATTATAAATTAAATTTTATGTCTCTTTTGAATTTATTTCAAATTCATTAAAAATTAATCTTTTTACATATTTTTATGGAATTTTTTTTATTTCTTTAGAAAATAAAAAAGTAATTCTATATTTTAATGTATATGACATCACAATCTTTTATATTCAACAAAACCATTATTTAATTTTTGGAATCATTTATAATATTACTAGTTTTATTCAATGAAAAAACCTCTTTCCATTTTTACTAGGAATTTAAGGTTTCTATATTTTTTCTAAACAAAATGGGAATATTGAGAAACAAATTTTTTTTATTATGGGCTTAATGAATGTTTTTATGATACAAGATTCCATGTTTTATGATTATCAATTATGATTGATTTCATTTAGTGTAACACATAATCATAGACATATTATAATGGGTATACCAAAATAGTGATCTAATTCATTGCGTAATGTTTTTTCTCATGAGACATTATATATGAGATTAGGGAATAAACGTAATCCATGATAGGATTCATTTCACCATATGATATTGTCTTAGAAGTTAGCCTTAACTTATAATTATTTCATGTTTTTTATTCCCCATTTACTTTATTAGTTTTATTTTATGTTTAAAATTTCTCATGAAATGTTTTACGAAAATATTTAGGGAGTGAAATTGATTTTCTAGATAAAAACATATTTATTTTTAACAAAAAGTTTATTTTTGAAAAAAGAAATCTTTTTAAGTATTAATGAAACAAATAGTTTCTTTATTTTATTTCCCTTACTAATACTTTTGTGCTCATCCCATTTTTTTTAAAAAATTCACAGGTTTTTAAGATGTGTAGGAACAATGTTGAATACATAATATTGGAAAATAAAAGAAGTGTATAGTGATAATAATTCTTAATTAATTTCATGGGTATAATTATGTAATGGTTTTTAAAGATTATCTAAAACTCTAAACCAAAAAGATATTTGGGTATGTAAGTGGTCCCATATTTTATTTTAATATTTTATTCTTTGGATGGTTGAAATTTGGTCACATTTATTTCTATCAAATCCAAAAATGTAATTTTTATGATTTTAGTGTTGGATCCATGATTATATGTTTTGGAATATTATAGTTTGTATTAGAGCAGGGTTTATTAATCTTTAGACATTATGATGTTTTCATTTGAGGTTATCCTAAGAGTTATGGATAAAATCATGTGTTTATAAGATTATGGTATAAAATAATTTCAATGGATTATATAACATTTATTAAGGTTTTAAATAATTGAATTTTACAGTGATTAATGATATTTTTGGTGATTTTTTTATAAGGTTGAGGTATATATAACCATTACATTTAAAATGAAGGTTTATTTCATAATAATACTATTATCTTTTGGGGGATATAAGTTGGAAGGTATGAGATATCTCGTAAGGTTAAAAAAATATTTAATGTTAAAGTTATTAATGTTATTTTCAGAATTCTCATCATATGTTTTTGGAATATTATGGAAATTGTGTTAATTAGTTTTAGGAAAACAATAAATCATATACTAGGAAAAAACACATTACATCTGGAAAGACCGCGATGCTTAAACACACAACTGAATGGAAATAAGAGTGAAACACCTACCAATAGCCTACATGATGTACTGATTAGCATGGAATTGTTTTTTTAATATAAACTATTTGATAGATAATAATTAATTTTATTTTGGGAACATTTAATTTATCATATATATAAAAATGGGATGAAAAATTATTTTGGGGTCATGTTTTTAATGTTATTTTAGAAGAATATCAAAATAATTTTAGGGAACATTATATGATTAAGGTAAGAGTTATATTATGGGATAATTTACTATGATGAGAAATTTTCAAATATCATCATGAATATTCTCAATGTAGAGATCCATAAAATCATCTTGATGATGTTGCAGGTTCATGGAATAAGTAAAACACTTGCACTAAGAAATTAAATCTGACACCATCTTATTTTATCGTTTTATGAATTTTGAGAGATTGAGTACTAATTTCTTCTGAAATTTACAGTTAAATTGATAGAGAAATTATAGATGAATATTGTATAATCCTTTGATTGATCTAACTGGTAGAACAGTATACCAGGTGAAGGATGTTCCTTCTAAAGTTTGTACAAAACATTTGAGCTTAGATGCCTCTTGTTTCCCTAGGGTCCCCATCATAGGTCCATAACTAGACATAAAGTGAATTAGATGTTGTTCCAGATCCCTTGAACCATTTAATATTGTGAACATAGGTTTTCTGAAATATGGTAGGGGAGGATTTGAATCCACCCACATAGGGTAAGGTTTCATCTCTAGTTGATCTGGTTCACATCATCCTTCCATAACTCCTAATCAATACTCCAATGTTTCAATAGTATCGATGAGTTGGGTAGGAATTTCCAACTGGGTAGCATCCTGAGAAAGGGGGAAAATAGGTTGGGATATCTATAGTAGTTCTTCTTGTACATGTTGTGGGTAACCTATAGAGGCTAGTCTATGAGAATATATTTGACCTAGCTATGGTTGTGTACCCAATAGAGGAAACTCATGATATCTTTCTATCATGGGGTCTTAATTTATTGTTTGTTGGAACCCCTTGTTGAGTGGTTGTTCCAATCCGATTTAAAATGTTGATATGAACCCTCTTTGTTGAGTTTGTTGGATGGGAGAATAGGGTTAGGCTCTACTTATATAACATATCCAGTAGGGATGATGCCTTTGAGTAGATATGTTTTTAGTTTTATCAACTCTCTTGTCCCATCCTCTTGTTGATAAAATCATTCCATGAGTGTGTCTGGGTTGACACGCTCGGGTAACAGGTGGGATTGAATTGTATCCCTGGCCTTTTCAATTGTTGATTCCCATTGAATGGGAGGTAAGGGAGCATTTTAATAGATTCCTAGATTGTTTTAAATCATTTTATTTTAGGAACATATACCATCTTCAATCATTTTAGTGCAGACTATATTTTTAATAGACATATCCTCCACATGTTCTCCCATATTGACCTGATATTCTACAACATCAGTAGGAGTGGTGGTAATGATGTTTATTTACATGAATTGAATTTTGATCATTTCATCAGTACCTTAATAATTTGAGAACCAGTTTCTCTGGGAACTTCCTATGAAATATCTAAGATTGTTTGGAGAGTTTATCCTCTTGATAGGACTTTATTTTGGGATTATCATGAGATCACATCATTTCATTCAAGAATAAATTCAATGTTTTGTGGTGAAGGGTGATCTAAAGGGAACCTCAATATAATTTTTTTCCAATGTACCTATAGAATAAACTACATCACGGGATGGGATGAACCTAAAAGATTTGTTTTTTGGAACTCCCACCGACCAAGAAAAGAGCGACTTTCATAGGGGAGGAGGATGAGGTAAAAAATCCTCCATCCATGTGGGATAGTGGTAATTCATAACACTTTGATATTGATTTTTTTGCCTTAAATATTGTCTTAAAAATATCATATCCCTATCGGCTAGGGTTTCTCCTGTACTACCATGGATGTAGTTTTTTTGGATACTCTTTTGATTTTATGGAGCTTTGTTCAAACATGGGTTGGATGCATCATATAAATTGAATCTGAGATACCTACTTCAAAATATATTAGCACAGTCAAATAATTGATTTTCATTAAGTTGGAGGCTTGATCGATATTTTTATATTATTAATGTAGGAGTTTGTTGATGTATTTCTCTCTTCTGGCTTGACATCTTCAATAATCATTCAGGTCTGGTTCTTGTTGAGAATACCATTTTTTGTGAGTAGTGTTCATTTTTCAAAGGCAAAATGAGGTAATGACATTACATGTTATAAAATCTGGTAGGATTTTATGGTTGGGGAGTGAGGTAAAATTAAATGCATCATTTTCACCACATCCTATAATATGAACAAAGGATGGGGAATCAGTTATCAGTTAACCTGAAAATTTTAATACATAAAGGCATTCATGCTCAATGGATTCTTTCTATTTTCAAAATTTTGTGTTTCACGTTACTAGGAGGGCTGCCAAGTCGATTGTATGGTTTATTGTTTATGTTACCTTGAAGTGACCTAGATATTTTTCATAGGTCAATACTTTTGTTTTTAAATAATGAAGAGTTATCCATATATTCAGGGGAATGGCATGAACACAATCTTATGACAGTTCTCTGGAATGATATATTGGTAAGTGGATAAAATTCAAAACATGGATTGTATATTATCTTTAGCCAACTATCTCCTCATGAGAAATATTTATCCTTCGTCTTTGGCAAGAGGCACCTCACCTCAACCTGATCCAGCCAAGGCAGATTTTTTCCAAATGTTTTATTGGGAACAATTGAATAGGTAGGGATTTCCTCTATCAAATTAAAAGGTAAATGATCCAAGGGTGGTTCTTATAATGACCATTTCTATGGTATTTTTTCTAGTTGAGAAAGTAGGTCACTTGTAAATTATGATGTATTGAAATGAATGGCCTCATTTTCCCAAGTGCCTCGCAATAGGATGGATTTCTCATAGTTGATTAATTAAGGAGAGGACCTTCTCAATGAAATGGAGTGTCACTATGGGGAATACCTTCATATAAAATTCTATCAAGTAGAGGACTACCATCATATCTTTACATCAGACCATAAGAAAAATTCATAAAGTGTATACCCTAGGGAAGTCCTTCAAGTCATATGGTAACATGGGGAGGGCCTTGATATTTCATGATATTCTAGGAATGAAGAGGGTTACCATAGCCCTCATCAGGATATAGGCTCTCATGATTGATTATATTCTGGACATAAAGTAATCCTTCATAGTAAGATGTCCAGGGAGGACCTACGGAACTGTTGGCAGCAAATTTGCGGGGAGGACCTTCACAATTGTAGCTACTATTTATGTAATTTGGTAACATAGGATTATGATCATGAGACACCATAGATAAATGTATGAGGACTTCCAGAACACTATCATTTAGTAGAAAATGTTCATATACCATTTATTCATTTTACAATTTTCTTGGGTTATACTTATTTTTATATGATTTCTTACAGATAATTGGGGTCGCCTTCTGTGGGTGATAGTTTTCACAATAGGGGCTTGTTTGAGTAGATCTCTTGTTTCTAATAGAATGCTTTATAGGTATCTATAATTTTTTTAGGGATATGTGCCTTCTCTAGAGTGGCCTTTGAGATGGTCTAATGACCTCTAGTTGGAACGAGGGTATGGGCTAGATCCAATTGTGAATTTATCATGGTATTTTTACATAACCCTCCGGGATAGAAGAAGGAATTTTTATCTACACTATGGTGACTCTCAAATTATTATTCTGAGTCACTTTAAATTCATTAGTGGGGTTGTATGCCTAAATCCTAGTCACCTTAGATGCAATCATTATCTCCTGGAACACCTACAGAATGTGGAAAACAATAGATGTTTATCCCTCCATCATTACCAGGATGTAAGAGGTGACTTCTTCTAATAGAAAGAGAATATATTCCCATTCTATAACTGGATAAGGGATTCATTCCTTATTCTATCCTATATTTATTCTTGGAATAGACTGAAAATCACCATAGGCAGGGAATGTGATATAGGTCTGCCCCATGTTTCTTGTCAGGATTTGTCAGGTAGTTTCTCTGGATGCCACTAGACTATTCTAGAGAGAATGGTAGATGAGGGAAGTTTTGTGTTCCTTCTCATGGTTTTCCATCGTGTTTTTTTGTAGGATTCTCTAGAGGGAATAAAGGTAGATACTAGTTCCCTATTGATTATTCGTTACTCCATGTATATTTTCCTGAGGGACCAAGTCTTGGTGACCTAGGTCAGACTCCGAAGGGAAGAACCCTCATCAGGCTAATGGTTTGATTCTACATGGAATTGGTGCTGATGGTTTCTATCAGGAACCCTTTGAGGAGACCCATGTGCTTTCTATATGAATATTTTGGTGACCCTATGATTTTCTTCATTAAGATATGTGATGAAAATTTTGTTGTATTCTAGGTATAGGATCCCAAAATGGTTTGGGATGAAGATCTATTCCATCTTCTTCTGGGACACTAGCCATTGTTTATTGGATAGTGAGTGAGGATTTATGAGCTGAAGGGCATAATTTTCAGCCTCCATGGTTAGTACAATACCATTGATATGGTACTCTTGAATGAGTACATTTGAGATAAGGGGATGAAGGTACTAGGTTGGTGAAAGTTTCCTCTAATTTGATGAGGACAATTCTTGGGAGAAAATAGATGCATAAGTTTAGGATGGTTGATAGGATGGAATTTTTGATTGAATGGAGATATGATGAAAGTTTCTGTGTATAAAAAATATAGAAACCTAAGAAAGTAGCATCTCAATAAACAAACACATGAATAATAAATTATTTTAGATTCATGTTTCTCACATTAATTTTGTTACCATGAAAGGGGCCTTACATATGGGAGACATAATAATTTTGGTAAAGGATTAAATTTGGGTTCACCATTTTTGTTTTATATTTATTTCATGACATCACTCATTTCAAGTTAATTCAGACCTACTTTCCAAAGGTAGGTGGTCACTTGGATTTATCAAATGACAGCTTATAAAGAATGTTGGTGGAGAGGATAGGGTTGGGATCATTTAAATCTTTTGGGGAGGAATTATTTCCCACTATAGGAATCTCTTATAGATTTAAGATGTGTTTGTGAATCCTTTATTAAATCTCAAGTATTGAACAAACCAACCTTAAGTCAAATATAAATTATTAGCAAGTATTGTCTTTTGAATCATCTGTATATATCCATGGTTATTCATAAATGGATACATGTATAGGTATATGAGGTTATCCATTAATGGTTCCCATTTATATATGTAATAGATATTCTTATGTTGTTTACTATTAAGATGTTTGTTTTAATCCACAGCATGGGGCGCTATAGAATTTATCATCATCTAGTAAGATGGCAGTTCCTTTGATGTCGGGATTGGGCCAATGATAAGTGATTCCTATGTATCCTTGTGAAAGGAATTAGAACCCATGTAGTTCAATAAAACTTAAAAGGACACAACATACCTTTTAAGGTCATGTGACAAGAAACAAATCATGTAGTTTAACATCATGCATCAAGGATGTCTAGGATGGAGGTGCCTAGTCAAAATTTGGTGCGGGAATTATGATAAAGTGGACCAAGGAATAATGGAAGGGATGTGTCCTCCCAACATGAATATGAACCTACTGGTAGTGTGTCCCATAGAAGATTAGGGTTGATCGAGATTTTGGGTTTGGACCATATTGAGGCTTCCGGTATATCATGTTTGGATAGGAGTAAAAGCCCATTTAGTTCGGAATGTTATGTATTACACTTATAGAGTAGTTCCAATATAACTTGATTAGGGATTATATCGAGTATGAGACCAATTGTAACATGATTGGGGATTATACTCAGTAGGAGGCCCAAGATAAAAATATTGGGGATTATACCAAGTAGGATATCCAATGTGGTATTTGATCATGCTGATGTTGTGATCGACACTAGTCTACAAGCCCATGTAAGTCAATATTGGTGTGGGAAAAAGAGGAATAAAAAATATGGTAAACCTCACAATCATATTTATCCACAAGTGGATAAGGCTATAAGAGAGAGAAGGGGCTTTAATGTGCCCATCTCCTCTTTTTTATCAAGCGTCGTGGTAGAGAAGGATGGAAGAGAAAGACATGTTATAAGAAAGACTAGGCGCCTACTCCAAAATGGATTCCCTATTCCCAATTTATGAGATGACGAGAAAAGGATAAGTCACTATCCATCGTCAAAGAGAAAGGAAGGTGGTTCCCCTCATGGTCTGAAATGGGGAGGTCCATGGCACTGCCTCCAAGGATTGGTTCCTTGTTAATAAGGGGATACATAATTGTAAACATACTAAGGACCTTACCCATTGGGTAGGAGAAGTGTATGAAAAATTTTATTGTGGGAATACATAATCTAATGGGATACATGATGATGTTTCCTTTTCCCTAATCATGAAATTCTGTAGGGATTCATAGATGAAGTTCTTAACTAGTTAACAAAGGGGACAATATGGGTCCCAGAACATCCTGGTCGAGATTGATGGAAAATGTTAATTGGATACTTTAGTGATGGGACATGGTAAGGTCAAATTATATGTGGAAGAATTCTAATGAGACTAAAGTAATCCATCTCACATACAGTTTGTTATGAGAGATGGTGGTTCGTAAAGACTCAATCCACATATGGTTCACTGAGTGGTGATCAGAAAATAAATTTTCTATGTGAATGTATATCCATAAAATATTTTTCTATGAGTATGTATTCTACAAAGGTTTTTATATGTGGATGAGTTTTTTTTGAGAGGACACCCCTGTTTGGATGGTGGCATGACTTCCCTTTCTAACATTGCGATATTTAGTAAGTGATTACCTGCTGAAATCGCTTGCTCAGGCTATTTATATATGTTATTTGTGTTTCTTATCATCCATTACTATGTGGGGTTTTTATATGTTTATGGATGTAACTATTATATATTTAACTAGAAGTAATGAAAAATTGACACCTGTGAGGGATTATGGTTTTTGGGTGGTCTGAAAATAATTCCTTCCCCATAAACAAAGTTTCATTTGTGGGGGTCAAAGGTGATATCTTTCCCCAAAAAACAAAATGTTGTTTGTGGGGGTCCTGGAGGTCATGACACTACCTAAAAATGACGTTTCATTTATATGGGCCTTGTATGTCATGCCTCACTCCTCAAATGATGTTTTTTTGTGAGGGGGTTCCTAGAGGTCATGCTTCTCCCTACAAATGGAGTTTTGTTTAAGGGGGAGCTATGAAGAATGATGAATTCAATAGAAGGAGTTCTATATAGAAGATTGGGTTTCTTTGAGGATTTTGGCCTTTAACCATTTCTAACTTTATCTATCTCTTCTAGACTTTCCAAATTTATAAAATCCTTTGTATAATCCTTGTAAACATTTCTGGACCCAACAATGGGAGTTCAACAAAGCATTTTCAAATGTCAAAACGTTGATAATAGAGTTTAGGTTAAAATTTTATGGATTAAATTTATTAATTTTTTAGGGAGGGGGATAATGTTACACCCTAATATTTTAAAACTAAAACCATGTTTGATAGTATATACAATATGCAACATCGAACCTAAACAAACCGTGAAACTGTTTCAATAAATATGATTGGTATAACCTATCCATTAAATTATGAGGCTTGGATAGGATTAAAATCATTATGATATGTATATATATATATATCCTTAAAAATATAAATTCATTGATTCATTCTTATCTAATAATCAATCAATTTTTACTATTGTTATTTTATTCTTCAAAAAATATGTTTTGATAAAAATTAGTTTATGTTGTTTTTTGGGAGAAATATTAGATTTAGTTTCTATAACTTTTAGATATTTTATTTTATAACTAGAGTATAATTTTTGTAAATCATAATATCAAAATTATCTGATAGTAAAATTTTTATATTTTTTTGAAAAGTATTATTTTTTAATTTATAGTGAAATATAAAAAAATTTATTGAAATCTGTATTTTATTTTAAAATATTTACAAAGTAAAATTCTATTTTGGATTAGTTTTAAAATTTAATAAGTTATTTTTTATTAAAAATTATATAATTATAGTCTTTGGAATTAATTTTATACTTGAATTTTCTATAAAAACATTTTTATAATTAAAATGGTATTTTTATGAAAAACTATTTTTCGTTAAATTTTTCATTTTAATCAAAACATTATTTCTATCACTTATATAAATTGAATCTTGAAAAACAGATTCCATATTTGTAATAATAAGGTCCAAATTTGGTAAATAATTCCCTTTTACTTTCAGTCATTATGAATGGAAACAATAAAAAATAATTGTCACCATAGTAAGGGTTAATCGAGTAATAATGGTGAAAAATAATATTATATGGAATTAAAAATTACCCAAAAACATGCCTTTATCATATTTGATGAGTTTATTTATCCCATTTCCATAATAGTTTCAAAAATACGGGAACATGGTGCAATATTTATTTTATTTTACATTTATAATATTTTATGTAAAGAAAAGTAAAAAAATTCATTGTAATTGTTTTATTATCTATAAATTTTTGACATAGAGATAAAATTAGGCTTTGTTTAGTTCTAAATGGTTTATTTGAAAATAAAAATAATTATTTATATCATGTTAATTTATTTCTAATTTCTAGTTGTGAAATATTTACCTTAAATTCTTACACAACACTGACACAATATTTATTCAATTAATAGAAAAATACAATAAAATATTTAAAAAATATTATTAGTAATATAATATGAATGAATTGTTGTGTTACATAAATATTTTAGAAAAATATGACATGTTATTTATGTTTAAAATTATTATATTATAATTTAATTTATTTCATTTTGTTTTCAAAGTTGAATTAATTGAACTGTATCAAAAATGACATAGTGATAGTTTATGTAAAATAATACATTATTAAATTAATTAAAATTCATAAATATCTTAGAGAATGAAAATTATGACTATAATGTATTTATAATTTCATTACATTGAAATTTATGAGCCAATTTTTATCTTATAAATAACAATTAAATTGTTTAATATTAAAAAACTCATTACCACTATTACGGTTAAAATTGGTTAACAAAGGGGTTAATCAAAATGATAAGGTTTAAAATGATATAAAAACCTATGAAAATATTATTTTATTATTTTATTAATACCATATATTTATTATATTAAAATAAATTTTATTTTGAAATAATTTTACAAGAGTTATAAAAATATTATATTTTTATTTTTCCAATACTTTCAAAAATGACATAAATAATATCTTATAATAAATAATATTTTATTAAATGATTTAAAATTCCTAAAAATCCTATATTAATAATAAGTATTGGTTTTTGGTTGATCATATCATCAACTATCCTTTTATAGGAAAATTTTCCTTTTTCATAACTATCTCGACCCCTAAAGATTAAGATGTTTTGTTATCACAGTAATCATAAAAAGGGTTAACAGAGAGTTAAAACAAAAAGGTATGGGTGAAAACAACACCTAATAATGTCCAAATTTTATTTTATTAGATTATTTCAAATCATAACCATATTCTGTTCTAATATTATTATTTGGATCCATTTAAACTTGAAATTCAATGTATATTATTTTAATAATTTAAGAAATACCAAGAATGTCCCTCCCCTCATTATAAAAGGGAACCCCTATCCTATTCTCTACAGACATCAAGATCTATATGGTTTATCCAATATCAGTATAAATACCTTAAAAATTATATGGGTCTTATCTTTTGTATATAACCAACCTTACATGGCTTGATGTAAAAAAACAATGGAGGTTGTCTTAAGAAGAGGTATAGTTATTAACCAATAATTTTAATTTTATCTCTTATTCTAACTCTATTAAATATTATCCAACCATGATGAAATAATAAAACCAATGTATTACATATACTAATATGTGTGTTTTTTAATGTAACACCCTCTATCCATCTCCTCTTCCATTAAATGGGAAACAAAACTATCATTTGTGTGTACAACAGACTACCTCCTCACAAACTAATGTAATTTGTTTTCCTTAACCACATATTACAATTGGTTATAATAATGGATTTAATGGTTATATATGATATTTATGAAATATTTATCATTATAAAAATAGAATATATCATCTAATTTTTTACCTTTCTATCTATTTAATAATGATAACATCATTCAAGTGTGTCTGTGGACTACCTGCTCTACAAAACGATGAGATTTTATTACATCACCACATCCCATGGATAATATATATTAGTTAACTTATGGAAATAATATGGTATTTATAATCATTATTTAAATATAAAATAACACTCACCTTATTTCCATCATTATTATTGAAAAAATAAAAACATTACTCATGCTAATATACAACCTACTATCTCAATGACTGTAAAATAGTTCATATTTCATAACCATATTGAATTATTGGTTTGAATAAATATAATTAATGTATAAAAATTATAATTATTTCATTATTATTCTTTTTCATATGATTTAATAATGAGAAATTTTGAAATATACAAACTACTGATGTAATTTTGGACATATGATAAAATATCATCGAATTATCCGATGTGAACTTAATTGATTAAGTAAAAATATATGATATAATAAAAAATCAAATAAAGGTAATAATAAACATTGAAATGGATCTTAATTAAGTAAATATTTATCATATGTATATTATTTTGGAATATAAAAAACATATGTGGAGATTCAGACTCGAGTTATGGGATACTTTACATTAAAAACCCAGTTTTAAATGTTTTAAAGGTTTATTTTCTAAATTTTTATCTTCCATTTCTACATAATTAAAATTATTTTCAAATGAAATATGAATTATAAATGAAATTTTATGTCACTTTTTTACTTTCATTAATTTTTTTTGCAAAATTATTCTTTTTATTTTTTTATACTCAATAATTTGACTTTCTTTAAAAAATAAAAAAATAATATTCTATTTTAACATATATGACAATAGTTCCTTTTCCTGATTCTATAATAATTATTTTATTTTTTGTTTCCATTATATGCTTCCATGTTTTATTCAAACATAAAACCCTTAGTCCATTTTTTTAGATAATTTTATTTTTGAGAATTTAGTTTTATTAAAAAGGGATATATGAAGATCCTAAAATGTTTTCTTATAGGTGAAAATAATTTTATATGATGAAGGATACCATGTATTATGATTATTCTTTATGAGTGATTTCATTTTTGGAACACATAATCTTGAACATGTTATGATGGGTTTACCCTGATAGTGCTCCAATGTATTGGGAAATGTTTTTGACGTAGGAGTTGTTATATATGGGATTATGGAGTAAACCTAATCTACATTGGTACTTTTTCAACCATGAAATGTTATCTTGGACGTTATCCATGAATTATTCTAATTTTATGTTTTTATTTCTTCCAAAATTCCTTTATGAGTTTTATTTTTCATTTAATATTTCTCATGAAATGTTTTATAAAAAATATTTGGTCAGAAAAATGGAATTCTAGGATAATAAAATGTTTATTTTGAGCCCAAAGTTTTTTTTGGGAATTTTTTTACAAGTATTCATTAACTAAAGAGTTTCATTATTTATTATATGTCCCGTGATGATATTTATTTGCTCATCCCAAATTTTAAAAAAAATTTGGTTTTAAAGATGATTAGGAGAGATGATGAAGACATAATATGGGAAAAGTTATTATGGTTATAGTTGAAATAATGCTCACATAATTTCATGTGTATCATTATGTAAAATTTTCTATTGATTATATAAAAATATAAAACTAAAAGATACTTTGGTATATAAGTGATACCATATTTACTTTAGATTTTGTAAACATTGGATGAATGAAATGGGATCACATTTATTGGTATCAAATCCATAAATGTAAAGATTATGATTTTAGCACTGGTTTTGTGCATGCTGGTTTTGGGATGTTAGCTGAAAGAGGTGATGGTGAAGAATTTATATCCTTTTACTAGGATTTATGATACTTTAAATAATTTATTTGGAGTTTGGTGGTTCTCCAAGATTGATCTTCAATCAAGATATCACCAGTTGTGGGCTAAAGAGGAGAACATCCTTAAGATGATGTTTTGGAGTAAGTATGGGTTGTATGAGTATCTAGTGATGTTGTTTGGTTTGTGTAACAACCCAATATTTATTCAATGGAAATTCATTTCTTATAAATAGATCATAATGAACTACTAAGTCCAATGTGACCCTTAAAACATAAGTTTGTCACTTCTGAGATGTGAATTTCGAAAATCTGACAAACACGGTTACGATCAGTATGTTTTTTGGAGTTTGAGAAGAAAAACATATTTTTTGGTGAATAGTAGCCTACCATAATGAATAGTAACCTTAACTATGATATTATGTAAATAATATTCAAGTGGAATTACAATATACATATATTTTAGAATAAGTAAATGAATGTTTAAAAACTGGTTCTTGATAACAAATTATGTTTTTAATTAAATATTAACATAATCATATTTAGAAAATTATTTTTGAAAAATGGAATTAATTTTTATATTGTACACGTCAAAAAATGGTTAGGGAGAATTTTTTAGTTTTTCCTAAAATACATGAATTTTTTAGGAATAGTGAAATACCAAAATTTACAAAACAAGCTAAATAAGATAATTATAGAGTCATGCAAGATGTTCTGCTGATGTAAGCCCAATTGGTTCGGGATCACATGATACAATTACTATTATTGGTCAAGGAAGAATCACTATTCCTTTTCTTATGGGTAAATAATAAACTAATTAATTTTTTATTGGGAAATCCCCTCTCTCCTCTACTATAACCCCCCCATCACTCCCTCTTCTCTTCACTCCTCTAAAGCCTTGTGCCTTCTCCAAATTTTGTCCAAATATCCTCCCAAACTTCTATCCTATGTTCAACAGGCATTGGTCGCATAAAAAGACCAAAACCTCTCCCTTAAAGAGGCTCTCAAGGAAGTTTGGTTCCAGAGGTAAATTCCCCTTTTCAATTATTTGTCATTCCTTTCTAGTTCATTTGTTTTCTTTTTCTATTATTACCTCTCCTTATCCAAATTTTGGGATGACTCCAGTACCTTACATGTAATGGAATTTTTTCATGATTGTGTAATAATTTATCATAATCTATTCCTTTTACCTTCTTTTATACTAGTATCAAGAACACCATTCAAGATGTGTCAATTTACCACATTCAAGGACGATGGGCTTTTGATTTATATTATCATTATCAATTATGGTTAGGAAACCATTATTATTGTTGTTGAACCAGATTATTATATATGTAATATACACTATTTAAGATTATGTAATCACTTTGTACAAATGGTATTAAATTATAAAGAAAAATGAGTTCATCGTAATCAAAACCCACAAATTAATTGAAACCATTATCATTAAGGTTATATATAATAATTCATCCTCATGCCATGTAAAAAAGTTATATAAATGACCAATATCACCTATTAATTATCATAAATAATATGTGAATCTAATTATGGAGATTTACATCCATTCCACATGAACTCCATTAATTAAGAACAAGTGAACCGATTATGAAAATAAAGAAAATGAACACTACGGAATGACAAAATTCAATATAATAAATGATAAATAAGTGCATAAATAAACATAAAATAATTATTATAAATTAAACACATGTATAATAGGTTCTTAAATAGGTTATTAATAAGTATAATTTCATATTCCCGTAGCTTAAGTTCAAGGGTGGAGCACGTTCAGATTTAAGGTAAGGGTTTTCTCACCCGAACTTCCATTTTCATTCGGGTTACTTTCATTTTCTAATTACCTCAATGAATTTCTTTTGTATTATTATTTACTCCACATTAATTCGGTTTTAGTATTCTATATATGTACACCAACCAGAATCGTTCCTTATTTTATGGATGGTTACATGTTTTAAAAGTAACTTACGAATTGTTTTCCAAAATACAAGCCTGATCCAAGGGTATTTCTCTAATTCCTAACCCATTTTCAAGGGAACCCTATAATATATTATTTTGAAACCATTATCTTTATAAAATAACTCATTTTGTTATTAAAATACTACCTTACTTCACTTATAGTTTAATACAAATATTGTTCCAAAATAACTCTTCTTTTCAAAGTAAAAGTGTTTTTATCTCAAGAATTGTTCGAAGATTTTATGAGTGTATCTTCATCTATTTCAACACTCTTGTTGATTATTATGTTTTATTTGTATTAATATTTTATGGTATCATCTACCATATTTAATTTAATGGTTTATGATTATTTTGGTTGTGGATGTACTATCTTTAAAACATTCACCAATTTAACCTGAATAGTTACTGTTTATGCTTAATGTTCAGGGAAAGTTATTTACATTTCATATATAAGTTTCAATATGAAATTATATGTTTCTTATATTTACCTCATTCAAATGAGAAATTCATTGTACATATTATGTTTCAAGTGGGTCCCTCTATAGCCCCTCTGTGAATATGTAGGTCTCATGAGACTAACTATGGTCTTGGCACAAGGCCTTGACAAAATGATTATTTATGGTCTTGGCTCGACGCCTTGATAGTATGGTTATGTTGTCCCACTTTATAAATTCTATCATTATGAAAATACTATATATGGTGCATATGGTTATTCAACTAGTAGAATAACCATGATTATGTTATATTATGTCAATATTTACTCAGCTCACATTTCTGCCATATTATAGTCAAGTTTATTTTTAAAGGAATGTGTTTTCAATTATTCACCATGTCTAATGTTTATGTTTTATTCCATTATATTTCCCACCCTTGCTGAGAATTTGATCTCACCCCTTTATTATTTTTCATTTTCTCTGGACATGAAGAATTTTATTATGAATGACATGATGAAATAACCTAGGAGTTATGGATGTTGTGTAACGAGTTTCTATGTTGTATTTATTTTCAAGATGTAACGTTAAAGTTATGTATGTATCTTTTTTCCAATAATAATAAACTACTCTGTCCTTGGGGATTCTTATTCCTTGTATGTTTGCCAATGAAATCAAATAAAGCATCGGATTTGGGGAACTAGGGTCAGTTCCTTACAGTTGGTATCAGAGGAATTTTAGTAGAAAATATGAAAACTAGATTTAGAAAACATAGATTAGGGAAGAGTCCCAAAGATAGTCTTTGAGGATAAACATACAAGAACGTCCTATTATTTTGGTAAGGAATAGATTATGTGGATATTTCAAGAAATACATCCCTGTTTGGATAGGAGATGGTAGAGGTGGCTCTAGTACAGATATACCTATTAGTGAAAACTCCTAAAAATAGTTTCGGGCTTGACCTGCGGTATCCTGGTACAAAAAAATGGGCCTTGCTGCAATCTTTGTTACGACACTCCTATGGTATATGCTTAGGATAATTCAGATTTTATTTATAAGCCATTATGAAGGATTTAAATGTAAAATATTCCGCAAAGAAACCATTTTTTTATTATGGGATAATCCATGCACATGATTTCAATTTGTGAAAAGTATTTTTTTAAGTTAAGATTATGAATTATGATTCATAACCTAATCTAGTGTTTTCCATTATCTAGAAATGGCACCTAGTGGATTGAATGGAAACCGCACGAACGCATGTGTCTCGTGTAGGGATTTCCCTCCGATACAAGATAATGATGTTGGCTCTGATGTTGTGACTAGGGTTAAGCAACTCATAACTATACTGGGAAAACTTACTCAAGTTATGAATAATAGCCTTACCTGTATGGAGTATCTGGATCCAACGTATGGGGGAGCTATGTTAGATCTCTTTATGCAACAACAACCTCTATCATTTAATGGGAATATGAATCCATTTGTAGTAGAGCGGTGGATCTGTTCCCTAGAGAAGATATTTATCACTTTGGGATGTAACAAAATAGAGAAGGTTTTCAAGGCAGTTTATCGTCTAACGAGAGATGCGGATTAGTGGTGGTCATTAATCCAAAACATGAAGGAGGAGGAAGAAATATAAGATATGGAATGTAGATATTTGAAGGAAATATTATTAGAAAAATATTTCCCTTTTGAACAATGAGTATATATGGAGATGCAATTCTATAATATGAGGTAGAAGGAGGATAAAAATGTTTCCAAGTATAAAGTCAAATTTACAAGCCTGGAAAGGCATGATGCGGACTACATAGGTAATCCAACAAGAAAAATTGATCAATTATTTGATGGTTTAAAACCATTCCTATGAAGGGTCTATAGTCTTCCAAAGTTTCTCATCATATGAAGATATAGTCTCAAGTGTTATCAAGATAGAAAATGAATTCTATAAGTCTTATTACATTAAGAGAAATAAATAGAATAAAAGGACTGCTAAAAACTCTGGGAAAGGAAATAAGGATGTGGGGAAGAAGGTATGAGTTGAATTTCCATCATGTAGTAATTGGGGGAAGAAACACCCTGGCACTTTCTTAAAGGTAATGTGAGTCTGTTACAAGTGCGGAGAAAAATTAAACCTATCTCAGTATTGTAAGGGGAAGAAAGAAGATACCAATGTGATGTGATACAATTTTAGGTAGATGGTACATTATACACATGAATGTCCTAAGCATTAGGGAAATGTTCCCAAAAGAAGGCCAAGGGAGCAAGACCAAGCTTATGTGGTCACAACTGCGGAAGTTGAAGTTCCTAATGAAGTGTTGGTAGGTACATTGATTGTTTCATCCAACTTATCCAATACATTATTTGATTCTATATCGTCGCATTTATTTATATCTTCCCAGTTCTCCAAGAAAATTTGTTGTGTTCAATTTGATTTAATAAAGGAATTATCAATCAAAACCCATGGTGGATGTATCATTGCAAGAAAGGTGTTTAGATTAGTCCCCATCATGACACATACACATGCTTTATTTGATAACCTTATCATCATACCAATGGTTTACTATGATATAATTCTCGGTATGAATTGGCTATCAAATTATGATGCGAAGATCTATTACAAGAAGAAGGACGTTACAATCTTTGAGAATGGTGTAGAATCCCTTGTCTTTAGAGAAGAAACCTTTCAATTTGATTCTCATCTAGATCCACCCCCAGTAGATCTACATAATTAAATTATTGGTGAGGAAGGAATTGAAATAAATATGGGTGAGGATAAGAATATACAAATAGAGGACGTACCTATTGTGCAAGAATATGTTGATGTCTTTCTAGAGGATTTACATGGACATCCTCTAGAGCATGAAATTGGTTTTTCCATTGACTTAGTTCCTGGTTCAAGCCCATATCAAAGACCCCTTATAGAATGACCACTATATAGTTAGTGTAACTAAATAAGGAACTAGAGTAATTGAGAGATAAAGGATTTATTTGACCTAGTGTTTCTCCATGGGGAGCCCCTGTCCACTTTGTCAAGAAGAAAGATGGATCCATGAGGTTGTGCATTGATTACAGGGAAATCAATGCTATTACAATAAAGAGTAAGTATCCTCTGCCACTAATTAATGATTTATTTGATCAAATTCATGGATCCCAATATTTTGCAATGATTGATATTCGATCTGGTTATCATCAATTGCTTGTGAGGAAGAAATACATTCCAAAAATAGCATTTCGAACTAGGTACGGGCATTATGAGTTTAAAGTAACTCCTTTTGTACTAACTAATGCACTATAGGTTTTCATAGATCTCATGAACAGAATCTTAAAGGAATATCTTGAAGACTTTTTAGTGGTATTTATTGATGATATCCTAGTATAATCTAAAAACCATGAAGATCACAAAAATCACTTGCGCACTATTATGAAGACACTTCGAAGAAATAAATTATATGGGAAGTTTAGAAAGTGTGATTTTTTTCTACAATCATTCTCCTTTCTGGGCCACATTGTCTCTAAGGATGGAATATGTAACACCCCAAGCTTCCATGGTACTCTTCTCTTTGAATAATAGAGCGGCATGTGTTGTACACAACCTCGAGTTCTAACACACCGTGACCAATCAAAGTAGCTGTTATAAATAGTAATACCCACTTTTTGAAATGTTATAAATTTTATATTTCAGAATGGAATTCATTTTTGGATTCGTAATATCTAAATTATCCTATGTTGAATTTTTGGTATTTTTCTAAGAACTTCCAATTTTCGATGAATAGTGAAAAATACATAAAAACAACATTTTTAATCAAAATAATTTATACTAATAATTTATACTATTGAGTGGTTTTAAAGTATAATTAGAATATAATTTTACCATTTTAACCAATGGTGGACATTAGAATTAATTTCACTTTGAAATTGGACATAAACAATTGTCAATCTTTTGATTGATATTGTTTCTTAAAAACACGCTATCTGTTTTGACAACGGGAATTAATTATAAAATTAATTAATTCAATTTATATTTTTGGAATTTTGTAAAATATACATCATTTTTGAATTCAGAATATCAATTATATATTAGGGTGGATTTTTGGTATTATTCTGAGAAACTTCAATTTTTGATGAATAGTGAAACCACTAAGTGGTAGTTAAAAAACTAATTTTTTGTTTAAATGAAATTTTACCACCTCTGTGATTTGAATTTAAAAAATCTGACATACATAATTGTCATTAGTAAGTAAAATGTGGTTCAATGGGATTAAAATAATTTTTTTTGAATAGTAACTTTTAAGTTTTCTTAATCACGATTAAAGGTAATTAGTGTAATTTAAGGTAAATATAATGTTATAATAATATGAAATTACCATTAAACTTGTCCTACCCTTATTGGATGAGTCATGTCCAACCATTAAAATCGATGGGTCAACTTGGGGACCCCATGGAGCCACTTGGGTAAGAAAATGACATTAATAACTTTTTATTTAAACTAAAAACAATTGTCACAAACATGTGTTGTTTTACTAAAACAATTATTAAATAGGGTTATATAAGTTAACATTTAGACTATAAATATTAATTGGAAATATAAAACTATTTCCTACATCATTGTAATTTTTTTTATAATTTTTAGGCATTAAATAAATAAATTTATTTATGACACCATGATGATGTAGCGATTACCTCATTAATGAACAATTTAAATAAAATTAAAAGATAAGGTAAAATCTAAGACATAAACTCGTCTAAAACCTATTGGATGGGTATATTTCGAACCCTTATCACCTTATCCTCGAAATATATCATTGTGGGACCTTTAAAATCTGAAAAGCATTTCATAATAAAGTAATATTTCATGACTTTCCAAAAGTGCCCCTCCTCTCCTCTTATAAAAGGCCCCCACCTCTACCACCTTATTCACACATTCAATGCCATTTGGCTCAGGAAACCTCTTCCCAAATACTCTCTCAACATCCCTCTATTACTTATATAAGCCTCACTTTATGAATAATTCTTCCCAAGGAATCCTTTGGCTCAAATCAAAAAGAGTTACCCGATTTTATGGTAATGTCTTCTCTTATGTTCTTTTGTTTTATTTTGCTTCTCCAACCCCTTAAACTCTTTTTATTTCATTATTTTGTAAGAAAACCAGTATCTTCAATATACTAGGATGTTTTTATGAGAAGTATTTGATTTAAACTTACACACGCCTTCATCTAATGGTTAAAGAACATACTGTTTTGGTGGGTGGCGAATTACTGCCTCACGAAACAATGATTGTTCAATATTCTTTTAACACCTCTCATGGTGGACATTAAGATGTCAATATATTTATATATGATATATATTATGTTTATTTTTTCCTTATGCTTCTTTATTTTTCATTTATGGAATACCTTTATGATTTCCATTATGGATAAACGCGATAATTTCATTTTAGGAAGTGCAGACTACCGCCCCCTCAAAGTGATTTGAATCCTTAATGCCATATGTGGGACGTATAAAGGATGGAGTAAATAATATTATATATTATATTATACTGGAATTATAATATGCCTTCATATCATTATGATTTCATTCCATTAAATACGAAATAGAAATGAAAGTAGCGTTCAAGCGTACGTACGGCTTACCGTCTCCATGAACGGTGCATTTCATTTATTACCTCTAAATGTTATGTAATATATAAATGCATGAATATACTTGATATATATGATATATATGATATCTAGATCATGAATATAATTCTGGAGATAATGGATATTTTACCACATGAACAACTTTTAATTATAATAAGTTTATTGTTGACTCAAGTACCAAATATCGACAAAATGACAGTTATTAACTTAAATGACTAAATAATGTTCATAACATTGTAATAAGTGATATAAAAGGAATAATGAACTTGAAAAAGGTTCTTAAGAAAGTATAAATTAACTCTAGTTTATTATTCAGGAGATTAAAGAACGATCGAGTCAGGTCGGACACAAGGTAAGGGACTTCGTCTCAATCTCCTTTCATTGAGGCATATTTTCTTTTATACACAACTTTATTTTATACGATGTATAAACCCCTTTGACTTTTAGGTTTATTAAAAAGGAATATTTTTATACGAAGTGTTTTACTAAATGACAAAAAGGAATATTTTTTTGTCGTATGTATGTGGCGACAACGACTTCTCCACCGTCATGACCATTATTTGAGTTTCGGCTTCCTCTAAAAGCCATAACTTTTTTTTAAAATGAAAAATAAATACCAATTTTTACTTTTATTTTATTTTGGTATTGAAAATTGTTTTGATAATGTTTTTATTGTCTCAATGTGTTGTATTGATATCCTGTGATTAAAATGTGGAAATGTTATGTTTCTTTTATGCATGTTTTATGTGATACGATTAAGTTATGGTTTATGATATGTTTAAACCTATTCATATGTGGAATTAATTGGACTTAATAAGTGACAGGTGGAGCCCTCTATAGCTCCTTGATGCATCAGTAGGTCTCATGAGACAAACTAGTGTCTTGGAACAAGGCCTTGAAAAAAATCTTCTTTGTAGTCTTGGCACAAGGCCTTGACTATGTGGTTATGATAGTCTGGCATTATGCATTCCATCATTATGAAAGTGGTTATTGATATTGCATGTGATTATTCGACTAGTAGAATATCAATGTGAATAAGTAAATGGAATTATTTCATTTTATTTTTTCCATATTACGTAGAAGTTCAAGTTTAAAAGGCTTTTGTTTTAGTTATAAATTACCTTAAATGTTTATGTTTATTTATGAAAGTTTCCATTATATTGTTATCCTTACTGAGCATTTGAGCTCACCCCTTTCTATGTTTTATTTTTCCCAGGATGTGAAGAAATATTTTATGACTGACCTGCAGGGATAGTCTGAAGGGGATATGAGTGTGGACTATGGAGACTATGTTATTGTGATTTTTCACTTTATGATGTAATTTAACATTTATGAATGTATCTAGTGTTTCCAAGGCTACTAAACTAATTAGTATTTTGAGACTTGATCTTTTGTGATCATGCCAATGTTATGTAATAATGCACTGACTCTGGGTAACTGGGGTTGGGGTGTTACAGTTGGTATCCGAGGCAGTTTAGTACTAGCCTTGGAAGCTAGATTTAGATAAACTCCGATTAGAGCACATAACCCTAAGATAGACTTTGAGGATTAGTATAGAAGAACATCCTAGAATTTTGGTAAAGTATAGATTTTGTGTATTTTCATAGCAATAAATCCCTGTCTGGATACGAGCAGGTAGAGGCTGCTCTAGCACAGATGTACCTAGGGGTAAAACTCAAAAACACCGCTTTGAGCTGGACTCGAACGGGAACTGGTGCACGACAACAGGCCTTGATGCACTCTTGGTTACGACACTCCCGGGGGATATGCTTAGGATAATTCTCATTTTCTTTACAAACCATTATGAAGGGTTTATGAGTATATACTTGCTCAAAGAAAACATTTTTATGAATATGGATTATATCCATACACTGTTCAATTTATGTTAAGTATTTTACAAGTATGGAATTATGTATTTTGATTCATAAACTAATCTAGTTTATTCCATTGTTTAGAAATGGAACCTAGTGGAAGGAATTGAAACCGTATTAATGCACGCACTCCATGTAGGGATTTTCCTCCTGCTCAAGATAATTATAGTGGAGCTGGTGATGCAGCTACTGCTGATCAGCTAATCATCATACCGGGACAACTCACTCAGGTTATAAATAACAAACCTTACCCGTATGGAGCACCCTAATCTGCAATGTGGAGGGTCAATGTTAGATCGATTCATGAGGCAGCAACAACCAACATTAAATGGGAGTACAAATCCATTAGTAGCTGAGCAATGGATAAATTCCTTAGAGAAAATATTCCATGCCTTGGGGAGTAGTGAAAGGGAAAAGTTTATCATGGCAGTTTACTGCCTCACTGGAGATGCTGATCAATGGTGGTCATTGATTCAAAACACAAAGGAAGATGATGAAGTATCAAATATGGAATAGAGGGAGTTCAAATAATTTTATTAGAAAAATACTTTCCTCGTGACCATCGAGCAGATATGGAAAGGCAATTTCTGAGTCTGAGACAAAAGGAGGATGAGAATGTCACAAAGTATGAGGCCAATTTTACAAGGTTAGCGAGGTATGCTGCAGATTATATATGTAACCCAAGAAGAAATATTAATTGTTTCATTGATGGGTTAAAACCGTTTCTCCATCGAGCATTGTTCTCACAATCCTTCTCATTATACGAATACATTGTCTCATGTGCTATTAAGATGGAAAAAGAATTCTCTATGTCTTACGACTTTAAAGCAAAGAAAGAGAAGAAGAGATATGTTGATCACTCTGGAAATGGAAATAAGGGGAAGAAAGGAAAAGTTGATTATCCATCCGGTAGTAAATGTGGGAAGAAACACCCCGGTACTTGCTTGAAAGGAATGGGAGTATGTTACAAGTGTGGTGAAAAAGGCCACCAAGCTCATGATTGTAAGGGGAAGAATGAAGCTATTTATGTTCAATGCTACAATTGTTCGGAGATGGTACATTATGAAAATGAATGTCCTAAGTTTCAGGGGGACTTAACTCTGAAAAGGCCAAGGGATCAAGGACAAGGTTATGCTATCACTACTACTGAGGTAGAAGCTCCGAAAGATGTGGTGGAAGGTAATTTATTGGTTTCCTCAAGTTTAGAAAATGCATTATTTGATTCTGGATCATCGCATTGTTTCATATATTCCTAGTTTTCTAAGAAAATTAGATATTTCCAATTTGATTTAACAAGGGAGTTTTCAGTCAAAACTCCTAAGGGAAAAATCATTGCAAAAAATTTGTGTGAATCAGTTCCCATTAGAGCACATAAATGTTCTTTATCTGCTGATCTCATCGTTATACCAATGATTGAATTTGATATAATCCTTGGTATGGATGGAATTTTGACCATGATGTGAAGATTTATTGTAAGAAGAAGGAGGTTATGATTTTTGATGATGATGATAAGGAACACCTTATCTTTAGAGCAGAATCGTCACCACCTAATTCTTATCTAGATCCACCCCCAGTAGCTAAACTAAATTCACTTATTGGGGAGGAAGAGAATGAAATAACTATGGGCGAGGAAGGGAATGTTCAAATAGAGTATGTACCTATTGTAAGAGAATATGTTGATGTGTTTCCAGAAGATTTACCTGGGCATCCTCCAGAATGAGAAGTTTAGTTTTCTATTGACCTAATGCCTGGTTCAAGGCCCATATCAAAGACCCCATATAGAATGGCCACTGTGGAATTAGTTTAACTAATGAAACAACTATAGGAATTGAGTAATAAGTGATTTATTCTCCCTAATGTTTCTTCATGGGGATCCCCTGTTCTTTCTCAGCATTTCGAACTAGGTACGGGCCTTACGAGTTTATAGTAATGCCTTTTGGGATGACTAATTAACCCTCTTTTTTCATGGATCTAATGAACAGAGTTTTCATGGAATATCTTGATGACTTCATAGTGGTATTTATTGATGATATCTTGGTATAATACAAAAGCTATTAAGATCATGAAAATCACTTGTGCATTATTCTAAAGACTCTTAGAAGACAAGAATTATATGGGAAGTTTAGGAAGCGTGAATTCTGGCTTCATGTGATTTCTTTTCTTGGCCATATTGTTTCTAAGGATGGAATCTCTGTTGATCCTTCTAAGACAAGAGCGATCCAAGAATTTCCAGCACCAACAAGTATAACTGAGGTACGCAGTTTTATTGGTTTAGTAGGTTATTAGTGACATTTTGTGCAGAATTTTGCCCGATTAGCTAACCCATTAACGAAGCTGACACGTAAAGGGGTTAAATTTGTTTTGAAAAAAGAGTGTGAAGAATGTTTCGAAGAAATAAAGAGAATATTATTCGATGCTCCTATATTGACTCTACCATTGGGGAATGATAGATTAGTTATTTATATTGATGCATCGAAGAAAGGACTTGGTTGTGTCCTCATGTAGAATGATAGGGTTATTTCCTATGCATCACGATAGTTGAAAATTCATGAGCAAAACTATCCTACTCATGATCTCGAGTTAGAATCTATGATCTTTGCTTTGAAGAAATGGAGACACTACCTTTATGGTGAAAATGTGAGATTTATACTGATCACAAGAGTTTGAAGTATATTTTCTCAAAAAAAGAACTCAACATGAGGCAAAAGGAGATGGCTTGAATTACCCAAGGATTATAATTTCACGACACACTACCACCCGAGGAAGGAAAATAAGGTGGCAGATGCTTTGAGTAGAAAAGATCGTGGAGTTTTGAACAATATGGGAATTGAAAGGGGTCCTGTTTTCATGGATCTAGTGAAGATGGACTTGGGAATAACTATGGAAGGTGAAACATCAATGCTTTTTCAAATGGTTTCCAAACCATCTTTACTAGTAAGGATTAAGAGTTCTCAGACCGATGTTGAAGGGTTTCAAAAGAAGATTAAAGCTTTGAAAGATGGGATATTGGGTGACTTTGGGTATGAATATGGAATTTTGAAATTTGGGAAGAGACTTTGTGTTCCCGATATAGCTGGTCTAAAAAGGGAATTATTTGATGATGCTCATAGTTCCAATTTCTCTATACACCCTGGTATCACTAAGATGTATAGAGATTTGAAGGGAAATTTTTGGTGGAACAACATGAAGAAGGAGATTGCTGATTTCATGTCAAGATGAATGGTTTGTCAACAAGTGAAAGCTGAGAGGAAACTTCCTGGAGGAGTTATGCAACCACTTCCCATACCTGAGTGGAAATGGAATAATATTATGATGGACTTTTTCATGGAACTAACAAAGACTCCTAGGAGGAATGATTCAATATGGGTCATTGTTGATGGTCTTATAAAGTCAGCACATTTTCTTTCTATAAGAGAAGATTTACCTCTTGAACGTTTAGCAAGACTGTATGTTAACGAAGTTTTAAGACTTCATGGATTACCCCTATTAATTATTTCAGATCGTGATCCCCATTTTAGATCAAGATTCTGGAAAAGTCTTTAGAAATGCCTAGGCACTGAAATTTGTTTGAGCACTGCTTACCACCCTCAAACAGATGGGTAATCAGAACGGACTATTAAAACCTTAGAAGACATGTTGAGATCATGCTCACTTGACTTTCAAGGTATGTGGGGTCAATATTTGCCTCTGGTAGAATTTTCCTATAACAATAGCTTCCATTCAAGTATTCGGATGGCACCATATGAAGCGTTATACGGAAAGAGGTGTTTCACACCAACCTGTTGGGATGATTTTGGTGAAAGAAAACTTATAGGCCCAGAACTTGTTGAGGAAACGATGGAAAAGGTGAAGGTAATCCAAAACCACATCAAAGCAGCTCAAAGTAGGTAGAAGAGCTATGTCGTTAACCGAAGGAAGGATTTGGAATTTCTGGTAGGAGATCATGTTTTCTTGAAAGTATCTCCATGGAAGGGAGTTATACGATTCAGTAAGAAGGGAAAATTAAGTCCCAGGTACATTAGACCATTTGAAATTCTAGAACGAATTGGGGTTGTAGATTACCGTTTGGAAATGCCTCCAAGTCTCTCTAAAGTTCATTATGTGATCCACATATCACTATTGAGAAAATACATGCATGACCCAATGCATGTACTCACCTATGAGGAATTAGAACTAGAATCTGATCTGTCTTATTGTGAGGATCCTGTCAAGATTCTGGATACGAGAGAACAAGTGCTGAGAAACCGGGCGACTCGTCTGGTAAAAGTTCTATGGAGGAACCATAAGATGGAAGAGGCAATGTGGGAACCTGAGGAACTTATGATGAAGAACCATCCAAGTATTTTTATGCAGTAATATTCTAGAAATTTCGAGGACGAAATTATTTGAAGGAGGGGAGAATGTAACACCCCAAGCTTCCATGGTACCCTTCTGTTTGAATAATAGAGCAGCATGTGTTGCACGCAACCTCGAGTTCTAACACACCACGACCAATCAAAGTAGTCGTTATGAATAGTAATACCCACTTTTTGAAATTATATAAATTTTATATTTCATAATGGACTTCATTTTTGGATTCGGAATATCGAAATTAGCCTATGTTGAATTTTGGGTATTTTTCTGAGAACTTCTAATTTTCAATGAATAGTGAAAAATACTTAAAAACAAAATTTTTAATCAAAATAATTTATAGTGATAAATTATACTATTTATTGTTTTTAAAGTATAATTATAATATAATTTTACCATTTTATCCAATGGTGGACATTAAAATTAATTTCACTTTGAAATTGGCCATGAACAGTTGTCAATCTTTGTATTGATATTGTTTCTTAAAAACATGCTACTTGTATTGAAAATGGGAATTAATTATAAAATTAATTAATTCAACTTATATGTTTGGAATATTTTAAAATAGACATCATTTTTGAATCCATAATATCAATTATATCTTAGGGTGGATTTTTGGTATTATTCTGAGAAACTTCAATTTTTGATGAATAGTGAAACCACTAAGTGGTAGTTAAAAAACTAATTTTTTGTTTAAATAAAAATTTACCACATTTGTGATTTGAATTTCAAAAATCCAACATACATCATTTTCATTAGGAAGTAAAATGTGGTTCAATGGGATTCAAATAATTTTTGGTGAATAGTAACTTTTAAGTTCTATTAATCACGATTAAAGGTAATTAGTGTATTTTTCGGTAAATATAATGTTATATTAATA
This sequence comes from Viscum album, assembly GCA_963277665.1. Classification (NCBI taxonomy): domain Eukaryota; kingdom Viridiplantae; phylum Streptophyta; class Magnoliopsida; order Santalales; family Viscaceae; genus Viscum; species Viscum album. Next base: position 919,299,214 of record OY728123.1, on the reverse strand, counting down.
TAAAATTACCTTTAAACTTGTACTACCCTTATTTGATGAGTCCTGGCCGACCAATACAATCCATGGGTCAACTTAGGGACCCCATGGAGCCACTTGGGTAAGAAAATGACATTAAAAACTTATTATTTAAAGTAAAAAAATAAAATTGTCACAAACATGTGTAGTTTTACTAAAACAATTATTACGTGGGGTTATGTAAGTTAAAATTTAGACTATAAATATTCATTTTAAATCTAAAAATATTTCCTACATCATGGTAATTTTTTTATAATTTTTAGTAATTAAATAAATAAATTTATTTATGACACCATGATGATGTAGTGATTACCTCATTAATGATCAATTTAAATAAAATGAAAAGATAAGGTGAAATTTAAGACTTACACTTGTATAAAACCTATTGTATGGGTATATTTCGAACCCTTATCACCTTATACTCGAAATATAGCATTTTGTGACCTTTAAAATCCGAAAAACATTTCATAATAAAGTATCATTTCATGACTTTCCAAAAGTGCCCCTCCTCTCTCTTATAAAAGGCCCCCACCTCCACCACCTTATTCACACCTACAAAGCCATTTGGCTCGGCCAACCTCTGAAAAAATACTCTCTAAACTTCCCTATATTACTCCTAGATGCCTCACTTTGGGCATAAGTCTTACCAAGGAATCCTTTGTCTCAAATCAAAAAGAGTTACCTGATTTTAAGGTAATGTCTTCTCTTATGTTCTTTTGTTTTATTTTGCTTCTCCAACCCCTTAAACTCTTTTTATTACTTTATTTTGTAAAAAAACAATTATCATAAATATATTAGTATGTTTTTATGAGAATTATTTGATTTACACTTACAAACATCTTCGTATAATGGTTAAAGAACATACTGTTTCTGTGGGTGGCGAATTACTGCCTCACGAAACGATGATTGTTCAATCTTCTTTTAACACCTCTCATGGTGGCCATTAAGATGTCACTATATTTATATATGATATATATTATGTTTTTTTTCTTTATTCTTCTGTATTTTTCATTTATGGAATACCTTTATGATTTCCATTATGGGTAAACACGATAATTTCATTTTAGGAAATGCGGACTACCGCCCCCTCAAAGTGATTTGAATTGTTAATTCCATATGTGGGATGTATAAAGGATGGAGTAAATAATATTAAATATGATATTGTACTGTAATTATAATATACCTTTATATCATTATGATTTCATTTCATTAAACATGAAATAGAAATGAAAGTAGTGTTCATGCGTACGTACGGCTTACCGTCTCCATGAACGGTGCATTTCATTTCTTACCTCTAAATGTTATGTAATATTATAAATGAATGAATATACTGGATTTATATGATATATATGATATCTAGATCATGAATATAATTCTGGATATAATGGATATTTTACCACATGAACAAATTGTAATTATAAGAAGTTTATTGTTGACTCAAGTACCGAAGATCGACAAAACGATCGTTATTAACTTAAATGACTACATAATGTTCATAACATGGTAATAAGTGATATAAAAGGAATAATGAACTTGAAAAAGGTTCTTAAGAAATTATAAATTAACTCTAGTTTATTATTCTGGGGATTAAAGAACGATCGAGTCAAGTCAGACATGAGGTAAGGGACTTCGTCTCAATCTCCTTTCATTGAGGAATATTTTGTTTTATACACAACTTTCTTTTATATTATGTATAAACCCCCTTTTAATTTTATGTTTATTCAAAAGGAATATTTTTATATGAAGCATTTTACAAAATGAAAAAAAAGTAATGTTTTTTGTCATACGTATGCGGCGACAACGACTTCTCTTCCGTCGTGCCCATTATTTGAGTTCCGGCTTCCTCTATAAGCCATAAATTTTTTTTAAAATGAAAAATAAATACCAAGTTTTACTTTTATTTTATTTTGGTATTGAAAATGGTTTTGATAATGTTTTTATTATATCAATGTGTTGTATTGATATCTTGTGATTGTAATGTGGAAATGTTATGTTTCCTTTATGCATGTTTTGTGTGATACGATTATGTTGTGGTTTATGATATGTTTAAACCTGTTCATATGAGGAATTAATTGGACTTAATAAGTGATAGGTGGAGCCCGCTATAGCTCCTCGATTCATCGGTATGTCTCATGAGACAAACTAGTGTCTTGGCACAAGGCCTTGACAAAATCTTATTTGTAGTCTTGGCACAAGGCCTTGACTATGTGGTTATTATAGTTTGGTATTACGCATTACATCATTATGAAAGTGGTTATTGATATTGCATGTTATTATTCGACTGGTAGAATATCCATGTGAATAAGTAAATGGCATTATTTTATTTTATTTTTTCCATATTATGTTGAAGTTCAAGTTTAAAAGTCTTTTGTTTTAGTTATACATTGACTTAAATGTTTATGTTTATTTATGAAAGTTTCCACTATATTGTTATCCTTACTGAGCATCTGAGCTCACCCCTTTCTATCTTTTATTTTTTTCCCTGGATGTGAAGAAATATTTTATGACTGACATGTAGGGATAGTCTGAAGGGGATATAAGTGTGGACTATGGAGACTATGTTATTTTTATTTTTCACTTTATGATGTAATGTAACATTTGTGAATGTATCTAGTGTTTCCAAGGCTACTAAACTAATCGGTCTTTAGAGACTTGATCTTTTGTGATCATGCTAATGTTACGTAATAATGCACCGACTCTGGGTAACTGGGGTTGGGGCATTATAGAATAACTATAGATCCTGCGAAGACAAAGGTTGTGAAATAATGGTCTACTCCAATGAACATAACTAAGGTACATAGTTTTATTGGTTTAGCAGGTTATTATCGGCGTTTGGTTCAGAAATTTTCTCGTTTAGCCAACCCAATGACCAAGCTCACACGAAAAGGGGTTAGGTTTGTATGGACAGAGGAATGTGAAGAATGTTTTGAAGAATTGAAGAGGAGGTTAGTAAATGCTCTGATCCTAACCCTACCATCGGGTAATGACGGGTTTGTTATCTATAGTGATGCATCAAAGAAAGGACTTGGTTGTGTCCTTATGCAGAATGATCGAGTGATTGCCTATGCATCTAGGAAGATAAAAATTCATGAACCAAACTATAAAACTCATGATCTTGAGTTAGCAGTGGTAATGTTTTCTCTAAAGATTGGAGACATTACCTATATGGAGAAAATGTGAGATATATAAAGATCATAAGAGTATGAAATATATATTCTCACAGAAAGAACTCAACATGAGACAAAGGAGATGGATTAAGATTCTCAAAGATTATGATTTCACAATACACTACCACCTGGGGAAGGCAAATAAGGTGGAAGATTCTTGGAGCAAAAAGGATCACAGAGTTCTAAAAAAGATGAGAGTTGAAAGAGATCCATTGTTCATGGATCTAGTAAAGATGGATATTGAAATTTTCAGGGAAGATAACACATCACAACTTTTTCAACTGGTTGACAAAACTTCTTTACTGGAGAGGATAAAATGTTACCAGGCTGATGAGGAGGAGTTTCAAAAGAAAATTATAGCTATAAATGATGGGATGTGACACCCGAGACTTTTATGAGAAATATTTTGTTTTTATTTTATATACATCATCAAAGGAATCTTTCACTACACACAACACTAGCTTGTATTGATTTACCCGCAATCGCGGGCTTCCTCGATAGCTTGCATTGTACGCGATACCAAGTTTCACTGAACAACGACATGCTATTAAAATATTATTAAAACTAGTCGTTATGAATAGTAATAACAACTTTTTGAAATTTTTTAAATTTTATTTTTCAAAATAGACTTCATTTTTGGATTCAGAATATTGAAATTAGACTAGGGTGAAATTTTGGTGTTTTTCTGAAAACATTAAATTTTTTATGAATAGTGAAAACACTAGGTTACTATTTAAAACCCAACTTTTTATTTAAATAATTATTTATTTTATTTAAATTTATTTTAGGTGAAAATTGATACATAATACCTATATAAGTTCAATGTAATTCATTGGAGTCATTTTATAATAATTTTAGATATATAAAAATTTTATTGAACTTTTGACCATCTTTTACACACCTGCTAGGAGAATTTGCAAATTTACATAAAACATAATTTTACCAATTTTGTGAATGGAATTTAAAAAATCTGAGACACATGGTTGATTTCAGTAAGTAAAATGTGGTTCAATGAGATGAAAATAATTTTTGGTGAATAGTAACTTTTTACTTTTTTTACCATAGTTAAAAGTAAATAGGATAATTAAGGGTAAAAATGATATTATTATTACCCTAAAACATGTCCTAATTCTATTGGATAAGTGTAATTTGACCAAAAACAACCTTAGGAATAAAATATGTCCATTTAGGCCCACTTGTATTAGATTAGTACATTTATTACTAATTTATTTAAAGAAGGGTTAAAATAGTTAAAATCAAAGCTTAATAACTAAATCATTTTTAATATAGGGTTATACATAAGATAAATTCTACTATAAATATTAATTAGAAAGTTAAAAATATTTTCTACATAATGGTATTTTATTTGTAATTTTTAGACAATAAATAATTTATCTTATTTATGACACAATGATGATGCAGTAATTATCTTATTAATGAAATATTGACATAATTGATGTTATAAATACCCAAATAAATGTAATTTGAGACTTTTTATGAATTAAAATAATTTTATATGTTAATATGACTTGTTAGTATTGATTTAATTAAATGTTTTTGAACTAATATTTCTGTTATGATTTTCACAAAAATCAATTACCAAATAGTGTCAAAATTGACATAAAATAGTTTTTAAAACAAATATTATATTATTAATTGTTATTTTATTCCTAAAAATCTAAGTCTCGGCCAAATGACTTAGATAAGGTTATATATATTAATAATAAACAACTTGGGGTTATTTTTTCTTTTTATAATAAGTTTATTATCCTTATAGTGTCAGAAAACGAGAAGACACGGTAAAAGTAAAATTATTTAACTTAAAGTTAAATCTAAATGATAAGGTTAAAATAGAAACCTAAACTTGTCTAAATTCAATAGAATGAGAGGATTTCGACACATCCCCACCTTATCTTCGAAATAAATCAATTTGGAGCTATTTAAAACCGAATATGACTCTATAATAAAATAATATTTTTAGTTTTTCCAAAGGTGCCCCTCTCCTCCCTTATAAAAGGGAACCTCCTCCCTCTCTTCCTCACACCACTTTGAGCCTTAAATCTCGGCCAAAACCTGAAAATTTTTCCTCTAAACTTCCCAAGAAACATCATAGAGGTCTTGGTATTCTACAAATACCAATTTTAGTGCCCTAAAAGGAGGTCTCAAAGAGGCGCTTCAAAGAAGAGGTAATGTCCGTTACCGATTCTTTCAACTTTATTTCTTCTTCCGCTTCTTCATCTTTAGTTATTTCATTATGAAGTAATATCATCAGTATCACTCATATAAGGATATGTTATTATAAGTATAAAACAACCCTATTTAACCATCTATCCATTCTACGGAAAATGAAATCACCACGCGTGCGTACGTACGGAATACCGTATCCACGCCGGGGTGTAATCTATTTTCCACCACCACCTTACTTGGATGGGTATAATGGTGTAAAGAATAAATATATATGATTATTGTAAATTTATATTGACTCTGAAATAGAATACATACACTCCAATACAATTCCATGATCATGGTAATGATATCATCGCTCGTGCGTACGTACAGAATACTATCTACACGATGTGATGCGACTCGTTCTACATGATTTTAATTGCATAATGATTACATAAATGAATTGAGTGAATAAATATGATATATATTACACTAATAACATTCTGTAAATGAGGTATCTATAACCTAAAATTAAGAATAATAATTTATTCGACAAAACACGCATAAGAACAAAAAGTAATAAACACCCGAATAACAAGTAGTGATGAAATATTACTAATAATAAGCTAAGAATATGACCATATATGATATCATAACAATGAGTATGATTCTGGAATAATTCCATGACATTATTTAAATAATTATACAGGAGTTTCGGACACTTACGAAGCAAATCGGACCTAAGGTAAGGGACAATCTCGCAATCTCAATTTTTATCTGAGATTGTTTATACTTCAGAATTTGCTGGGGAATATTTATCATCCACATCCATGTTTCCTCAATATGTAATATTATTTATATCCTCATACAATTGTTTAAATACAATTTTACCCTTCGGTGAGTTTTTAGTAAAGGATATGAAAGGAATCTTTTGTCGTTTTTCGTACGAGGTAATTTTTGACTTTTCTGACAAAAGTACGAGAAGAATGTTTTTTTAACTTATACGGAATGAATGGATTTTTAAAAAATTATTTTCAAGAAGCTACCTTTACAAGTTTTCAAGTTTAATTTGAATCAACTTCTTTTATTTTAAAATTGTATGACATGTTAAGAAAGGAAAAAAAAATTGAAGTAGAAAGGATATTTTCCTCAAGAATGGAGTTCAAGTGTTTTATCAAAAGTATTTTCCATCTAAGATAATATAGGGTTATGTTTCTATCCATATTATTACATTGATTTGATTACGTTGTGATGGAATTATTTTTATGAATTCCTTTATCTTATATGAATTTTTTTATGATGGCACGATGTTTAAGAATCCCATTTTTATTACATGGGTTATGCAATGATGTATGATTTATGATTTTTTGGAACACATAATAATGGAATCATTATGAGATGGGTGTGACCTATATCTCCCTCAAATTCATTTGGTAAAGATTTATATCTCATTAGACAGACATGGCTGGAACGGCAGGTCAAACCTGTTCAGTGAAACAGGACTGAAACGAGGAGTGAACTCGATTCAAAAATGGAATTTGTCCGCTAAGATAGTCTTGGATATGAGTCTTGACTACTAAGAAATGATAATATATGGTTATGTGTGTATGCCAGAATGTTTCATGTTTTAAGTTATGATTATTGGGATTACATTTCACTACTATGATTTATCCCATGTTATGAAATTATGATTTCTTTTGCAGGTTAAGATTTCCAAAATGCTATGTTCTTATGAATATTATGTAATTGATATTTATTTTGTTTACCCTTACTGAGCATTTGAGCTCACCCTTTTGTATGTTTTCATTCCCCAGGTCGGGAAGAAGAATATTAAGTAATATTTGCCAAAAGGGACTATAGATATGATGAAATAAATGGGAGACCATGTAGATGCTTTTATGAACCAGTTGTTTATGTTTCCTAGTTTCTAAAGACACTATACCTATACGGTCCTTTCATGTTTTTGTTATATGTTGTAATAAGTATGCTTCAATTTTGAAGTATTAACCATGTTTGTAAATTATGGGTCTTTATAGTTGGTATCAGAGGAAAGGTATAGTCAACCTTTGGAAACTAGGCTGTGAAAGACTTAGTAAGAAACCTAAGGATATGTCTAAGAATAGAACACAATCTTAGAAATGTCCATGAACAACCTATGATAAGACCTTAAGTGTGAAATTTTATTCTTTATTATGTGTTTTTCCTATTATAATTAGTGTTTCTCACACTATTCTTCTTGGTTTTAGTCAATGGTTGGAACCCGAAGGAACTGTATTAATGCGGAATGCGACGGGCAATACAATGATTGTCCCCGTGAGCAACCAAACGTTATGGGAGCTGGAATGAAAAATCTAGTAGCCATGCTCACACAACTTTCTCAAGCTATGAATCATGCAGGACTTCCAAACGAGAAAAGGAAGGAGAAACATTCTGTTGAATCCTTCATGAGGCAGCGTCCACCTTCATTCAGTGGGTCTACTGATCCATTAGTTGCGGAACAATGAATTAGTACTACTGAAAAGATATTTTCAGTTCTTCAATGTTCTGAACATGATAAAGTCATCTTAGTATTTTATCGTTTGGAAGGTGAAGCTGATCAATGGTGGAATCTTATCAAGAATATGAGGCCAAGAGATGAAATTGATTCCATGGAATGGGACAAGTTCGAGAAATTATTTTTCAATAAGTACTTCCCTCGTATTCTTAGAACAAAGATGGAGAAGGAGTTTCTTGAACTAAAGCAAAAGGATGATGAATCTGTTGGTACCTACGAAGCAAATTTTACAAGACTTGCAAGGTACGCTTTTGGGATTATAATCCCACCCAAGAGTAAGATCTATCGATTCTTTAGTGGCTTAAAACCAAGTCTTCGAAGGGCGTTAGCCATAAGGGAATTCAATAGCTACGAGGAAATCGTTCGATGTGATCTCAAAGTTGAGATGGAGATTGGATTAACCCATCAGTCATATGGGTTTAATAACAGGAGGAAAATGGAATTCAAAGAAAAATCTAAAGATCACACTAAAAAAAGATGAGTTTTCCCTTATGCTCAAAGTGTGGAAAGAAACATGTAGGGAGTTGTCTTAAAGGGACAAGTAAATGTTTCAAATCTGGAAAGGAAGTTCATCGGGCATTTGAATGCTACAATGATGGGAAGAATATGTCTAGTGATGCGAACAATGAAAAGGCTACACAGAGTGCACCTCCTACACTTCAATGTTACAAGTGCAAGGAAATGGTGCATTATACCAATAAATGCCCTAATCCAAGGGTTGTTGATGATGATCAACGTCAACAAACTCTTAAATCTAAAGACAAAGGAATGTCACATGTAGTTTCTATCAGCGATGTGGAGTATGATAACATAGTGGTGAAAGGTACACTTACCATCCACTCTAATGTTTCAAATGTTTTATTTGATTCTGGATCCACCCAATCTTTTATTTCTGAAGAATTTTCTAAGGGTATCACCGTATTACCTCAACAATTAGATGTTGAGTTAGTTGTGACAACCCCTAATGGCACAACAGTCGTATCAAAAGTTTATAATTCTTCTCCGATTGAAGTTTGTGGGAAAGTGCTTCCTGAAAATCTTTTGATCCTTCCTATAGTGAAATTTTATGTGATTCTTGGCATGTATTGGATTTCTCTATATGGAGCTCATATCAATTTCCAAAGAAGGGAAGTCACATTTCATATTCCAGATCAATCTATGATCGTCTATTGATGCAAGGATAAACATAACCTTCCAGTGGAAATTTCTTCCATCTTATGGGTCTTGATTCCACTAAATGAAGGTTATTTATCTCAAATGGTTGGATAGAAACTCATGATTAAAAATATTCCCATTGTACGGGAGTTTGACAATGTCTTTCCAGAGGAATTTCCAGGTCTTCCACCAAATCGTGAAGTAGAGTTTTCAATAGAACTCGTACCGGGTGCTTTGACTATTTAAAAGACACCTTATAGAATGGCCCCAATTGAGTTGCAGGAATTGAAGAAGAAACTCCAAGAGAATCTTGATAAGGGATTCATACGCCCAAGTGCGTCACCTTGGGGAGCACTTGTTCTGTTTGTTAAGAAGAAAGATGGATCAATGAGACTCTACATTGATTGTCAAGAACTTAACAAGATCACTATCAAGAACAAATATCCTCTCCCGTGCATTAATGACTTATTTCAACAACTACGCGAAGCTCAATACTCTTCCAAGATTGATCTTCGTTTAGGGTATCATAAATTAAGGGTTAAAAGGGAGGATATACCAAAGACGGATTTTCGTATAAGGTATGGACACTATGAATTTATAGTGATGTCATTTGGTCTTACTAATGCCCATGTTATCTTCATGGATCGGATGAATAGAGTCATTAGAGACTATCTTGATCATTTTTTGGTAGTCTTTATAGACCATATTCTTGTATATTCAAAGAGCAAGGAAGAACATGAAGATAACTTGAGAATTATATTGAAGACCCTGAGAAAGGAGAAGCTTTATGCCAAATTTACCAAGTGTGAATTTTGGCTTCAAAAAGTTGCATTTTTGGGTCACATAATCTCAAAATAGGGGATATCTGTGGATCCAGTAAAAATAGAGGTTATCAAAAGATGATCGAGACCAACAACAGTAACTGAGATCTGAAGTTTTGTTGGTTTGTCTGGATATTATCGACGTTTTGTGATTGATTTTTCACGATTATCTAATCCACTCACCATGTTGACTCGGAAAGGAGTTAAGTTTGTTTGGACGGAGGAATGTGAAGAGAATTTCAAGGAGTTGAAAAGAAGGTTATCCAGTGCACCTGTACTCACACTTCCTTGTAGTGGAGAAAGTTTTGTGATCTACAGTGATGCATCCAAGAAGGGGTTGGGGTGTGTTCTTATGCAAAATGATACGGTGATAGCTTATGCCTCACGATAGTTGAAAATCCATGAGAAAAATTTCCCAACTCATGATTTGTAGTTAGCTGCGGTAATCTTTCCATTAAAGATTTGGAGGAATTATCTTTATGGAGAAAGGTGTGACAATTATACTTATCATAAAAGTTTAAAGTATATTTTCACACAAAAGGAGCTGAATATGTGCCAAAGAAGATGGTTGGAGCTGATTAAGGATTACGACTGCTCAATTCATTACCACCCTGGGAAAGAAAACAAGGTGGAAAATGCATTAAGTAGACAAGGCCATAATAGCTTATCCATGATAAGGATCACAAAAGATCCAATATTTATGGATTTACAAAGGATGGGTCTTGGAATTATAATGGAAGGTGAAAAATATTATCTTTCTCAAATGAATGTTCAACCATCTATACATGTGAAGATTAAAGAGGCACAAAAAGAATATGTAGAGTTACAAAAGAAGGTGATAAATGTTCCTGAATTCAACCTTGATTGTGATGGGATAATAAGGTTCAGGAATCGGGTTTGTGTTCCTCCCATCCCTGAATTAAAGAAGGAGCTGCTGGATGAGGCTCATAGTTCTTCATTCTCTATTCATCCTGGAAGCACGAATATATATAAGGACCTAAAAGAGTACTTCTGGTGGGATGGAATGAAAAGAGATGTTGCTGAATATGTCTCTCGATGCTTGGTTTGTCAGCAAGTTAAAGCTGAGAGACAGAAGTCTAAGGAAATGTTACAACTATTACCCATACTCAAATGGAAATGGGAAAACATCACTATGGACTTTGTCACCGGACTTCCTAAAACATCCAAAGGCAATAATGCTATCTGGGCCATAGTTGATCGTCTTACAAAGTCTACACACTTCATTGCTATTAGAGAGGATTTCTCTCTAGATCAGCTTGGCAGGATATATGTAAAGGAAGTGGTAAGATTGCATGGAGTACCAATTTCTATTATATCTGATCGAGATCCGAGGTTTACCTCAAAGTTCTCGCGAAGTCTTCAGCATACTCTGGATACAGAGGTGAGTTTCAGCACTACTTATCATCCTCAGACAGACGGTCAGTCTGAGAGGACAATTCATACTCTAGAAGATATGTTGAGAGCTTGCTCTATGGATTTCGAAGGTGGTTGGGATCAACACCTACCTTTGGTGGAATTTTCTTATAATAATAGCTTTCACTCCAGTATTCAGATGGCTCCTTATGAAGCTCTCTATGGAATGAAATACAGGACTCCAACTTGCTGGGATGAAGTTGGGGAAAGAAAGCTATTAGGACCTGATCTTGTTGATGAGATGGTAGAAAAGTTCCGATCTATTCAACAACACATTAGAGCTGCTCAAAGTCGACAAAAACATTATGCCGACAACCGAAGAAAATACCGAGTGTTTTAAGTGGGTGATAAAGTGTTCTTATGAATATCTCCTTGGAAGAGAGTAATGAGATTTGGAAATAAGGGAAAGATAATCCCTAGGTATATCGGTCCTTTCGAAATAATGGATCGTGTTGGGAAGGTAGATTACCGATTGTCGCTTCCACCGAATCTCTCCCAAGTTCACGCTGTGTTCCATGTATCTCTCCTGAGAAAGTACATACCTGATCCTTCACATGTACTCAGCTCAGAAGTTGTACCGCTGGAGCAAGATCTTTCTTATGAAGAACAACCGATAGAGATTCTAGATCGTAGCGAAAAATTCCAACGAAACAAGACCACTCGCTTGGTGAATGTTTTATGGAGGAATGACCAATTATAAGAAGCTGCATGGGAGCTTTAGGACATGATGATAGAGAGTTATCCTCATCTGTTTGTTACAAAGTGACGAATTTCAAGGGCGAAATTCATTTTATGGGGGGTAGAATTTAACACCTGAGACTTTTATGAGAAATATTTTGTTTTTATGTTAAATACATCATCAAAGGTATCTTTCACTACACACAAAACTAGATTGTCTTTCTTTACATTCAATCGCGGCCTTCCTCGATAACTTGCGTTGTACGCAATACCGAGTTTCACTAAACAATGACATGCTATTAAAATATTATTAAAACTAGCCGTTATGAATAGTAATAACCACTTTTTGAAATTTTGTAAATTTTATTTTTCAAAATGGACTTGATTTTTGGATTCGGAATATCGAAATTAGCCTAGGGTGAAATTTTGGTATTTTTCTGAACACTTTCAATTTTTGATGAATAGTGAAAACACTGGGTTACTATTTAAAAACCGACTTTTTATTTAAATAATTATTTATTTTATTTAAATTTATTTTAGGTCAAAATTGATACATAATACCTATATAAGTTCAATGTAATTCATTGGAGTCATTTTATAATAATTTTAGATATATAAAAATTTTATTGAACATTTGACCGTCTTTTACCCACCTCAAAGGAGAATTTGCAAATTCGCATAAAACTTAATTTTACCACTTTTGTAAATGGAATTTCAAAAATCCAAGAGACACAGTTGATGTCAGTAAGTAAAATGTGGTTCACTGAGATGAAAATAATTTTTGGTGAATAGTAACTTTTTACTTTTTTTTACCACAATTAAAAGTAAATAAGGTAATTAAGGGTACAAATGATATTATTATTACCCAAACACATGTCCTAATTATATTGGATAAGTTTAATTAGACCAAAAACAACCTTAGGAACAAAATAGGACCATTTAGGCCCACTTAGATTAGATTAGAACATTTATTATTAATTTATTTAATGAAGGGTTAAAATAGTTAAAATCAAAGTTTAATAACTAAATCATTTTTCATATAGGGTTATACATAAGATAAATTCTACTATAAATATTAATTATAAAGATACAACGATTTCCTACATAATGGTATTTTATTTTTAATTTTTAGACAATAAATAATTTAATTTATTTATGACACAATGATGATGCAGTAATTATCTTATTAATTAAATATTGACATAATTGATATTATAAATACCCAAATAAATGTAATTTGAGACTTTTTATGAATTAAAATAATTTTATATGTTAATATGACATGTTAGTATTTATTTAATTAACTTTTTTTGAACTAATCGTTCTGTTATAAGTTTCACAAAAATCAATTACCAAATAATGTCAAAATTGATATAAAATAGTTTTTAAAACAAATATTATATTATTAATTGTTATATTATTCCTAAAAATCTATGGTTCGGAAAAATAACTTATATATTGTTATATATATTAATAATAAACAACTTGGGGTTCTTTTAGCCTGTTATAGTAAGTTTATTAACCTTATAGTGTAAGAAAACAAGAAGACATGGTAAAAGTAAAATTATTTAACGTAAAGTTAAATCTAAATGATAAGGTTAAAATAGAAACTTAAACTTGTCTAAATTCTATTGGGTGAGAGGATTTAGACCCATCCACACCTTAGATTCAAAATAAATCAATTTGGAGCTATTTAAAATCGAATATGACTTTATAATAAAATAATATTTTTAGTTTTTCCAAAGGTGCCCCTCTCCTCTATTATAAAAGGGCACCTCCTCACTCTCTTCATCACACCACTTTGAGCCTTAAAGCTCGTCCAAAACCTACCAATTGTTCCTCTCCACTTCCCTAGAAACATCCTAGAGGTCCTGGTCTTCTTCAAAGACCAATGTTAGTGCCCTAAAAGGAGGTCTCAAAGAGGCGCTTCAAAGAAGAGATTATGTCCGTTACCGATTCTTTCAACTTTATTTCTTCTTCCACTTCTTCTTCTTCAGTTGTTTCATTATGATGTAATAAAATCAGTATCAATCATATACTGATATGTTATTATAAGTATGAAACAACCCTATTTCACCATCTATCCATCCTACGGAAAACGAAATCACCACGCGTGCGTACGTACGGAATACCGTCTCCACGCCGTGGTGTAATCTATTTTCGACAACCACTTTACTTGGATGGGTATAATGGTGTAAAGAATAAATATATATGATTATTGTAAATTTATATTTATTCTGAAATAGTATACATACACTTCAATACAATTCCACGATCATGGGAACGATATCATCGCTCGTGCGTACGTACGGAATACCGTCTCCACGATGTGATGCGACTCGTTCTACATGATTTTCATTGCATAATGATTACTTAAATGAATTAAGTGAATAAATATGATATATATTACACTAATAAAATTCTGGAAACGAGGTATCTATAACCTAAAAAGATGAATAAGAATTTATTCGACAAAACACGCATAAGAACAAAAGTAATAAACACCCGAATAACAAGTAGCAATGAAATATTACTAATAAAAACCTCAGAATATGACCATATATGATATCATAAAAATGAGTATGATTCTGTAATAAGTCAATGGCATTATTTAAATCATTATACAGGAGGTTCGGACACTTACGAAGCAAATCGGACCTAAGGTAAGGGACAATCTCGCAATCTCAATTTTTATCTGAGATTGTTTATACTTCAGAATTTACTGGGGAATATTTATCATCCACATCCATGTTTCCTCAATATGTAATATTATTTATATCCTCCTACAATTGTTTAAATTCAATTTTACCCTATGGTGAGTTTTTAGTAAAAGATATGAAAGGAATCTTTTGTCGTTTTTCGTACGAGGTACTTTTTGACTTTTCCGACAATAGTACGAGAAGAATTTTTTTTTAACTTATACGGCATGAATGGATTTTTAAAACATTATTTCCAAGAATCTTCCTTTACAAGTTTTCAGGTTTAATTTTAATCAACTTTTTTTAGTTTAAAATTGTATGACATGTTAAGAAAGGAAAAATGTTTTTGAAGTAGAAAGGATATTTTCCTCAAGAATGGAGTTCAAGTGTTTTATCAAAAGTATTTTCCATCTAAGATAATATAAGGTTATGTTTCTATCCCTATTATTACATTAATTTGATTTTGTTGTGATGGAATTATTTTTATGAATTCCTTTATCTTATATGAATTGTTTTATGATGTAACGATGTTTAAGAATCCCATTTTTTATTACATGGGTTATGCAATGATGTATGATTTATGATTTTGTGGAACACATAAGAATGGTATCATTATGAGATGGGTGGGACCTATATCTCCCTCCAATGAATTAGTTAAAGATTTATATCTCATGAGATAGACATGGCTGGAATGGAAGGTTAAACCGGTTCAGTGAAACAGGACTGAAACAAGGAGTGAACTCGGTTCAGAAATGGACTTTGTCCGCTAAGATAGTCTTGGATATGAGTCTTGACTACTGTGAAATTATTCTCTATGATTATGTGTGTATGCCACAAAGTTTCATGTTTTAAGTTATGATTTTTGGGATTACATTTCACTACTATGATTTATCCCAAGTTATGAAATTATGATTTTTCTTTTGCAGGTTAAGATTTCCAAAATGTTATGTTCTTATGAATATGACGTAATTGATATTTCTTTTGTTTACGCTTACTGAGAATTTGAGCTCACCCTTTTGTATGTTTTATTTCCCCAGGTCAGGAAGAATGATATTAAGTAAGATATGCCAAAAGGGACTATAGATATGATGAAATAAATGAGAGACAGTGTAGATGCTTTATGAACCAGTTGTTTATGTTTCCCAGTTTCTAAAGACACTATACCAATACGGTCCTTTCATGGTTTTGTTATATGTTGTAATAAGTATGATTCTATTTTGAAGTATTAAACATGTATGTAAAGTATGGGTCGTTATATGGGAAGTTGACTGACATCGTATATGATGGTGGAATTTTGAAATTCGGGAAGAGGCTTTGTGTTTCCGCTATTCCAGATCTAAAGAAGGAACTATTGGATGATGCTCATAGCTCTTATTTCTCTATACACCTTGGTAGCACAAAGATGTATCGAGATCTCCGAGAAAACTTTTAGTGGGACAATATGTAAAGGGAAATTATCGAATATACATCAAAGTGTCTGGTATGTCAACATGTAAAGGCTGAGAGGCAAAATTATAAGGCGATGATGCCACCACTACCCATACCATCATGGAAGTGGGAGAACATTATCATGGACTTTGTCACTGGACTTCTAAGGAGATCCAGAGGAAACAATGCTATATGGGTCATTGTGGATCATCTAACAAAGATAGCTCACTTTATCGCGACTCAAGAGGACTTCTCATTGGATCAACTTGCATATATTTACATCAAATAAGTGGTAAGACTGCATGGAGTACCACTATCTGTTGTATCCAACCAGGATTCTAGTTTCACCTCGATGTTTTGGAGATGTCTCCAACATGCTCTAAGCACTGAACTGAACTTCAGTACGGCGTATCATCCTCAAACTAATGACCAATCTGAGCAGACTATTCAAACACTGGAATACATGTTGAGAGCATGTTCTATGGAATTCAAAGGAGGATGGGGCTAACATATTACACTAGTTGAATTATCCTCCGACACCAGTTTCCACTCAAGCATCTGAATGGCACCATATGAATCCCTTTATGGGAAAAGGTGCAGAACACTGGCGTTTCGGGATGAAGTTGGTGAGCGTAATCTACTAGGACCTGAAATTTTCGAAGAAATAGTGGAGAAGGTGAAAACCATTCAGCAGCATATCATGGCATTCCAAATTCAATAGAAGAGTTAAGCGGATAACCGTCGATGAGACCTTGAATTCAATGTTGGAGACCTGGTATTTCTATGCATATCTCCATGGAAGAAGGTCATGAGGTTTGGAAAGAAAGGAATGCTAAGTCCCAGGTATATAGGCCCCTTCAAGATCATTGATCGAGTTGGTGCTACGGCCTATCGACTGGGAAATCCACCTACCATGTCGAAAGTACATGATGTCTTTCATTTATCTGTCTTAAGGAAGTACATACCAGACCCTTCATATGTACTCTCTTTAGAGGTGGTACAGTTGGAGGATGATATTTCCTATGAATAGAAGCTAGTGAAATTTTTTGATCGTAGAGACAATGTTATACACAACAAGACTACTTATCTTCTCAAGGTACTATGGAGAAACCATAAGTACAAAGAGGCAACATGGGAACTGGAGGAATCGATGAAGGAAAAGTACCCCCACCTTTTTCAGCCTAGATTGTAAAATGAAATTTCTAGGGTGAAATTTTTGTTAGGAGGGGAGAATCTAACAACCCAATATTTATTCAATGGAAAATCATTTCTTATAAATATTTCATAATGAACTACTAAGTTCTATGTGACCCTTAAAACATAATTTTGTCACTTCTGAGATGTGAATTTTGAAAATCTGACATACACGGTTTTGATCAATATGTTTTTTGGAGACCTATAAGAAAAACATAATTTTTGATGAATAGTAACCCAACCTAATTAATAGTTACCTTACCTATGATAGTATAAAAATAATATTCAAGTGGAAGTACAATATACTTATATTTTAGAATAAGTAAATGAATTTTTAAAAACTAGTTTTTGATAATAAATTATGTTTTTAATTAAATATTAAAATAATCATATTTAGAAAATTATTTTTGAAAAATGGACTTCATTTTTGGATTCTAAAAGTCAAAAAATGGTTAGGGTGAATTTTTTAGTTTTTTTTGAAATACTAGAATTTTTTATGAATAGTAAAATACCATAATTTACAAAATAAGCTAAATAAGATAATTACAGAGTCATTCATGATGTTCTACTGATGTAAGCCCAATTGGTCTGGGATCACATGATAAAATTACTATTCTTGTCCAAGGAAGAATCATTATTTCTTGTCTTGTGGGTAAATAATAAACTAATTAGTTTTATATTGGGAAATCCCCTCTCTCCTCCACTATAACCCCCCCCCCCCCCTCACTCCCTCTTCTCTTCACTCCTCTCAAGCCTTGTTCCTTCTCCAAATTCTATAAAAATATCCTCCCAACCTCCTTTACCACTTCCATAAAGCCTTGGTCTCATAAAAAGGCCAAAACCTGTCCCTAAAGGAGGCTCTCAAGGAAGTTTGGTTCAAGAGGTAAATTCCACTTTTCAATTCTTTGTCTTTCCTTTCTAGTTCATTTGTTTTCTTTTTCTATTATTACCTCCCCTTATCCAAATTTTGTGATGACTCTAGTACCTTAAATTTACTGTATTGTTTTCATTATTGTGGAATAAGTTATCATCATCTCTTCCTTTTACCTTATTTTATACTATTAGAAAGAACACCATCCAAGATGTGTCAATTTACCACATTCAAGGATGATGGGATTTTGATTTCTATTATCATTCTCAATTATGGTCATAAAACCATTCTTGTTGTGATTAAACCAGATTATTATATATGTAATATACCATTTTTAAGGTTCTGTAATCTCTTTTTACAATTCTTATTAAATTATAAAGAAAAATGAGTTCGTCGTAATCAAAACCCACAAATTAACTGAAACCGTTATCATTAAAGTTATATATAATAATTCATCCTCATTTCATGTAACCACGTTATATAAATGAACCCTAACACCTATTTATGATCATAAATAATATGTGAATTCAATTCTGGAGATTTACATCCATTCCACATGAAGTCCATTAATTAAGAACAAGTGAACCGATTATCAAAATAAAGAAAATGAACACTGCAGAACGACAAAATTAAATATAATAATTTATAAATAAGGGTATAAATGAACTAAAAAGAATTTTTATAAACTAAATATATTTATAATATGTTATTAAATAGGTTACTAATAAGTATAATTTCATATTCTATGAGCTTAAGTTCAAGAGCAGAACACGTTCGGATTCAAGGTATGGGTTTTCTCACCCGAACTTCCGTTTTCATTCGGGTTACTTTCATTGTCAAATTACCTCAATGAAATTATAATGTATTATTATGTACTCCTCATAAATTATGTTTTAGTATTCTATATATGTACACCAAACGTAATAATTTTTTATTTTATGGATGGTTACAAGTTTTAAAAGGAACTTACGAAATTTTTTCAGAAATACAAGCCTGGTCTAAGGGTATTTCTCTAATTCCGAACCCATTTTAAAGGGCACCATATAATCTGTTTTTTGGAAACCATTATATTTATAAAATCACTCATTTAGTTATAAAAATATTACCTTACTTCACTTCTAGTTTTATACAAATATTTTTCCAAAATAACTCTTCTTTTCGAAGTAAAAGTGTTTTTATCTAGAGAATTGTTCGATGATTTTATGAGAGTATCTTCATCTATTTCAACACTCTTGTTGATTCTTATGTTTTATTGGGATTAATATTTCATGGTATCATATAACATATTTAATTTAATTATTTATGATTATTTTGTATGTGGATGTACTATCTTAAAACCATTCAACAATTTACCCTGAATGATTAGTGTTTATGCTTAATGTTCGGGGAAATTTATTTACATTGCATATATTAGTTTCAATATGAAAGTATATGTTTCTTATATTTATCTCCATTCATATGAAGATTGAATTGGACATAGTAAGTGTCGGGTGGGTCCCACTATATCCCCTAGATGCATCGGTTGGTCTCATGAGACAAACTATGGTCTTGGCACAAGGCCTTGAGAAAATGATTATTTATAGTCTTGGCATGAGGCCTTGACAGTATGGTTTTGTTGTCCCGCATTAGGAATTCCATCATTAAGAAAATAGTATTGATGGTACATGTGGTTATTCTACTAGTAGAATACCCATTATTATGTTATTTTATGGAAATATTTACTCCTCTCACATTTCTTCCATATTAGGTTCAAGTTTATTTTTAAAGTCATGTGTTTTCAATTATTCACCATGTCTAATGTTTATGTTATCTTCCACTATATTTCTCACCCTTAATTAGTTTTTGATCTCACCCCTTTATTATGTTTCATTTTTTCAAGACATGAAGAAGGTTATTGTGGATAACATGCTGAAATAACCTAGGAGTTATGGATGTTGTATAAGGATTTTCTATGTTGTATTTCTTTTCAAGATGTAACATTGAAGTTATGTATGTATCTTGTTCCCAATAATACTAAACTACTCTGTCCTTCGGGATGCTTATTCCTTGTATGTACGCTAGTGATATCAAATTAGTAACTGGTTCCGGTCAACTAGGATCGGGTCCTTATAGTTTTACTAATGCACTGGTTATGTTCATGACCATCATTAACTTGATATTTTAGTCATAGATAGAATAATTTATCATGGTGTCAATTAAAGACATCTGTCTCTTCTTTTTTGACTCGAGACAATCATCCTAGGCATCCAAAAATTGTTTTGATTACACTTCGATCATATGATATTTACACTAAGTTGTAAAATAATATCTTTTGGGTTCAAGAGTTAATGTTATAAGGGATAATGGTTTATAAGATAGGTATATTTGTGGATCTATAGAAAGTAGAGGGAGTGATGTCATGGATATGTCCCTAGAATGTTTTCTAGATCATGAGATTTTTGGGTTTCATAAAATAATACTAACTTCTTCTACATGAATTTTTGAGTTTATTAGAACCAATGAATTCATTGATAAAGAAGGGAGTAATGTTCAATTGGTCATACCAGAGTGAAGAATAATTTTTTTATTTGAAGAGGAAGTTAACTATAGATCCAATACGGATACCCCCTAATCCAAGGATCAGATACATTGTGTACTATAGTGCATCATGTGTTGGTTTGGAGTTGTGCTAATTCATATAGTGTATTAATTATCTTATGGGCCATGTTAGTTGCACCCCCACATGAGAAACTACCATAATCAAGACTTTAAGATAGTCCCCATGGTCCACACTTTGATGTGTCTATGACACTATCTCTTTGGTGAGGGGTTTTTTGTCTACACTGACCACAAGAGCCTCTATTACATATTAACATAGAGAGACCAAAACTTAATTTAAAGGCACTCTATAGAGTATCTATAGACATTTGAATTTTAGATGGAATATAAACTAGGTAAAGGTAAAATCATAGTAAATTCTCTTAGCCATAAGACACGGGTAGGTTTTGATTTTATTAAGTGACAATTATAGGAACATTGGTTCTTGATGGAAGTGTTGGATGACTGGAGGATGGATTCTTCTAATAATCAAAGATCAATGAAATTTTCTCCCATAGTAGTCACATATTCTCTATTAGACCAGGTTAGGGCTGGAAAATAAACTAACCAAGAGTGTGTTGTGATATGAGAACAACTAGCTAGAAGTGATCTGATACTCGAGTGGTCATTGGATGATGATGATGTGATCCTCATACATGGGAGTGCAGTAGTCCATACTTCCATTATATAGGAGTTGATAAGGGACCTACATACCTCTAGAAGGGTGATACCTCCTTGTATAATAAATATGTACCATGACTTATAGTGACAGTTATGGGGGGCTGGGATGAAGAGGAACATTGATGGGTTAGTTTCCCAATTATTTTCCTATAAAAGGGTAAAGTCCTAATACCAATGTTCTAGTGGTTTGATTAAGACACTTCAAATGACCTTGTTGAAATGGGAGGGCATCATGATGGACTTTATAATGGGTTTTTTCAGGACACTGAGGAGCATTGATTCTATCTGGGTTATTTTTGATTGGTCAAAAAAGATTTATCACTTCTTAAAATCTAGGAGACTTAATCTGTAGATGAATTGGGAAGATATGTGCATATGATATTATAATATTACATAGAGTTCCCTTTGGAATTGTTTTTTATAGGGACACATTTTTCTCATCACCCTTTTTGAAGGTATTATAGAAATCCATAGGGACTCTATTGATATTTATCATAGAGTAACACCCTTAGATAGATGGGAAGTTAGAGTGAACGATTCTCATACTACATTGGTGGAACATTGGATTATCACATTGAATTTGTAGAGTATTCTTAAAAAAAATGGTTTCCAGGAATCTATACAAATGGAATAGTTTGCATATCTCTATAAAATGTTTTTCCACTCACTATTATGTAGGCATGAGGTAGCAGGTGTAGTAGTTTTTGGGGCTAGTATGGTGAAGGGGACCTCAGAGAATTAATAGTTGGTTAAGAATCAATTGGTGACCGATCAAAATAGGAATTGATCATATGAAAAATATAGGATATGAACATTGTAGTTCCATATTGGTGATCAGGTATTCTTATGAGTGTCACCTTGATTGATGCATCATTGTTTATAGAAGCATGGGAATATGGAACCACAGTTTTTTGTGCCCATAAAGATCACTAAATAGGTTGGGATAGTGTCATATTATTTTCACATTCCTCTACAATATTGAGTCATGCATGATGTGTTTCCCATTTTCTGTCTTTTTGAGGTATATGCCTAATCTTTTTCATCTTATAGTATGTGAGTAAATTGAGTTGGAAACATATATATATTTTGAGGAGAACCTAGTATAGATTATTAAATGAAGTGAAAAAGTACTTCAAGGAATAATGGTACAAATTTTCAGGATCCTATGGTGGTATAGACTGATCAAGGAGTAAATATTGGAGTGGGAGTTAGATGATCAAGCTCAGTGGCCTCCGTTATGTAGAAAATACTACTAGTGACAGTTCTTGATGATGATATGTCATTAGAGGGGGTGAATTATAATATCTTAGTTTTAAAATTCTCTTAAAACCCACTAATTAATATAGTTTACAACTATTTTGTATTAAAATTTTAGAAAAATAAACTAAATTATTACCATTATACAGAACCTATGATTTTTATAAGGGTAAATAGAGTTTTAAACATCCTATATAAGTGTAATATCAACATTTCATGAGTTTTGTAAAGGTAAATCTAAAATTATATGACTTTTATAATGGTATGTGAGCTGTTAATGTTTTACATAAGGGTAGTTCCCTACATCCGTAAGGGAAACACCATGTTTATAAGGTTTATTTAAGGTTAGGTGTCTAATTTTAAAGGTTACATAAAGGTAAGAATGAGTTTATAAAGGTTACATAAGGCTATATTGGTTGTTGTATAAAGGTAAGATATATTGGTTAAGGTACCTCAGATGATGTGTAAGGGTAGATCCGATTTTCCATAGGATGAGTACGGGTAATATTTCATTTTTATAAGGGAAGATTCTTGTTTTTAAAGGTATTTTAAGTGTAATCCAGATTGATGTAAGGTTAACTATGGGTTTATGACTTGTATAAGGGTCAAAAAACACCATTACATGGAATATATGATCTTTTTAAGGGTAAAACCATATTTTCATTACGCATCACCCTTTTAAGAAAAAAATCTTTAAAAACCTTAATTTTCTATTTTCTTCTTCACACTTCAATCGTGTAAACCCATTAATTAATTTGAAACCGAAAAATCAGGGGAATTAATTCCTTTGGCACATTGAAAGTTATAAACCCTATTTTAAAAGATTTATAACCTTCTAATTCAAGAATTATTTCAAAGACCAAATTAAATAATGAATTTAATTTGGGAATTTCAATATTATGAACCAACCTCAACCTTTTCATAAAATAATACATGAACCTTATCCTATATTAATTTTTTATAATACTTTAAGTTTGAGTATTCTAAAAATTTCATTACATGATATTATTGATGTCTTCTTCGACTAAACCAAGTTCTCCTCTGATTTCTAGGCATGATAGATACAAATATTCCTCTCTTATGTTGTGTGTTGTGTCGTAAAGAGGGAAAAGTACCTAGGTAGGAATTATATTCCATTTTGTTCTTTTCATTAGACACTGGGAATATAAAACATCATTTTCCCCAAGAGTAATTGAATAAATATCTCTTAAATGGTAATAATCAGGAAATTATTAATAAATGATAATGAATTATTATCTTGAGTTTATTTTGGATTTTTCTATAGAGATAAAATTATTATCACACATAAATTATGTTTTTATCTAAGAAAGAAATGATGTGCTCATTATATAACTTAATATGATATTTTGGAATTATCCAGAAGAGAGAATGATATTCACCAATATGATTTTATATTTATTTTATAATTAAAATAATGGAATCAGTTCTAGGAAACCTTATTCAGCAACTTGAGATAAAAAAATATGTGGACATGATTCGACTGAAGATTCCATGATGACTCATGAATTTATTCATCAACGAATTTAATGTAGGAAGTTACCTTCCATTTAGGTCCTTTTATATGATGTTTTGATGACATTTTGTTTTTTATTGATAACTCATTCTTGTTATGTGTTGTGTGTTAGTGTGTGAGTGGCCATGAAATTTCTTGATTGTGATCATATGATTATGTATATCCTCTTATGGATTGTTCTTAATATTCCTTGATATTCCTTCTTATGGTATGTACTTATCATGGTGTTTCATACCCTATGGAATCTTTCTTGATGTATCAGGATGATTAGACCGCATATTTTCATCTTAGAATCCCCTTAGAGGCGGAGTGTGATCACTTGGCATGGGTGACAATGACTATAGACTATGAATTATCGATGGTATGGATGTGTAGGTTGATCCTTTTGGTTGGTTCAATACTGTCTAAAATTGCATAAATGATGGTTTGGATATCCCTATAGATAGATGTGAAAATATGTTTGTTTAACCAATCTAACATGGTCCAAATATACTTAAAGGTGGGCATTCATATCCCTATAGAGGGATGTGCATAAGTGACTGGTTGGATGATTGACTAGTGGTATAGTGTTCCAGAGATAATGACTATCATCCGGGTATTTCATGAAAGGTAATAGATAATGAAAATCATTACGGTGGGAATGAGATGTTACAGATAACAACCACAATCAAAGTATGGCATGCGGTTTTATTGATACTTTTCACAAATAGTGTGAGGTGTGTGATGTTTCCTTTAGAATGATACTTTGTTTTACTTACATTGACATCCTTATCAATATCAAGATAAATCATGTGGGTATGGAGTTCATGGTTGATTAGTTAGTGCATAATGACTTGAAACATGTGTTATTGTATGTTTGTTTGAGAATTTATTTGTGTAATGTCATACAATGTTATATATATTTTTCACTTATGTTAAACACGCATTAATAGTGTCCTACTGGGTTTAATACTCACACCCTACAAGGGAATTTATGTGAACATGAAGACTTGATAAATAGGGAACTACTAATGGGAAATACCCCTTTGATAGGGAGTTGAGGAGACAAATTCTTGGAGACATAGGCGTTGTTAGGACATAATATGGACATTGGGGTTTCATTTAATTTTATTCATCTGATATACTCAACTTTTTCTTGCCATATTGGGAACCCCTTTAATTATTATATGACATGTATCCCATTATAAATTTTGGTTATTTAGTTTTCCACATGATTTAACTAGATATTTATTTATTTACTTATATTTTATTTTATTATTATTTATCATATGACATGATATTGAGGGTATAGTCTCCCCACTGATGGACTTAGACACACATTGCTATTTGGTCGCCTCTTGCGTATGAGGACATGCACATGAGGTTATGTGTCACTTCTATTTACACCTAGTGGTTCAGGTAGGGTAATTTCAATTAAATATCTAGAGATGAAGTAATAATGAACTCTTTGACCACAGTTAACATATAGGTTTCATTTTGAAATTATAAACCGAATGTCCTCAAAACACCCGATGTGGACTTAATCGATTAATTAATTAAATATATCACTAAAATAAATAAAATAAATGGCTTAAATATAAGGTATTAAACTTGGAAAAGGATCCTAAGGATGAAAATAATTTATAATAGTTTATTATGTAGCAGATAAATAATGTGTGTGGCGTGTTGGACTCAAGGTAAGGGGCACTTTACCATAACAACCTCATTTTATAGATTTTAAATATTTTTTTTCTAAATATATTTCTTCCATGATGATATTATTATAAAAATTATCAATGTTTTTATATATACATAAATGAATTATAAATAACATTTTAGGTCTCTTTTTTACTTTATTTTGAATTTTTTCTAAAGGAATCTTATTATGTATTATTTATATAATTTTTGACTTTATTTACAAAAGTAAAAGGGAATGATCTATTTTAACATAAACAACGTCAAAAGATTTTCCCATATCCATAACTATTATTTGATGTTTGGTTTACTTTATAATATTCCAAGTTTTCTTCATAGAACCCCCCCTTTATTTGTTTGAGGTATTTTTGTTTGGAAACTAGGGTTTTAAATAAAATGGATATATAAATATCTGAAAATGTTCCAATGATGGGTTAAAAATGATATTTTTATGAGTTTGATAATGTAAATGAAAATATTTATGTTTTAATTCATATTATGGTTCTTATAAATTGATTATTATCATGTGAGAATGATATGTCTCTTCAATTAATGTGGTAATGATTGTGTTATCCAAATAATTATATTGTAAATTGACCATTAGGTTATTATATTTTCTAGAGTGATTGTTAGAGTGATATGAAAATGATTCCCCAAGTAACCGACATGAATTTTCTAATAATCCTAAAGAGTTTTCATCGAAATATTTTGATTTAATAATGAAATATCTTTTTTAGAAGAAATATTATTCCATTTGATGGTAAAAAATTATTTTTTTAAGAAATAATTTTTCAGGGGTTCTCATGTTTTCCAACAAACCCTCTTGATTGTGATTTTTCCTTTATGTTTTCTTTTAAAAGTTTTTAAAAATAACATTGGGTTGTAATGTTTATTTCTTGTGTAAGTAAATAATTATTTGGGGTAAAAGTTTATTATGTTAAAGTAAATCTTTCTTTTATGATATCATGGTTTTAAAATTGACTAATGTGTTTCTTTACTCTTTTTATATGTCTCTTAATGAGCTTTTCCTATTCTCATCCCATATTTGAAATTATTTTTCATAGGTTTTAAGTATTTATAGGAATAAAGATGAATAAAAGTTGAAATTAATGAATAATTTTATATGAAATGAAAATAGTTATGACTTTAAAAGTATTATATTGTGGAAAAATGTATACTATGAGAAAGTGTCCAATATGTAATGAATGGGTTTGTTATGTAAGATTTATGAAACAATTCCCTAAAACTCCAAACCTAAAAATATTTTTGGGAATACAATAAAAATGAATTATTGTTTAAAAATTAAATTATGGGTTGAATAAGGATCTAGTTCTTATATATGATTCTAGTGTAGTGTTTAGATAACTTTGTAATAATACAAAATTCTTATGAGATTTACTTAAAAGTTATGGATATCATCATTTGTTTAAAATTTTAATCTTGATAATATATTTAAAGGTAAAAAACACCCATTTTGATATTTTAAGTGATCAGAATTTAAAATAATTATGCTTTTTTGGATAGTGTTATGTAGATAATCTTTATGGTTAAATAGTGATTCATTAACAATGATATATTTTTTGGAGAATTTTATAGTCCAGCTAAAGATTACCTTTAAGGAAATCATCTAAATTTTATTCATGATATTTAGGTAACATTAACTATATTATAATATTATTTTGTGATTTTTCATGGTGATTGATCATATTTAGGGATATATTTCATTGGGATGAGTTATATCTAATCCTATAGTTTAATATGTTATTTAACATGAATGATTATTTGCGATGCATGCAACTAAATATTTAGAGATGTAAGTTGAAATGAATGAAATCACATTTGTGGTCAAAATATTTTGTAATGTCTAGGTTACTAAGGTTAATTGGGATATATATTTATTTATCTATGGAATTATCTTAGTTGAAACTTTTGTGTTATTAGTGAAATTTTAGTTTTAAATGTATTATTTCTTCATATAAAGGTTTATAGATTGTGGATATCAAATTATCTTATGTTAACTATTTTAGTTTTTGTTAATATCAAAAGATAGGAGGAATAAATTTGTATCCTTATATAGATTATGTAATCCATTTTAAGTTGATTTTAGTGATTCAGGGATGAAAAAATAATCTAGAATACTCATTGTTTGGATAAACTGATCAGATTGTCGTAGAAATTTGTGGAATAATGAAATTATACATTCCAAGTAATCATATTTTCTTATATTCTTAGTCTATATGGTAAAGGAATTACTCAACTATAAGAAAAGTATATTGAAAAAAAACTATCATATTAATTTCATTTTTGTGGAATCTATTCTTTTTTTCACACCTTATTGAATTTTTGGTTTTGTGGCCATTGACTTTTTCATGATCATTCACTTTATTTTGATCAATTTTCTTTGTTACACTTAATCATTATTTGGAAATTAGTTTTTTATACTTGTCTATATTTTTAATTCCCACTAATGTTACCATATTTTTTAGCTTAGTAATGTGTTATTTTATATTACCTTTATATTTACCTATCCTCTTTATAAAAGGATGTTTTATTAACCCTTTTTCTAATTGAGGTTTTCAATAAAGGTACATTTAAACATTAAACACTTAACTAAAATTATCAAGTTAAAAATGAAAGGATTAAAATTATTAAAGGGGTTAGAATGTAACCTCCAAAATTTCCCATGATAATTTTGATATTTTTTTATGAATATGAACATAAAGGCTAAATGAATCTCTTTTAATATAAACTAAGAATTTATACACATATTTATAATTTAGAAATCCCTTTTTCATCATTTTCTTCAAAAAAACATTTTTGATGTGTAATGGGTTTTTATTTATGAAAATTATATTTATATATAAAAAGTTTTTCTTGCAGGCCAGGAGATAGTCTTTTGTGTTTGGAAAAGCCATAAGGCTCGAACCCACGACCAAAGGGTGACAAGTTCTCAATGCCTAACGCTACCCTATATATTTCCCTACTTATATCTTTTATCCTTTATATATATATATATATATATATATATTATTTTTTAAAGTATTTCATATAATAAAATTAAATACTCATTTTACATATAAAATTATTATTTTTCCTTCATGATTTAACATAAGTTCTATTTAAAGGTTAAGTATATTGCCTTGACATGATTTCTATTTTGATCAGTTTAAGGAATTATTTAATTATTGAATATTTTATAAGTATAAATTTTTGTTAATTATGTGAATTTATACTTATAGTATGATTAATAATTAGTTTTATCAAGTTATAGAATAAGTTTGTGGTTTGAAATTCAAAAATGAAATAGTTATTATTTTACCTAAATTGTTCTTGCATGTATTATATAGGGTTATTTAAAAGTTTTATTTAAAAATTTTAGAGTTTTAATTTTAAAAAGTTAATTTCATTTTTTATATCATAATTTAAATATTATCTTATAAATATTTTTTAGTAATTTTCTGAAATAGTTTATTTTTCAGTGATTAATAGAAAATACTGACATTTATTGAAAACTACCTTTTTTTCAAGAATTTACAAAGTTATATATATTTTTTAAAATTATTTAAATGTAAATTAGTTAATTTATATTGTTAATAATACAATTAAAATAATTTGAATCAATTTTATTATTTTTTTGATATAACAACTTTGTATACTTAAGAAGTTATTTCTTCTTGAAAATCCTTTTTTGTCATATTTTTATAGGTTTAATTTTAAATTAAATACTAGAACTTATATGAATTTAATTATAAAAAATGAAATCTATATTAGAATAATTATAATTAATAAAATATAATAGTTTCAACATAATTATTGTCACGTCTGTAAAAGAGGTAAAATTGGGTTAAAACCATGGGATAATGCTTTAAGTTCTATCTGACACTTGATTTTATCCAATTGTATGAGTGATTTTTGAAAAAATATTTTTTTATGGAGATAAATAATTTATTTTAAAATATTATTTTGAATTTGGGAGCCCAAGATTGACTTTTGTGAAGATAAGCTATCTTTTATTCAAATAAAAAACTATTTTTGGGTCCTTGCATTTAATGGAATGGTTGGAAGATTTAATTAAGTTTAGGATTAATCTAAAACTATAAAAATCTTAATTTTTTTATTATTTAACCAATAAAATTCATTCAAACAAATTTATTACTTTATTTCATGGTAAATTAATTTGATTCTCTTAAATTGATTATTTTCCTAAAAAATTGTTTTTCAAGAGTTTTGTGTTCATACATTGAAAGTAATTCCTTCCATATATATAGAGAGAGCTCAATAAAATAGATATAAAATATGGACTAATTATATTAAAATTTATTAATAATTAACCATTTTTTATATAATTAATTTATTATTGTAAAATTTTAAGTTATCACGGTTATGGTTAAATGATTTTAATGTTGTTTAACTAGGAGATAAGGCTTAAAATTTATTAAAAACATGTATAAATTTGATTTTTTTAAGTTTATTTAGACCCTATAATGCCTTATATTTGAATATTGAGTTCCTTTATTCCACTTTTAAATATTATAATATATATATATATATATATCTTAAAGATTCCAATTGTGTCCTCTCCCCCACTTCTAAACGAACACCCCTACTCATCTCCTCTACTATTTTCAATAAAATTTTAGTTAGACCAATAGCTACCCAAATACTTTCCTAACATCCCTATTAATTTTCTTTAGGTATTTATTTTTTTAGAATACAAACCTCATATGGATTAAGTGTAAATCAAAGGATGATGTCTGAGGAAGACATATAATACTTAACCAAGAATTTTAAATAAATTAAATTTTATAACTCCTTAAAAAATAATTCAACCACAATGAAATATTAACATCAGTATATTAAATATATTAAAATTTATTTTTCTTATATCATGCCATGTATCTGTCTCATCATCTATGAAATGGGAAATAAAACCATCGTTCGTGTGTATAACGAACAGCTACCTTGCGAACCTGTGTAATTATTTTTTCATCACCACCACTCATAGTTGGTTATATTAATTAATTTAAGATATATATACACGATATTTATGAAATAATTATCAATATTTTATGTTGAAAACATAAAAAAAATTATCTTTTCCTCCTATGAAAAATGATAATGTTTTTCATGCGTACATGTAGATTGCCACCACCATGAAGCGATGTGATTCGTTTTTCATCATTCCATCACATGGATGGTATATATAAGTGTATTTAAATAGATAATATGATATTTATGATATAATATTCATCCTATAAAGATAAAATTATACTCAAATTCACTCATGTTCATTGGAAAATGGAAACATTACACAAGGGTACATATAACCTAATATCTCCATGTTTATAGTGTAATACATTTTTCATAAAAACTGTTCATGGTTGGTTTTAATGGTATAATTAATATATATATATATATATATATATTAAAATTAAGGCATGGTTATTATTTTTGAGATAATGAAATAGTGACCACATTGACCATGTTCAACATACTGAAGTTATTTTGAAATTTTAAACTAAACATCCTCAAACCCACCGACATGGGTTTAACCAATTAAGTATTTAAATATGTAAATAAAATAAAGGAAATAAATGGGTTAAATATAAGGTATTAAACCTGGAAAATATTATTAATAAATTACATAATTGATAAAAGTTTATTATATAGGATATAAATAACATACGTGACAAGTTGGACCAAAGGAAAATGACACTTTACCTTAAAACTCTTATTTTTAATGTTTCTATAATTTATCTTTTAAATGATTTTTTCTATGGATATATTCTTAAAATTGTTTTATGAACTTATTTATATGAACATAAATTCTGTATAAATGACATTTTATGACTCTTTTTTAATTCTTCCATGGTTTTTTAAAAGAAATATTTGTACATATTTTATATAGAATGTTTTGAATTTCTTTATAAAATGAAAATGGAATATTCTAGTTTAATATATATGGTGTAAATGGATTTTTCCATCCTCATAACCATTATTTTATATTTTTGATTCCTTTATAATATTACATGTTTTCTTCAATGAAAAAACCTCTTTCTTTATGTTCTGTGTATTTTAGTTTCGAAAATGGGGTTTCAAATAAAAGGGATATATCAATATCTAAAAATTTATTACTTATGGTTTCAAAGGTATATTTTTATGATTTTGATTATGGAAATGAAATTTTTTATCTATTTCATGCATTTTATTATCCTTGGACATTTTTTATGATTAGGTGATCCCTTTTTATCACATTAATACATAGGGAAATGATTATGTTTTCCAAATAATTATATTGGATGTCACCCATTAGGTTATCCCATTTTTAAGAGTGATTGTAAGAGTGGTATGAAAATGATGTCACATTATATAGATATGAGTTTTTTATGATTTCCAAGTAATATTCAAGGAAATATTTTGATTTTGTAAGGTAATATATTTTGTTTAAATTAAAAATTATGTAATTTTAAAGTAAAAGGTTTGTTGTTAAAAAATCACGGGTTCTTTTATTTTATATAAAACCCACCTGATTATGATTTTAACTTTATTTTTTCCTTTAAACGTGTTTGTGAAAAATTTATCCAGTAACACTTATTTATTTTGTAAGTAAATTATTATTTGAGCTTAATG
This sequence comes from Viscum album, assembly GCA_963277665.1. Classification (NCBI taxonomy): domain Eukaryota; kingdom Viridiplantae; phylum Streptophyta; class Magnoliopsida; order Santalales; family Viscaceae; genus Viscum; species Viscum album. The sequence continues at coordinate 919,266,679 of OY728123.1, read as the reverse complement.
TTTTTTATATTAATATAAAACTCACATTTATGATATTATCATTTTGAAATGGACTAAAAATTTTCTTCTTTCTGTTTATATGACCCATATAGTGATTTTTATGGTTATTAAAAGTTTATAAATATTTTTCACATGGTTTAAGGATGATTATGAACAATGATGAAGTCAATTTTAAATTAATGAAGATTTTTCTTGTAATAGAAAAATGTTTCTTTTTGAAAGTTTCATATTATAGAAAAAAAGATACTAAGAGGAAGTGTCTAACTTATAATAAATTATTTTGTTATATAAGAGTTATAAGTCTATTATCTAAATCTATAAACTAAAAAATATCTTTTAAAATTCAAGAAAATAATTTATTATTTAAAAATGTAATTATGGGTTGAATATGGATTGGGTTTTATTATTTTAAATGATTTGTTATAAATTGGCCACTTAAAGGTATGTGATTTAAGTATTGACTAGAATATATAGTTGTTGAAATCATTACTAAGGTTTTTATTATTATTTTACTTTCTTGATATCTAAAATTAATATCATTCACATTTTTTTGAAACATGAAATGTAATATAGAAAACATGTTTCAAAATCTAGTTTATTATTTGGTCATGGATAGTTAGAGGTAACATCAATCTGAAATTGAACTAGTAGTGGTATTTAAAGAGCCCATTGGGTTTTGATGATGAATTGGTTGTATTTATTGTCCATAATATTCATTAATATTTGAAAAATTTAGTGATTATGTTAAAAAATATTGAAAAATATGTTTCTTCTCAAGGATAGTTCAGAAGTTTAGTTTACAATATATTGTAACACGGATACATCAAACAATATAACACTAGAAAATTCCTTTTCTAATTCAAGAAGATTAAAATAAGTAATGGATTTAGAATTTATCTAGATGTTATAAGTCTAGTTCCACTTGAAGTTATAGAAATATGTGATGTTTTTGTGGTAGATGGATGAAGGATAAATTCAGGAAAATTATTCTATCTGGAATAAGCTTCTGAACCAGATAATTATTGAACTCCTCTTTAGTAAATTAATATCATGCTATAATGAAATTTGAAAACACTAACTAAAAAAATGTTTAATTATGTTAGAATTAAAATGGAATTATACTTATAATGTTTGAAGTTACTTAAATTCATTATTTTATTCCATTAAATAATTTTATTTGATTCCAAGTTGATTGAGAATTTAAGTAAGTCCATTAGTGAAATGGAATTGGCTTAATAATTTTTATAAAGGACTTATTAATATATATATATATATATATCCAAACTTATAATGGGTAGTATAAAAAGATTATAACATAATCACAAGCTAGTTTTAGCATAAAGAAAATGAACACCTAGTATAGAGAGATTCCAAGAGTAAGAGAAAAGGAAACAGTAGTCATTCGACAAGGTGGTTGCATGGGATTCCAATAGTTGATTAAGCTGTATCTAGGCATATTAATTATGGTATTTTTAATGTAATTTGTTAATTGTGAAAACATTAATATAAACTTTTTACTACTCAATGTTAAAAACACTAACAAAGTTAATTGGAACAATGTTGTTTTTTCATTTTCTTCAGCATCGCTGCTAGACTTTTCATGTAGAATCAGGTAAAACCATTCTTCAACCATTGATAAATCAATTCCTCTATCAAATTTTAGAACATCCTTAAGAAATTATTATGAAGTATTTTTTTTATATAATACATGATTATATGATAATCTCACAGAAGGATTGTGTCATGAATGGTAGTGGATTTCAAGCATGTCAATGTTCAAGGATGGGAAAGAGGATTTTATTCATGTTCTTAAATGATATCTCATCAAAAAATAAATAATTGAGTAAAACCACCATGGGATATATTGATTAACTCATTCCATGTCTAAAATTTTTCACAGAAAATAATTCATATTCATATGATAAGTTTGCAAGACATAGTGTAGTTTCCAATCCTGTGTGGGATGAGAATGAGGTCATCTAAAATACTGATCACATATAAAATGTGATGATTCTTTGAAATGTTTCTTCAATATAAAAAAAACATGATAATTTGTTCATTATTATTCAAGATAAATCAATTAAACGTTAATTCATTTTGGAGTTAGAAAAATAAAGGATGTTATTAAAGGATTTGTAAGATGGTAACTTCATGGAATTGAAATTGGCTTGGGTAAGATGAAAATCAGTCACCGATGAAGCTCAGATACATGGATGTTATATATAATTGCATGTATATGAAACTCCTTGATTTTGTTTTCAAATAAACATAGGTGGTACATGTTTCCTTAATTTGAGATAATCATAATCAAGTTTCATGAATTGTAAATTAATCCAGTTTAATTTGAAAAAAGTCATCACACTTCCAATGGTTAAGAAAAATCATGGATAATGACAAGACTAAGTAGATTGAGTATCCGTTTAGAGACCTAAAATTGAATTGGACATAGGCTTCAATTAGATAATCTAAATATATAAGTATTTAGTTTTATTATCATCTAATAGTTTTTATCATCAAAAGAGGCTTGAGTTAGATGATAGAATAGAGTAATTATTATAAGCAAGAATAAAATTTGAGTAGCAAAAAGGGAGACTGAAGGTACATTATGATTCAAGATTATTTTTTTGTAAGGGATGTAGTGAAAAACAAATTGTTTTCATACATATAATATTTTTTATAATGGAATAAAATAAAAATGATATATTCACATAGAGGGAATTCTTGTTAAACAGAGGCCACAAGTTTTAATAATTTGAGAATAGTGAATGAGAAAATTATTATTATTGTTTCTATATAATCTAGATTTGAAGTTCATATTTTTTGGATAACCAACCCAAGGGTGTTAAGATGGTACAAACATAATAAAGTGAAGTATTTGATGTGAATATACAATAATTGTGTTATGGGGACATCAATTATGTGCCAAGAAGATATTACTAATAGATGAATCTAGAGATATTTAAACTTCTTGTAGAAGTAGTTTTTGAAGACATAAAAATTTTATGAAATCACATTAAAGGAATCTTATAATTGAAAATTTATGGGTTTCCTAAATTTGAAGATCATCTTATAAAGTAGTAGATGATGTACACAATAAGGAACTGAGTTAGGTAAGACCTGGTTTTGGTGTACTATTAAAATCTATAATTTTTTTTATCATTGTATAGATGAAAAGGTATATGTTTGGAAGATAAACCAAAAAGACTATATTTTATTTTCATGGATGTGGAAGTTTTTGTGATCAATAGATAAATGATTATTAGTATATGAATGTATCATATTAGAGCATTTTAGAATCATGGGTTTGAGTGATATAATTCCATAGGTCATGTCTCGTTGAATATTATTGATTAAAATTATTGAATGTCTCTAGAATTTGTGAACATGAAAAAGATGGGGGGAATTTAATTCATTTTATATCAAAATAAAAGGTGTAAATGCAAAGATGAAAATTAAACAATTCAAAATTCTCATAAAATAGTTCATGATACGTGTTAGAAATTTAAATTATATTGACAAAAAAAATTGGATATTTAAAATTCCACTGACCCTAAGATCTTTGAAGATTTTTATGGTATTAAAAAACAAAATATATAGATCCTTGAAGTTATAAGAACAAATTCCTCTTAACTTATCATAAATTCTCTTATGTATAAAAACAAGTTGATATCATTCTTAATAAAGTAATTAAGAACAATGTAAAATAATTGCAAATTTTTGGGTGAAATGGATGGCATAATAGAAGGAGTACATGACATGTATTTAATGAAAGATCATTTTGGATAAATAATTGAGGTTCCAAAACTGTAACGTTTTAATGTTTGTAGAATGAGTTTTCCAAAAAATGGGGGTCGAATAGTTAGTAGAAAGATCGATGTCAAGTATAACCTAAAAATGTCTAGAAGTTCGAGTTCCTCAGAGGAATGAGTGCACCATAAAATATGTTTTTGGATAATAGAGTGGATATTCGACATGAAATCTAGGTTATTGGAAGAAGAATTATTTTTCAAATAATTATCCATGAGTTCATATGTTGGAATATTGTAAACTATTAAATGTTGTATAAAGACCTATTCACTTGTGTAATATAGTGAAAATTTGGGATAGACTAAAAATATCCCAAGGCCTTTCAAGTGATAATCTAGTTGTTTAAACTTGAATAATATAATTAATATCTATATCTTTGGATAATAACTAAATATATCATGGAGTATGTTCCCAAATTATGACTGAAACTTAAAAAATAATGTGTGCTATTTTTTTTAAATTTACTTTACTATTTTACACATGGTGGTGTTTTTTTTAGTTATTTAAATATCCATACATGTTAAATATTATGAAGGTTTGAACAAAATAAAAAAAAATAAGATACTAATTTGATTTTATTTTGTAAAAAATTGGTCACAATTCATTCACCCCCTCATAGTGATACTACATGATCCATTGAGACTCTCAGACGGTATCAAATCTTATGTTCCCTGTAATTGGATCTATATTTTTCTCCATGTTATTTTCACTGATCTACATGAAGTTTTGATTTCAATAGTTTCACAAAATTATTATTTATCTAAGGAAAATGGAGTATATTACTATTATCATGGATATAGAGGTCTTAGTGAAAACATTGAAGAATTGAAGGAAGATAGAATCTTGAAAACAATGGAATTCAACCTCAAAAATAAGTAGAAAGGGGATAGACCATTACATTATGGTAAACTATGTCAGTATTTTTATCTTACATTAGCAATGAAATATCATCATAGAGATTCATAATCAAGATATAAATAATACATGTCTATTTCATATATTGAATCATTTTGGTCTATAATAATGGATTGCATAAATATTTTCTCTTTTGAATTTATAATATACATATATTCATTTATCAAGGGTTTATAAGAGTAAATCCTAGATCTTGAATTAGAAGTTGATAAAATGGAGAGTATATTTTATAAGAAGGCAAATGATTGTGATACTCTCAGAAAAATCATATAGAAAAATAAATAATCTATACTATTCTGAAATTAGATACTTTTATAGTTAATTTTTTTTCCAAAGTGTAGTTCGTGAGAAAGGTATAAATTGGAACAAATGGAGGATCTTCATGCATTAAAAGATGTAGTAGATGTTAAGAACCCTTGGTTGGAGTTTAAATCCATATGAATGAAATATCTTGATGAATCCAAATATAATTAATGTATGCTTCATAAATAACTTGTTCATAATTTAAAAGTTGAATGTTAATAAAGAATCATGAAAATCAGCAAAACACTATTAATTTAAAGTGTTTTGAGTTGGAGATAAAGTTTAAAAACATCAAAGCTACTCAAGATGAATTTTCACTTTAATTAGAGAGATAATATCCACTGAAAAAAAATTCTATGGGGAAAATTACATTAAATAACACTCAATTCAAAGGAAAAATAATTTTAAAATTAATAGAAGTTAAATATTACATTGAATTGAAGAAGAAGTTAAACCCATGTTCTAGTGAGGGAAAGTATAGAGAAAACCACAAAATAATTGATTGTGTAAGAGAGAAATAAAGGAACACCCCCCCCCCTATAAAAGGTTTTTTATAGGAATGATATTATGTTTTAAATTAAGAATATACATATACCATACAAAATAAAACTTTGAGGAAGAAATTAATATTTTGTGGCTATTATAAATGTTATACAATGCTATAAAAATGTTCCATTAATTATTAGCATTACTTTTTAAATATTGAGAAATGTAAAAGATATCCATTAAATGTGAACCAAGTAAAAGTTAAGATAAATTAATATAAATGAAAGAATACTACATATATGAAGGAAAATATGTTGACATCCAATAAATTAAAATATATTGAAATGTTTTGAGTACATTGTGGAAGTAGTGGATAGGGTGATGGTGAGTGATTTTTCTCATCTAGGAAAAAAAATTTATTTATATCTAACTAGAATAATACCACAATAGTTGAAGAGTAGTAAATAGAATATATATGAGAATTCAATCATTGGATTATAAAAATAGTAGTTACCAAGAAGAATACACCTAAGAAGAATGTAAAAGAATATTTCTTACTAATTAAGGGGTTCAACTATTATAGAAGAAAAGGACTCATCATGGATACTTTCAAACTAACCCTAAATATTCATTTCAATATATTAATGATGGATCAATAAGTCATATGAATATAATAAAAGAATAAATATATTGATTTGGTGAAAGATGATTGTACATATAATGTTGATTTTATATTGTATTTACCACAGAACGGTAGCTTACTGAGAGTTAATAATATATTTGGAAGATGTAACATAGTCAAAGACAATCCTAAAAAACATAATATAGTATTACCTATATAGGAGGAATTTTTTATCAAAAAGAAGAAATCATGAGAATATATAAGGGTTTCTCAAGACAAATATAAACCGGAACATGTTCTAAATGTGTGAAATACCATTTGGATAGAATAAATAGAGGCTGAAATAAATTTAAAATTGAAATAAAAGAAGAATAAAATTATCATTTTAGAAAATTTCAAGAAGAAATTTCCATAAAAAGTACACGGTAAATGTAAACTGAATAAATCCATGTAGTCCAAGAAGATTAGTCCCTATAAAGTCAAGTGTGAAAGAATGAAACAAATGAATTTAAATTTATGGAAGTTTTAAAATTGAGAAAAAATTCTCAAACATGTTACTCCAACTAACAAGAAAACGAAAATCCACCTTATTCCATCATAAGTTTTTATTATTATTCATGAAAGGGAATTCAATGTGACATAATCCATGGGGACACCTGTAGTAAATTGAGATGTATAAATATTAAAATATACCAGAAGTCATCCATTATGGAGTAAATTATCTTAAGTGGAATCAAAGAAATAATTTTTGTTGGTATTAACCATTATATTAAAAAAATTATAGACCACCCCATTAGGGGTATTTAATATGGGGTTGGTGGTTCTAGAGAATTAATGGGTGGACACTAAAGAGCTAAATTACCAACAACCACAACTTGAAGTATATTAAACTGAAGATTCTAGATGATGTATTCTTAGAGGCTAATTTTCCAAATGATGATGAAGTCCTAGATACTGAAATTATAATTATTGAATATTATTACATTTTTAGGTTCATTTATATTTTCTCTTTTCCTTTTATAAAATTCAATTAAAATTATTTATAGGGAGAGTTTTATTTTTTGATTAAAAGGGGAAAAAATTGAAAGGGATGGTAAAATTATATTGGGTTGATTATTATTAATTTGTTTATTTTGATAGATGTATTAAATAATTTGAATGAAAATATTTTATATGTAAAGACCTATAATTTCCATGTAAATTATTTTTTTAAAATATAAGGGAATTTTACGAGCCCGCAAAAATTGACGTTGCGTGATTCCAAGGCTCGGAGTGCCCAGAATGAATTTATGAAATTTTGTTTGGGTATGTTCAGTAAACGTGTGAGTGGGTTTTTCTAAGTTTTAAAACGGTGATCAGAATTGGAATCCAATGACCCTGTTGAACTCACAACGCTGGTATTCTCTTAAAGAGACATTCACCTCGACCGCAGTAGGTTGAGAGTGGAAGTTAGCTTTTCACATATTCGTGAAAGAATAAAATAAAAATAAAATTGTGTAGATTTTATTTTTATTTTTATTCCATGTGGATGTTATGAATTGGGGACCACCAGACCTAAACCTGCCATGAGAGGTTATGATGGTGGGTCCACCCGAACTAACCTCCCATGAGAGGTTATTGTAGTGGGGACCACCCGAGGTCTAAACCCCCTTGAACTCCCCTCTGAATGAGGGAGAAACCTGTCCAATCCCTATTTAATGTGGAGGAGCCTCTTGAGCTTCCTCTACATTAATTGTTCCAACACCATACTTTAATTTTTCCAACTTGTGTGTATATTCCAACTTAATTCCTTCTTAAGTTAAATTATATTAGAACCACATTTCCTTTGGGTTGGAAAAGGACAGAGCTCTTAGAGGATTACTTTCTTCCAACGAAGAACTTCTTCTCCGAATTTAGAACGCCAACGAAGACCTTCTTCTCCAAATGTAGAATACCAATGAAGAACTTCTTCTCCGAATGAATAGTTCCATTGAATAAAATTCTTCGAAATCAAGCAAGAGGACGACACACAAACCAAAAATCGAGGAAAACACTGAAGACACCAACGCTCATATTTTCCCAATTATTTGTCTTCTTCCTCATGACCTAGTCGATTTCATAAAGTGAACAAGGTAGGGGTTTATTCCAATATGATTATCACATCTCATGTACTCCCCTTCTAATTCTTTTGCAGGATTGGGAATAAAGATTGAAGAGGGTTGTGGGGAATGATGTTTTTTTAAATATCTTCCATACTCATTCTTGTTTCATGATTATGTTGAGTCTCTTGTTACTGCTCTAATGTGGAGAGTGCGGGCCAAACAAACATGGATCATCCACTCTGCAATTATTGTGATGTTATGTGGTGTTCTTTGCGACGAAGGAAGATGGAAATCAGAGTGGGTTTTTGGAAATGATGAGACAAGAGAATGGCGCCCTCCACCTGTTCTGGTCATGACGAAGGTGACGGTGCAACGGCGCCGCCCCACAGCACTATCGTCCACAGCCTTCGCGCCACTCCCCAGCCGAACCACTTAACGGCCGAACCGCCGCACCGCAGCCAGGCTGCCGCTTCATGGCCAAACCTCCGTGGTCGAGCCGACCCGTGGCCCCCGAGCCACTCAGGCCAAGCCGCACCGTGGCCCCTGAGCCGCTCATCACGAGCCACCCCATGGCCAAGTTGTCCCACCGTCGAGCCACTCTGCGCCCGTGCGGCACCACCACGGCCAAGCCGCCCCGGGCCGCTCCGCAGCCCCTGCTGCCTCGCGCTACCCCTGTGGCCCCCCTCACGGCCCTTGTGGCCAGTCAGACCGCCCAACGTAGGCCGGGACAGACTTAGAGGTTCAGTCCGAACCCAGTGGGTTGGGTCGGGTTGACCCGAACTGGGTTAGCCCGGGCTGAGTTGGCCCGACCGGGTCGGACCGGACCTGGACCCACTTCAACTGAATTACACTCTTTCGGCCATATCTTTGGCACCAAGCATCGTTTGATGAACCATAAGTGGAACATGAAACCTTAGAGTGAGACTGTCACTTTGGAATACCCCACTAGAGTTTTGGATAAAGTTGGGGAATGGTCAGGTTGGATCGAGCACGAATAAAACTGGGCCCTTGGGACAAAAAGGCTAATAACTCACAGACTGGGAGTCTGAATGATGCACCATTTTTTGCATTGAGAACCCTATAATGTGGTGGACCTTTGAGATGCATCTTCATGGGACTTCATGGATGTTGGAGTATCGACCCGTGTATTGGGGATCGGATCCTCCCGGAGTGGAGTGAGCATAGTGCGGGAACCCAACAACTGGCTGTGACAAGATGACTGACTAGCGACCCTATTTGCGTCATCTCTTAGCGATCTTGTATGGGTAAGATCAAAGTGATATTGTGTGGGTCATATCCTAGCGATCCTATGTGGTTCATCTCCTAGCGATCCTGTGTGGGTCATCTCCTAGAGATCCAGTGTGGGTCAGCTCCTAGCGATCCTATGTGGGTCAACTCCTAGAGATTTTTTGTGGGTCAATAGAAGTGCCTCTTAATAGTGTAAGATGATTTAGTAGCTATAACTAATCATCTCTACTACTGTACATAAGTTATACCTGGTGTGAACTGAGTGCGTACCTGTGTGGTACTTCCCTTCATGGTAATACCTTGGTGGTATTATTCTGTGTGACGTGCATATGTGGTACTCATCTTCGTGGTTATCCTTCCTTTTTGGAATAGTTGAGCTTTGGGATTTTGGATTGGACCCATTGATTCCACATGTTTGAGATGGGTGTACTTGATAACTTATGTATATCTATGGGTATATACCTAAGTAGGGTTGACAGTTTACTTCATACTTTTTGGTTTATCCTTTATAGATTTTGTGAGACCTTGAGGGTCTCAGGGTCCCTACTAAGTATCGTTATACTCACCCCTGCATTGGATATGCCCACACCTCATTGTGTTTGGTGTAGAGGATGGACAGTGGTGATCAAGGCTAAGGGTACCAGGACTGGACGGTGCTCGGAGGTGGACCACACGGCGTGACAGTACGCAGAGGAGACGAGTGGACATGGAGAGATAAGGAGACGATCTATACCTACCCTTTAGTTTGGAAGCTCGAAGGACAACCCAATAGCTGTTTTCCTTTTTATTCAATTGTATTTTATTTCAGTTGTACTTGTACCTTTACTGTTGGGCTTGTATTTCCACCCCCTTTTACTTTCATCACTCTTTTGTTACACAGTTTACTTGTTGTTCGTATCTTGTAGTGTGATTAGTTGAGTGTGTTTACAGGTTATAAAGGAAATACCTTCCCATTTTTAGTGATTATGACATTCAGTGCTAGTCTCCAGCCCTTGGCCTTTGGAAGGTAGGCTTGGGGTATTTACGGCATGAGCCCTGGGGGATGGGTCGTGACAAATTGGTATCAAATGATTTGGTTCTAACATATAACATAGGACTCCAATATTTCTTTTTAACAGTAATAGTGTTAAGTGTAGTGAGTGTGCATATCAATTTAGGGAATCCAGTGTTGGTGCGGCGGCTGACGTATCCATACACCCAGACCCTGACTTCTAATTTCTGACTTAGTGCATGAAAACATTGATTGCATGTGTGTTTACAAGAGTCTTATTTGTGATCACTTTGAGTCAGCTCCCCAGGTATATCTTATTTACCGTTTCGCACATGTTTCTCTTTAGGATGCCTCCATGTAGAGAACTATCTAGGGTTTCGAGAGTTGTATGCCCTAATAGCTGATCGAGCGACGAGACCTCGGTGTAGGGCCCTATTCCAGTAGAGGCACTAGTGGAGGCATCAACGGTACCATTACATGTTGGGACACCAATACCACTAGCCCCAATAGTAGAGGGTGAACACCGCTTGAGAGCGTTGCACGAGTTCCAGCGCCAGAGGCCACCCAGGTTCAGGGGAGGGATGGACCCACAGGTAGCTGAGGATTTGTTAGAGGCTGTAGTGAGAGTCTTCGGGCTGGTGTGGACACCAGCCGATCTCATGGTGATCCTTTCTTCCAGCCTTCTATAGGAAACAATGGGAAGATGGTGGAGCTTGATGATCCAGGTTCACGACGAGGTGACGTTTCTCTAGGTAGACTTCGATAGCCTGTTTTGGGAAAATTTTGTCCCAACGACTCTTCGCACAGTGCACATACAAGAGTTTCTTCATCTGTAGTAGGGCAGTATGATTGTAGCTCAGTACTCAGCGAGGTTCACTGACATCTAACCCTACTCCACTGATATGGTGTAGGACCCATTATTCAGGGCATGGACCTTTGAGCAGGGGATTAGGTGAGAGATCAGGGCATCGATGATCTCACTCAGCATCTCGACGCAGGCATGGGTGTTAGAGAGAGCCCTCTTAATGGAGAGTTTCATTGCGGAGCAGTCTCCAACAGCATGACCCACCACCAGTCATCACGTAGTGGAGTCTTCTACAGCTGGCAGCAAGCAGATTTCATAGAGGTCCAAGAGGACTAGAACTATAGGTGGACAACCACATGATTCAAGGTTGATTGTGTGGGGCACCTGAGGTAGATTCGGTCATGCCAGGAGTGGGCAGTGATACACATGCGGTGGGTAGGGTCACATGGCTCATGATTTTCCGACCCACCATACGGATGATCAGTAGATGGTATAAGGACCACCTAGATAGAGATAGATGTTTGACCAAGGAGGACTACAGGGAGTAGGTGAACGTGGCATTCGTGCAGCTGGAAATGGGCGACGATTCGAGATGATACTGCCACCACCACCAGGAGATCCACCCCAACTGAAAGGAGCAGGTGGATATGGGAGATCTCATCTCTAGTAAATTGAGGCCTATGATCACATCACTTCAGAGATGATACAATGTATGATCTATGTCTACCCCACCTTAGCTGCAGTACTTATAGACACAGGTGGCAGTCATTCTTTTATTTCCACTACCCTCGTTTGGAGCTTGGAGATTCCAATGTAGTCGTTGGATCGATCATTATGGCTAGAGACTCCTCTAGGATTGGATTCAATGATTACGCACTGGTGCCTGTAGTGAGATCTTACTCTAAGAGGCGAGAGCTTCGACTGGGATCTCTTAGTAGCAGTGTTAAGGCCTTACGAAGTCATCTTGGGTATGGACTGGTTATCTACAGACCATGCTCAGATTGACTATATTAGGTGCAAAGTGCAGTGTGTCCGCATGTATGGGAATAGTTTTACCTTCACCGGAGAGAAGGGATCCTATGCAGCGTAGGATGGACTTACCCGGAGGAGGATTCAGCAGATTACTCATCAGTTGAATAGCCTTACCCTCGAAGCATTTTATGTGGAGAGTCTAAATTATCCTGTAGTAGTGGAACAATACATTGATGTTTTTCTTGATGATGTTCTGGGTCTACCTCCTCGCAGAGAGGTGGACTTTTACATTGACTTATACCCCCGGGATGTCACTGATATCTACACTAGTGTATCGGATGGCTCCTACGGAGATTTGTGAGCTACGGGTATAGCTAGAGGACTTATAGGGGAAAGGGTTCATCTGGTCCAGTGTTTCTCCTTGGGAAGCCCCAATATTTTTCACCAAGAAGATGGATGGGAGCTTGAGACTTTTTGTCGACTATCGGTGCCTGAACCAGGTGACCGTGAAGAACAAGTACCCACTCCGGAGGATTGACGATCTTTTTGATCAGCTAAAGGGAGCACGATTGCTCTCGAAGATAGACCTCAGATCAGGCTATCACCAACTCACAGTGCGAGATGAGAATGTGCAGAGGACGACTTTCAAATGTCGGTACAACCATTATGAGTTCTTGGTTATGTTTTTTGGTGTAACCAACTCTCCAATAGAGTTCTTGGGACTCATGAATAAGATCTTTCATCCAAACCTTGATCACTTTGTAGTACTCTTCATCGACGACATTCTAATCTACTCGACTACTAAGGAGGAGCATGCCTACCATTTACAAGTAGTACTAGATACACTCCAAGAGAACCAGCTTTATGATAAGCTCTCTAAGTGCCAGTTCTGGATCAGAGAGGTTTACTTTCTAGGACATGTCATCTCAGGGGATAGAGTTTCAGTGGATCCAGCAAAGATTGTGGTGGTACTTTCTTGAGAGCCACCCAGGAGTGTGACGGATGTATGGAGTTTCCTGGGTTTGGCTGGATACTATCGAAGGTTTGTTCCAGATTTCTCAAGAGTTTCAGCACCACTTCCAGCATTGGTGAAGAAGGGCAACCCTTCGTGTGGTCAGAGAGATTCTAGTAGAATTTTCATGAGCTGAGGTAGAGTCTGACTATTTCCCCCCATCTTGAGGTTTTCAGAGGAGGGTGTAGGGTACGTAGTCTTCTTGCGACGCATCAGATACCAGACTCGGATGTTTCCTGATGCAGGAGCGAGTAGTGATCACATATGGTTCTCAACAGTTGAGACAACATGAGCAGAACTACGCTACCCATGACCTGGAGTTAGCAGCAATGGTCTTCTCCTTGAAGATGTGGTGACACTATCAAATGGGCGAACATTTTATAGTGTACTCTAATCAAAAGAGTCTCAGGTATATCATCTCTCAAAAACACATGAACCTAAGAGAGTGATGTTGGCTTGAGTTCCTCCAAGACTTTGACTTCGAGTTAGTCTATACTCCTGGGAAGGAGAATGTTGTAGCAGATGAACTCAGCAGGAGATCTGGTTTACATCTTCTAGGTGAGGTGACGGAGCATCTGGCTGCTTTGCAGATATCCTTTGTAGATCCGGATGGAGTAGATTTTCTTCAATATCTTAGATTCACTCCCCCACTTCTTCAGCGAGTCAGGGCGGCACAGTGTGGGGACGCTGACTGTGAGACACGACGTGCTCATATATCCACAAGATAGGCACCTGATGGATTTTTTGAAGGTGGGGAGCACGTCATCCTCTTCAAAGGACATACCATGGTACCAGTGTCGCTTCAGGAGGAAGTGTTGAGGTAGTTCCACACACCCCCTCTAGCGGTATAGCCAAGAGTGGAGAAGATGTACCAGGATCTCCGATGACAGCACTGGTGGCTTGGAATGAAGAAATATGTTGCAGAGTTTTTCTCTCAGTGCCCCACTTGTCTACAAGTGAAGGTGGAGCATCAGGTACTAGTAGGCTTAGTTCATCCTTTGGTGGTCCCAGAGTGTATGTGGGATGGGATATCCATAGACATCGTGACAGGAATTCCACGTACATCCAGAGGTTATGAATATATCTAGGTGATCGTGATCTGACTCACCAATTCGGCCCACTTCGTACTGATTAGAGAGTAGGGTTAAATTGAGAGCATGAGACACCTCTATATGTAGGATATTGTGAGGCTACATGGAGTACCCATGATGATTTTCTCTGATCATGATACATGTTTCACTTCCCAGCTATGGAAGGGGTTGTATGAGGCTTTTGGGACACAGCTTCATTTGAGCACCACCTTCCATCCTCAGACGGATGGCCAGACTAAGCAGACCATTTAGACTCTCAAGGACATGTTGTGTGCTTGTGTCCTCAGTTTCGGTTGTAGTTGGGAGGATCACTTGTCGTTGGTGGAGTTTTCATACAACAACAGTTGTCACTCCACCATAGGGATGACACCTTTTGAGGCCTTGTATGAGCGACCTTGCATATCACCTTTGTGTTGGACTGACCCAGGGGATTCAGTACTAGTGGGACCAGAGATGGTACGAGCTACCACAGAGAAGGTGCAGATCATCCAGGAGTAGATGGATACTGCATAGAGCAGGAAGAAGTCTTATTCCATTAAGAGATAGAGACCTCTGGAGTTTGAGGATGGCGGTCATGTCTTTCTATGGGTCTCACCTCGACATGGTTTGCGGAGATTTGGCTAAGGCAGAAAGTTGTTTATGAGGTTCATCGGACCTTTTCAAGTCCTCAGTAGAGTTGGAGAGGTGTCTAACTGTTTAGCTCTTCCACCTCAGTTGCACTGGGTGCACAACATCTTCCACATATCCCAGCTGAGGAGATATGTGCATGACCCTTCCCGTGTCATAGACAATGGAGAGCTGGACGTCAAGGATGGGGAGACTTTTACAGAATTTCCAGTTGAGATTAAGTATTAACCAGAGCAGGTCCTCTGTGGATGGTCGATACCTATAGTGCGCGTTCACTGGTAGCACAAGAACCTCCAAGAGAGCACATGGGAGCGAGAGGCTCAGATATGTGCTCAGTACCCCCACTTGTTTCCCTAGTTTGAGTTGTGTCTTATGGGGACATAAATCCCTGAGGTGGGGAGAATTTAAAGACTTGGAATTTCCAAGTAAATTATTTTTTAAAAATATAAGGGAATTTTACAAGTTTTCGAAAATTGACGGCACGTGATTCTGAGGCCCGAAGTACCCGGAATGAATTGATAAACTTTTGTTCGGTTACGTTCAGTAAATGTGCAAGTGGGTTTTTCTAACTTTTGAACTGGTGCTCAGAATTGGAATCTGAGGACACCTTTGAACTCGCAGCGCCGTTATTCGCTTAAGGAGACTTTCACCTTGACCACAGTAGGTCAAGGGTGGAAGTTATCTTTTCACATATTCGTGAAAGAATAAAATAAAAATAAAATTGGGTATCTTTTATTTTTATTTTTTTTCATGTGGATGTTGTGAAGTGGGGACCACCAGATTTAAACCTCCCATGAGAGGTTATGATAGTGGGGACCACCCGAACTAACCTCCCATGAGAGGTTATGGTAGTGGGGACCACCTGAGGTATAAACCCCCTTGAACTCCCCTCTTAATGATGGAGAAACCTCTCAACTCCATTTTAATGTGGAGGAGCCCCTTGAGCTTCCTCCACATTAATTGTGCCAATGCCATACTTTAATTTTTCCAACTTGTGTGTGTGTCCCAACTTAATTCCTTCTCAAGTTAAATTATATTAGCACCGCATTTCCTTTTGGTTGGCAAAGGAGAGAGATCTTGGAGGATTAATTTCTTCAAATGAAGGACTTATTCTCCAAACTTAGAACACCAATGAAGATCTTCTTCTTCGAACATAGAATTCCAATGATGAAAAATTCTTCTCCAAACGAAGAATGCCAACGAAGAACGTTCTTCGGAACCAAGAAAGAGGACAACGCATGAACCGATAATCGAGGAAAACGCCGAAGACACCGAAGTCTGTCTTTTCCCAACGATTCGTCTTCTTCCTCGTGACCTCGTCGACTTCATCAAGAGAATGAGGTAAGGGTTTATTTCTATATGATTATCACTTCCCATGTACTCCCCTTCTAATTATTTTGTGGGATTGGGAATATAGATTGACGAGGGTTGTGGGGATTGAGGGTTTTTTTAATATATTCCATACTCATTCTTGTTTCATGATTACGTTGATCCGCTTGATACCACTATAATGTGGAGAGTATGGGCCAAACAAAAATATCCCATCCACTCTGCAATTCTTGTGATGTTATGTGGTGTTCTTTGCGACGGAGGAAGATGGAAACCAGAGTGGGTTTTTGGCACCGATGAGACATGAGAACAGCAGCTGACACCTCCACCGGCCGCGACAAAGGAGCCGGCACAATGATGCCACCCCATGGCCCCACTGCCCATGGTCTCCACACCTCTCCTCATCCAAACCACCTCGTGGCCAAGCCGCTGCCCCGCGGCTAGACCGCTGCTCCGCGGACGAACCCCTACGGCCGAGCCACCGCCTCGCGGTATGGCCTCCATCTATGGAAGATTCGCTCCGTCTGAGATGCCCCGCTACCTCAGAGCCACTCCGGCTGAGCCACCCCATGGCTGAGTCACCCTACGGTTGAGCTGCTCTGCACCCGCGCGACACCCCCACGGCCGAGCTGCCCCATGCCGCTCCGCAGCCCCCGTGGCCTCGCGCAGCCCCCATGGCCCCTCTCGCGGCCCTTGCGGCTTTTCAAACTGCCCAGCATAGGATGGGCCACCCAGCAGGCTGAGCCAGACCCAGTGGGTAGGGACGGGTCGACCCGAACCTGTTCATCCCGGGCCGGGTCGATCTGACCAGGTCAAACGGGACCCAGACCCACTTTGACCCAATTATGCTCTTTCAACCATATCTTTGGCACCAGGCATCTGTTTGATGAACCATCAGCGGTGCTGGAAACCATGGAGAGAGACGGTCCATTTGGTATACCCCAATGGAGTTTTGGATACATTTTGGGAACAATCGGGTTGGATCGAGCATGAATCCAACTAGGATGTCGGGACAAAAAGGCTAATAACTCACAGACCGGGAATCTGAATGACGCGTCATCTATTGCATTGAGATCCCTATGACATGGAGGACCTTTGAGATACTTCTTAGTGGGACTTTCTGGTAGTTTGAGTATCGACCAGTGGCTTGGGGAGAGGATCCTCCCAGAGACGAGCGAGCATAGTGCAGGAACCCAATAGCTGGTTGTGACGAGAAGACTGACTAGTGACCTTGTGTGTGTCAGTTCATAGAGATCATGTGTGGGTCATCTCCTAGAAATCCTATGTGGGTCATCATCTAGCATTATTGTGTAGTTCAGCTTCTAGATATCCTATGTGATTCAACTCTTAGCGATCCTGTGTGGTTCAACTCCTAGCGATCCTGTGTGGGTCAGCTCATAGCGATCCTGTGTGGGTCAGCTCCTAGCGATCCTATGCGGGTCAACTCCTAGAGGTCCTATTTGGGTCAGCTCTTAGCGATCATGTGTGTGTCATCTCCTAGTGATCATGTGTGGGTCAACTCCTATAGATTCTATGTGGGTCAGCAGCAGAGCCTCTCAACAGAGTAAGATGATTTAGTAGCTATAACCAATCATCTCTACTATCGTACCTAAGTTATACCTGGTGTGAGCTGAGTTCGTACCTGTGTGGTACTTCCCTTCATGGTAATCCCTTTGTGGTATTCTTCTGTTTGACGTACCTATGTGGTACTCACCTTCGTGGTTATCCTTCCTTTGTGGAACAATTGATCTTTTGGCTTTTGGGTTGGACCTAGTGATTCCTCATGTTTGAGATGGGTGTACTTGATAACTTAGGTATATATATAGACATATACCTAAATAGGGTTTACAGTTTACTTCATACATTTTGGTTTATCCTTTGTGGATTTTGTGAGAACTTGAGGGTCTTGGGGTCCCTACTGAGTATATTTATACTCACACCTACATGGGATATTCCCGCACCTCATTGTGTTTGGTGAAAATGATGGATAGTGCTGATCAAGGCTGAGGGTACCATGACTAGACGGTTCCCGGAGGTGGACCACATGACATGTCGGTATGCAGAGGAGACGTGCGGACGTGCAGAGATGAGGACACGGTCTGTACCTACCCTTCTAGTAGGATGCTCGGTGGATGACCCAGAAGTTGTTTTCCTTTTTCTTCAATTGTATTTTATTTTAGTTGTACTTGTACCTTTACTTTTGGGATTTTATTTCTGGCCCCTTTTACTTTCAGCACTATTTTTTTACGCAGTTTACTTATTTTCTATATCTTGTTGTGTGCTTAGTTGATTGTATTTACAAGTTATAAAGGTAATCCCGTCCTAGTTTTAGGGATTATGCCTTTCGGTGCTAGTCTCCAACCCTTGGCCTATGGAAGGCAGGCTTGGGGTAGTCACGGCGCGGGCCCTGGGGGACTTTTTGTGACATTATAAAAATCCTGAAATAAATTATCTTATGTGGTATCACTTTTTTATTTTTTTGACAACCTTTTTATCCAAGTTAATCACTCTTGTTTTCTACATAAATAATAGATCAAATGAGTTTAGTGTATATTGATTTGGGGATCATTTTTTAAAGAATGTGATTCCATATTTCCCTCATGTATTTTAAGGGTAAAATTCAAATCAATGAATGATAAGTGGAGAATAATTTATTAAGATTTATCTCACAAAGTGAAATGTTGAATTTATAATAAACAAGGGGGAGAATAACTTATTGACATTCATGAGAATTTTACATTGAAATCAAATCTAAAATTGTAGATTGAAGAGAACATTGGGTTATAAAGATTAAATTTGTGTATTTTTATCAATATTCATTTCAAATGGTTGGAAAGTTAAATGAGTAATTTAATAGAGACTAAAGAAGTTGGTGCTTATAAGGATAGTTCTGAAGTTAAGTTCATGTGATGATTTGACATAGATACATTAGATGATATATCCTTGGTATATATATGTTATACAACAAAAATATGACACTTAAGAAATGTTAGATAAAATATAAAGATGATTTAATCCTGGTATCACCAAATTTAATGTAAATAAGTAAATTTTGTGCTACCGGTGGATGAAATATGCATGGATGAAATTTTATCAATAAGTTGATTTTAAACCGCACAATTGCTAAAATGACCGACAGTGGAAAAATTTATATTATGGATGGATTTTGAACACACAAACTACAAAAAATGGATTAATATTATAAGAATAATGGAATTGTAGTTATAATATCTAAATTTATTTAAAGTAATTATTCTATGACTTTAGAATATTTTGACGAAATTCTGAGTTGAGTTAGAATTTTCATTATTCCTTTTATGTTGTGGAATTTTATTTAGAATATTTTTAAAATGACGTAGTTATTAAATATATATATATATACATATAAATAAATATAAATATGTTCATATACATAACTTGGGTGGAATAGAATTAGTACAACACTATCGTGGGATGGCGTTTTCATGTAAACTCTGAGCAACTAACATGAGGTGAGAGAAAGTAGAAGTGAAAAGGAACCAAGGCTTGGTAGTATGGGTACCTACACTAGATTTCAATAGATGATTAAGTTTATTATAGATATTCTAAGTAGGGAGATTCATATTTAATTTCTAATTTGGGGAAACATTATCATAATTTTTTCACAATTTTTAGAGAAACATGCATGCAAAGTTAATTGTAATTACTACGTACATATGGTGTCTTCTAGATTATCACTAGGGTTTATATATAGAATATTTGAAACCATATTAAAAAAATTAGGAACATTATTATTTCATCAACATATAATTTTTTTTTGATAAATTATGATGAAGTTTTATTTCTATATAATACATGATCAAACGATAAACTCAAAAAAGGATAACATCGCTGAAGGAGGTGTAGTTAATGTATGAGTGAAGGTATTTTTCACATTTGATTATTAGTATCACATAATAACTTAAAAATTAGTGAAATATACATTAGAGATTTTTATGAACCCATTTCATGTCTGTGACGATGCATCTTGAAGATAGCACAACTAGATGATAAGTTCATCTGACAAAATTTAGTGCCCGATGTTGTGTAAGATAAGAATGAGGTCATCCATAAGATTTATGGGACTTGAATTGTGAAAATTATTTTACATGTCCCTAAATGTGAAATCATTATAATAATTTTTTCATTGTGATATAATATGAATCAATCGAATGGTAAATCGATTATGATTTAGATTAATAATTGCTGATATTAGAGGATCTTGTAGAAGGTAACTGAAATGAGTTATAGTCAGCTAAGGAGAATGTTAAAAAATGAAAAAAAGAATTTCTAATGAACCTAAGATACATGAAAGTTATAAATAAGTACATATAGATAAAACTATATGTAATATCCTAACCTAAACCATCAAGTCTGATACTATGTTCCATGTAACATCATGCATGCCTCCTCGTGCAACAGGTTGCTGACTTGCAATGAGGGTAAATGTAAGTTAGTAGGGATACAATACCCTCAGTATCATGTCATAACATGAGTAGAAAAATAGATTAATAAATAATATAACGATAAGAGTATCATGAAGACACTAAATAAACAAGGGCATACACATCATACAGGTAATAAATATCTCTCAATGTGTCAAACGAAACCTGATTAAATAAAATATAATATAATAAATAAAGTAGTAGAAATAGTCTAGAGTGTGTCCTAGAATCCCCTATGACTCTTAGACTCCATCTCCTCAACACACTGTCATGGGGACCATTCCCTTAATTGGATCCATAATAATGAAATTTGTATGCACATCGAGATTCCTATGCATGGTGTGAGTAATTAACCCAATAGGACACCACCAATACAACCTTAATATAATTGCACATAATATATAATAGTGTATTCCCTAACATAAGTAATTTATCAAATAAACATACAATCACACATGTGTTGAGTTATCATGTACTAACCAGCCCACCAGGAAACCTAGCCATACCCGGCTCAACTTGTTTTAGTAAATTTTTTCAGGAAGGTTAAACCAAGTACCCCCTTTATGGTAAATTTATACACTCTACCCTAATAGTGGCAATCATCCATAACACTTCACACTAACTAAAAATCATCCCAAAAATTATTTATGGACGTCTCTCTATATGGATATCCATGCCTACCTTTAAGAATGTTTGGACCATTTCATTTGTTTTTCTTCCAGACATACACTTATGCACATCCCTGTATAGGGATAGCCATGCCACATTGAATGAAATTTGGTTTGTTTTAGATTTTTTAATTTACTATCTATTCATATCCCTCTATGGGGAGAGATATGATCACCTATGAGGATATTTTGACCATTTCAAACCAACCTCAAGGCACCATTGGACCATCTTAATATATGAAGCACAGTTTCACATGTTATTCAGCATAAGAAGAAATAAATGTCATAATAAGGAAAATCGAGGCTTATCAAGAATTAAAATCCATATGAAAAAACACCACCATATGATCAAAATAAAATGATCTTAGTGGAAACCTCCTCATCCATAACTCTATTCATGGATATCTATTAGGATGTCATTCTGAATGACTTCAAATAACCTCCTCCTGATAGAGGAGTTGAATTTGAGATAGAGAATGTGACGGGTGTGCAACTAATTTTGATACATCCTTTTGGTATGGTGATAAATGATCTGGAGGAGATCAAGGTGCAACTAGAGGACTTAGATCAAAAGGTATTTATCTATTCAAGTACTTCAGCATAGGGTGAACCTATCTTATTCAAGAATAAGTTGGATGGTAGTCCTAAAATTACTTTTGATTAATATAATCTAAACATGGTTATAGTGAATAACGTATATAATTTTCCCATAATAGATAATCTTTTTTATTAGCTGTGTGGAGCATGGTGGTTCTCTAATATTGATCTCCCGTCAGGTTATCATCGATAGTGAGTTAGAGAGTACACTATGAAGATGAAATTCCAGTGCAAGTATATGATATACAAGTACTTAGTGATTCAATTTAGACTAACCAACAAGCTAAAAATGTTCGTGGATCACATTAATAAGATCTTCCACCATTACCTGTACTTTTTCTTCATGGTTTTTTTGATGATATGTGCATATACTCACTGACAATAGAGAAACATGATAGGCACCTGAATATACTTTTAAGTACACTTTAAGCACAATGGATTTATTCCATGTTGTAAAACTATGAATTATATTCAAGAGGTGAGGTTATTAGGGAATCTGGTGTCTGAGATAGGTATATTTGTAGACCTAATGAAACTATAGGTAGTGATGTCTTGGAAATGTCCCTGAAATGTGTTTGAGACCAAGAGATTTCTACGTGTTTTTGGATACTTATGTTATTCTCTCTAGGATTTATCTTAGTTATTAACACCTATTAATGCACTGATGAAGAAAGGAGTGATGTTATAGTGGTTGGAACAGTGTGGAGAAATTTTTCTTAATCTGAATAAGAGGTTGAATAAATCTCCAATACTAATACTCCTAGAGCTAGGGATTAGATACTCAATGCACTATGATGCATCATGTGTCGGTTTTGGAGCAGTATTGATGCATAGGGATCATGTAGTAACTTATGGGCCACATCATCTATAACCCCAAAAGAAGAACTATATTACTCATGAATTAGATCCCAAAGTCATCATTCACTCTCTGATGTTTTGTAAATAATATATCCTTGTTAAGAGGTATGTTTTCTAATCTAACCACAAGAGATAATGTTACATGTTCACATAGTATGACTTGAACATGAGGTAAAGGAATTGACTACAATATCATTAAATGTCTAAATTTGATATGGATTATACACTAATGAAAGGTAACATTGGTGTTGATTCTCTTAGCCTTCAGACAAGTGTTGAGTATGAGCTAGGTGAGTGGCCTTCAGAGGAGAATTTACACCTGATGAGCTCATTGGATGATCAGAGGATAAATTATTCTATTTATTAGGGATCGATGACTTATGATTTATTGGTGATTCCATATTCCCATGTAAATCAGGTGAAGGATGGGTTGGACTCTAACCTAGAGTGTACTATTATATGGGTAAAACTATCTAGAGGTGACATGACACCCAGTTGGTCATTAGGTGATGATAATATGATCCTTATGCATGGGAGAGTAGTAATCCTCGCTTTCATCAAAGAGGATATGATGGGGGACTTCAATACATCTATATGGTAAGTACACCCAAGTGAAATAATGATGTATTGCGACATTAGGAGACAGTTACGGTGTCCATAGATGAAGAAGGATATTTCTTGGTTTATTTTCAAATGACTTACCATCCAAAAAGGTAAATATTGATCGCCAACATTGAGTTTGTTTTCTCTAACCACTTCTAGTGCCCATTTGGGATTATGAGGATGTTATGATAGACATTATGAAGGGGTAATCATTAGACCTTGATGAATCATTTTATTTCTTGGTTTATTTTCAATCATCTAATGAAGTTTTTCACTTCTTAACAATTTGAGATACTTAATCAGTGGATGGTCCATGAATTTTGTATATATTTGATATTATATATTTGCATTGAGTTCCCTTGAAAATTTAATCTGAGAGAGACGCATGTTTCATTTCATTATTTTAGAAAGGATTATAGAAGGCCAAAGGGAATTAGTTGTGGTTGATCAAAATGTATTTTCCTCAAACAGATAGAGAATATAAAAGGATGATTTTTATACTTGATGATATTCATTGATATTGTGTTCTAGATTTAGGAGGAGATTGGGATGTGCATTTATAATTAATATAGATCCATTAAAAAAAATAGTTTCCAGGAATATATAAAGATGGAACCATTTGAGGATCTCTATAGATGGTTGTGTCACTCACTATTATATTGGAATGAGATGAGTGAGAGAGCATTTATTATGACTAGTCTAGTATCGAAGACCTTAAGGAACGTGCAGATTATTAGGAATTTATTAGTGACCACTTTAGGTAAGAGGAAATTTTATGCATACAAGAGAATAGGAAATTTATAGTTAATTGTTGGTTACTAGGTTTTCCTGGAGTGTCACCATAGTTGTGGAATCTCCATTTTCAAAAGTATGGTAAACTAGCATTATGGTTTGTTATACCCATCAAGATCACTAAATGGGTTGGAATAGTATTGTATGGTATGGACCATCCACTATATTATTGAGTCATGCATGATGTGTGCTAAATTTATCATCTTCAAAGGTACATTATCAATCCTTCACATGTCATAGACTATGAGGGTGTTGATTTGGAGTCAAATCCGTCTTATGGGGATTGTTTAGTGTAGATTATAAACTAGAGTGAGAAAGTACTTTGAGGGAAGATGGAACCACTTATTCAAATTCAGTGGCAGAATCGATGAGTCTAGGAGGAGACATGGGAGTGGGAGTATTATGTTCAAGATCAGCAACGGGAGTTTTTCACACAATATAGGTAGAGATAATTCTCAAGGATAAGAATTCGTTAGTGGGTGAGACTTATAATATTATAAATTTTTAATTATTTTTTAAACCCTCTATTGGTTTTAATTATAACTCTTCTTTTGTGGAAATATAATTTTTCAACAAAAATTACCCATATACATGATTTTATGGAATTATGTAAGGTTAATTTGGGTTTTAGAAACCCTGTGTAAGGGTAACACCCTTTTTACAAGGTTACATTAGGGAAACCACTACAGTATAAGGGTAAAATTACCTTTAGATGTGTTTTGTAAGGGTATCAATGCACTATGTAATGGAAATAGTGTGTCGTACAAGACTCTAAATAAGGGTAAATAGTTGCAACATAAGGGTAGCGTATACACTACTTAAGGGTAAAGCAGATCTTCCAGATTCAGTGTAAGGGTGACCTATACACTACCTAAGTGTAATGTATAGTTTCCAAAGGATTTGTAAGGTCAGTTCCCTAGCTATGTGACGGTAGCTCCAAGTTTTCTAAAGTTTTCTAAGTGTAATTTGAGCAGCATAAGGGTATAACTTAATTTTTAAAGGTTTTGTTAGGGTAATCTTATACCATTACAATATTTTTGTCTAAAACCTTGTTACCCTTACAAAATTAATTTTTTCGGAAAAAGATATTTTTAATCATTGTTTTCCATGTTATCTTCCGAAGATTAAGCCTATAACCTCTTATGATGATTTAAAGATCTGAAAATTGTGGGAGTTAATTCAATGTACTCTTTTAAATATCATGAATCATATTGTAGAAGTATTTAAACACACCTCAATTAATAATAGATTAAAAGGAAAATTAGATGATGAATTTATTTTTTGGGTTTTAATGTTATGAATCAGTGTACTGATTTCTTTCTTAAAAATATATAAACCTCAATGACCTTCATTTTTTGGTGATAATTTTGAGTATCAAAATACTAAAATTTCACTTATTAAGGTTCACTGAAACATTTTATAAATAATATGAGTTCTTCAGGGATCCAAGCATGACAATGATTATTGTTTCCACTCTTCAGTCGGGTGTCATGTTTTGAAGTGGGAATAATATCTAGGTAGGAATTTATATTCCTTTTTATTTATTTAATGAGCGACTAAAAATATAGTTCTTCCTTTTATTCTAGATGAATTGAATAAGTATTTATTAAATAATAATAATATATAATTTATCAATGATTGATAATGAATTATTATCCAAAATTATTCGAGTGAGAAAATATTATCATCACATGTAAATTATAATTTTCTATAATGGAGAAATGATTAACTCATGAAAAGGATTAAAATAATAATTTTAAATTATCCAAGGGAGTGAAATATATTATCGCATGTTAATTTTTTATTCCATTGGGAAATAAAATAATATATTTGGTTCTTGGAATCCATGGAAAGTGGTTTGAGTCTATGAACAAATGGACATGGTTTGAGTGATTATTTATTGATGAACCTTGATGTTGACATCAAAAACCTTAAGGTATGATGTTCTTTATAATTTGGGACTCCCATATGCACATTTTTAATTTTTTTATTCATGTTTTTAAATGGTTTTTGGTTTACATTGATTGTACTTTTTGGTCGGTGTGTGTGTTACCATGTCACCCATATATGATCATTGATGTTGAGTTTTATTAGTGAATCTATTTTCTATATTTTATGTCGATTCGCATAATTTTTATGATGATTCCATATTTCACATGATTCTATGTTATGTATTTTTATCATGCCTTGAAATGTCCTATATTATATTACATTTGAATATTTGGTGCTAGGTACACATGACAGGTGACCGTCATGGTATGGTTACCCCTTGGAGGGGGAGTGTGCATGATGTGTGACATTAATGATGATGGACCATCATAACCTTGTGGACACATAGAACTCAATTAATTTAGGATTATGAGGAATGAACCAAAATATTATTCCTCTTCGATCTCGAGTATCTTATCAACTATATGCATTTTAGATTTCAAGTATCATGTCCACTCAATTCCTTATTGATTCTGAGTGAAATACTAATATCCTTAAGGCCAGTTCTGATCATTCATTGCCTCCTTTATCATCATTCTAATAAGAAGCTAAAGTAGGTACTATTGAAGGTTTTTGGTGGCTTGGTTATCACACAATCACTCAGTACATGATTGTGAGGTATTGGTATTTCTTTTTTATTTACTATTATCATGTAATACACTTATTATACATGTGAACACTTGTTAAGGATACAATATTAGTTTCTTACTAGGGTTTTTACTCACAAATTGCACACGAATCTCGACGCATTTATAGACATCATGTATAGGGATCCTAGTAAGGTAAAGGAACCCACGACTAAAGGATAATCATAGGATCTTAGAGCTAATGGTATACTAGCATGGACTATGGAGGAATCTATATATTTTCATTATTTATTTACCTACTTGGATTATACTCTATTTTTTCTTTCCACTTTAGGATCCATTTTACATATTGTATGAATGGTATTCCATATAAATAGTTTCCACATTTTTATACTTATTATTTTTTTAATTATATTTTACATAAATTATTTTTTGTAAGGATTTATATTGAGGCTATAGAAACCATGCTGAAAGACTTAGACCCACACTATTAGTCGATAACATCTTTCTTATGGATTGGAACACATGATTCTATGTGGAACTACTATTCATACCTAGAGGTTGAGGTTAAGATGTTACACTCTATATATTTATTACAAAATAAACAGAAAATGAATATATTTTATGAGTTTCATATAACCATAATCAAAGTGCATTCATGACAAGTAAGCCCAATGTTTTTTATAAGAAAATTTGACCAACTTTTAATAGTTAAGGGAAATCATGAAACATGACTAAGAAAAATGGATTTGGGAACTGTGTAATTACCCAGAATGTCAAGTGAGAAGAGATTCAATTAACTGATCATAGTATAGAAAAAATTATAGTTGTTTCCATCTGATAGTTGTTATCATCATAAGAGGTTTGAGTCTAACGATAGAATGGAGTGATGATTATATGTGGGAATGAAATTTAAGTATCATAGAATCTAGAAATCAATTATTCACTAGGTTCCAAGATGGGTTAATCATGAGGGAATAAATAATGAAACATATAGTTTGAACATACTTGAGTTTTTATGATGTAGTAAAATATGAAAGGTGATTCACATAAAGAGAGTGTAATTTAATAATAGAAGTTTCATGATTAGATAATTTTAAAACAGAAAATGAGAAGGCTTTCATAGTAGTTTTTGGTAAATCGAGATTAAAGGTTTATAAAAAAATTTCAACCATCCTAAAGGTGTTTGAATAGTATAATTATAAGAAATTGAATTAGACTCTGTGAATGTTAGTGTACTGTATCACAAGAAGAATAAAGAATGTGACGAAAATATATTATTGATAGATGAATCTTGAGATGTATAAATTGAAAGTAGAAGTATTCTATGAATTAACAAGAAGTTAAATAAATGAAATTTAAGGTATCATAATATAGATATTTGATGGGGTACTTAAAGATGAATATCATGTGATAATTTAGTATATGATTTGGACTAAAGGGAAATAATTTATGTTAGAATTAGTTCTATGGATTTTTGAAAACTACATATAGTTTGGGCACAATAAATAAGAAAATTAAGGTTTCTGAATGATAAACCTAAAAAATTATATGATATTTCCATTAATGTCGGGGGTTTTTGGTTCGTAGATAGAAGATTACTTGTTTATTCATGAAAGATCTTTGAGAATTTTATAATAATGAGTTTGAGTGATGTGTAGGTGGAGGGGATTTCTGGTAGAATGAAATAATATAAAATATTTGAAATTCAGTGGAATGAAGTGAACTAGGAAATGATGAGGGGATTTTCATTCATATAATTTCAAAATAAAAGTGATGGTACTATATTGAATATTCAAAGATTAAAAATTAATAAAGGAAAGTCATGGTTTATTATGAGATTTTCAAAGAGGTTTATATTTTATTTTGTAGTGATTTGATAGACTATTGACTCTATATTCTTTAAATATTTTGAATATGTTTAAAAAATTAATGTGAAAAGAATTGAAGTTTAAAAACCACATGCCTCATAACTTATTGGGAAATTTATTTTGTATAAAAAGGGAAAATTATTATTAAAAATAGAGGTACTGAGCATAGTAAAAAAAGAGGTGCTAATTGTTTTTGTGAAAAAGTAGATATAACAGGGGAAGTATCAATTTTTCTTTTATAGGAATATCATTTCTATAAAATAAATATGGTTTCAAAACTATAATGTTCCAAAGTTTAGAGATTGTGGTTTATAGAAAACAGGAATCTAGAATTTTTTTCAAGTATAAAATCATGTGTAACTAATAGATTATACATATGTTGTGGTTCTTGGAAGAAGTTAGTGCTCTGAAAACTATGTTTATAGACAATAGAGTACATGGATGATGTGAAATATAGTTCATTGGAAGAAGATTTGGTATTTGAAGACCTCTTCCTGAGTTTATATGTTGGAGAATTATAAATTATGTGATGTAGTATAAAGATATCTTCACTTTTGTAATATAGTAAATATTTTTGCTAGTAAAAAACTTCCCAAGGGGTTTTCGGAGTTAACCCAGTTATATTATATTGAGTTATAGAGTAAATATATGTGCCTCAAGATAATATCCAAACATTGTAAGGGTTAGGTACCCAAATCAATATCGAATATTTTTAAAATATTGTATGTTTTTTTCTTAGAACTATTAAATACTATCATGATTAAAATTTTCATATAGGGTTTTTAACCTTTATAAACCACTAATTGGGTTTTTGGAAAACTTCTTATTTTTCAAGAAGTGTGTAGAATTTACCTACTCTTAGTTGTTAAAAAAATTGGCATGAGATTAGATATTTATACCTATATTTAATGTTTCAATTTTGAATCCTTATAGATTCATAATAAATGTTGTAACAGCCTATTTGGGAGATAAATTAGGGACAAATATATAGTGTGACATATTTTAAATAAAATCACCCCTTATTATTATAGTAACATATACTATAAATGTAATCATTTATTTGTTTTCTTTATCCTATATGATCTATAAGTGAATGAAACGTACATAAAATTAGTTAAAAGTTGCATCAATCTAGAGGTGATGAATCGGTTGATTTATATATGAAATAAATTATGTGATTCCTTCATATACTTTTATTCATCAATTGAGTTCAAACCCAAAATGGAAAATTAATTTGAAAATTTCAAAAAAAAATTGTTTTTTGAAATAGTTTGATACACTTTTGATTTTATATAGAACCTTATTATTATAACTTTTTTTACCAAAAAAATTACTTTATTAAAAATATTTTACACTAATTTTCATAATTATGAGTTTATAAGTGAAAATTATAGTTACCTTGATACCTCAAATTATTTTTTCAATAATGTAAATTCTATGTTTAAAAATCTACTTTAAAAAGAATTCTATTTTTAAATGGGTATCCCCAATTCATCACTTACACAACCTTAAGGTCTTCATAAAGAGTTATTAAATTATGTTTTATCTAGGATTAATAGTATAATTGTTCTATCACTTAGTAAGTTACTGATTCATATGATTTACTACCCATATAAGTGTTATATAATTTTTTTATTGGGTTATATTGAACTACTTTTTTATGCTTATTTAGATTATAATGAGTGTGTTCTAGTTATGTCAAACACTATATTTATCATATTGTTGTGTGTCATACAGACTGGTGGATACCCTTGCTGTACTTGGATCCTTATTTGGTTATACAATACTGAACCTTTAATTGACACCCACCTTATGAATTTTTTATGGAAAGAATTTTATCTAGTGGGTTTTACTAAGTATGTTTCCCTATTATGATCTTATGTTTGACCTAATGTCCATTTATTTGATTCCTTTATATAATTTTATTTTCATGGATTAAATTCCAATTTGTGGAATATTTATTTATATCCATACATTTCTAGAATATAGATACATTTCTATACCATGCATATAATATAATATTCCTAGAAATATTAATCTTGAGAATAAACTAGTATAATATATTATATACATCACCTGAGTAGGTACTCTTTTTTAGTAAATAGTTCTAAGTCATATAAAGGGTTATAAATCCCTAAACACATAATCCTAGATAATTATTTCATTCATATAAGATATGACACCTTGATTAATTCTTAGAATGGGAAACTAGGTTTCTTTGACTCATTCCCTTATCACATTTCCATATTGGGAGGGGAAATACACCAGCACTCGTTATGAAAACATATACTCATATGTGAGGGTGTATATAAGAATATTAATGTTACTAGAAATTCAGTATTGATAATGTAATGATGGTCTACCTTAATAGTACATCACATATTCTGAGTAGTTAAAACAAATAAGGTATACCAGGTATGGATCCTCCAAGTATAGGGAGTTACCATTTCTAATTGATAATTTTTATTATATTATTATTTTTCTACTAAAATTATGTTATGACTAATAACTAATTTTGAATCCATCATTCATATATATTTAAATAAAATATTAGATTAATCTTGTGCATGAAATTAGTTATATTACTTATATATTGGAATCTTGGTAAGCACACACCCTATATTTAGACTCTAGTGGACATGATAATTCACTGTACATTTTTTATCTACCAATATATATTTTGTAGATATTGGATGATTTATTATTTTCTACACATAAATGATGTGAGTATGGGTTGATTTATTGTTAGTGTTTAAGCTAGAAGAAAAATGTTTTTTTGGAACTTAGATAAGAATATCTAAGACCCATTATTATTTTTTAACAAAAACCATATCCCCTAAATTACATTCCTTGATATGAGTAGTGTATACTCCCCTTCACAATATCATTCCACTAGATCCAGGGTAAAACTACATCCAAACTAAAGTACCTAGTATATTAGAGGCTTATATTGTGGACTTTTAATTATGATCCAAATATTCAACGGGAGTGAGTCGAACCCTAAACCTTTAGAGATCGATGGACTGACCTAACTAGTCGAGAACCCCCATGGGGGGAACCTGTGACCCATTATTGTTATTAACATTCATTGAGTATTTGTATTGTAATTTCATGACATGCATTATATTCATATTGTATTTTCTACCATTATTTATATTTATCTAACCTTAGTATTAAATCTCTTACCAACTATACTTTAATACCCATAGCACTAGTATCTAGCCATTTAGGGATCAGGGAGTGCTCATGGGGTTATGTGGTGGCCGAATCTGAGTACTGTTATGGTGATTCAATCACAATCATTACAAAATGGTGTTAGAGTAGGAGAAAGATATCATTGATTGATGAGTAATGTTGGGATGGTTGGGATTGAGTGTATATAGGATCTAAGATAGTCAATACATGATAATTTACCCATAAAAAGGATCCTTAATCCTCTTTATGCTAGAATATGAAGTTACTTGGGTTGTATGGGTAGGTAGGTAAACACCACCAATGTTGGTGATGTTTATTTTTTAGAGCCTTAGGTGAAATTAGGGTATAACATATAATTGTTATAGGTAATATAAAAGAGCCACTTTTTTAGAGCTTCATGCATCACTAGTAACTGTTATTGGGTAGACAAAGTAGGGAAGAATGTCATACTATGTGTTTTCCATTATTTGATTAAACTATTATAAGAAACAATTAGATGTTTTTATTACCTGAAATATAAAATATATATATATTAGTTTACTATATGCATATATTGGTGATTATCAGTTTAATATGAATTAGAAATTAGTTCATTTAATGAAGTCAGTCCTATTTATTTTGATTAATTGCTATTATTTTGGAAATGTTTTACTCCAAAGCATTCTTAAGTTATTCCATTCATTTTAAAAATTAATAAAATAATTTTGTTAATATTTATATAGTTTTATAGATTTATTAATTTGATAAAATGCCTCTAATTATTTATTAACAAACAACTACTATGACAATAGTTAGAACCAGATAGAACATACTTTTACAATTTCATGGAACATTGATAGGTTATTTCGGCACTATTTTCTATTATTGATTAAAACTTTACTTATTAGATT
Organism: Viscum album; assembly: GCA_963277665.1. NCBI lineage: Eukaryota > Viridiplantae > Streptophyta > Magnoliopsida > Santalales > Viscaceae > Viscum > Viscum album. Next base: position 919,233,877 of record OY728123.1, on the reverse strand, counting down.
AATTTATATATGAATACCAAGAATTTATTTATTATTTAAATGGTAATTCATATATTAAATAATAATTTTAATTTCCCTATTCATTTATATTATTAATTTGAGCATTATATAAATACATAAATTGATTACACTTATATTTTTTCTATGTTAAAATGGGTTTTGTTGGGTTAATCATGTGAACTTAATTTCATCAAAGGTAATAAGGGGAATTTTTGTTTAAAAATGGTATTTTTCATTTACATATTGGTAATATGGCTGTTTTAAAAAACCATGTCTTTAATAAAATATGTTTTAAAATGGGATTTTGAAAGTGAACTCAATAGTGTGTTTCATTAAATAAATTTTATTAATAAATTGATGATAGGTGGTACATGAATATGAGGTAATACTAGGTTATTATTATAGTGAGGAGAATATAATATTAAGGTTCTTAAAGGTATTAGAATCATGTGAATCATATTATAGAAAGAATCACGTGGTATCCCTAGGTTTTATTTGTATTGTGGATGAGGGTTGGAACCCTTATGTTTGGAGAACTATTAGACTGGAAAGGATAAATATTGTTAATTAAATTACCAAAACATAGAAGTTAAATGTATATGAGGCTTTTTATTTTTTTTTTAATTCATTTTGGTGTTATAATTTTATAAAGTTTATCGATGCATGAATTTTGGACTTATTTATATTGGTATGTGGAAAGCACATGAGTTGTCAAATTTGAATAAGTTTAGTAATTTTTATCATATATAGATTTGGTATATATATTCATATTTTGGTTGATTTTATTTTTTTGGGGAATAAAAACATTATGTTGGGATGTTTTTAATGTCATTGACCTTGGTCATTACATTTTTAAAAGAAACTATTTGGGAATTATCAAGGAATTGAAAATTTTTATTCTGTTTGAGGGGTTATTTTTCATTTTAGGATTATTTCATTGGAAATAAAGTTTTATGATGATGATTTGGGTTTTTTTGAGTGTGGATCAATGTTTTGGAGTTAGATCAAATAATTTAGGTAGTTTTGGCGTGGTGACACATTTATCCTTAAGAATACATGTGGAACAATGTTGCTGGTGGGGGTACACCGTATACCCAATGTGTAAGGAAAAGGAGGGGATCTTGGGGGTGCCACTGAATACTTGGTTATACCATACGAGGTATTCAATGATCACTAATTTATTTTTTATTTAAATTTATCCCAAAGTGCAGGATTTTATTCTTTTAATTTTTTGAATTATAATACCCTGAATTAGAGGGCTCAACTTTACTTGTCTTTATCCTCTTGAAGGAGGTCCAAATTCATCTTAGAACCTTCTTTATCTTTATGATCAAGTCTTGATTCGTGATGGTTATCTAAATAGAAAGACCTAGGTAATAATGATCTTCACCTCTCTTATATTTTCTATTACCAATTTTTATTATTACTTGTTATAAATGGATCTCAAGATTAGGGATTTCAAAAATTTCATGTTGAAATCCACTCATATGACTTTTTTCCATTTTTTATGGGTTAAATAGGTTCATAGTGAGTCTTTTATTAGTGTTGGTTCACATATTTGATAATTAGTTGGTGTGCATTGATTTGTTTTTGGGTTTCTATGTATTTTATTCCTTGATTTAGGTCATTTTATATCATATTTAATTATATTCTTATTCTGATTATCTCTTAGTATAATTATTTTGGTTATATACCTATGTTTTGACAAGGATATAATTTGTCTTTCGATATAGTGATTTTGGTTACATGGTCATTTTTTTTAAATGGTTGTGTATTGTGATTTAATTATTATTATGGTATTATTTATTGTTATTGGGGTGTGAGTGAGATAGTTTCAAGAAAATTTCATTAGTAGGTGGTTCTGACCCAAATTAAATTCAGTAGGTATTTATGTGGGTTAATCTACCAATTATTTCTTAAATAAATAAATCAAATTATTATTTTTTTCAAAGGATATGAAAATTGTGTTTTTAGTTAATACCTTAATAAAATATTATAATATATTTTTTATGAAAACATTTCTTTAATACATGGACCAATGTGTAAAAATTTTATTAATTATTTTTAAAATTATTATTAAATTTTTTTATTATGAATTGATTAATTTGAGTATATGATTTAGTTATTGATAGAAAATATAGATATTGATATCATTTATGGAATGTTTAACCATGTATTACATACTTGATGTCTAAAATTGATACCATGCACATTCCTTTTTTTGAACAATAAAATCATATGTTGAAAATATATTTCACAATATAGTTTATAATTTTTTTCATTAATAATTATAGGTATCCTTTATCCTAAATGGAACACGTAATGGGATTATTTAGTATCTTGATTATAAATTACATCTACGGTTTTGTAACCATTATAAACTATTAATTATTCATTGGTAACACCACTTATATGTCATGAAGTATGAAACATTTACCTACCATTAGTTATTTAACAAATATTTTGGGATATTAAACATTTATACCTAAATTAAATGTTGTACATGTGAACCCTTATAAATTCATAATGGATATGAGAATAGTTTATTTGATGGAGTGAGTAGGGTACATGGGTAGTGTAACAACATTTAAATATAAGCATTTCTTCTTTTGAATTTATTGTATACTATCAATGCCTGAAAGTTATTATTTTTATTAATTTGCATGAAAAGAAGACAAAGGAAGAAAGTCCTCAAGGAGGATGAAAGAAATTCAGGCCCAAGGCATCCCCTTGCACCACACTGATACACTCAAGGGGTAGAGAATGAAGACTGTCATAAATCATAAGCGTCTCCTCCCACTGACCCAATCGGGCAAGTCTATCGGCCGCAATGTTCGACTCCCTCCAACTATGATGAATAATCCTCCCTTGATTAGTCTCTACCTTGCATCTCCGGATGAGGTAGACCATCTCCCATGGGATCCCATGACTGCCTTGAAGTTCCTTAACAAGCACCTCAGAGTCGGACTCAACCTCAGTGATCTGCAACCCTCTCCTTCTGCAAACCATGAGCCCAGAATGAAGGGCATGAACCTGATCTCCCAAAGAGCAACCTGGGACATAGAAAGCACAAAAGGAAACAAAATCAGATCCCCAACAGTCCCTAAGCAGTCTGACGCCTCTCATGTTCCCTTACAAATAGGAGCCGTCATTATTAAGTTTCAAGCCATGTCTTGGTGGTTGCCACTTTACCAAGGAACCGCTTCCCCTAATCTACATGCATGGGCGATTGATAAGATTGAAAACTGTAGCCGATACTAGTCCACCTTTGATGAGAAAGGAAAGCTCCACGATAAGAGAGTAGAGTCGAATCTGCAGGGACCACGGGGAGCGCTGGAACCCCAGACAAACCTGATTTCTTGCCTCCCAGGTGATCCAACAAATGGCGATCAAAATGACCATTCTAACGGTGTGTTCCATAGATCTGTTATCGGTGCCTGTGAACCATGTAGACTCAAACTCCTAAGGGGACCGGGGATTGCTACCCGAGTGATGAGGATGAGTGAAGATCGACCAGAGGTAGGAATCCCATTTTCCCTCAAAGAATAGGTGTGTCGTCGTCTCGAATTGTGGGTTCACACAGCAGTAGCACCGTGAAGAAATGTGAAAACCCTTCTTCTGGATATTATCCTCTGTAGGAATCACCATGTTACAAACCCTCCAGAGAAGCAAGTTCATCCATTTTGGAACCTCGTTACACCAGATAGCCGGAACCCCCTCCTCCATGTTATGATCCTGTTGAATAATCTCCCTGTAACCGCAGCTATTGAACCTGCCCGAGCTAGTCTCCGAAAAACAGCATAAGTCTGGGTCGTCACTCATAATGATACCATCAAACTTTCTCATAAAACTGGGGTTTAAGGCCGAATGGATAATATCATATTGATCACATGCATCCTGGATAAATTATATGTCAATGGTCCATACTTGAAAATGGATAATATTTACATCAATGGAAAGGTGAAGTCATGGATTATTTTAATCGGAAAGAGATGATGTGACACATTAGCTTAATTGGTTTCATCAATTGGATTATAACCCATATTTGAAAAATATTTTTAAAATATTCACTTACTTCCTTTTCATAAATATTTTTATTTAATTTTTATTTTTTACAAAACCTAATCCCCATAACTTGGCTTCACAAAAAACATTTCCTTTTTGAAATATGTATTACCAAAACTTTTCTAATTATATGGTGTAAATTGAAACTCATGATATCCTTGAAACCCAAATGTATGTTTTCTTTAAAGAAAATTCTATATATGAAAACACACATTGAAAATATTTATAATTTTAAATGGGTATCCAAAATTTAAAACTTACACCCCTTTAACTCTTTAATTAGGATTCTTTTTCTATGTGTTGGAAAAAATAGATACTATAATTGGTTTATCATTTGGAATGATAATAATGAGTAATATTTACTTCAAATATTAGGGTTATATACTTATCTAAATTTTTAATAAAAAAATTCATTGTGATCCTTACTTTGGTTATTATCAGTCATTATCGGTTATATAGAACACTTTGTATCTCATCCAGTTGTGCCTCATGCACACTAGTGGAAACTCGTATCATTCTTGGAGCCTTGTTTGATAAGATAACAGTGAACCTTAAATTAAAACCCACCCCATTACATAGTTATTCTATTTCTTGGTTCTATGTAGCTTTTACAGAGGATTATCTTCCATATTTGTGTGTTATGTTTTACTTGATGGCCATTTATTTGATTCATTTTTATAATATTTTTTTCTTCACTAATACTTTTTTTCATTTTTTTATATCCTTGAATTTATGTCATATCCTTATATTTTTATACCGTCCATGTTTTCTAATATTATTTTAAATGTTAATACTGATAATATATTTCTATATTATTTTATATATCTCTTTAGAAGGTACTCTTTTTTGGTGAACATGTTGAAGGTGTGGAAATGGTCCTAAATCCAAAAATACATATTTCATGTTAAATATTTTATTGGGATGGAAAATGTCAATATAAATCATTATCTTCAGGGTTAACTATGTTTCCCTAACTCATTCTCTCATTCCCATTACCACATTAGACAAGTGTTTCACCCTAACTTATTATACAAACATTTACTCAAATGCATGGGTGAATATGTGTACAAGTTTTGTACTATAATTTTTATTACTAGGATGGGAATCATGGTTTCTATAAATGACATATATCAGATTTAGATTACTCATATTGAGGAAGGTATATCATCTATGGATCCTCCTTGTATAGGGAGTTACAATTTCTAATTGATGCTTTTTATTTTTTAATTATTTGTCTACTACTGCTATGTTATAACTAATAACTATTTATGATGTAATATTTCTTGTATATTTATTTAAGTTTGTTGATTGATTTTATAAATTCACTTGGGTACATTCACTATGTATTTTAATATTGGTGTTTTTATATTGTTTATGTTATTCTCACACCCTACATTTGTACTTCAGTAGGCATGAAACTTCATGGTTAGTTTTATTGGTACTGACATGTATTGGTAGAAATTGAATGATGTTTTTATGGATGAATGAAATGGGTATGGGTTGAGTTACACTCAATTTTTGATATAGAGAATGGACTTTGTGTTATAAATTTTCCATGTGTATCTAATACCCATTATTTTTATTGAAATTAACCCATGATATGTATTTTCATTGCATTAAATCCATTATATTAATGTTTTATTGGATTACATTATTTATAAAAAAATGAAATTATTGGAAAAATTTCTCCCCAACAATATATTGAGATGGGATGTTCAAGTCTCCATCCTTTGTGGATTATATTTTTATGACCCGGACACGGATGCCACTTAATGGTGCCCCGATCTTGGTGGGCCACATGGCCTCAAGCGCAGCTTCCCGAATGACAGAGGCTGGAAACTAGAATCAAGGGCCTAGGGTGTGTCCATGGGAAGACCATTCCCTAGTTATCAGAGTGTAGCACAGTAGAAGGAAGGTAAAGGAATAGTAAACATCAGAAGAAATATAATAAATAGTGGAAGAAAACTAATGAAATAGATAAACAAGAATAACTATAACTATATCAACTAGAATAGTGATGATGTAATTTCATTTCACTTGAAAACTGGAAAGCATGGATACAAGACAATAAGCATAACATGTGCCACAATGTAAAATAAAATAAAGTCTACTACAAGCATCCCTGGATCCTACTCAGTCATCTTCCATCAAGCTCCATCCCATGAGAAAAAAATCAAGTATTGGAAGTTGTGTGATTACCTTTGTTGATACATGCAACCATGTAATCTACTCTGGGTACCAAACATTTCCTGGAGAGGGTGTGAGATAAATCTCAGTGGGCCACCACAAATGGTGTCTAGAACATCCAACCCGTGTAATGGAATATATCAGTGTGTAGGCATGCATATATAAAGTAAAGCAAGCAGTACAATATGACTAAATAACCAAGTACCTTCTTCAGCCCTCGACTGGTGTCTGAACATGTAACCAGTTTGTTAATTAATCAATTACCACTTAATTTTAATAGTTCATGTGAGGCATATCCAACACTGACATCCTTCGTGATAGTATAAGTAGTGATAGTCCCAAGAGGTAACAAGGAAACTAGACAATGATATCCAGTGAGGGAGTTCCAGGATAAAAATCAAGGTAATGTAAACTCATGGAAATCTAACTCAGTAGTATCTGAGTCTAGCTAAGGGGTAAGAGTGTAATCCAAGGAGTGTAATCTAAAGCATTCCACAATAAGGCACCTACCGATTCTAAGTTTATCGAACAAGGTAAAATGGGGCTAAGAAAATACATGGTCCCAATGGGATTTCACCATGGCACCTGCAAGTCAATGCTAGATCCAAGGAGTGTATTTGAGGTATCCCGTAATAAACAAAGGTACCCAACGGTATTATACTGGGCATCCAAGGAATAGACAAGAACCGGAGTCTAGGTGGGTATCAACCTAAGAAAATTTTATCCTTGAATCGGAATGGGGTTCCCGAGTCCAAAGGTATTCTCCTCTCAGAATCTAGGTTGAGATCAAGTTAGTCCATTCCTATTTGATATTGTTATCTTGTAATAATTCATTTGGTTCAATTCATGACTTTCATTAGTTTGGATAGGTCAAGTAGAGTTGAAACCATCGGTCCAATCCTTGTCTTCCATTAGTGTGGATAGGCCAAGTAGCAATGCAACCTTTTAATCAAGTATTTGTTAGAAATTAAGGCATAATCAATTATTGAGGTTCACTCCACTACCTTTCATCAACATGGAAAGGGGTGCTATGGTCATGTAACCTTTATTCAATCTCTTTTAATGAGTTCATGTTATATACTTAGTATACATGACATTTTACATTTCATATTTCACATTTAATATACATTTTCAAGTACTTACCTTAGGCGGGTCAAGTGGTGAGCATATATGGAACATTCCATTATGAAATTATCAGTAATAACAATCCATTTATGATAAAAGACTCACCTTTATAAAGGTCTAGAAAGGGCACACCCAAACAGTGGCTCAAACATGTCAAAACAATAAAAACCCAACTATGGCCTAACCTTTAACATGAAGTGAATTGAGTTATGGGTGAAACCACTAACAACTAATCACATATTCAAAAAGAGCATAACCATATGATTCTAATGAGTATAATCATGGCATGTAAATTTAAGAAATGGTTTCCAATGAAACCGATGGACCCCACACGAATGTCCGAAAATCAACGAACTTTAGTGATGAGTTATAGACCACCCACCTTAGGGTTCTATGAGGATTATCCTCTGGTATCAGCCCTTGATTTTCTTAGAATCAAAGTAGATCTAATAAAGTTTGAAAAACTCGCACATGGAGATATCTTGATCAAGAGTGAAAGAAAAAAATAACGGCTAAAGAGGACTTGAGTACTTACCGTTGCCCATCCAACGTGATGAACGGAAGCTTGATCGGATGTCAGACGAAGGATATCTCTTGATTCAAATTTTGGATCTTCAAAATGCTCCAAAATGAGAGAGAACTAGGTGAATCCGACATAAACTCGGATTAGGGATGATGGGGTTGGGTTAATAGATCATTAAGGGAATTTTAGACATTTTAGATAGGTTTTTAGCCTACACATGGTTTTTCAGCACGGTTTTTCAAAACTGTGTGCAAAACGTGCAAGATGGTTCTGCCGGAACCTAGAAAAAAGGGGTGTTCACATGGTTAGGCCGCACTGTTGTGCGCCAACCTTGCGAGGTTCCACTGTCTGAAAAAACACAAGCTACACAGTTAGTCAAACATTGTGCTAACTATGTGACTATCGTGTGACTTGGAATGTTTTTCCCAAAAAGGGGTCTTTTAAGATCCAAAAAATACCCGGACACCCTCATAAACTTTTTTAACTCATTAGGCATCAAAAAATAGGTCCAAAGTAAAGATTTAAACTGAAAATTTAAGGATAGATACCTAAGTGAAAAATAGGGTTCTTACAGTCTTCCCCCATTAAAAGAACTCACCCCTGAGTTCTCCATCCAAGGGTAAGGAAACACTATCTGAGAAAAACTTTGGCCACTAAGCACGTACATTGAATTCCATCTCCCAATTCTAATTCTGTACTCATCCATGCTTCCATAGCACCCGTACGAGAGGGGCAGACTTGCCTTGGAGAACCGTCATGGTTCGATCAACGATGTGTACTAGATACTCCTCAAATGTATCATCGGAATCTAACTCAACTTCCTCAGGATCAAAGGTATGAGAGGGGTCATCATGATATTGTTGAAGCTATGAGACATGAAATTCATTGTGCATGGAACGTTACCTCTGAGGTAGTAGCAAACAATAGGCTACTGGCCCGACTCTCTCTAGAATTTGAAATGTCCTAACATAATGAGGCGATAGCTTTCCCTACTTTCTTAACTGTATACTCCATAGCTTGGGAGATACCCAAATAAAAACAAGATCCCAAACCACGAAATCAATAGGTCATCGATGGAGGTCAGCATAAGATTTCAGTCTAGATTGAGTAGTAGTCATATGCTTCCTGATCAGCTAGACCTATTTTGAAGTCACATGAACGAGACAAGGACCTTGTAGGGCTGCATCACCTTCCTCTAGCCAGCACAAAGGTGAATGGTATGGCCTACCATATAAATCCTCAGGAGGATCCATCTGAATCATCACCTGAAAACTATTATTTTAGGTGAACTCGACAAGAGGGATATGCTTCTCCAAAGAACTGCCAAAATCAAGGACACATGCTCAGAGCATATCCTCTAAAACCTATTTTTTATGTTCCAATTTTGCATCATTCTGAGGGTGAAAAGGTGTTATTAGAAGCACCTAAGTTCCCATATCTTTTTGAAAACCCTTCCAGAACCCTGAAGTGAAATGAGAATCCCTATTTGAAACGATAGTACATGGAACTTCGTGTAGTCGTATGATCTCATGGACATATAGTCTTCCCAGCTCATCAACTAAGAAAGTATCCCAAATAGTAATGAAGTGGGATGATTTTGTTAGTTTTTCAATGACTACCCAGATAGCATCGCTACCCCACGGTGACCTAGGTAAGACAACTACAAAATCCATAGCAGCATCTTCTCATTTCCATTCCGGGACTGGAAGTGGTTGTAAAAATCATGCAGGTCTCTGGTGATCTACCTTCACCTGATGAAAGGTGGAATACATAGTGATGAAGCCAAAAATTTGATGTTTCATCACAGACCACCAATACAGGCGTCATATATCTCGATATATCTTCGAGATTCATGGATGAACTGCCCACTAGGAAGCATGGGACTCTTTCATTAACTCCTCTATCACATCTGTAGGAACCCATATACGTCCACGTAGACTCAGAATGTTTTCTCTGTCTATAGACCAATATGGAGGTGGGTTATATCCTGATATACTCTCATGGAGAACCAAACCTTCAGGATTTGAAAACTGCCTACTCTTCACATTCTCAAGGAGGGAAGAGGAAACTGTTAAGGCTGAGAGGTAAGACTCCTCATGACTATCATGAAACTCCAAATGAAGTTCAGAAAAGGGGACATTAACTTCCATTCATCACTAGATTCCTATACGGCCTGCTTTTGAGTTTTCCGACTCAGTTCATCTGCAACAACATTGTCTTTTCTAGACATATGGGCAAGCTCAAAATCAAAGGATTGTAGATATTCGGATAATATTAATTGTCTGAGGTTCAAGTAGGGCTGATAAAAGATATACTTGAGGCTTTTCTGATCTGTATACACCAAAAAGTGCTCACACAAGAGATAATGTCTCCAACAATGTAAGGCATGGACAAATGCTACAAGCTCGAGGTTGTGTGTTGGGTAATTTATCTCATGAGGCCTCAACTATCTAGATCCATACATAATGATATTTTCTTCTTGCATTAACACTACTCCTAGGCCAATTCCTGATGCATCGTAGAAGGCCATATAACCTTTACCTGGTTCTGGAAGAATCGGAATAGGTGATAATACAATCCTCCCTTTCATCTCCTGAAAGGATTTCTCACATGATTCTGACCATGTGAACTTGACACCCTTCTTTGTAAGACCAGTAAGAGGTGCAGCAAGACAAGAAAAGTCTTGTATGAAACTCATGTAATATACAACGATCCCTATGAAACTCCTAATATCAAACATGTTATTAGGATGCTCCCAGGAGACTACAACACTAACATTTTTAGGGTCAACATATACTCCGGACATTGAAATTATATGACTCATGAAGTGGACCTTTTCGATCCATAAATCACATTTAGAAAACTTGGCATAAATCTTATGCTCTTTCTGTGTACTCAGATCAATCTCAAGAGGTTTGGAATGGTCGTTATGAGTGCGAGAATACACCAAGATGTCATCCACAAATACCATAACAAAAGAGTCCAAGTAGGTATGGAAAACCCAATTCATAAAATCCATGAAAATGTCAGGATAATTCGTTAGTCTAAATGGCATAACAAGATACTCATACAGACTATACCTACTACGAAAAGTTATATGAGGTATGTCTAACGGCCTGAATCACACCTGATGATAACCTGATCTCAGGTCGATCTTAGAGAAAACCTTTTCTCCTAAGATATGGTCAAGGAGATCATCTATTCAAGGAATTATATATCTGTTGTTGACTGTAATATAGTTCAAACTTCTGTAATCCATGCATAATCAAAGAGTTTCATCTTCCTTCTTAGAAAAAATCACGGGTGAAAACCAAGAGGATATACTAGTCCATATAAAACCATTGGTCTATATGTCCTCTGTCTTCCACTTGAGCTCCTAAAAATCATTATGTTCCATCCTATAAGTATGGATGGACACTAGAGCTACTCCTAGAATAAGCACTATTGTAAACTCTACCTCTCTCTCTGGAGGTTATCAAGAAAATTAATCAGTAAATACTTCCCTAAAATGATCAACTACTAGAGGGAAAATAGTTTGAAGAAAAACATGATCCTCCATGAAAATATTTTCAATATTGGCGGTCACTCCACCTAGCCCATGATGCTTCAGTCTATCTCTTCCATCCTAGACATCCCACTCCCATTTTAAATAAAAATTGATGTCATCTGGTGATGTAAAAGAAACCCTACAATAATAATAGTCTACCAAGGTGTGATAGTAGACTAACCAGTCCATCTTAATAATGACATTGAATCCCTTCATCTAGAGAACAAAGATATTCCACAATAAAGAGTAGTTTCCTACCTCAAGGGGGCAGTCCCTACACTAGCGTATTCCCTCTGTCCATATTCCTAATGGTGTATCGAGGGTCATTACACCATAGTGATACTGTATCTATAGTCCAAGACTTTCCATAATAGACATAGAAACAAAATAGTTATAAGTGCATGTATCAAACAAAGAAAATACAATAGTAGTGGCTACTAGAATAGTACCTTGTACTATAGATGGTCCCACAGCCTGATCCTCGAGTATCGATTGTAAGTCATGTAATTGACCTGATCCATGACCATGTGCAACAGATGAACTACCACGATCATGACTGCTTAGTTAGAACTTTTGGTGATCAGGGATTGAACTACCATGGCCATGACCTCCTCCTCATCCAGACCTTCCGGTGCTACTCCAACTCCCTTCCTAACATGATTCAAAAGAACTTACTCCTTAAGGTGGAGCTGAAGCTGATAATTTTCCACTCGAAGCTGGTGGAAATGTCCTTCAAAAGCGCTAAAGATGACCCATACAACCGTAATCCCAACACTCCATAGGGTCTCTATCACACTGGGGATTCTTATAAACTAGTTTTACACACTAATGACACACTACCGAGCTATTAAACTGGATACTCTGGCTACCACTGCCATGATGATAAACCTCAAGGGAACATTTACTTCCACCAAAAGAACTACTATCCTATCGCGGCACTGATCCATTAAACCTAGTACTCACTCCGTACCTCAGGTTATGCTTAGGGATAAGGTCTTGATCAACTATTGCAGGGATGGTAAAAATGAAAAATATATTCACCTCAGTTTGGATGGCATACTGAAGCCCATCCTCAAAATGTTTAGCACACAAAATCTAATCACCTTTTAGAAGTGGTGAAAAGTTATGTAAATCAGTGAAATGTGATAAATATTCCATAACTGACATAGAACCTTTATTGAGAGGCATGAACTATTTGGCTCTGTCAACTCTCAGTGACTGAGGAAAGAACTGATCATAGAAGGAAGTCTGGAAGTCAACCCATAACATGCCCTGATGATGTTCGGCCTGGGTAAGGACATCCCACCAACTCTTGGCCAAATCACAAATAATTTATGTAGAAATCATGACTCTCTGATCTGGAGGTGTTTTTAGATTCTCAAATATAGATAGAATGTCTTCTACCATTACTCAACTGCCTGAGATCTTCCATCCCCTAAAAAAGTAGGAGGATGCTGCTACTGGAGCTCACAGGTCAGATCAGTCGTCGTAGGTGCAACCCATGGAGAACCAATAATAGAATGTATCATACATAAGAAAGTATCATGGACTTGGGCATCAGTTCCCTAATTAGGTACAGTAGGCGGTGCATCAAGTGGCACTCTTGGAAGTAAGACTAGCAGCTCAGGGCCCACCATGTCTGGAGCATGGTCATTACCACCCTCCTGGCGAACGACACGAGGATGTCGTGGCGGCATTGGTCTACAAATGCTAAGAACACACCTTATAAAAAACTTATAAGCAAGGATATATCATCACTAGCATGAAAAGATCATATGAAAACTCACTACGTAAGTCATACAACCCAAACTACCTGCTTAGACATCCATGTATCAGTAAGTTCTCAGGTATATGTTTTATGTCATTTTGTAGTTAATTATTAGGTTCACTCCTTTTCCTTTCATAAACTTTACAAGGAGGGAGAAGGATGTGCAACCAAAATATTTTTTGGATTTTAGGTTTTACTTTATAATGGATAGTCATTTCCAATGAATCGGTTCCCATACTCCTATCACCAAAAATGACACCCATTTACTTATAGTATAATGGCTTGATTCTGTAAATTACTCATCCCAATCCATGAGGTCCCATACACCTCATGAATTGAGATAGGAAATCACTCAATCAAAGCCAAAGTAATACAATTACTAGAAACTATCACAATATCACTCAACAATCACAAGCACATCAAGCAATGTAAGGTAGTGAAATACACCTATATGGCATGGCAATATGCATGCAATGTGAATTATAGGTGCCTATTGTGGTGCATGTAGCAATACTACTTTCCCTCATATAATTGGGCCAAGGATGAAAAAAATACAAAAGATTAATAATCAACAACACCAAAAAACATGTGAGTCGCCCAATGGTGAAATAATATCAACTATAATAGAAAAAATAGAACAAAATTTTCATTTGGGGTAACTTGGATTTTGCCCCGAACATGGGTTCGGGATGCCCAAGCATGGTTTATGACCAAGTCCCAAGAATTAATATTCTCTAATATATTGTATCAACATATTCATGAAAGAAAATAAACAACCTTTGATACCACTTTGTGACAACCCAGACTCAGATGTCATTTAATGGTGCCCTGATCTCAGTGGGTCACATGGCCTCAAGTGCATCTTCTCGAATGCAAGAGGCTGCCGACTAGCAGCGAGGGCCTAGGTTGTGTTAGTGGGAAGACCATACCCTCATTAGAAGAGTGTAGCATAGTGAAAGGAAGGTAAAGGTATAGTAAATAGTGGAAACAATATAATAAATAGCAGAAGCAAACTGATGTAATAGATAAACAAGAATAACAATAATTGTATCAAATGGAACAGTGATGATGTAATTTCATGTCACTAGAAAACTAGAAATCATGGATACAAGACAATAAACATAACATGTTCCACAAGGTAAATGAAAACAAAGTCTACTCCAAGCATCTTGAGATCCTACTCAGTCATCTTCCATCAAGCTCCATCCTATCAACACAAAATCAACTATTGGAAGCTACATGCTTCCCTTTGTCGATACCTACAACCACGTAATCTACTCTGGGTACCAAATGATGCCCGAAGAGGGTGTGAGATAAATCTCAGTGGACCACCACCAACAGTTTCTATAACATACGCCCCATGTAATGGAATATATCAGTGTACAAGCATGCGTATATAAAGTAATGAAAGAAGTACAATATGACTATATAACCAAGTACCTGCTTCAGCCCTCGGATGGTGTCTGAACAAGTAACCAATTCATTAATTAATCAATGACCATTTAATTTTAATAGGTCACGTGAGGAATATCCAACACTAACATCCTTCATAATAGTATAATTAGTGATTGTCCTAAGACGTAACAAGGCAACCGGACAATGATATCCAGTGAGGGAGTTCTAGGGTAAAAACCAAGGTAACGTAAACTCACAGAAAGATAACTCAGTAGTATCTGAGTCTATCTAAGGTGTAAGAGTGTAATCCAAGGAGCGTAATCCAATTCATTCCCCAATAAGGCACCTACTAAGTCCAAGGTTATCAACCATGGTAAAATGGGGCTAAGAAAAGAGATGGGCCTGATGGTCTTTCACCATGGTACCAACTTGTTATTGTTGGATCCAAGGAGTATATCTAAGGTATCCTGTAATAAAGGGACCCAAAATTAGTATACCAGGCATCTAAAGAATATATAAGAACTAGAGTCTAGGTGGGTATCAACCTAAGAAAACAGTATCCTTGAATCGGAATGAGGTTCCCGAGACCCAAGTTATTATCCTCTCAGAATCAAAGGCGATCTCGAGTCAGTCCATTCCTATTTGATATTGTAATCATGTAATAATTCATTTGGTTCAATTCTTTCCTTCCATTAGTGTGGATAAGTAAAGTAGAGTTGAAACCATCAGTCCAAGCCTTGTCTTCTATTAGAGTGGATAGGCCAAGTAGCGTTTCAACCATTTAATCAAGTATTAGTCAGCCATTAAGGCATAATCAATTATTGAGGTTCACTCCACTACCTTCCATAAAAATGGAAAGTGGTGCTAAAAATATGTAACCATATTTCAATCTATTTTTATAAGGCCAAGTTATATACTTATTATACTTTCCATTTCACATTTCATATTTCACATTTAATAAAAATTTATAAGCACTTACCTTTGGCGGGTCAAGTGGTGATAATATATGGTACATTCCATTATGTAATTATTAGTAATAAAAATCCATTTATGATAAAAGACTCACCTTTATAAAGTTTAAGCAAGGTCACACACAAACGGTGGATCGAATGTGTCAAAACACTAAAATCCAAATTATGGAATAACCTTTTTCATGAGGCGGATTGAGTTATGGGTGAAAACACTAACAACTAATCATGTATTCAGAAATATCATAACCATACAATTATAAAGAGTATAATCATGTTATTTAAATTTAATAAATGGTTTCCAATGAAACTGGTGGGCCCACATGAATTTTCCAAAATCAACGAACTTTAGGGATGAGTTATAGAACACCCACCTTAGGGTTGTATAAGCCTTATCCCCCAATATCAGCCCTTTATTTTCCTCGGATCAGAGTAGATCTAAGAAAAGGTGAAAAAACTATCACATGGAGATATCTAGATCGAGTGTAAAAGAGAAGAATAACGGCTAAATAGTTCTCGGGTACTTACCGTTGCGCATCCAACGTGATGAATGAAAGCTCGATCGGATGTCAGATGAAGGAGATCTCTTGATTCCATGTTTGGATCTTCAAAATTCTCCAAAATGAGAGACAACTAGGTTAATCCCGTATAAACTCAGATTATGGAGGAAGGGGTTGGCTTAATAGATCATTAAGGACATTTTAGACATTTTAGATAGGTTTTTAGCCAGTACATGGTTTGTCAAACTGTGTGCAAACCTTGTGAGATGGTTCTGCCCGAACCTTGGAAAAAGGGCCATTCGTATGGTTAGGTTTCACAGCCATGCACCAACCATTCAAGGTGCCACTATCTGAAAAAACACAATCTACACGGTTAGTCAAACCATGATCAAACCGTGCGCAAACCGAGCTCAAACTGTGTGACTTGGCATGTTTTTCCCAAAAAGAGGTGTTTTGAGCTCTAAATAGGCCTCAAACACCCTTAGAACCTTTTTTAACTCATTAGGAATCAAAAAATGAGTCCAAAGTGAAGATTTAAAATGAAAATTTAAGGATCCATACTTGATTGAAAAACTAGGTTCTTAAATATGGAGTGCTCTTGGGATTATGTGGTAGCCTTAATTGGATAATATTTAAGTGATTTAGGCCATGATCATTATAAATCACCTGGTGTTAAGGATGATTCAGAAGAAGACACTAGTTATGGTGACAAAAAACAAGATTGATAACTGTTAGGAAGTCAAGAATCAATGAAGTACCCAATGAATAGAACATTACTTGTGATAATGATGCTTTAAAATTAATAATAATAATGAAGATCTACAAAAATACATTGCTTCTATATCAAGTAGATTCAATGAACATTGATGAGGCTATAATGTATGAGAATTTTTTGAAAGATATTCATTAATAAGTTGAAAAATTGATTATAATAAAACATGATAAACTGTTTCATGGATGCAGAAAAAAATTATATAGATCCATTGGTTTTTCTATAATAAACTCAATAGATGTGAAGAGATGATTTATAACAAGGAAAAATGGTTTGTAAGGGGTATTTCCAAATTAATGTTGTCGATGAGGATGAGATATTTTGTCTCATGGAATGATTGGAGACAATTCAATTATTCCGGTTCATTGTAGTGAAAATAAGAATTAAGTTTTTCTAAATGGATGCCAATATAGTATTCCTTAACAAATTCCTCAAGGAAGATGAATGCATTGAACAACCAGATGAATTTCTCATAGATAAAGATGGTTGAAAGATATACTATATGAGTAAAGAATTGTATGGGTTGAATAAAATTCAAAGGTATTGATATTCTTATCTTGACAATCATTTGATAATGATTTAATTTCATGATACAGTAGTTTATCATTATATATGCATCAAAAAGGATAATGATGAATGGATCTTGGTGCTCATTTTTATAGATGACATAATATTTAGAGGATTATATAAAGCAAAATGAATGCGATTTTTAAAAATATTTTTGTTCAAGTTAAAAATTTCAATGATTGGTGAGTTTGTAATTTTCCTTGGTTTTTAGGTAAGACAAATATGGAATGGACACTTTATTTTTCAATCAAAATATTTAATGGAATTTCTAAAAGGAATTTGGATTGATGATTTGAAGTTGATGAAAATACATATTTCTACTCAATTAAAATTGTTAGGTGCTTATTATGGAAAAGAGGTTTATGTGATGATGTATAGAACCCCCCCCCCCCCCAAAAGACTATTATATTTAATGATGATGATAATTAATATTGTGTTTTCTTCTAGTCAAGATACATAGTATAAAAGTAACCCTAAGTAAATCCATTTACAACTAGTTAAAATAATGAATTTTTCTATTTTAATGGATGACCACAAGTTGAAATTAATTAGTAAACTCTATCTTAGAGGTTTTGTCATATCTTGGATAAGAAATATTCGAGATTTCATTTCATTGATGTTTATGAAATAATAATGCATAGTGATTTCTCAATATTGTACAAAATTCTTATGGATGAAGAAATCACTTAAAGATTCCATAAATGATTTGAAATATCCCATAACAATCAATTGTGATAAATAAAGTGATATCAATAATACAATAATCATGTATACCATTTAAGGAAGAGGCTTATCAAGATCAAATATCACTTTATCATGGAGAATGTTAAGTAAGGGTCAATGTAGTTAGAGAATGTGTCTAAAAAATATAAAGTAGCAAATATCATGACTAAATCACTAACCATTCAAATAATTGAGAATCATCAATTATCTTTAAGAGTTCACCCATAAGCATTTACTTAGATATTTGGAGAAGAAACCCCAACTCCACTTAGGTGTTCTCCATTCAATGACTAATGTTTAATTATCCCACGCAAAAAATAGTTACATTAAAAAGTGTTTTATAGAAATATTTGTATCTCTCGTAGATTATTTGGGGTTCATATTTTCATATTTTTATTGTTCAAATAATTTCTATATTATTTTGTTGAAAAATGGGGAGATATACACATTATTTATTCCTAAGGGAGGAGATTCTCAAGGAACCTAAGTTTTTGGTTTTTCTCTTTTGTTGACTAGGATAGGGTGTTATGTGACAATTAATTATGATCGAGTGATTGATTATAGAAATAAAGTGAAATTTAGGTTGTTTTTATAGGATGTTCTTGGTTAAATGTGTGACAATGTGTTGTCAATTAACCCAAAAGGTGATATTGTTAGGAAAAATAATATAAAATAATCTTTAGATTGTGTGTGTTAACAAAGTATGGTGGATGGTATATAAGAGGCTCACAATATTCATAAAGATTCATAATATAGATTCCAAATTATTTTAAATGATGTATCAAGTAAGGAATAACAATATATATTTCATTCTATTTACAAGGAAACTATATTGACCCAAACCATTCATATAGAAATATTAAATATTTTTAGGTGAATATTCATTACATATCACTATGATACATACCAGAAATCTAAAGGTATAGTGTCTTTGGAAACTTTGATACATAAAAAATAGTACATAAATGATCTACATTATTTCCCATTATATTCTTCAAAACTATCACCCTTCCTAGACATATGATACTTAAAACTATTCATCATAACCTATGAAAAATAAACATAATAAGGGGTGAGATCAGATGCTCAGTAAGGGTAAACATAAAAGATATCAATCAATAATCATAAGTGAGAATAAGTTAAGAGTAATGGTATGAGAACATCATCATAAGTGACAATAATCATACCCAATCAGTAAAATTTAATTAATCATTAGTCCTATAATAATGATTTTTCACAATAATAGACATAATTCCTAAGTGCGTAGAAACATAAATAATTAATCATGATCCATGATAACTTATCATAAGCCCAATAATTTTTTTTAAATAAACATAAGGATATAAAATCACTTCCTTAGTCAAGGTTCACTCCCAAGACTATCATTGGGGACAAATTACCATAATTTAAATGCATGCCCAATTATTTCCAACATTCCCTTAGGAGTACCAATCATCTAGTTAACTCTATCATATCCTAGGAGTTTATCAAATAATTCATCTCTTAAGAGTTTATTAACTCCCCCATCATTACCAAATGCTTTGGATGAGCTATATTGGGCTCACCAATCATATATTCATAATCTATTTATATAATTTCCACATGATCATAAAACATTCAACATTTCATTATAGCATAACCCATTTAAATAAAATGTGTTTCATAAGCATTTCATCATAATAATTATAAAACATCCTTAGAAAATAAAAATCTGATAACATTGGATCATATCATCAGTACATAATAATAATAATAATTAGAGTATATTTTTAGATTAAAACACCTTACAAAGGTCACTGGAACATTTCTTGATTAAAATAAACTTTTTATTCCGAAATCACTTATTTAAAATCTAAAAAATTCCAAAAAAAATTGGAAAAATTATTATTTGAAAAGAAAAATATAAAATTTTAAAGGAAACCTGAAAGAAAATATAATTCATGATGGTGGGAAAATTCATTCATGCATTGTATGTTAAAAAAATATTCTTTTCACATTTTTGGATAAAATTAAAAATTACATAATTCAAAAAATGATAAGAATATTTCTTTTAAACATTTTTATAGAAAGTAAAACATGGGTAAAAATGAATTTATTAAATATTTAGGTAATCTTAAAAATATTTCTGAATAAATTCTTAAAAAAATATGGACAAGGATGAAATGATATCCAACCAAAGAGAGAAATAGTGTCAGTTTTATTTATAATTATTCATTTGGTCTATTGAGTACATTGAGGGAGGTAAATGAAATGGGAACATTGAATCCTCAAAAATAACTAGAGTAGAATAAAATAAATAATATTTGGGGATATATATAATATATATACCCAAATGTTTCATACATTGATATTACATCTTAGTAAATTAATATTCATTACATAAAATAATGATCCATGCAAGAATTTTATAGGTCTAGTATATTTAGAAACATGGAAACATAAAAACTCATTAAAAATTTATCTATGTAATCTCATAATTTTTTTTAATAACTATAACCCTTCTTAGATATATAATATATAATAACTTTCTTCCTAACCTTGGTAAAGGGAACATATAAAAGGGTAATCTCAAATATACTATAAAGGTAAATAAAGAGAGATATCAATGATCACATATGTATAACATGAGCATGAGGGTATGATAATAGGATAGAAAAATTTAAAAACCATACCTTTTATATCATAGATCACAAACATGTGTCGTGGAAAAATCATTATAGTTCATAAGACATTAATCATTAAGTAATCAAAGAACATAATCCATGATAATATAAAATTGGCAGAAGACATTGATCTATGGAATACACATAATAATAGAAAATATTATGTTACGGATACCCATAGAGACATTAATAACTTGTTAGTATTAGGATAACCACCCATGTACCACATTTGTTCTTGGGATAACCTCATGTGTACCATCTTTTGGGCTTGATAAAACCTCCTATGTAGCCTCTTTTAGGCTTAGGATAATCTCTTATGTAACCTTTGAGCTCATAGAACATTAATCATTACCAAAACAATTATATAAAGATATAGGTTCCAACTATCACACAATTTTATTCATATATATTTATGCAAAAATATCATAAAACATTCACCATTTCATAACCCATGGAAAGAAACATGTTTCATAAGCATTTAATCAACTCATTATATCATAACCCATGGAAAAAACAAGTTTCATAAACATTATATCAATATAATCATAAAACGTCTAGAGAAAGAATAGTTACGGTATCATTGGATCACATCCACATTAAACCTTATGTAACATCAAAGGATTTCATATTATATAGAAAATTATTTTAATATATCACCTATAACATTTCTTGAAGAAAATAACCTATTTAATTTGAAAACACTAATTTAAAATATATACATTTACAAAACATAGTTGAAAAAAATTTATTTAAAATAAAATCAGAAAATTATAAATGAATATTAAAATAATTTATTGATTATGATGATAGGAAATACCATTTCTTTCATACATGATAAAATGAAGATTCCTTTCATATTTTGACAAAAATTCAAAAGAGTCTTGTTCGCAAAATGACAAGAAGATTCCTTTTTAAAAAATTAAAAATTAAAACATGGTTAAAATTTTATTTAATAAATCATTTTATAATTTTAAAAACATTCTTTAAAACATTTTTATAAAACATGGACATGAAAGAAAAAGGGTTTTCAACCAAAGAGGGAAAAAAGTCAGTTTTTATTAAAAACATTCTTTATGTATCTTGAGTACCTAAAGATATTAAAATGAAAGGGAAAACTTTATTACCCAAAAAACCATATTATAATAAAATAAATTACTATATTGATAGAGATATCATAATATTTCATTATCATAAGAATAATATTAAACAATACCGATAAATAATGAGATTATAACATGAAACTTTTAACACTTTTGAAATGTTTAAATCATAAACCAAATGAAATAAATAAACATAGATAGATATTTATATCCCATAATTTTCATGATAATAATAACAAAATTCATTCATGTGCTGTATATACACCACACAAAATAAATAAGTGTTGAATATAGCTTGTGTCCCATGGAAATAAAAGTGAGACTAAAATTTCTTACCTCAAGTCTCGACATTCTTCGTATAAATTTGAGCATCTTGTATAATGAATATAGAATTATTATTAAAATTTTTCAGACCTATAATAATATATATATTACCATTTACTATTTACTTATGAAATTTTATTACCCATTTATTAAAAAATTCCTTGTTAAAATCATGTTTTGGTTAATAAATACTTCATTTTTCATATATGTTTTGGTTTAGTACTTTCGGCCATCATATATTAGTCATTTTTCCATTATATACATAATTTTAAACATGATTTAAATATCCTATATATTAATTATATACATAGTTATAGTAATCCATAAATTGTTTAGATATAAAATGAATTATGTTGTTTATGGAGATGGTGTGCCATATGTATGCATGAACACTATTTCCATTTTCCCAACGAATGGAATGAAATAATAGAAAATAATATATCATATTTATATAATAATTTTAATTTGATTTATATCATATATATTCATTAAATTTATCCTTATTACCATCCATTCTAAAATAAAATGAAAAATGAATTGCATCACCTCATGGAGGTGGTAGTCCACACATACTCACGAGCGACATTATCCTTTTCCAAAGGATTGGAAGGTAAGAAGTAAGATGTGATATTATAATTATAGGAGTATAAATATGTCACAAATATCATATATAAACATTAAATCCGTTATTATATCCATCTGCATGAGGCGGTGATGGAAAATTAATTACATCGGTTTGTGAGGTGGTAGTCCATCGTATGCACGATCAATAGTTGTTTCCCATTTGATGGAGGAGAATATGGCTATAGACTACAAAATTAACATAATAGAATATAAATTTATGGTATTTACCTATTTTATTTTATTATCATAGTTTAAGAAGATTTTAAGTGGGTGGATGAAGTAATAAAATAAAAAAACATGGTTAAGAATGATACCACTTCTTCAGACGACCTCCTTAGGTTTGCACCAAAAGCCTTATTAGGAGGTTTTAATAATCCAAATAAGGACTATAAGATGTGGGTTTGGAATTAATTAATATATTTGGGTATTTACTGGTGACAAAAAGGATTTTTTAGTGTGAATGGGAGAGGATAGGGGGTTCCCTTTTATAAGTGGGAGAGAGGACACACTTGGAATATTTGAAAAGAAGAAGTTATACCCACATTTTATACATACCACAAGGAAACAAAATGGATCATTCATGAACCTAAGACTATACTATATATTAATATATTAATAAAATAGTATCTTACAAATTTTTATATAATTTTAAACCTTATATCTTTAGTTTAACCCTGAGTAAACCAATTTTAACCTTAACTTTGGTAATTAATTTTTACTATTTTAACTATTCATTATGACCAAAAATTGAATTGAATTTATTATATAATATTAATTACTATTATTTTGAATATGTAAAAAATTTATAAATTAAATTCAAATAATTTTTAGAATTTAATTTAAAATTAAACCTACAGATTGGATGAAAAAATTATGTTCAAAAGAAAACGTTTTCATAAGTATAAAAGAAATTATATCAAAATTCAAAATGAATTTTTTTAAAATGATCTAAATTGGATTAATAATAATATAATTGAACTATCTTTCTTTTAAAACATTTTAAAACAATATCTAACTATGTAAATCCTTTAAATGAAAATACATTTTTCAATAAAAATCATTATTTTCACTATTCATCGAAAAATCATTCTCCTTAGAAAATTACCAAAAATTCACTATAAGTTAATTTTGAAATGTTGAATTAAAAACTGAAGAACATTTGGTAAAATAAATTTTATAAAAATGGAAAAAAGGTTATTTTATTATTTTTTCATAATAAGAAAATGAAATCATTTTTTGAGAAAAATGTATTTTCAAAGCATATGAATAATTTACCAAAAATCAAGTACTAATTTATCAATATATTTTATTTATTTAAAATTTTCATACTAAATTTTCAAAATTTGGTTATTCCTACTCATACCATAAAATTTTACAGCCATGTTAAAATGGTCATGTTTCAATAATAATATTTTTAGTAGTATATAGTATTTCATCACAACTCGGTGTTATATGTAGCGCAAGCTATCGAAGAAATTAAATTTATTTGAAAAAATATATATATTTCATGAAATCTAAGGGTGATACATTATACCAACATTAAAATGAGTTTCATCCTATAAATTCCATAACTTTGATAAAAACAAATAAGGATAATCCTGCCTCATCATATCCTCAAATTCTCATATAGCTTCCTCAAATTAGTGGTCTTAACACAAAACATTTTTAAAGATCCGGAATTTCCATATAATTTTTTTTATTTAAATGGGAATTTTATGAGTTCGAAAAAATTTACGGTGCATGATTCTGAGGTCTGAAGAGCCCAGAATCAATTTCCGATGTTTTTTTCAAGTACATTTAGTAAACGTACGAGCGGGTTTTTATAACTTTTGAACTGTTGATCAGAACTAAAATATTAGGGCACCATTGAACTCGTAGCACCGGTATTCACTTAAGGATACTTTCACCTCTAAGATAGTGGGTCGAGAATGAAAGATAGTTTTTTGGTTTTTCGTGGAAAATAATACAATAAAATGAACTACACTTTATTTTATATTTTGAGCCACCATGTGGAAGTTGGAGGTGGGGTCCACCAAAACTAAACCTCCTTGTGGGAGTTGAAGTGTGGTTACCACCCAACCATAACCTCCTGTGAGAGGTTATGGTGGTGGGGCCCACACGAACCTAACCTCCCACGAGAGGTTACGATGTGGGGACTACTCGGGACTAAACCCCCCTAATAATGGTGTGAAAGGAAAAACTCTAAACTCCCATCGTTAATGAGGGAGAGTCTCTCCACCCCCTCCTTTAATGGTGTCAACCCTTCCTCTCTTTTAATTATGCCAACCTCGGGAATTAATTAAGTGGATCCAACCTAATTAATTCACCCAATTTGAATTATTATGCCAATGACTTAATAGGTTTTATAATCTATTATTATTGGATACCTTTTCTTTTGGTTGGCAAAGGAGGAAGGAGCTATTGATTGAAAATCTCTTGCCAATGAAGAATGAAGAACAAAGAAAGAATAATGTGTCCTTTCAACAAAGAACGCTGGGAAGGAGTATCTTCAAATTATTCCTCAAAATAACCTTGTGGAAGCAACTGATGTGGGACATCTTTGATGACTGACCCTCCCTCCTCATCATCTTCAATGAACCGATGCACAAGCTCGGGATTGGAAGTGTGCGGTAGAGGCGACGAATGATGAAAACTCTGTCTTCTTCCCTGCGACTCCATAAAAGGAAAACAAACAAAGGTAGGGGTTTAATTTTATTTAAGTTTGATATTATTCCCTTGTTACTTTTATTCCAAAATAAAGAACGCAGACCAACTTAGTTTCAAGTTGATCCGTGGATGATTTTCCTTGCAGGTTGGGAATATTTTATTAATGAGGGATTATAGGAATTGATGTTTTTAAGATATCTTCCAGTCTCATTCTTTAATTAATTCTTGTGATCCAATTGATATCACCCTAAATGAGGAAGGGTGCAAACCAAACCAACATGGTATAACCCCTCCGTCGATCTTCACTATGATGTTCTTCGGCATGGAGATGAGGCGACGAAGGAGACAAAGGAAACCTACACTGCCCCCGCGACACTCTGGCGCCCAGGGCTGAACCACGTCATCCTACGTCTTCTGAGCCACCCCGGCCACGCTGCCCGCCGGCCACGCCACCCACTGGCCGAACCGGCCGAGCCGCGCCGCACCCTGGCCGAGCCGCAGTCCAGTCGCACCACGCCCCACACACCCCGCGTGCCTCGTGCCACTACTATCCGAACCGGCATTCTGGCCTCCATACACACCGTGAGCCCCGTGGCTCCACCGTCTGCACGCCCCGCGGCACTCCGGCCAAGCCACAATGAGTGGGCCTCTTGCATTGCCCTCTGAGCCGAACCACCCTTGCGCCGACCCACGGCTGGTCCGCGCCCTCGCGACCGGTCCATGCTCTTGTGACATGTTGGGCGGGTCCAGCAGGCCGGGCTAAACCTAACAAGCTGGACCACCTAACGGGTCGGGCCAGACCCAATGGGTCAGTCCGGGTCAACCCAGACCGAGTCGGTCCAACTAGGTCAGAATGGACTCGGGCCCACTACGACCCTTTACTTTCCTTTGGCCATATCTTTGGCACCGGGCATCCATGTGACGAAACTTCAGTGGCCCTGGTAATCATGGAGCATGAATTTCCCTTTGAGTATACCCAACTAGAGTTTGGGGTGTAGTTGAGATACGGTCAGGTTGGATCGCGCACAAATCCAACTGGGCCCTCGGGACAAAAAGGCTAATAACTCATAGACCGAGTGTCCAATTGACGCATCGTCTGTTGCGTTGAGACCTCTATGATGTGGAGGACCTTTGAGATACTTCTAAATGGGACTTCGTGACAATTTGAGTTTTGACCAGTAGCTTGTGGAGCGGATGCTTCCAGAGACGATTGGACAGAGTGCGGAGACCTAGTAGTTGGCTGAGACTTGACGAATTCTGACCAATTGAATTGGAGTGACTCGACTAGCCTAATGGGGAGCACCTGGTTGTGGCGGCAGTCCCACAGTGGAGGAGCGCCTAGATATGGTATCAGACCCATGGTACTTGACAGAAGTACCTCTACATGCTATTAGGGGGAGCATCTGGTTTTTGTGGCAGACCGATGGTGGGGAGCGCCTTGGTGATGCAGCAGACCCACGATACTCAACTGGAGGAGTTCCTCAGTAGTCCAAGGTTAGTGGGAAGATCCTTGGTGTCGTGGATGGCCCACTATACTCGATAGAGGAGGAGTTCTCCAGCATTCATGGTTTCGATAATGTGAATAAAAATCCTGGTTGAGTTGAGTCAGTAACTTTTGTGTTTTCCTCATGATTGAGATGGATTACTTGATAACTTAGGTATATGTATGGACATATACCTAAGTGGGGTTATCTATTGATTTCATACTTTTTGGTTTATCATTTTTGGATTTTGTGAGACCTTAAGGGTCTCGATGTCCCTACTTAGTATCATTATACTCACCCATGCACGGGCTATGCCCGCACCTCATTGTGTTGGATGCAGACGACGGGCAGCGCTGACCGAGGCCGAGAGTAACAGGTCAATATAGTACCCAGAGGTGGACCTTACTGTGTGTCGGTACACGGAGGAGACATATGGACATGGAGTGCTGAGGAGGTGATCTGTACCTACCCTTCAGGTTGGAACTTCAGTGGAGGACCCAACGGCAGTTTATCTTTTCTTCAATTGTACTTTCAGTTTCTTGTACTTTACAATTGGTCTTGTATTTCTGGCCCCTTTTACTTTTAGCACACTTTTGGTTATACAACTTTACTTAGTGTTTTTTTCTAGCTTGTTCTCTATTTTGTGTGTTTACAGGTTATAAAGGCAATGCCTTCCCAATTTTAGGAAATTATGCCTTTGGTGCTAGTTTTCATCCACTTTCCTATTGAAGGCGGGCTTGGGGTAGTCACGACATGGGCCCTGGGGGATGGGTCGTGACAAATTGGTATCAGAGGAGTGAGTTCTACCGTAGAACTTAGGACTCTAATATTTCTTTTCTATGAAGCAATAGTGTTTAGAGTAGTAAGTGTGGTTCTCAGTTCAGGGAGTCCAGTGTTGGTGCGGGGGCCAACGTACCATACACCAGGACCCTAACTTATGATTTCCGACTTAGTACACGACAAACACTGATTGCGTGTGTGTTTTCAAAAGTTTTCTTTAAGTCATCTCAACCAGGTCAGCTCACCAGGTATAACTTTTTAACCGTAGTGAACCTATTTCTTTTCAGGATGCCTCCACGTAGACATCCCACCAGATTTATGAGATTTGTACGCACCGATAGACCACCGAGCATTGAGGCCTCGGTGCAAGGCCCTTTTCCAGTGGAGGCACCAAAGGTACTACTCCCTGTTGGGCCACCAATGCCACTAGCCCCAGCAGCAGATGATGCATGCCGCTTGAGTGTGTTGCATGATTTCCAGCACCAGATCACACCTAGGTTCAGGGGAGATATGGACATACAGGCAGTTGAGGATTGGTTGGAGGCTGTGGTGAGAGTTTTTCTACTCGTAGAGACACTAGCCGACCTCATGGTGATTCTTGCTGCCAGCCTTCTACAGGAAGCAGTGGGAAGATGGTGGAGCTTGATGCTCCAAGTTCACGATGAGATGATGCTTCTCTACGTAGACTTCAAGAGCCTATTTCAGGCAGAGTTTGTCCCAACGACTCTTCGTGCAGAGTGCATACAGGAGCTACTTCGTCTGCAGTAGGGCAGCATGACTGTAGCTCATTACTCTGCGAGGTTCACAGACATCTCACGCTACTCCATCGATATGGTGTAGGAACCATTATTCAGGGCCTAGACTTTCGATCAGAGACACAGGAGGGAGATCAAGGCTTCGATGATCTCACTCACCATCCCAACGTAGGCAGGGCTATTAGAGAGAGCCCTCCTAGTGGAGAGTTTCTTTGCTGAGCAGTCTCCAACAGTGAGATCCACCGCCGGTCAACACGTAGTGAGGTATTCTACAACTGGCAGTAGATAGATTTTGCAGAGATCCAAGAGGACCATACCTACATGTGGATGACCGCATGACTCAGGATCAGTTGTACGGGGCACCCGGAGCAGAGACATACATGCCAGGAGCGGGCAGTGTTTCACATGCAGCGGGCAGGTTCACATGGCTCGTGACTGTCTGACCCGCCATTCAGATGATCAGTAGATGGTCTAAGGACCACCCAAGCAGAGACATAGATTCAATCGAGGCAGTTCACAGGGAGCAGGCATACATGGAAGAGGAGTTGTTCGTGCAGTTGGAGGTGGACGACGTTTCTAGGTGTTACTGCCACCACCACTAGGAGGTCCACCCCGACCCCAGGGAGTAGCTGGACAGTGGAGAGCTCAGCTCCAGGTAGCTAAGGCTTACGATCATGGCACTCCTGAGATGATTTTAGGTACAATCTTTGTCTACTCCACCATAGCTATAGTACTTATAGACATAGATTTCAGTCACTCTTTCATTTTCACTGCCCTCTTTCAGATCTCGGAGATTCCGACGGAGTCGTTGGCTCGATACTTACGGCTGGAGACTCCTAAAGGAGTGGATTCAATGATTACACACTGGTTCCAGCATTGTTATCTTACTCTAGGAGGTGAGAGCTTTGGCTGGGATCTCCTAGTAATACCTTCGAGGCCTTACGACGTCATCTTGGGTATGGACTGGTTATCTATAGTCCATGCTCAGATTGACTGTATTAGGTGCAAATTACGGTGTGTCCCCACGGATGGGACCATGTTTTCCTTCACTGGAAAGAAGGGAACCTTTGAAGCACAGGATGAAATTTCTTGGAGGAGACTGCAGCCGATCACTCATCATTTGGTTAGCCTTACCCTAAGAGTTGTGGATGTGGAGAGTCCAACTTATCTTGTAGTGGTGGACCAGTACGCAGATGTTTTCCCTGATGATGTCCTAGGTCTACCTCCTCGTAGAGAGGTGGACTTTTACATTGACTGGTACCCAGGTACGACACCGATATCTATACCAGCATATTAGATGGCTCCTGTGGAGCTTCGTGAGCTACGGGTACTACTAGATGACTTGCAGGGGAAGGGATTCATCCAGCCCAGTGTTTCTCCATTGGGCAACCCCGATTCTGTTCGCCAAGAAGGTGTATGGGAGCTTGAGGCTTTGTGTCGACTACCGTTGCCTGAACTAGGTGACCATGAAGAACAAGTACCCACTCCTGAGGATTGACGACCTCTTTGATCAGCTGAATGGAGAACAGTGGTTCGTGAAGATAGACCTTAGATCAGGCTATCAGCAGCTCAGAGTATGAGACAAGGATGTGAGGAAGATAGCCTTAAGGTGTCGATACGACCACTATGAGTTCTTGGTTATGCCTTTATACATAACCAATGCTCCATAAGTGTTCATGGGACTCATGAAAATGATCTTTCAGCCGTACCTTGATCTCTTTTTCATAGTCTTCATCGATGACATTATGATCTACTCAACTACTGAGGTGGAGAATGCCTACCATTTGTGGGTAGTGCTAGACACACTCCGAGATCACTAGCTTTATGGTAAGCTCTCGAAGTTCCTATTCTGGATCTGAGAGGTTCACTTTCTGGGAAATGTCATATCATAGGATGGAGTTGCGGTAGATACAGGAAAGATTCAGGCAGTACTTGCTTGGGAGCCACCAAGGAGTGTGATGGAATTATAGAGTTTCCTGGGTTTGGATGGATACTAATAGAGATTTGTGAGAGATTTCTCCAAAGTTGTAGCACCACTATCAGCCTTGATGAAGAAGGGGCAACCCTTTGTGTGGTTGGAGATATGTCAGCAGAGCCTTCACGAGCTGATTCAGAGGCTGACTAGTGCCTCCATCTTGAGGCTTCAAGATGAAGGCGTAGGGTACGTAGTTTACAAAGATGCATCAAGGACCAGACTCAGATGTTTCCTAGTGCAGGAGCGAGCAGTGATCGCATATGGTTCTCAACAGCTGAGAAAACAGGAGAAAAACTACGCTACCCATGACTTGGAGTTAGTAGAAGTGGTCTTCACCTTGAAGACGTGGAGAAATTATATGATGGGAAAGCATTTTACTATGTACTATCATCACAAGAGTCTCAAGTATATCTTCTCCCAGAAGGACCTAATCTTCAGATATCAACATTGGCTTTTGTTCCTCCAAGACTATGACTTTGAGATAGTCTATACTCCTGGAAAGGGGAAGATTGTTTCATATGCACTCAGCATGAGATCTGGTATACAACTGCTAGGTGAGGCGATAGAGCAGCTGGCTCCATTATAGATATCCTTTGTGGATAGAGATAGATCAGCCTTTCTTCAGTCTCTTACTGTCACTCCTCCACTTCTTCAGCGAGTCAAGGAGGCTCAGCATGGGGATGCTGACTGCGAGACACTATGTGCCCAGATATCCACAGGACAGGCACCTAATATATTTTTTGAAGGTGCGGAGCACGTCATCCTCTTCAGAGGATGTACCATGGTACTAGTATCACTTTAGGAGGAAGCGTTGAGGGAGTTCCACACATCCCCTCTAGCGGTACATCCAAGAGTGTCGAAGATGTACCAAGATCTCCAATGACAGCACTGGTGGCTGGGAATGAAAAAACGAAGTTGTAGATTTTGTCTCTCAATGCCTCACTTGTCAGCAAGTGAAGGTGGAGCATCAGGTACTAGCAGGCTTGGTATATCCTTTAGAGGTCCCAAAGTGGAATTGGGATGGGATATCCATGGACTTCGTGATAGGACTTCCACGTACATCCATAGGTCATGAATCGATCTAGGTGATCATCAACTAACTCACCAAGTCGGCCCACTTCCTACTGATCAGAGAGCAGGGTTCAGTAGAGATCTAAGGATGCCTCTATGTGCATCATATTGTGTGTCTACATGGAGTACCTTCGACGATTATATCTGATCGTGACATACGCTTTACTTCCTGACTATGGAAGTGGTTGTAGGAAGCTTTTGTGACGTAGCTTCATTTGAGCATCTCCTTCCATCCTCAGAGGGATAGCCAGACTTAGCGGACCATTTAGACCCTTGAGGACATGCTCTGCACTTGTGTCTTTGACTTCGGTCGTAGTTGGGAGGATCACTTACCTTTGGTGGCGTTTTCATAAAACAACAACAATCACTCCACCATTAGGATGGCACCTTTCGAGGCGTTGTACGGGCGAACTTGCAGATCACCTTTGTGCTGGACTGACCTAGGGGAGTCAACACTAGTGGGACCAGAGATGGTACGGGATACCAAGAAGAAGGTGAAAATCATCCAGGAGTGGATGAATACTGCACAGAGAAAGCATAAGTCGTATGATGACAGGAGATGGATACCTCTAGATTTTGGGGATGGAAACCACGTCTTTATATGGGTCTCACCTCGACAAGGTATACAGAGATATGGCTGAGGTGTAAATTTATCTCTAAGATTCATTGGACCTTTTCAGGTCCTCAGTAGGGTTGGTGATGTGGCTTAATGCTTATCTCTTCCACCTCAGTTGCATCGGGTGCATGATGTCTTCCACGTATCCCAGCTGAGGAGATACGTGCCCGAATCTTCCCACATCATCGACCAAGGAGAACTGGATGTCGACGATGGGGTGAATTTTACGGAGGATCCATAAGAGATTGAGGATCGATAGGAGAGGGTCCTTTGTGGATGTCTGATGCCTCTGGTGTGCATTTGCTGGCAGCACGGGAACCTCTAAGAGAGCACATGGGAGTGGGAGGCTCAGATGCGTGCTCAGTAACCCCACTTGTTCTCTTAGTATGAGTTGTGTCTTACAGGAACGTAGAGCCCTGAGGTGGGGAGAATTTAAAGACCTGGAATTTCAATGTAATTTTTTTATTTAAATAGGAATTT
This sequence comes from Viscum album, assembly GCA_963277665.1. Classification (NCBI taxonomy): domain Eukaryota; kingdom Viridiplantae; phylum Streptophyta; class Magnoliopsida; order Santalales; family Viscaceae; genus Viscum; species Viscum album. The sequence goes on along the minus strand of OY728123.1, from coordinate 919,201,198 downwards.
TATGAGTCATCAAAAATTTACGGCGCATGATTCTGAGGCCCGGAGTGCCCGAAATCAATTTCAGAAGTTTTGTTCGGGTATATTCAGTAAACGTATGAGCGAGTTTTTAAAACATTTGAACAAGTGCTCATAACTAAAATCTAAGGGAACCATTGAACTCACAACGCCTGTATTCACATAAGAAGATTCTCACCTCGATGGTAGTTGGTCGAGAATAAAAGATAGTTTTTGGGTTTTTGTGGAAAATAATATAATAAAATGAACTACACATTATTTTATTTTTTGAGCCACCATGTGAAAGTTGGAGGTGGGGTCCACTAGAACTAAACCACCTTGTGTGAGTTGAAGTGTGATGACCACCCGACCATAACCTCCCATGAGATGTTATGGTGGTGGGGCCCACCTAAACCTAACCTCCTATAAGAGGTTATGATGTGCAGACCACCCAGGAGTAAACCCCCCTAATAATGGTGGGAGAGTAAAACCTCTCAACTCCCCTCATTAATGAGGGAGAGTCTCTCCACCCCCTCCTTTAATGGTGTCAGCCCTTCCTCTATTTTAATTATGCTAACCTCGTGAATTAATTAAGTGGAGCCAACATAATTAATTCAACCAATTTGAATTCTTATGCCAACAACTTAATAGGTTTTATAATCTATTATTCCTGGATACCTTTTCTTTTGTTTTGCAAAGGAGGAAGGAGCTTTTGAGAGAAAATATATCGCTAATGAAGAACAAAGAACGCGTTCCTCCAATGATGAATGCCGGAAAGGAGCATCTTCAACTTCTTCCACGGAAGAACCTTACGGAAGCAACCAACATGGGACATCTTTGACGACCGACCCTCCCTCCTCATCATCGTCAACGAACCGATGCATGAGCTCAGGATTAGAAGTGTGTGGTGTATGCGACGAACGACGATAAATCCGTCTTCTTCCCCATGACTCTGTCAACGAACAATGAACACAGGTAGGAGTTTCATTTTATTTAAGTATGATATTATTCCCTTGTTACTTTTCTTCCAAAACAAATAATGCGGACAAACTTATTATCAAGTTGATCGGCGGATGAATTTCCTTGCGGGTTGGGAATATTTTGTTAGTGAAAGATTATGGGAATTAATGTTTTTAAGATATCTTCCATGCTCGTTATTTGCTTCATTCTTATGATCCAATTGCTATCACCCTAAATGCGGAAGGGTGCAGACCAAACCAACGTGGGCCGACCCCTTTGTCGATCTTCTTTGTGATATTCTTCGGCATGGAGAAGAGGCGATGAAGGTGAAAAAGGCAACCTATGTTGCCCCCGTGATGCTCTGGTGCCCCGAACCAAACCACGCTGCCCTCCAGCTTTCAAGCCGCCCCGTCCGCACTGCCCTCCAGCCGCGCCACCCTCCGGCTGAGCCGCACCACTCCCCAGCGAAGCCGCGCTTCGGCTGCACTACGCCCTGCGTGCCCCACGGCTCCACCGTTCATGCAACCCCCACGCCCCATGCCACCACTGGCCGAACCGGACCACCGGCCTCCGTACGCCCCATGCGCCCCGCAGCTCCACTGTCCATGCGGCCCGCGACGCCCTGGCCAAGCCGGCCTCCCGGCCCCAGTCAAGCCACCCCGACCCTAGGCCAAGCCGCCCCGAGCCGGCCCCTCGTGGCACCCTCTAGGCTGAACCACCCTCGTGCTGACTCGTGGCCGGTCTGTGCCCTCGCGACCGGTTCGTGCTCTCATGGCCCTCCGCGACCCCTCGCGGCCGACTAGGTGGGGCCCAGCGGGCCAGGCTGAACCTAATGGGCTGGCCCGCCTAACGGGTCGAGCCAGACCAAACCGATCAGGCTAGGTCAACCCAGACCGTGTTGGCCTAGACGAGGTCGGGCCGGGTCGGTCTGACCAAGTCGGACCAGACCCGGGCCCACTACGACCCTTTACTTTCTTTTGGCCATATCTTTGGAATCGGGCATCCGTTTGACGAACCGTCAGGAATCCTGGTAATCTTGGTGCATGACTGTCCCTTTGAGTATACCCCACTAGAGTTTGGGGTGTAGTTGAGATACGGTCAGGTTGGGTCGCGCACGAATCCAACCGGGCCCCCGAGACTAAAAGGCTAATAACTCACAGACCGGGCGTCCGATTAACGCGTCGTCTGTTGCGTTGAGACCTCTATGACATAGCGGACCTTTGAGATACTTCTACGTGGGACTTTGAGACAAATGGAGTATCAACCAGTAGTCCATAGAGCGAATCCTTCTAGAGATGAGTGGATAGAGTGTGGTGACCTAGTAGATGGCTGAGACTTGACGACTACTGACCGGTTGACTCAAAGTGACTCGACTAGCCCAGTGGGGAGCGGCTGGTTGTGGTGGCAGACCCACGGTAGAGGAGTGCCTAGTTGTGGCAGCAGACCCGTGGTAATCAACAGGAGGAGTACCTCTGCAGGCTATTAGGGGGAGTGCCTAGTTGTGGCGGAAGACCCACGGTGGGGAGCACCTTGGTGATGCAGCAAACCCACATTACTCGATAGGAGGAGTACCTTAGCAGTCCAAGGTTAGTGGGAAGTGCCTTAGTGTCACGGTAGTCCCACTATACTCGAAAGAGGAAGAGTTCTCCAACAGTCGTGGTTTCGATAATGTGAATAAAAATCCTGGTTGAGTTGAGTTTGTAACTTTTGTGTTTTCCTCATGATTGATATGGATTACATGATAACTTTGGTATATGTATGCGCATATACCTAAGTGGGGTTATATGTTGATTTTATACTTTTTGCTTTATCCTTGTTGGATTTTGTGATACCTTTAGGGTCTCGGGGTCCCTACTAAGTATCGTTATACTCACCCTTGCATGGGATATTCCCGCACCTTGTTGTGTTGGATGCAGATGACTGGTAGTGCTGACCGAGGCCAAGAGTACCAGGACTAGACCATACCCGGAGGTGGACCTTACGGAGTGTCAGTACACGGAGTAGACGGACAGACGTGGAGTGCTGAGGAGGTGATCTATACCTACCCTTCATGTAGGAACTTTTTAGGATGACCCATCAGAATTTTATCTTTTCTTCAGTTTTACTTTCAGTTTCTTGTACGTTACAGTTGGGCTTGTATTTCCATCCCCATTTACTTTCATCACACTTTTGGTTATATAGTTTTACTTGTGTTTTGTTTCCAGATTGTGCTCTGTTGTGTGTGTTTACAGGTTATAAAGGCAATGCCTTCCTAGTTTTAGGGAATTACGCCTTTGGTGCTAGTCGACAACCCCTGGACTATGGAAGGTGGGCTTGGGGTAGTCACGGCACGGGCCCCGGGGGACGAGTCGTGACAACATTTACCAGGTGAGTGGTCTTATTTTTTAGTACATTATCTCTATTATCTAAGATTTATATTATTTTTTCTTTAGAGTAAATATCAGGATCTAGTGGTAAAACCTCTATATTTAGTACATGTGATTGATTATGTATGTATTTTCTCAGGAGAGATATATTAAATGAATTGTAAAACTGACAGAGGTTTGGTGGAGGCACCAAGAGATAAGCTTCCATCCCTACACAATCAAGAATCATGAAAGTTAAAATAAACTTAGGACTCAAATTTCATTTCATTATAAATATCATAACTTTATTCCAAGGTTAAATTTATAGAAACACCTAACTATCAACTTTGAATGTTAAATCACACTTATGATCATTGGCATAACTTTTATACTGACTTTTAGATTCCTTTATGTGTTATTGATCATCTATAAATTTTTCTACTATTTCCTACACTAGATCCAATACCAATAGATTTATTTATCCAACATCATCATAGAATGTTGGAGTTTTATAATAATTTCTAAAGATGGATTTATAAGGATCCATTTGAATGCTTGAGTGAAAGATATTATTGTATGAAAACTTAACTAGAGTAAGTTGTTTATCCCAACCACCTATCAAATCCATAGAAAAATAAATTATCATATCCTCTATAGTTTATATTGTTATATAATATTTTCCATAATTCTGAGGATGATATGCTGTACCAAAACTCAACTCTGCATCCAAATCATGTTGAAGACTTCACCAGAACTTTGAGGTAAAGCTCATATCCCGATTATATTCAAAGGAATGTGGTACTCCAAGAAACCTTACAACATACATAATTTATTTTATGAAAATTATAACTAGAGATAAATTTTATCTGATAGTTATGAATTGTTCTTATATCATAAGGTGATCAACCACAACCCATAGAGAATTATTCCCTTTAGATGGTTTGAGGAGTCATATAACAAAATACCGAGTGATATTTTCCCATTTAAATTTTGGTATGGGTAATGCTTTTAATATCCTCTTAGATTTTTTCTATTATCGATAAATTTATGAATTTACAAGAAATAATATACTAACTTTGAAATATTTATCTTCATTCCAACCCACTAGATATACTCTTCTAGATCATTATGCATCTTTATAATCTCAGTACAAATAGAAAATGAGGAACTATGAGCCACCTATAAAAATTCCTTCTTAAAATATTGTATGGATAGAATTCATACAAAGATCCTAAACGCTACTAGAAATTTAGGTTATAGCCATGGTTTCAAACCATGGTTATAGTTTATAGCCACGGTTCAATGAACCGTGGCTGGTATTAGCGTGGCTATAGGCCAAGTCCTATAGCCACGAGTTAAAACCGTGGCTAAATCCTTATAACCATGGTTCAAACCGTGGCTAAATCCCTATAGCCACGGTTTTAAAACGTGGATAAAGGCTTATAGCCACAGTTTGAAATCGTGGTAGAAGGTAAAACACAAACAGGCCTTATAGCCATGGTTATAAACTGTGAATATAGATTAAAGTTCAATAAAAACACAGCAGGCATGCAGGCCTGCCTTCTACCCCCTACCCCTGCTAGTCCCCCTACCTTCCACCCACCTGCTAGTCCCCCTATCACCCCCACCCTTCATGTCTCCCCCCTATTTTCCATCCATCTCTGCCCCCTTCTAGTCCCCCTACCTATTTTCCCCAGGTTCCCCACCCCCTTCCAGTCCCCCCTGTCTGTCACCCCCCTATTTTCCATCCGGCTCTGCCCCCTGCCAGTCCCCCTACCTATTTTCCTCTGGTTTCCCACCCCCTGTTATTCCCCCCTATTTTTCACACCCATGGACACACCCCCACCCCTCCCCAGCACAAAACCCCCCCACCCAGGACAGACACCCCCCCTGGACAGAAAGACAACCCTGGCCACACCCTCCCCTGTACAGACCCCCCCCCAGACAGACACCTCCCCTGGACAGACAACCATGGACACCCCCTCCCCTGGACAGACCCCCCATGACAGACACCCCCCACCCTGGAAAGACATCCCCCCTAGACAGAAAACCCTGAACACCCCCCTGGATAGACCCCCCCTCCCTCCCCTTCTAGTCCCCCCTATTTTCACCCCCCTGGACACAACCCCACCCCCTCCCCTGCACAGACACCCCCCACCCAAGACAGACACCCCCATGGATAGACAGACAACCCTGGACACCCCCTTCCCTGGACACCCCCCCCTGGATAGACACCCCCCTGGACAGACAACCCTAGACAAACAACCCTAGACACCCCCTCCCCCTCCCCTGGACAGACCCCCCCCCCCCAGACAGACACCCCCCACCCTGTACAGACACCCCCCACCCTGGAAAGACACCCCCTGGATAGAAACCCCCTGGACAGACAACCCTGGACACCCCCTCCCCTGGAAAGCCCCGATGGAAAGTCACCCCAGGACACCCCCCCCCCCCCCGGACAGACACCACCCTCCCCTTAACAGAACACCCCCCTCCCTAGATAGATACCCCTGGACACCCCCCACCCCCGGACAAACACCCCCTCCCCCAGATAGACACCCCCCCTAGACAGAACACTCCCCCTCCCTTGACAGACCCCCTCCCCTAGATAGACACCCCCTCCCCTAGACAGACACCCCCTGAAGACACCCCCTCCCTCCTGGACATCCCCCACTCCCCTAGACATACACCCCCTAGACCCACCCACCCCCCCCCCCCCCAGACACTCCCCTCCCCCTCCCTCCTGGACACCCCACCCCCCTAGACATACAACCCCTGGAATGCTAATACAGTTGGCCATGCAATTTGGAATCAAAGACAAAAACTAAAACATAATACATTCCAAAGTCCCCCCCCCCCTCCAGGACACTCCCCCCCCCCCCTCCAGGGCACCGCCTGGAATTCTAATATAGTACACCATGTAATTTGAAATCAAAGACAAAAATTAAAACAGAACACATTGCAACCCCCCCCCCACCCCCAGACAGACACCCCACTGGAATTCTAATACAGTTGTCCATGCAATTTGAAATCAAAGAAAAAAACTAAAACAGAACACATTACAACCCCCCCCCCCCCCCACCCCTAGATAGACACCCCCTGGAATACTAATACAGTTGGCCATGCAATTTGAAATCAAAGACAAAAACTAAAACAGAACACATTGCACCCCCACCCCTGGACATACACCCCCCAGGAATGCTAATACAGTTGGCCATGAAATTTGAAATCAAAGACAAAAACTAAAACAGAACACATTGAAACCCCCCCTCCCCCCTATGTTACTCATGATATCATTTTTAAGATATGAAATTCTTAACGGGTTCACCAATCCATGAAGTTCATTCCCAATGATACTCATCCTCTATATGTTGAAGGATAATGAATTCATCTCAGTTTCATCAATTTTTTTCTGTAGGTTTACTTCAAGACTATTGTGTTAGACTACACTAGGATGGTCATGATCCTTGTATCACATGCCTAATTTTTTAAGGCAATCAGCATGTCACCACAAGAGTGATGATGATGGAACCTTTCATTAAAATGGGAGGATGGGAGTTTAAAATATATCTTTATGGTTTTCATTTCCCAGTCCATATTTCTATTATAGAATCGTTGGGAGGCATGACGACCAAAACGAGAAATGAAAGAGGAATGCAGAAAGAAAATAGACACTGGACACACAAATTTACGTGGTTCGGGAATAACCCTTCTTCCATAGAGAGGTAGAACTTCACTAATTCAGGAGCACAAATTATAGAGGTTTTTTCAGTGGTAACCCTAGACCAAATCTTGTTCTTGATTCCATCTCCATGTGGACATCGGTTAATAATGTCACTTTATTCCTTATCAAGGTAACAACCTAATGATAAAAGTTTACTAGAATTTCAATTACATTGTATATTGAGACAATCCCGTAAATATCTTTCTCATTTCTGGAAGTGAGGGAATCTTATGATTGCCACATATAAGTAAAGGATGGATCTTCAGTTATGATCTGGGTAGGAAGGTTGTTATATCTTCTTCTGTCAAGCCATATAGACATCTTAGGAATACGTAGTCAATGGACTACTTTGGAATTTGTTTGTGAGTACCCAATCAAGGAGAGATACAATTGTGAGACCTTTGTTTTCTATTGGACAACACCAGCACAGCTGCAACGCGATCGCAGCTGGAAAAAGAGAGTGTTGCAGTACAGTGTATGCATTATTTATGACAATACCGACAACGTTCTTTACTTTTCCAATACCCATGAACATAAAAAAATTCCTCTTACCATTTCATAAAAAACCCACCCCCCCCCCCCCCCACACACACACATCCCTTGCACACCCCTTGCCCCCCTGATGGACCCCCTGGATAGTATCAGCCCCCCTACTGGACTCCCCTGGACAGCAGCAGCCCCCTACTGGACCCCCCTGGACAGAAACCCCCCTTACTGGACCCCCTTCCCCCTGCCCCTTGCCCCCTCAACCCTCCCCCCTCCCCCCTGCCCCCTACCCTGCAGACCTACCCCCTTCCCCCTGCCCCCCTGCCACCCTACCCCCTTTAGATTTTGGACCTCTATCACTTATTAAGATGAGTGGACCCAATGTGAAATGAAAAAATTAAATGAAATGTAACAAAAAATATTTTTATTTTGTTCAATACTAACACTTACCCATTACTAAAACTAGTTATACATACCCCGGTTATAGATTATCCATTATAATCTTATTATTAATTATAATGGTTTATGAATCAACAGGTTATACCCCATTAGTTAATACTCTATTTGATCCTAATTATACCCCCAGTGATTCAACTATTTTTCCTCCTTTAGTTAGACCCAAAACATTTTAATTGTTATAACCCCCAATGTTGAGGCTCTTCAATAACAGGTCCCCCTATTCACAAGTTAATTCTTCTTATCATGATCAATTATATGATGATTTCATGATCTTCCTCAGTGGGATTTATATATTTGATTTTCTAATGTGAAACTTAAAATACATTCAACCGAAACAAACCTTTTATGTAGACTTTTCTTAATAATTTTAATCACTTGTGTATGATCAATTGGGTAAGGGAAACCATGATCAAGAAAATATTATTTCTTCTCCTGATGTTTTTACCTTACTTAATCCCTAAATTATCATGTGTGAAATCTTCTAATAATACACCCAGATTAGTCTCAAAACACTGCACAATATTTATGAAAAATATATCACATGGTCTTTTCTCAGACAACATTAATATAAGAAAAAATAAACCCCCTTCAATTTAATAAATTTAGATAAAAAAATTAACAATATACTCACTTATAATGAATGAATTAATTTCATTTCCATGAAAAAAAACTCATTCATGCATGTTATTTTATGTATTTTATTTCTTGTACTCTTCACCTAACTCACTGCTTAACAATAACGTCACTATTTTTCTCCATCTTGAAAACTAAAGAATTTATACTGTTATATTTAATCTGATCAATATATTTTAACATTCAGGTATGGAATAATAGAATACATGATGTCTCTTCCTTCCCCCTCTCACACAACTAAGCTTGCACTTATATACCTCACATAATAGATGTTTATGTGGAAACTACTTCATGTCCTTCCAAAAATATAGTGTGGATCGTACACTGGAATGTGTAATCAAACCATGACAATGAAAACATGAATGTATAGAAATAATCTGTATGAATTCATAGAAACCATACACAAATATTGACCTTTATTGTCTTCCCTATTTCACTCTCAGCCCTTCCAAATTATCTCTTGGATATTCTTACTGTTTTTACCCAAGAAACGAGCATATTGGGGTATTAATGGATAATACTCCACCAAATTATCCCCACCGCATATGTGAACCACCTATAATATATACGAACCACTCCACTTAAAGCTTTGCAATTAAGAAAGACACCATCTTTGTAAAGAAAATCTCACTACCACCATTTTATATTCATTGTTTCTAATAATAAATAAACCACTAACTTCAGTTTATTAATTTGTGGAATCATATAACCATATCCATCCCCTCTTATGATTTGATGAGATGAATTTGATCACTAATCATTATGATATGATGAACTATGTATTGAAGCTTCACCGATGAAGCTTAAGGAAGAATACAACTTCTTAGCTTGACCAGATAGCTCAAATAAAACAGATCAAATAGATGGAGTTATATATGCAACCTTTTAAGTGGATGAAAAGTGTTCCAGATAGAACATTTCCAAAATCAATAATACGCTCGGACTGCTACTTCTTAGTAATACATAGGTGTGTCATCCTGCATTCGAGTTGGCATTGGGGTTGACAAAATCATACACTTTCACACACTATGGGCTTTATATGGTCATTCCTCCCTATGTTATACCACATACCCACTCCTCATACGTGATCAAACCAAAGCACATCCATGCTGGAACTTTCACAGACTATGGGATTTATATGTTCATTAGCACAATTATTGCTATGAGGTTAGGTCCCATTGCTCGTGGGTTTATCTCTTTAAATCATCCCCCCAGATAGCCCTTGGACACCCCCATTAGACAGCCCCCTAGAAACCCCACCTGCACCATACCCCCTTCCCTATAGACCCCCCCGAACCCCCCCCCCCCTGGATAGCCCTTGGACACCCCCCTTCTTCTTTCCTTTTTTTGATTTGCATGGAGTTTTTCTCATGCATCGTGGAATGAAGGAGGCTGGGGGTTGGTGTGGTGGCTGGTGCGGGCTAGAGTGGTCGGTACGGGGGATGGCAGGGGCTTGTGCGGGCTAGAATAGGTGGCAAAGGGCTGGTGTGGGCTGGAATGCAGGTGGTTGGGGGCTACGGTGTTCTAGGATGTAGGAGGTCGGGGGCTGGTGAGGGCTGGAACTGGTGGTTGGGGTTATTTTGCTGGTGGTAGAGGGCTGGAATGAGTTTTTTACAGGAGGATGGGGGTGGTGGCTAGTATGGTGGCTGGTGTGGTGGCTGGTGTAGTGGATGGTGCGGGCTGGATTGCAGATGGTTGGGGGATGGTGCGGGCTCGAATGTTACTGGAAGTGGGCTAGAATGCTGGTGGAAGGGGGCTAGTTATAGGTGTTGGGGGGATGGTGTGGGCTGATTCAAAGGTGGTAGGGGGGCTGTTCTGGGCTAGTGGTAGTGTGCTAAAATGAAGGTGGAAGGGGGCTGGTGTGGGCTGGATGTGGATGAAGTAGGGCCAAATCATGGTATTACCGTGGTGTGACCACTGCGTGACCGTGGTGTGATAGCGACGTGACTGTGGCGTGACTGCGGCATGTTTGCCTGGTCCAGCAGCATCTGTGGGGAAGCATCTTCTGGCCAAGAGTGAAGAGAGCAGGTGGGGGTGTGGAAACATTCTGGTTATCACCCCACCGGAAGAAATTGTGATTAGTCAGTCTCAAAATTGATCACAAGACTCATGGAATACTATCACTGTGAACCATCACAGGGTGTCATCCTGAAGCAGGGCCAAATCATGGCATTATCGCAGCGTGACCGTGGCGTGACCGCGGCATGACCGCGGCATGACCGCGGTGTGACCGTGGTGTGACCGCGGCATGACCGCGGCATGTTGGATCGGTCCAACGACATCCGCAAGGCAGCATCTTCTAGACAGGAGTGAAGGGAGCGGGAGGAGGCGGTGAAACATTCTGGTCTTTGCCCCATCAGCAGAAATTGTGATTAGTCAATCTAAACATTGATCACAAGACTCATGGAATACTATCACTGCGAACTGTCGCGGGGTGTCGTCCTGGAGCAGGGCCAAATCACGGCATGACCACGGCATGACCGCGGCGTGACCACAGCATGACCACGACGTGACTGCGGCATGACCACAGCGTGACCGTGGTGTGACCGTGGCATGACCATGGCCTGACTGCGGCGAGACCGTGGTGTGACCGTGGTGTGACCGCGGTGTGACCGCGATGTGACCATGGCATGACCGCGGTGTGACCGCGATGTGACCATGGCGTGATCGCGGCGTGTTGGCCCAGTCCAATAGAATTTGTGGGGCAGCACCTTCCAACCATGAGCGAAGCGAGCAGGAGGAGACGGGGAAACATTCCAGTCGTCGCCCCACCAGTAGAAATTGTGATTAGTCAGTCTCAACATTAATCACAAGACTCATGGAATACTATCACTATGAACCGTCGCGGGGTGTCGTCCTGGAGCAGGGCCAAATCACGGCAATACTGCAACATGACCACGGCGTGACCGCTACATGACCTCGGCGTGTTGGCCCAGTCCAAAAACATCCACAGGGTAGCATCTTCCGACCAGAAGCGAAGGGAGCGGGAGTAGGCGGGGCAACATTCCGGTCGTCGGCCTCCGGAAGAAATTGTGATTAGTTAGTCTCAACATTCATCACAATACTCATGAAATAATATCACTACGAACTGTCACGAGGTGTCATCCTGGAGTAGGGCCAAAACACAGTGTGACCGCGGTGTGACCGCGGCATGACCGCAGCGTGACCGCGGTGTGACCACAGTGTGACCGCAGCGTGACCGCGGCGTGATCACGGTGTGTTGGCCCGGTCCAGCGACATCTGCAGGGTAGCATCTTCCAAGCAGGAGTGAAGGGATTGGCAGGAGGCGGGGAAACATTCCGGTCGTTACGCCATCAGCAGAAATTTGTGATTTGTCAGTCTCAACATTGATCACAAGACTCATAGAATACTATCACTGCGAACCGCCGCGGGGTGTCGTCATAGAGCAGGACCAAATCACGGCATTCCAACGGCATGACTGCGGCGTGACCGCGGAGTGACCGCGACGTGACAGCGGCGTGACCGCGGCGTGTTGGCCCGGTCTAGCAACATTCGTGGGGCAGCATCTTCCGGCCATGAGCGAAGGGAGTGGGAGGAGGCAGGGGAACATTCTGACCGTCACCCCACCGACAGATGATAGAACAGATAAACTATTTAATATGCTATAAAAAGGGATCGCAAGAGAAGGTTGTAGCGAGCAGCACAATGACGCAACTTCTAAAGGGAAAAAATTACGGAAAAGAATCATACACCCTACACAAACCATTTACAAATTCATTCACTTTTCCTAAACATGGAAATTTTATTTATAATATTTAAAGCATGAAAAGGAAACTGTCATGGTCAAGACATATGCTTACTCGGGCAATGTCATTTGAGTTAAACGAGTATGATAAGCCAATTTATATTATTCAAAGAAAACAAAAACTAACTAGCCACAAAACAAACACCAACCAGAGGTATATGAAATACTCAAACCAAATCTAAACATGATACAAATAACTATCACTACTCTTTGGTTTAGAAGATAGTGCACCTCCATTAGAGGGGTTTTATTATAAAATCATGGCATTTCTTTATTATAAAAAGATGACTTTATTTATAAAAACATGAGTTTATTTATCAAACGAGAAAATTATATTAAAGAACACTTATTCAAGATATGCAATTCAATATAATTAAGCAGGATTAAGAAATAATATAAATTTAATTTAAATCATTCTTGACTTAAAGAGGCTAGAAGAGGGATCCTACCTCAAGGTGGAACCAACCCGTCTGCTTCGGCTCTTGGAGCTTTCTAACTAAAATTTTTTTCTCCCCAACTGGGTATACACACCTTCACACACATGCAAGGACACCTAGCCCCTATGCACACATCCGTATGGCCATGAGCACGTGCAAGGGGATCCATGCACATAGGCACTCAGAATAGCTAGATTGCATAAAAATTGACTCTGAGGGATCTCTTTAGTTCCCAATGACCTATGAATTGTAGTTACAAGAGACATATCTTTAGTTCCCAATGAACTATGCATTGCAGTAATAGAAAGTAATGGTGAATCCCTAAAAGGTGTTATTATTTGAACTGAACATTATCTAAACATAGATAATATTTCAAAGGGGTATGTTCCAGTGCTTTTATGGTTTATTCTTTTAATGATCAATATGTTTTTCCTAAAAATGTAGGGGAAAATTTATGTATATTAGAGTTTGATATACCATATGAAATTTTATTAGTATGCATAATAATACACAATATATCATTATTAATTACTTTGTAATATATTGCATGATGTAGTGTTCAATTATTGATGTCAAACACAACCTTGATCCATTTGGGGTACCTCAAAAAAGACACAAAAACGTAATTTGATCAAAATTTATAGTGCCCAAATGAATCTCGGTCAAGATCTAAAGCATTGCTTTCCTTCCCAGTGGAGGCCCCATATCATTTCTATAATTCACCCCCTCTAACTTGGTTTTCACCTATTCTTCAATTAAATATAGGTAAGAAAATTAGTATACAATTTATTTCATAATTGAATCAGATAGATATGTCCTATTTGAAGTAGAATGATTAATTAAATTTAAAATAGAATAAATTAATGAATTACAATTAAAAAATACAGATGTATAAAATTAAATAAAAAAATGGAAAAGAAATGAAAAAAATGGAATTGTAAATGAATCAGAGAATTGGATCCAAATTATAGCTATGAATTAAAATGTACAGTAAATAGAAAATGAAAATTTTGAAATTAACTGAACAATGAGACTTTTTTGTAACACTCATTTCCAAAAATATATAAAAACTGATATAGACTTTAACTAAGTAAATGTTCAAGGCATGTAAAATAAAAAATATATGAGAACTATTTAAACTAATGTATCATAAAATTAATGAAATGATTTAGAATAATGACATTAATACATTAAGGATGAAGAAAAATATTATTCAGTATTCACAATATGAATTACTTTAGTGATTGGTGACTGGAAAAGTGAATAAAAGCTGTAATTATGATGAAATTAGAACCCTATAATTTCATTATAATGTATATGATTAAATTAATAAAAAAAGTAGCACCAAAGTGATGAAAAAATTACATAAAATAGAATGTAATTATTTTAGAAGTGACTAATTGTATAATGAATGATATATATATATTATCATATAATGTAATCATACATAAATAATTGAATAATGGACACAAATCATAATAGTGAAATTTTTTCAAAGGTGGATAAGATCACAAACATTTCCTACATCATTAGATCTATCATAAAAAATGAGGGATTTAGGTATTATGTCAGAGTATAAAATTCATGCAGTTTGATTTTACTAAGTGGAAAAAAACAATGAAAACTTTGGAGTTTTTTTACCTCTTAATTAGTTTACTCTTTAAAAAAACTACAACATAGAATATAAATACATTAAACTCTGATGAGGATCACTAGAAAGTCTTACAGCAGTTAGAGACCTTGGAGAAATAATAATTTGTTGATGCAACTCTAGTGGGAGTGTGACCAATCTTCATTTAACAAAATAAAAAATATTCAAATCCAAAGGCATTGAAATGATAAAGGGAAAAAAATATTACACCAAAATGATTTGTTTAATCTACATTTTGATCCAAATGATAACTACTGGAAAAACTATTTCTAAATAAACTAAACAGAACTAAACACGTGATTAATATTTTGATAAAAAAAATTGAAAGTTAGTATAAATGAATTAATATATATCAAACCACAAAATATAGAACAAACATGAAGTTCTTTGTAGTTGTTTAGTCGCAATTATCTAGTGGTTCCCATGAATGATACATCATTTCACATTATAGCTGCGACTACTAAAAAATAAAACTTTTTGGCCAAACACATGTATGTATAATATACAGTAATGTTAAAATGGAGACTACCTAATTCATTGAAGTCATGTAGTTGGAGAGATAATATGGTATAGGATCTCTTTTTTCATCCCCCAAATCATTCTTAGTTAGAATGAATACGCTTCATCTTATCCATCACTGCAAAGAAAAATTAAACAGCCACAGAAACTGATATAGGTCATACAAGTTAGAATATAAAAATAAAAGTAACAATGTAAGGTAGTTAGGGAAATTTTTTCTCTATACTATGTTTGAAAACACATTGAAAACATTATATATTAGGAGCATGAATTGTTAGAACACATATAAATATGGAATCACATATGTATTAGAAACACACAGTATGATCAATGAAAAAACTATCAATGAACACAATAATCAGATAGTGAATAGAAACACATAGCTATTGTGGGGAGAGAAAAACATTGTTTTAAACTCAATTGAGTTGTAATAGTAGCAGTAGATGTGGATGTAAATCACGCGCTTAAGGGAATTAGGGAACAGGATGCAGTGAATTTTGAGGGTACCTGAGTGAAATAATTCGACATGGTAGGATAAATAGAAAACATACGATGAGATGAGTGGATTTGGGAGGATGAATTGTAGTAGAAGATGGAAATATTAGCATGGAAGACACCGGAAGTGCATTGTAGGTACTGCAGGATGATGGGAGGGGAAACACGAGCATGAACCCTAGGAGCGGCAGCGGAGGTGTGACGGGAGCGGGAACTATAAGAGCGTCGCCAGAGGGGAAACATGAGCATGAAGTGTAGGAGAAACGTCAGAGGTGAAATGGGATGCAGATAGAAAATATATAGAGGGAATCAGTAATAGCGGCAGAGGAGTAGCAGGAACCCTAGGAGCAGCGGCAGAGGTGAAACATCGGCGGGAACCATAGGATTAGCGGGAATCAAAGGAGGAGGACACCTAGATTGGGAATCATAGGAGCATCGGGATGTCTAGAGAAGAGGTGAAATAGGAACAGGATTTGGAGAAGGTGGGGAGTAGTTGGTGGTGAATGATTTATTAGTTACCGTAGCAGAGGTACAGGATAGAATTTAATGTATTTGGTGGAGATGGATCCCTAGTAGCCAAGCAAGAAGGACTGAAAACCCTAGATTTGGGAGACTTAATATAGTAGCTTACGAAACCCTAGATTGCAGATATCAGAAGAGGTGAAGACGGAGTCACAAGAAGTAGTGCTAACTGTATATTTGGGAGGCTAATCATGGTGAATGTGAAAGATGAGGAGAAAGGGAAAACATTGGTGGTTTTCAAATAAGTGATTCAGAATTGGTAACTTGCGATGGGGAAGAGATAGATAGTGGTGAACATGGAGTAGCAAAGTCGTGACGGGGTGGAGGTAAGAAGAGGGGAAGATGGAGTAGTGAGATGCAGTGAAAACTGTAGGATTAAGAGGCCGATGTTAGTGAAATTGGTGGTTGATGAGGTGGGAAGAACAGCGGAGGTCAATAAACTGAATAATTGGAAGAGTGAAATCATGACGAGGAGAGAGGGGAAGCCGAAGGAATAATGGAAGAGGGTTGTGGGATATCAACAGTGCGAGTGGGATGACACACCAACCGAAACCTCACGATGAAGACAGAAGGATAGGGAGGTGAACCTGATGGAAATTACGAGCAGGGGAAGAATGGAGGAGCACTGGATAATGGAAACGGGGGAGACAGAAATCATGATGGGGAGGCTGAGTGGGAGGAGGAGGAGGAGGGTGAAAATGGTAGATACGGGTAGCGTAGGAGGGTTGTGGATGTGTATAGGCTTTACACGTATGGTAATTAGGATGTGTAGGTTTATTATACTGACACGTGGCAGGTGGAAAAACCTAAGATTAGTATATATATAGATGTGCTAAATAGAAACATACAAAGGTGATTTACGGAAATGGGTATACAAATCACCAAGACAATCACCTTACCCCATATTAGAACAATAGTATGTTAAGACAAAGAAAAAGATGAAACTAGCCTTCAAAAAATTTCTATTTTAGAAAGAGACTTAGAAACCTAGTTTTCTTATCTATAGACATGAGTAATGTAAATAGAAATCTATTCAGCAAGATGAAGACAATCAGTCCTGTGTATGGGCATCCTCTATGGTACATTCCTTGAACAGATTCCTTAAGAATTTTCCAATAAATAGATAAATATGATTCCAACCATAAAGCATGCCAACCATAATGCCCCAACAACCAGCAGACCCTGGTGCACCCGAAGCCACCCCAATATTATTGACATTCAACCAACCTACAATCGACGGTATCCACCGAATAGATTTGAGCACTAATGGATTAATTGCCCCTCCATGAACACCAAGTTATCCTAACACAACCATATTAAAAACATCATTAGTCATTGACCCAATTTGAATATTACATGACAACATAATTCCATGATGAATGGCCAAAACTCAAGCCTGAAAAGCATATTTGTGATTATTAGATTTCAGATCATTTCTTTCTCTCCAAGTATAAGAAAGTACACTAACAGTCACTACCACCGTAACAGAATGGATTTGATCACTTCATGGTGTTCTACACATTGATAGGAGTATCCCTTCAATGGTTTGGATATTAAAGTTTCATCTAAATAACCCCTACACATAACTCCATAACTGATAACTGAACATGCAATAGATGAATAAATATTTTTGGGTTTCTTCAACATTTAAGCACATGAAGCAGAATGATGTTAAATGCATTCATGTATGCTAAATGAGGCGTTGTATGGGTAAGCACTATTTCAAAATTTTCCAGATCAACAACAAATCATAAGGGTAAATAAATTATTTTCTAAAACTTTCTACCCAAGGAGGTATGCAAGTAAGGTCACCACTATGATGTAAATAGAAATCCTTGTTAGTGAATTTACAATCCATTTTTGTCAACTAAACCAAAATATCACAATCATAGAAATCATACTAGGTAACATCCACAGCTAGATGAGGAGGCAGTACATCACAGGTACTAGGATTAATTTATAAATCAGAAATACTAACATCTTTCAGAGTTATCGGATTGGAAACATCATCAATAATGGCTCTAGAAATCTAGGGAGTTCTCCATATATTCAATTGGGAATTCTTACAAACCACCCGTTTAGAACAACCCATAATATCCCAATAGGCCTATTTGATAGTAGACCATACTAATGAGAGAAAATACATGGGATAAAATACTTTCCCAATTTTTTAAAATACTTGCGTTGATTGGAAGCCAAGAAGAGGGAGCCGCAGTGACAGTTATTCAGAGAGGAGGGCACCGTGGTGACAGGTCTTCAGAGAGGAGGGCGCCACGGTGAGAGAGGTCTCTGGGGAGGAGGGTGCTTCTGTGAGAGAGGTCGTCATGAGGAGGGCACCGCGGTGAGAGAGTTCGTCAGAGAGGAGGGTGCCACAGTGAGGAGTGGTCAGGGAGTAGAGGCTGAGAAGGATAATTCATCGGGGAGGAGGGCGCCGCGGTAAGGTGATTTCAGGGAGGAGGGCGCCGTAGTCAGACGAGGTCGGGGAGGAGAAATCATCCGGAGGAGAAGTAGCGGGGAGGAGGAGAAGCGGGAAGCGAGAGTAGCGTATCAGGGGACCACAATACCAAATAGGAAAACACAAGATATAGACATGGTTATTAAATTAAACTTTGTCAATTATAAAGATATAGCCACAGACCAATAAAACCGTGGCTATAGGTCTGTGGCTATAGCTTTAATTTCTAGTAGTGGAACCTTATCATTCCATTACAATCAAGTTTAAACTCAAGAACATTTATAACATTTTTCTTATCTCTACATCTTTTATTTGTGCCTATTTAATCATTACTTGAAAATATAGTTGAACACTCATTTGAGAAAGATAATATTTCTCCCCTTCCTTCAAGATTTACAGACTCATTATTTCCAAATCCATAAATACTTGACATTATATGATCCTCATCATGGATAATCTATCATGATCCTTTTGACTCAAATCATAAACTACCTTGTTTTCTTTCCTTGAGTGGTAATGTATTAATCATTCATAATATTTAATCAGTTCAAACCACATTATCTAGAGAATATTGAACTCTTTTTGTGTGAATATGCAATTTAAAATCATATGAATATTATGACTGAAAATTCATTTTTTTTTATTTTTGAAAAACTTTTTGGTTAAGTGAGAACCCACCATACAAATCACTTTGAGGTCAAGTGATAACCAGCATATCATCACAAGGAACCATAAACAGGTTGGGAAAAGAACCCGATCTAGGACCAAACCCATCCAACAAAACACCACAAAACATGCGAGACTATAACTTTTGTGGCGAAGTGAGAACCAAAATCAAGATCCTACATGACTAGAAACATCATCATCAGATCCGCCAACACCATCCCAATTTTCCAAAAAATCCTTGGAACCAACCCAAAGTGGGGGCGTGCACCAAGGGAAAGGCCAAAAGAGCATAGAAGAATCATCAAATGAAATTACCCTGGAACACAAAAAACAGAACCCCAAAGGGACAAACAGCGAAATAGGGAAGAACGGGTGAGGAAATTTCTCAATCACTGAGCCTTCCTGAGGTCGCCCTCTACGACCACGTATTGACCAGGGAGAAGACGATGGCCCTACCTATTCCGACCCCAATGAAAAAAAGAAATCAAAACTAATGAGGAGAGGACATCGTAGGTACCAAGCATTCCTACATCTGTCATCCGCATATGCGTACTAATAATGAAAAACAAACAATTCCACTACCATCCTCCAATTTTAATGACGCATAATCTATCACCATATAATTTTACATAAAACAAGTCCTAGTAATTTATTTAATTCATCACTATAGATAACAAACCATTCTCCACTATAGGGTATTTTAAGAACATGTTCACTGAATAACCTTTTCTTCAATTCCTTGAAATTTTTATCAAAATAATATATCTAAAGGAATTTGTATTCCTTCTGAGTTAACATGGTGAGTGGAATATATAGTCACGTGAAATTACACACAAACCTTTAATAATATCCACCCAAACCTTGAAAACATTAGATCTCATTCATAGTGGTTAATCTAATCCAATGTTTAATAGCTTCTATCTTTGATGGATCAAACAATATACCCTCTCTTGAGATTATATAACCCAAAAAAGAAACTTCTTATATCCAAAATTCACACATCATAAATTTTTCATATAGCCTTTACTTCCTTAGGGTATCCAGTACAATCCCCATGTGATCTTAATGATCTTACTTATTGTTTTAATATATAAGAATATCGTCTATAAATATTACAAAAAACTAATCAAGGTAATATCTAAAGACTCTGTTCATTAAATCCATGATGATAATAGGGACATTATTAAGACCAAATGGAGTCACAATATATTCATATTGTTCATACCTCATACATAATGTCATCTTGGGTATATCCTTCTTCTTAACCCTAACTTGATGATGTCCAGAATGAAGGTAAATCTAGTAAAATTATTAATACATGAAAAGTTGATCAAATATGTCATCAATACTTGGTAGGGAACACTTGTTCTTCATTGTGATCTTGTTCAACTCCCAATAATCAATGAAAAGTAAAATTGGTTCATCTTTCTTCCTAAAAAATGAACTGGCACACCATAAGGTGAAACACATAGTTGAATAAATACCTTGTTAATATTCTCCCAGATTTTCTTCTTTAATTAACAAAACTCAATTGGGGTCATTCTATAGGGTTCCTTTGAAATAGTAATAACATTATGTATGAGTTCCATTGAGAACTCAACTTCATGTTTTGATATAATACTGAGAAAAACTTTCATAAATCCATCAAAAAATTCCATATAATATGCATATGATCTATGTTAAGTTTCTCCCCAACCATCTAAGGTAAGAAACCCTTTTTAATGGGAATTGAGACCCATAAAATGAGTGCAATTTATATAGTAAGTTCATATTTATCATCACATTAGTAGAAGATCATAGGTTGGTTTAGAATATCAAAAAGGAATTCCCTTCCTTATAAATTAAAGTTGTATTTTTATATATAAATACACTCTATTCCTAATATAATATAAAATTAAACCAAATGGAAAATAAAAATATTTTCATGAAGCACATTCTTAGAAACTTCAGCTAGATAAGAATCATAGACTTGAGATGAAATCATCATACCATTAGGGGTTCTCACTATTAATTAAATATTTAATGTTTCGAGAGGAATTATGCTATGCTTATCAAATTATTTAGATATAAAAAGAGTTGGTATATATAGAATAAAATAAGGAATTGGCTATTTTATAGTGTATGGTAAGTGTACCTTTCACCATGTCATCATTTTACCCCTCATCAAAAATGGTGATCATTTGATATTTCCATTTTTCTCTCAGCTTAAGAGGTTTTTGATGTTAATAATTTTCATTGAACTAAATATTTGAGCACTTGTTATCATAATTACCATAATCTTTTCATTTGAATCACTGATTTGTGGGTGGTTTATTCTATGTTCTTTTCTCTCTATTCACATTATTTGATATATTTTTCCCATCACATCAGTTTTCAATTGCATGATGACCTTATTTTCCACACTTAAAACATTTTACAATACCAATAATACAATTTCTATATTTTTCCTTCCACATTTTGAGAATTAAGGAAATTTAATCATATTCTCCCTATGGTTTTTAGAGTTTCCCTTGAATTCCATATTTCTTTATTTATCAAAACCATGAGATTGATGGGTAACTCCAATATCTATTTTTACCTTGATAAAAGAAAAAATAATTTCTTCATAGCTACTGAATTCCCTTATGGATAACATCCTTTGGAGACTTGGTTTTAATGCACTAAAGTATAAATTAATCTTACTTTAATTTTGTATGATAATACTAGAAGATACCTTGAAAGTCTTGTAAAATTTTTTACATAGCTACCAACCTATTCATGCTCCTTTTTTTACCCCAAAGAATCCCTTCTCTATTTTCATATGAAGAATTAAAGGGAAATAATTATTAAAAAATAATCTATTAATATCTTCCCACTCCTTGGATTCAATTTATTCTTGTTGTCTAATATTCTTGATAATACTCCACCACTTATTTACTTCACATTCCAAATGATAAATAGAAAAAATGAATTTTTCATGCTCTAAACACTGGAGAATAGAAAATATATTTTTAGTGGTACTGATCCATTTTTTAGTCACTAGTGGATTAGTGGAACCACTAAAAGAATTTGGAAATTTCCACATGAAGGTATTAATAGAAAAAATTTACCTCCTTTTATTTTTTGGAATATCAACATGATTCATAGGATGAGAAAGGTGTGTGATCATAAAAACAAGATTTTTCATTCCAACTCCCATAAAATATGGTTGATTCAGTGAACAATCATTTCATTATCATTAAAATTAAAAATTAAGATGATTAATTTGAGTTCCAACCATTGACTAAAACCAAGAATAATAGTGTGAGAAATATAATAAAATTTGGAAACCACATAACTATGAAAAATCATTTATAGGATGTCATAAATCATGAAACATTATTTTCAATCTATGAAAACATATGTTAAACCTAGTTATTAAAGTTTATAATATATTCAAATACTCCATGATGGTCCATAAAGATTTTTCGAATTCCCTAAACATATCCCCCATCTATGTCAAACTAAGTGTATTCCAAGGCCCATTGTCATACACTAGGTGATGATCAATTCAAATCCCAATGAAACCTTTCAAATTTATTACCCCTAGGTAAAAATATTCCATATCCACATCCACATGTAGTATCTTGACATGGATTTAATTTCTTGGAAACCACGTGTTCTATCCTTCACCAAAATTCAAGATTATTTTCCAATACCTTGACTTATCCTTACAGTTCTCATTAAAGTTTTATCATTTGATTTTCAAAGGGTCTTCTAAAAATTTCTTTAATACCAACTATAGTGACCCAGACTTTTTATATATAGATATTACATCTTAGTAGATGAATATTCATTACATAACATAACGATCTATTCCAGAATCATATAATTGTAGTATCTTAGGAAACTTGGAAACATAAACAACTGGTTCAAAATTGAGATGTGTCATCTCCCACTAAGTTCTTCATAACTTCCACCCTTATTATACATATCATATGAAATACCTTTTATCATAACCTGAGGAAATGAAACATAAGAAAGTGTGAGCTAAAATGCTTAATAAGGGTAAACAAGAGAGATATCAATGATTATATAAGCATAACATGAGCATAAGGGTATGATGCATGAGAATAACATTGGAAAACCATGACTTATATATCATTGATCCTAAAATTGATTCATGGAATAAATATTGTAATTTTATAATACATTAATCAAAAAGTAATCAATGAACATAATCCATGATGTCATAACATTGGTATAATACATAGATTTTTGGTTTGCATATAAGCATAGAAAATATTAAGCATAGAAAATCATAAGTAATGTATAAGCCCAAAAACATTTATAACATGTTATAATTGGTATAACCACCTATGTACCTACATTGAGCTTGTGATAACCTCTTGTTTACCCTCTTTTGATCTAGGGATAAACTCTCATGTACACAGTTTTGGGCTTGGGATAACCACCTCTGAACCCTTTGAGATCATAGAACATTACCCCATGCATTATAGAGAGACATAAGTCCCAATATTCACACAATTAAAATCATAAATATGTGTGCTAAAACATTATAAAACTTTCAACTTATCATACCCAAAGGGAAAAACATGTTTCATAATAATTTTATAAACACATCATATCATAACCAGTGGAAAAGAAATGGGTGTCATAAACATCCTATCAACATAATCATAATCCATCCATATAATGGATAATTATGATATAATTGGATCATATACCTAGTAATTATTAAGTAAAATAAAAGGATACCATATTATATGTAAAATGATTTTAAAATATCACTTGGAACATTTCTTGAGGAAAATAATATTTCCCTTTAAAAAACTTATTTTAAATCAATAGATTTTCTGAACATTGAAGAAAAAATTTTATTCAGAAATAACCTTATAAAATTGTCAAGTAATATTAAAATCATTGATAAGACATGATGGATGGAAATATTTTTCATTCTATACACTTCAAAACAAATTTACTTTCAAATTTCTATAAAAAGTCAAAATATCCTTATTTTGAAAATGAAAAAAAGATTAATTTTAGAATTTTATTAAAAATTTAAAACATGGGTAAAAATTTATTTAAAAACATCATTGGAGAATTTTTTTAAAAAATCTTTAAAACATTTTTAGAAAACATGGACATGGAAGAAAAAGGATTTTTGACTGAATAGAGAAATAAAGTCGATTTTTATTAAAATATTCTTTTGGTCTCTAGAGTACTTAAAGAGAGAGAAATTAAAGGTAAAAATGTATTCTCAAAAAATAACCATAAGAGAATAAAATTCATGAGTTTATTGGGAGATATATCATAATATTTCATTATCATAATCATAATCATAAATAATCTAGACAAACTATTTGATTGCAATATGAAACATTTACTAAATTGGTAATGCTTGAATCATATGCCCCATGAAATAAATAAATTTAGATGGATATTTGTATCCAATAATTTTCATTATAGGAATAATAAAATTAATTCATGGGTATAATATACACCACATAAAAGAAATAAGTGTTGAATATGGCATGTGTCCCATGAAAATAAAACTGAGATAAAAACTCCTTACAATAAGTATCAACTTTCTTCGCACACATTAGAACCTACTATATAATAAATATAGGATTATTATAAAAATATTATATAACCATAATCATATATATCATACCATATATTATATAATTATGACCTTTTATTACCCATATATTAAAAATTTCCTTGTTAAAATCACATTTTGGATAATAACTGCTTTATTTTTCATGTATGTTTTGGTTTTGTTTTTTAAGTCCTTTTACATTGATCATGGTTAAATTATATACATAATATTAAACATGATTTAAATATAATATATATTTATTATATATGTATTTATGGTAATCCAAAAAAATTAAATATAGAAATTTATTTTAACCGTTCATGGAGATGATAGGCTGTAAATATACGTGAACATTGTTTCCATTTTCTCGATGGATTGAATGAAAGAAGTTAAATAATTTATAACAATTAAAAAATAATTTTAATTTCATATATATCATATATATTCATTATATATATCCTAATTACTATCCATGTTAAAATAAAATGAAAAAAATCTCATCACTTCATGTAGGTAGTAGTCCACACGTACGCATGAGCGTCGTTATCATTTTCCAAAGGATTGTAAGGTAAGAAAGTAGATGTGATATTATAATTAATGGATAAATATTATTTAATATATATAATATATAAAAACTAAATCCATAATTATATCTAGGCATGAGAGCTGGTGATAGAAAATTAATTACATCGATTTGCGATGTGGTAGTCTTTCGTACACAGGATTGATAATTTTGTTTCTCATTTGATGGAGGAGGAGATGGTTATAGATTATACCTTTAAAATAATAAAATATAAATACATTTTATATAAATATATTTTTATATTATCATAGATTAATAAGTTTTTAATAATATTTAAGAAGTAATAAAATTAAAAAAAAATTGATTAAAAAAGAATCCTCTTCTTTAGACAACCTCTATGGGTTTTCACAAAAAATGTTAATAAGAGGGTCTTATAATCAAAATAAGGACTCAAGGATGTTTTTAGGGAATTAATTAATATATTTGGGTGGGTATTTTCCAATAATAATTTATTTAGCAGTGCGATGAGTAGAGGATAGGGGGTTCCCTTCTATAATTTTGGGATAGGGAAAACTTGGAAGCTTTTAAAAGAAAAAGTTATACCCATGTTTCACACATACCACAAAGCTCCAACATAACTCATCATAGAACCTCAAATGAGATAAGTTTTAAATATTACTAAAAAATAGGATTTTGAAAATTTTTAAGGTCATTTTAAGCCTTATATTTTTAGTTTAACCCCCGGTACACCCATTTTTACCTTAACTGTAATAACTAATTTTCACTATTTTTATTATTAATTATGAAAAAAAATTAATTTGACCATTTTAAATAATATTAATTATTATTATTCAAAATAGTAAATAAATTTTACTAAATTAGATTCACAGAAGTTGTGCCACCCATATATTTTTATAAAAAAAATTAAATGATTTGATTTCTTTGATAACTTGTGTTACATGAAACAACGAGTTTTGATGAACGTCACATCATTATTGAAATATTATCTATCCATTATTTCCAAGAAATTATATTATTGTGTGTGAATATTAATAGAAAAATTAGTAAAAATATGTGTTTCACACATTTAGAAAATTAACTCATTAGTTATCGAATTATTAGAATTAAAAACAAAAATTATTTTAAAATAAGTGATGTCTTTTCTTAAAAAACAAAATTATGCACGCAATTTGTTTTTATTAATAAATTAAATTAATCAATATTTTTGAAGTATTTTAATTTAATTTACTTATTATTTAATTTATTAAATGATTTAAATATTCAAAAAATACTTTTCTTGGCATTGGTTAAAAATAAATCCAGATTTAGACTTAAAAATGTATTTTTTTTAAATAAATGATTGTCACATTTTAAGAACATAAATTAAAATTAATTTATACCATTTATATTTATTTAATAATATAAAATTAATTAAATATTTGGAATAATTGGGTTCAAATTTGGTAAATGGTTCCCTTATATTTTTATTCATTATGAATAGTAACTATGGTAAAATTAATCAACTCATTGAGGGTAAATCAGGTTAATCTAAATTAAAAATAAATTATAAGTGAATAATTATTCATCAAAATTATTATTGGATGATTTTAATTCAACCCTTAATACCATATTCTAGAATGTTCATTTTTTAATGGGCACTTTTCAAAGAAAATGACTTATATATTATTTAAATCAAAGAAGGTTAAAAAATGTCACTCTCTTTATTTTTTATATCTACTTTGTGTCCACATATGGGAAAATATAGTTATTAACGTATATATGTGTCTATTTTGAGATTAAAAAAATTATTCTCATGATATAAATTTATGTATATTTTTTTTTCATTATTTAATTACCATAAATTCTTATAGAGTGTCGATAAAATATTTCTCTAATTAATAAAAAACATAATAAAATATTTTAAAAATATTAAAAGAAAAATAAGTTGGGTGACTTAATGTTTTAAATGAATTTTATAAGTTAATATGAAATATTATATTCAAATTTAGACTTTTTATTTATGTCTTTTAAGTCAAATTATGTGAATAGTGTCTAAATTGACAGTAATGATATTTTATGAGAATAATATTTTATTTAATTTCTTAAATTGATAAAAATACTAAAATATAAAAAAGGGATAATATATGTTTTAAAATTTCATGAATTTCCCATTTATATTCTATCTAGAACCACCTTGATTGAGAATTAATTTATTATAATTTAATCTTTTAAGAAATTCCAAAAGTTGTTATCACCTTAATTAAAAAAGGGAACCTCCTCCTTCACTTATTTACACCATTTTGAGCTTTTTATATCAACATAAAACTAAAAATTTCACTTATAAACTTCTCTAGATACATTATAGAGGTGATGTTCTTCCCAAAATATCATCCATATATCTCTTTAGAGGGGATCAAAAGGGGTTATTTCCAAGAAGAGGTGATCACCTAAACTGGCCTTTTTCTTTAGTACTCTTTTTTACCTCCTCTAAATATTTTTATTTATCATAAAATAATATATTAATTAACCTAAATATGATTAAATTTTATTATTAGTATTAAAAAACCATTATACACTGTAACACCCCGACCCTAGTTACCTAGAGTCGGTGCATTATTACATAACATTGGCATGATCACGAGAAAGATCAAGTCTCGAAAGACCGATTAGTTTAGTAGCCTTGGAATAACTAGATACATCCATAAATTTTTACATTACATCATAAAAAAACATCTTGTCTTCATATCCCCTCATACTATCCCTGCAGGTCATTCACAAATTACTTCTTCATAATCCTGGGAAAAAAATAAAACATTGAAAGGGGTGAGCTCAGATGCTCAGTAAGGATAACATTATAGCAGAAGCTTTCATAAATAAGCATAAACACTTAAGGCAATTTATAACTAAAACAAAAGCCTTTTAAACTTGAACTTCAGCATAAAATGGCAAAGGTAAAATGAAATAATGCCATATACTTACTCACATGGATATTCTACTAGTCAAATGATCACATTCAATATCAATAACCACTTTCATAATGATGGAATGCATAATTCCAGACTATCATAACCACATAGCCAAGGCCTCGTGCCAAGACTACAAATAAGATTTTTCCAAGGCCTTGTGCCAAGACACTAGTTTGTCTCATGAGACCTACTGATGCATCGAGGAGCTATAGCGGGCTCCACCCGTCACTTATTAAGTCCAATTCATTCCTCATATGAATAGGTTTAAGCATAAAATAAACATTCGTATTAAAACTAGCATACGAAATGTCAATACTTTAACCACAAACCATGAATGGTATAAAAATAAAACATCCACAGTCAAATATAACTCATTTGATACAATATGGAAGATTGTATTGTATCACATTAACCTCAATCATGAATAATGAAGTATGTTGACATAGATGAAAATAATCATCAAAACTATTTGAGAGAAATATCCCCCTTTTCTTGAAAACATATAAAAGTCACACTATTTGTCAAGAAGCCATTTAAAAATAGATTTTTGAATCAAAGTGTCCCATACCAATTTGAAACCTTTTAAAAGGATTTTTAATATCTAAACTTTAATGTCCATATAAATAAATCCTTAAAACCATTTTTAAAACATGGACATTAATGAGAAAGATTTAGATGAATAAGTCTTTAAAACATTTAAAAATGGTATTTTAGTTAGAGATTCTAACAAAAAGAGAGACACTTGAATGAAAATAATTGAGGTAATCAAAACTTTGTAATATCATGAGAATAAATGGAATTCATGATATACTATGTCAAAGTACATTATATACACCACATAAAATTGATTTGGTGTATATCAACAAAGAAGTCTCAATGGAATGTAAGTTGAGATGAAATCTCTCATAAAGTCCATATCCTTAGGTTAAGGATAAATCAACAACATAATTATGTGTGAAAAATATAAATACACTAAATATGATTGGATATTCAGTGTAAAACAATCAAATTATATTCACACATATTCCTGTAAAAACAACACCAACGAATTGGATGTTTAACTCAACAAATGGTGAAAGAGTTAAAATTACTCTTATCAAATTCATATCAATGACTTGAGAATTTTCAATGGAGTGATTATGTGTATCAAAAGTATATCCACAGGAAGGGGAGTGGAAATTATGACATAATCAAATGAATAGTGATTCCACACATAATCTTGGGGTAATATAATCAATGAAATATGCGTAAAGCCAAATGAGTGGAAATTGAAATCTCAAATTCCCTTATTGATTAGGTAACTTAAGAAACAAACACCCATGAAAGAAAGATCATACCATGATGATGTAAATACCCATAAAATAAAGTATATTACACAATGAATACAATCATGGGTAGTACACATACACCACATGCAATAATTAAGTGGTGATCAATGGAATTCTCACGGAATTAAAAGTGAGACAAGAAACCCCTTACCACGTTAATCAACTGAGTCGCATGGCCAAAAGTTAATAACCACCAAATGATTTACAGAATAACATGAATATAAAGTGAATCATGATAATATATATATCAAATGGAAGTACACAATACACCACTTTCAATAATTTAGTAGCGAACAATGGAAATCTCACGGAATTGAAAGTGAGATAAGAGAATCCCTTACTTTGTACTTTTTCCTTGGTCGATGGTAGGTTTACCTCCTGTATAATGGTGAAATAATTGTTATTGAATAATACAAGAATAATTTACTTTAATATGATATCATATATGATCTTTTAACATTGATTTGTTAATAATATCTTAGAATTATCGTCATTTCGGGTGTTAACGGGTTCATTTTACTTTATATTCTTTGTTATGTGAGCCATATTCGTTATTAATGGGATGTATATTATTCATATCCAGAATGATATAAAGTCCTTATATACTATTTTTAAATCATCAAATTATAATTATACTTGAATGGATATGATGGACAATGAATCTCATCGCGTTCGTGGAGACGGTAGTCCGCACGTACGCACGAATGCTACTTCCATTTAATTTTTCATCCAAATGATACATAGTTATATTATTATTCTAGTATAATATAATATTATATATATGTTACTTAAGTTCATTAACACCATCCTTTATACGTTCCATGTGTGGTATGAACGAGTCATATCATTTTAAGGGGGCGGTAGTCCGCACTTCCTCAAATGAAATTATCGTATGTATATACAACATGAAACGAATAAGGATATGAAATAAAATGGAATTACAGAAGATTATATATAAAATATATATCATTAATATCATATTTAATTACAGTGACATCATAATGTCCACCATGAGAGGCGGTAAGATGTATTTGAACAATCATCGTTTCGTGAGGCGTTAGTTTGCCATCCACAGAAACATTATGTTCATCATCCATTAGATGGAGTTGTGTGTATGTGTAGTTTGAATCATTCTTATAAAAACATCCTAGTATATTGTGGATACTGGTGTTGTTACAAAAGAAAGGAAATAAAAAGAGTTTGGGGGTTGGAGAAGCAAAATAAATGAAAATAATTTAAGAGAAATCGTTACCTTTAATTTAGGTAACTCACTTTGGTTGGAACCAAAGGACTTCTTGAAATGATTTCTGCCTAAGGGGAAGCTTCAAGGATGAGGATAGGGATGTGGGGAGCTTAGTTTGGCAGATTTTGGACGAGCCAAGTGGCTTGAGAGGTGTGAGGAATGAGTATAAGTGGTCTCCTTTTATAAGGGAGAAGAGGGGCTCTTTAGGAAAGAGTGAAAGTATTATTTTATAATATAGTTATATTCGGTTTATAATGGTCCAAAAATCATTGAGGTAGAAGATAAGATGACTCATATTCTAAATAACATCAACCAATAAGAATTGGACAGGTTTTAGATAATATTTTAATCATTATAATCTTATTTATTTAAATGATTTATTAATGAGGTAAACATTGCATCATTATTGTGTAATTAATAATTTAAATTATTTGATGTCTAAAAATTATAAATAAAATATCATTATGTAGGAAATCTTTTTATCTTTCTAATGAATATTTATAATCGAAAATCCAACATGTATAACCCTATGTAAAAATTGTTCTTTTAAAAGATGTAAGCTTATGCCATTTTTGTATTCATTTTAACTTAATTAAAATAAAGTGTCATTATCACTTACAAGTGGATCAATGGGGTCCCAAAATTGACCCAAATATTCTCATGGTCGACCATGTATCAACCAATAGGGTTAAGACACGTTTTAGGGTAATTTAGTATTATTATAATATTATTTGTTAACCCTTATTTACCGGATTTACCCTTAACCATGGTAAATAAAATATTTACCGCAGTAATTATTCAAAATGTCTAAAAATAAAAGTTACCTATTTACACAATTTGAACATCCTGATTCCAAATATGGAATCCATTTTTCTAAATTCAAAACACAGAAGTGGCAGAAATTAATTTAAAATTAATTCCCGCTGTCAAAACAAAAAGCGTGTTTTTAAGAGATAATAACTATCAAAAGATTGACACTTGTTTATGTTCGGTTTAATTGTAAAATTATGTCCAATGACCAAAATTATATTAAATGGTAAAAATATATTCTAAATATACTTTAAAACCACTCAAATTCATAATTTATCACTATTAATTATTTTGATTAAAAAAGTTGTTTTTAATTAAAATTTAGTAATTTTTACTATTCATCAAAATATGAAAGTTATCCGAAAAGTACCAAAATTTCACCTTAGGCTAAATTTGATATTCCGAATCCAAAAATGAAGTCCATTTTGAAATATAAAATATATATAATTTCAAAAAATTAAGTATTACTATTCATAACGGCTAGTTTGATCGGTTGTGGTGTGTGTTAAAACTCGAAGTTGCGTACAACACACGCTACTGTTTTATTCAAAGGAAAGCGTACCGTGGAAGCTTGGGATGTTTTATTTTAAATTTTTTGATGTCCCCATTTAGTCAAAAAACTTTAAAATATTTTATTTAAAAAGGGTTCACTGTTAAATGTTGGTAAAACTACAATACTGAAGATGAATTTGTTCTTACATTATGTCTAAGAAACTCATAATATGGATTCTAAAATTATAAGGATTATATAAAGTTTAAAATTTAGTTAATACTATTCATAACCTTTTTTGAACGGCTTGTTTGGTAATTCATGGTGCGCTTGAACTCGGTGTTGCGTGTAGTGCAAGTTATTGAATTATTTTGAAGAAATAACACACTATGAAATCTTGGGGTGTTACATTCTCCCCTCCTTCAATAAATTGCATCCTCGCAATTTGAAATTGTTCTTCGAAAATAAAAGGTTGAAAATAGAAAATATATTTGTGGGAAAACCCACATCGGAAATTGGTTTACTAAAATTTAGTCTTAATATGAGGAAAAGAGAAATGAAAGGGTCACCACCAAATTATGATCTCGATTATGAGAACATTGGTGGCAATTAGAGACATATAATTGGAGGAAAAACGTAAATATTTATAGGTAGTGGTTGAGGTCATCAATCACAAACAAGTATAAAATTGAGGTCCTTAAACTCATCAATCTATGATGATTTTAAGTACCATCGGTTCAACAAAATATAGGGTATTGGGATCACACATTTTTGACATTTCAAAATATCTTAGTTGAAATCCCACATCGAAAAATGAATTAATGAGGCCTCTATTTAAAATAAAGAGTGGAAAGTATGAAGATTACCGAAAATAACACATACTAGGGTTTCATGTAGGAAAATATGGATATGGAGGAGAAATCTAACCATCAATTATCTGATGGAGAGTGGTAGAGAACATGGCTATGAAAAGGCCAACAATCCCAAAGCCATAAATTAGTGATGATTTAAGGCACCATCTAGGACAACATTTTTTTTTAAAGTTA
Organism: Viscum album; assembly: GCA_963277665.1. Lineage (NCBI taxonomy): Eukaryota > Viridiplantae > Streptophyta > Magnoliopsida > Santalales > Viscaceae > Viscum > Viscum album. Next base: position 919,168,099 of record OY728123.1, on the reverse strand, counting down.
CATTACATAAGGAAGAGGAATTCATTTATGATATTGACTAAGAACATTATGAGATATACTTAAATTTTAAGTAGATTTTCATTCTTTAATAAATTTCCACCACTAACTCAATTTTTTTTTAAACGATGAGTATTCAAGAAGACTTGGTCACACTGGAAGAGCTAGAATAAACTTCTATAGAATCACATGATCCATGCAGGATAAACCATATATTTACATTGTCTTTGAAGATTAATCAAAACCAAAATGGTTAGTGAATGATCTAATGATCCCACAAAAGGATATTCATTGCACTAATCTTAATTTCTAAAATTAAACCAACAATACCCCAAAGTTAAATAGATACCATTCAATAACCAATTGTCCTTATATCCTTTAATATAATCCAAACTAATATTGAAACCCAAAACATAGAAGAATTTGATTATGTAGTCTCCCATGTTACACTGTATCTCCAAATGACATCAAATACTCTTAAAGTCACATACTTAAAAGTAATTAACATCATCACATATTCTCTGTTATAGGTTAATCATTTCCATAAATAACCCAAATCACTATAAATCAACAATAAAAATGTAGATAAAAATCCACCATTACTCTACAAATGAAACCTCATTGTATTCTATTTTCCTTGGGCATATAGTGTTCCTAACAAAACGAACATCTTCCAAAATAACATTTATCACTTAATCACCAAATCATTTTCCTATACCAAGGGTATTCATTTGATAAGACATAAGAACCCAAATCATCTTATTATTGATCAATAAAATCATTTAACAAAAAAAATAGTCATACTAACCAGGGACTTCACGTAGTCCAGTGGTAGGCGATAAATCCCAATCGCACTTTGGTTGTGGGTTCGATTCCCACAGCTTTGTCTAACGCGACGGGTTGTCACACGGTCTACGTGTTGTCCTTTTTCAAAAACTATATTCTATAATATTACCAAAATGAGATAAATTTTTCAAAATAACATAATTTAACCACAAATGTTATATCATACTTTTCATTTTCATCCCAAATTATAATAACTTATCATTTTCTCAAACCCCAATGATCATATAAAACCAAATGGTTATTTATACCTATATCCACAAGAGAAGAGACAATTATTCCTCAAATATCATTCTCACATGGCAAACTGAGGGGTTACAAATACAATAGAAAATTATTCCAAAGTAAACCCATCAACAAGGAGTGCTAATACTTTTTAAATTTTTCTCCAACCATTTATTTCCGCATAGCTTCTTCTTTGAGCAAGAAAATAACCTATAAAATAGGACATTCACTCGGGTAATGGCCAGGTCCCCTACATTTACGGCAAATGACTGTAAATGGACTCTTGGGACCATTTTTATCTTCTTCCATAGTACTCTTCATTTTTCTTCAGCAATTCTTCACTTTATGTCCTTCCTTCCCGCACGTAAAACATTTCGTTGTCCCATTGAGACACTTTCCTGGGTGTCTCTTTCCACAATTCCTGCATGATGAAAATTGAGGTTTCTTTTCTCCATGGTCTCCATTGCTGGAGATCTTATCATTTATCACCTTTCTCTTCCTTGTTGAGTCTGGGAGTTGGTTAATATATATGTTGTTGATCATATTTTTGGAAAACTGATTTGGCATAAAGACGATATCTTTTACGCCTATCAACATTCCATTTTGTTGCTCATTTCCACCACCGTTCCCACCTTGTACATCATTCTCAAAGTCACTATGACTTCCTTGGAATCCAGCCATTGACTAAAACCAGAAAGCATTGTGTGAGTAATAGTAGTCGTAAAATCATTTAGAGATTAAAATGTCACCATATTCTCAATTTGAAACATATTAGGATTAACCAAGGTCATTTACTCTCATCTTATGTATATATTACTTAAATCAGTTTGTAAAGAAAATGTAAATTATCCTAAGCATATCCCCCGGGAGTGTCGTAACCAAGAGTGCAGCAAGGCCCGTTGTCGTGCACCAGTTCCCGTTCGAGTCTAGCTCAAAGCGGTGTTTTCGGGTTTTACCCCTAGGTACATCTGTGCCAGAGCCGCCTCTACCTGCTCGTATCCAGACAGGGATGTATTGCTCGGAAAACTCACAAAATCATTACAATACCAAAATTCTAGTAAGTTCTTTTATACTAATCCTCAAAGTTCATCTTAGGTCTACGTGCTCTAATCAGAGTTTATCTAAATCTAGCTACCAAGGTTTGTACTAAACTTCCTCTGATACCAACTGTAACGCCCCGACCCTAGTTACCTAGAGTCGGTGCATTATTACATAACATTGGCATGATCACGAGAAAGATCAAGTCTCGAAAGACCGATTAGTTTAGTATCCTTGGAATAAATAGATACATCCATAAATTTTTACATTACATCATAAAAAAACATCTTGTCTTCATATCCCCTCATACTATCCCTACAGGTCATTCACAAATTACTTCTTCATAATCCTGGGAAAAAAAATAAAACATTGAAAGGGGTGAGCTCGGATGCTCAGTAAGGATAACATTATAGCAGAAGCTTTCATAAATAAGCATAAACACTTAATGCAATTTATAACTAAAACAAAAGCCTTTTAAACTTGAACTTCAGCATAAAATGGAAAAGGTAAAATGAAATAATTCCATTTACTTACTCACATGGATATTCTACTAGTCGAATGATCACATTCAATATCAATAACCACTTTCATAATGATGGAATGCATAATGCCAGACTATCATAACCACATAGCCAAGGCCTCGTGCCAAGACTACAAATAAGATTTTGCCAAGGCCTTGTGCCAAGACACTAGTTTGTCTCATGAGACCTACCGATGCATCGAGGAGCTATAGAGGGCTCCACCCGTCACTTATTAAGTCCAATGCATTCCTCATATGAATAGGTTTAAGCATAAAATAAACATTCGTATTAAAACTAGCATACGAAATGTCAATACTTTAACCACAAACCATGAATGGTATAAAAATAAAACATCCAAAGTCAAATATAACTCATTTGATACAATATGGAAGATTGTATTGTATCACATTAACCTCAATCATGAATAATGAAGGATGTTGACATAGATGAAAATAATCATCAAAACTATTTGAGAGAAATATCCCCCTTTTCTTGAAAACATTTAAAAGTCACACTATTTGTCAAGAAGCCATTTAAAAATAGATTTTTGAATCAAAGTGTCCCATACCACTTTGAAACCTTTTAAAAGGATTTTTAATATCTAAACTTTAATGTCCATATAAATAAATCCTTAAAACCATTTTTAAAACATGGACATTAATGAGAAAGATTTAGATGAATAAGTATTTAAAACATTTAAAAATGGTATTTTAGTTAGAGATTCTAACCAAAAGAGAGACACTTGAATGAAAATAATTGAGGTAATCAAAACTTTGTAATATCATGAGAATAAAGGGAATTCATGATATACTATGTCAAAGTACATTATATACACCACATAAAAGTGATTTGGTGTATATCAACAAAGAAGTCTCAATGGAATGTAAGTTGAGATGAAATCTCTCATAAAGGCCATATCATTAGGTTAAGGATAAATAAACAACATAATTATGTGTGAAAAATATAAATACACTAAATATGATTGGATATTCAGTGTAAAACAATCAAAGTATATTCACACATATTCCTGTAAAAACAACACCAACGAATTGGATGTTTAACTCAACAAATGGTGAAAGAGTTAAAATTACTCTTATCAAATTCATATCAATGACTTGAAAATTTTCAATGGAGTGATTATGTGTATCAAAAGTATATCCACATGAAGGGGGGTGGAAATTATGACATAATCAAATGAATAGTGATTCCACACATAATCTTGGGGTAATATAATCAATGAAATATGCGTAAAGCCAAATGAGTGGAAATTGAAATCTCAAATTCCCTTATTGATTAGGTAACTTAAGAAACAAACACCCATGAAAGAAAGATCATACCATGATGATGTAAATACCCATAAAATAAATTATATTACACAATGAATACAATCATGGGTAGTACACATACACCACATGCAATAATTAAGTGGTGATCAATGGAATTCTCACGGAATTAAAAGTGAGACAAGAAACCCCTTACCACGTTAATCAACTGAGTCGCATGGCCAAAAGTTAATAACCACCAAATGATTTACATAATAACATGAATATAAAGTGAATCATGATAATATATATATCAAATGGAAGTACACAATACACCACTTTCAATAATTTAGTAGCGAACAATGGAAATCTCACGGAATTGAAAGTGAGATAAGAGAATCCCTTACTTTGTACTTTTTCCTTGGTCGATGGTAGGTTTACCTCCTGTATAATGGTTAAATAATTGTTATTTAATAATACAAGAATCATTTACTTTAATATGATATCATATATGATCTTTTAACATTGATTTGTTAATAATATCTTAGAATTATCGTCATTTCGGGTGTTAACGGGTTCATTTTACTTTATATTCTTTGTTATGTGATCCATATTCGTTATTAATGGGATGTATATTATTCATATCCAGAATGATATAAAGTCCTTAGATACTATTTTTAAATCATCAAATTATAATTATACTTGAATGGATATGATGGACAATGAATCTCATCGCGTTCGTGGAGACGGTAGTCCGCACGTACGCACGAACGCTACTTCCATTTAATTTTTCATCCAAATGATACATAGGTATATTATTATTCTAGTATAATATAATATTTTATATATGTTACTTAAGTTCATTAACACCATCCTTTATACGTTCCATGTGTGGTATGAACGAGTCATATCATTTTAAGGGGGCGGTAGTCCGCACTTCCTCAAATGAAATTATCGTATGTATATACAACATGAAACGAATAAGGATATGAAATAAAATGGAATTACAGAAGCTTATATATAAAATATATATCATTAATATCATATTTAATTACAGTTTCATCATAATGGCCACCATGAGAGGCGGTAAGATGTATTTGAACAATCATCGTTTCGTGAGGCGTTAGTTTGCCATCCACAGAAACATTATGTTCATCATCCATTAGATGGAGTTGTGTGTATGTGTAGTTTGAATCCTTATTATAAAAACATCCTAGTATATTGTGGATACTGGTTTTGTTACAAAAGAAAGGAAATAAAAAGAGTTTGGGGGTTGGAGAAGCAAAATAAATAAAAATAATTTAAGAGAAATCGTTACCTTTAATTTAGGTAACTCACTTTGGTGGGAACCAAAGGACTTCTTGAAATGCTTTCTGCCTAAGGGGAAGCTTCAAGGATGAGGATAGGGATGTGGGGAGCTTATTTTGGCAGAGTTTTGACGATCCAAGTGGCTTGAGAGGTGTGAGGAATGAGTATAAGTGGTCTCCTTTTATAAGGGAGAAGAGGGGCTCTTTAGGAAAGAGTGAAAGTATTATTTTATAATATAGTTATATTCGGTTTATAATGGTCCAAAAATCATTGAGGTAGAAGATAAGATGACTCATATTCTAAATAACATCAACCAATGAGAATTGGACAGGTTTTAGATAATATTTTAATCATTATAATCTTATTTATTTAAATGATTTATTAATGAGGTAAACATTGCATCATTATTGTGTCATTAATAATTTAAATTATTTGATGTCTAAAAATTATAAATAAAATATCATTATGTAGTAAATCTTTTTATCTTTCTAATGAATATTTATAATCGAAAATCTAACATGTATAACCCTATGTAAAAAATTGTCTTTTAAAAGATGTAAGCTTATGCCATTTTTGTATTCATTTTAACTTAATTAAAATAAAGTGTCATTATCACTTACAAGTGGATCAATGGGGTCCCAAAATTGACCCAAAGATGCCCATGGTCGACCATGTATCAACCAATAGGGTTAAGACACGTTTTAGGGTAATTTAGTATTATTATAATATTATTTTTTAACCCTTATTTACCGGATTTACCCTTAACCATGGTAAATAAAATATTTACCGCAGTAATTATTCAAAATGACTAAAAATAAAAGTTACCTATTTACACAATTTGAACATCCTGATTCCAAATATGGAATCCATTTTTCTAAATTCAAAACACAGAAGTGGCAGAAATTAATTTAAAATTAATTCCCGCTGTCAAAACAAAAAAGCGTGTTTTTAAGAGATAATAACTATCAAAAGATTGACACTTGTTTATGTTCGGTTTAATTGTAAAATTATGTCCAATGACCAAAATTATATTAAATGGTAAAAATATATTCTAAATATACTTTAAAACCACTCAAATTCATAATTTATCACTATTAATTATTTTTATTAAAAAAGTTGTTTTTAATTAAAATTTAGTAATTTTTACTATTCATCAAAATATGAAAGTTATCCGAAAAGTACCAAAATTTCACCTTAAGCTAAATTTGATATTCCGAATCCAAAAATGAAGTCCATTTTGAAATATAAAATATATATAATTTCAAAAAATTAAGTATTACTATTCATAACGGCTAGTTTGATCGGTTGTGGTGTGTGTTAAAACTCGAAGTTGCGTACAACACACGCTACTGTTTTATTCAAAGGAAAGCGTACCGTGGAAGCTTGGGATGTTTTATTTTAAATTTTTTGATGTCCCCATTTAGTCAAAAAAGTTTAAAATATTTTATTTAAAAAGGGTTCACTATTAAAAGTTGGTAAAACTACAATACTGAAGATGAATTTGTTCTTACATTATGTCTAAGAAACTCATAATATGGATTCTAAAATTATAAGGATTATATAAAGTTTAAAATTTAGTTAATACTATTCATAACCTTTTTTGAACGGCTTGTTTGGTAAGTCATGGTGCGCTTGAACTCGGTGTTGCGTGTAGTGCAAGTTATTGAATTATTTTGAAGAAATAACACACTATGAAATCTTGGGGTGTTACATACACCGTCTTTTACAGCAAATTATTTATTAAAGTATTGTACGGGCATACGTACGGCTTACCATCTTCACGTGGTGATAAAATTCATTTCACATCAACATATTTTATAGACGGGTATTATTATGGGTTTAATTATTATATATGATACTAATTAAGTAATTAAAAAACATTAATTCTAATATAGTTTCTATCTTCTTACCTTTTAAACCATTGGAAAGTGATAACATCATTCATGCATACGTGTGGACTACCACCTCCATGAAGCGATGTGATTTATTTTTCATTTCCATTTTAATTGCATGGAAATGAGGATAGATTTAATTAATATATATGATATATAAAAATGATAATTATTTTTGAAATTTTAATTATTATTTATCTTTCTTTAATTCCATCCTTCAAAAAATGAAAGTAGTGTTTATGAGTACGTACGACTTGCCATCTCCATGAACAGTGTAATTCAATTTGAAACCTCTAGATTTTATGGATGAATCTATACATGTATATAATGTTTATATATGATATTTATATCATGATAAAAATTATTTTGATGATGGAACTGAGACAAATTTAAAAGGGATTTCACTATTAAATTGAAATACTCAAGATAAATGAAATTGTTAACACAAGGAATTGACAATTTCAATAAGGAATTATTGATAATAGAGGGTGTTGAAATTTAATAAATGGATCATATATTCTATTATAAGTATTAAAATGAATAATTTATAAAATTTTAATAAATTTAAATTTATTATATGAGAATTTATAGTTCTTTTAAAGAAAGGAAAAATTGAGGTAATGGATTTTCATCTCACATTTATTTATGAGGGACACATGCCATACTCACCTCTTATTTATTTTTTGTGTTGTATATACTACCATTAAATTTATTTTATGATTTTTATTATGAATGTTATGTGGATTTACATATCTATATAAGGTTATTTATTTCATGGGTCTTATGATTCAAATGTTACCAAATTCATATGGGTTTTTATGTTGCAATCTCATTATTTAACGAGATTGTTTATGATTAAGTTATGATGATTAAATATTATGATCAATCTCTTAATGTAACGATAAATTTTAATATCCTCTATTTCTTTCTTGAAAATATGTGTTTTAATTTCATTTTTCTCACTTTTTTTAATCAAGATACTAAAAATGTGTTTTAAGGAAAAATGACTCCATTTATCTCTTTGGTTGAAATTTTCTTTCTTCTATATGCATGTTTTATAAAAAAAAATAAAGAATATTGTTACTATAATCCTAGGAGATTTTAAAGTAATTTTTACCCGTGTTTGAAATTCTAAAAAATTGGTTTTAAATGAATCTTATTGTATTTCTCCAAACAAATTACTTTGTGATTTTTTGGGAAAGAGTATTGAACAAATGTTTTTAACTTATACATCATGAAAGTATTTTCCCACTATCATGAATAATTTTCTATTTGATTATTCCTTTATAATTTTTAATAATTATTTTCAAATAAAAAATTTTCCTTTATAATTGTACTGTATTTTTTTTAATAAGTAGTTTCAAAATAGAAAGTATATTTTCCTTAAGAATGTTTTAATGATCATTTAATGGTATTTTTATTCATCGAAGATATAAAAACCTTTATATCACTTATCTTTTAATGGGAAGATGATCCAAGGATATCATCCTTATTATTTATCTAGATGGTTTATGGTTATGATGGATATAATGTTTATGAAACGTGTTCTTTTTCCATGAGTTATGCTATGATAAAATGTTTATGAAACCCATTTCCTTTCATGGGTTTTAATATAATGAAAGGTTTATGATCTTATGGAACACATATGTATGATTTATATTATGTGATGGGTGGGACCTATATCTCCCTCCAATTCATTGGGTAAAGTTTTATATCTCTTGATATAACTATGAGATGCAATTAAATGTGATTGATCTACTATGAGATGCAAGTTGATATGATCGATCAACTATGGGATGTAGGTAGTGATGCCTGATCTATTCTAGTTTGATGGTATTGTAAGTTGATGTTAATATTATGAAATGTTTTTTATAACTTTGTTGGTGTCACCCTTTTATGACATGATCTTGTGATTCAAGATTGATTTATTATGATTTTTCACTCTTATAATCCATGTCTTTTGAAATGATAAAGTTTTATTCCATGAATCATGTTTATGGTCTATGACATATTGGGTATTAACTTCATAAGTTATGTTCATTATCTCATAATATTATACATATATTATTCTTTTATACGATCACAGATTTATATATCTGATATTTATCATTACCGATAATTTGATTACACCCTTTTCTTATGTTTCCTTTCCTTGGTTTCTAGAGAAAGTTATTGTGTATGATATGTATAAGAAGGGTGCTAGTTATAAAGAAATAAGTGGGAGGAAATGTATATATTTTATGAACCATGTGTTTTTGTTTCCAAGTTTCAAAATATACTAGACCTATTTAATTCTAGATTGGATCGTTAAGTTATGTAAAGAATATTAATCTATTTATATGTAATATATATGTATAAAATGTATGGGTCATTATAGTTGATATTAAAGAAAGGTTTAGTTAACCTTTGAAAACTAGGATGAGAAAATTTTAATAAAAACCCTAGGGATAATTCTATTTATATGATAACATCCTAAAGTTATGGTAATGATCATGGATGTACTAGTCTCAACCTAAGGTCTCTTAGAATAATGTTTCATGATTTAGATATTCAATAATTAATTTTTCATGATTATGTGGTTTCCCACCATGATTATTGTTGCTCACACTATGTTTTTTGGTTTTATTCAATGGTTGGAGCCCAATGGAATTGTGTTAATACTGAATAAGATGGAAAAAACAAATATTTAAATCTCAATAAAACGAATTTTATGTGATATAGAATGAAAAATATCATAGATGTGCTCAAAAAACATTTTCAATCTATGAATCATGTTGAGATTCCAAGTGATAAAAGGAGGGAACAATGTTTTTTTGAGTCCTTCATGAGGAAACATCCACCTTATTTTGGTGGATCTTCTAATCCAATAGTGGTTTAATGATGGATCAGTACAATTGAGGAAATTTTTTCTATTAGTTGATTCTCATAACATGAAATGGTTGTATAAATTTTTTATCTTTTGTAATTTGAATAAGATCAATAGTGGGTCCTTATTAAGAATATGAGATAAGAGAAAGAAATTTAATTTATAGAATATGATGAGTTTAAGAGGATATTCCTTAGAATGTAATTTCCTTATATTATATATACAAGGATGCAGAAGAAATTATGTAAGGTTAAGTAAAAGGATTATGAATCCATTGGAACTTATGAGGAAAATTTTACAAGATTTTTTAGCGGCACTTTTAGTATAATAATCCAAGCTAAAAATAAGGTTAATCACTTATTCGGTGGGTAAAAACCATGTCTTTAAAATTAATTAGCTATAAGTGACTTTATTATCTATGAATAAATTATTCAATTCTCACTCAAGGTAGAAATGGAAATTGTGGATTCCCACCATTTTCATGGTTTTAATAAAAAAGGGAGATCAAGTCTTGGGAAATCTTGAATAAATAACATGGGGGAAAGAAATTATATCCATACACATTCTAGAAATGTGGGAAGAAACATTAGTATAATTTCTTAAATGGAACTAGGAGGTGATTTATATGTCGAAAGGGTGGTCATAAAGCCTGTAATTGTTGAAAGGAGTATAATAGGTCAGTTAATGCAGTAGAGGAAAATAAGTCACAAACTAAGCTTAAATGCTTCAAATAAAAGAAGTATGTGCATTATTCCAATCATTTAACTAATCCAAAACTCTTTTATGATTAGCATAAATAGCCTCCTAATCCCTAATAAAATGGGAAATATCTTATGATCACAGATGCCAAAGTGAGTTATGAGAATGGCATGGTGAAAGTAACACTTATCATCCATTCTAGAGAAACTAATGTCTTATTTGATTCTAGATTTAACCACTCTTTTATATCTAAGTAATTCATAATGGGTATTGAATTAATAGACCAATGTTTAGATATTGATTTGGCGGTGAAAACTAATAATGGTGTATGATTTTCATATCTCAGTATATAGTTCTTCCTTGATATATGTTTATAGAAATGTGATCCCTATAAATCTTGTGATTCTCCCTTTAGTGAAATTTGATGTGATTCTAGGAATGTATTGGATTTATTTATATGGATCTCATATCAATTTATGAGGGAGGGAAGTCACATTTAAAATTCTAAACCCACCTATGATATCCTATTAGTGTGATCACAAAAAGGAACTTTTGATCGAAATTACATCCATCTTATGGGTTATGATTACTATTCATTAAGGGTATCTATCTCATATGATTGGGGAGAAACTCAAAATTAAAGATACACCTATTTTTCAGGATTTTGTTTATATTTTTATAGAATATTTGGTTGGTCTTACACAAAATCATGAAGTTGGGTTTTCAATAGAAATCATATGTGGTGTTGCACCTATTTCAAATACTCCTTATATAATGGCACCGATTGAGTTATAGGAATTGAATAATAAACTATAAGAGAATATTTATAATGGATTTAAACATCCTAGTTAATCACTTTGGGGTAAACCTATTTTATTTGTTAGTAAGAAAGATGTATCAATGCAACTCCATATTTATTATTGAGAACATAACAAGATCACAATAAAAAACAAGTATCCTATACTCCATATTGATGAATTTTTTTTATCAACTATATAGATCTCAATGCTTTTTTAAGATTGAAATTTGTTCTGGATATCATAAATTTAGATTTAAGAAGTTAGATATACCCAAGATTACATTATGTACAAGTTATCGTGACTGTGAACTTATAGTGACCTCATTTGGTCATACTAATTCTCCCACTATCCTCATGGATTTAAGGAATATAGTCTTTAGAGATTACATTTACTAGTTTGTGGTAATCTTTATCGATGATATTCTTTTTTATTTAAAGTTTAAAGAAGATCATAAAGATAATTTGATAATTTTTCTAAAGCACCTATAGAAGGATAATATTTATGAAAAAATTACCAAGTGTGAATTTTGGTTTTAGAAAGTTTCAGTATTGGGTTATATAATCTCAAATGAGGGTATATCAGTAGACCCTTTAAAGTCATAAGTTATTAAACATTGCCTCAGACCAACCAATATGAATAAGATCCATAGTCATCTTTTTTTGGATATATATTATCAATGTTTTTTTGGAGAATGTTTCTTAGCAATTGAATTCAATCATCAAGTTAACTTAGTAGGGATAAAATTTACATCAGATAAATGAATGTGAGGAATGTTTTAAGGAACATAAGAGAAGGCTAGTGTGCACACCTATGCTTAAACTACCCTGTATTAGAGAAGGGTTTGTAATCTATAGTGATGTATCAAATAAGGGATCGAGATATGTACTCATGCAGAATGATATGGTTATAGATTATGCCTCATGAAAATTGAAGGTCCATGAAAAAAATTACCCAATTCGTGATTTTGAGTTAGTTGTGGTAATTTTTTCATTAATGATTTGGAGGGATTATCTCTGTATATAAAGGTTCGACATATATATTGATCATAAAAGTTTGAAGTATATTTTCACACATAAATTGTTAAATATGTGCCAGATAAGATGGTTGGAGATGATTAATGATTATGACTACTCAATACTTTACCACCTAGGGAAAGTGAACAAGGTGGCAGGTGCTATGAGTGAAAAGGATTATGGTATCTTATTAATGATGATAATCACAAAAAATCCAATATTTCATGACATTAAATTTATGGATATTTAAATATTGAAGTAATGGTAGAAATATTATCTTTCTAAAATGACAGTTCAACCATCTATCCAATTAAAGATTAAAGAGGTGTGCAGGGAAGAAATAGATTTATAAATGATACTGATAAATTTTCATGAGTTTAACCTTGATTTTCATGGAATAAAATGTTCAGGAAACATGTATGTTTCCCTTTAGAAGTAGATTTAAAAAAGGGGATAATGGATAATTCTCATAGTTCTCCATTCTCTATTTATCCTAGATGTATAAAGATGTATAGAGATTTTAAAGAGTATTTATGGTGGGATGGAATGAAGAGAGATATTGTAGAGTATGTTACTTGGTGCTCATTATATTAAAAATTTAAGGCTTAGAGACATAATTCTAATGTAATGTTATAACCATTACCTATTAGAGAATATAAATTAGAACATATCACCATGGATTTTTTTTCAGACTCTCCAAAACATCTAAAGGACATAATTTTATATGGGTTGTAGACAATCTCCTTATGAATTCAGCACACATCATTTCCATCTGATAAGATTTATATCTTAATAAACTTTTTCATTTATACATTAAGGAAGTTTTATTATTGCACGGTGTACCATTACTAATTGTATCTGATCAGGATATGAGGTTTACCTCAATGTTTTGGATAAGTATTTAGTATGATATAGATATAGAGTTAAGTTTCAATATTTCTTATTATCCTCATACATATGGTCAGTATAAGAGGATGATTAAAACTCCATAAAATATGTTGAGATCTTACTCTATAGAATTAAAATGTGGTTGGGATAAACACTTTACTATGGTGGAATTTTCTTACAATAGTAGACTTCTCTCCAGTATTCAGATGGATCCTTATGAATACCTCTATATTGGGAAGTTTAGAAATCAAATATACTACATTGATGTTGGATAAAGAAAGCTATTGGGACTTAGTCTATTTGAAGAAATGTTAGAGAAGTTTATATCCATTCATTATCACATAAGTAGAGCTTAGAGTTGACAAAGGATTCATACTGACAATCATCAGAAAGATCTAAATTTTGAAGTTGGGGATAAGTTATTCCAATGAATATCACTATGGAAGAGGTTGGTGATATTTGGAAAGAAGGTAAAACAAAAACCTATGTATATTTATCTTAAGTTCTTGATTGTATCATTATGGTATCTTATCTATTGAAGTTTTCATCAAATATCTCTCAATTTTATGATGTGTTACTTGTATCTCTCCTGAGGAAGTATATAATCGATAATTAACATGTAATAAACTGAGAGTTTATACCACTAGAGAAAGATATTTCTTATTAAGAAAAGATAGTATAGATTATGGATCATAGAGATAAATTTCTCTAAAATAATACCACTTGAATGGTCAAAGTTTTGTGGTGAAACCACAAATTTAAAGAAGCAGTGTGGTAACCTGAGGATGTGATGGGATAGAGGTATCCTCATATGTGTGTATTAGAGTAATTAATTTAGAGGGAAAAATTAATTTTAATGAGGGTAGAATATGACACCTTATTATTTTTAAATAAAAAATCTTTAGATAATTTTATTTCTTCGATAGTTTGCATTACATGCAACAGTGAGTTTAGAAGAACCACACAACATTACTAAAATATTATGTTTGTGTTATCTTCAATCCGTTGGATTGGTGGGTATGAATACTAATAAATAAATTATAAAAAATATTATTTTTACACATTTATAAAATGAATTAATTAGTTATCAAATCATTATAATTAAAAATAATAAATATATGAAAATAATAGTGATGTCTTTTCTAAAAAATTACTTTTATTCACACAATTTATTTTTATTAATAAACTAAATTAATCACTATTGGTGAATTATTTTAATTAAATTTATAGATTATTTACTTTGTCAAATTTTTTAAACATTCAAAAAACATTTTTTTATGCATAAGATATGAATAAATCTAGTTTTATGCTTAAAAATGTATTTTTCAAAAAACCAGTTTTGTCACATTTTATGAAATTACATTAAAATTAATTTTTTTAATTTATAGGTATTTAATTATATAAAATGAATTAAATATTTATAATTAGGAGTCTCAAATTTGGTAAATATTACCCTTTTATTTTTTGGCAAAATGAATAGTAGATGTGGAAAATTTTATCACTTTAGTAAAGGGTAAATTGGGTTAATCTTGATTAAAAAATGATAAGGCCATAATAATTCATCTTAACTGTTATTGGATGAATTTAATTAAATCCTTAATAACTTAGGTTATAAATTTAGTTTTTTATTGGACACTTTTTCATGAAAATGTCTTATTTGTAATTTAAATCAAAGTAAGTTACAAAATGTCACACTCCTTGTTTTTAATATCTATTATGTCTCCACATAGGGTAAAAAACTAGTTATGAATGAATCTAAGTTTCTATTTTAATATAAATAAAATTATTTTCATGGTATAAATTTATTTATAACATTTAGTAATTATTTCATTACCATAAATTCTTATATAATGTTGGTTCATTATTTCTTCGATTAATAAAAAAACATAATAAAATATTTTAAAAATATTAAAAGAAATATAATTTGAGTGATTTATTCTTTACCATGAATTTTTTTGGTTAATATAAAATATTGGTGTTGTTTTAAAGGATTATATTCTAATTTAAATTTTTTTTATGTCTTCAATTAATTGAATAGTTTTTAAGTTGAATGTAATGATATTTTATGAGAATAATATTTTATTAAATTACTTAAAAATCATTAAAATCGTAAAAATATACAAATGGGATAATATATTGTCCAAAATATCATCCCTTTTCCATTTATAAGTCTTTTTAATATATTTTAATTGATAATTAATTTATTATATTTTAATCTTTTGAGAAATTCCAAAAGTTCTCCTCACCTCAATTATAAAAGGGAACCTCTTCCCTCACTTATTTTCACTACATTGAGACCTATATCTCAAAAAAAATCTACCAATTTCACGTATAAAACACTATATACATTTTCTAGAGGTGATTATCTTCAAAAATGACCAAACTAGAGACCTTTAGATAAGATCTAAAGGAGTCTTCTCCAAGAAGAGGTAATCATCTAAACTGATCTCTTTCTTTTCTAATCATCTTTACCACCAATAAATCTATGGTATTTATAATAAAATAATAGCTTAATTATTTGTAATATACTAAAATGTTATTATGATTATGAATACACCATTATACAGCCTCTTTTCCACCAAATGAGAAGTGAAAATAGTATATGTGCATGTGTACAACTTGTTGTCTACACATAGAGATACTATTCATTTCTCACCTCTATAATTGATGGATGGGTATTATGATGAGTTTAATGTATATATATATGATACTAATGAAATAATAAAGTTTGTGTAATTTTAATATAACATTTACCTTCTTACCTTTGAAACCGTTACAAAACGATAACGTTGTTCAGGTGTACATGTGGATTACCACCTCCACGAAGCGATGTGATTCATTTTTCATTTCCATTTAAAGTGGATAGTAATAAGGATATATTTATTTAATAGATATGATATATATATATATATATCGTGATAATTATTTTTTAAATGTGAATTATTTTTTACCTTTCTTTCATTCCATCCATTGAAAAATGAAAGCGGTATTCAAGCGTATGTACGACTTACCATCTCCATGAATAGTGTAATTCATTTTTGTCTCTATAGATTTTATGGATGACTATAAATATGTATATAATTAATATATATGATATTTATATCATTATAAAAATTCTATATATTATGTCACTAAGAAAATATAGAATTACCTCAACTACTAAACTAAAATACTCATGATAAATAAAATAGTTAACACCCAGAATTGACAATTTTAATAAGGAATTATTGAAAAAAGGGGGTGTTGAAATATTATAGAGGGATCATATAAGATATTATAAGTATGAAAATAAATATTTTATAGAATTATAATATATTAAAATATATAATACATTAATTTAGAGTAATTTTTAAGAAAGGTGAACTCGAGGTAAGATATTTTCATCTCACTTTTATTTATGTAGGAAACATTCCATATTCACCAATTATTTATTTTGTGTGGTATATATAATTCCCTTTAATGTGTTTTTTTATTCTTATTAGGAATTTTGTGGGTATTTACATGTCTATATATGGTTTTTTCATTCATGGGGGTTACTTTTTTAATGTTACCAAAGCGGTAAGGGTTTTTATGTTACAATCTCATTGTTTATCAAGATTATTTGTGATTAAGTTATGATGAAGAAATATTATGATAAAACTCTCAAAATAATCATAAATTTTATTCTCTTATAGTTATTTTTTAAAAATAAATGTATTCCATTCTTTTATATCACTTTTTGTACATAAGAGACCAAAAATATTTTTTAATTAAAATTGACTTCATTTATCTTTTCGGTTGAAAAACCTTTTTATTCCATATCCATATTTTATAAAAAAATTTAATAAAGGTTTTTTTTATTATCCTATTATTTTTTAAAAAAATTCCCCATTTTAAAATTTTTATAAAATGGTTTAAAATTAATCTTTTTATCATTTTCCAAATGAGGTTCTTTTTTACTTTTCTGAAAAATTTATTAAAGGAATTTTTTTTAACTTATACAACATGAATGGATTTTACCTCTGTCATGTAATTCCCCGAACCTAGTTACCCATAGTCGGTGCATTATTACATAACATTGGCATGATCTTAAGGAAATAATGTCTCGAAAGACCGATCATTTTAGTATTATTGGAAACAAGATTCATATATAAGTTCAACTTTACAACTTGAAAATAAATACAACACAAATATGTTTCATTAGAATTATCCAAGCCTCCTAGATTATGCCTTCTGGTCACTCATAACTAACTTCTTCATATCCTGAGAACATGAAACATAAGAAAGGGGTGAGCTCAAATGCTCAGTGAGGGTAAGTAATATAGTGGAAAAAGACATAAATATTAAGAATGGTATATAATTAAAAGCACATGCCTTTACCAATAATAAACATGAATACTTTTATGGAAAGAATATGAGATGAGTAAATAATTCCATAATAAAATATAATCATGGGTATTATATTAGTCGAATGACCATATAAACCATCAATATTATTTCCCTAATGAGGGAATGTATAATGTCGGACATTCTGAAACATTTTGTCAAGGCCTTGGCCAAGACATCTAAAAATGATTAAGGCCTCGGCCAAAACCATAAATCAAAATTTGTAAAGGGCCTTGGCCAATTCCATATCTAGTTGTCTCATGAGACCTATCGTTGCATTGAGGAGCTATATTGGGCTCCACCCGTCACATACTAAGTCTAACACATTCCTCATATGAAAAGGTTTAATCATATCATAAACATTCATATTAAAACAAGCATACGAAATTTCGATACTTTAACCATAAATCATGAATGGTGTAAAAATAGCACATCCATAGTAAAACATATTGAAAAATCTTCAATACAATATGGAAGTTTTTTATCATAATAAATCAACTCCAATGAAACTTAAAATCCATCAAAGGATGTTGACATATATGAAATCAAAACCCTTTTTAGAGAAATATCACTTTCTATTTTGAAATAATTTAAGAGTCACATAATTATAAAATAAAACATTTACTTTTAAAATATTCTTATAAGCTTGTAATGGATGCTTCTACGAGTTTATAATGGTAGAAAATAGCTGCACCCACCGTATAAGTTAAAAAAACATTCTTACCTTAATTTTGTCAAAAAGGTTAAAAAAGACCTTGTTGGGAAAACGACAGAAATATTCCATTATAAACATCTTATAAAAAGTAAAAAAGGGTATAAATTAATTTAACCCATTTTCTATAAAATAGTAAGAATGTTTTGAAATACATTTTTATGAAACATGGATGTGGATGATAAAGAGGTCCCAGTAGATAATTACGTATAAACAACCTCGGATAATGAAGAGATTGTGAAATAAACTCTTACCTTGTACTTTTCCTTAGGTTGGATTTATGGCTAAAGTAAGACCTATAGGATTAAGGGAGGATAGTTTATAGGATATTTGGGTAGAGTTTGGCCAAACCAAAAGGCTTTGAAGGTATGAATAATTGGTTAGAAGTGGTGTCCTTTTATAAGGGGGAGGAGGGGCTCTTTAGGAAAAACTTAAAGAATTAATTTATAATAAATTAATATTCGGTTATAATGGCTCCAAAGTGGATTATTAAAATTATAAGGTTGGTATGTGTCGAAATACTTTCATCCAATAGATTTTAGATAGGTTTGGGTCACTATATTAACCTTATCATTTATATTTAACTCTTAGTTAAATAGTTTGACATTTACCGTGTCACATTGTATTTTTGTATTATATGGTTAATAAACTTACTATATACTTCCAAGAGACCCCCATGTGGTCCATTAATGATACACCTATCATTATATCAGTCCTTTGGACAAACCTTATATTTTTATGAATAGAATATAAATTAATAATATAATATTTTTTTTAAAAACTCATTTATGTCAATTTTGACAATATTTAATAATTGATTTTTTTTTAAGTCTTAACAACTTTATTAATTAGAAACAAATTCATTTAAGCAATCCTAACATTTCATATTAACCAATAAAATTCGTGGATGGCATCAAAACTTTAAATTATATTTATTTTAACTAATTATTTGATTCTTTCATTAATAAATAAAACACTACATCATTATTGTGTCATAAATAAATTTACTTATTCAATGTCTAAAAATTATAAATAAAATACCATTATGTATGAAATATTTTTATATTTCTATTGAATATTTATAGTATAAAATATAACATATATAACCTTATGTAAAAAAATTTTTGCTAAAAGATATATGCTTATGTCATTTTTGTATTTACTTTAACTTAATCAATATAAAGTGTCATTATCACTTAAAAGTGGATCCATGGGGTCCCAAAATCAACCCAAATATGCCCATGGTCGGACATGTATCAACCAATAGGGTCAGGACACGTTTTAGGGTAATTTATTATTATTATAATATTATTTTTTACCCTTATTTACCGGATTTACCCTTTAACCATGGTAAATAAAATATTTACTGAAGTAATTATTCAAAATGTCTAATAATAAAAGTTTCATATTTTCATAATTTTGACCTCTTGATTATAAATATGGAATCCATTTTTCTTAATTCAAAACACAGTAGTGGCAGAAATTAATTTAAAATTAATTCCCGCTGTCAAAACATAAAGCGTGTTTTTAAGAAATAATAACTTTCAAAGATTGACACTTGTTTATGTTTTGTTTAAATGTGAAATTATGTCCATTGAACAAAATTGTATTAAATGGTAAAAATATATTCTAAATATACTTTAAAATCACTCAAATTCAAAATTTATCACTATTAAATATTTCGATTAAAAAGATGTTTTTAATTAAAATTTAGTAATTTTCACTATTCATCAAAATATGAAAGTTTTTAGAAAAAAACTAAAATTTCACCCTAGGATAATTTTGATATTCCAACTCCAAAAATGAATCCCATTTTGAAAGATAAAATTGATAAAATTTCAAAATGTGGATATTACTATTCCTAACGGCTAGTTTGATTAGTTGTGGTGTGTGTTAGAACGCGAAGTTGTGTACAACACACGCTACTGTATTATTCAAAGGAAAAGGTACCGTGGAAGCTTGGGGTGTTACATTCTCCTCTAATTAAAATAATTTCATCCTTGGAATTTCTATAATACTACTATATAAAAATACTCGGGTGGTTCTTCATCATAAGTTCCTCGGGTTCCCACGTTGCCTCTTCCTTCTTATGGTTTCTCCATAGAACTTTTACCCGACGAGTCATCCGGTTTCTCAGCACTTGTTCTCTTGTATCAAGAATCCTGATGGGATTTTCGCAATAAGACAGATCAAGTTCTAGTTCTACTTCCTCATAAGTGAGTACATGTGTTGGGTCAGGCATGTATTTCCTCAACAGTGATACTTGGAACAAATCGTGAACTTTGGAGAGATTTGGCGGCATTGCCAAATGATAAGCTACAACCCCTAATAATTCTAAAATTTTGAATGGTCCAATGTACCTGGGACTCAATTTTCCCTTCTTACTGAAACATATAACACCCTTACATGGAGATACCTTTAAGAAAACATGATCTCCTACCTAAAATTCCAAATCCTTCCTTCAGTTATTGGCATAGCTCTTCTGCCTACTTTGAGCTGTTTTGATGTGGTTCTAGATTACCTTCACCTTTTCCATCATTTCCTCCACCAGTTGAGGGCCTAAAAGTTTTCTTTCACCAACATCATCCCAAAAGGTTGGTGTGCGACATCTCATTCCGTATAACGCTTCATATGGTGCCATCCAAATACTTGAATGGAAGCTATTGTTATAGGAAAATTCTACCAGAGGTAAATATTGATCCCACATACCTTGAAAGTCAAGTGAGCATGATCTCAACATGTCCTTTAAGGTTTGAATAGTCCGTTCTGATTATCCATAAGTCTGGAGGTGGTAATCAGTGCTTAAATGAAGTCCATTATCCATGGCTTTATGAATACTTTCCCAGAATCTTGAAGTGAAACGGGGATCACGATCATAAACAATCGATAAGGGTACTCCATTAAGTCTCAAAACTTCATTAATATATAGTCTTTCTAGACGTTCAAGTGGTATATACTCTCTTATATCAAGAAAATGTACTGACTTGGTAAGATGATCAATAATAACCCATATTGCATCGTTCCTTCTAGGAGTATTTGGTATCCCCATGACAAATTCCATCGTAATATTATCCTATTTCCACTCCGGTATGGGAAGAGGTTTCATAACTCCTCTAGGCTGTTACCTTCCGTCTTTCACTTGTTGAAAAACCATACATTTTAACACAAAATTAGCAATCTCCCTCTTCATGTTGTCCCACCAAAAATGTTCCTTCAAATATCTATACATTTTGGTGCTCCTAGGGTGTATTGAGAAATTGGAGCTATGAGCTTTATCTAACAATTCCCTTTTCATATCAAGTATATCGGGAACACAAAGTCTCTTCCCATATATCAAAATTCCTTCTTCATACACAAAGTCTCTCAATCTCCCATCATTCATAGCTTTAATCTTCTTTTGAAACTCATCATCACCAGTCTGAGAACTCTTTATCCTTTCTATTAAGATAGTTTGGCAACCATTTGAAAAAGTATCGATGTTTCACCATCCATGGTAATTCCCATATCCTTATTCACTAGATACATGAAAATAGGATCCCTTTCAGTTCTCATCATGTTCAAAACTACATGATCTTTTCTTCTCAAGGCTTCTATCACCTTATTTTCCTTCCCCGGGTGGTAGTTTATCATGCAATCATAATCCTTGAGTAGTTTAAGCTATTTCATTTGCCTCATGTTGAGTTCTTTCTGTGAAAAAATGTACTTCAAACTCTTGTGATTAGTATAAATCTCACATTTTTCACCATAGATATAATGTCTTCGTATCTTCAAAGAAAAAATTACAGCAGCTAACTCAAGATCATGAGTAGGATAGTTTTGCTCATGAATTTTTAGTTGTTGTGATGAAAAGGAAATAACTCTATCATTCTACATAAGGACACAACCAAGTAAATTCTTTGAAGCATCACTATAAATAACAAACCCATCATTACCCGATGGTAGAGTCAATATAGGATCATTGACTAATCTTCTCTTAAGTTATTCAAAACATTATTCACACTATTTTCTCCGAACAAATTTAACCCCTTTACGTGTGAGCTTTGTTAATGGGTTAGCCAATCGGGAAAAGTTCTGGATGAAACGCCGATAATAACCTGCTAAGCCAATAAAACTGCGTACCTTGGTTATACTCGTTGGTGATGGTCATTCATGGATTTCTCTTGTCTTAGAAGGATCAACATAGATTCCATCCTTAGAGATAATATGGCCAAGAAAATATATCTCCTAAATCCAGAATTCACACTTGCTAAACTTCTCATATAATTCATGTCTTCTATGAGTCTTCGGGATAATGCGCAAGTGATTTTCATGATCTTCGTAGATTTTGGAGTATACCAAGATATCATTAATAAATACCACCACAAAATCATTGAGATATTACTTGAAAACTCTATTCATTAGATCCATGAATACAGAGGGTGCATTAGTCAATCCAAAAGGCATTATTGTAAACTCGTAATACCTGTACTTGGTTCGAAATGCTGTCTTCAGAATGTCTTCCTTCTTCACACACAACTGATGGTATCCAGATCGAAGGTCAACCATTGAAAATTATTGAGCTCCATGAATTTGGTTGAATAAATCATCAATGCGAGGTAGGGGATACTTGATCTTTATTGTTATAACATTGATCTCCCTGTAGTCGATACATAACCTCATAGATCCATATTTCTTTTTAACAAAAAGGACAGGGGCTCCCCATGGAGAAACACTAGGGTGAATAAATCCCTTATTACTCAATTCCTCTAATTGTTTCTTTAGTTCAGCTAATTCCACAGTGGTCATTCTATAAGGGGTCTTTGATATAGTCCTTGAACCAGGAATTAAATCAATGGAAAACTCAATTTCTCGTTATGGAGGATGTCCAGGTAAATATTATGGAAACACATCAACATATTCTCTCACAATAGGTACATCCTCTATTTGAACATTCCTTTCCTCACCCATAGTCATTTAATTCTCTTCCTCCCCAATAATTGAATTTAGTTGAGCTACTGGGGGTGGATCTAGGTAAGAATTAGGGGTGATAATTCTTCTCTAAAGATAAGGTGTTCCTTATCATCATCATCAAAAATAGTAACCTCCTCCTTCTTATAATAAATTTTTGAATCATGGTCCGAAAGCCAATCCATACCGAGGATTATAGAAAATTAAATCATAGGTATGAGGATGAGATCCGCAGATAAAGAACATTTATGTGCTCTAATGGGGACTGATTCACAAAACATTGTTGCAATGATACTTCCCTTAGGAGTTTTGACTGACAACTCCCTTGTTAAATCAAATTGGAAATATATAATTTTCTTAGAAAACTAGGAAGATATGAAACAATGTGATGATCCAGAATCAAATAAATCATTTTCTAAACTTTATGAAACCATTAAATTACCTGCCACCACATCTTTCTAGGATTCTACCTCAACAGTAGTGATTGTATAAGCTTGGCCTTGGTCCCTAGTCCTTTTCTGAGGTAAGTTTCCCTGACGCTTAGGAAATTCATTTTCATAATGTCCCATCTCCCTGCAATTGTAGCATTGAACATTGGTAGCGTCTTTCTTTCCTTTACAATCACCATCTAGATGGCCTTTCTGTCCACACTTGTAGCATACTCCTTTTCCTTTTAGATAGGCACCAGGGTGCTTCCTTCCGCAATTATCACAAGGTGGAAATTCAGTTCTTCCCTTCTTCCCTGTTTCATTATTTCCTTTCCCAGAGTGTTCAACATATCTCTTCTTCTCTTTCTTTGATTTAAAGTCATAAGACTTAGAGAATTATTTTTTTGTCTTGATAGCACAAGAGACAATATCTTCGTATGACGAGAAGGATTGTAAGACCAATTCTTGACGGAGAAACAGTTTTAACCCATCAATGAAACGATCAATCTTACTTCTTGGGTTACGTATATAATTTGCAGCATACCTTGATAACCTTGTAAATTTTGCCTCATACTTTGAGACATTCTCATCCTCCTTTTGTCTCAGACTCATAAATTTCCTTTCCATATTTTCTCGATGGTTAGGAGGAAAGTATTTTTCTAAAAACAGATCTTTGAACTCCATCCATTCCATATTTGATACTTCATCATCTTCCTTCGTTTTTTGAATCAATGACCACCATTGATCAGCATCTCTAGTGAGGTGGTAAAGTGCCATGATAACTTTTTCCCTTTAACTACTCCACAAGGCATATAATATTTTCTCTAAAGAATTTATCCATTTCTTAACTACTAAGGGATTTGTACTCCCATTGAATGTTGGTGGTTTTTTCCTCATGAAGTGATCTAATATTAATCCTCCACACTGTGGATCAGGGTGCTCTATACAAGTAAGGTTATTATTCATAACCTGAGTGAGTTTTCCTAGTATGGTGATTAGCTGATCAGCACCAGTTGCATCACCAGCTCTAATATAATTATCTTGAGTAGGAGGGAAATACCTATATGGAGTTCGTGCATTGATACAGTTTCCATTACTTCCACTAGGATCCATTTCAAAACAATGGCATAAACTAGATTAGTTTATGAATCGAAATATATAATTCCAAACTTTTAAAACACATAACATAAATTGAACAGCTTTTGGATATAATCCATAATCATAAAAATGTTTTCTTTGAGGAAGTATATACTCATAAACCCTTCATAATGGTTTGTAAAGAAAATGATAATAATCCTAATAAAATCCCCTGGGAGTGTCGTAACCAAGAGTGCAGCAAGGTCCGTTGTAGTGCACCAGTTCCCGTTCAAGTCTAGCACAAAGCGGTGTTTTGAGGTTTTACCCCTAGGTACATATGTTCCAGAGCCGCCTCTACCTTCTCGTATCCATACAGGGATGCATTGCTCGGAAAACTCAAAAAATCTCTACAATACCAATATTCTAGGAAGTTCTTCTATACTAATCCTCAAAGTCTATCTTAGGTCTATGTGCTCTAATCAGAGTTTATCTAAATCTAGTTTCCAAGGTCTGTAATAAACTTCCTCTGATAACAACTATAACGCCCTGACCCCAGTTACCCAGAGTCGGTGCATTATTGCATTATTACATAACATTGGCATGATCATAAGGAAATCATGTCTTGAAAGACTGATCAGTTTAGTATTATTGGAAACAAGATTCAAACATAAGCTCAACATTACATATTGAAAAGAAATAAAACACAAATATATTTCATTAGAAACATCAAAGCCTCCTAGATTATTCTTGCTGGTTAATCATAACTAACTTCTTCATATCCTAGGAAAATGAAACATAAGAAAGGGGTGAGATCAAATGCTCAGTAAGGTTAAGTGATATAATGGAAAATGACATAAATATTAAGCATGGTAAATAATTGAAACCACATGCCTTTACCAATAATAAACATGAATACTTTTATAGAAAGAATATGAGCTGAGTAAATAATGACATAATAAAACATAATCATGGGTATTATACTAGTCGAATGACCACATGAACCATCAATATTATTTCCATAATGAGGGAATGTATAATGTCGGAAATTTTGAAACATTTTGTCAAGGCCTCGGCCAAGACGTCTAAAAATGATTAAGGCCCCAGACAAAACCATAAATTAAAATTAGGAAAGGGAATCGGCCAATTCCACATCTAGTTGTCTCATGATACCTACCGATGCATATAAGAGCTATAGCAAGCTCCACCCATCACTTACTAAGTCCAATACATTCCTCATATGAAAAGGTTTAATCATATCATAAACATTCGTATTAAAACTAGCATACAAAATGTCAATAATTTAACCATAAATCATGAATGGTGTAAAAATAGAACATCCATAGTCAAACATATCACAAAACATTCAATACAATATGGAAGTTTTGTATCATAATAAATCTACACCAATGAAACTTAAAATCCATCAAAGGATGTTGACATAGATGAAATCAAAACCCTTTTTAGAGAAATATCTCTTTCTATTTTGAAATCATTTAAGAGTCACATAATTATAAAATAAAACATTTAATTTGAAAATATTCTTATAATCTTGTAAGGGAAGCTTCTATGAGTTTATAATGGTAGAAAATAGCCTCACCTGCCATATAAGTTAAAGAAACATTCTTACCTTAATTTGGTCGAAAAGGTTAAAAAGGACCTTGTTTAGAAAACGACAGAAAGATTCCATTATAAACATATTATATAAAGTCAACATGGGTATAAATGAATTTAACCCATATTCTATAAAATAGTAATAATTTTTTGAAATACATTTTTAAGAAACATGGATGTGGATGATAAAGAGGTCCCAGTGGATAATTACGTATAAATAACCTCGGATAATGAAGAGATTGTGAAATAAACCCTTACCTTGTACTTTCCCTTGGTCGAGGGTAGGTTAAACTCCTGTATAATGGTGAAATAATTGTTATTAAATTATAGAAGAATCATATACATTAATATGATATCATATATGATCTTTTAATATTGCTTTGTTAATAATATTTTAGTATTATCGTCGTTTTTGGTGTTCACTTACTCGTTTTCTTTTATATGTTTTGTTACATAAGTCATGTTTGTTATCCATAGGTTTTATATTATTCATATCCAGAATGATATAAAATAATTAAACATTATTTTTAATCATCAAATGAAAATTATTCTTGAATGGATACGATGGGGAATGAATCTTATCGCGTTCGGGGAGACGGTAGTCCGTAGGTACGCACGAGCGACAATATCATTCTTTTGATATTAAAATAATATATAATTGGATGGTATATCATATATAAAGAATCATTATAATGTTATATTTATTATTTACATGAATTACACATCATTATTATAACCATCCAAATAATAATGTATTGAATAACAATTACACCACGATGTGGAGACGGTAGGCTGTACGTACGCACGTATGGTGACATGTCATTCAAATGATGGATAAAATACTGAATACGGTTGTACCATATTTATAATGACATCAAATTATATAGAAGATACCGGAGTTATTATTTTATAATGTAAATAACAAAGAAATAAAAAGTTGAAGAAGAAAGGAACTTGAAATAGGGTGGTGAAAACATTACCTCTTTCTCAGGTTCTTCCTTTTGATTTGATCAAAAGGGATCCTTAGGTTGGATTTATGGAAAAATTAAGGACTCTTGGATTAAGGTAGGATATTTGAGAGGGTATTTGGGCAGAGTTTGGTGGAACCAAAGGCTTTTATGGTATAAATAATTGGATAGAAGTGGTTTCCTTTTATAAGGGGGAGGAGGGGCTCTTTTAGAAAAACTTAAAGTATTAATTTATAATAAATTCATATTCAGTATATAATGGATAAAAAGTGGATTATTAAAAGTATAAGGTGGGTATGGGTCTAAATACTTTCATCCAGTAGATTTTAGATAGGTTTCGGTCACTATATTAACCTTATCATTTATATTTAACTCTTAGTTAAATAGTTTGACATTTACCATGTTACCTTTTATTTTTATATTATATGGTTAATAAACATACTATATACTTCAAAGAAACCCCCAAGTGGTCCATTAATGATACAAATATCATTATATAAGTCCTTTTGCAAAACCATATATTTTTAGGAATTGAATATCAATTAATAATATAATATTTGTTTTAAAAACTCATTTTTGTCAATTTTGACAATATTTAATAATTGATTTTTGTTAAAGTCTTATAAACTTTATTAATTCGAACCAAATTCATTTAAAAAATTATAACATGTCATATTAACTAATAAAATTCTTTTATGGCACCAAAACTTTCAAATTATATTTATTTTTACTAATTATTTGATTCTTTAATTAATAAGGAAAATACTGCATCATTATTGTGTCATAAATAAATTTAATTATTCAATGTCTAAAAATTATAAATAAAATACCATTATGTATGAAATCTTTTTATATTTCTAATTAATTTTTATAGTCGAAAATATAACATATATAACTCTATGTAAAAATTGTTTTTCTAAAAGATATATTCTTATGTCATTTTTGTATTTACTTTAACTTAATTAATATAAAGTGTCATTATCACTTACAAGTAGATCCATGGGGTCCCAAAATCGACCCAAAGATGACCATGGTCAGACATTTATCAACCAATAGGGTTAGGACACGTTTTATGGTAATTTATTATTATTATATTATTATTGGTTTACCCTTATTAACCGGATTTACCCTTTAACCACGGTAAATAAAATATTTATTGAAGTAATTATTCAAAATGTCTAAAAATAAAAGTTACCTATTTACACAATTTGGAACTCAAGATTATAAGTATGGAATACATTTTTCTAAATTCAAAACACATAAGTGGAAGAAATTAATTTAAAATTAATTCCTGCTGTCAAAACAAAAAGCGTTTTTTAAGAAATAATAATTATCAAAAGATTGACAATTTGTTATGTCTGGTTTAAATGTAAAATTATGTCCAATGACCAAAATTGTATTAAATGGTAAAAATATATTCTAAATATACTTTAAAACCACTCAAATTCTTAATTTA
The DNA here is from genome assembly GCA_963277665.1 of Viscum album. NCBI lineage: Eukaryota > Viridiplantae > Streptophyta > Magnoliopsida > Santalales > Viscaceae > Viscum > Viscum album. The sequence goes on along the minus strand of OY728123.1, from coordinate 919,139,183 downwards.
TCACTACTAATTATTTTGATTAAAAAAGTTGTTTTTAATTAAAATTTAGTAATTTTCACTATTCATCAAAATATGAAAGTTTTCAGAAAAATACTAAAATTTCAACCTTGGATAATTTCGATATTCCGAATCCAAAAATGAAGTCCATTTTGAAAGATAAAATTGATAAAATTTCGAAAAGTTGGTATTACTATTTCTAACGGCTAGTTTGATTAGTTGTAGTGTGTGTTAGAACTTGAAGTTGCGTACAACACAGGCTACTGTATTATTCAAAGGGAAACATACCATGGAAACTTGGGGTGTTACAGTCATGTCTAGTTTTTTCTTATTTTTTTAATGTTTCCTTTACAATTTTACATGCTTATTTGAAAATAAAATATTTTCCTTTATAATTTCACATTAATTTTTAATAATTGATTTCAAAATATAAATGATATTTTCCTCTAGAATTTTTTAATGTTATTTTAATGTTACTTTTATTCATGAAAGGAAACAACCCTTGATATTTCTTATTCTTTTCTGGTGATATGATCCAATTATACCATCCTTATTGTTTCTATGGATGGTTTAGTTTTATTATGGCACAGTTTTTATGAAACCTGTTCATTTTTCATGGGTTATGATATGATGAAATATTTAGGAAACCCATTTCATTTCATGGGATCTAATATGATGATTGGTTTATGATCTTATGGAACAAATAATTGTGATTTCCATTATGTGGTAAGTGGGACCTATATCTCCCTCCATTACATTGGGTAAGGTTTTATATCTCATGAGATAACTATGAGATGAAATTCAACATGATTGATCTATTATGGGATGCAAGTCGATGTGCTTGATCAACTATCGGATATAGGTTGTGAAGTCTAGTCTATAATGATTTGATAGTCTTGGTAGTTAACCTTGACATTATTAAATGGTTTTTACTCCTATTTTGGTGCCACACTTTATGACATGAGCTTATTATTCATGATTTATTTATGATAATTCTTCAGTATTATTATTCTTTTCTTTTGAAATGATAAATTTTTGTGCCATGATTCATGATTATGATCTATGATAGATTTAGTATGGACTTTGTAAGTCATGTTCATAATCTCATACTCTTATTATTATGATATGATTTTTTATGATCATAGATTTATGTCTTCCATGTTTACCCTTACTAAACATCTTATATCACCCTTTTCTTATGTTTCCTTTCACTAGGTTACAAAAAAATGTATTATGAATTATATATCTAAAAGGTTTCTAGTTACGAAGAAATAAATGGAAGATGATATAGATATTTTATGAACCAGTTGTTTATGTTTCCTAGTTTCCAATGATATTATACCTATATTATTATGGAATGGATCATTATGTTGGGTAGAGAATATTAATCTATTTATATGTAATATATATGTATGAAAATTATGGGTCATTATAGAATTGGGAGAATTTAATTTAAAATTAAACCTACTAACACGATGAAAAAATGGTTTCCCAAAGAAAAAGTTTCCATAAGTATAAAAAGTTTTTTTATCAAAATTCAACTTGAATTTGATTCCAATAAACTAAATGGGAATAATCCTAATATAATTTTACTATTTTTACTTTTAAACAATTTTAAAATAAGATAAAACTTAGTAAATTCTTTAAAGGGAAAGGCAGTTTTCAATAAAAATCTATATTCTTAACTATTCATCATAAAATTAATATTTTCAAAAAATAATCAGAAAATAAATTTAAGATTATTTTGATATGTTGATTTCAAAATAGATTTTAATTTTTTCAAAAACATTTTCTAAAAGTGTTACAAATTAATTTTATTATATTTTCACAAAAAGTAATGAAAATTGTTTTTTGAGAAAAATGTATTTTCAAATCATATAAAGACTTCACCCAAAATTAAGTTCTTATTTATCAATATATTTTATTTATTTAAAACTATCAGGCTTAGTTTTAAATTTTTTTATTCCTATTCATACTTCCAAATTTAATGGCTATGTTATAATGGTCAGGTTTAAATATTAATATTTTTAATATTATATTATGCTTCATCACAACTCGGTTCTACGTGTAACGCAAGCTATTGAAGAAATTAAATTTATTTGAAAAACATATATTTCATAAAATATCATGGTTTTACATCCTACCCTCCTTAAAATGATCTTGTCTCTTTAAACTTCATCACACTAATATAAACAAATTAGGATACTTCTACCATAATGTATCCTCAAGTTACCATGTAGCTTCCTTAAAATGGTGGTTTCACTACAAAACATTGACTGTGTGAGTGGTCTAGTTTTATATAAATTTATCTCTATGATCCAAAATTTCTATCGGTTGTTCTTCATAGAAAATATCATGATTCGGTTGTATGACCTATGAGTTCAGTATATGTGATGGATTATGTATGTACTGAATCAAGAGATATAGATGGAACACATAATGAACTTGAGAGAGGTTTGATGGAAACTCTAAGTGATAAGATAACACCCTTACTCAATCATGAATCTCAATGGGGAAAATATACTTTGGGGTAAACTATACTTTTTTTATGAATCTTATGACCTTATTCCATAGAGAAATTCATAGAAATAACTTTTCACCATCTTCAAACTCTAAATCATGATTATGATTATTAGTATAACATTTCTACTAACCCTGAGCTTTTTTGATGTGTTTTTGAATATATATGAATTTCACTACCATTTCCACATCTAACTTAGGTAAAATTATCTTTTTATCTCCAACTTCATCCCAAAATGTTGGTGTTCTGGAGTTCTTTCCATAGAGGGATTTATAAATATCCATCTAAATTCTTGAGTGAAATATATTATTGTATGAAACTCGACTAGAGTAAGGTTTTTATCTCAACCACATTTGAAATACATAGGAAAAGATCTCAACATATACTCTAGGGTGTGAATAGTCCTACCAGGTTGACCAACTATCTAAGGATGATACAAAATACTGAAACTCAACTCTCTATCCAAATCTTGTTAAATACTTCTCTAGAACTTCGAGGTAAACCTCATATCCTGATAAAATATAATAGAATGTGGTACTCCATGTAACCTTGCTACTTCCTTAATGTATATACAAGAAAACTGATCAGGAGATAAATATTCTCTAATAGTGATGATATATGCTAACTTCATAAGGTTATTGACTACAACCTACATAACATTGTTCCCTTTAGATGTTTTGGGGATTCTGATACCAAAATCCATAGTGACGTTTTCCCATTTCCATTATGTTATGGGTAATAGTTATAACATCCCCTTAGATGTTTATCTCTCAGGATTAACTTATTGAAATACCAAGCATCGAGATAAAAGATCTAAAATATCTCTCTTTATTTTATCCACCCAAAAATACTCTCTCATATATCTATATATGTTTTTACTCCCAAGATGAATAGAGAATGAAGAACTATGAGCCACCTCTAATAGCTCCTTCAAATCTAGTATAGATGGAACACATATATAATTCATGAACCTTATCATTCAGTCACAATTTAGGTTAAACACATGAACATTTTGGACACTCTATTGAAGCACTACATCTTCCTTTTACACCTCTTAATCTTCACATGGAAAGATGATTGAACGCAAATTGGAGAAAGATATAATTTCTCCCCTTCCTTCATGATTTCAAGATCCATCCTTTGAAAATCCATAAATATTGGATTTTTTGTTATCCTCGTCATGGATAAGATAGTATAATCCTTTTAACTCAATGCATCATTCACCTTGTTCTCTTTCCCATGGTGGTAATGTATTGATAAATAATAATCATTAATCAGTTCCAACCATCACCTCTACCACATATTCACCTCTTTTTTATGAATATATACTATAAAATATTATGATCAGTATATATATCACACCTTTATTCATAAAGATAATTCCTCCATATCATTAATAAAAAATTATCGTAGCAAACTCCAAATAATGAGTTGGGTAATTTTTCTCATGGGCCTTTAATTTTCATGAGGCATAAGCTATCACCATATCATTCTGCATGAGAACGCATCCCAATCTATTATTTAATGCACTACTACATATTAGAAACCCTTATCCACAATAGGGTATTATAAGAACATCTCCACTAACTAACCTCCCCTTCAGTTCCTTGAAATGTTACTCATATTCATCTATCCAAAGAAACTTGGAACCCTTCCTAGTTAACATGGGGATTTGATTAGATAATTATGATGAATTATCTAAAAAACTTCAATAATATCCATTAAAACCAAGAAAAAATCAAATCTCAGTCATATTGGTTGGTTTGGTTCAATGTTTAATAGCCTCCACCTTTCATGGATCACTGATATATCCCCACTTGAAATTATATGAACAAAAAATGAAATTTTTTTAGATAAAATTCACACTTATTAAATTTTTCATACAACTTATCCTTTTATATGGCCTTTAATACAATCCTAAAGTGATCTTCATGCTCTTAGTTTCTCTTTCAAGTTTTCCCTTTTTCTCAACATTCTTGGGGCAATTTATAGTGTAAGGAATTTTCTTCAAAGATCAATTTCTGGGTTTGATGAATCTAGAATAAATCCTTTCAAACATAGGAATGCATCCAATGGAGGGGGGTTAGCTTAGTATTTAAATTCCTTTACTACAGAGAGCCAATTTCTGAATCCACTGAACACCTGTTTTTTAACATCCAATGGGATAGTACTGTTTGGGTTCATTCAGACAATTCACAAGCTAGAAAAACCAGTAGTTTACTACGAAGATATTACATCAATGGTGGTTCCAAGGTGAGAATAGATCCAGTGTAGAAAGGAAGGCTAGAGCTCTAATCCTATCTGTTGGAAGCTAGATTATATGGTCTTATAGAAATTTTAAACGACATCAATATTCTCTAGATACCACCACTGGTATCATTTTTAAAACTAAAAACTCAATCTTGGACCTGGTTAGGTTATGAAAAGAGGTGGAGACTGTACCTTCCCTCAAGAACCCAATTCCATTGTTCCCCTCTAATATGAATTACTCTATGATTCAGGGGAGGTAGATCAAATGGAATCCTCCCCTTCAGGGGAACAAACTTAATACTGATGGATAATTCTCCATGGGGTATATGAGTGGTGGAGGAGTGATCAGAGATAAAAGAGGTTTATTTATTGAAGATTTTTCACCATTCATTAGAATTGGTAACTCCCTTAAACTAAAATCCCAAGATAGGCTCAAAGGTCTGCTCCTATGTAATCAAAATCATATTATTATTAGAGAAATTGAGATTGATTCATTAGCATTTTATAATTAAATGATAGGTAAAGGGCCCACTCATTGGTCCATTGAATACTCTATCAGAATATTCAAGGGGTTGTTTCACAAACATAGGACCATTCTATAACGACCCATTCTTTATATACATGGTTAATACTTCAAAATTGAAGCATAATTATTACAACATATAACAAAACCATGAAAGGACCGTATAGTTATAGTGTCTTTAGAAACTAGGAAACATAAACAACTGGTTCATAAAGCATCTACATTGTCTCCCATTTATTTCATTATATCTATAGTCCTTTTGGCATATATTAATTAATATCTTTCTTCCTGACCTAGGGAAAGAAAACATACAAAAGTTTGAGCTCAAATGCTCAGTAAGGGTAAAAAAAGAAATATCAATTACATCACATTCATAAGAACATAACATTTTGGAAATCTTAACCTGCAAAAAATTCCTAATTTCTTAACATGGGATAAATCATAGTAGTGAAATGTAATCCCAATAATCATAACTTAAAACATGATACTTTGTGGCATACACACATAATCATAGAGAATCATTTCTTAGTGGTCAAGACTCATATCCAAGACTATCTTAGCGGACAAAGTCCATTTCTGAACTGAGTTCACTCCTCGTTTCAGTCCTGTTTCACTGAACCGGTTTAACCTGCCATTCTAGCCATGTCTATCTCATGAGATATAAATATTTACCCAATGAATTGGAGGGAGATATAGGTCCCACCCATCTCATAATGATACCATTCTTATGTGTTTCACAAAATCATAAATCATACATCATTGCATAACCCATGTAATAAAAATCGGATTCTTAAACATCGTGACATCATAAAAAAAAATTCGTATAAGATAAAGGAATTCATAAAATTAATTCCATCACAACATAATAAAACCAATTTAATAATAGCGATAGAAACAGAACCCTATATTATCTTAGATGGAAAATACTTTTGATAAAACACTTGAACTCCATTCTTGAAGAAAATATCCTTTCTACTTCAAAAACATTTTTCCTTTATTAATATGTCATACAATTTTAAAATAAAAGAAGTTGATTAAAAATAAACTTTAAAACTTTTAAAGGAAGCTTCTTGGAAATAATGTTTTAAAAATCCATTCATGCCGTATAAGTTAAAAAAACATTCTTCTCGTACTTTTGTCGGGAAAGTCAAAAAGTAACTCGTACAAAAAACGACAAAAGATTCCTTTCATACATTTTACTAAAAACTCACCAAAGGGTAAAATTGGATTTAAACAATTGTATGAGGATATAAATAATATTACATATTGAGGAAACATGGATTTGGATGATAAATATTCCCCAGTAAATTCTGAAATATAAACAATCTCGGATAAAAATTGAGATTGCGAGATTGTCCCTTACCTTAGGTCCAATTTGGTTCGTAAGTGTCCGAACTTCCTGTATAATGATTTAAATAATGTCATTGACTTATTCCAGAATCATACTCATTGTTATGATATCATATATGGTCATATTCTTATCTTCTTATTAGTAATATTTCATTGCTTCTTGTTATTCGGGTGTTTATTACTTTTTGTTCTTATGCGTGTTTTGTCGAATAAATTTTTATTCTTATTTTTAGGTTATAGATACCTCATTTCCAGAATGGTATTAGTGTAATATATATCATATTTATTCACTCAATTCATTTATGTAATCATTATGCAATGAAAATCATGTAGAACGAGTCGCATCACATCGTGGAGACGGTATTCTGTACGTACGCACGAGCGATGATATCATTCCCATAATCATGGAATTGTATTGGAGTGTATGTATACTATTTCAGAATCAATATCACTTTACAATAATCATATATATTTATTATTTACACCATTATACCCATCCAAGTAAGTTTGTGGTGGAAAATAGATTACACCACGGTGTGGAGACGGTATTTCGTACGTACGCACGTGCGGTGATTTCGTTTTCCGTAGGATGGATAGATGGTGAAATAGGGTTGTTTCATACTTATAATAACATATAATTATATGAGTGATACTGATTTTATTACTTCATAATAAAACAACTAAAGAAGAAGAAGTGGAAGAAGAAATAAAGTTGAAAGAATCGGTAACAGACATTACCTCTTTTTTGATGCGCCTCTTTGAGACCTCCTTTTAGGGCACTAAAATTGGTCTTTGAATAAGACCAGGACCTCTATGATGTTTCTAGGGAAGTGGAGAGGAGAAATTGTCAGGGTTTGGCCGAGCTTGAAGGCTCAATGTGGTGTGAGGAAGAGAGGGAGGAGGTGCCCTTTTATAAGGGAGGAGAGGGGCACCTTTGGAAAAACTAAAAATATTATTTTATTATAAAGTCATATTCTGTTTTAAATAGCTCCAAATTGAGTTATTTCGAAGATAAGGTGGGTATGGGTCGAAATCCTCTCATCAAATAGAATTTAGACAGGTTTAGGTTTCTATTTTAACCCTATCATTTAGATTTAACTTTAAGTTAAACAATTTTACTTTTACCATGTCTTCTTGTTTTCTTACACTATAAGGTTAATAAACATACTATAAAAAGACAAAAGAACCCCAAGTTGTTTATTATTAATATATATAACCATATATAAGTCATTTGGCCGAACCTTAGATTTTTAGGAATAAAATAACAATTAATAATATAATATTTGTTTTAAAAACTATTTTATGTCAATTTTGACACTATTTGGTAATTGATTTTTGTGAAAATCGTAACAGAAAGATTAGTTCGAAAAAAGTTAATTAAATAAATACTAACATTTCATATTAACATATAAAATTATTGTAATTCATAAAAAGTTTCAAGTTACATTTATTTGGGTATTTATAACATCAATTATGTCAATATTTCATTAATAAGATAATTACTGCATCATCATTGTGTTATACATAAATTAAATTCTTTATTATCTAAAAATTAAAAATAAAATACCATTATGTAGGAAATATTTTTATCTTTCTAATTAATATTTATAGTCGAATTTATCTTATGTATTACTCTATATTAAAAATAATATATTTATTAAACTTTGATTTTAACTATTTTAACCCTTCTTTAAATAAATTAATAATAAATGTCCTAATCTAATCCAAGTGGGCCTAAATGGTAATATTTTGTTACTAAGGTTGTTTTTGGTCGAATTACACTTATCCAATAGAATTAGGACATGTTTTATGGTAATAATAATATCATTTTTACCCTTAATTACCCTATTTACTTTTAACTGTGGTAAAAAAAAGTAAAAAGTTACTATTCACCAAAAATTATTTTCATCTCATTGAACCACATTTTACTTACTGACATCAACCGTGTCTCTTGGATTTTTGAAATTCCATTCACAAAAGTGGTAAAATTAAGTTTTATGTAAATTTGAAAATTCTCCTAGGAGGTGGGTAAAAGACGGTCAAAAGTTCAATAAAATTTTTATATATCTAAAATTATTATAAAATGACTCCAATGAATTACATTGAACTTATATAGGTATTATGTATCAATTTTGACCTAAAATAAATTTAAATAAAATAAATAATTATTTAAATAAAAAGTCGGTTTTTAAATAGTAACCTAGTGTTTTCACTATTCATTAAAAATTGAAAGTTTTCAGAAAAATACCAAAATTTCACCCTGGGATAATTTCGATATTTTGAATCCAAAAATGAAGTCAATTTTGAAAAATAAAATTTACAAAATTTCAAAAAGTGGTTATTACTATTCATAACCGCTAGTTTTAATAATATTTTAATAGCTTGTTGTTGTTTAGTGAAACTCAGTATTGCGTACAACGCAAGCTATCGAGTAAAGTTGCAATTACGTGTAAAGCAAGCCAAGATAGTATTGTGTGTAGTGAAATATTCCTTTGATGATGTGTATAACATAAAAACAAAATATTTCTCATAAAAGTCTCGGGTGTTACATTCTACCCCCCTTAAAATGAATTTTGCCCTTGAAATTCGTCACTTTGTAACAAACAGATGAGGATACCTCTCCCTCATCGTATCCTCAAGCTCCCATGTAGCTTCTTCTAATTGGTGGTTCCTCCATAAAACTTTCACCAAGCGAGTGGTCTTGTTCCGTAGGAATTTTTCGCTACGATCCAGAATCTCTATCGGTTGTTCTTCATAAGAAATATCTTTCTCCAGCGGTACAAATTCTGAGATGAGTACATGTGAAGGATCGGGTATGTACTTTCTCATTAGAGATACATGGAACACATCGTGAACTTGGGAGAGATTCGGTGGAAGCGCCAATCGGTAAGCTACCTTCCCAACACGATCCAGTATTTCGAAAGGACTGATATACCTAGGGCTCAGCTTTCCCTTCTTTCCAAATCTCATTACTCTCTTCCAAGGAGATATTCGTAAGAACACTTTATCACCCACTTCAAACTCTAGGTCTTTTCTTCAGTTGTCGGCATAACTTTTTTGTCGACTCTGAGCAGCTCTAATGTGTTGTTGAATAGATCAGACCTTTTCTGCCATCTCATCAACAAGATCAGGTCCTAATAGCTTTCTTTCCCCAACTTCATCCCAGCAAGTTGGAGTCCTGCATTTCTTTCCATAGAGTGCTTCATAAGGAGTCATCTGAATACTAGAGTGAAAGATATTATTATAAGAAAATTCCACCAAAGGTAGGTGTTGATCCCAACCACCTTTGAAATCCATAGAGCAATCTCTCAACATATCTTCTAGAGTTTGAATTGTCCTCTCAGACTGACCATCTGTCTAAGGATGATAAGTAGTGCTGAAACTCAACTCTGTATCCAGAGTATGCTGAAGACTTCTCCAGAACTTTGAGGTAAACCTCGGATCCCGATCATATATAATAGAAATTGGTACTCCATGCAATCTTACCACTACCTTTACATATATCCTGGCAAGCTGATCTAGAGAGAAATCCTCTCTAATAGCAATGAAGTGTGCAGACTTTGTAAGATGATCAACTATGACCCAGATAGCATTATTGCATTTGAATGTTTTAGGAAGTCCAGTGACAAAGTCCATAGTGATGTTTTCCCATTTCCATTTGGGTATGGGTAATGGTTGTAACATCCCCTTAGACTTCTGTCTCTCAGCTTTAACTTGCTGACAAACCAAGCATCGAGAGACATATTCAGCAACATCTCTTTTCATGCCATCCCACCAGAAGTACTCTTTCAGATCCCTATAAATCTTCATGCTTCCAGGATTAATAGAGAATGAAGAACTATGAGCCTCATCTAGAAGCTCCTCTTTTAATTCGGGGATGGGAGGAACACAAACCCGATTCCTGAACCTTATTATCCCATCACAATCAAGGTTGAATTCAGGAACATTTCTCACCTTCTTTTGTAACTCTACATCTTCTTTTTGTGCCTCTTTAATCTTCACATGTATGGATGGTTTAACATTCATTTTAGAAAGATAAGATTTTTCCCCTTCCATTATAATTCCAAGATCCATCCTTTGTAAATCCATAAATATTGGATCTTTTGTGATCCTCATCATGGATAACCTAGCATGGTCTTGTCAACTTAATGCATCTTACACCTTGTTTGCTTTCCCAAGGTGGTAATGAATTGAGCAGTCATAATCCTTAATCAGCTCCGACAATCTTCTTTGGCGCATATTCAGCTCCTTTTGTGTGAAAATATACTTTAAACTTTTATGATCAGTATAAATTCCACACCTTTCTCCATAAATATAATTCCTCCAAATCTTTAATGCAAAGATTACCGCAGCTAACTCCAAATCATGAGTTGGGTAATTTTTCTCATGGATTTTCAACTGTCATGAGGCATAAGCTATCACCATATCATTTTTCATAAAAAAACACCCCAGCCCCTTCTTGGATGCATCATTGTAGATCACAAACCTTTCTCCACTGCAAGGAAGTGTGAGTACAGGTGCACTGGATAACCTTATTTTCAACTCCTTGAAATTCTCTTCACATTCCTCCATCCAAACAAACTTAACTCCTTTCTGAGTCAACTTGGTGAGTGGATTAAATAATCGTGAAAAATCTTTCACAAAACATCGATAATATCCATCCAAACCAAGAAAACTTTGGATCTCAGTTACTGTTGTTGGTCTCGACCATCTTTTGATAACCTCTGTTTTTTCTTGATCCACATATATCCCATCTTTTGAGATTATGTGACCCAAAAATGAAACTTTTTGAAGCCAAAATTCACACTTGGTAAATTTGGCATAAAGATTCTCCTTTATCAGGGTCTTCAATATAATTCTCAAGTGATCTTCATGTTCTTCCTTTCTCTTTGAATATACAAGAATATCGTCTATAAAGACTACCACATACTGATCAAGATAGTCTCTAAAGACTCTATTCATCAGATCCATGAAGATATCAGGGGCATTAGTAAGACCAAATGGCATCACTATAAATTCATAGTGTCCATACCTTGTACGGAAAGCCGTCTTTGGTATATCCTCCCTTTTGACCCTTAATTGATGATACCCTGAATGAAGATCAATCTTGGTAAAGTATTGAGCTCCGCGTAGTTGGTCAAATAAGTCATCAATGCGTGGGAGAGGATATTTGTTCTTGATAGTGATCTTGTTAAGTTCTCGATAATCAATGGAGAGTCTCATTGATCCATCGTTCTTCTTAACAAACAGAACAGGTGCTCCCCAAGGTGATGCACTTGGGCGTATGAATCCCTTATCAAGATTCTCTTGGAGTTGCTTCTTCAATTCCTGCAACTCAATTGGGGCCATTCTATAAGGTTTCTTTGAAATAGGCAAAGCACCCGGTACGAGTTCTATTGAAAACTCTACTTCAGGATTTGGTGGAAGACCCAGCAATTCCTCTGGAAAGACGTCATCAAACTCCCGTATAATGGTCATATTCTTAATCGTGAGTTTCTATCAAACCATTTGAGATAAATAACCTTCATTTAGTGGAATCAAGACCCATAAGATGGAATAAATTTCCACTGGAAGGTTATGTTCATCCTTGCATCGATAGACTATTATAGATTGATCTGGAATATGAAATTTGACTTCCCTTATTTGTCAATTGATATGAGATCCATATAGAGAAATCCAATCCATGCCAAGAATCACATCAAATTACACTATAGGATCACAAGATTCTCCGGAAGAACCTTCCCACAAACCTCAATCGGAGAAGAATTATAAACTTTTGATGCGACTGTTGTGCCATTAGGGGTTGTCACAGCTAACTCAACATCTAATTGTTGAGTTAATACGGTGATACCCTTAGAAAATTATTCAGAAATAAAAGAGTGGGTGGATCCAGAATCAAATAAAACATTTTCTACTTTAGATTGGATGGTAAGTGTACCTTTCACCACTTCGTTATTGTACTGCACATCATTGATAGAAATTGCATGTGACTTTCCTTTGTCTTTAGCCTTAAGAGTTTGTTGACGTCGATCATCATCAACAACCCTTGGATTAGGGCATTGATTGGCATAATTCCCCATTTCCTTGCACTTGTAACATTGAAGTGTAGGAGGTGCACTCTGTGTAGCCTTTTTATTGTTCGCATCACTAGACATATTCTTCCCATCATTGCGGCATAAAATGCCTGATGACCTTCCTTTCCACATTTGAAACATTTACTTGTCCCTTTAAGACAACTCCCTCCATGTTTCTTTCCACACTTTGAGCATAAGGGAAAACTCATCTTCTTTTCAGTGTGCTCTTTATATTTTCCTTTGAATTCAATTTTCCTCTTCTTATCAAACCCATATGACTGATGGGTTACTCCAATATCCATATTAACTTTGAGAGCACATCGAAAGATTTCCTCGTAGCTATTGAAGTCCCTTATGGCTAACTCCCTTAGAAGACTTGGTTTTAAGCCACTAAAGAATCGATCGATCTTACTCTCGGGTTGGATAATAATCCCAGAAGCGTAACTTGCAAGTCTTGTAAAATTTGCTTTGTAGGTATCAATAGACTCATCATCCTTTTTCTTTAGTTCAAGAAACTCCTTTTCCATCTTTGTTCGAAGAATACGAGGGAATTACTTATTGAAAAATAAGTTCTTGAACTCGTCTCATTCCATGGACTCAATTTAATCTCTTGGCCTCATATTCTTGATAAGATTCCACCATTGATTAGCTTCACCTTCCAAATGATAAACTGATAAGATGACTTTATCATGTTTAGAACATTGAAGAACTGAAAATATCTTTTCAGTAGTACTAATCCATTGTTCAGCAACTAAGGGATCAGTAGACCCACTGAATGAAGGTGGAAGTTGCCTCATGAAGGATTCAACAGAATGTTTCTCCTTCCTTTGCTTGTTTGGAAGTCCTGCATGATTCATAGCATGAGAAAGTTGTGTGAGAATGGCTACAAGATTTTTCATTCCAGCTCCCATAATGTTTGGTTGCTCATGGGGACAATCATTGCATTTCCCGTCGCATTCCGCATTAACACGGTTCCTTCGGGTTATAGCCATTGACTAAAACCAAGACGAATAGTGTGAGAAACACTAATTATAATAGTAAAAACACATAATCAAGAATAAAATTTCACACTTAAGGTCTTACCATAGGTTGTTCATGGCCATTTCTAAGACTGTGTTCTATGCTTAGACATATCCTTAGGTTTCTTACTAAGGCTTTCACATCCTAGTTTCCAAATGTTGACTATACCTTTCCTATCATACCAACTATAACGAACCATACATTACATACATGGTTAATAATTCAAAATTGAAGCATGATTATTACAACAAATAACAAAACCATGAAAGGACCGTATAGGTATAGTGTCTTTAGAAACTGGGAAACATAAACAACTGGTTCATAAAGCATCTACACTGTCTCCCATTTATTTCATCATATCTATAGTCCATTTTGGCATATCTTACTTAATATCCTTCTTCCTGACCTGGGGAAAGAAAACATACAAAAGGGTGAGATCAAATTCTCAGTAAGGGTAAACAAAAGAAATATCAATTACATCATATTCATAAGAACATAACATTTTGGAAATCTTAACTTGCAAAAGAAATCATAATTTCATAACATGGGATAAATCATAGTAGTGAACGTAATCCCAATAATCAAAACATAAAACATGAAAATTTGTGGCATACACACATAATCATATAGAATCATTTCTTAGTAGTCAAGACTCGTAGCCAAGACTATCTTAGCGGACAAAGTCCATTTCTGAACCGAGTTCACTCCTCGTTTCAGTCCTGTTTCACTGAACTGGTTTAACCTGCCATTCCAGCCATGTCTATCTCATGAGATATAAATCTTTACCCAATGCATTGGAGTGAGATATAGGTCCCACCCATCTCAAAATGATACCATTATTATGTGTGCCACAAAATCATAAATCATACATCATTGCATAACCCATGTAATAAAAATGGAATTTTTAAACATCGTGACATCATAAAACAATTCATATAAGATAAAGTAATTCATAAAAATAATTCCATCACAACATAATCAAATCAATGTAATAATATGGATAGAAAAAAACCCTATATTATCTTATATGGAAAATACTTTTGATAAAACACTTGAACTCCATTCTTGAGGACAATATCCTTTCTACATCAAAAACATTTTTCCTTTCTTAACATGTCATACAATTTTAAATTAAAAGAAGTTGATTAAAAATAAACTTGAAAACTTGTAAAGTAATCTTCTTGAAAATAATGTTTTAAAAATCCATTTATTCCGTATAAGTTAAAAAAAATCTTCTCGTACTTTTGTCAGGAAAGTCAAAAAGCACCTCGTACGAAAAACGACAAAATCTTCCTTTCATATCTTTTACTAAAAACTGAACAAAGGGTAAAATTGGATTTAAACAATTGTAGGAGGATATAAATAATATTACATATTGAGGAAACATGGACTTGGATGATAAATATTCCCTAGTAAATTCTGAAGTATAAACAATCTCGGATAAAAATTGAGATTGTGAGATTGTCCCTTACCTTAGGTCTGATTTGCTTCGTAAGTGTCCAAAACTCCTATATAATGATTTAAATAATGTCATTGACTTATTCCAGAATCATACTCATTGTTATTATATCATATATGGTCATATTCTTAGCTTCTTATTAGTAATATTTCATTGCTACTTGTTATTCGGGTGTTTATTACTTTTTGTTCTTATGCGTGTTTTGTCGAATAAATTCTTATTCTTATTTGTAGGTTATACATACCTCATTTACAAAAATGGTATTAGTGTAATATATATCATATTTATTCACTCAATTCATTTATGTAATCATTTTTCAATGAAAATCATGTAGAACGAGTCGCATCACATCGTGGAGATGGTATTCCGTACGTACGCACGAGCGATGATATCGTTCCCATGATCGTGGAATTGTATTGGAGTGTATGTATACTATTTCAGAATCAATATCACTTTACAATAATAATATATATTTATTCTTTACACCATTATACCCATCAAATTAAGGTGGTGGTGGAAAATAGATTACACCACGGCGTGGAGATGGTATTCCGTACGTACGCACGCGCGGTGATTTCGTTTTCCGTAGGATGGATAGATGGTGAAATAGGGTTGTTTCATACTTATAATAACATATCAGTATATGATTGATACTGATTTTATTACTTAATAATTAAAAAACTAAATAATAATCAGTGGAAGAAGAAATAAAGTTGAAAAAATCGGTAACGGACATTACCTCTTCTTTGAAGCGCCTCTTTGAGACCTCCTTTTTGGGCACTAAAATTATTCTTTGAAGAAAACCAGGACCTCTAGGATGTTTCTAGGGAAGTGGAGAGGATAAATTGGAAGGGTTTGGCCGAGCTTGCAGTCTCAAAGTGGTGCGAGTAAGAGAGGGAGGAGGTTCCCTTTTATATGGGAGGAGAGGGGCACCTTTGGAAAAACTAAAAATGTTATTTTATTATAAAGTCATATTTGGTTTTAAATAGCTCCAAATTGATTTATTTCGAAGATAATGAGGGTATGGTTTGAAAGCCTCTCATAAAATATAATTTAGACAAGTTTAGGTTTCTATTTTAACCTTATCATTTAGATTTAACTTTAAGTTAAATAATTTTACTTTTACCATGTCTTCTTGTTTTCTTACACTATAAGGTTAATAAATGTACTATAAAAAGGCAAAATAACCCCACGTTGTTAATTATTAATATATATAATCACTTATAAGTCATTTGGCCGAACCTTAGATTTTTAGGAAAAAAATAAAAATTAATAATATAATATTGTTTAAAAAAACTATTTTATGTCAATTTTGACACTATTTGGTAATTGATTTTTGTGAAAATCATAAGAAAAATATTAGTTCGAAAAAAGTGAATTAAATCAATACTAACATGTCTTATTAACATATAAAAGTATTGGAATTCATAAAAAGTCTCAAATTACATTTATTTGGGTATTTATAACATCAATTATGTCAATATTTCATTAATAAGATAATTAATGTATCATCATTGTGTCATAAATAAATTAAATTATTTATTGTCTAAAAATTAAAAATAAAATACCATTATGTTGGAAATATCTTTATCTTTATAATTAATATTTATAGTCGAATTTATCTTATGTATAACCCTATATTAAAAATGATTTAGTTATTAAACGTTGATTTTAACTATTTTAACCCTTCTTTAAATAAATTAATAATAAATGTCCTAATCTAATACAAGTGGGCCTAGATGATCATATTTTATTCCTAATGTTGTTTTTTGTAGAATTACACTTATCCAATAGAATTAGGACTTGTTTTAGGGTAATAATAATATCATTTTTACCCTTAATTACCCTATTTACTTTTAACTGTGGTAAAAAAAAGTAAAAATTTATTATTCACTAAATATTATTTTCATCTCATTGAACCACATTTTACTTATTGACATCAACCGTGTCTCTCAGATTTTTGAAATTCCATTCACAAAAGCGGTAAAATTAAGTTTTATGTAAATCTACAAATTCTCCTAGGAGGTTGGTTAAAGACGGTCAAAAGTTCAATAAAATTTTTTTATATCTAAAATTATTATAAAATGACTCTAATGAATTACATTGAACTTATATAGGTATTGTGTATCAATTTTGACCTAAAATAAATTTAAATAAAATAAATAATTATTTAAATAAAAAAGTCGGTTTTTAAATAGTAACCCAGTGTTTTCACTATTCATCAAAAATTGAAAGTTTTCATAAAAATACCAAAATTTCACCCTAGGATAATTTCGATATTCCGAATCCAAAAATGAAGTCCATTTTGAAAAATAAAATGTAAAAAATTTCAAAAAGTTGTTATTATTATTCATAACGGCTAGTTTTAATAATATTTTAATAGCATGTCGTTGTTTAGTGAAACTCGGTATTGCGTATAACGCAAGCTATCGAGGAAGGCCGCGATTGCATGTAAAGAAAGCCAAGCTAGTGTTGTGTGTAGTGAAAGATTCTTTTGATTATTTATATAACATAAAAACAAAATATTTCTCATAAAATTCTCGGGTGTTACACATTCCCCATAATTAGATCAAAGTAAATATTGTTGTAGACTTTATTACTTCCAAAGCAACATAGTTTTATCATTTCCTTTTCTTTTTTAGCCCATGTTTCTTCCCTCTAGAGGGGACCAACTTTGTTCGAGCTAAAACTCTTGGTATTCACTATTATAGACCCCCGTATCTTTCCCTTTGTAGGATCTTTAGGCTCTTCAGTCCTTTATCCTGATAATATAATAAAAATTCTTTTGATGGTTTTAAATCCATAAAGATAGTAGGGGAATTGGTAAGACCAAATTACCTAACTATATATTCATAGTGTCCAAGATTCATATGGAATTTTTTCTTGGATATATCATCCTTATTAACCCTAAATTAATGATATACATAAAAAAGGTTAATATTAGAAAAGTATTGAGCTCTACAAATTTGATCAAGAAAGTCATCAATATAGGGTAAGAGATACTTGTTCTTGATTGAGATCTTGTTTAGTTCCCAGTAATCAATGAAAATTTTCATCGATCCATCTTTTTTATTAAAAAAAATAACTATTGAACCCCAAGTTGACACACTTGGATTAATAAATCCCTTTTAAAGATTCTAATGGAGTTACTTTTTAAATTCATGCAACTCAATCGGTTTCATTCTATAGGGAGCCTTTGAAATAGGTGTAGCACCTGGAATGAGTTCTATTAAGAACTCAAAATCACATATCGTTAGAATACTAGGAAAATGTTCTAGAAAGGCATAAATAAACTAACTCATAATAGGCATCATTGATGTTGAATTTCTCCCCAACCATCTGTGATAAACAACCCTTTTGAAAGTGAATAAAGACCCATACAATGGTTGAAATTTAAATTTGAAGTTTATATTTATCATCGCACCAGTTGACTATCATGGGTTTTTAAGGAATATCATATGCTACTTCCTTTAATTAGAAAAAAATGTATTATTTATGTATAGAAATCCAATCATTGAATAAGATAACATCAAATCCAACTAGAGGGAGAACAACAAGATTTGTAGGAAATATATTCCCATAAACATCAACCAAAGAAGAATTACAGACTTGATATTTTATCATCATACCATTAAGGGTATCCACTTTTAATTAAATATTTAATAATTAGGTTGAAATTTTGATACCATTAGAAATTTCTTCAAATATAAAAGAGTGGGTAGATCCAAAACTAAATAAGATATGAGCAATTATATATTGGATGGGAAGTTTACTTTGTACCATGTTGTTATTGAAACCCTAATAAAAAATATTGATCACATGAGGTTTACCTTTGTCTCATATATTAAGAGGTTTATGATGTTGGTCATCATCATTACTCTTTATATTAGAGAACTAGTTATCATAATTCCCATACTCCTTAACATTGAAGAAATATGGTGTGGGTGGTTCATTTTGTGGAGATTTATCTCTATTTTTATTATTAGATAACTTCTTCCCATCACATTGGTATTTGATTACCCAATAAACTTCATTTACACACTTAAAATGTTACGAGTCCCCTTAATACTGTTTCTCCATGTTTCCTTTCACATTTTGAACATGAAGGAAATATTATATTATTCCCTATGTGTTTTTTAGAGTTTCCCTTTAATTTGATCATTCTTTTATTATAAAAACCATGATATTGATGGGTAACTCCAATCTCCATTTACACCTTGATAGGAAAATGAACAATTTTTTCATAGTTACTGATGTACCTTATGGATAACTCCCTTCAGATACTTTGTTTTAAGCCACTAAATAATTTATTAACCTTTCCTTATTGTTTGATGATAATACATAAAGTGTACCTTGAAAGTATTGTAAAGTTTTTCTCAAAGTTACCAATAGATTTCCCCTCATTTTGTTTTATCCCAAGTAATTCCTTATCCATTTTCATATAAATAATCTCAATGGAGTTATTATTGAAAAATAATATCTTAAACTCATCCCACTCCTTGGATTCCATTTCATAATCTTATCTTGTATTCTTGATAGTATTCCACCACTAATCCTTTTCATATTATAAATGATAAATAGTCAAAATGAATTTTTCATGCTTCGAACACTAGATAAAAGAAAAGATATTTTTAGTGGTACTAATCCATTTCTCAATAACTAGTGGATTAGTGGAACCATTATAAGAAGGTGTTTGTTTCCTCATGAAGGACTCAACAGATTTTTGTTCCCTCCATTTTTAATTTGGAAGCTCAACATGATTCATATATTGTGAAAGTTTTGTGAGCATAGGAATGATATTTTCCATTCCATCTCCCATAACATTTGGTTTCTCATTAGGAAAATAATTTCATTTTCTGTTGAATTTAATATTAACATGGTTCCTTCAAGTTACAGCTTTTTAATAGTACCAAAAATAATTTTTTGACTAACATTGTCAAAGTGGGAAACCATGTAATCATGAACAAACATTTATATGATGTCTAAAATCACGACACATTATTTTCAATCTATGAAACCTTAGGTTTATCCTTGGTTATTCTTGGAAATCATATATTAAAATACGTCATGATGGTTCATAAATAGTTTTTGAATTCCCAAAACATATCCCCTAGGAGTGTTAAACTAGGTGTGTGGAAAGGCTCTTTGTCTTGCATGAGGTGATGATCGAGTCAAAGCCCAACACGCCCTTTTTAGATTAATTACCCCAAGGTACAACTATACCAGAGCCACATCCACTTCCAGAAAGGGATTTAATTTATTATAAATAGTAACACCCCAAGACATTACAATATTTCCCTTTTTATAATAAATTTAATTTTTATATATATTTCATTATACATAACACTAAGTTCAACTTGCACTACACACAACATTGCAATTAGCTTACGGAACATGCAACACTAAGAATATAAGGGAATATAAGATCCCAATAATTTAAGATAAATTTAACATTTTAAATATATTCAATAATTTTTTTAAAAAAATTATCTAATAGGTTTTATATGCATAAGATAAGAACAAATCCAATTTTATACAAAAAAAATATGTATTTTTCTAAACATAGTTTTATCACCATTTAATGGTGAACCTATTTTAAAACTAAATATTGAAACTTTTATAATTTTTATATAAAAAATAAAATCTATTTTTTTTAATTGGACTGTCAAAATTATATTAGGGTGAATTTTTATTATTTTTCTATGAATTTTTATTTTTCTTTGAATAGGGAAAATATTTGATTTTAATTGAAAACTGATTTTTTATCTAAATAATTTATAAGGATAAATTATATTTTTAATTGGTTTTAAAGTCAAATTAGTTCAATTTTACATATATTAATCCAATTAAGATAATTATAATCATTTTTAATTTAATTTAGATATAAAAACATAGTAAAATTTTGGGCATTTCCCTTTAAATACATGCTTTTCCATCACGTCTGCGGGATTAGCTTTAAATTAATTGTTGCCACTTCTCTGAATTGAATTTGAAAAAATGGGTATAAATATATGGAATCATTATAATAGTTATATTCTAATAATTTAAACTTAAATTTTGACTATAATTATTTATGAATGCAGTTAAATTTAATTACAGTGATTAAGGTAAGAACAAGCATACTTAATGATCAAACTTAGAATATAAGGTGTGTAAATGACCCAAAACTTTTATAAATCCATTTAATTTACATATTTATACCCTCAACACCTTAGAATATATTTTTATGAGTTAGTGGGATAATATTCCCTGAAAGTGACCTATATAATAAGTTAATTAAGTAAGGAAAAAATACAAAAAAGAAACCTTTTATTCCTTTAACACTTATAAAGCTCTGAGATAGGGAAAAACATCATATTTTCATATATAAATATTATATTGAAAATAAAATGAGTTTTTTTATCATTATAATTTATTTTAATTTTTTGTAGATTATATAATTACATTAACTGCTTAACAAACGCCACCACATGGATTTTTTAGTTAATAATTAAATAAAATAAATTATGCTAAAAATTTAAAAGTAAAGTAAATTTAATGAATTATTATGTTCCATTTTTTAGATTAATATATCATTTTACACAGATATGAACATAATACATTTGATTTATGATATTGTTTTGAAAATTTGAAATTAGAATTAAATAAATAATGTAAAAATTGACATTAATGTTATTTTATAATAAATGATATTTTGTTAAATGATTTAAAATTACTAAAAATATTATCTTCTTACAAGTGATTTTTATGTGTTAATAAATATCTAATGTGTTCTATTAATGTACAATTTGATCTTTTATAATTAACATATTGGCCCCTAAATAGTAAACACTTTGCTAGAGTGATTAGGGTTAAAGTAGTATTTTTGTGGGTTACATGCACTTATATTGAATTAATTTCCAACACATATGGTATTTTTTCATTATATATTATATTTAATATTTTATAATCATTGGTTCTATATTTTATAATGATTATCACTTTAATTTATTCTTAATGAATGAATTATATAGATTAGTAAACTGTTTACCTAAATTAAGAACCAAAATGAAAAAAATCAAGAATCTTAAAGACTAAAGAACAAAATGATAAAAATGATTTTCTTTTTTTGTGGTGTGAGAATTTGTATACCATAATTCCCATTTAATCCATTACTTTTCCTTTATTTAATCACATTAGGTAAGGTAGACCCCCTAATAGTGTTTACCTTTTGGTATTTACAAGATTGTCACTCCCCTCCACTGTAAAAAAGAATTCACTCTTCCCCTTCATCACACCTCTCAAGACACTTTTTCTAATACAACCCCCACCCAAATAAAATCCCAAAATCCTTCCCCTCATCTTATAAGCGTAAAATTTGTAAAAAAATAAAACCAATGAAGGCTTATGGTATAAACCAAAAAGAGTTACTCGAAAAAGTGGAAATGTTCTTCAATGAGCACTTTAGTTTTATTTCTTTCTACACCCCTTAAATTATTATAATATCTTATTTATATAATAACATTAGAATCAAAAATATAATTAGATGTTATTATCTTATTTGTGTGACCTAAAAAATTACACACTTCCATAAAATGGGTTACACGATCATCATTCTTGTTTACGGCGGACTACCTCCTCACGAACCAATGTCGTTCGTTCATCCATTACCACCTTCCATGGTTGGAAATAATGATGTATTTATTGTTTATATATGATATATATGATATTTATAATGTCCTTATGCTTCTTTAATTACTATATAAAACATACCGTCATGGTTTCCATTTTGTGGGTATACGATAACATCATTTTTGGATGTGTGGACTACTAGCTCATCAATGCGATGTGATTCATTCACACATTAAATGGAATGTATTAAGGATGGTTTTAATAATAATATGTGAAATATATGAAATAAATATGATACCATAATTATAATATAAATATATATCATTTAATTTTCATTCATTTAATATGGCAATAAAATTGAAACAATGTTCAGGCATACGTACGGCATATGGTCTCCCTGAACGGTGTATTCCATTTCCTATCACTAAGTATTATGGATTACTATAAAAACAGATATACTAAATATATATTATATAAATGATATAATTATTATATTCATGACATAATTTCCTTTCTGGTAATATAATATATCTTTTTCTTTATTACCCTTTCACACACTAAAAATGTGATAATGTCATTCATGGACGTATAGACTACCGCCTCCTCGAAGCAATGTGATTCCTTTATAATCATAATAATTATATATAAAATTCTATATGATTAAATTATATGGTATTTAAAATATAATTATAATTCTTGAAGGATAAAGTTTACTTACCTTATTTCCATAATGATCATTGAAAAATGGAAACGTTACTCATGAGTACGTATGACCTACCATCTCCAAGATCATAACGTTAGATCATTTTCCATAACCATATTACAAGATTGGTTTTAAAAATATAATTGAAGTATAAATATGATAATTATTTCATTATTATTATTCTGTATATTTTTAAGTAATTACCCCTTTGACCATAGTCTACCTACCAAAGTCATTTTTGACACGTAAACTGAAAATGGTCAAAACATCCAACTTAAAATTAAATGATTAAGTAATTTTATATAACCTATTAATATGTGAAATAAAATTTATACTAAAATTGAATAATTTTCTCAAAAAAATAACTATTTAACATAAGTTTATTATTCAGTATGATAGAGACACACGCGAAAAGACTCAGTGTAAGGGATTTTATATCAATTTACATTCTATTGAGACTTATTTTTTTATGCACCAATTCACTTTTATGTGGTGTATATACTTCCCATTTGACATGTAATATAATAATTAATTAATAATTCATGTTATTTTAAGTTCCACTTTGAATTATCTTATCCAAGGGTAATTTAATTGAAAATAACCAAGTGGAAAAATAATCACTTTCTTGTAATTATTTTTCATTATAAACCATAAATATTTTTAATATTAATATTATTGTAATATGAATATTATTATTTCCTAAATGATATAAAAAAAATTTGTATGGTGTTTAATTTAAAATTTATATGATTTATTAACGAAATATTGATAAATCTGTATCCTTTACTCCATACAGATATTTGATAAGGGATATTGTTTATGATTTAAATTGATTATTAAATATATGAGTATTGTTTTGGAAATGTATTACATGGGTAGGGTGCTGGTTATTACAAGCCCCTCGATGTATAAGTAGCCTTGTGGGACAAATTCAGATGGAGACAAACCCTTCATTTTTGTTTCCAAGACGTTTTAATCTATCTAGATGATAGATATTGACAGTAACAATCTTGAGGAAATGTATTAAAAGTTTGGATAGGTTTCCACCTATTGGGACCAGGTTTTATGGAAAATTAATTAATAAGAGTTTGATTCTAAATAGTGTTTTATTTTTTTTCAAATGGATAAATCAATTCACTTTGTAAAATACTTGGAAAATATGACAATTCTTTGATAATTTATATTTTAAAAATATTATAAGTTGTTTATATAACATGTGATGAAATATTTATGAAGTAAAGGGGGGGTAAAGGTGTTTCTAGTCATATTCAATTTTTATTAGAAAGAATGATGTTTCTAGAAGATAGGGATGTTTTAATACTTTCCTTATAAATATGATGATGCTAAAAATGATCGATCAAAGGTTAGAAATCACAACAGAATAATTTCATGATGAAAGAAGATGACCGTGAATAAGTATGGTTGGAGTGTGATGAAATAGGTTTTTAAAGTGGTATTGTTTTCTAGTTGTTTCCAAATTTTTGGGCCTCAAAATCAAGATTTTTGTTTGTTTTTTAGTGAAGGAAGAATTTCCATAAATAACGGTTTGAGGACCATGTAGGATAGTTCACGAAATGAATATGAGGTACACATAGTGGTGAAGGGAAATCGAAAATGGAAGAAGTTCTGCATAGCACTGATATGCAGACTGTGAAGCACGGTATGTGGATCGTATAGGAGAAATGGTCCATGGGTGGATCACGGTTCATAGGAGTATTGTAGTTTACAGATAAGTTTGTAGTTCGTGGAATAGAGGTGGTGATTTAGGCCACCATAAAGGAATAAAGGTGGTATGTAGACTATATATGGAAAACAATTTATGGGATTCTCACGGTATGTGATGAAGGTTATACCACATTGAAAATTTTGATAAATTAGATTAACAAAATTTGATGATTTATTTACCTATATAATGTAACCTAATCCCATCATTATAATAGGGAAATTTTAATAAGATCACATATTCACTTTGAGGATTATTTTTCTAAGTTTGGAAGATTTCATGAGGGAGAATTCTGTAAGAGAAGTAGTTGGTGGATGAAAGCTTCTATAAAGGATGAAGTTGTCTACGGAAGAAGAAATAGTTTGTGTAATAGGAAGAAGTAGTCCGCAGAATAAGGAATTACACATAAGTAGAGCTGGTACACAAAAGATATGCATAAAGATTGTATATAGAACCAGTATGTGAAGATGGTATTTTGTGATGGTATGTAGAGGTGGTACGCAGAGTTGTGACAGTCTGTGGAGAAGATCCATTTCATAGAAGAAGAGGCTCTTCGCGAATCACTTGTGCTACACGGTGAAAATTAGTTCGCAGAGCATAAAGGAATTTCACATAAGAAGTAGAACAGTTTGTGAAAGAATAAAGGAAGTTCCTACCAACTTCTAAGTAGGAGAGAGAATAATTGTTTTGTAAGATCAAATTTGTGAAAGCTAATCAAGAAGCACCATGACTCTGATTTTCATTATTTTGTGCCACAAGAGGCACATGCACTATTGGATTGTTTTCAAAGAGCTACATGAGTGTAAGATAACATCCTACTCATTGTATTCCACATAAAATGATTTTTTTTCTAGTGGATTGTGTGGTTTTGGAGTGTTTCCAAACCATACCATGAATGTAGATACTCTTGTTGAGTAGTGAACCTTGTAAATTCTTATATTCCCATGGTTGTACGGTTTAATTGTGTTTAGTAGGGAAAGAAATATTTAATAGTATGAAAATGATTTTACATAGGTAGGGAAACATAAAAGAAAAATATATCACTGATTCACCCCATAACCCTCTCAGTGATAATTGGATCCTAACTGGGTAACTTCACTACCCACAAACCTAAACTTTCTTAAGGATATATCTTGATAGTAACTATTTTGAGGATAGATCATAAATAGCTCATATGTTTGAAATTATTCATTAAATAATTACTTTTATTCCATGGGATTATTTTATTAGTTAGAATATCTATGGAAAAGTTTGAAGCTCATTTTATTATTTATATTGAATTATTCACTCATTTTTTATTCTTACAATATTTATTATTCGCTATCCATTTATTTAATGGAATTTGTTCTCAATTATTTACATTTACCTTGTTTTTATGATTATTGATTCATTATTTATTCCACTACACTTAAATATTTCTGAGCATTTTAGATCACCCTTATTTGGTTTTCCTTTCCCCATGTTATGAAGATGAATTCTTGGAATGAGTTTAAAGGAAGAATTTTATCAGATTTTGTTATGTATTATGTATTATTTTCTATTCCCAGTGTAAAAATGGGATCATGTATGTAATATGGTTTTCCAAAAATTCTAAAATTTTGGTCCTTTAGGATTTTATTCCTTGTAATCATGTCAATGTAATAAATTAAGGTACAAGCTATGGGATTCTGGGGTCAGGGAATTACAAATGGTATCAGAGTAAGTTTAGTAGAAACCTTGGAAACTATATTTAAAGAAACATATATTAGTGATCATAACCCTATGATATAAATTTAGGGTAAATATATAAGAACATCCCAAAGAAAAAAATTATCCTTATGAGATTACATATGCATA
Source organism: Viscum album (assembly GCA_963277665.1). Lineage (NCBI taxonomy): Eukaryota > Viridiplantae > Streptophyta > Magnoliopsida > Santalales > Viscaceae > Viscum > Viscum album. The sequence goes on along the minus strand of OY728123.1, from coordinate 919,112,116 downwards.
TATATTTTAATTTATATTAAGTATTTTACTAGTTTTTAAATTATAAATTATTTTATATATTGATATAACCTATTCTATTGTACATAATCATTTAGAAATGGAACCTATTATAAGGGAGTGGAACCTAACCAATGCACATGTTCTAAATAGTAAGAAGGATCATATCAGTTATGTTCTTAAGAAAATATTTTGAAGAAAAATAGTCTCTCAATCATTCTCTTCATATGAGGACATATTATCATGTGATAAAGATATAGAGAAAAAATTCTCTATGTATTATGCCTTCGGAGGGAGGAACGAGAACAATAGGGTGGATAAGAAAAATACGGATAAAAGGAAGAAAAGAAAGAAGGATTTTCCCACAAGTGATAATTATGGAAAGAAACAACATGGTACTTGCATGAAGGTAATGGGAGTTTGTTATAAGTGTATAGATAAGGGTCTTGATGCTAAATCATGAAACGAGAAGAATAAAAATTCTACTATTTAGTGTTACAATTGTAAGGATGTGGGGCACTATGAAAATGAATAACCCAAATATCAATATAATACACTGCAGAATAAGCCAATGAATCATGGTCATGCTTATTTTAATACCACATATGATGATTAATGATTAATGTGATTGTGTTTGGATTCAATAATTATTCCATTTTAATATTTTATTAGTGACTTACTAGTTATATGAATTATTAAAAATGTAAGGATTATACTATAGTACAATTTCATCAAGGGTTTGAGAGTGTATATTGAACTATAATGATGAAAAAGAAAAATAATTCAGTGTCAAGTTGAAATTCATGTAAAAAAGTGATTAAGGGAAAGATAACCCTGAATATGTTCATGATGTTGAGATAATTATTTTTAGATAAAGATATTATTAACCTAGATAAAGTAAATCGGATAGTACTAAATACCTTGGAACTAAATAATGATTAATTGGAAAAGTTGTTTATACTATCATTGATGGTTTCAACAACATTTTTTGATTTAAGGAATATATCCAATAATCTATATTTTATTTAAGTAATGAGGAATAATTAATGTTTTCAATAAGTATTTATGGTAATTAAAGTTATTACCATGTTTTAAGATATTACATTATAAATGTATTCACATGTTTGGTATGTGACGATTCAGATCTACTTCATATTAATTAAGGTATTAATGGTATTTTCATTTTTTAAATTTAGTGACCTTCTTTGTAAACTGTTTGATCATAATCTTTTCTAAATGTTTTATGGTTTATGTTTATATTTGGGAAAGGTTCTAGAGATTAATGTATTATTTTCCTATATGATGAAACTTGTGCTAAGAGATGAAGTAGGAATATCTTAAGGCACAACTAAAGGATGAGATTGAATATATTTTTATAAAAGTCCATAAACTCTAGGAAAATGGAATTGGAAAATATTATTATAATTATTTTCGATGATATAAATGAACTTATTACCACCTATTTGGCTTATGGTTTCATGGTCATTAACCTTCTCTGGATCACCCACTTTATTGTGATTAATGTTCTTTATCACTCTCCATCAGATCATAATATTTGGATTTATATTCTTTGTCTATTTGTTCACTAATGTTATCATATTCATAAGCCTAGTATTGTGGTAACCTTTGAAATTCCCATTCACTCTTATTAAGAATATGTTTTGTTAATTATTTTACGGTGTGTGTTTTTCAATGATAGTATTTTCAAATATCAAACACTTGATTACTGAGATCATGTTTGAATTGTGAGGAAACATTTTATTTATATTGGAGAAAATTTAACACCCCAAGACTTTAAAATATTTTCCTTTTGCAATAAAATTAATTTTTTTCTATACTTCGTTATACACAACACCAAGTTAAGCATGCACTATACACAACACTGAGATTAGCTTGTATAAAACTCAACAATAAGAATAGAAGGCCCCATAAGATCCCAATAATTTAAGATAAATTTACAATTTTAAATATATTCAATAATTTTCTTACATTTATCCAATAGGTTTTATATGCATAAGATAAGAAAAACTCCACTTTTAAACATAAAAGCTGTAATTTTCTAAAGGTAGTTTTAACACCTTTTTATGGTGCACCTATTTTAAAACTAAATTTTGAAAATTCTATAAGTTTATATAAAAAATAAAATCAATTTTGGGAATTTTATTTTCAATATTATATTAGTGTGAATTTTTGGAATTTTTCTATGCATTTTCATTTTTGGATGAATAGGGAAAATATTGGATTTTAATTGAAAACTGATTTTTAATCAAAATAATTTATAAGGATAAATTATATTTTTAATTGTTTTTAAAGACACATTAGTAAAACAATAAATATATTAATCCAATTTAGATAATTTTGGTCATTTTTATATTGAATTTAGATATAAAAACATATAAACAATTTGGACATTTTCAATCTAAAAACCTGTTTTCCCAACACATTTGCGGGATTATATTTAAATTAATTTTAGCCACTTATATGAATTGAATTTGGAAAAATCGGTATAAATATATGGAATAATTATAATATTTATATTCTAATAAGTTCAAATTTATTTTTTACTATATTTTTTTGTGAATGCAGTTAATATTAATTATAGTGATTAAGGTAAGAACGAGCTTACTTAATGATTAAACGAAGAATATAAGGTGTGTAAATGACGCAAAACTTGTGAAACACCCATTTTATGGATATATTTTGAACCTCACCACCTTAGGATCTATATTTATGAGTTATTTGGATATTATTCCATGAAAGTGGCCTATATAATAAGTTTGGAAAAAATGAAAAAAAAGGAACTTTTCTTTCCTTTAACACGTATAAAGTTTTGATATAGGGAAAAAATTTCTATTTTCAGCTATAAATATTATTTTCAAAGGTAAATGAGTTTTTTTATAATAAAAATTTATATTAATTTTTTATAGATGATATAATTACATTAAACGCTTAACAAACGCCAATGTATGGATTATTTAGTTAATAATCAAATAAAAAATGATGTTAAAAACATTAAAAGTATAGTAAATTTAAATAATTATTGTTTTAAATTATTTTTTAGATGAATATATCTTGTTACATAGCCTTTCACTTAATATATTTCAATTCAATTTTTTTATATTTTTAAATAAAAATTAAATAAATAATTTCAAAATTGACATTAATGAAATTTTACAATAAATGATATTTTATTAAATGATTTAGAATTATTAAAAATTACATATTTTGCCATGTGATTTATAAGTGTTAATAAATATAAAATATGTTCCATTAATGAACCAACTTATCTTTTATAATTAACATATTGAACCCTAAATAGTAAAAATTTTGTTATCACAGTTAGGGTTAAAGCAGTGATTTTGTGCGTTACTTACGCTTCTATTAAATTAATTTCTAACAAATATAGTATTTTTATCATATAAAATAGATTTAATATTTTATAATTATTTGTAATAAATTTTAAAATAAGTCTCAATTTAATTTATTCTTAATGGATGAATTAAATTGGTTAAAAAATTAGTTACCTAAATGAAAAACTAAAATGAAATAAATAAATAAATTTAAAGACTATGGAACAAAATGATAAAAAAAATTGTGTACTATCAGTGTGGATAGACTCTAATTACCATTTAATATGTTATTTTTACATTTTTTAATCACATTAGGTATGGGATACCTCCTAATAGTGCTTACCTTTTAGTATTTACAAGAATTTCACTCCTCCTCCACTATAAAAAGGCATTCAATCTTCCCCTTCATCACACCTATTATGTGAAATTTTCTCATCCAAACCCTTCACAAATAAAATACCAACATACCTCCCCTAATCTTAGAATCCTAAATTTAGGCATAATGAAAACCAAGGAAGGATTTTGATATAAACCAAAATGAGGTACCCGAAGAAGCGGTAACATTCTTCAATGAGCACTTTAGTTTTATTTATTTCTTCACCACTTTAATTATTCTCATATATTGTTAATATAATAACAAAACTATACTAAATATAATTATATTTTTTTATATTAAGGTTATGATCTACATCTTCATGCACTTCCATTAAATGGGATACTCAATCATCATTTGTGTGTACGACGGACTACCGCCTCATGAAATAATGTAGTTTGATCTTCCATTACCACCCTTAATGATGTATTTATTTTTTATATATGATATATATGATATTTATAATTTATTTATGATTCTGTAATTACTATATTACATATACCTTTATTCTCTTAATTTTGAGGGAATACGATAACATCATTTTTGGACGTGTGAACTACCCCCTCCGTAAAGTAATGACATTCATTCACATGTTACAAAGAATATATTAAGGATGGTTTTAACCAACATATGCAACATATATGATATAAATATGATACTATAATTATAATATACATATATATCACTTAATTTTCATTCTTTTAACATGATAAGAAAATGGAAACAACGTTCATACGTATGTATGGCCTACTGCCTCAATGAACAGTGTATTCCATTTCCTAACACTAAATTTTATGGATTAATATAAATTAATATATAATGAATATTTAATATATAAATGAAATAATTATTATACTAATGAAATAATTTTCTTTTTGGTAATATAATATTTCTTTCTCTTTGTTATCATTTCATGTACTGAAAAAGTGATAAAGTCGTTCGGGGACATGTGGACTACCGCCTCCTTGATGTGATGTGATTCCTTTTTAATCATAATAATTATATATAAAATAATATATAATTAAATAATATGGTATTTAATATATAATGATAATTTTGGAGAGATAAATTTTACTTACCTTCTTTCCATAATGATCATTGAAAAATGTAAACCTTTCTCAGGCGTTCGTATTACCTACCTTCTCCATGATCGTAACATTAGTTCATTTTTCCTAAAAATATTCCAAGATTGGTTTTAAAATTATAATTGATATATAAATATGATAATTATTTTTTTATTATTATTCTATAGATGATAAAATAATGACCCCTTTGACCATAGTCTACCTACGAAAGTCCTTTTTGACACATAAACTGAATATGGTCATAACATTCGACTTAAACTTACTTGACTAAGTAATTGTATATAACTAGTTAATATGTGAAATAAAAGTAATAATAAACTTGAAAAATTTTATCAAAAAATTAAATAACTAGCATAAGTTTATTATTCATGAATATAGAGACACATGTAACAAGTTGGAATCATGGTAAGGGATTTCGTCTCAATTTACATTCCATTGAGAGTTGTTTTTTTATTCACCAATTCACTTTTTTGTGTTTTATATACTACCCCTTTTACATTTAATATCATAATTAATTAATACTTCATAGTATTTTATGTTCCACTTTTAATTGTCTCATACAAGGGGAATTGACTTGAAAATTACCAAGTGGTAAAAGTTATCATAAAATTTTAATTATTTTTGTGATTGTTAACATTCTCTTGAAACAATCACATTCTTGTAATAATTTTTCAATATAAATTATGTCTATTTTTAATATCCATATTCTTTTAAGATTGATATGATCATTTTATAAACCATGTAATATTTTTACATATGGTGTTTACTTTGAAAGTTATATGATTTATAGGGGAAATATTGATAAATATGTATCCTTTACACCATATAGATATTTGATAAGGGACATGGTTTATGATTTAAATAGATTATAAAATATATGAGTAATTTTTTAGACATGAAATACATGGTTTTTAGAGTAGTTGATGCAAGCCCCTTGATGAATCGGTAGTCTCATGGGCTGAAGTAAGTGGGAAACAAACCCTTTTCGTTTGTTTCCAAGAAGTTTAAATCATTATGGAGGATATATCTTGATAGTAACTATCTTGAGGACAGATATTGATAGAACATATTTGTTTCTACCCATATACTTAAACTTTATTGAGGATAGATCTTTATAGTAACTATGTTGAGGATAGATCTTGATAGATCAGACGTCCGACATTATGCATTCTGTCATTATTTTTATTCCATGTGATTATTTTATTAGTTAGAATATCCCTAGTAAAGTTTCAAGATCATTTGATTATTTATATGGAATTATTCAATCATATATTAGTCTTTCCAAAATGATTATGTTATATCTATTTATTTAATGGCATGTGTGCTCAGTTATTTACCTTCTATCTTGATTACGCTCATTGATTCATTATTTCTTCCACTATACGTAACACTTACTGACCATTTAAACCCACCATTATTTTGTTTTCCTTTCTCCATGTTGTGAACATGAATTCATGGAATGAGTTTCAAGGATGTATTTTATTAGATTTTGTTGTGTATTATGTTTTATTTTCTATTCCCAATGTAAAAAATGGGATCATATATGTAGTTTAGTTTTCTAAAAATGATAAACTTTCAGTACTTATGGGATTTTATTCCTTGTAATCATACCAATACAATAAAGTAAGGCATTGGATCTAGGCTTCTAGGGTTGGGGAATTATAGAAACAACTCACTCTATCCTTCAATAAAATTATTGGTTATTTTCTTATACATAGACTAATCCTTATGGTTCTCATTAATTTCCACCAATCCTAGTTTTGGAAGTTTAACTTGACCTTATTCTGATACAAGATATAGCGATATATACTTTTCATACATTGATAATAAATATTATTAGATGAATATTCATTAGATATCATAACGATTCACAATATAACCGTATAGGAATATAATTTTTAGAAACAAGGAAATATAAACAATTGGTTCAGAATTAATCTATGACATCTCCCACTATGTTCTTCATAACTAGAACCCTTTGTCACACCCAAACTTTTGAAATAATTTTATTTTATTATTATACCTGAATTTGGAATATTTTTTTGAGGTGCAGGCTAAGCCTGATTTAAATTTGGAATTTTTTTTAATAAATGTGTGTTTTTTTCATTGTAGAATTAGGCGCACGGGAAGAGCAAGTCCTGGGAAGCAGTGCGGCTTCACCCCGATCACCGTGCGGCCCGCCTGATTTTCCAAATAAATAAATAAATAATAAAGTGAGAAAAAAATAAAATAAAAAATATATGGTTTAAAAATAATAATAATGATAATATTATTATTATGAATGAAATTATTATTATTATTGAGTTTATTATTATAAAATATATTATTATTATTATTAAGTTTATTAAATTTATAATTATCATCATATTATTACCACATAATTATTATATAATTATCTTATTAACATTATTCATATTATTATTATTATTACTTTTTTATTTTTATTTTATTTTATTTTAATTTAATTTTTTCTATGGTTTTGGAACCCCCCCCCCCCATCCCCTCCTCCAACTAGGAACAATCCCCCTACCCTTCTACCTCCATCGCATCATTCCCTACCTAGTCTCCTCCCTGCGTGCTTCTATCTGGTTCCCTACTCTCCCATGTCTGGAAACCTCCCCTCCCTCATGTTACCCTACCAACCATGGCCTCCTCTCCCACTTACTACCCCACCAGTTACAGTCTCCCCTATCTCAATCCACCCTCACGCCCCACTTCATTATTGGGGATTCTTCTGGAAACCATGACCCCAACCACTAGCCCCTCTTCTGATGTGCCTTCCCCCAGTAATCCCCTCTTCATCTTCCCTAGAGTTTTGGTTCATTTTTTGCGGGTTTTAGGTTTCCAATGGGTAGGATATCAAATTTAGGGTTTAATCGTGTTATTTAGAGTTTGTTTTTGTAGTTTTTTTGAAAATCTGGCCTTTGTAGGTTTTTTTCGTGGTGCGGTTACAATTCGGATGGGGTTTCGCACCACATTTTGGTAATTTCTCCACCTAGGTTAGGTGGTTCCATGCCCTAGAATTCTTATATGATTTAATTTGTTTATTTAATTAATTTTTACATGTGTTATAGTTAAATTGGGTGATGCAAAATGACTTCTGGAAATATTTTGGCATGCATGAGTGATGGAATTGGGTTTACATTTAGAAATGGTCATGTTTTTCCTATGGGACTTTTTGTGGGAATTCTTAGAAACGTTAAATTAATTATTTTAGGCGTGAAAAGTATGTTTTGGTATTGTTTTAACATGTATATGGGATAGAAATTAATTTTTCTTCAAAATAAATGGTTGTGTGATGTGCATAGCGTATTGTAGTGTTTCTTGAAAAGAGTTTCAGGCCTTGTTTTGAAAGTGAGAAATATTTTCTAAAGCACTTAAGGTGAGAGTGTATCTAAAATTTAATTTGAAGGAAAAAATGTATTATTTTGGCATATTGAACTTATTTTGGCATATTGAACTTATCTTGTACCATTGAATTTAAATTATAAAAATTTTAAGTAACAAAAAACACGTTTTGGCATAGTTGTGTTGTGCATTCTATTTTAAAGTGGCATTTTAATATGAAATCAAGTGTGTTTTTGGTGTAAACTCTCGTGTGCTAATTTGAATTGTTTTATAAACTGTTTAATTGGATTTATTTAATTAAATTTTATTTTCGAATGTGGTGTTTGATAGGGTTGAACATGTGTTGAATTTTATAGTGGCCTTTTTATGTAAAAATTGGGATTTTTTCATGTGAAAACCCTAAATGTGCTATTTTAAAATGTTCTATAAATTATTTAAATAATTTATTAAGTCATGAATGTGATGAAAATTATTATATGTAGTTGTTTTGGTGTGTTTTTGGTATAAAAATGGGATTTCGAGTATGTTTTTTGGTGTAAAGACTTGCGGTGCCTCCAATAATTATTTTAGATATTTTGATAAATGAATTATTAAATTACATAAGAGGTATGTGTAATGTTTGTGAAATGATTTGGTTTGAGTGTGCTCTTTTAAGTGGGGTTTTTAGTGTACATGTTGTGGCACACTATGTACACCTTGTTTTGATTGACTTGTGTGTGTAAATGTGATGTGTTAGTTATATGTGAACATGAACTTAAGCCTACAGAATCCCAAGTAACTGGGTAGACACAATAGTACTAGCTTGCTAGTGGTACAGAAGTGTCGACAGCCTGGTGTCACTTAGATGGATTGACGACTACAACACTAACTAAATATTTTAATGATGATTATAGATCACTAGGGTTACGAGTATTTCCCCAACTAGTGGATCGTGCATGAGAATGATGATTTTCCTGGTTTCTATACCACATTTTCACCAATATGTGATGTTCCTAGAATCCCACTTGGGCTAGTTTTACCCTAGGGATTTACTCATTGTGCTCTACCTTATATGTTGTGGTGCCATCCATTATCATACAGTGGAACTCTCTGTTGTGTCTGTGTGTGTGATTTTAAAATCCCTTTTTGTTTTAAGAAGATGGTTGTATCGGTTTTTTTGTTAGTAGTTTCTTTTATTAAAATGTTTATTCACAAATGTGTTCCAATAAATTTTTTAAAAGCATAAATTTTAAATGAGGATATTAGATTGTCTTAAAATGGTTTGGCATGGATTCATTTATCTGGGTGGTATCCTACTGGGATTTGGCTCAAACCCTGCATACACCATTGGGTGTATATAGACCCTATTATCATTTGTTTTAGGTTAAATCAAGATATAGGTTTGGCAGTTTGAGTTCTTTTGGATTCGATGTGGATCTTGGTGGTGGCGGTTTGAGGATGTGGTTCCTCTTATTTCATGGAGTTTTGGTATACAGTTTTGTTTCCCTTTTTTCATTGTACATTTGTGGTTTTGTCTAAAGTTGTAAATATTTATTTATGAAAGTTGTTCAGGGCACGTTTGGATTAATTTTTCAGATCTTAATTTATTTAGTTTTTTTTGGTCATTTTAATATGTTTAATTTAGGTAAATTGTTCCCCCTTGTTTTATTTGATACTCAAGAACTTGTTCCAACCCATGGGAATTGGGAACACCCTTCGGGCCTTACTGCAGACCAGGTTGGATGGCGACTTGGACTAGTTTGTGACAAAATGGTATTAGAGGAGGTTCTCACTTTTGGGACTTGTTTTTTGGGAAAGAGTCAAGGTACACCAGAGCTAGGATGGTTGAAACTTGTTTTTTTGGTTACGATTAAGGTCCCTAACCAACAAACCTTGTAGAGGGACTTGAGTTACCAGACGAAATCAGTTTCAAGTGATTATTTTGGTCTTTTTAGTTCATTGATATTTTAGAAATGAAAAGAGAGTTGGTTCAATGGTCTTTGTGAGATATCAGGGCCTAGAAAGTCATGTAGAGCTAGGGACGTTGTCCTAGAACACTCTTCATAATGGTGTTGTTATCAGCATATGGTCACCAATGATATTTCTGAGCCTCCCATCATCACTGGTTCCCATTTGAATCATCTTGTTACTCATTCAGTTCTAGGAAATATTTTTGAAAATCCTTGTTTGAAAAGTGTTGTAATTGAATTTTAAAATAGAAACGGTTTTATTTTCAATAGATGGAAAATGTATTTTCAAGTTTTTTTTTAATAAAGATTTAGAAAAGTGGACTTTTGTCAAATAGTTTTGAGTGAATGGGGTTGAGTTTATCAGGATTGGTTTTTTATAACTTAGACTTGTGGGTTTACTGTTGTTTTGGAAAATGGAAAGGTTTTGTTTTGAACCTTGATGTTATCATAGGTGATCACGTGCATGGGTTATATGAGGAAAGCAGATGGGTGCACATTGTGGCATGAGAACATAAATGTGTGAGGCCCATGAGGAACATTTGGTAAATTAAAACCCATCATCCTTGTTCTGTTTCTAAGAATTATTTTCAATAAAATATGGGGTGTTTAATAATTAGTGATTGTGTGGTGTCTATTTTTTAAAAATATTATTGTGGGTTGGATTGATTTTTAAAACCCCATCTTATTTGAGTAAAGCTTCCATCTTTTTTTCATCAATAAGTTGTTTTGAGATGTTAGTTAGTGGTTTTTTAGGAGTATTTCAAGGATCCTTAGTGGTGGTTCCCTTCCTATGTTATGGTGATAGTTCGTGGCACTGTTGGCCAATGGAATGGTTTGATTGGGTTTCTCGGTCTCCTAATTAGCTAGTGTACACCCCCAAAAAGAGTTAATGCGTGATTGAAGTGATGAAATGAATCATTCACTATTGGAATATCCTTTAAATAATCAATGTAAGGACTTCCTTATTGAGCATTAGGAATTCATTCCACCTCTTCTTCTTCAGATAAGTGAATCATCTCACAGTGGAAGAGTGGATGTGAGAGGAGTTGGGATAAAATTTGGTCTCTTGGGTTTACTAGGTTGTTGACAGCAGATTTCAATATCGTTAAGTTTTAAGGTTCTGTCTGTAAGCGGTGAAAGAAATTATAGTGGAAAAAAGTGGAAGTGGTCTAGATTTTTCAGTGTGGGATTCTATTTTAAAAAGGTATTTTGGGAGTTTTATTGGTTTCTTCTAAGTAATATATCACATTAAGGTACTCGTGTGGAAAATCTAGTTATAAGAGGTTGTTATGGCCACTTATAGTAATTGTATGTTGTTAGGGACTTAGGTTGATGTCCCTCTCTTTGAAATGTCTTTATGGGTTTTAAGGGTCATGTTTGGTAATACTTTGTGGAGTCATGTTCTTGATAAATGGCAGAGGTGAAGGTTACGCACCCTTCTGAGGACCCTAGTTATAATAAAGGCGTGTTTCCTTCAGGAAATCCTAAACTTATCTATTTTATAGGATGGTGTATTCCATGTTTCCTCCCTCTCAAATTTTCTTATTCGAAGTATAGAGGGGTGATTCCAATGTATCTTCTAAGACTTTATTTCGGTGAAGTGTTGTGTGGAAAAAATAGACTCTAAATAATTTTGTGTCTAATGGTGTTGTTTAGGTTGTGGTATGGTCGTTTTTGGTACCATAAGTAGAAGTTTCATTCAGGGGGTTTATAAAGCCTAACTGTGAGGTAGGATATTCATTAATCATCAAATCTCTAGTCATAGTTCTCAGAGTGAAGCTGGTTCATAGTAAACAGAACCTAAATTGTGTGAAAGGTTTAGATTTGGGTTCTATTCTCAGTGTGGTAGATAGAGATAGCTTAATCCCCTGGTGTATTTGTTTTGTTTTAATTATTAATGTTTGGTGGGAGGAGGTGGGAGGAAATCATTTCCACATTATGACCCATTAGGGTGTAAGAGTTTCTCATTGTTTATAAGAAGGTATATTATTTTTGATTCCTTAAAATCCTAGTGTTTGTGTTCTAAAAAATGGGGTCTTCTTTTAATGTCCCCTATGTGGACCGTGCTTAAAAATCGAAATTAGTTGGATTTGTATAGTTTTGGGGAAAATAAAATATTGGGATTTGTATTTGGTGGTCTTATTAGTCCATTAGATGGGCCCCTTCCCTCTCGTCCCCTCATGGTGAGGGTTTTTGGTCCGTGAGGAGAAGTACTCGAGTTCAAATAATCTGGCTAGTTTTTATAGTGGGGAGACCCATCATGAGTTTCACTGAAATTCCTCTAGAGTCAATTGGTGTTAGCTTAATTCTTATGATGATTAGTCCATTTGGGCCTCCCCATGTTAGTGTCCTAGTTCCAACTTTGGTGTAGGTTTTTTATTATGGTAGGGAGTTTATTAAGTTCTCCCAATGTTAGCAATTAGGATTCATTGTTCATTTCATGTGGACTACATGAGCTCTCAGGAATGTTTAAAATGTTGTCTTAGGGTGTCAGATTGTGTACAATGAGAGGATCATTTCCTTTGATTGATCAACTAGAGGTGTTTTTTCTTTTGGGGGAGGGTGACACTTAATGGGGATTTCATTTTGGGTCTCTGAGTTCAATTGGTAGGACCTTTTCTTAATGGTAGTGTACTTGTCATGTTTTCATTTGTTGTTCGATTGGGAATCTCCTTGTGTTGTAATGAAGTACCAATTCTTTCTTTCAAATAAACCTTGGGATGGATTTATAGGGGTTAAAAGCAATATATTAGGGAGAATTATCACACCCAAACTATTGAAATAATTTTATTTTATTAGTTTATCTGGATTTGGAAAATTTTGTCGAGGTGTGGGCCATGCCCGATTGAAATCTTGTGTTTTTTCTAATAAATACTCATTTTTGGCATGGAAACATTGGGAGCACAAGCAGAGCACGGTCTGGGAAGCAGTGCGGCTTCACCCAGGTCACCGTGCAGCTCGCCCAATTTTCAAAATAAATAAATAAAAAGGAAATGAATAATAATATGAGAACTAAATAAAATAAATAATATATGGTTTAGAAATAATAATAATGATATTATTATTATTATTATGAATATTATTATTATTATTATTAATTTTATTATTATTATGTTTATTATTATTATTAAGTTTATTCAGATTATTAAATATATTATTATCATCATATTTTTACCACATTATTGTTATATTATTATCCTATTAACATTATTCATATTATTAATATTACTTTTTTAATTTTTTTTATTTTTTTTTATTTTATTTTTTTTTGCTAGGGTTTCAAACCCCCTCCCCTCCTCCTACCAAGAGCAATCCCCCACCCCTTCTACCTCCATCGTGTTATTCCCTACTTGGCCTCCTCCCTGCGCGTTGCTGGTCAGCGCCCAACTCTCCCATGTCTAGTGGCCTCCCCTCCCTCATGCTACCCTGACAACCACAGCCTCACCTCTCTTGTGCCATCCTCGCACCCCCATTAGTTGTCTAAGCTTCTTCTAGAAACCACGACCCTAGCCACCGGCCCCTCTTTCAGCATGCCTTCCCCCAGTAATCCCCTCTTCCTCTTCCCTAGGGTTTTGGTTCATGTTTTTGGGTTTTAGGTTTCTAGTGGGTAGGATGTTAGATTTAGGGTTTAATCCTATTAGTTAGAGTTTGATTTTGTTTTTTTTGGGAAAATATGTCCTTTTTATGGTTTATTCATGGTACGGTTGCAATGTGGATGGGGTTTCACACCACTTTCCAATAATTTCTCTGGTTGAGGTAGGTGGTTTCATGACCTAGGATTTTTAGATGATTTAATTTGTGTATTTAATTAACATTTACATGTCCTATAGTTAAATTGGTTAATGTGAAATGTCTTCTGGAAATACTTTGACATGCATGTGTGATGGAATTGTGTCTTTTTTTAGAAATGGTCATGTTTTTCATATGGGTCTTGTTGTGGGAATTCCTGGAAATGTTCAATTAATTATTTTAGGTGTGAAAAGTATGTTTTGGTAATGGTTTAACATTTATATGGTTTAGAAAAGAATTTTTATTCAAAATAAAAGGTTTTGTGTCTTGTATATCGTATTGTAGTGTTTCTTGAAAACAATTTCAAGCCTTTTTTGAAAGTGTGAAATATTTTCTGAAGAACTTAAGGTGCAGGTGTATTAAAATTTTTATTTTAAGGAAAAATGTATTATTTTTTCATGTTGAACTTATTGAGAACCTTTGAATTTAAATTGTAAATAGTTTGAGTAACATAAAACTTGTTTTGGTATTGTTTTATTGTGGATTCTGTTTTAAAGAGGCGTTTTTATATGAAATCATGTTTTTTGTGTAAACTCTCATGTGCTAATTTGAAGTGTTTTATAAACTGTTTAATTGTATTTATTTAATTAAATGTGGTGTTCTAATGTTGTCTTTGATAAGGCTAAACATGTGATGAATTTTAAAGTGTCATTTTAATGTGAAAATTGGGCGTTTTCACGTGAAAACCCTTGATGTTCTATTTATAAATGTTCTATAAATTGTTTAAATAATTTATTAAGTCATGCATGTGATGCGAATTATGATGTGGAGTGGTTTTAGTGTGTTTTTTTTATAAAGTGGTATTTTTATTATATTTTTTGGTGTAAATCCTTGTGGTGCCTTCGAGAATTATTTTACAATATTTTCTAAATGAATTATTAAATTACATAAGAGGTGTGACGCATGTTTTTGAAATGGTTTAGTGTAAGTATTTTTTTAATGTGGGTTTTGGGGTGTGCATGTATTCGAACACTATGTGAACCTTGTTCGGAATGACTTTTTTGTTTAAATGTGATTTGTTAGTGATATGTGAACCTGAACTTGAGACCACAGAATCCCAGGTAACTAGGTGGACGGACTAGGACTATCTTTCTAGTGATATGGAAGTGGCTACGGACCAGTTTCACTTAGATGTACTCAAGACTACAACACTAACTAAATATTTTGATGATTATTGGAGACCATTAGGGTTATGGGTATATCCCCTACTAGTGGATCGTTCATGATAATGCAGGTTGTCATGGTTTCTATACCCCATTTTCACCAAGATGTGATGTTCCTCTAATCCAACTTCAGCTAGTTTGACCCTAGGGATTTACCCCTAGTGATATACCTTATATGTTGGGGTTCTATCCATCAGCATACGGTGGACCTACTATGTGTTTGTGTGCGCGTACTTTTAGAAATCCTTTTTGTTTTAAGTGCATGGTTGTATTAGTTTTCTTTATAATTAGTTTCTTTTCTTAAATTGTTTACTCACAAATGTTTTCCTAGAAATGTTTTAAAAGCATAAATTTTAAATGAGCATGTTAGATTGTCTTAAAATGATTTTCCATGAATTCATTTATCCGAGAGTCATATTACTAGGCTCTATCTCACACCCTTCATACACCTTTGGGTGTATGCAGACCATGTTATCCATTGTTTCAGGTTAAAACAACATGTAGTGTTGGAAGTTTGAGTTCTTGTGGATTTAGTGCGGATCTTAGTGGTGGTAGTTTGAGGATGTGGTTCCTCTTTTTTCATGGAGTTTTGGTATGGAGTTTTGTTTCCCTTATATCATATTAATTTTGTGGTTTTGTATAAAGTTGTGAATATTTATTTATGAAAGTTGTTAAGGGTGTGCTTGGATGATTTTTTTTAGATCTGAATTTTTTTAGTTTTTGTTGGTCATTTTAATATGTTTAATTCAGTTAAATCATTCCCCCTTTTTTATTTGATACTTGGAAACTTGTGCTAGCCCATGGGGATCGAAAACACCCTTCGGGGCTTGCTGCAGACCGATTCGGGTGTCGGGTTAGATGGCGACCCGACCAGGTTTGTGACACCATTATTAGACATATCATATTTTCATAACATAGGGGAAGGAAACATAATAAAGGGTGTTATAAGATGCTCGTTCTAGGTAAATAAGGAATATACCAATGATAACATAAGAATAATATGAGTATAAGGGTAAGAGAAAATGATAATAACATTTGGAAACCACACCCCATATATTATAGATTATAAAAATGAGTCATGGACTAAATCATGGTAGTTAATAATACATGAATCATAAAAGAATTAAAGAACATAAGCCATGAGAGCATAACATTGGAACAATACATATATTTGTGGAATACACAAAAGAATAGAAAATCTAATGTCATAGATACCCACCAAGATATTCAGAACATGTTATTATTTTTTTATCCACCCATGGACCTACTTATGGATTGGGATAACCTCATGTGTACCCACTTTTGGTCTTGGAATAACCACTCGTCTAACTCATGTTAGTCTTGGGATAATCTCTCATATACCCTTCGAGATCATAGAACATTAATCATTACCCAATGAATTGGATGGAGATATTGGTCTCACCTATTATATAACTAAAATAATACACATTTGTTCTAAAAGTTCATAAAATATTTAACTTATTTTAACCCATGGAAATAAACAGATTTCATAAGCAATTCAATCAACTAATCATATCATAACTTGTGGAAAAGAAACTTGTTGCATAAACATCCTATCAACATAATCATAATCCATCCAAAGAAATAATAAGGATGGTATAATTGTATCATATTCCTAGTAAATATTATGTAACATTAAAGGATGTAATCTTATATGGATAACGATTTTAAAAGATCACTTAGATCATTTTGTGAGGAAAATAACCTTTCTACATTTAAAATAGATATTTAGAATCTATAAATTTACCAAAAATTAAAGAAAACATTTTTTAAAATAAATTTTTAAAATTTTAATGGATTCTTTAAATCATTTAGTGGTCATAAGGGTAGGAAATATCATTAATTACATACATATTAAAATATTTATTCCTTTCACATTTCATTAAAAAGGTAAAAAAGGGACTTTTTCAGAAAATGACAAGAATATTCCTTTTAAAATATTTTTAAAAAAATTAAAATATGGGTAAAATTTTCTTTAAATAATAATTTTATAATTATAAAAAATTTCTCTAAAACATTTTTAGAAAACATTAACTTGGAATAAAAAGGAATTTTGAACGAAGAGAGAAATAAAGTCAATTTTTATTAAAAATGTTTGTTCAGTCTCTTGAGTACATAAATAGAAAAAAATGAAAGGGAAATAATTATTATACATAAATAAATATATAGTAAAAAAATAAATGAGTTTCTTTAGAGATTGTTTCCTCTGGAAATGTGGATGACCTCATTGATTTAAGGTTCAAACATTCCAAGCGGTTTCTAACGGGTTTGTTTGTAGAACTAGAAACATCCAATGATTCTATATCCATTTGGACCTACTTTCCAAAGTTAGGTCCTCACTAGTTATGAACCGATGAGGCTTAAGATTTTGCATTGGTAGAGAGTATGGGAGGTCGGACTCATCACACCCTTTTGGGGGGGAATTATTGTCTACTCTGGGACTCTCTTTATAGAATTAAGTTATGTTCATGAATCCTTATTACATTACCAAGTATTAAAATGAACCTTACTTTAGATCTGACAATCAATTATTAATATGTATGAATTTTAGAGAATCTTTTATATATATTTGAGGTTATTCATCGATAGAGAATCATCTGTATTTGTTAGAGATTCTTGGTCAATGGTATCCTTCGACACGTTATATAGAAGCCTCTTGGTCATTATGATAACCATATTGGTTTTAAGTAACTCAGCGAGGCACTTTAAGTTTATTGTCATTCAGAAAGACATAGATTATTTCAAAGTTGGGATCGTACCCACAGATGGGATACCTACGTATCCTTATTTAGAAAAGGAATCAGAACCCACATAGTTCGAGTAAAGATGTATGAGGTTTATGCATGATTGATGGCTCAAAGAAATATTTCATAACTACTTTTACACTCTAAGATCACGTAAGTCGTGCTCGGTGTGAGAAACAAGAGGTATTGGTAAAACCAGATAATTGTGCCATGAAAGATGCAATTATAAGAAATGATGTGGGGATTATGTATGTATGACTGCCCAAGGAGATAAAGATTAAGATTTACTTCAGGGAAGAAACCCAAGAACAAGGTCCATAAAGGTATATGTGATTTATGAAGATTTGGATACTCTAACTTGAGGCTTACTCCTAAAGAGGATGCCCAAATTTGGAGGGTACTTGAGGATTACTCCTAAGGAGGATGCCCAAATCAAAAGAAATTAAAACTGGTTAAGAGAAATTACGGTTGGGGCTTACTCCGGAAAAGGACGCCCAGGTTAAGGAAATTTGGAATTTGGGGCTTACTATTAAGGAGGATGACCATATTTGGGAACTTGGGGCTTACTCATGAAGAGTATTCCTATAATTAAGGGAACTTAAATACTGGGGCTTATTCATGAAAAGGAAGCCCAGGTTAGGGGATTTGAGACTTAAGACTTATTCCTGAGAAGGAGGCCTAAGTTAATGGAAATTATGAGTGGGAATTACTCCTGAAAAGGAGGCCCAATTAAAAGATCCTCTCACCTTTAAAGGATGAGGTTTAATGAATGAAATATCTAACCTCAGTGACATAAATATATGTAAATCACTAGGTTTTGAGAGATGATCCACAAAATTCCTTTCAGATATGGAATCCAACAAAGGAACCACGCCATAAATGGTTTTGAAGATGGTTTTGAAGGATAAATCTTGAAGAGGAGAGGTGGATTTGAAGAAATCAAGTGAATAGGCAGGAGGGGCACCCAAAAAGAGATAGGCGCGCAAGTCCTGCATGGGCGCACAAGTCCTGGTCGCACAAGTATACTTGCGCGACACATGGGTACTTTCATGACGGTCAACCCTTGGAGTAATACTTGGGTGAGACTTGTCTCAGGAACTTATTATTATCCCTAAAGGCTTCCAAAAGAGTGGCGTGTAGTTTTTATTAAAGGGATAAGGCAGTGCGCAAGTGTGGCCATTTCCCTTAAGGGCCGGCCATTTAGGCGCGCAAGTGTTGATGAGTTTCAACACTTAGGCCTTGTTCCCCCTCTTTAGATCTTCCGTTCTAGGTAAGAAATTACCTTAGAAGTGTTTTGAAGACTTCGAGAAGATACTAGGGCGCCAGAAGCTCAAATCTGAGTTTTGGAATTTTTCTGTCCTCAAATGGGGGGCCCACAAGGGGTATTTATAGGCCAGGGAAGACCCTGGATGAAAATCAAATAGGGCGTGCAAGTCACCTGCGCGACCACTATGTGGCGCACAAGTATACTTGCGCGACCATTATGAAACTTGTGCGGCCCAAGTGGGAAGAAATCCTTCTTCATTCCTTTTTCGATTTTTGATGTTTCTTCAAAGGATGAATCACTTTGGACTAAGGTATTTCCTTTTTTCAGTCATTATACTTTGTGACGGAAAGTAGCGTCAATAAAAGTCCCCCCTCAGAGTTGGATCCAAAAAGAAGGAGGATCTGACTCTAAGGAAAAAAGGCTAATGTTTAAGGTCGAAATAACTTTGAACGAATGGATTAAAATTGACTCAATTCATTGATAATTTATCTGAAAACATATTACCATGTTCAAGTATGAGGGAAAATATGTAAACAATAACTTAAGAAATTTTGAATCTGATGAATGATATGAAAAATGGCTAAAAGGAATTAGAAGAAGTAGTTCCCAAGAATGAAGTTACCACTATTTAACAAACCCATTAGGAGGTTGAATTGTGCAGGGACACCTAAGGAGATTGGATTCATAGTCAATTAATAGCATCTTTTAGATGATAGGTCCGTTATGTAGACTACTTATGCAAGGCCGCCTAAGGGAACGTGTTGCATAGTCAGGAAAAAGAACTCTCAGAAATTTACTTTTCTACTACTAAAAAGCCAGTGTAAGTTTATGAGGATTCAGATTTTCCAAAGCATATAGTTTTTTGTATGGAGAGAGGTACTTGAATATAGAGAAGATATTTCCAAACAAGATTGTATAACAACTAGATGAATGTCACTCCTACGAAGGTCTGACCCAAACGTAGGGAAGGGAAATATAAACTATAGACTTGAATACTTTGAGATCATGAAAAAAGAAGGTATGGGACAAATATGTTAAGGATATCTATTTTTTGTGGATCCCTACATATTTTTGTTAAGACAAATAAGGACAAAAGAGGATTTCCTCCCAAGAGTGAAGTTTCCATTATTTGAAAAACCCGTTAGGGAGTTGAATTATTCAGGGCCACCTGAGGGCATTGGTTGTAAGTCAAATAATAGTATCTTTAGGTTGACAAGTCTGTTATCTAGACTATTTATGCAAGGCCACCTAAGGTCACGTGCTGCATAGTCAGACAAAAGAACTCTAAGGTATCAGACATTTTGTGACCAGAAGTCAAGAAAAAAGTTATGGGGATCTGGAAGTATTTAAGTTTAGGAGTATAACACATAAAAATGGGCATTTGTTCAATGCATGTAGAGATATACAGACCAACGCTAACCATAATCATATTGTGGTTGGGTCCTGAATTGAGATGTTGGACTTCACTACGTATCCCATAAGGATTGGAATCAATCCATACGTAGTTCTTGAAATACAGTTTAACGTCATGTGGGAAAAAAATAGTAGTAAATCTTATTTTAGGTTCATAGAGCTCGGACCATAATAATGAAATACATTGTGTGTGTTTTCATAGAGACGTTTCATCCAGGGGACTAAAAGTGGAATTTGGGGTTAGACCCAAAGACTTGGGGCTGGATTCGAGGGATGCTCAAACGTTCCTACATATCCCATGAGGATGGGAATCAAGCCGCACGTAGTTCATGAAATACCCTCTGTACATATTTGTTTCGTACATATAAAGGGTAAAAAAGGGGACTTTAGTGCAATGATGATTTGACCCAAGATAAAAGGTTCAAGCATTGCTATGTATGCACGTAGTCTTTGGAATATAGCATGATTGGATATCAATGTAAATAATGATTCCCTCTCAGGTGAGGGTGTCAAATAATGTTGTAGTTTATTGTCATACAGGACAAAAGTGTGAATAGTATAAGGTTATATGCATGGACCGTGGTGAACCAATGTAAAAATATTGGTTCTGGGGGTTGCTTGACGGATCAATATCATATGAGATGGAGGTGAACTGATGTGAAGAGATTGGTTTTGGTCTTGAACCTTGAGAGGTTGCCTACGTACCTATCCTATAAGAAAAGGATCAAAGTCTGCGTAGTTCAATTGATGAATGAATTGGTGATCAAGTTGTTTTTGAGAACAACGACCTAAAAAAGGTGTTGGGACTTACACATGGTTAGCGGCCCACATAGGGTGTTATGGTTTGAAGTTTACTCTAATCTCACGTGTGTTATACTCTGTGTGAGAAACAAGAGGTAACAACAACCTTAATGATGCACAGTTTAATGTCATGTAGGACATATGAAGGGATTATGCAGTTTAAAGTCTTGTAGTGAGGAATATTGGTGCTGCACAGTTTAGTGTCATGTAATAGGGACAAAATACAGTTTAACGTCATGTAGGATGTATTAAGGGACTTCTGTACAGTTTAACATCATTTAGCAAGGACGATGGGGACAATATAGTTTAACATCATGTTGGATGAAAGGGGGACTATGTAGTTTAATGTCATGCAGTAAGGAAAAAATAGGACACAGTTTAATGTCATGTTGGATGTATTAGGGACTTTTTCACAGTTTAACTTCATGTTAGACGATAAGGGTGAAAATAATTTAAGGTCATATGCATGGACCGTGGATGATGCTGCATTTTAACGTCTTGTTGGACAATAGGTTGTTGTACAGTTTAGCATCATGTAGCTAAGACAACACAGTTTAACATCATGTTGGATGTATTATTATTTGTATTACACGAAATACACTTTCAGAAATCTAGCATTGGTTGGAGTCATGATGAGTTCTCTATCCATTGAGATTAAAGAATAAGCTCCATTGGAGTAGACCTTTTGTATTGAATAAGTTCCTTCCCATTTTGGTTCTAGCTTGGGAAGTTTCTTTCCTGGTATCATTGGAGTTCTGATAACCAATACCAATTCTCCCTGAACAAATGAACGAAGATGAACTTTTTTGTTGAAATCTCATGCTATTCGGTTCTGATAGACTTCCAAGTGGTGCAAGGTGCGCAATCGTTTCTCATCTAATCATTACAATTTATCCAATTGCTTTTGAGACTGTTCATCTGTAGATGACTGATCACAAATGGCTACTCTAATTGGGGGTAACTGAACCTCAATGGGCAAGACTGCTTCTGTTCCATATACCAATGAATATGGAGTTGACCGCGTTGTAGTGCGGGTGGTGGTTCGATAATCCCACAAAGCATGAAAGAGTTTATCATGACATGATTTCTTATCTTTATCCACCAACTTTTGTAGTATGTTTGAAAGAGACTTGTTGAAAGATTATATCTGGCCATTTTTCTCTGCATGATACTGAGATGAATGATTGGATTTGATGTTGTATTCTTGATACAACTTCCTCACCTCGGATGAACAGAAGTTGGTTCCATTGTCCATCAATATGGTATGAGGGACACCAAATCTGGTAATGATGTTAGACTTGATTAAGCTAACGATACTTTTAGAACTGAATTCTTTGAAGGGTATTGCCTCTGCCCATTTGGAAAAGAAGTCAGTAGCAGTAAGAATGTACTTAAACTGCTTGGATGTAGCTGAAGGATAAGTTCCCACTACATCCATTCCCCATGTGTCAAATTTCCACGAGTATTTAGCTATATGAATCAACTCTGGGGGTTGATGAATGAAATTGGCATGTACTTGGCAAGAATGACACTTCTTTGTGAAATCAACACAATCTTGTATCATTGAAGGCCAAAAGTATCCAAGCCTTCGAATTTGATCAAATAGTCTATGTCCAGACTGATGGGCACCACAGACTCCTGCATGCACTTCTTTCATAACTGCTATTGTTTCTTCACCATCAATGCATCTGAAAAGAATTCCTTCAAAACCACTTTTGTAGAGAATTTCCTCTAAGTGATCTGGGCCATCATAAAGATTGAAATTGACCATACGTCTCCAGATTTGTTCTTTACCAGCTCTATCAGGTGGAAGTGTTCCATTTTGAAGGTATTACCTGATAGGTATCATTCATCCCATAGTATGACCATATGGTTCAGATATGGGACTAATTTCATTGATTTCCTCTGTTCTGGTTTGAACATAAGGTGAAATTGTACGATAGTGGGTAATACTGATGTTGACGCTCCTTTCGTCACAGAATCTAAAAATCGGAAAAGGGGAATATCTGAGCTCAAACTGATTCAACCTTTGAAGAAAATATCAAAAATCGACAAAGGCATGAACAAAGGATCAAAAGCAACTGCACCGCGCAATTTATATCACTGTCGCGCAAGTCCACTTGCGCGACGCCCTTATGGTCGCACAAGTGACTTGTGCGACCTAATTGATAATCGCCCGGTAACCGCCCGGGGTCTTCTCCTTCCTATAAATAGACCCTGTGGGCCCCCCATTCGTGAGGATTTTTTTTTTTCAGAAACTCGGATTGAAGCTCCCGGCGCCCAAGTCTCTTCTCAAAGCTTCTGGAACACTTCTAAGGTAATTTCTTACCTAGAAAGGAAGATCTAAAGAGAGGGAGGAAGGCCTAAGTGTTGAAACTCATCAACACTTGCGCGCCTGAGTGGCCAGCCCTTAAGGGAAGTGGTCACACTTGCGTGTCGCCTTACTCCTTCGATAGAACTTGCGCTTCCCTTTTCTGGAAGAACCTCAAGAGGATTCTAAAGGCTTTAATAAAGAGTCTCTCAAGTATTTCAATGCTGGTTGACCATCGCGCAAGTACACCACGTGTCGCGCAGGTATACCTGCGCGACCAATACTTGTGCACCCCCGCAATACTTGCGAACCTTCCAAGACTCGTGCGGCCCTTCCTTTTTGGGTGCCTTTCTTGCCCATTCCACCCCTCTTAAGCCATTACACCTTTCCTTTTCAAGATTCAGTCTTCAAGACACTCTTCAAATCCATTTATGGCATGAATTCTTGATTTGACTTCCTCATCTGAAAGGAATTCTGTGGAATATCTCTCAAAACCTAGTGATTTAAATATCCTTATGTCACTAAATACGGAGAGTTCATTCACTCAACCTCATCCTTTAAGATGAGAGAATCCTTAACCTGGGTATCCTTTTCTGGAATAATCCCCAGTCATAAGTCCTCTAATTTGGGCATCCTTTTCAGGATTAAGCCCCAAACCTTAATCCTTAACCTGGGTCTCCTTTTCAGGAATAAGTCCCAGTCCTAATCTTGGGCTTCCTTTTTTAGGAATAATCCCCAAGTCCCCTAATCTTGGGCTTCCTTTTCAGGAATAAACCCCAAGTCCCTTAAATTCTCTTTAACCAGTCCTAATTTACGTTTGATCTGGGATTCCTTCTCAAGAGTAAAACCCAGTTATCAATCCTCTCCTAATTTGGGTTTCCTTTTTAGGAATAAGTCCCAAGTTAGAGTATTCAAATCTCCATGATGCACATATACCTTTATGGACCTTGTTCCTGGATTTTCTCCCTAAAGTAAATCCTCTGGGCAGTCATACATACATAAGCCCCAAACCATTTCTTATGATTGCATATTTCATGGCACAATTGTCTAATTTTTACCAATACCTCTTGTTTCTCACACCGAGCATGACTCACGTGAGCTTAGAGTGTAAAAGTAATTGTGACATCCTGCTTTGAGCCATCAATCATAAACATCATACTCTTCCCTTCGAACTACGTGGGTTCTGATTCCTTTTCCAAAACAAAGGATACGTAGGTAGCCCATCTATGGGTTCGATCCCAACTCTGAAATAATTCATGTCCGTCTGAATGACAATAAACTTCAAGTGCCCCACTGAGTGTCTTTAAAACCTTCCTGGTCATCATAAGACCAAGAGACTTTTATATGAATGTTTTGAAGGTTACCATTGACCAAGAATCTCTAAATAGATATAGATGATTCTCTATTGATGAAGAACCTCGAATACATATAAAAGATTCTCTAAATTTCTTACATATTTAATCATTGATTGTCAAAACTAAAGGAAAATCTCATTTTATACTCGGTAATGTAATAAGGATTCACGAACATAACTTAAATCTATAAAGAGAGTCCCGGAATAGACAATAATTCCCCTCAAAAAGGTGTGATGAGTCCGACCTCCCATCCTCTCGACCAATGCAAATTCCTAAGCCTCATCAGTCCACAAGCTAATGAGCGCCTACCTTTGGAAAGTATGTCCAAATGGATGTGGAATCACTGGATGTTTCTGGTTCTACGAACAAGCCCGTTAGAAACCGATTGGAACGTTTGAATCTCCCATCCAGGAGGTCATCCCCGAATTCCAAGGGAAACAAAAAATGGTGAACCCGACGTGAATCCTTAACCAAGTTAAAATGATGTTTTACCTATTTTTTAACCCCCTATTTAAAACTCAATAAGAGGGCTAACAAAAACAATCATTGACATGTGTGCTCATCCAAAGGATGAAGTGGCTGAATTTTATCTTCATTACGTCTGTTATATCAAACAGGCACTCTTTTCCAAGATCTTCTATATTTTCATAATGGCTGCTCTCAAATTCACATCTGTGAATACTGTTGCTGCAAATACCACTGCTGCTATTCCTACTGGATCGTCATCCGCTTTGAGGATGACATCACCTACTCAGCGTCTTTAACGCTGGGTATCAAATGCGCTGGTTAAGGAGTACCGTCAACATGGTACCATCCCAACTTTGGAGGCTGCCTGACAGGCCCTCCAAGTGAAAAACTCACACAGGTCGTCCGGACAACGACGACCAGTGATCAAGAGGTAGGTGGTGCTGACTACTGTCTCCAATCGTTTCGGGTCATTATCCCCGGAACGCAATTTCCATTCGCTCCCTTACTCTGAGGAAGTGAATGATCAGGTCCCTCAGGGCCTTAATTCAAAAAAACAAGAGTCCTTCCCGAGGGCTCCCATCAACAATCGTCGCTAGAATCATGCGGCAGTGCGCCCTCAACATGATGAGGGTACCGACTGCAGGCATTTAGCTCAGGTTCCTCGAACCCGAGCAGGCAAGACGAACCGCCAGAGACGGAATCCGGTTAACAATGGGCAGGTTTTCATCCCTGCCATCTCCGGATAAGTCCACCAACCTAACTTGGTGGCAAACAACGAGCAGGAACACACACCTATCCGTTTTAATTCCGCTGTCCAGCAGACTCGTCTGGCAGCATCACGCCAATCCCGCCAGGCAATTCCGGCGGAGTACTATAGGCAGGAACATACACCTGCTTATACATCATCAGTTAGTCAGCAGGCTCGCTTGACTACATATGATGGATCTCATCAACCGCGTTTGGAGAAGTGTAATCAGCAGGCACATACACCTGCTAGTACTAGTCAAGCCTACCAACAGTCTCGCTTGGTAGCGCACGGAAAAGTCATTCGGAAAGCTCCGACGACAAACAGGAGGCAGACTCAACTCTCTACCTCCACACTTGAGTACTGTCAGGATTCACTGACAGGAAAAGGAGGACAGGAGTAGGCACAAACACCTACTGCAAGCCCATAATGGATGTATATCCCCATTCCGGCGGCTGAAGTCACCAAGCATATTTTGTCAATGGTGAAAGAGCATAAGCAAATTCCTGCTCATATTCTGGATGCTTTCCAGGATATCATAACAGCTTCAGCATCATCTCAGGGAAAGACACATAAATCTATCCCTAGAAGTGGAGTGACACATCAACGATTCACTCCGGAACAGACACACACATCTGTTCCAGTCCAAGAGGGTTTTGGGGCATACTCCCCCATATCATACGGACAACCAAGTCAGGCACATACACCTGATTTGAGTGAAGATCGTCAGCCTAACCTGACCATCGTTCCTGATCAGGCACATACACCTGCTCAGAGTAACTACTTTCGTCAACAAGTGGTTTCCAAAGTGAGTAAGAATACATCTAAAAAAAAGATTCGCCCAGCACAGTCAGGAGATCAAAGGCCAATCTGTAACAAGGCCTTGCTCGATGCTGGAGTTCTTGAAGCCCTCAGACATTTATCTGTTGGAATTCAAGATTCTACTCCCTCAGTTCCCAATAACGGGAACATTAATTCCGAATGTCTTCAACAGACACATCCTCATGAAGGCTTGCTTCATGAAAATTCGGTCAATATTGAAGTTTCTTCTTCAGATGAGAGCCACAGGAACCCTCTATGTGGTCAGAAGACCAAGGAGCAAGAGATCTCATCTTTTGTTGTAACCCATTATGGTGGTCCTCCCCATGATGATGAATTTCGCTACGAAAGTCCTCTCCGTAGTAGTGATTCACATTGCCTGGAAAATACTCCAGTGGACAATGTAGTGCCGAGAAATCCCTCTTATCTTGAGGCACTTGCAAATGTGAAACCAGTCATGTCTGATGCTCTATCGCTAGCAAGTGAAATACTTTCTCAATCAGAAGATAGCCCAGGGTGTAGTTCATTCTCCGAACCACCCCTAAGTCATCCATCTTCTAGTTTGATCAATGATCTCTCTACCAATCTTGTTGAATCCGATGAAGCAACAAGGAAACACAAACTCTGGTCAAAACAGGTAGAAGAATCTTCATTTAATGATAAAGAGGAAATTCTGAACATGAGGAAAAAACTGGCGAAAAGTGAGGTACCAATCATGTTTTGGCCTTTGGCTGACTCCCAGTATGATATTCCAAAGATGTTGACGGAAGATGGAGTCCATGATATTCGTCTCAACATATGGAAAACTCTTTGTCAATTGAAGAAGAAGGTATTATCTTATAATGAATATGAAAATCATCTTAAGATAATAGAAGGGCTACGACATCAGATTGATTTGGCATCTCTATCAGTCTCTCGGTATCCGAAGTCTGAAAAGCAACAGAGAACCCTTCACCGTTCATGCCTTGGCGCACTAAGAAAATTGCGTCAGTTAATTTCCAATGCTCCATCTGGTGTTCATATCAGAGGATGGGGTGTTCACGGAGCACTACATTTCACAGTGCTTTCCAGTCAGCAAAGCCCGCCGAAAATGGTCTCATGCAATGTTATTGCCCATGGCCGGCCACAGTCAATGGGTTTTGTTCATAATCAAAAGCTTGCTCAAGAACAGGTTTCAACTAGTTCCTCTCAAAATCAAGCATATATGGAACAAGTTGTTGAATTTCTCCTACATCAAGAAGGCGAGAATATTGCACAAGCCTCTCATATGAAGCAAACACATCATCAAATGACAGAAGTTTCGGAAATCATCCAACGGTCTGTTAAACCAGGTGATAAAAGTGGATACATGCTAATGCATCCAGCTAATTTCCGAACTAAGATTCGCAATATCAAGAGAGCTTTTAAAAAGGTCTCAGACATAGCATGTCAAGAGCCACCCCAGTTTGTCAGACTAGGGACTCCTTTAACCCAACCCTCAGAGTCAACAAATGGGATTCGAGGAGTTGAGCGGAAGCAGCAGGAACATCCCCAGTTCTCGGGACTGGGGACTCTTTCAAATCATCAATCCCCTTCTTAGAGAATATTGGTCTTTTCTCGATTGGGGAAGAATCCCCAAGAGGAATGAAGAGCCAAATTATCAGGAGATTCACTCCAAGTTATATCTCATCAAGAAGTTCCTAAAAGATTAAATCAACAAAAGACAATGTCTCATCAAAGACATGAAAGAATACAATATCACAGAAATGTTGATAGAAGGGATGAGATGCATTATACATCAATCAATTTCATCAATTCCATTGTTGTTAATCCACCAGAGGAGACTCACTCAGGGGACTCAGATGAAGAGCGTCCTGCTCAAGAAAATGTATGCGCCGATACAAATGAAGAAGGTGTGCGTACACGAAGTCAAAGGATTACTCAGAACCTAGGTAATCCACTTCCTTCTCTCCAAAAAGTATCCAACAAAGGGAGGGGAAAGAATCAGGTTACATATCCTTCCTCGGGAGAAGGTCAATCACTCTCGTTAGAGAAAAGGTTTTCACAACAAGAGGAAGAAATGAAAGAATTAAGAAGGTTGAATGCAGAACTACTTCAGAGTAGTCTTCTTCTTAAGAATTCTGAATTCCGACTACCGAAGGAATTTGTTGCAGTTACTGAGATGGATCAAGAATATCCTCCTTTATCAGTACACCCTCAGAGGTCTAATCCCGTGGGTCAAGCGCTACAACGGTTGGCAGTGCTACCATCAGTTGCAGCGCCAACCACCACATCTGTCCAAGCTCCATTCATTGCACCTACTCAAGACCAAATTCAACCGGATGTTTCTCAAAATTTAATAACTACTATTGAGTCATTAACAGCTCGGTTAGAAACTATGGAAGGGAAACGGGTGCAAGTTCAACCAGAAAATAAAGTTTACCCTGAATGGGTAGATTCAATTTCTCCTCCATCTAGTTTTGGAAACCCTGTTTTCCCTACTTTCAATGGATTAGGCGATCCTGAACAACATTTGACGCATTACGTGTCTTGTTGTGATCATATGATGGGAACTCCAGAGTAGCAAGAAGTAGTGAAACTCAGATGCTTCGTGCGAACCTTGCAAGGACCAGCTTTTGTCTGGTATACAAGCTTGTAATCCCGGTCAATCATCGGATGGGAGGATCTTCATCAAAAATTCCTTCTTCAGTTCAGCTCAACTTTGCCAAAAACGACAGTTTTCGGTCTTACAAACTGTAAGCAAAGGGAGAATGAAAGAGTCTCTGATTTCATTTCTCCCTGGAAGGGATTAACATATTCCCTGAGTTTAGCAGTCCCTCAGGAAGAGCTATTGCCAATCTGTGTGGCAAATTTGCATGACGAATTACGCACGCCATTGATCCCTGTGAAATACACAGGAGGGTTTCGAGACCTTACTTCAATCGCTCAGCAGATTGAAGATTCCCCTATACAGGCTAAGGTTAAATCTCATGTAATTCCATCAGCTTCAGGAAGGAGAATGGGTAAAGCAAAAACTTCTACAGTTATGCTTAAACAAGCGCCTGTACCTATTTCTACTTCAAAAACTTCATCTTCTCGAAGGGCTCTACCTCCTGAACGCCAACAACAAAGGCCGTTTCGTCCAATTGATCAAAAAGATCAACGACGAAAACAATTTGAGGATTTGAAGAGTAAAACATACTCTTTCTGAAATGAGAAAGTTCCTGGTTACTTCATTTCAGCTCTGGAAAATAATTTGGTTCAATTACCAGTGCCCAAGAGGCCAAACAAGGAAGGAGATGAAGACCGTCCCAATTATTGTCCCTTTCATCAAATGTTAGGGAATCCCATCCAAGAGTGTTTTGTCTTTAAAGACCTCCTGCAAAAGATGGTAGACTTGGGACAAGTCAAGTTGAAAGGTTCTTCGACTCAGGTAGCATGTGTTACTGCTACAGTTCTAGAGGAGGAAGGTGAATGGCAAGAAGACAAAAGCAGAAATGCACAGAAGTATGATGATTGGATGGTCAGAAAGACCATCAACCGGACTCATTCCATTTTTCGAACACAATTAATCAAACCAATTGTGTCTTCTGTCATGAATATTGTGGTAAAACCCTCTTCGTCAGAGGGAAAATCCTCAAAGAAATGGTTTGATTAGAAGAAGAAAAAAGAATCAGAAGAAGATGAGTATGTGTCAAAGCCTAAATTGTCTTTGACTCTGGAAGACTTTATTCCATCTACTTCAAAACCACAGGCACCACCCCATCAAACGGAATAGCCTGAATAGGCTAGTCAGATAGAGTCTTTATTAGACGAAGAGTTAATCTTCGGTTCTGTTAATATGATTCAATTAACAAATCCATATTCCAGTCGTAATTTCAATTTTGATGAGCCTGAATTCCCTGTATCAAATAAGGGAATCCGAGGAAGTTCCCGAGGTTCAGGATAGAGGGGAAGGCGTGGATCTTTCCGAAGCCACTACTCCAATTCTACCCCTGCTAGCACTTTGTATGCAGCAGAAACTCGTGGTAGAGCCCTTCAGCGAGCTCAAAAAGAACAAGCAAGTTCTTCTGCCAATAGTCAACTCAGTCTTGGCATAGTTATTTTGGAAGACCGATTGAAAATTCCATCTTCTTTATCTCAGCAAGTAAATGGATCTAATCGGTCTAATCTTCCAAAACCAAGGATGTTGCCAACTTCTATCCCAATACAAGATGCATCAGCTTCCAAAGCATCTGCTTCCAAAGTACCTGCTAAACCGCATATTCCTGTTGGGAAACGCAGACCTCTAGATCAAAAGTATGATATATTGAAACACTTGGCCCATTTACCAGCCAAGTTATCAATTTTGGATGCTTTGAATCTGTCAAAATATCTTCAGGAATCACTCATCGAAGCTTTGTCAAGTCCTCAGGAGTTTGAAGCTGAAATTGCTGCAGCTGAAGTCTATCACATAGAGAATAATCCTGCAGAATGTCATGCAGTGATATCTTTTACTGATAAAGATGAAGATGATTTTGTGCGTGGGCACATAAAACCTTTGTACTTATCTGGCAAAGTCAATGGTGTGGATATCCGAAGAGCTTTCATTGACAATGGTTCAGGAGTCAACCTCATGCCCATCTGTACACTTCGTTGATTGGGCCTCACGGAATCTGATTTATCTCCTTCTACCATGATGTTACAAGGATATGATAAAAATGAACAAGAACCATTGGGCGAGGTTACACTCAGAACTTAGTTTGAAGATCTTGTATCCAATTCGGATTTCATGATTGTTGATCAAGACTCAGCTTTCAACGTCTTTCTTGGAAGACCCTGGATACAACAGCATGTAGTTATTCCTTCATCATACCATCAATGTCTCAAATACTGTTTCAATGGTCAAGTTGGAACATTGTATAGTGATAAGACCCCATTCAAGACATGTGAGTCTCAATACATTGAGGTATAATTTTATCACATGAAGGGAAGAGAAAAATCTACAATGAAGGAAATTACCAAAGTTAATGCTCCATATGGTTTGGAAAAGATTCCCATAAATCCATTTACACATGTGAGTACAGATTATGTGTTACCTATCAGTCAAATTAGAAAAATAGGCCCAAATCAAAATACTCTTATGGAAAGATCCATAATGTCAATTACGGCAATTGAGCCAGACAACATGGGAGAAATTGGTAACCTACCAAACAGTGATGAAAGCACAAGTGGTGACGTCTTCATTTCATCTACTGAAATCCAACAGGTCTATACTTCGCCACTCAGGCCAGAAGAAGTTATAGCAACATCGGAGGTGAATAATGATGTCAATTCTCAATCCATCATCTCCTCTTTATTTCCCAAAGAAGGCCTTTTATCATCAATAGGGTCGGAAATAGAAGCTTCTTCTTCAAAATGTGCAAATTTTGACATCTCTTGTGATCATGAAAATTTCGTTTTTTCATCTACTATGCAAGTAGAAACGGAAGAAATAGCACATGATGAAGAGGAAGAGGAAGATCTTAGAGATGCTCCTCTAGTATTTGAAGAGGGTATCTCTACCACTATGGATGAACTCAGAGAAATAAATCTGGGTACAGAGAAAGATCCACTCCCTACTTTAATTAGTGTGGCCATGACCCTTGAAGAGCAAGAAATGTATACTTCTTTTCTAAAGCAAAATAAAGATATTTTCTCTTGGAACTATACAGAAATGCCTAGGCTTGATCCTGATATTGCTACTCATCATTTGGGTTTACCAAAAGAACATAGAGGATTTAAGCAAGCCGCGAGAAGAACACACCCAACTTATGCTTCCAAAATTGAAGCTGAAGTGGATAAGCTGATCAAAGCTAACTTCGTCAGAGAAGTTCAGTATCCCAAGTGGTTGCCTAATATTGTCCCTGTAAAGAAGAAGAACAGACAAATTAGGCTTTGCATCGATTTCAGAGATCTTAATCGGTATTGTCCTAAAGATGATTTCCCAGTTCCGATTACAGAACTCTTAATTGATGCAACGGCTGGCTATGAAGTACTTTCCTTCATGGATGGATATTCCAGATATAATCAGATCCGAATGGCCCCAGAAGATGAGTAATATACAGCCTTCAGAGCCCCTCAAGGTGTGTTTTGTTACCGGGTGATGCCCTTTGGTTTAAAGAATGCAGGTGGAACATATCAACGCGCCATGCATCGTATCTTCAAACCTTTCTTAGGGAAGTTTGTTGAATGCTATTTAGACGATTTGGTGGTTAAATCCAAACAATGTTCTAATCACTTGTCTGATTTGGAAGTCAAATTCCACAAGCTTCGACAACATAATTTGAAGATGAACCCCTTAAAATGTGCTTTTGGGGTAACCTCAGGAAAATTCCTCGGCTTTGTTGTACGCCATCGTGGTATTGAATTCGATCCTGAGAAGACCAAATCAATCCTTGGTATGTCACCTCCTCATAATTTGAAAGAATTAAGAGGACTTCAAGGAAACTTAGCCTATATTCAGCATTTCATCGCCAATTTGGCAGGCAAAAGTTTACCCTTTACCAAATTATAGAAAAAAGGAGTCACTTACCAGTGGACTGAAGAATGTCAAGAAGCGTTTGATGTTCTCAAGAAATACCTCTTGAGTCCACCAGTACTCATGCCACCTATTGAAGGTAGACCACTTATCCTCTATGTGACAGCTCTAGAGTGATCATTGGGTGCCTTTCTCACTCAAAAGAATGATGCTGGGAATGAAAATAGCCTCTACTATCTCAGTAGAACTATGCTTGAAGCAGAAACCCGGTATTCAAGTATTGAGAAGTGTTGCCTGGCATTAATCTTTGCAGTTCAGAAACTGAGACACTACCTGCAACATCATGAGGTCCAATTGGTATCTCGCAATAATCCGCTCAAATTCATCCTTAGTCGTCCAATGCTTACAGGGCGTCTAGCAAGGTGGGCAGCTATTTTGCAGCAGTTCGACATTCAGTATGTATCTCAAAAGGCAATAAAGGGCCAAGCTCTGGCTGATTTCCTAGCTTAACATCCTTCAGTAGAAGACACGTCTTCAGATATTGAACTCCCTGATGAGGAAGTTTTTTCTCTTCAAGAGTGTCCTCAAACATGGGAAATGTATTTTGATGGTGCTTCCAGAAGTCCAACAGGGAAGAAAATGGAAAATCCTAAATTCAACAAAGTTGGTTTAGAAATTGTACTCATTTCTCCAGATAAGGAATTTTTACCTTATTCCTTTTTATTGTGGGAAGGTGGTACCAATAATGAAGCCGAATACCAAGCTCTTATCACAGGCTTGGAGTTAGCGCTTCAAGCACAAGTGAATCACTTAAAGGTGAAAGGTGATTCAGACCTGGTAATCAAACAAGTCAATGGGGATTATGCCATCAGAAAAAAAGAGTTAATCCCTTTGTATGATTACGTCAGAAAGTTAATGGCGGAATTCCCTTCAGAACCGACATTTTCTTATGTCCCAAGATCACAAAATTCTCAAGATGATGCACTAGCTAATATAGCCATAGCTCTAGCAGATCCAAATCGGGACGAGACAACCATCAGTATTGCCCACCGTCGTGCAATTTCACCTTATGTTCAAGCCCGAACAGAGGAAATTAATGAAATTAGTCTCATTCCTGAACCGTATGGTCATACTACAGGATGGATGTCACCTATCAGGGAATACCTTCAAAATGGAACACTTCCACCTGATAGAGCCGAGAAAGAACAAATCAGGCGACGTGTGGTCAATTTTACTCTTTATGATGGCCCAAACCACCTAGAGAAAATTCTCTACAAACGTGGTTTTGATGGAGTTCTCTTCAGATGCATTGATGGTGAAGATACAATGGATGTCATGAAAGAAGTGCATGCAGGAGTCTGTGGTGCCCACCAGTCTGGACATAGATTGTCTGATCAAATTCGAAGGCTTGGATACTTTTGGCCTTCAATGATACAAGATTGTGTTGATTTCACAAAGAAGTGTCATTCATGTCAAGTACATGCCAACTTCATTCATCAACCTCCATAGTTTCTTCATACAGCTAAATACTCATGGCCATTTTCCACATGGGGAATGGATGTGGTGGGACCTTACCCTTCAGCTACGGCCAAGCAGTTTAAGTACATTCTTACTGCTACTGATTTCTTTTCCAAATGGGCAGAGGTAGTACCTCTCAAAGAAGTCAGTTCTAAATGCATTGTTAGATTCATCAAGTCTAACATCATTACTAGATTTGGTGTCCCTCATAACATATTGACGGAAAACGGAACCAACTTCTGTTCTTCTGAGGTAAAGAAATTGTATCAAGAATACAACATTAAATCCAACCATTCGTCTCGGTATCATGCGGCACCCAATGGCCAAATAGAAGCCTTTAACAAGACTCTTTCAAATATACTGCAAAAGATGGTGGATAAAGATAAGAGGTAATGGACTGATAAACTCTTTCATGCTTTATGGGCTTATCGGACTACCACCCGCAAAGCAACGCGGTCAACTCCATATTCGTTGGTATATGGAATAGAAGCAGTCTTTCCAATTGAAGTTCAATTTCCCTCACTCATAGTAGCCATTTGTGATCAGTTATCTACAGATGAGAAATCCCAAAAGCGATTGAATGAATTGGAACGGTTAGATGAGAAAAGATTGTGCACTTTGCACCACTTGGAAATCTATCAGAATCGAATAGCACGAGCTTTTAACAAAAAAGTTCGTCTTCGTTCATTCATTCAGGGATAATTGGTATTAGTTCTCAAAACTCCAATGATACCAGGAAAGAAACCTCCCATGCTTGAACCAAAATGAGAAGGACCTTATTCAATACATTGGGTCTACTCCAATGGAGCTTATTCATTAATCTCGATGGATGGAGAACTCATTACTACTCCAACTAATGCCAGATTTTTGAAGAAATATTTTGTATAAAATACAAAGTATTCACAATATGTCCCCGCAACATGACACTAAACTGTGCAGCACCAGTTTGTCCTTGCTATATGACGTTAAACTATACAACAATGGTCCAGTATGACCTTAAACTGCAACTTCATCTCACACGACATTAAACTGTGAAAAAGTTCCCTAAAAAGTCCTGTATGACTTTAAACTACACCATGGTCCTATATGACATTAAACTGCACCATCCATGGTCCATGCATATGACCCTAAACTATTTAATTGTCCCTTACGTCCAGCAAGGCGTTAAAATGTGACATCCTAACTACATGACGCTAAACTGTATAAAAGTCCCTTACGTCTGGAAAGACATTAAACTACATAATCATCAAAGGTCCTG
Organism: Viscum album; assembly: GCA_963277665.1. NCBI lineage: Eukaryota > Viridiplantae > Streptophyta > Magnoliopsida > Santalales > Viscaceae > Viscum > Viscum album. Next base: position 919,075,864 of record OY728123.1, on the reverse strand, counting down.
TATGACCTTAAACTACACCACCGTCCAGCATGAAATTAAACTGCACTATCCACGGTCCATGCATATGGCCTTAAACTATTCACACTTTTGTCCAAACATGACGTTAAACTGTAGAAAAAATCCCTAATGCGTCCAACATGACGTTAAAATGGTGCACTCTTTTGTCCTCACTGCATGACATTAAACTACACAGTCCCCCTTTTTTGTCCAACATGACGTTAAACTGTATTTTCCCCATCGTCCTAACTATATGACGCTAAACTGTACAGAAATTCCTTGATACGTCCTACATGACAGTAAACTGTATTATGTCCCCGCAACATGACACTAAACTGTGCAGCACCAGTTCTTCCTTGCTATATGATGATAAACTATACAACAATGGTCCAGTATGACCTTAAACTGCAACTTCATCCCACACGACATTAAACTGTGAAAAAGTTCCCTAAAAAGTCATGTATGAATTTAAACTACACCGTGGTCCTGTATGACATTAAACTGCACCATCCATGGTCCATGCATATGACCCTAAACTATTTAAAAGTCCCTTACGTCCAGCAAGACGTTAAAATGTGATGTCCTAACTACATGACGCTAAACTGTATAAAAGTCTCTTACGTCCGGAAAGACATTAAACTACATAATCATCAAAGGTCCTGTATGACCTTAAACTACACCACCATCCAGCATGACATTAAACTGCACCATCCACGGTCCATGCATATGACCTTAAACTATTCGCACTTTCGTCCAAACATGACGTTAAACTGTAGAAAAAATCCACAATGCATCCAACATGACATTAAAATGGTGCACTCTTTTGTCCTCACTGCATGACATTAAACTGCACAGTCCCCCTTTTCTTTGTCCAACATGACGTTAAACTGTATTGTCCCCATCGTCCCAACTATATGACGCTAAACTATACAGAAATTCCTTGATACGTCCTACATGACATTAAACTGTATTTTGTCCCAGCAACATGACATTAAACTTTGCAGCACCAATAGTCCTAACTGCAAGACTTTAAACTACATAGTCCCTTTATATGTCCTACATGACATTAAACTATGCATCGTTAAGGTTGTTGTTACCTCTTGTTTCTCACACCGAGTATGACTCATGTGAGCTTAGAGAAAACCTCAACCGTAACACTCTCTTTGGGCCGCTAACCATGTATAAGTCCCAAAAAAAAAATTTAGATAGTTGTCCCCAAGAAAAACTTGATCATTAATTCATTCTTTAATTGAACTACAAGGACTTTGATCCTTTCCTTCCAGGCTGGGTACATAGGCAACCTCCCAAGGTTCAAGCCCAAAAACAATCTCTTCACATCGGTTCACCACCATCTCATATGATGTTGATTCGTGAAACCGCCCCTAGAATCAATATCTTTACATTGATTCACTTTCGTCCTTGTTATATGACGTTAAACTATGCAACACTTTTTTCCGGTACGACAATAACCTACAATACTCTTTGATTTCCTCATTTGAGAGAGAACTATTATTGACATTGATTTTTCAATCATGTTTCATTTCAAAAGACTACGTGCATACATGGTAATACCTAAACTTTTTATCTCAGGTTAAACCATCATTGCACTAAAGTCCCCTTTCACCCTTCACATGTACGAACCAAATTTGTACAAAGGTTAGTTCTAGAACTATGTGGGCTTGATTCCCATCCTTATGGGATATGTAGGAACATTCGAGTATCCCTCGAATCCAGCCCCAAGTCTTTTGGGGCTAACCCCAAATTTCACTTCCAGTCCCTTGGCTGAAAAGTCCTCATGAAAACACACACTATGTATTCATTATTATGGTCCGAACTCTATGACCCTAAACTAAGATCTCTCATACTTTCGTCCTGCACAACGTTAAACTTCATTTCAAGAACTACGTATGGCTTGATTCCCATTCTTATGAGATACGTAGTGAAGTCCAAAATTTCAATTCAGGACCCAGCCACAACATGATTATGGTTATCATTGACCTATGTATCTCTATATACATTGGAAAATACCCATCTTTATGTGTTATAATCCTAACCTTAAATATTTTCAGATCTTCATAACCCTTTTCATGACTTTTAGTCACAAAAAATGTCAAACTTCTGAGAATTCTTTTTCCTGACTATGCAGTACGTGCCCATAGGTGGCCTTGCATAAACAGTCCACATAACAGACTTGTTAGCCAAAAGATACTATTTATTTGACTATGCAGCCAATGCCCTTAGGTGGCCCTGCATAATTCAACCCCCTAACGGGTTTTTCAGATAGTGGTAACTTCATTCTTGGGAAGAATGCCTTTTTTGTCCTTATTTGTCTTAAACAACAGTATGTAGGGATCCGCAAAAAAATAGCCATCCTTAACATATTTGTCCCATATCCTTTTTCATGATCTGAAAGTATTCAAGTCTATGGTTTATTTTTCTTCCCTACATTTGGGTCAGACCTTCATAAGAGTGATATTCATCCAGTTCTTCGATAATCTTGTCTGGAAATATCTTCTCCATATTCAAGTACCTCTTTCCATACAGCAAACTCTATACTTTAGAAAATTTGAATCTCCATAAACTTTCACTGGCTTTTATCACTAGGAAAGTAAATTTCTGAGAGTTCTTTTTGCCTGACTATGCAGCACGTGCCCATATTTGGCCTTGCATAAATAGTCTACATAACAGACTTGTTAGCCAAAAGATACTATTTTATTTAACTATGTAGCCAATGCCCTTAGGTGGCCCTGCATAATTCAACCCCTAATGGGTTTGTTAAATAATGGTAACTTCATTCTTGGAAACTACTTCTTCTAATGCCTTTTAACTCTTTTTCATATCATTCCTCAGATTCAAATATTCTTAAGTCATAGTTTACATATTTTTCCTCATAATTGAGTATGGTAATATGTTTTCAGATAAATTTTCAAGGAATTGAATCAATTTTAATCCATTTTGGTCAAAGCTATTTGGACCTTAAACATTAGCCCCTTTATGTCCGGCGTGCATGACTTTAAACTGCCCACAAAAGACAAAGGAACTCTGAATAAAAGTCAAGTTCTAGCTCACTAAACATACATTCTGTATGATTTAGGTAATATTGAGCAATTAAAAGATTCAAAGTTTATAGGGTTATTTGTAATAATCCTAGTAAAACTCAAACTATGCTTACTAAGCCCATTGGCTTAGGTAAATTTAAAGCAGGTAGTGAAAGAATGCAGGTACAAATGATTGAAGATTCAAGTGTTTTTCATTGATACACAAGAGTTGGAAGGACATCCACAGACTGGAGTCTCTTCTCTTTTTCAATAATTACAAGAGGCTTTCAACATAACACTTCATTTGATTTACGACATCCCGAGCTTCATCAGCAACCACCTGGAATTCATTCATTCAATTGGATACAATAAGAGATGCAGTGATACCAGCTCTTCTTGGAACAATTGTAAAATGATGTTCTTGAGTGTGGTTTGAGAAAATTTTCTACTGATCAAACAGTGACTCTGTTTCTATCCAAGAGACTTGGAAGATGGATACATGGATTTGAGAATGGAGCATTGGAAGTAAAGAGCCATTTGGAGAGAGTACTCTTTTCAGATATTGCTCTAATACCATGTTTGTCTTATCTCCACCAACCGGTAGTGGAAAACATTTCAGCCCATGGGTTTTCCATTTTCATATCTGCAAGGAAATGACATGGAGGAAGAATTTGAAAGTTCACACCATTGTTGTTTCTCTTAATACACAGCATAACCGAAATGAAGGAGTAGCAGCGCAGCTGCATTTCAGGTGTATAGTTCTTTGAATCTTGAACATTGACTCCTTGCAGGTGACCATGACCATATAGAGGCAAGTAGATGCTCTGTGGGAAATTAAGATGATATTTCTTCAAGTGCTTAGCCAAATCTGGGAGAGTGTTGTTGCAGATATCATAGTAATCATGGCCAATGATGTTCATCATGTCATCAATCTGCTTTCTAGCCAGTTCATCAGACGTTTTAATTCCCTTAGGAGCCATTGAATCTACCCAAAAAGTTGAAATTAAACTCTTAAAATGGGTTTATTTTTCATAAAATTTGTGAAAGAATTCGAAAAAATGGCTAAGGCATTAAGGCGCACAAGTCTAAACATGTCACGCAAGTATTCGTGTGCCGCGCTAGTTTTTGACGCGCAAGTATAAACCACGCAAGTAAAAATGCCTTTACAGAAGCGCGACATCAAGGAAAACACTAGAAAACAGAGCAACCTGTGCGGCTAAGGTGACCTGCGCGGCGAGAGCTCGAAGGTATGAAGTCCGGAAATCCGGATGCTTGTACGGAAGTGAGGACCTCTATTTATAGACGCGGTCGGGACCCTGCGCGCCGTACCCAGTGTGCTTAAGGCCTGCGCGGAGAGAACTTGTGCACCGCCTCTGCACCATCAAGACTTGCGCGCCCCCTTTTCCTTTGGATGTATTCGATTTCCTCAGAGTCAAATCCTCATTTCTCTCCGGATCCAACTCTGAGGGGGGACTTTTGTTGACGCTCCTTTCGTCACAGAATCTAAAAATCGGAAAAGGGGAATATCTGAGCTCAAAGTGATTCAACCTTTGAAGAAAATATCAAAAATCGACAAAGGCATGAACAAAGGATCAAAAGCAACTGCACCGCGCAAGTTATATCACTGTCACGCAAGTCCACTTGCACGACGCCCTTATGGTCACCCAAGTGACTTGCGCGACCTAATTGATAACTTCCTGGTAACCGCATGAGGTCTTCTCTTGCCTATAAATAGACCCTGTGGGCCCCCCATTCGTGAGGATGTTTTTTTCCCAGAAACTCGGATTGAAGCTCCGGACGCCCAAGTCTCTTCTCAAAGCTTCCGGAACACTTATAAGGTAATTTCGTACCTAGAACGGAATATCTAAAGAGAGGGAGGAAGGCCTAAGTGTTGAAACTCATCAACACTTGCGTGCCTGAGTGGCCAGCCCTTAAGGGAAGTGGTCACACTTGCGCGCCGCCTTACTCCTTCGATAGAACTTGCGCGTCCCTTTTCTGGAAGAACCTCAAGAGGATTCTAAAGGCTTTAATAAAGAGTCGCTCAAGTATTTCAATGCTGGTTAACCATCGGGCAAGTACACCACGTGTCGCGCAGGTATACCTGCGCGACCAATACTTGCGCGCCCCCGTAATACTTGCGCGCCTTCCAAGAGTCGCGCACCCCTTCCTTTTTGGGTGCCTTTCTTTCCCATTCCAACCCTCTTAAGCCATTACACATTTCCTTTTCAAGATTCAGTCTTCAAGACACTCTTGAAATCCATTTATGGCATGATTTCTTGATTTGACTTCCTTATCTAAAAGGAATTCTGTGGAATATCTCTCAAAACCTAGTTATTTAAATATCCTTATGTCACTAAATACGGAGAGTTCATTCATTCAACCTCATCCTTTAAGATGATAGAATCCTTAACCTGGGTCTCCTTTTCTGGAATAATCCCCAGTCATAAGTCCTCTAATTTGGGCATCCTTTTCAGGAGTAAGCCCCAAACCATAATCCTTAACCTGGGTCTCCTTTTCAGGAATAAGTCCCAGTCCTAATCTTGGGCTTCCTTTTTTAGGAATAAGCCCCAAGTCCCCTAATCTTGGGCTTCCTTTTCAGGAATAAACCCCAAGTCCCTTAAATTCTCTTTAACCAGTCCTAATTTAAGTTTGATCTAGGATTCCTTCTCAGGAGTAAAACCCAGTTATCAATCCTCTCCTAATTTGGGTTTCCTTTTTAGGAATAAGTCCCAAGTTAGAGTATTCAAATCTCCATGAAGCACATATACCTTTATGGACCCTGTTCTTGGATTTTCTCCCTAAAGTAAATCCTCTGGGCAGTCATACATACATAAGCCCCAAACCATTTCTTATGATTGCATCTTTCATGGCACAATTGTCTAATTTTTACCAATACCTCTTGTTTCTCACACCGAGCATGACTCACGTGAGCTTAGAGTGTAAAAGTAATTGTGACATCCTGATTTGATCCATCAATCATAAACATCATACTCTTCCCTTCGAACTACGTGGGTTCTGATTCCTTTTCCAAAACAAAGGATACGTAGGTAGCCCATCTATGGGTTCGATCCCAACTTTGAAATAATTCATGTCCTTCTGAATGACAATAAACTTCAAGTGCCCCACTGAGTGGCTTTAAAACCATCCTGGTCATCATAATGACCAAGAGACTTTTATATGAGTGTTTTGAAGGTTACCATTGACCAAGAATCTCTAAATAGATATAGATGATTCTCTATTGATGAAGAACCTCGAATACATATAAAATATTCTCTAAATTTCTTACATATTTAATCATTGATTGTCAAAACTAAAGGAAAAGATCATTTTATACTTGGTAATGTAATAAGGATTCACGAACATAACTTAAATCTATAAAGAGAGTCCCGGAATAGACAATAATTCCCCTCAAAAAGGTGTGATGAGTCCGACCTCCCATCCTCTTGACCAATGAAAATTGCTAAGCCTCATCAGTCCACAAGCTAATGAGCGCCTACCTTTGGAAAGTAAGTCCAAATGGATGTGGAATCATTGGATGTTTCCGGTTCTATGAACAATCCCGTTAGAAACTGATCGGAACGTTTGAATCTCCCATCCAGGAGGTCATCCCTGAATTCCGAGGGAAACAACTGATTATTGTCTCATCATGATTTGGATCTTCCATAGGTGTAGCTATATTAGCCAATGCATCATCTTGGGAATTTTGTGATCTCGGGACATAAGAAAATTCCAGTTCTGAATGAAATTCTGCCATTAACTCTCTAATGTAATCATACAAAGGGATTAGTTCTTCTTTTCTAATTTCATAATCCCCATTGACTTGTTTGATTATCAGGTCTGAATCACATTTCACCTTTAAGTGATTCACTTGTGCTTGAAGCACCAACTCTAAGCCTACGATGTGAGCTTGGTATTCCGCTTCATTATTTGTACCACCTCCCAATAATGAGAAGGAATAGGGTAGCACTGCCTTTTCTGGAGAAATGAGTAGAATTCATAATCCAACTTTGTTGAATTTAGGATCTTTCATTTTCCTCCCTGTTGGACTTATGGAAGCACCATCAAAGTATATTTCCCATGTTTGAAGACTATATTGAATAAAGAAGACTTCCTCATCAGGAAGTTCAATATCTGAAGATGTATCTTCTACTGAAGGGTGTTCAGCAAGGAAATCAGCTAGATCTTGGCCCTTTATCGCCTTCTGAGACACATACTAAATATCAAATTGCTGCAAAATAACTTCCCACCTTTCCAAATGTCCTATAAGCATTGGAGGACTAAGGATGAATTTTAGCGGGTTATTACAAGATACCAATTGGACCTCGTGATGTTGCAGGTAGTGTCTGAACTTATAAATTGCAAAGATTAATGCTGGGAAACACTTCTCAATATTTGAATATTGGGTTTCTGCTTCAAGCATAGTCTAACTGAGATAGTAGAGGTTGTTTTCATTCCCATCATCATTCTTCTGAGAAAGAAAGGCACCCAATGATCACTCTAAAGCTGACACATAGAGGATAAGTGGTATTCCTTAAATAGGTGGCATTAATACTAGTGGACTCAAGAGATACTTCTTGAGAATATTGAATTCTTCTTGACATTCTTCAGTCCACTGGTAAGTGACTCCCTTCTTCATCAATTTGGTGAAGGGTAAACTTTTGCCTGCCAAATTGGAGATGAAACACCGAATATAGGCTAAGTTTCCTTGAAGTCCTCTCAATTCCTTTAAATTTCAAGGAGGTGACATACCAAGGATTGACTTTGTCTTCTCAGGATTGACTTCGATACCACGATGGAGTATAACAAAGCCAAGAAATTTTCCTGAGGTTACCCCAAAATCACATTTTAAGGGGTTAATCTTCAAATTATGTTGCCAAATTTTATGTAATATGACTTCCAAATCAACCAAGTGATTAGAAAGTTGTTTGGATTTAACTACCAAATCATCTGCATAACATTCAACAAACTTCCCTAAAAAGGGTTTGAAGATACGATGCATGGAACACTGATATGTTGCGCCTGTATTCTTCAGGCCAAAGGGCATTACCCCATAGAAAAACACACCCTGAGGGGCTCTGAAAGCTGTAGATTCTTCATCTTCTAGATCCATTCAGATTTGATTATACCCAAAATTTCCATCCATGAAGGAAAGTGCTTCATAGCCATCTGTTGCATCAATTAAGAGTTATGTAATCAGAACTGGAAAATCATCCTTAGGAAAATGCCGATTAAGATCTCTAGAATCAATGCAAACTCTAATTTTTCCATTCGTCTTTTTCACTAGGACAATATTAGCCAACCACTTGGGATATTTAACTTCTCTCATGAAGTTAGATTTGATAAGATTATCCACTTCAGCTTCAATTTTGGAAGCATAGGTTGGGTGTGTTCTTCTAACGGATTGTTTGAATCCTCGATGTTATTCTGGAAAACCAAAACAATGAGTGGAAACATCAGGATCAAGCCTTGGAATCTCTGTATAGTTCCAAGAAAATATATCTCTATTTTGCTTTAAAAATGAAATATACATCTCTTTCTCTTCAAGATTCATGGCTGCACTAATTAAAGTGGGGCGTGGATCTTCTTTTTTACCCAGATTTATTTCTCTGAGTTCATCCATGGTAGTAGAGATAACCTCTTCAAATGCTGGAGGAGAATCCCTAAGATCTTCATCTTCTTCTTCAACATGTATTACTTCTTCTGTTTCTACTTGCATAGTATATGAAGAATCATAATTTCCATGATCGGAAGAGATGTTAAAATTTGAACATCTTGAAGAAGAGGCTTCCATTTCTGACCCTATTGATGATGAAGGGTCTTCCTTGGGTAATATAGAGGAGATGATGGATTGAGAATCGACATCATCGTTCACCTCTGACATTGATATAACTTCTTCTGGCCTGATTGGTGAAGTATAGACTTGTTGGATTTCAGCGGATGAAATGAAGACATCCTCATTTGAGCTTTCATCATTGCTTGGTGGATCACCATTTTCTCCCATGCTATCTAGCTTGTTTTCCGAAATTGACATTATGGAAGTTTCCATAAGAGAATTTGGATTTGGGTCTATCCTGTCAATTTTACTGATAGGAAATACATAATCGGTACTCACGTGTGCTAATGGGTTTACTATAATCTTTTCCAAACCATATGGAGCATTAACTTTGGTAATCTCCCTTATTGTGGATTTCTCCTTTCCCTTCATGTGGTAAAACTCCGACTCAATGTATTGATATTCACATGTCTTGAACGGGGTCTTATCACCAGACAATGTCCCAATTTGACCATCAAAAAAATATTTGAGACATTTATGGTATGATGAAGGGATAGTCGCATGTTGATGTAGCCAGGGTTTTCCAAGCAAGATGTTGAAGGCTAACTCTTGATCAACAACCATGAAATCTGAATTGGATATAAGATCTCCAAACTGAGTTCTAAGTGTAATCTCTCCCATTGGTTCTTGTTCATTTTTATCATATCCTTGTAACATCAAAGTAAGAGATAAATCAGATTCTTTGAGGCCCAATCGACGAAGTGTACGAATGGAGATGAGGTTGACTCATGAATCATTATCAATGAAAACTCTTCGGATGTCTACACCATTGACCTTTCCAGATAAGTACAAAGGTCTAATATGTCCATGCATGACATCATCTTCATCTTCATCAGTAAAAGATATCACTACATGGAATTCTGTAGGATTATTCTCTACATGGTAGACTTCAACTGCAGAAATTTCAGTTTCAAACTCCTAAGGACTCAACAAAGCCTCGATGAGTGCCTCCTGAAGATCCTTTCTTAAATTCAAAGCATCCAGAATTGATAACTTGGTCGGTATTTGGGCCAAGTGTTTCAATACATCATACTTTTGATCTAAAGGTCTGTGTTTCCCAATAAGAACTTGTGGTTTCGCAGGTGCCTTAGAAGTTGATGCTTTGGAATTTGATGCATCTTGTATCGGGGTAAGAGTTGGTAATACTTCTGGCTTTGGAAGATTAGACTGAATATGTCTATTTACTTGCTGAGAGGAAGAAGATGGCACCTCTAACTGATCTTCCAGAATAATTATGCCAGGACTGAGTCTGTTATTGGTGGAATATTTTCTTGTTCTTGTTGATCCTGTTGAAGGGATCTGCCACGAGTTTCTACTGCATACACAGTTCTAGTAGGGGTAGAATTGGAATAGTGGCCTCTGAAAGATCCACTTATTCCCCTGTACACTGAGCCTCTAGAACTCCCTCTGATTTCTCTGTTTGATATAGGGAATTCAGGCTCATCAATATTGAAACTATGACTGGCATAAGGATCTGTTAAATGAATCATATTAACAGAACCAAAGATCAATTCTTCATCCGGTGAATATTTTTCATGAATAGCTAATTTAGGTTGTTCCGTTTAGTGGGGCAGTGCCTGTGTCTTCAAATTAGATGGCATAAAATCTTCCAAATTCAAAGACAATTGGTCTTTGACACAATTTCATCTTCTTCTGATTGTTCCTCTTTCTTTGAATTATGCCATTTCTTTGAGGATTTTCCCTCTGATGAAGGGGGATTTTTTGTGGCATTCATGGTAGAAGACACAACTGGTTTCTTCAATTGTCTTCACAAAATATCATGAGTTCAGTTGATCATTTTTCTGACCATCCAATCATCATATTTTTGGGCATTTTTGTTCTTGACTTCTTGCCACTCTCCTTCCTCCTCTAGATCTGTAGCAGTAACACATGCTACCTGAGCTGAAGAACCTTTCAGTTTGACTTGTCCCGAGTCCACTATTTTTTACAGGAGGTCTTTGAAGACAAAACACTCCTAAATGAGATTCCCCAACATCTGATGAAATGGGCAATAATTAGGATGGTATTCATATCCTTCCTTGTTCGGCCTCTTGGGCCTTGGCAATTGAACCAAATTATTTTCCAGAGCCGAAATGAAGTAACCAAGAACTTTTTCATTTCAGAAAGATTAAACTTTGCTCTTTAGATCCACAAATTGTTTCTGTCTTTGATCTCTTTTATCATCTTGACAAAACGGCCTCTATTTTTGACGCTCAAGAGGCGGAGCCCTTCGGGAAGATGAAGTTTTTGAGGTGAAAGCAGGTACAGGTGCTTGTTTAAGTGTAACTGTAGCAGTCTATGCTTTACCCATTCTCCTTCCTGGAGCTGATGGAATTACACAAGCTTTATCCTTAGTCTTCATAATAGAATCTTCAATCTTATGAGAGATCGAGGTAAGGTCTCAAAACCCTCCTGTATATTTCACAGGGATCAATAGTGAGTGCAGCTCATCATGCAAATTTTCCCCACAGATTGGAAACAATTCTTCTTGAGGGAGTGCTAAACTTAGGTAATATGTTAATCCCTTCCAGTGAGTAATGAAATATGAAACCCTTTCATTCTCCCTTTTCTTACAGTATTTAAGATAAAAAATTGTTGTCATTGGCAACGTTGAGCTGAATTAAAGAAGGAATCGTTGACGGAGATCCTCCCATCTGGTAATTGACTGGGATTACAAGCTGTGTACCAGACAAAAGCAGGTCCTTGAAATGACTGTAAAAAACACCTGAGCTTAACTGATTCTTGTTGTTGAGGGGTTACCATCATAGGATCGCAACAAGAAACAAAGTGTGTTAAGTGTTTCTCTGGGTCTCCCGAACCATTAATGATTAGGAATGTGGTACTTTCAAAATTTGATGGGGGAGGAATTTCATCAACCAATTCTGGGTAAGCTCTCTTTTCTGGTTGAATTTGTGCACTTTTCCCCTCTATAGCTTCCAACAGAGCTGTTAAGGAATCAATAGTTGTTATTAACTTTTTAGAAACATCCGGTTGAGCTTGGACTTGAGTAGGTGCAACCACTGGAGCTTGGATAGGTGTGGTGGCTGGTACTGCAACTGATGGTAGCACCACCGATTGTTGTTGCGCATGACCCATAGGATTAGACCTATGAGGGTGTACTGGTAAAGGAGGATATTCTTGATCTATCTCAGTAGCCGCAACAAATTCCCTTGGCTGACTGACTCCAGCATGCTTGGGAGGAAGACTACCTTGAAGAAGTTCTGCATTCAACCTCCTCAATTCCTTCATTTCTTCCTCTTGTTGTGTGAATATTTTCTCTAGTGAGAGCGATTGGCCTTCTCTAGAGGAAGGGTATGTAACCTGATTCTTTCATTTCCCCTTATTGGACACCTTTAAGAGGGGGAGAAGTGGGTTACTTGAAGGATTACCTAGAATCTATATAATCCTTTGATTTTGTGTACGCACACCTTCTTCATTTGTGTTTGTGCGTACAACCTCTTGAGCAGGAACCGCTTCATATGATCCCTCTGACTGGGCCTCATCTGGGGGATCAGCAACAATGAAATTGATGACATTGATTGATGCATAACGCATTGCATCCCTTCTATGGGCATTTCTGTGATATTGACTTCTTCCATGTCCTTGATGAGACATTGCCTTTTGTTGATTCGATCCCTCAGGAACTTCTTGACGAACCGTAATGTAGAGGTAATCTCCTGATAATTTGGCTCTTCATTCCTCTTGTTGCTTCTTCCCTAATCGATAGAAGACTGAATTTCTCTGAGGGAGGGATTGAGGATTTTAAAAATTCCCCAGTCCTGTGGACTGGGGATGTTCCTACTATCACTGCTCAACTCCTCGAATACTATTTCTTGATTCTGAGGGTTTGGTTAAAAGAGTCCCCAGTCTGGCAAGCTGGGGTGGTTCTTGAGCTGATATATCTGAGAATTTCTTGAAATCTCTCCTAATCTTACATACTTTAGTCCAGAAATTGGTTAGATGCATCAACATCCATCCACTTTTATCACCTGGCTCAAAAGACCGTAGGATGATTTCTGACACTTATGTCACTTGATGATGTGCTTGCTCCAAATGAGAGGCCTGTTCAATATTCTCATTTTATTGATGTAGGAGTAACTCAATAACTTTTTCTCTTTATGCTTTATTTTTAGAGGAACTAGTTGAGGCATGTTCTTGAGTGAGCCTTTGATTACAAACAAAGTCAATTGGTTGTGGCCGGCTATGGGAAATAACATTGCATGAGACCATTTTCGTCGGGCTTTGTTGGCTGGAGAGTACAGTGAAATGTAGTGCTCCATGAATACCCCATCCTCTGATATGAATACCAGATGGGGCATTGGAAATTAACTGGCTCAATCTTCTTAGTGCGCCAAGGAATGAACGTTGAAGGGCTCTCTGCTGTTTTTCAGCCTTCGGATATCGAGAAACTGAGAGATATGCCAAATCAATTTGGCATTGTAACCATTCTATTATCTTGACATGATCTTCTTATTCATCATAAGATAATATTTTCTTTTTCAACTGACAAAGAGTTTTCCATATGTTGAGACGAATATCATGAATTCCATCCTCCTTCAACATCTCTGGAATGTCATACTAAGAATCATACAAAGGCCAAAACATAACTGTCGCTTCACCTTTCACCATTTTTTTTCTCATATTCATTATTTCCTCTTTATCATTCAATGAATATTATTCTACCTGATTGGACCAGAGCAGGTGATTCCTTATTTCTACATCGGATTCAACAAGATTGGTAGAGAATTCACTGATCAAACTAGAAGATGAATGACCCAAGGGTGGTTTGGAGAATGACCTACACCGCAGGCTATCTTCTAATTGAGAAAGTATTTCACCTGCTGGAGGTAAAGCATCAGACATGACTGGCTTCACATTTGCAAGTGCCTCAAGATAATAGGGCTTTCTCGTCACTACATTGTCCATTGGAGAATTTTCTAGGAAATGTGAATTATAACTATGGAGAGGACTTTTGCAGCTAAATTCATCAGCATGGGGAGGACCACCATGGTGGGTTAGAGAAAAAGATGAATCATTTTTCTCCTTGGTCTTCTGGCCACACAGAGGGTTCCTGTGGCTCTCATCTGAAGATGAAACTTCGAGATCAATCGAATTATCATGAAGCAAGCCTTCATGAGGAAGTGTCTGATGAATACATTCGGAATTAATTCTCTCACTATTGGGAACTGAGAGAGTAGAATCTTGAATTCCAACAGATAATTGTCTGAGGGCTTCAAGAACTCTAGCATCGATTAAGGCCTTATCATAGATTGGATGTTGATTTCTTGACTGTGTTGGGAATGTCTTCTTCTTAGACGCCTTATTACTCACTTTGGGAACCACTTGTTGATGAAAGTGGTCATTATGGGTAGGTTTATGTGCCTGCTCAGGAGAAATGATCAGGTTAGGCTGATTATCTCCACTCAAACTAGGTGTATGTGCCTGACTTGGTTGTCCGTGTGATATGGGGGAATATGCCCCAAAACCCTCTTAGACTGGAAAAGAGGTGTGTGTCTGTTCCGGAGTGATATATTGATGTGTCACTCCACTGGTAGGGATAGATTTATGTTTATTCCCCTGTGATGCTGCTGAAGCTGTTATAATATCCTGGCAGGCATCTAGAATATGAGCAGGGATTTGCTTCTGCTCCTTCACCATTGACAGAATGTGATTGGTGACTTCAGCTTCCAGAATGAGAATATACGTACATTTCATGCTTGGAGTAGGTGTGTGTTCCTACTCCTATCCTCATTTTCCTATTAGTGAATTCTGACAGTATTCATGTGTGGGGGTAGAGAGTTGAGTCTACCTTCTGTTTATCACCGGAGCTTTCCGAATGACTTCTCTGAATGCTACCAAACGAGACTGTTGGTAGGCCTGATCAATACTAGCAGGTGTATGTGCCTTCTGATTTCACTCCTCCGAACGTGGTTGACGATCTTCCTTCAATACTGACAGATGATGCTTCTAGCAGTATTGATGAGTGTAAGCAGGTGTATGTGCCTGTTTACCAGCTGTCAACACATTGGGTTGGCGGGCTTCATCGTATGTAGTCAGACGATCCTGTTGACTAGCTGATGACTTATAAACAGGTGTTTGTTCCTGTCTATAGTACTCTGCTGGAATTTCCTGGTGGGATTAGTGTACTGCTGCCAGATGAGCCTACTGAACAGCGGAATTAAAATGAACGGGTGTGTGTGCCCGCTCGTTGCTTGCCACCAAGTTAGGTTGGTGCACTTCTCTGGAAATGGAAAAGATAGGTACCTACTCACTATTGATCGGTCGTCGCCTTTGTTGGTTCGTCTTGCCTGCTCGGGCTCAAGGAACCTGAGATGAATGCCTGGAGATGATACCCTCATCATGTTGAGAGCGCACTGCCACATGAGTCGGGCGGCGATTGTTGATGGGAGCCCTTGAAAAGGACTCCTGTCTCTTTAAATTAAGGTCCTGAGGGACCTTCTCATTCACCTCCCCAGAATATGGGAGGGACTTGTGATTGTGTTCCGGGGATAACAACCCGAAATGGTTAGAGATAGTGGTTAGCGCCGCCTACTTCTTGATCGCTGGTCGTCGCTGTTCGGATGACCAGGGTGAATTATTGACTTGGAGGGCTTGTCGAGCGGCCTCCAGAGTCGGAATAGTACCGTTTTAACGGTACTCCTTAACCAGCGCATTTGATACCCGGTGTTGAAGACACTGAGTAGGTTATGTCATCCTCAGAGCGGATGACGGACCAGCAGGAGTAGCTGCAGAGGCATTCACAGTAGAGGTATTCACAGGTGTGAACTTAAGAGAAGCCATTTCTGTAATGCAGAAGATCTTGGAAAAGAGTTCCTGTTTGATATAACAGACATAATCACGATAAATTCGACCACTACATCTTTTGGATGAGCACATATGTTATTGATTTTTTTGTGGCCCTCTCATTTAGTTTAAATAGGGGCCTAACAAATAAGTAAAACATCATTTCAACTTGGTTAAGGATTCACGTCGAGTTCACCATTTTTTGTTTCGTCTGGAAATGGGCATGACCTCATTGATTTAAGGTTCAAATATACTAAGCGGTTTCTAATGGATTTGTTCGTAGAACCGAAAACTTCCAATGATTCTATATCCATTTGGACCTACTTTCAAAAGGTAGGTTCTCGATAGTTATGAACCGATGAGGCTTAAGAATTTTCATTGGTAGAGAGTATGGGAGGTCGGACTCATCACACCCTTTTGGGGGGAATTATTTTCTACTCTGGGACTCTCTTTATAGATTTAAGTTATGTTCTTGAATTCTTATTACATTACCAAGTATGAAAATGAACTTTCCTTTAGATATGACAATCAATGATTAATATGTATGAATTTTAGAGAATCTTTTATATGTATTTGAGGTCATTCATCAATAGAGAATCATCTGTATTTGTTAGATATTCTTGGTCAATGGTATCCTTCGACACATTATATAGAAATCTCTTGGTCAGTATGATAACCATACTGGTTTTAAGCCACTCAGCGAGGCACTTGAAGTTTATTGTCATTTAGAAGGACATAGATTATTTAAGAGTTGGTATTGTACCCACAGATGGGCTACCTACATATCCTTGTTTAGAAAAGGAATCAGAACACACGTAGTTCGAGTAAAGAAGTATGAGTTTATGCATTATTGATGGCTCAAAGAAAGATTTCATAATTACTTTTACACTCTAATCTCACATGAGTCATGCTCGGTATGAGAAACAAGAGGTATTGGTAAAACCATACAATTGATCCATGAAAGATGCAATTATAAGAAATGATGTGGGGATTATGAATGTATGATTGCCCAAGGAGATAAATATTAAGATTTACTTCAGGGAAGAAACACAGGAACAAGTTCCATAAAGGTATATGTGCTTTATGAAGATTTGGATACTCTAACTTGAGGCTTACTCCTAAAGAAGATTCCCAAATTAGGAGGGGACTTGGGGATTACTCCTAAAGAGGATTCCCAAATCAAAAGAAATTAAAAATGGTTAAGAAAAATTATGACTGGGGCTTACTCCTGAAAACGAAGCCAAGGTTAAGAAAATTTGGAATTTGGGGCTTACTCCTAAGAAGGATGCCCATATTTGTGAACTTGGGGCTTACTCCTGAAGAGGATGCCCAGAATTAAGGGAACATAAATATTGGGGATTATTCCTGAAAAGGAATCCCAAGTTAGGGGATTTGAGACTTAGGAATTATTCATGAGAAGGAGGCCTAAGTTAATGGAAATTATAACTGGTACTTACTCCTGAAAAGAAGGCCAAGTAAAATATCCTTTCATCTTTAAAGGATGAGGTTGAATGAATGAAATCTCTAACCTTAGTGACATAAAGATCTGTAAATCAAAAGGTTTTCAGAGATGATCCATAGAATTCCTTTCAGATACAGAAACCAACAAAGGAAACATGCCATAAATGGTTTTGAAGATGGTTCTGAAGGCTAAATCTTTAAGAGTAGAGGTGGATTTGAAGAAATCAAGTGAATAGGCAGGAGGGGCATCCAAAAAGAGATAGGCGCGCAAGTCCTCCATGGGGGCGCAAGTCTTGTTCGTGCAAGTCCTGTTCGCGCAAGTATACTTGCACGACACATGGGTACTTGCGCGACGGTCAACCCTTGGAGTAATACATGGGCGAGACTTGTCTCAGGCCCTTAGTACTATCCATAAGGCTTCCAAAAGAGTGGTGTGCAAGTTTTATTGAAGGGATAAGGCGGCACGCAAGTGTGGACATTTTCCTTAAGGGCTGGCCATTTAGGCGGGCAAGTGTTGATGAGTTTCAACACTTAGGCCTTGTTCCTCCTCTTTAGATCTTCCGTTCTAGGTAAGAAATTACTTTAGAAGTGTTCGGAAGACTTTGAGAAGAGACTAGGGCGCCGGGAGCTCAAATCTGAGTTTTGGAATTTTTCCGTCCTCAAATGAGGGCCCACAAGGGGTATTTATAGGCCAGGTAAAATCCTGGGTGAAAATCAAAGAGGGTTCTCAAGTCACCTACATGACCACTATGCGGCGCACAAGTATACTTGTGCGACCATTATGAAACTTGCACGACCCAAGTGGGAAGAAATCCTTCTTCATGCCTTTGTAGATTTTTGATGTTTCTTCAAAGGATGAATCACTTTGGACTAAGGTATTTCACTTTTCAAGTCGTTAGACTTTGTGATGGAAGGGAGCGTCAACAGAGATATATCACAATACTTCATCATCATAATCATAATAATAAACAATCCCGATAAATAATATGATTGAAACATTAAACATCTTCCACTTTGGTAATGTTTGAATCGTAATACCCATGAAAGAAACAAGATTAAATGGATATGTATATCCAATAATTTCCATGATATGAATCATAATATTCATTCATGGGAATTATATACACCGCATAAATTAAACAAGTGGTGAATGTGGTATGTTGCCCATAGAAATAAAATTGAGAAGAAAATCCCTTAGCTCATGTATCAAATTTCATCATACATGTTCGAACCATCGATATAATAAATATTGGTTTATTATAAAAATTATAAAGTAAAATAATAATATATATCATACGATATATGATTTAATAATTACCTTTTATTTCTTTTTTATTAAAAAATTCATTATTTAAATCACATTTTGGGTAATAACTCCTTCATTTTCCATGTTGTTTTGGTTTGGTATTTTTGGTGATTTTATATTGATCATGGTTCCATAATCTCAAAAATGTTAAAAATGATTTAAATATCATATATATTCATTATATATTTATTTTGAGTAATCCATAAAAGTTAGAGATAGAAAATGAATTACGACATTAATGGAGACGGTCGACCGCACATACAAGTGAATGCTAATTCCAATTTCTTGATGGATAGAATGAAAGAAAGTTAAAAAATATTTCACCTTTAAGGAATAATTTTTATTTCATATATATAATATATATTCATTAAATATATCCTTATGACCTTCCACTTTAAAATAAAATGACAAACAAATCACATCACTTCGTAGAGGCGGTAGTCCACACATTCGTATGAGCAACGTTATCATTTTCCAATAGATTTTATAGAAAGAATGTATATGTGATATTATAATTCCAAGAATATAAATATGTCATAAAAATAATATATAAAAATTAAATACATCATTATCTCTATCCTTGAGAGGTGGTGATGGAAAATGAATTACATCAGTTCATGATGCGGTAGTTCTACGTACACATGATCAATAGTTTCATTTCACATTTGATGTAGGAGATGGATATAGGTTATATAATTAACATATTAACATCTCATTATATCGTATATAATTATGTTAATATATTATCATATTTCAAGAATATTTTAATGAGGTGGAAGAAGAAATAAAATGAAAATTCTCGGTTAATAACGATACCTCTTCTTCGGTCAACTTCCATAGGTTTTCACCAAAATCATTCTTAAGAGGGTTTTATAACAAAAAAAATTCCTAAACGACATTTTTATAGAGTTAAGTAATATATTTTGGTATGTATTGACTTAAAAAAGGGCTTTGGGAGTGTGAAAAGGAGAGGGGAGGGGTGCCCTTTTATGAGTGGGGGAGATGAAACACTTAGAATTTTTGAAAATAAATTATTGTACTCATGTTTGACGCATGAATCAGGTCTCAAAAATGTCTCATTATAGAACCTTATATGATATAAGGTCTAAATATGACCTTATAATAGGATTTTTAAATGTTCTTAGGTCATTTTAACACTTTAATTTTTAGTTTAACCCCTGGAAAACCTGTTTTAATCTTAACCGTGTTAATTAATTTTTTCTATTTTTACTATTCATTATGAGAAAAAATTAAGTTGTAATTATTATAAAATATTATTTATTATGAATTCAAATATGGAATTTATTTTACCAAAATCAATTCATATAAGTGGCAGAATTTAATTTAAAATTAAACCCGCAAACATGATGAAAAAAAATGATTTTCCAAAGAAAATGTTTTTATATAAAATTCAACATGAATTTGATTCAAATTATATAAATTGGATTAATAATAATATAATTGAACTAATTTTACTTTTAAACCATTTTAAAAAAATATATGTATCTTTTAAAATTCATCAAACGAAAAGCCAGTTTTTAATAAAAATCAGCATTTTTCACTATTCATCAAAAAATTAATTTTTTCAGAAAATTATCCAAAAAACAATCTAACATAATTTTTACATGTTGATTTAAAAAATTGATTTAATTTTTTATATACATTTTATAAAAGTTTAAAAACCTATTTTTATTTTATGTTCACAAAAAGAAATGGAAATCATTTTTTTAAGAAAATTGTACTTTTAAAGCATATAAAGACCAAAAAATAAGTACTTATTTATCTGTATATTTTATTTATTTAAAAACATCATAATTATTTTTCAAAAAAAATTATTCTTATTCACACTATCAAATTTAATGGCTAGGTTATAACGGTCATGTTTAAATAATAATAGTTTTAATAGTATATTTTGTATTGTCATAACTCGGTGTTGCATGTAACGCAAACTATTGAAGAAATTAAATTTATTTTAAAAAAATATTTCATAAAATCTCATGGTGGTACATATAATTAAATTTCATCATAAAAAATTTAAGCATAAATAATCCTGGTAAAAAACGAGATTGTAACATAAAACCCTTACCACAAGTTCGTGTTTCACTATAACTGTTATAAACTACTGTATAATATATTTAAATTTATTATAATTATAAAAGTCAATATTCATACCTATATTACCCTAAATTATTCACTTATAAATTCTTATCACCCATTCTTTAATAATATTTCATTATCATCATCATTTTGTGTGTTAACTGCTTCATTTTCCATTATGTTTTAGCTCGAATGTTATAATACTTGCAATTTTATCATGGTTAATTCATATTAAAATGTTAATAAATATATAAATATAATATATATTTATTATAAACATATTTATAACCATTCATATAAATTAGTGATGAAAAATTAGTTATATCACTACATGGAGATGGTAGTTCATACGCATGCACGAGTGATGTTTCAATTTTTGAATCGAAAAAATGAAAGAAAGGTAAATGATAATTGAAATTTCTATAATAATTTTTATATAAAATATATCAAATATATATATATATATACATATTAAATCTATCGTAATAAATAACCATGAAATGTAGAGATGTAAAATTAATCACATCACTTCGTGGAGGTGGTAGTCCACATGTATGCACGAGCGATACTTTCATATTGTATTTGATTGAGAAGAGGTGGGAATTTTTTTTTCAAAATTATAATGACATATTATTATATTTATGATACTTTAGTAATTATTTTATTGTGTGAAAAATAGGTTTATATTAATTATAATAAAAAATAAAATTGAAAGAGCTTGGTTGATATTAATACTTCTTTTTTGTGATACCTCATTTGACTTACACCTTATGCCAGAAAATATTGGTATTAGGTGAATAGAATAATCTAAAAGATGAAGTTAAGGAATATAATATGGTTTTTGAGTAGGTTTTTCCTGAACTATAAGCCTTAAATTATGTAAATAATGGAGGGTGATTGGTACCCTTTTATAAGTTAGGGGAGGGACACATATGGAATTCCTTAAAAAATTTCCTTGATATAAGTTCACATTCATGTGAAATTTGATAAAAATGAACAAATATTTGATGTTAGGATAATATAAGTATGAAATATATTCATAAGATAATAATTATATAGTTTTTAGTGGAATTCCAACACTTATGTATTGGTTTAAACCCTCGATAAACCTACATTAAGCTTAACCATGGTAACAAAATTTTAATGTTTTTAAAATTCACTATGAAAAAAATTGTTCTATTACATTATATTAATAATTAATATTCTAAATATGGGATAAATTTTTCTATATTCATTTTTAAAGTGACAGGATTTAATTTTAAATTGGCGCACAAAAACACAATGAAAACGTATTTTAGAAAAATACATTTTTAAACATAAAACATAATTTACATCCATTTCATTCCGTGTAAAAACCATAAAATGAATATTAGAATATTTTATATAATATTTAATATATATATATATATATAATTTAAACCATTAAAAAATTGGTATTAATTTAATTTAATGAGATAAAAATACATTGCGCGTATAAAAATAATTTATAGAAAAAAAAGTGTTTTTATTCCAAAAAATTAACTTATACAAAAATAAAGAATACATATTATTTCTATGTAATTAATTAGATTATTTATAATTAAATTAGTCTTATTTTAATTTTATATAAAATTAAAAACATAATGATACTTCTACCTAATAATAAAATATAATTTTAACAAAAATCAGAATTTATCACTATTCACTAAAAATAAATATTTTTTAAAAAATATAAAAAATTAACACTAATATAATGTTGAAATTATGATTTAAAAAATTATTTTCATTTATTCAAATAAAATTTATAAAATTGGTATAAAATAATTATAACTTATGTTCACAAAATATAATAAAAATCACTATTAAGAAAACATATTTTTGAAGCATAAAATGGATTTAATAAAAATTAAGTACTTACTTATTATGAATTAGCCAAAAAAATTATATTATTTAAAACCTTTATATATATTATTCTTAGTTTTTTATTAAAATTCATCCCTTTATATTTAACATCTAGGTTTTAAAAGATTACTTTATCATAGTTCATTTAGATTCAGGGTTGCGTGTAAGGAAAGCTATTGAATATGTCAAGTTCATTTCAAAGGAAATACAAATAAAATATTCTAGTGTAACTCCCCACCCCCACCCCCACCCCCCTTAAAACAAATTTATCCCGTATAATTACATATATTTGACTCAAAAAATAAGAATATATCCACATCATCACATCCTTAGGTTCCCTTGTAGCTTACTCAAATTTCTGATTCCTCCAAGAAATTTAACTATATGACTAGTCTTATTTCATATAACATTATCTATATGATACAAGATTTATAAAAGTTGTTATTGATATGAAATATAATTCTCCAATGGTACAAATTTTAAGTTCAATTCATGTGAAGGATTATGAATGTACTTCCTTAGGAGAGGCATATGAAATACATTCTTAACTTGAGAGAGGTTCGGTGGGAGTGCTAAGCGATAAGAAATTTATCCAATGCAATCAAGAATCTCAAAAGGATCATTATAAAAAGGGATTAAATTATCCTTATTTAAAAATATCATAACCTAATTCCATGGATAAATTCATAGGACTACCTTCTCACCAACATATAATTTCATATCTCACTAACGATTACCTCTTCTATCGATTCGTAGTGTCCTTGATATGATGCTGAATAGATATAACATTATATACTATTTTTCAGCAAGATCATGTCCGAATATATTTATTTTTCCAACTCCATTTCATCATGTCATAGTTATTCACTTATTTCTATAGATATCTTCCTAAGGATCCATCTAAATTCTTGAGTTAAATCTATTGTTTAAATAAATTTAAACCAAAGGAAGGTGTTTATCCCAACCACCTTTGAAATCTAGATAATAAGATCTCAAAATATCCTCTAATGTTTTAATAGTCCTACTAAACTGACCATCTATCATGAGTATGATAGGAATTACTAAATCAAAACTCTATATCTAGAGCTTACTAAAGACTTCTCTTAAATGTTAGGTAAACCTCATATCTTGATTAGAGATATTAAAATGTGGTGTTCCAAGAATACTTACCACTTCCATAATGTATATCCTTGAAAGTTGTTCAAGATAGAAACTTTATCTAATAGTAATGAAGTGTGTTGAATTTATAAGGTGATCAACTATAACCCATAGAACATTATGGAATTTAGATGTTTTGTGAGGTATGATGAAAAATTCCATGGTTATGTTTTTTCGTTTCCATTATTATATGGGTAATAGTTGTAACATTACATTAAACTTTTATATCTCCAACTTAACTTGTTACCATAACAAACACTGAGACACATACTCTATAATATATCTCTTCATGTTTTCCCACTAGAAATACTCATTCATATCTCTATATATCTTTTCAAATCTTGAATGAATATTGAATGATGAGCGATGAAATAATTCCAATATCTCTTTCTTCTTGTTTAGAATTTATAGGACACATACATATCTCATAAAACTTATCATTTATTCAAAATCAAGGTTGAACTCAGTAATATTTCTCACCTTATTTTACATTCCTAGTTCCTACTTTTTCACCTTTTAATATTAAAATGGATATATGGTTGAACACTCACTTGGGTAAGAAAATATTTCTCCCCTTCATTCATTATTTAAATTTATACCCTTTTCAAATCAATAAATATTGGATCTATGGTGATATGCATCATAGAATAGCTATCATTATCCCTTCAACTCATATAATCATCCACTTTGTTCACTTTCCCTGGGTAGTAATGTATTGAGTAGTCATAATCTTCAATCAAATCCAACCATCTTCTCTGGTTCAAATTCTACTCTTTATAGGTGAATATATACTTTATACTTTTATGATGAATATATATTTCACACATTTATGCATAGATATAGTGCCTCCATATATTAATGTGATGATTAATATTTTTAACTCCAAATTATGAGTCAATTAATTTTTCTCATGGACCTTTAATTAGCATGAAGCATAAGATACCACTATATCATTATTCATAATAGAATATCTTATCCCCTTTTTCAATAAATCACTGTAAATACAAAACCCATTTCCATTGTAGGGTTGGGTGAGCACGGTTTCACTGACCAGACTTCTCTTCAGTTCCTTGAAATCTTCTTCATATTCATCAGTCCAAAGGAACTTAACTCCCTTCTAAGTTGGCTTGGTGACTGGATTAGATACCTGTGAGAAATCATTCAAAAATAATTAGTAATATCAATATAATCCAATAAAATGATGGACCTAAGTTATAGTGTTTGGTCTGGTCCAATTTTCAAAAACATGTATCTTTGATAGATCTACTTATATGCCCTTTGTTGAGATTATATTACCCAAAATTGAAACATTTTGTTGGAAAAATTCACATTTGGTTAATTTTGAATGTAGTTTCTCATTCCTTATGGTCATTAGTACAATAATCAAGTGATCTTCATTCTATTCCTTGATCTTCGAATATATAGTAGTATCAACTCTAAATACTACCAAAAATAGTTCAATGTAATCTCTAAATACTTTTTATTTTAATCCATGAATATAGTGAGGGTATTTTTAAAACCAAATGAAATCACTATAAATTCATAGTTTTCATATATAAAAAGGTAATATTTCTTAAGTATGTATTCACTATTTACCCTCAGTTGATAGTATCTTGATCAAAGATCAATCTTGTAAAAATATTTAGCTCCTTGTAATTGATCAAATAAATCATCAATACGGGTCAAATGATACTTATTCAGGATAATGATCTTGTTAAGTTCCTAATAGTCAATGCAAAGTGTCATTTATCTATATTTATTCTTAACAAAAATAATAGTTTCAACCCATGGTGATGCACTTTTCCAAATGAATCCCTTATCAAGATTCACTTATATTTGCTTCTTTAATTTCTACAACTCAATTGTGGCCATTTTATATGGAGTCTTTTGAATTGGTGCATCACAATTTTTGAGTTCTATTAAAAACTAAAATTCACAATTTAGAGTATAAAAAGGCAACTCTTACATAAAGACATAAAAAACTATCATAAAATAGGAATATCTTTGATGTTTAGTTTCTTCCCAACCATGTGAGATAAACACCCCCTTTTAATAGGAATCAAGACACATATAATGGATTTAATTTCCATTGTAATTTTATATCTATCCCCACACAAATAGAATATCATTGGTTGGTTTGGAATATAAAATTTTGTTTCCCTTCCTCATCAATTGATATGTTCTTTATATAAACAAATCTAATCCTTGCATAAAATCACATAAAATTCAACAAGAGGAAGAATTAAAATATTTGGAAGAAACATATTCCCACAAACATAAATTAGAGAAGAATTATATACTTGAGTTGCAATAATCATTAAATTAGTAATTTTTATTTCCAATTAAACAACTGATCATTGAGGTGGTAATGTGATACCCTAAACAAATTATTTAGATATAAAAGAGTGGGTTAAACTAGAATCAAATAATAGATTGATAGTTATAGTGTGACTTATAAGTGTACCTTTCACCGCTTCATTATCATACCCCACATCACCAATAATTATCAAATGATTTTTGGCATTTATATTTAGGATTAAGAGGTTATTGATGTCTTTCATCATCATTAACCCTCAAATTTGAGCACTGATTGACATAATTCCCATAATCCTTGTAAATATATCATTAGAGTGTGGGTGGGACATTTAGTTGAGATTTTTCTTCATTCCTTTCATTAAATAGCCTCTTCACATCACTACGACATTCTTTTCCACAATAGACTTGTTTTCCACACATAAAAAATTTACCAGTCCCCTTAAGATAATTTCCTCCATGATTCTTTCCATATATCTAGAATAAAGGAAGACTCGTCTTCTTCCCACTATGGGTTTTGTTATTATAATTCCATTTTGAATTCCATAATTATTTTCTTATAAAAACCATGATATTGAAGGGTGAATCAAATATCTATTTCCACCTTGATAGCACATCGAATGATTTCTTTATAGCTAGTGATATCCTTTAGGGTTAATTCCCTCTACAGACTTGGTTTTAAGCCACTTAAGAATAAATAAATCTTATATTCTAGTTTAATTATAATAATAGAATCATACCTCATAATACTTGAGAAATTTTACACATAGGTGTCAATAGATTAACCAAACCTATTATTTTACTCAAGGAATTCCTTCTCCATTTTCAAACATTGAATATAGGTAAAATATTATTGGAAAATAACCTCATAAACTCATCCAACTTCATGGACCTAATTTAATACCTTTTATTCATATATTTTTTATAATATTTAACCATTTATCCTCTTCACCTTACAAATGGTATAAAATATCATTTTAATATTATGGGCACTATAGAATGGAAAATATCTTCTCAAAGGTTCCAATTCATTACTCAGTAATTAGTGTATCGATAGACCCGCTAAAAGAAGGTGGATGTTGCCTCATGAATAACTGAATAGTACATTGTTCTATCCTTATCTTGTTTTGAATCTTATATTGATTTATGGCTTAAAAAAATTGAATAAGTATAGAAATAAGATTTTTCATTCTAACTTCCATAACATTTGGCTTCTTAGGTGAAAAATCATTTTATTTTCTATCACATTCATCGTTAACATAGTTCTTTCTGGTTTTATCCATTGACTAAAAACAAAAAAACATAGTATGAGAAAAAATAATCATATTAGAAAATCATATAATCAGAAAATAATTTATAATATTTCAAAATCATAATACCTTTCATTCAATCTATGACACCTTAAGTTTAATCTAGTTCATCCTTGGTCATTATCCATTCAAATCCTTCATAATTGTTAATAAATAAAAGTTGAATTAATCCAATCATATCCCATGGGTGTAAGAAATCAACTCAGTATATCCATCTGAAGGATGCCCAAATCATCTTTCCATTATCCCAAAGGGTGTTGCCAATCCCCAAGGTCTGACAAATAGTGCTTGGGAGCCATATGAACTTACTTGGGAATGGTTTCCAATAATAATAATAGTTACAAAAATAACAAAAAACTAATGAAAACTAGCATGACGCATCCATATATTGGACTTCCATGCCAAAAAATGATACTTAGAACAAAATAAAGTAATAAAGATAAAGTAAACAATCAATCCCTCCTCTCACTCTTATTATCCCCCCCCCAATAAAAACCCATAGCCACCTAAATTTTATCCAAACCTCCCATAGATGTAGATAACTCCATCTAAATAATGATGTAAAATCTTAAATGGACAAAGTAAATCATATAAATGGTGCACACTAGACATTATGTAAAAGTAAAAGTATATCCTACTAAAATAGGTAATGGTCACCATAGTCCCAATGTGGTAAAATAAACATCTCGCATAAAATATCTACATAAATCATTACTCAAATAGTGGTATGAAGTATAACTAATAACTTGAAACTGAGATAAATAGGTGTGAGAATAAAATCACTTCTCAAGCCACCATAACCTATATAATATATGGAAAACCTTTAGTAAAATAGTTTATAAAAATATAGTTTCAAAATAAAATATAAAGTAGGATTTTAAATGATTTATAGGAAAATCCAAGAAACATTCACATGTTTTAAACAACCACCCATTGTTTATAAAATGAAAACATTTATGATTAAAAAAATAAAATAAATATTTTAAAACCCATAATTATAAATTAATAATTTAAAAACAAGGAGATATATCCTTTAAACCAATGAAAAACAAACCAATACACTTCTCTCCCTATTCAGTACATCTCATGGGAATCCCATTTTAATAATTTGTTTCATGATAACATAATTTTTTCAAAACTCTTAAATAAATATCCAAAAAAATTTCCTTTTTTAATCACACTTCAAAACCATTTTAAAATAACCCTTTTGAAAGTGAACCATCGTATGAAATTTATGAAACACACAATGTTACTAAGGTTTTAAAGGAAGAATAATCCAAATAAACAAAAAAATATCCAAAGTAAAGAATAAAACTAGGGGAACACAATCAAATCATAAAATGTAATCCCCTAAATTTTCCAAAAAAGACTTAGAATCATGTGCATCATCCCTAGGCTCTAGTAATAACAAACCTAAATAGGGGACAGGGAAGCAAGGCTAATACTACTAAACTATTCACATCCCTAAAATTCCTATTAAACTGTCTAAGAAGTAAATGTCCTTAGAACACCTTCATATATAAGAATAAAATGATATCTAGCATAAAGGTATGATACACCTTTTTTTCTGACCACCTACGAGTATCTAGAAAACACTCCCTAGTCAACCCACTATCTCTACTAGATTTTTCCTTGAGATAAGTAATATATTATATTCTAGGAATTTCATGAAAAGTAAATAATATAGGTGATAAATCAAGAATCACATGAAACAAATATAAAACATTATAAAATAACTCACACCTCACCCCTTACACCCTCATAAGAATCAACCCCAAACATATATCCATGAATAAGCATCATAATGTGCATGTAAAAATAAATCATCCCCAAAGGGGTCACAATCCATAACAATAAATATAAATTAATGGGGCTCAAATAGGGTCTCTCACATTTATTAAAACATTAAATGTTACAAATAGTCCTTTAAAACATACCACTCAAGATGTTGAGACACATGCCTAATTTATAAAATCACTTGAAATATCATTTCAAATACAACTTTGAAACCAATTTTTTAAACAGTGGTGAAAGTGTACATGATACCAAACTATTTCACAAAATAAATTTTTCAAAAAACAAGCCTCTTTATAAATGAGGTACTCAATTCCATACACCATTCACTAAAATTTTAAACCATGACCCAAATGGTTCCAAGCACTTTAAAATTCCACCTCGTTCAAAAAACCATTAAATTTTTAAAAATAAACAAGTCATTACAACCCACATCATGACCCAATGGTCTCAAAACCAATTTTAAAAGGAAATAGTGTCAATTAACCTTAGTTTACTAACATTTTTAAACATAACACACACATTTATAAAATATAACCATTATTAAAAAAACATTCCAAAATTTAAACCACTTTAGAAAATCCAAATGAACACTTACAACCACTTAGCATGTGACCAATTTCCATGAAAAGTCATTAAAATATTTTAAAAAATTTATAAAACCAATCAGGATATCTGAGGGAACTATAAATCCACGGAATATAGTAAAAACACATTAAAAATTTTTAAATGGATATGTAAGTATTTACATAAGCACTGGACATGTAGATAAGTCCCATATGAAGCCTTAAATACAATAAAACATTAAATAAAGCCTATAAAAGCATAAAAATTGCTTATAAATTACCAAGATATCATTTAAAATACACTAATAAATTTATAACATTCTATACAATGTGGTTCCATAGAGACACCTACCTTAAAGAGATTTTGGGTGAGCCAAAATAGTCCAAAATTCATCACCTTTGGTAATAGATTTTCCAACATGTAATTAGGAGACCTGAGAAACCCATCACAAACCCTAATATTGAAATTATTTAAAAAATTGGGTTAAACCCCTTGACCTAGGGT
This sequence comes from Viscum album, assembly GCA_963277665.1. NCBI lineage: Eukaryota > Viridiplantae > Streptophyta > Magnoliopsida > Santalales > Viscaceae > Viscum > Viscum album. Next base: position 919,045,801 of record OY728123.1, on the reverse strand, counting down.
TGGCCAAACTAAGGGAGTGACAGGGGAAAGGAAAAATTTCTAGAAAAGGGAGAAAGGATTGGAGAGGAGACCCTACCTCAATGAATCAAACATGAAACCCCAATAAAATTGGTGAAAACATGTAGAGAGTGGGAGCTCAAAGGAAGAGGGAACACGCACCATAAGGTGGTGTGTCGGTTGGGGTTGGTTGTGTGACATAAGGAGGAGGTAGTGGGGTCAAATTACTTAAATTAATTTATGGAAAAAACTAGAAATAAATAACATTTTTAAAATTTTGGGTATCACACATGGTTTAGGTTCATGGTTTTCCAAACTATGAGCAAACTGGGAAATCCATACTATACATGAATAATTCATCCACAAGGTTACCTAGATTTGGACACATAGTTGAACTAACTATGCTAAAACCATGCCATATGGCTCTAGAAAGTGCAGACTCCTCACACCTGATTGGAACATGGTTACACCTAACCATGTGTAAACCATGGATAACACCTAATCATTGATAAATTTTAAAATTTCAATTGGAAACTCTCTATAACCCATAACGTCATAAAATTAATTAATTAATTAATTAATTAATTCAATAATGATATGGAAATTGTAAAAAAATATCACCGTGATGTCATTTTCTACCCCCATAAAGTACCTAGTTGATGAAATGGAATCAACCACTTAGAGTTTTATAAGAGAGATAATTAAAACACTCAAACATCTAGGGTACCACTAAAATCATGAAACAATGATAAAAACTATAAAAATTAATCTCCCAAAATAATCCAATAGAAGACTCTAAATCAAGGGAGACCAAACAGAGGTTTTCCCACCACTAAGAATTAATTTAGATGGTAAAACAAAAAAAAGACCACACCTACAATGATAGCATCACCAAGATAATGATGATTCCCCTTAAAACCAAAAGATACCATGAGATTCCTCTAACCGGGGACAGATAATATCCTCATCTATAAAAAAGGAAGCATGGTCCATGAAATACTCCAGGGACCCCAAAGCCAAAGAACATTCAAGATCATAAGATCAGTTCTAACTTCCAAGGGAACACGTCCAAAAGGAACTCAAAATACATAACTCAATATCACCACCAAGAAAAAATTTCCTTTCAATAATAATTTTCATGTTGAACCACTCATGAGTATTCCAAAACAAAAGAACAAAATGGGACCTCAACCTGGGTTGTCATACTCAATGGTTAAACTATGACTCCACTCTTGGAAAACCATACCATGGTGACCCCCATAAAAATAGAACTACTGAAACTAAACTACCCAAAGGAAGAATCTTCCCTGATTACCCAGAAACTGAACCAAAGGTCCCCCATGTTGGACCCAATAAAATATGATCTCATAGTCACAACACTTTAAAACATCAGAAGTACCAAAATAAGGAATAAAATTGAAAATACATGTATCCAAACTCAAAATCCCAAGTCATGCACAAACTCCCATAGAAAAAAACATTGATCCATGATCCACAACCATTCATGAAAGAGAAACCAGAATATAAACCAAATAGGATATGCCTCAAGGATATAAAATTATCAATTTTGGATTCAAAACAACCCATTATCCTAAGAAAATTTATCTTCATTGACTATACCCATCTAAATAGGTAAGTCTCACCTAGCCAAGGCTGGACTAACCTAGGATCTTAAGAAAAAGTGGTAGAAAAAATGATAGCACACCATAAAAGGGTAAAAAAAATTCAAATCAACCTTTAACTAGACATTTATTAGTGGGGTTACATGAATAAAAATGAAAATGAACTCAACTTTTCAATGTTCCCTAAATAAAACCATCTAATCCCAACCACATAAAGGGATTAAAAGAAAAAATGTAGCCAAAAAAAGAAATAACATTCCCAAAACTACACGCTTTATAAAACCATCACATTTCCAAAGTAATAAAACACATGAAATTTTGAAAACACCTAAAAACTCTAAAGCACTCTATTTCATTTAAAATCATAATTCTTTATGTGAATTCAAAAAAAATCAATCCAGATTTAAAAAACCACCATCCCCTTAGGAAAACATCAAACTCACTTGTTCTTTACAAAATCCCATTCCATAAAAAGGATTCAAAAAAATTTCCATTTTATCTTCATTAAATGAAAACATCACTTTTTAAAACACATCCTAATATTTTTAAAAAACCCCATACACTTAAATCATTAACCCATTTTAAAGTTAAAATTATTTCTAAAAATCCAAAACATTTTTAAAATAATCTCAAAGAATTAATAATTATAACTAAATCATTTTCCATAAAATCCCTTGTTTCAAACAATACAACTCACACTATAAAAAACATGAAGAATAAGGCATAAAAAATACACCAAAACTCATTCCACTTCATCAATGCATCACAATACCAACCTTACCTCCCACCACCACTAAGGATCTCTCAAGAGAGGTCTAAAAAATGAATAAAATGGTATGTGTAACCCAATTTCAATCATCCACATGGTTTGATAGACCATATACCATCCACACAAAAATACCTAATAAATTTCAAGATCAGGCATTTGGTTGATTTCCCAGTTTATCAATCCATGAAAAATAACCTCATTCCATTGATCCATATTCCATTTATATTACAAAATCTAACCCAAATTCCCTGGAAACTCACACTGTGACAGTGATGATCAACACATAATAAATGATAAATCCAGTAAAATCTCACACTCAACCTTCAAATATCACCTCCCTTGTAAATGTAATTCTCATGGAAGGTAAGAGCTTGCTAAACAGTTGCTACACCTAACTCCTAAGTTCTAATAACCAATCCTAATTCAATATTACCATGAAACTCCATATAAACAAAGGGTTTTCCAAAGTCTTATGATCCTATCAAAAAAAGGAACTCAGCTCAAAAACCATTTATAATAAATAGTCTTAGGCCATCCATATGACAGACACCCACCACTGGCCCGAAGGGAATTCCTATAGTGACCTGAGCCTTTTAAGTATAACATTTCATGATTTTAAACATAATTAATCATCAGAGTACAAGCCAAGATCCTTTAATTCTGGTGTCTTGGAAGACTAGGTACATATAACACAAAACATGGGGCTAAAAAAACACTTCTTTATTTAATCTCCAGAATGAGATCCTAACTTCCTTTGAGCCCTTAAATCTACATAGGGTAGCATGGGGAACACAAGAACAAAGGGATTAGCTGAAAAGCCCAGTAAGGGAATGAACATAAGGAAACATCTTAATCATATGATTTAGGAGGCATGACATATTGATATCCAAAAAATGGAACATATGAAATAATATCATAAAATCATGGGATCATATAGACATGTAATCATATAAATGTTTCATAATTATAAAACATTTCGTTAGTATAGTTCAAGGCTAATCTCTAATCTCGTTTCCCATTTCATTACAGGTCAAGGCTAACCGCCAATCCCATTTCACATCGCAGCTCATGAGACTTAACTTTACCCAATGGATTGGAGCGCTATCTGGGCACACCCATCTAAACATATTCATGAATATTCTTTCCACATAAATATTCTTACCACATAAATATTCTTTCCACATAATAATCATACATAATCAACCATACATAAACATAAGGTTACCCATGGAGAAAATTGGGTACCACAATCATGACATAAAGCATAACTAATGAGTGTATCATGAATGTTTCCATGAAAGAAAGGTATTGGAACATACATGGATGTTCATAAGGTACTATAGGCATATAAAATGGTTGGTGGTTACAAATATAAGTGACTACATATAATAAATGTATTTTAGAAACATTATCATTAAAACATTTTTTGCAGTTTTAAGGAAAATACCATAGAGATTTTCAAATAGGAAATAGGAAAATCATTTATATAAAACCATAATTGAACCAAGACATTTTTAATAATAAAAATAATGATTTTATAAAGATAATGGTGTCTTAAAACATAGGATAGAGTGCACATTTTATTGGGAAAAAGTTCAGGAAGTTCCTTTAAAACAGGTGTGCTTATTAGGATGTATCGAAGAGGGATTCACTTAAAAACATGTATATACCCGAAAGAGAATGAGGGATAGATCTTGGAACATGATTATGTAGAATATAAACAGAATGTTTAAGTTCTACATAAAAATAAAAGACAACTAAATTTTGGTAAAAAGAAAGATAGAGCAACCCAAAGGAATAAAGGAAGTTCGGGTAGAATCCATTATGGTTTATCCGCATGGTATCGGGTGTAACTAAGAGAGATTGATGATAGAGATAAGAGGTTTCTCATAACTTATAAAAAATTAGGTCAGTATGGGGGAGGTAAGAAAATTTACCCCATCACTTGGTATTACACAAAAAAGGCATAGCATAGAGAACAATTTTTATTAAGGGTGAAAAGGAGAGGATCGCTTACCTTAAATCTGGTGGTGTTCTCCACTTGTTATTAATGACATGAGTAAAAAAATTAGGATTATTAATTCATAAGTCCAAAACCTATTCTAGATGTAATTTATTTATTATACCCCTTTTTAGTTCATTCAAACCCTTTTTGATTAGTTATAAGGTTTAATTTCATTGTTCGGGCTCGTTTGTTTACTTGGATTTAAAAGATCGGTTCACTTATATTCATGTTTGGATTATATGTAAGATGAAAGTGGTTTTCCAGAATTGAAGTTATATTATTTAGTGCACATACAAGAGATTACATGGTTTTACTTTTAATTAGGTTACTTATAGTGAAGTCGAATTATCATATATATATAACCTTAGTAGTTCATTATGTTGTGTTTTCATGTGATTTTATGACATACTTATGAGAATGGAATTTTCATTGAAAAACATTGGGTGATTACATTCTTCCCCCCTTATGAAATTTCTCCCTCGAAATTTTGTTTTACATTCAAGGTCGTAAACAGGTGAAGGTACTTCTCCTTCATCTCCTCCTCCGATTCCCAAATAGATTCTTCAAACTTTTGGTTCCTCCACAACACTTTTACAAGGTGGGTTGTCTTGTTGCGTAGAACCATATCTCTTCAATACAGAATCTCTATTGGATTCTCCTCATAGGAGAGATAATCTTCAAGCTATACCACCTATGATTTCAATACATTTGAAAGATAAAGTATATACTTCCTCAAGAGTGATATGTGAAACACATCATGAACTCGATTCATATTTGGAGGAAGTGCAAGACGATAGGCCACAGCTCCTATGCGGTCCAAGATTTCAAAGGGGCCAATGTACCTTGGGCTTAACTTCTCTTTCTTCCCAAATCGCATGATTCTCTTCCATGGTGATATTAGAAGGAAGACTTTATCCACAATGTCGAACTCTAAGTCCCTTCGACGGTTGTCAGCATAGCTCTTTTTCCGACTCTGAGCAGCTTTGATGTTTTTCTAGATAACTTGAACCTTCTCTGTCATCTCTTTCACAAGATCGGGTCCAAGTAGCTTTCATTCTCCAACTTCATCCTAACAGGTTGGAGTTCTACATCGCTTTCCATACAGAGCTTCATACGGAGCCATCTGAATACTCAAGTGGAAGCTATTTTTGTATGAGAACTCAACCAAAGGGAGATTCTAATCTCAACCATCTTTGAATTATAGAGAGCAGTCTCTTAGCATATCTTCAAGTTTATGAATATTCATTTCAGATTGTCCATCAGTTTGGGGGTGATAGGTCATGCTGAAATTTAATTCAGTACTCAAATCATGTTGAAGACTCTTCCAGAATTTATATTTGAACCTTGGAACACGATCAGAGACAATTGAGAGTGGAACACCATTTAGTCTCACCACATCCTTCACATATATTTTTGCAAGTTGTTGAAATGAGAGCTCTTCTAAAATAGCAATAAAATGGGCAGTCTTGGTGAGTCGGTCAACCACAACCCATATTGTATTATTTCCCTTCGTAGTCTTTGGGATACCCGTGATAAAGTCCATTATGACATTCTCCCATTTCCACATGGGTATAGGCAATATTTGCATCATCCATTTGGACTTTTTTTACTCTACTTTAACTTGATGACATACCAAGAACCTTGATATATATTCTGCAATCTCCTTCTTCATGTTGCCCCACTAGAAGTGTTCACAGAGATCATGATACATCTTGGTAATTCCAGTATGGAAAGAGAATGTTGAGTTATGTGCATTGTCCAACAACTCTTTCTTTATCTCAGGTGATGAAGGCACACAAAGCTGCATTCCAAAACAAATCACACCATCATTGTTGATATGTAACTCTTTCAGCTTCCCTTCCTTTACTGCATTAACCCTCTTTTATAACTCCACATCATCCCTTTGTTCTTCCTTAATCTTATCTCGGATGGATAGTTGCACAACCATTTGGGAAAGGTAGGATGTATCCCCTGCCCTTACGATTTCTAAATCCATACTTTTCATATCCAAGAAGATAGGGTCTTTCTCAATCCATAACATGGATAGAGTAGCAATTTCTTTTCTGCTTAGAGCATCAGCTACCTTGTTCACCTTTCCAGGATGGTAGTGAATAGATCAATAGTAATCCTTGATTAGATCTAACCATCTCATTTGACACATGTTGAGCTCTTTTTGTGTGAATATATACTTTAGGCTCTTGTGGTCAGTGTATATGTCACACTTCTCACCATAAAGGTAGTGTCGCCAAATTTTCAAGGCAAAAATCACGGTTTCCAGCTCTAGATCATGTGACGAGTAGTTCTGCTCATGGATCTTTAACTTTCATGAGGCATAGGATATCACATTTTCATTTTTAATGAGTACACAACCCAAGACTTTCTTTGAATCATCGCTGTATATCACAAACATTTCTCCACTTTTTGGTAATGTGACTACAGGTGCAGTGATCAGCCTTCTCTTTAGCTCCTTGAAGCTTAACTCACATTCTTCAGTCCAGAAAAAATTTACCCCCTTCTGTGTTAGCTTGGTCATTGGGTTTGACAATCGTGAAAATTTCTTCACAAATCATTGATAATACCCTGCTAGACCCAAAAACCTATGGATCTCCATTACAAAAGTTGGCATGGGAAACTCTTCAATTGCCTTTGTTGTGGAAGGCTCCACAGATATCCCTTTTCTAGTGATAACATGCCCAAAGAATGATACTTCCTCCATCCATAACTCACATTTACTATACTTTTCATACAACTTATCCCTTCGTAAAGTATTTAACACAGTTTTTAAATGTTCCTCATGTTCCTCCTTTCTCTTGGAGTATATCAGAATATCATCAATAAATACTACCACAAATTTGATAATGTAATCTCTAAATAATTTATTCATTAAATCCATGAAAATTGCTGGTGCATTAGTGAGTTCGAATGGAATCCCTATGAACTCATAGTGTCCATATCTCATTCTAAAGGCAGTCTTGGGTATATCTTCCTTCCTCACATTTAGTTGGTGATATCCTGACTGAAGGTCCACATTAGAGAAATAACTGGCCCAACGAAGCTGATTGAACAAGTCATCTATCCGTGGAAGGGGATACTTGTTCTTTATCGTGATTTTATTGAGATCGCGATTGTCAATGCAAAGATGAATCGATCCATCCTTCCTCTTGATGAAGAGGACAGGGGAACCCCACAGTGAAACACTCGGGTGGATAAAACCCTTCTCAATATTCTCCTGTAACTACTTCTTCAGCTCTTCCAGCTCTACGGTGGCCATTCTGTAAGGTTTATTTGAGATAGGTAGATATCCAGGGATAAGTTCAATTGAGAACTCAACCTCTCATTCCGGAGAAAGAACAGACAACTCTTCAGGGAATACATCAACATAATCCCTCACGATGGGCATGTCTTCAAGCATGATTATATCCTTTGTCTCGATCATTTGAGCTAGATATGCTTGCTCGTAAGGCAACAATATCCACACTTGAGACGAATATTCTAAAGGAGACTCATGTTTTTCCTTACACTTGTAAAGAATCAGAGGATTCTTCGGGATGTGAAAAGTGATCTCCCTTTCCTAAAAATTGATGATGGATTTGTAGAAATATAGTCAATCCATGCCCAAGATAGCATCGAACTCCACTAAAGGAAGTATGACGAGATTTTCTAGGAGGTTCATTACACAAACATTAACTGGGGAGGAGTTATAGACCATGGATGCAGTGACTTTCCCATTTTCTATTTTCACAGATAACTTTTCCTCCAAATTTTGAGGTGGTGTTTGAATAGTTCTACTAAACTTGCAAGATATGAAAGAATTCATAGAACCGGAATCAAATAGTATGTCTGCTATTCTTGAATGAATAACCAGTGTACATGTCACCACATCATTGTCTGGCTCCACCTTAGCAGTAGTGATAGCATAATCCCTTCCTTGTTGCCTTGGAGGTTGTTGTTGATTACCTCCAACAACCCTCGGCTTAGGGCAGTTTTTCACATAATGCTCAAGATCCTTGCATTTGTAAAACTTCACTGTTGGCTGAGTGTTGATATGAACCTTCCTTTCTTCTTCAACATTAGCGGGATTTTTCATATCCCTTCTGCATTTCTTGGCCATATGATCAAAATTTCCGCATTTGAAGCAATTCTTGGTTCCCTTGAGACAGTCACCAAGATGCTTCTTCCCATAATTTTTGCAAAGGGGAAAGTGAAGCTTCTTTCCATCATGGGATACGTTTTATGAACCACCCATGTTGTTCTCCATTTTCCACTTCTTGTCACTAGGCCCATGAGACCACTGAGAGTCTCCAATCTCTATTTCTACCTTGAGGGCACAACGGACAATATCCTCATAACTGTCAAAGTCTCTAATTGCCAACACTTTTTGTAGACTTGGCTTTAGCCAGCTAAAGAAGCGATCCACCTTTCTTTTGGTGTTCATGACAAAGCCGGAGGCATACCTTGAAAGCCTTGTAAAGTTTGCTTCATACTCCCTGATGTACTCATCTTCCTTCTGCCTGAGTATGAGGAACTCTCTTTCTATATTGAGATGGAGGGTTTGAGGAAAATACTTATCGAAAAACAACCTATTGAATTCCTCCCAATCCATGGAATCAATTTCCTCTTGAGACTTTGTATTCTTGATTAGTGTCCACCACTGATCAACTTCCCCATCAAAACGATAGACCGATAATACAACTTTATCTTCTTCCGAGCACTGGAGGGTGGAGAAAATCTTTTCAATGGAGTTAATCCATTGTTCTGCAAGTAGGGGATCAGAATACCCACTAAACATGGGAAGCCTTTTTCGCATGAAGGATTCTATAGCAACTTGATCTTTCCTTGGAGGAGGAGGTAATTCCACATGATTCATGTTATTATTCATAACTCGAGCCAGCTGAGCAAGTACTGTCATGAAGTTTTGAGCACCCGCTCCTGTCATATCAGGCACATTGTTAGGGAAATCTTCACATTGCCTATCATATTGGTTGTTGGAACGTGTTCTTCTATTTTCCTCTATTAACTAATAAAAATAAAGTATAATTATAGTTCTTTGATACTTATTTAATGAGCATAAAAGGAAACTTTTAACATAAAAGGATAAACTTATAAAGAATAAGTACATCCTAACTTATGATTCCTTAGGTTAAATCCTAGGTTATCCTCAATCTATTTCTTGACTTATATTTTTATGGGATTTTCCCCCTTAATAATGGTTTGTAATGAGCTCATAAATCTACCAAAGCATATCCCCCAAGAGTGTTGTAACCAAGAGTGCAGCAAGGCCCGTTGTCGTGTACCAGGATATCTCGGGTCAAGCCTGAAACTCCTTGTCGGAGATTTTACTTCTAGGTACATCTGCATCAAAGCCACCTCAACATGCTCATATCCAGACAGGGATTTATTTTCTTGATAAAATACTTACTCTATGCTTACCAAATTTAGGGATGTTTTATTATACTTCGTCTCATCCATAAGGTTCTCACTAAGGTGTTCTATTCCTAATCTCCAAAAATAACTAGACCATCCTATGATACCAACTATAGTGACCCGATCCTTTTACGTATAACATTTCATGATTTTAAATATAATTAATCATCATAGTACTATCCAAGGATCATTAATTCTAGTGTCTTGGAAGACTAGGTACATATAACACAAAACATGGGGCTAAAAAAACACTTCATTATTTAATCTCCCTAATGTGATCCTAACTTCCTTTGATCCATTACATCTTTATAGGGTACCCTGGAAAACACATAAACAAAGGGATGAGCTGAAAATCCCAGTAAGGTAATGAATATAATGAAACATCTTAAGCACATGAGTTAGGAGGCATGAAATATTTATATCCAAAACATGGAAAATATGAAATAATATCACAAAATCAGGGGATCATATAGACATGGAATCGAATAAATGTGCCAGAATCATAAAACATTTCTTTAGTGCAGGTCAAGGATAACCGAAAATCTTGTTTCCCATTTCAGTATGGGTCAAGGCTAACTGCCAATCTCGTTTCACATCGCATCTCATGAGACTTAACCTTACCCAATACATTGGAGCGCTATCTGGGCGCACCCTTCTAAACATATTCATGAATATTCTTGCCACATAAATATTCTTACCTCTTAAATATTCTTTCCACATAAATATTCTTTTCACATAATAATCATACATAATCATCCATACAAAAACATAAGGTTACCCATTGAGAGAACTGGGTACCACAATCATGACATAAAGCATAACCAATGAGTGTATCATGAAAGTGTCCATGAAAGAAAGGGATTAGAACATACATGGACGTTCATAAGGTAATATAGGCATATAAAATGGTAAGTGGTAATAAATATAAGTTACTACATATAATAAATGTATTTTAGAAACATTAGCATTAAAACATTTTGTGTGGTTTTAAGGAAAATACCATAGAGATTTTCAAATAGAAAAGAGGAAAATCATTTATATAAAACCATAATTGAACCTATATGGTTTTCATAATAAATATACTGATTTTATAAATACAATGGTGTCTTAAAACATAGGATATAGTGCACATGGTATTTGGAAAAAGTTCGGGAAGTTCCTTTAAAACGGGTGTGCTTATTAGGAAGTATTGAGGAGGGATTCACTTAAAAGCATGTATATCCCTGAAAGAGAATGAGAGATGGATCTTGGAACATGATTAGGTAGAATATAAACAGAATTTTTAAGTTATTAATAAAAAATAAAATACAACTACATTTTGGTAAAAAGAAAGATAGAGCAACCCAAAGGAATAAAGGAAGTTCGGGTAGAATCCATTATGGTTTATCAGCATGGTATCAGGTGCAACTAAGAGAGATTGATGAGAGAGATAAGGGGTTTATCGTCACTTATAAAACATTAGGTAAGTATGGGAGAGGTTATAAAATTTACCCCATCACTTGGTATCACAAAAAAAATGCATAGCATAAAGAACAATTTTGACTAAGAGTGAAAAGGAGAGGATCCCTTACCTTAAATCTGGTGGTGTTCTCCACTTATTATTAATGACCTGAGTAAACAAATTAGGATTATTAATTCCTAAGTCAAAAACCTATTCTATATTTAATTTATTTATTTTACCCCCTTTTATTTCATTCAAATCCTTTTTGATTAGTTATAAGGTTCAATTTCATTGTTCGGGCACGTTTGTTTACTTGGCTTTAAAAGATCGGTTCACTTATATTCAAGTTTGGATTATATTTAAGATGAAAGTGGTTTTATAGAATTGAAGTTATTTTATATAGTGCGCATATTGAATATTACATGGTTTTACTTTTAATTAGATTACTTATAGTGAAGTCGAATTATCATATATATATATATATATATATATATATATATATTACCTTAGTGATAACTGTTTTTGTTAATCGGTGCATTTGATTACAAAGAACGTGTTTTGATTTATAACTTAATACCATTTGTAAAAAAGTATTAAAACCCCAAAAATATGATATATTAAATATATAATAATCTGGTTCAACCATAACACAAATGGTTTCATGACCATAATTAAAGATAATAGTAGAAATTGATAAACGGTTGTCCTTGAATGTTCTAAATTAGCACATCTCTAACGGTGCTTTCATTTCTTTCAAATAAAAGTGTGGGGAAAGTAGAAAAGATAATTAAATATACCATTAGAATGAAAACATTCCAGTACATGTATGTTAATGTATTTATCATACTATTATGGTGAAGGGAGGTGAGGAAAGAAATTGAAAGAAAAGAACTTAAAAGAAAATAAGGAATTGGGAAGAGGAATTTACCTCTTGAGACTTCCTCCTTTGAGAACCTCTTTAGGGGAGAGGTTTTGGTATTTTGAGGAGGATGAGAGATTTTGGATGTGGGGGAGGAACTTGTGGATAGATTTGGGCAGAATAATGGCAAGGCACAAGTCTTGAGAGAAGTGAAGAAAAGAGGGAGTGAAGGGGGTTTTTATAGTAGAGGAGAGAGGGGTTTTCTTAATATAAAATTCATTAGTTTATTATTTCCTCCGAAGACAAGGAATAGTGAGTCTTCCATGACCAAAAATAGTAATTTTATAATTTAATCCCGAACCAAGTGGGCTTACATCAGTAGAACATCACAAATGACTCTATAATTAACTTATTTAGCTAATTTGTTTTTAATTACGGTATTTCACTATTCATAAAAAATCAAGCATTTGAGAAAAATCCCAAAAATTCACCCTAACCATTTTTCAACATGTAGAATCCAAAAATGAAGTCCATTTTTCAAAAATAATTTTCCAAAAATGATTATTTTAGTATTTAATTAAAATAATAATTTATTATCAAAACCAGTTTGAAAACATTCATTAACTTATTCTAAAATATAGGTATATCGTACTTCCAACTTAAATATTATTTTTATACTACCATAGGTGAGTTTACTATTCATTAGGGTATGTCACCATTCATAAGGGTATGTTACTATTCATTAGGGTAGGTTACTATCCACCAAAAATTAAGTTTTTCTTATCAGACTCCAAATAACTTACTGATTACAACCGTGTGTGCCGGATTTTCGAAATTCCAATCACAGAAGTGTAAAAATTATGTTTAAAGGTCATTTAGCACTATTAGTTCATTATGTTGTGTTTTCATGTGATTTTATTACATATTTATGTGAAGAGAGTTTTCATTGAAAAACATTGGGTCGTTATAATTCCTAGTCCCCATGAAGTATAAACTAGTTCATATACATCATAGGAAGACATTTGGAAATGATTTCGACCAATAATAAGAGTTGAAACTGTTGGTCGGAGAGTGATGGCAAGAGGGGGGGTGAATTGCCTTTTAAAAATAAATTAACAATTTAAAAACAATTTATAAATGCAGCGGAAATAAAAAGAGGCAAGTCACAATTTGATAACGGAGTTCGGCTTAAACCAAAGCCTACGTCTCCGCTCCCAACTCAACCGTTGAGAGATTTACTTCAGCTTGCTTTTTAATGGTTGTAGCAAGAAACCCACTAGCCGTTTTAAGGTAGGCTAGATCACCTTCGTACAGCTTGCTTTTTTATTATGGTTGTAGCAAGAAACCCAAAATGAAAGTGAGGAAGAAAAGGATGGTTTGTTTTAATACAAACCCAATGAAGAACTAAACAATTGAAATAAATAAATTACAACAAACTTGAGGAAGCCTTGAGCGCCAAGAGTGTGAGAGTAGTTGATGTAGAGGCAGCCCAAGCTTCAAGGATGGAGGTGGATCACAAGTAGCCTTGGAGATTTGTCGTTTAGAGCTTTAAGGGATCAAAATATCATTCCAATGTTTCGGTGATGTTCCCGGCATCCATCCTCGTCTATTTATAGGAGAAATATCCCCAAATACTTCAATATAGCCGTTGGAGGGATTTCGGAGCCATTAGGGGTCAAAAGTACAAGTCCAGTCAAAGCCCAACGGCTAGTTTGACTGGGCTTACCGGCTGGCCGGTGGTCCAGACACCGGGTGGCCGGTGGCACCTGGCAGTGGGCAAAGCCTACTGTCTGGTTCCACCGGCTGGCCGGTGGTCAGGCACCGGTTGGCCGGTGGTCAGGCACCGGCTGACCGGTGGAACCTGGCAGAGAGCATTGCTCCTGCAAGAGACCACCGGCTGGCCGGTGGTAACCCACCGGTTGGCCGGTGGACTCAGAGAGTCCTTTTTCCAGTCTTCTTGGGCCAATCTCTTTGGAAACCTTTTTCCTATCATCAAAAACACTTGAAAACAAGTTAGAACACGATGAAAGTGATTGTGATCATTAAAATCCAAGAGAGAGGGGTACAACAATCTCCCCCTATTTTGATGATCACAATCACAAAAGAGAAAGCCAAGTAAAAAAAACTTGGACATGGAAAAATTTTAGTGATCATTTTAATACAAGAATTTCATAGATGTATCATGTATTGAAAATGATATTAATCTTGTAAGGATTGAAATAAAGAGAATGGTTCATTTTGAAATGAAACCATAGGTCATTTAAAAGAAACAACTTAAATCAATAACTTAACCATTTAAAAACAGATTTTGATGAAAGTAATAACTTAAAATTGAACTTTTAAAAAGAGCAATTAGTTAAATGAAATAAGTAACTATGCAATAGAGAGTTTTTCTCCCCCTTTGGGATTATCAAAATAGGAGGAAAAGTATGAAAGACAATTAGAAAAACAATAATAAAGAAGTAAGCCATGACAATAAGGATGGATAGATAAGACAACTTGAATTTTATAAAAGTTGAAACGTTACATAGAAAGTTCAAAATACAAATACAAAGACAAGCCGAAAAAAAAGGAACGGCTCTATTCACTCCTAGCGGGCCGAGAATGACGGCGACGCCTGAAGGTCGGAGGAGCCGGAGGAGCCTGGACCGCCTCAAAGCGACGATCTAGAGAATCAATCCGAGAGTGGAGCTGATCAAACTGAGAGTTGATGTAAGAAAACTGTAGGTCGAGCCGGGTCTCAATCTGATCCTGGAAGCGAAGGAACTGATCAGCCATCACCGACAAGCTACCAGTATCATCGGGAGGGGGCACAGCCTCAGCAGGCTCCGGTGCATCATCACCCGCTCCATCTCCCTCATCAGCAGCAGCAGCAGCCTCACCTTCGTCGTCACCACTCCCTTCCTCGTCATCATCACCACTGTCATCACTATCTGAAAGTGGATAGGCAGCAGCAATGGCAGGAGGCATGCATGGGTAGGAGGGTGTGAATGTGTCTGAGGGGAGTAAGCCTTGAGAAGGCCCTCCTTGTCAGTAATCCACTCCTGACGCCAAGTATGCCAACGAATGTTCATCCGTTGCACCATCATAAAATTGATGATGCTATCTTTCTTTGGCTGCTCGAAGGAGGTAACACGGAGAGGGATATCAAGAAAGGTAAAGATTTTGGTCAACAAGCGCCCATGAGGTAGAGTTTTGGACCGGCGCGGGTGCTCAGCCACATAAGACATGGCCCGGAACAGGAACCGGACCAAATTGAAATGAACGCCTCTGGTGATATAAGAAAGAAGATAGATGTCAATAAATTTCACCGTATCGTGATCCCCGATACGGGGTGCAAGAGTGGTCTGAATGAGGCGCTCAATGATGCGATGGTTTGGGGAGAGCTGGGAGAGCTTGACAATGGGATCGGTGGGCTGCCCTGTGAGATGCTCAAGAGTGATAGCAAGATCAAATTCAGGGTCCCGAGGAAACTCCCCCTGAGCAAATGCATGAGGTCCAACATGAGGAACCCCGAGCATCCTGGCAATCTCCAAAGAAGTGATAGTGATGGGTTGCCCAAGAGCAGTGGTGGTAATGGTATCGACGTCGTCAGAGACCGACCACGTCAGGTGAGCATAAAATTCTTTGACAAGAAGGGGATAAATGACATCCTTCTCAGGAGGTTCAAAAAATGAATGCCAGTGTTGATATTCAAT
Organism: Viscum album; assembly: GCA_963277665.1. NCBI lineage: Eukaryota > Viridiplantae > Streptophyta > Magnoliopsida > Santalales > Viscaceae > Viscum > Viscum album. Next base: position 919,029,986 of record OY728123.1, on the reverse strand, counting down.
GATTGAGAAAAGCTCGAGTCGAGCAGAAGAGAGCCAAGAATAATCAATTACCTTACCCGGCAGAATGACTTTGTCATGCCAAATGTCCGGAAGTTGAGGGATTGAAGGAGGAGGAGGTGCCTCTTGAGCGATGCCCTTTCCCTTGCGTGAAGATCGAGGACCCATGATGGAAAAAGGAAGAAAAAAGGGAGAGATTGAGAGAAGAAAGAGTTGGAGAGAGCAAGGAGGGAGAAAGGAGGCTAGGGCAAGGAGGGAGATGCTGGTCTGGAGGTGCGGCACGACAGGGAGAGAGAGAAATGGGAGGGGAAGGGTTTAATTCAAGTTTTAACCCTTTCCCCGGCCGGCCCATCAAAATAAAACCTGACACCACCGGTTAACCGGTGATGTACCACCGGTTGACCGGTGGTATGAAAAAATATATAAAAAAATTAAAATAAAATAAAATAAAAAAAGAGTTTGAATAACTTAAAAAGAAATAAGCAAGCCAAAAAGAGTCAAATATTTAATAGTGCTCATTGATGAATCATTCCTAACTCCCCCTTAATAAAATCAAAACGTTCAACCGGGAGCGGTTTGGTAAAAATATCAGCTAATTGAAAATCAGTAGAAATGAAGTCCAAAGTGATATCTCCTTTTTGAAAATGGTCACGAAGGAAATGATGCCTTAGGTCTATATGCTTTGTCCTAGAATGTTGTATTGGATTCTTAGAGATACTAATGGCACTAGTGTTGTCACACCGTATAGGGACATGATCGTAGGAAAGGCCATAATCCAAGAGAGTGTGCTGCATCCAAATAATTTGGGCACAACAATTACCAGCTGCTACGTACTTGGCCTCGGCAGTAGAAAGAGCAACACAGTTTTGCTTTTTGCTACTCCATGGAACAAGAGACTTGCCTAGCAGATGACAGGTTCCACTAGTACTCTTACGATCTAATTGACATCCGCCAAAATCAGCATCCGAATATGAAGAAAGTTCGAAAGATGTATTAGAGGGATAAAACAAACCAATGTTTTTGGATCCTTTTAAATACTTAAAAATTCTTTTGACCGATTTAAAATGAGATTCTTTGGGATTGGCTTGAAAACGAGCACAAAGACAAACACTGAACATGATGTCAGGACGGGTCGCAGTTAGGTAAAGTAGACTCCCGATCATACTCCTATAAAGCTTGTTATCCACCGGTTTCCCGGCTTCATCTAACGTAAGTTTACAAGAAGTACTCAAGGGGGTACTAATTTCCTTTACTTGATCCATACCAAAACGACTTAAAAGTTCGTTTGTGTATTTTCCTTGGTTTAGAAAAATACCATTTGAATTTTGAAAGATTTGAAAACCAAGGAAAAATTTTAATTCCCCCATAAAGCTCATTTCAAATTCTTTTCTCATTAAATCTGAAAAATGAGTACAAGGAGATTCTTTGGTTGAACCAAATATAACGTCATCAACGTAAATTTGGACAATTAAAAGATCTTTGGAAGTGTGTTTTAAAAATAGGGTACAATCAGCTTGACCCATTTTAAAATCATTTTCTAAAAGAAATTTTGTTAACCGCTCATACCAAGCCCGAGGGGCTTGTTTTAAGCCATATAGAGCCTTGGTTAACTTAAAAACATGATTTGGAAATTTTGGATCTTCAAAACCGGGGGGTTGTTCAACAAAGATTTTTTCTGAAATAAAACCATTTAAAAAAGCACTTTTAACATCCATTTGAAAAAGTTTGAAATTTAAGTGAGCGGCGAATGCCAACAAGATCCTAATGGATTCCAATCTAGCAACGGGCGCAAAGGTTTCACCATAATCAATTCCTTCTTCTTGATTATAGCCCTTAGCTACTAGGCGAGCCTTGTTCCGGGTTATATTTCCTTGATCATCAAGTTTGTTCCTAAAAACCCATTTAGTGCCAATAATTGGATGATCATTGGGTCTTTCAACAAGAGTCCAAACATCATTTCTAGAGAATTGATTTAATTCCTCTTTCATTGCAAGAACCCAATTCTCATCATTAATGGCATCATTAATGGTTTGAGGCTCTAGTTGAGAAATAAATGCTTGATGTTCAACCTCGTTGAGGATTGATCTTCTAGTTCGAGTACCGGCTTGAAGATCACCTATAACATTTTCTAAAGGATGGTCTCTAGAAGGTTTCCAAACCTTAGGCAAGGTGGAAGGCGAAGAAGGTGAAGAGGGTTCTTGATGGTCATCCTCCTTGGGAGGAGAAGAGGAATCATTCAAATGAAGCTTATCAAGCTTATCTTCAACATCTTCAATGACCGGGTGAGGTTTAGGAAGAGTTTCATCAAATTTGACATGAGATGATTCTTCGATGGTTTTTGAACGTTTATTGAAGACACGATAGGCTTTGCTTGAGTTGGAGTACCCAAGAAAAATACCTTCATCGTATTTGGCATCAAATTTCCCTAGGTTATCTTTTGTGTTAAGGATAAAGCATTTACAACCAAACACTTTAAAATAACCAACTTTGGGCAATTTGCCTTTCCAAAGTTCATAGGGGGTTTTCTTAAGAAGGGGTCTTACAAGGACTCTATTGATAGTATAACAAGCAGTGTTTACCGCCTCGGCCCAGAAATATTGAGGAAGATTGAATTCACTAAGGAGGGTTCGAGCAATTTCTTGGAGAGTTCGGTTTCTCCTTTCAACCACTCCATTTTGTTGTGGAGTCCTAGGGGTAGAGAAGGTGTGATTGTATCCTTGAGAGGAACACAATTCATCGAATTCTTTGTTCTCGAATTCACCTCCATGGTCACTACGGAGCGATATAATTTTATATCCTTTTTCGTTTTCTACTTTCCTAGAGAATTTCAAAAAGGTTCTACAAGCATCATTTTTATGAGCTAAAAAGAAAACCCAAGTGAAACGAGAAAAGTCATCTACTAGGACAAAGGTATAGGATTTTCCACCTAGACTTGCTACAGGGGTAGGACCAAAAAGATCAAGATGAAGGAGCTCAAGAGATTTTGAAGTGGACACTTCCTTCTTAGATTTGAAAGAAGATTTGTGTTGCTTGCCAAGTTGGCATGGCTCACAAATCAAATCTTTCTTAAACTTAAGTTTAGGAAGGTCACGGATGAGCTTGTTCTTATTAAGCTTTAGAAGTGAATGAGAGCTACAATGCCCCAACCTTCTATGTCAAAGCCAAGACTCATTGTCAAGAGCACTTAAACATTTAACATTTTAGCTAGCTAAAGACTTTAAATCAATAATGTAAACATTTTGAAAACGGGAAGCAGAAAATATCAATTTGTTTTGAAAATCAAACACATTGCATAAGTCATTTTGAAAATTCACCGAAAAACCACTATCACAAAGTTGACTAATGCTAATTAAATTATGCTTTAAACCTTTAACAAATAAAACATCTTTAATTAAGGAGGTGCTACCAAGACCAATGGTACCTATTCCGATGATCTTGCTTTTTGAATTGTCACCGAAGGTGACGTATCCTCCATCTAATTCTTCAAGGGAGTTGAACTCGGAGGGATCGCCACACATGTGCCTCGAGCATCCGCTGTCGAGATACCACGAGCCTTTCGAAGTCCTACTTCTTTGGTGTTTATCCTACAAAATCAAGAAAGAATAGATTTTGGTACCCATATAAGTTTGGGTCCGGAAAGATTAGATAAAAGTGACTTTTGAACCCATACTTGTCTAGAGGGATACATCCTAAGATATTCATCCGAGTAGGTAATGATTTTGGGGCGGCCATATCTAGCATTTTTACAATCGCATTCATAAATCATATGTCCGGTTTTTCTACAATAATTACAGAATTTATTTTGAGAGATCCCCCTTACAAAAGTAGTGGGTGCTCTAGAAGAGGTGGCTTGCTTGTTAAAGCCAAGTCCATATGTGGTTCTAACCGAACGTTGAGAACCTAGCAATTTGGTCAAATTTTGTTCACCTTGGGTGAACTTGGCAAGAGATTCCCTTAAATCTTTAATAGTTGAATTCAAAGAATCAACATTTGTAATATCTTGGACCTTAAGGGCAAGTTCCTCATTCTTTTTGAGAAGTTGATCTTTTTCAGAAATTAGAATTTTATGTTTCTTTTCTAAGGCCAAAAATTTAGAGGTAAGTTCGTGAAAACCTTCCTCTAATTGATCTCTCGCATTTTGGAGATCTTCATAAGACATATCATTATTAAAAGAAGAAGATGAGGAAGAGGAGTTGGAAGAAGATACCTCGTCAAATGCCATTAGGCATTTTCCACCTTCATCGCTTGAGTCGCTTGAAGACATGGAGTCATCGCTTGCACTCCATGTTGATGCTTTGAAAGCCTTCTTGTTTTTCTTTTCCTTTAACCTTTTCTTGAAAAGAGAGCACTCTGGTTTGATGTGGCCTTTCTTTCCACATTCAAAGCATGTAACTTCTTTTTCTGCTTTTGGCTCTTCCTTTCGTGCCCTTTGAAAATTCTTCTTTTTCTTCATGAACTTGCTCATTTTTCTTGCAAGTTGAGCAATCTCATATCCGCTATCATCGGAGGAGATTTCTTGCTTTGCTTTGAATGCTATGTTCTTTTTCTCCTTGAATATGTTACCTTCTTTATCGGCTTGCCTCTTCATCATAATCTCATAGGTCATAAGTGATCCAATGAGTTCTTCAACCGGCATCTTCTTGACATCTTTCTCTTCTTGGATTGCCGTCACCTTTGGATCCCATGAGCTTGGTAGAACCCAAAGAATCTTCTTGACCATCGTCTCTGCAGAAACATCATCTCCAAGAGACTTTCTCCCATTACACACATCAGTGAAGCGAGTAAACATTTCCGTAATAGATTCGTGTGGGTGCATGGTGAAACTTTCAAAGTCTTGACGATACATATCTAATCTAGTGTCTTTGACTTTGTTCGTGCCCTCATGGGTCACTTCCAAAAGCTTCCAAATTTCATGAGAAGTGGTGCAAGTAGAAATACGATTAAATTCATTACGGTCTAACCCACAATGAAGAGCATTCATGGCTTTGCCATCTAGCTCAAAATTAGCAATGTCTTCGGGGGTCCATTTAGACTCATCTTTGCTAGAGAGAGTATAGCCTTGCAAAACAATTCTATATATAGGATACCCAATACTTCTAAGAAATGTAATCATGCGATTTTTCCAATAATTGTAGTCGGTTCCATCAAAGAATGGAGCCTGATTCATGGAATACCCTTCGGGTGCTTGTGAGGAAGAAGCCATCACTATGGATTTTGAGTTTGTAACCGGTTAAGGTATTACACAAACTCTCCCTCTGATACCAATTGTTGGTCAGAGAGTGATGGCAAGAGGGGGGGTGAATTGCCTTTTAAAAATAAATTAACAATTTAAAAACAATTTATAAATGCAGCGGAAATAAAAAGAGGCAAGTCACAATTTGATAACGGAGTTCGGCTTAAACCAAAGCCTACGTCTCCGCTCCCAACTCAACCGTTGAGAGATTTACTTCAGCTTGCTTTTTAATGGTTGTAGCAAGAAACCCACTAGCCGTTTTAAGGTAGGCTAGATCACCTTCGTACAACTTGCTTTTTTATTATGGTTGTAGCAAGAAACCCAAAATGAAAGTGAGGAAGAAAAGGATGGTTTGTTTTAATACAAACCCAATGAAGAACTAAACAATTGAAATAAATAAATTACAACAAACTTGAGGAAGCCTTGAGCGCTAAGAGTGTGAGAGTAGTTGATGTAGAGGCAGCCCAAGATTCAAGGATGGAGGTGGATCACAAGTAGCCTTGGAGATTTTTCGTTTAGAGCTTTAAGGGATCAAAATATCATTCCAATGTTTCGGTGATGTTCCCGGCATCCATCCTCGTCTATTTATAGGAGAAATATCCCCAAATACTTCAATATATCCGTTGGAGGGCTTTCGGAGCCGTTAGGGGTCAAAAGTACAAGTCCAGTCAAAGCCCAATGGCTAGTTTGACTGGGCTTACCGGCTGACCGGTGCTTGGCCACCGGCTGGCCGGTGCACCAGACAGAAGGCAGAGCTTTCTGTATGGGCTCTACCGGCTGGCCGGTGGTCCAGACACCGGTTGGCCGGTGGCACCTGGCAGTGGGCAAAGCCTACTGTCTGGTTCCACCGGCTGGCCGGTGGTCAGGCACCGGCTGACCGGTGGAACCTGGCAGAGAGCATTGCTCCTGCCAGAGACCACCGGCTGGCCGGTGGTAACCCACCGGTTGGACGGTGGACTCAGAGAGTCCTTTTTTCCAGTCTTCTTGGGCCAATCTCTTTGGCAACCTTTTTCCTATCATCAAAAACACTTGAAAACAAGTTAGAACACGATGAAAGTGATTGTGATCATTAAAATCCAAGAGAGAGGGGTACAACAGAAACAATATCATAAATCCTATGAAAAACTAACATAACCCATATATATATATATTTCATTCCAAAATAGATATATAGAATTAAATAAATAATAAATAATAAAGTAAACACAAAATTCCTTCTCCCAACCCTAGTCTCCCTCCCATGAAAAAAAGTTGTTTCCACCTCCAATGAATGATTTTTCTCCCATATATATAGTTAACCTCTATATAAAGTAATCAATAAAGTCATAAATGTACAAAGTAAATAATATAAAGTTACACATTATGGAAATTATATATAATTACAAGTAGGTCCTACCAAAACCGGTAATGTCTACCATAGGCCCAATATGGTAAAATAAATAACTCGCCTAAAACACCTATATAAACCAATTCTCGAAGATCGGTCCAAATGAGAACCAAGAAAATAAAACTGATATATAATATACATGATCACAAAAGGACTTTTATGGCAACTACAACCCAATGAATATATTGGAAACCCTTCATAAAATGGTTTATAAGATTATATTTTTAACATAAAATCTAAAATAGGATTTCAAATAAAAACAAGGATGGTTAACCATTTAAAATCAATATTTTAAGACCATTAATTTTATATTCGTCTTCCAAAACCTAGGAGATATGGATTTTAATCAAATGAAAAACAAACCAAAATTCATCCCTCTAGCTTTTCTGATATCTCATGGAAATTAAATTTTTATAAATAGTTTCAAGGAAAACCCTTTCCATTAAAACACTTAATGAAATATCCAAACCATTTTCCTTTTTCAAATAACACCTCCAATCCATTTTAAAATCACCCATTTTAATGTTAACCATCACACACAAGGTTATATATGAAACACACAATGGAACCAAGGTATAAAAGGAAGTGATATCTAAATAAAAAACTAATAATAGAGCTTATGGAAATAATCAAACTAGGGTAATATAATCAAATCATTAAACAAAATCCCCTAAAGTGTATAAAAAGGAAATAGCATCATGATAATCATCCTTTCGCTCTAGTAATAAAAAAAATTGTATTGGAGACACAAAACCTAGGTTAAAAAAACTAAAATTTCACTTCAATAGAAGTCCCATAAAACTATCCAAGAAGTAAATGTCTCTAGGAAACCTTTTTCCATGACAATAAAAGTTATATAACATAATGTTCTGCTACTCCTTTCAGTCTAACCATCATGGAGTAGCTAGAAAACACTCCTCAGTTAAACTATTATCTCTAATATGGTTTTCCCTCACATGGGTCATTTATTATATCCTAGGAATCCCATGATAATTCAATAAATGAGGTGAGAAATAAATAATCGCATTAATAAAATATAAAACATTTGAAACAAAAAACACCTCACCTCATATACCCTTAAAAGTCACATCCCTGAAAATATATCCATAAATAATAATCACAATGTACATGTCAACATAAATAATCCCCCATGGGGTCACAAGTTATGACAAGAAAAAGAAATAAAAAGAGCTTAAAGAGGGTTTCATAAATTTATTAAAACATTCAATGTGCCAAAAAGGAATTTCAAACACACCGCTCATGATGTCAAGACACATGCCCAATTTTTAAATTCATTTGAAATATCATTTAAAATACCAGTTTAAAACCATATTTTCAAAACAAGGATAAATTCTACTTCAGACTCAACAATTTCAAAAAAAATCTACGTAAAAAAACACACCTCCTTATAAATTAGGTGATCGGTTCCACACACCATTCCCTAAAATTTTAAACCACAAAAAAAATAGTTCCAAGAAATTTAAAATGCCACCTTGTTGAAAAAAACTTTAAATGTTTAAAAATAAAAAAGGAATTGAAACCCATCGTGTTATCTAATAGTATCAGAACCAATTTTAAAAATGATAGATGTTCAAATACACTTGTTTTAAAGAAAAATACCTTTTAAAACATCACACACCAATTTATAAAATTGAACTTTAATTTTAAATTCTATCAAAAAGTTAAACCAATTTAAAAATCCAAACATACACTAAAAACTAATTTTCATGTGACCCAAGACTATTCCAAGCCTTTAAAATATTTTAAAGGCATTATAAAACTAATTTTTCAATGATGTGAAATTATAAATCCAAGGAAAACATTACAAAACACTTTAAACAATTTTAAAGGGACATATAGGAATTTACAAAATCACTTGGCATGTGTCCTAGGCCCATTACAAGACCAAAAGAGAATCAAACATTAACTCAAGCCTACTAATACATAAGAAATGACTATAAAATCACATGAAATCATTTAAAATACACCAATAAATTTTTAACTTACAATATAAGGGGGTTACATAGAGAAACTTATCTAAAAGAAACAGTGGGAAATCCAAAATGGTCTTAAATGAATCACCTTTGGTGGAAGATTAAAAATCATTCAAGACTATGACTCAAGAGTCCCATCACACACCATAAAAATGAAAGAATTAAAAAAATCAAGTTTAACACATGGACCTAGGGTTTGACCAAACTAAGGGTGGTAGGGAGAAGAAAATTGCTTAAAATTTGAGGATGGATGGGAGAGGAGACTGAATCTTGAATAATAAAATAATAAAACCTAATAAATATGGTGGAATGACATGGAAAGAAGGATTTTTTAGGATGATGGAGAACATGCTATAGGGGGTCTTAGCTAGGTTCGGTCATGCGACACAAATGGGAGGGAGAGGATTCCAATTCCCTAAAGTAATTTAAAATAATAAATAGAAAGAAATTAGTTGTTGAATTTAATTGTATCAAATTTTTGGAATCAAAAATTTATTTCATGCATTTTTCCTCATGACCCATAATGTGACACTCACTTATACAACATATGTTGAGTTTGAGTAGAGATTTAATTCCATGCTATAAGAAGAATCAAATTGGATTTCTATGTTCTATAAGACTACTCCACACCAAGGGATAAATATTCCTTAGAAATTATCCCTAATCTGGTGGCATTATGGTGTGATACATCCTCTGGGAGTAGGCCATGGATTTTGAAAATTACTGATAAATTTTTTTTAACAACTTAAAGTACATTTATAAGGGTCTTTTGGGATTTTTTTCAACTAAAAACCCCTTGATATGGTGTATTATCCATTTCTAAGGGTGTAGTTATATTTGAAGGCTTCGATTTGACTAGTCTTAGAGGGAAAATGGACTTAGAGATCAAATTTTATGGATGTTGAGAGTTTGGTATTTTTATAAATGAATTCAAGATCTCAGTAAGCACCTTCACACAACTCATTCACCCATCTTGTGCATGACCCAGATACATAGAGCACATACACGATCCAATTACTTGGATCACCTTTACCGACTAGCTTGTGTGGTCCACATGCATGACCAAGCCTATGAATCACACCTGTATGATAATTTTAGATCAACTTTGACATATGTGGACTAGCCTGCACAGTCTACCTACCCAAAGCACCTATATGACCAAGATTTCACAACACACTTGTGCGACCACTATAGCACAAGTTTGACTTGTGTGGACCATCTTGCATGAACCACCTATGAAAGTGACCTATGTGAAATTCCTCTTTCTCACACATTCCCAAGATTTCCTATAAATAAGGTCCTTGGGATCCCCATTTTCTAGAACTAAAAGATAAAGATATAGCTCAAAGACTTAATCACCCAAGTCCTAAAAACCCTTAGTTATCTTTACAAATATCATGGAATAAAAGGGAATTATAAATATTCAAGGAATTAGAGTTCCTCAAATGTATAAAACACCAAGGACCTACATGAGGAACCACACTCCCTAATCTAAACACACTATGACAAAGGGCCCTTGACTCAAAATATGAGTTTTACTCTTCCAAGAACACCTAAGGATACAATTAGAGATAAGATTAAGGTCTCTCCCAAGTTTTTTTTCTCAGGTTGTTCTCCACTTAATAATACATCCCCAATTCAACCAAGTGGTACATGGGTGAAGTACCTCCTAGCTCGCCTAAGTAGATTATGTTAAACTCCCCAGGAATCACCAGGGGAAAAACTATCATCTCTACCTTGAATCGCATGAGAAAATCACTTTCATATCTCCTAGTAACCACCTGGGTGAAGAACTATCATCCCACCCAGACATCACATGGGTGAAGAACTATCTATCTCACCTAGGTATCACATGGATGAGATCATATCCATCTCTCCCAAGTGTCACTTGGGTGATATCCAATATAGCTCACCTAGGTATCACCTAGCTGAATCATCCTTTGAGACCTCTCTAATATCACCAATGATAGGGCACCCCTTCCCTTGGGACTCCCATATGAAGGATTCCAAATTAAAAATTTCCCCAAGGCGTCCATACTTTCATGATCAGAACACGGGACACACCAGTATGTCTCCCATTTGATTATGAATTCCATAAATAAAATATGTATTTCTCTTATCTTACCTAATATGTAGGGTCCTCAGGGTGTTTACACTTATGTATCCCCTCAGTAATGTGGGCCCTAACCTTGTAGGTAGTGCTAGGGGCCACTTTGTTTCTAAAAATGAGGGGAACCACTTTTTTTCCCTTGATGATGGCTAGTGTTGTACCCTTCTCTCATCCTCTATGAAACTATGAAATAAGAATACCTCATGGATTAATCCATTAGTCTTTCTTGTGGGACATCTCTTGCCTTCAATACCCCAACCCTTGACCACCCACATATAAAGGGGGTCATTTGAAGTGATAGATCTTCCACTTCCTATTGTTTTTCACAACAATCATAACTCACGTGGGCTTAGAGGTTAGTGGTGATCATATCACCAGTATAATAAAATATCCATTTTAGACACCCTCATAGGTGTAAGCACCAACATTTCTGAACTACATGGGATTTTATTTTTTGTACTCACGAGATACATGGGAAGCCTCCCTACATTTCAATACCAAATCCTTCAATCCATGATCACCATTACTGATCCATAATCTTAGTAACATCAAGCTCCCAATAAGGGAGGCTATATTCCTTCCAGTTTTTTCACCTCTTCCTCATTTACCTAAATTCCCAGTGAAGTTCATCTCATCTAGCTATATTTCGGGTGAGATCAACCATAAAAGGGATAATTTAGTATAAGTCCCATGCTAACTTTTTCTAGGAATATTTCACCTAGATATCCTCATCTAAAAACACTAAACTGCATAGTTTAGTCCTTGTCACATTACCCTAAATGGTATAATGTTTCCTATTAAGTGGAACCAAACTACAATGGTTCTGATTCCTTTCATAAGGATATGTAGGAATCCCCTCTTATAGTCCTGAGAATGATATAAAAACTCTGACCAAATCCTTGGATGGAAATAAATTCCATAGGGCCCAAACATGAGGCTTTAAACCATAAACCTTTAAATAAATAATTACTATTTAAATAACAAAATAAGATGTAGAACCTCTGATACATAAAGGTTGATCTGTCAATGGAAGACCTAAGATATTTATAAATGGTTTCATTTATATATATCCCTTAATACATACATACATTTACTCTTATATGTATATGTGATTAATTTAAAATGTGAAGGATGGTTAGTTTTATTTTAAGGTTTATAAACTATTTGTGGATATGAATTAAATCTATAAGAGAGACTCATAGTAGGAAATAATTCCCCTAAAAAGTGTGTGAAAATCCCAAAATCCCATCCTCTTGACCAATGTGAATCCCCAAGTGTCATTAGAAAAAATTACCAGTGATCTCATACCTTTGTAAAGCATGTTTATACCATAGATATGGTAACAATATGGTGTTTTTAGTTCCATGAAAAACCCCATTGGAAATGATAAAAAGGGATATAAAACAAAAGTAGTGAACAAAACATGAAAAATTGTGAAACCATATTCAAACCCCACAATCAAGCATCGAGCCTTTATTTTTGTTGAGAAACAAAAAATGGTGAGCCTGATGTGAATTCTTTCATTAACCAAAATAAATGTGTTTATCACATGTCAAACAGCTTTTTGACCACAATAAAATGAAAGTTATCCAAACATGAATATTTTAATATAATCAATTACACTTATTTTTTTATTTTTATATTCATTTAACAGGTTTATTGTTTTTTTTCTATGTATATACTTATGAATTTTTGATAGAACTCTCTTCAATCCAAATAGTGTCCTTCCAACTTAAATAGATTTATGAATTTGATGTTATACAAATCAGATCCTCATCTATCTATAGGATCTTGTTTCTGAACCAATGTCTCCAACACCTATTATCGAACACACTAGCTTAGGAGTATTGCCTCAATTGTATTGTCCTAACCTTGGTTGTTGCATGTAAATCCCTCCATGTCATGAAGCCCTTGTAACCATTATCCCAATGAAGGTTGGTGTAAAAGAATAAAATTCCACCCATCATCATCTCAAACTATTTTTGGAGTCTTTCCCTAGAACACAACAATAAATTCCTCCCTTAATTGTGGGAGTCATATCTAGAGGTCTATAGGGGCCTCATCTCAACACCATAGGAATCGTCACAAATGGATCCCACCAATAACCACTGCCACCAATGATGTTCATCATCAAGTGATCATCATGATTAGGATGCATCATTCTGGGTTCTCACATAGTTCATTCAGACCCGAGTGCGTAGGATAGCCTGTCGAGGGTGATAGCCAATCAACTGGGACCATACTAATATACCAATTCCCATTAGAGAATCCCACCAACAAAACATGTAAACAACCCATGTGTAATCCCATGTACCTACTCGCCTATATTAACTCTACCAACATAGTTTGGAAGCAACTAGATTAACCTATCATCATTCTCTAAAAACAAACAAAGGGATACCCCATATCTTTACTACCCCATATGATGAATGTTCTTACATACTGATATGAAATAGAGGAAATGTAGAGACTTGAACCTTGACATACATGGAAATTACATTACTTTTGCGGAATACTTAATACATAAAAAAACAGACACACAAGGATCGTAATAGTTTAGTGTCTTTGGAAACTCGGAATATAATTTTCTAATCGTGGTGAAAGATCTTCAACATCTCCATTAATGATCTCCCCTTTTTTTCTTACCTAAAACCTTTCTTTATATCCTGGGGAAAAGAAAACATAAAAAGGGTGAGCTCAAATGCTCAGTAAGGGTAATAATGGATAAAATAAAACATACCATATACATTTGAACTTAAAAACATGAACATAATGTTTAAACATCAAAAGCTTGAGAAATGACATAAAACATGGAAGTACGTAAGGCATAGATCATCAAGAAAAATTAAGAATGATAAAATAGAATGGGAATAAAACATGTAATTGTGTAATCCATTAAGAACATGTAATGATTTCCATAGTAGCCAAGGCATTGCTTCCAAGACCATCTTAGTGGACAAAGTACCTTTCTGAATCGAGTTCACTCCTCGTTCCAGTCCTGTATTACTGAACCGGTTTAACCTGTTGTTCCAGCCATGTCTATATCATGAGATATAAAATCTTTACCCAATTCATTTTAGGTATATATAGGTCTCACCCATCTCATAATTAAATCATTCTTACTTGTTCCACAAAATAAACATACATCATTCATAATAACCCAACAAATAAAATGGGTTTCATGAACATCATCCCATCATCACATAATCTATATAAAAGAAATGGATATCATTTCATAATAAGAAAAGTGAAACCATGTAAATCATAGAGAAATGATACTTGAAACATACACATATGAATTAATTTCATCTTAGATGAAAAATGGTTTTGATAAAACACTTGAAAGGAATTCTTGAGGAAAATATCCTTTCTTCTTCAAAATCATTTTCTTTTCACAAAATTTCATTCAATTTAAAAAGAAAAGGATTTTGTTGAAAATATTCATGAAATATTTTGGATGAATCTTCATGAAAATAAGGCTTTAAAAAACCGTAAAAATCCTTTCATGCCATATAAGTTAAAAAAACATTATTCTCGTACTTTTGTCGGAAAAGTCAAAAAGTACCTTGTAGGGTAAATAAAAGAAAGATTCCTTCCATACCATTGGGTAAAAGTCAAAATGGGTAAAAAGGACTTTAAACATACATGAAAACACTTTTATAAAACATGGACATGGATGATAGAAATAACCCCAGTACATACTTACGAATAACAATCTCGGATAAGAATGAGATTGAAAAATTATCCCTTACCTTAGGTCTGATATGCTTCGTATGTATCCGAACATCCTGTATAATGATTTAAATAATGTCATTGACTTATTACAGAATCATATTCATTGTTATGATATCATATATGTTTCACTTATGACTTTATATTACCCTTTCTTTTGTAAATTCCATGTTAAAGCAGCGTTTTGGGTAAAATCATTTCATTTATCGTATGTGTTTCGACTTATCATTCTTGATATTATTACTTATATCCTGATTTACATAATTCCAGAATTTAAACCATGATTTATATATAATATATATATTATATATTGATAAAAGGAATGAAATACACCGTTCATGGAGACGGTAGGCCGTATGTACGCATGAACGCTATTTTCGTTTCCTTATTGAATTGAATGAAACTAAATAGATGACATAAATATATATATATACATAAATCCAATAGAATTATTATTTCATATATTTCATTATTATTCATTATATAAACTTTATGATCATTCATATATGGTTAACATGGAGAATCAATCTCATCGCGTCATGGAGACGGTAGTCCGTACGTACGCATGAGCGATGATATCGTTCCCATAATTATTGAATAGAATTGGAGTGGATGGTATAATATATCAGAATCAGTATGATGTTATAATAACCATATATAGTTATTCTTTACACCATTATACACATCCATGTAAGGTATTGGTGGAAAAATAGATTACACCACGGCGTGGAGACGGTATTTCGTACGTACGCACGTGCCGTGATTTCGTTTTCTGTAGGATGGATAGAAGGTGAAATGGGGTTGTTTCATACTTATAATAACATATAAGTATATTAGTGATAATGATTTTATTACTTCATAATGAAAAAACTAAATAAGAAGAAGTGGAAGAAGAAATAAAGTTGAAAGAATCGGTAACGGACATTACCTCTTCTTTGAAGCGCCTCTTTGAGACCTCCTCTTAGGGCATTAAAATTGGTCTTTGAAGAGGAGCAGGACCTCTAGGATGTTTCTAGGGAAGTGGGGAAGTGAAATGGTCAGATTTTTTCCGAGATTCAAGGATCAAAATGGTGTTAGGAAGAGAGGGAGGAGGTTCCCTTTTATAAGGGAGGAGAGGGGCACCTTTGGAAATCTTAAAAATATTAATTTATAATAAATCTAAACCCACTTCGAAACCTCAAAAAATGACTCATATTAGAATATTAGATGATATAGGTTTGTAATATCATCAACCAATAAAATTTATACATGTTAGGAAATTATTTTAAACATTATCAACTTGATTTATCCTTACTTAATCAATTTAATTTTATTTGTGGTAATAACATTCTAAATTTTAAGTTATAACAAATAATTACTTATTTGTTGTGAATTGTACATAATTGGATACTTTATAACATTTTAGACCATATAAATTTAAATTTATAATTTGTATATATTTTTGTGATTTTTAAACAATTTTATAATATGTTATTTTTATAAAATAACAATAGTGTCAATTTTGACACTATTCATTTATTTGAATTTAAATAAAATATATACAGAAGATATGTTAGAAATAAAATCTTTAATAGATTCATAAAAGGTCATATGTATCTAGAATATTAGTGGAGAACATTAAATAGTTCATATAATATTTATTTTATTATTTTTAAAACCATTTATTTGGTTTATATCTTAATAAAATAATTACTACAACATTTTTGTATAATTATTTAATATACTTATTTGTTGCATAAAAATTAAAAATAAAATCCTATGATGAATATAAATCTATTAAATTTAATAATAATACTTTTAATCGAATTTATCATCTTAAAATCACAATATTTAAATTGTTATATTTATTAAATTATGAAGGTGACAACTTTGGCATCATTTAAAATAAAATAACATAAGTGTCATAATCACTTTTATAAGACTCCAAACGGTTATATATTAGTTAATTGGATGATTATGGTGTAGATATACACTACCAAAAAGTTTTGGTCAGGTTTGTGGGACTTTTAATGGGTATTATTATTTCAATAAAAACTATATTACTGATTTTTCACTTAATAAATAATTTATGCATCATTAATGTATCACCATTAATGACAATTATTTAATCCCTAAAAATTATAAATAAATTATCATGATGTAGATAATTTTATTATATTTCTTTAGAATATTAATTTTTGAAGTTTTATGATGTTTATCACTAAATTAAAATTATTATACTTATAATATTTAAGAGAGTGACATGTTGTCACTTTCTTTGGTTTTAATAATAATTAAATTATTTTTATGGTAAAAAGTCCATAAAATGAATCTAATCCGACACTTAGGTGATATGGGTATACGTTTAGCCATCCAATAGAATTTTGGAATGTGTTAGGGTAATTTTATAATATTATATTTACCCTTAATTACCCGATTTACCTTTAACTATGGTAAATAAAATTTACCGTAGTTACTATTCATAATTCCCAAAAATAAAAAGTAGCCTATTAACATAATTTGGACCCACTGATTCCAAATATGGAATCCATTTTTTCAAATTCAATACACAGAAGTTGCATAAAATAAATTAAAATTAATCTCGTTGTCGAATGAAAACGGGTTTTTGTTTAAAACATTGCAAAAGATTGAATTGATTTAACCTATGAATTCAATGTAAAATCAATGCTAATGACATACATTATATTAAAGGGTAAAAATATATTCAATTTATACTTTAAAACCATTCAATATTATAATTTAACCATATAAATTATTACGATGAAAAAAGTTGTTTTTAATTAAAATATAGCGTGTTTTTACTATTCATTAAAATATGAAAGTTATCAGAAAAATGTCAAAACTTTATCCAATGTAAATTTTTATATCCTGATTCAAAAGAAGAATTTTATTTTGTCAAACTGAACTTATAAACATGTCAACAACTATATTTAAAGTGGGTGCGCATCAAAAGGCGGCAAAACTGCATTTTTTGAAAAATACATATTTTACCTGAAAATTTTATTTTGTTCTTATACCATGTTCTAGAAAATGTGTAAGATGAATAATAATGTTATAAAATTAAAAATTTAGTTAATACTATTCATAATGGTTAGTTCATAATAATATTATTATAATATATCGTTGTTTAGTAAAACCCGGTATTGCGTACAACACACGCTATCGAGGAAGGTCGTGATTGCGTGTAATGCAAGCCATGTTAGGGTTGCATGTTGTGAAAGACTCCTTTATTGTTTTATATAATATAATCCAACCATTTTTCATTTATACACTGAATATATATATATATATATACAGTCAATGTTGCGTAGAATGACTATTATCAAACGAACATGAAATTGTGTGTAACACAATCTAAGAATAGTGTTGCGTATACTGCAAGCTAATACGGTGTTGCGTATAGCACAAGATAATCTTGTTGTAGCTTACAACACAAGACATCAATGAAATTAAAAGAATATTTTTCATAAAATCTCGGGGTGTTACAGGAAAGGAGTAGGGATACATTCCTGATCCAACCATGGAATGGGAATACATCCTCATTCTAGCCACCGAATTCACCCATTATATCTTGTAAATCATGGAGGTATAGGTATCTATCCATGGACACATTCTTAATACCATCAAGGACATAATGACCACAGTGGAAGTGGTTCAGAGTTGGGTATGAAACCCTTCTTTTGTAATTTGAGTGGTCAGTCAACATAATATGATGGACACTTGGGAAAAAATTCATATTACTGGTCTCTTCTAGGAGGTTCATCGATAAAATCCCTCAATAAATGGAAAATAAGGTTGCGCATATACCCCCCTTAAAATTGAAGATCATTATTCCATTCCATTTTTTACCCAAGGGAGGGATTATATCCATTTCGAAACCCTAGAATCTTGTCAAAAAATATCAGAAAGGACATAGGATTCACTCATGTGGGACCCCAATATTGAAGGCCACTTTCCAAATAATTCAACTCCAGTCACCCAAAGGAGTGTCTATGAAAATAAGTCTCAACAAAGGAAATTTAAAATTCAAGAGAATGCTTGAAAAACTACTTTACTCAAGGATAGTTCAATGGATTCTATAAAACATCTATCAATGGTGGCTCAGGATCCTTTTGATTTCTTACTAAATTACAAAAGTATTAGTCCCAATTGTGAAGGTCCTCCTCACAACTTTTATACCAGCAACTCTATAGGTTCTCCCTATAATATCTACCATGACGGATTACTTTGTGTTTATAAATTGATAAATAATGAAAACCCATATCTTTATGAGTTCCATGTAAAACCTACTTTTTGTGAAGATATAATGTGGAAAAATGTCCTTCCCTTGCCTTCAACCACCCTAAAGATCCTCCCCATGGTATACGCTTCATGATTTATCCTAGTTATTAGATGTAAATTTTTAATTCTAGTTCACCACATGATGAAATTTACTGTTAAGTTCCTCCCCATAGTGATATTTCATTTCTATAATAAGGTTCCCCCCTTACTGAATCAATTATTGGAATTCTATCATATTTTCAGGCACTTGTGAAGATAAGGCCAGTCATGCCTGATGCATTATCATTGACAAGAAATATTATTTCTAAAACAAAATAAAACTTAAGGAAATCGCCATCCTCAAAGCCACTCTTAGGACATTCATCCACCAACAAAATAGAGGATATTCCCTACAACACCACTATCTATAATAAATAAGTCACGAAACATCAACATTGGTTGGATTAGGTGGAGTAATCTCCCATAGAATATAAAAAAGAATGCATTTCTAATGAGGAGACAATTGGATACTAATAGAATAAAAATCATTTTTTAGCTTTTAGTCACCCCCCCCATATGGTATTCAAGAGATGTTATCATAACAAATCATGTATGAAATTATCTTAATTCTCTATAAAACTCTTTGTCCCCTGAAATTTAAAATCTCACCATATAATGAATATACAGATCATGTTAAATCAATAGTATAACTTCTTCATCAAATTAACTTGGTTTCCCTTCTAGAAGCATGAATCCTAAAATTGGGAAAGAGTGGGGGATCTGTGATGGTCATGCCTTAATGATTTCTTCAAGCTACATCAATTTATTGATGATTCCCCATTCGGTGTTCATATCATGGGATGGGGTGATCATGTAGAATTTCATTTCACCTTGATTATCAATCAGCAAAGTCCACCAGAAGTGACATCATGTAATGTAAATATTCCAAGATGACTCTTTTAAGAAAAATATACTCATAAAATATAGTATGTTCAGTAATAATTATCCATGATAGTGTCTTATAAGTGTAGGAGTTGATGAGAGAGATCCATTGAAAAACTCTCACATCAAGCAACCAAAAACATTGAGCAAACATCCCGTATAAGGGAAGATAATCATCAATTAATATTGATGCCTTCAGAAGAAAATGGCCTATGTGTATACCATACAGTGAACCCATCCCATGCTCACATAAAGATACATAATATCAAGAGATCAACCATAGCAGTTCCAACCATAGTGATATAGGGGTTTCCCCAGCCTGTATGGTTGGGGGTATTTTTACCACAACAACATCCATCAAGACCACTAAATCTAGTTCAAATTGATCTAGAAATGGAACAAGGGTAACCCTAGCCGCTAGGGATGGGGGGATTTTTACCTCCACCTCATCCCTGATGTAAATCGGTCTTTTCCCATTTAGGAGGAGCACCGCAAGGTGGGACTTCCCAATATTTCTCATCTCATGACCCACCATCCTTATTGGGGACATGTATGATGAAATTTTTAGTTTATTCCCTTTGGATTGCCTTATTCCAAGGGTATCCAAGAGAATCCTTTAAGGGAAGGATGAGGCCCAACGGTGGCCACAAAAAAAGAAATATATCAAGGGTAAAGCCACCCATGAAGAACATTGATATTTCAGAAGATATTCTCCAGTCAACTGACCCACTTGTTATTTGGATACCAGTGATACATCTTTAAGGATTTATGCATCAGTGACTGTCATTATCACTACCCATGTATATGCTACAAAACATGAATCTGATGTATAAGAACATGATGAGGATGTTTCCATTCGAAACATGGTCCACACTAAAATAGTTAAAGAAGGTCTCAGAAATAGATATTAGAATCTCTCCAAGAATTTGGGGATTCCAAAAAAAGATCAACTAACACTCCCTCAGTGAGCTTCAATCAAATAAAAGGGTATACGGATAAATCCCATTCTTTTAATAAAAGAGTTAAAACACTTGAATTAGAGGAGATGTTCGCTCAATATGAGATATAAATGTAGGATATGAATAAACTAAACAAAAAACTACTCATAGGTAATATCCACTTTGGATATGATCTTTAATTAGAGCCTCATCTTGCACTACAAGCAACAACCCCTCTATAAAAAGGTCCCATCATACCGGTGAGAGTATACCCATGATATATGGTCAATATGGGATCCTGACAACCAATATACTTGGGGCCCATGAAGGCAATATATCAAGAGTTACCTCTATTGGGGATGTAAAAAATATCTATTTCAGATGAATCCTCATGGTCCAACCCATGTACGTTACCAACTATGAGTATAGAAAAATCCGCCGCAACAGGATCAATTCATTGGTCTATGTTCAGGCTCCTGCTCGGCCGACCATTACCTCCAAGCTCATTGATACCATTGAGTCATTGGTAACACAATTGGAAGTAATGGAAGTTCATCATTAACTAGTATAACCATAGAGGAAGCCTTACCCTAAATGGGTGGACACAACTCTTCCCCGACCAAATTTTGGGAATCTTGTGTTTTTAATATTCAATGGCTCGGAGGATCCAAAACAACATTTAATACACTATCTATCTTGATGTGGTCCCATGAAGGGAACCCCTGAGTATTAATAATTACACAAAATCATGTGTTTTAAGAAGGCAATAGAGGGACCATCCTTCATTTGGTATACCAGTTTTCTAGCCAGATCAATCAAAGGTGTTGAAGATCTCCATGAGTAGTTTCTCCATCAATTAAGCTCTATGCTGTAGAAGATGCCAGTCTTCAACCTCTAAAATTAAAAATATTGATAAATTGATAGGGTATCTAATTTTATCACCAGGTGCAGTGGTTTCACTTATTCCCTAAATTTGAAACTTCCTCAATATGACTTGTTAGGTCTTTTCATTGAGAACCTTAATGATGAGCTGTGAATGTCGCTTATCTAGAAGAAATAACCAAAAAACATCAAGATCTTAGCATAGATGCACCAAGGTTGGGAGATTCCATTTTTCAAAAAAAAAATATAATTCTCATCCAGCATTGATATCTTAGGGAAAGAGGATATAAATAGTGGAAACTATATTTGTCACCTTAAATCCCACTCCTATGTCATCCCCATCTCTAAAGCTCATACCTTCTCACGAGGTACCTCCTCATGAATGATAACAAAAACAAAAATATCATCCCAAATTGGATGAGAGAAAATATAATTAATGTACACAATTTGAGTATCAAAATAATAAATTTCACTACTTCTGAGATGACTAGGTTCCTTGTTAATTCATAACAGTAATGGAAAATAACGCGTTAAAGTTAGTAGAACTTAAGATTCATGATCAAGTCAGTCATGGTAGACACTTGAATTATTGACCCTTTAATTGAAAATTTTCACACACCATCCAGTAATACTATTTAAATAAAGATACCCTACAAAATAGTGTTGATTCTAGGAAAGTAAATCTGGGAAAATCACCATCACAAGTGGCGTGTGTTTTTGCTTCCACTTTAAAGGAGGAAGGTGTATGATAAGAAGTTTCTAAAAAGGGTGTAAAAAAGATCAATTATTAAATGAGTATAAATACAATCTATAGAAGTCATATTATCCTCATGGAATAGTAAAATCAACCAACTATACCCCCATTTTCTTCTACTGCAGTATGACCAAATTTTTCCGCAATGTAGTCTTCCAATATTCGATCTTCCAAGAAATTGAATAACTGAAGAAGAGAAGATAAAGTACATGAGTATGATCCTGTGAATATTCAAAATATATTCCCAAATCTATCAGACTTTATGCCCTTGATCTTGAGATTACAAAAACTATCCCACCAAATGATACCACGTGAATTTCCATGTCAGATGAAATCATCATTAGATAAATAATTAATCTTTGGTTCCATTAATGAAATATATTTAATGGAACACTTTTCCAAAAATGAGTATAGTTATAAACTTTAGATCCCAAAAATAGTCTAGTAACCAGTGGTAGTGTCCACATAAGATGAGTATGTAGGGGAATTTTTAGTCATAGTTGGAGAAAATATTTCGGCCACATCCTCACCAGAGTTGTTAGTACTGATGAAACCTAGATAAAAGTCCTTAAATGATCATAGAAAGAGGAGAAAAATGTTCCCACATTGGGTAAGAGTATTCTAAACAAGATTATATTGGAAGATCATTTGGATGGGGTGATTCAATCTTGTCAGTCCATATGGGTGGGCATGGAAAGCTATCATAATCCAATAGCAGGAGAAATTCCCTCAATGTCTATTCGACCATTTAACATTTATCCTCTATGCACATCAGAAAAAAAGTTCAAAATAGGTATCAACCACCCATGGGGAATCATATAAATATATCACAAAAATATTACATCTTAAAATAGATGGAAGCAGTTACATCCAAGCTCTCAATTTTGGATGCACTTAAATTATCAAAGGATCTTAGATAAGTACATGTAGAGGCCCTTTTGATCCCTCAAAAGATTGAAGCTAAGTTCATTACTACAAAGTTATATAGTGAATATAATAACCTTATATAAATCCATGTGGTTCTCTATTTCATTGATTAGGATATGGATGTTATTATATAGGGATACATCAAACCCTTATACATATCTAGAGGATTGGATGACATTGATATCCGACAAACTTTCATTGATAATGTCTCAATAGTCAATCTCATTCCAATATGAATGCTTAATTGGATGGGATATAGTGAATATAACTTCTCCCCATCGCATTTGGAACTTTAGGGGTATTGTAAGAGAAAAACATGCATTGGTTGGGTCAAGTATGGGACATAATTTTGGGACCTAGTGTTCAATTCTAAATTCTTGCTCATCTGGCAGGATGCAGCCTTCAAAATCCAACTAAGGAGGACTTGGTTTCGATAAAAGGATATTGTCCATTCATCGTATCACCAATGCCTCAAATACTATGTCAACACAAAAATTGGGACATTACACAGTGATAAATCATCATTTGAATCCTATGAATCACAGTACATCAATGCAGTATTTTAGCAAAAGGAAGGGAAACAACATATGATTAATGATGTTTCTCAGGTGACTACCCAAATGGTCTATAAATGACACCATAAAATCTATTTAAAGAAATCAAGGATGAATACATTATTCCCATCAACCCAATTGAAAATGAGAGTTCAAAATTCGGCATGCGCTCATCAACACTTATGATATTTTTCGTGTTAGCTGAACCCTCTAGCATTGAAAATAACTCTGATTCTCCCACCATTGGTGAATATTCAGGTAAATATTACCTTGATCACTCCCTATAACTTCATAATACCACATTATCATCATTTAAATTTGAGTTAATCGTTATGTCACCATTAGAAAATAGAAATTTTTGTGCCTCATGATCTTTGAATATTAATCTCCCCTATAACTCTAAAGATTCCACTTATATTTCAATCCATCCTTATATGTGCATGGAGGAAGAAACAAATAAGGAAGATAAAGAGGAAGAGGGATAGGAAGAGGAGTAGGAAGATTAATTGGAAGAGGGATATAACCTCAAATATGATCCTTCGGCATTCGAGGAAGGTATCTCTACAACCATTGATGAACTTCTATAGATAAATTTGGGTATGGAGGAGGATCCAACATTCAAAATAATTAGTGTTGTCTTGTTACCTAATGAAAAATAGGTATATAAATATTTATTAAAGTATAAATGATATGTGTTAACCTATAATTATATATAAATTCCATGTCATGATCTCATTTTGGCCACCCACCACATGGTTTTTCTATAAGATCATCATGGTTACAAGCCGGCAGCCAAAAGAATGAATTCAAGTCACACTGCAAAATTCAAAGATGAAGTTGATAAACTAATCAAAGTAAAATTCATTTGATAATTCTACTACCAAATGTGGCTTGAAAATATAGTCCCATTTAAGAATAATAATTTGAAAATTAGAGTTTGTATGGAATTCATAAATCTCAATTGTCATTATAAAAATGATGGATTCCCAGTTCTAATTTCAAATATTCTGATTGATTCGAAGGCTAGATACCAATTCCAATCTGTCATGGATATCTATTTAGGATATAACCAATTTTGAATGTCCCTTGAATATGAATTATCTATATCCTTTAGGAAACCTCAAGGAGTATATTTCTATCAGGTGATTCCCTTTGGCCTAAATAATTCTATCTCTACATAACAATGTACCATGCATCACATATTAAAACCCTTTTTGGGTAATTTCATTGAGTGCTACATCAATGATAGAGTGGTGAAATCTTATCAATTTTCTAACCATCTTACTAAAATTGAGACTATTTTAAAAAAACTACGATATCAAAACTTGAAAAAAAATCCTTTGAAATGTTCTTTTTGTGTCACCGTAGGAAAGTTTCTTGGGTTCATAGTATTCCACCATGGAATAAAATTTGATATTGAGAAGAAAAATGTTATCCTTAATATGTCACCTCCTCACAACCTCAAATAGTTGAGAGGGATACAAGGAATCCTAGCATGTATTTGATGCTTTATAAAAAATCTTGTGGGTATGTGTATGCCCTTCACCAAATTGATAAAAAATGGGTTCACTTATCAGTGGACCAAAGGATTCCAATAAGAGTTTTATATTATTTATAAATATATATTGAGTGTATCAGTGATGAAACTTCATGTCAAAGGAAAAACGCTAATTTTTTATGTGACAGTATTATAGAGATCATTGGGTTATTTACTCATACAAAATAATGAAAACAATAATCAAATTGCCTATATTACCTTATTTGAACCATAATTGATACTGAGACTCATTAT
Source organism: Viscum album (assembly GCA_963277665.1). NCBI lineage: Eukaryota > Viridiplantae > Streptophyta > Magnoliopsida > Santalales > Viscaceae > Viscum > Viscum album. The sequence continues at coordinate 919,004,484 of OY728123.1, read as the reverse complement.
TCAAATATCGAGAAGAAATTTTTGGCATTAATCTTTGCAGTTCAAAAACTGAGGCACTGCCTATAGCATCATGAGGTCCATTTGATTTCTCATAATGACCCGCTCAAATATTCCTAAACTACCGTATGCTTATTAGACTTTTGGAATAGTGGGAAGTCATCCTATAGTAGTTCGACATTCAGTTCATACCAAAAAAGGAAATAAAGGGGAAAGATTTGTCATATTTCCTCGCAAAGAATACCTATATAGAAGACATATCTGTAAATATTAAACATCCAGATGAGGATATATTCACTATCCAAGACACTCCCTAGATATGGTATATGTATTTTGATGGTTGGTCTATAATCCTAATGTGAAATATGATGGAAGACCTCAATCTCAACATATTCTTCTTGGAATTAATTCTTATCTCTCATATAAAATTGATCCTACCTTAATCCTTCATGTTGTTAGAAGGATACACTAACAATGAGGTATAATATTGGGCTCTGATTATAGGACTCAATCTAGTGAAAAATACCAATAGACCTCCTAAAATTTAAAGGTGATTCAGAGTTGGTAATAAATCAAGTCAACAATTATTATACTATTAAAAAAAAGATATGATATCCCTTATTCACTATGTTTGAGGATTGATGGAATAATTCCCCTTAGAGCCAACATTTGCTCATATCCCATGCTTGGATAATGATTAGGAAGATACACTATAAAATGAAGCTATATATTTGGAATATCCTGATAGAGATGAAATATTCATCATCATTTCACATCGTAGAATGGTATCACTATTTGTTTAGAGTACAATGTAAGAGATCAATGAGGTCAATTCCACCACTGAACAAGATAATCTAGAAAAAATTTGGACGAACCCCATCATAGAAAAACTCTAAAGTGGGATCCTTCTATCAGATAGGGCCATGAAATAATAAATATGATGAAAGGAAATAAATTTTACACTATATGATATCCCGAATCACTAGAAGGTCCTCTATAAATGAGGATTCTATAGAGTTATCCTCAGACGCATTGATGGGGTGGAGACTATTTCCATTATGCAAGAATTTCATGTTAGTGCCTATAATTATCATCAATTAGGAAATAATATTTCTCACCAAATCAAGAGACTTGGATATTTTTGGCCTTCAACAGCGTAATATTGAACACAATTCACCAAAAAAATTCATCCTTTTCAAGTACATTCCAACTTCATCCATCATCCTCCATAATTGTTACACACTGAAAAATACTCTTGGTCATTTTATATATGTGTAATGGATGTTTTGGGGCCATACCCTCCTGCTACAAATAATAAATTTAAGTACATCCCTACTAATTCATATTTCTTTTCCAAATAGGTTGAGCTGATACCTCTCAAAGAATTTGGGTCCAAGACTATCATCAAGTTTATGAATTCCAACATCATTACCAGATTTTGTTTCCCTTAAAAAATATTGATGGAAAATGCAACCATCTTTCATGCTTCCAAATTTAAAATTATATATCAAGAGTATAACATTGAATTCAACTATTCATATTTCTATCATGTAGTGGAAAATGGAAAAATATATGCTTTCAATACGACCATATAGAACATAATATATAAAATGGTGGACAAGGAAAAAATTCATAGCCAGACAAGATTTTACGCACCTTGTTGGATTATCATACTATAAGTCATATTTCAACAAAATAATCCCCATATTCATTAGTATAATGGATATAAGAAGTCCTTCCCATCAAGGTTTGATTACCTTCACTATGTATTGTTGTTCATGATCAACTATCTGTAGGTGAGAAATCCCAAAAGAAACTGGATGAATTGGAGTAGCTATATGAGAAAAGAATACATAAACTACATCATTTAGAGGTTTCAAAAATCAAATACCACAATATTTCAACAAGAAAGTTCATTTTCATTCATTCTTTCAAGGATAACAGGTTTTGGATCTAAGGAGTCAAATGATACCCAAGCAGAAACCATAAAATCTTGAACCAAAATGAGAGGGGACTTTTGCAATCCATAAGGTCTGCTCCAATGGTGCATATTCATTGATTACTATGGATGGTGAGATACTATTCCCCCCATAAATACAAGTTTTATCATGAATTATTTCACGTTATTAATGATAAACAATCATGCATGATGTTAAACTACATATAGAGTTTATTATCTTAAGAAATTAAAAGGATTGATCAATGGTACTCACCACATGACCTTAAAAGGAACTACCCATATCATCCTAGTAATAATACATTAATTTCAATGACAACATCTTCAACGCATAATTTTAAAATTTTATCTTACCCTATATACCAATCATAGGATGCCTTCGGTGAAAATCCCAGGAAGTCACATGAAATGAGCATGAGATTCCTTATATGAGAAGATTATTCAAACATATGGGTAGCTTCAATTCTTACAACCCACACTATCTATTGTTTTTTCACCATATCTGGCACAAATTTCCTTTTTATATGATGTTAAACGGCAGGGATGATTCCCCTTCCATACAAATTAAACTGCTCATTGTGGTGTCCCTTTCTATAGAGGACCACCATTCCTAGTGTTGAACTACTATCACACCTTTACATTAGAACTACATGTTTCTTTATTTTAACAATGAATAGATACATAGTGACACCTGGATCCCTCATCCTAGGACTATTTTTAAAACAAAACAAAATATCGACCCACTCCCCTATGTATGGGTCATATCTTCAAGGGAGATTCCAGCATGGGTTTTCCTTTTATTTATAAAACTATATAAAAAAGTATATAAATATATTCCCCCTCCCATAATTTGGTTCAGACCAATGTGGGGAATATTTTAATTAAAACTACATGTGGCATGATTCTCATTTTAATGAGGTATGTAGTGATTCCCAGATTCTATGTCTTGGCCCAACCACAATATGGTGAAAATTACATCCCCCCACACAAGAATTTGAAAAGTGTGGGGAATATTTTTCAAAAATACATGTGTCTTGATTCATATTTCCATAGGTTATGTAGTGACGCCTGGATCTCAAATATTATGCCTTGCCACATTATGATAAAAATAGTCTCCCTTACCCTGTTTATAACCTCAATCCATGCAGGAGAGACCAAAATTGGTTCCCTTATTTTCAAAATCATGGTTAATACAAATGTTACCTTCCTTATACATTAGTCAGGTTAGTATAAGGAACATTCCACCCATTATAGTTCAATCCCAGTCTAAATTCTCCTTTCACACTCAAGTACCTTCCTTTCACAAGTCACACTCCATGTCATTGTAAATTTGTATCCTCATAATATTTCTCTCTCTCTAATTGAAAAAGGTATTCAACTTTGAAGGACACCTGTTTTTACTATGAATAATATACCCAAATTTGGCTCTCCATGGTATTCCTCAATGTGTCATGTTAACTAGAGGAACCTTCATCCTTAGGAGAATATCCTTTTATCCCCATATTCCATAACAAAATCATATCAGAAACTACTTTTCAAACATGGTCCATGGTCATTCCATACATTCTTATCCCATCCCCTTTTCTCAAATCCAAGAACACTAATATAATTCTTTACAACTTTACCCCTTAACTCACAAATAATTCCAGACCATTATTGACTAGATTACCATGAAATAGAAAATCAATGGTACCCACTAGAAGAAACCAATGATTTAAATTTTGGTTCAATTTGGATAACTCCCTAAATTATCTTGTTTCTCACATTAAACATGACTCATGTGGGATTATAGATTTAGGGTAATTATTCTAATTTAAAAGGTTATGTCATGAAACCACCAGAACTAACAATAAGTTTTTTCCACTTGACCTTAAGTTTCATGGATGGTCCTAGGTGCAAGATCTTAAAAGACACGGCATGGGTCAAAGTATTGTGAGCTTAAACTCTAACTACCTATATATTTGAACACTAAAACTTTTAAATAAGTGTACATATCCATGGGATCTTCTATACTAGAATTTGGGTTCTAAATTCACTTTGGGTATTTCTATTTACCTTTTTGTGTAGACTGCCTCACCAATAGGTTTTTTTCAAAGCTATATGACCCTAAATTGTAGAAATCTTATATCTAATCCATAAGATGATAAACTACATGGTCCCAATCCTTGTTGTAAAAAATAAAACTATGTAATCATTTGGAACCCACTTAAGAAGACCCATGGTTCTTGCGTAATACTCCAATATTTTATGAAAAAAAATTGAATAAGTTTAATTTCTTCGATAGCTTGTGTTATACGCAACACTGAGTTTTAACGAACCGTGAAAAACTATTAATATTTTTATTTAAAAATGATTGTTACTAACTTTCCATTTAACTTGGAAGAGTGAATAGGAAGAACCAAATTTTAAATATTATTTATAACTCTTTTAAATAAATAAAACATATTGATAAAAATTTACTTAATTTTTGGTAAAGTATTTATATATTTCGAAAATACTATTTTCTCAAAAAACAATTTTAGGAAAAATTAATAAAATTAATTTTTTAAAATTTTAGAAAATGTATTTGAAAAAATAAACTTCATTTTTTAAATATACGTTTCATTACTATATTTGGGTGAATTTTTTTTAATTTTCTAAAAAGTTGAATTTTTCAATGAACAGTGAAAAATACTAGTTTTTATTGAAAACTTCTTTTTCATTTAAAGAATTTTTAATGTTAATTTTGTTTAAAAATGGTTTTAAAATAAAAATTATTTCATTATATATTTATTAATCCAATTTATTTCATTGGAAAAAATTTCATATTGAATTTTCATATAAAATTGTTTTAAACTTTTGAACATTTTCTCTTTGAAAAACTGCTTTCTCGACACATATATGAGTTTAATTTTAAATTAAATTTTGAAAATTCTGTTAATGGAATTTGGAAAGTTGAATTAAATATTTTTAATAATTATAATATATATTAAATAATAATTTCAAATTAATTTTTGGTCAAAGTTAATAATAAAAACATTAAAAATTAATTATCATGGATAAGGTTAAAACGGGTTTAGTGGGGGTTAAACTAAAATGATGAGGGGTAAAATGACCTAGAAACTTGTAAAATATCCATTTTATGGTCATATTTAGACCTTATAACCTATAATTTTTGTTAATGTCTCATCTTTTATCTTTGTTCCGCGTGAAAAATGTGTACACTTTATTCTTTTAAAAAAAATCCATGTGTGTCTTCTCCCCAACTGATAAAAGGTCACCCCCTCTCCTCTCCTATTCACATTTCCAAAAACAATTGTTTAAGATAATAAAAACCAAAATATATTAATTAAATCCATATCCACATCTTATATTCCTTTTATTGATCATAAATTCAATCCAATAGGTCTTTACGTTAAACCTAAAGTCATTTTCCGAAGAAGAGGTAAAATTTTAAACTACGCATTTTGTTTTAATTATTATTTCAAATCCTTAAAATATTATTAAATTATATAGATATAATAACACCAGTATCTAAAATATAAAAATATTTTATTATGTTAATTTCATAACTTATATCCATCACCTCTTCCATCATTGGAAAATAATAACACCACTCGTGTGTATGGCGGATTACCGCCTCACGAATCGATGTGATGTATTTTTCATTTCATTTATAATTGGATGGTGATAAGGATAGATTAAATTAATATATATGATATTTGTAATATAATAGTACTTATGGAACTATTATATCACATATAACTTCTTACTTTCTTTTTTGAGGGTGATATGATAATGTCATTCATGTGTATAGAAGACTATCGCCTCGTCAAGTGATGTGATTCGTTTTTCACTAACACTTTGAATGGAAGGTATTTAGGGTAAATGTAATGAATACATGAGATATATATGAAACAAAAATTATTCTATAAAGGTAATATATTTTTTACCTTTCTTTCATTTCATCCTTTAAGAGAATTGAAATAGCGTTCATACGTACATACGACATATCATCTCCATGAATAGTGTATTCCATTTTCTATATCTACATTTTATGGATTATTATAAATATTTATATAATGAATATATATTATATTAATTTTATGGTTAAAATTATGTATATTATGTAACCATGACAAAAGTAACAGGACCGAAAATAACAAATCAAAACATACACAAAAAACAAAGCAGTTATTGCCTGAAATGTGATTTTAACAGATAATTATTAATAAATAGGTAATAAAACTTCATAAATAAATCATATACGGAATAATATATAGAGGTATGTTTCTTTAATATTTTTATAATAAACTTATATTTATTATATAGTAGGTTTAAATGTATACGAAGGAAGTCCAGACTTAAGGTAATAGATTTTTATCATAGTTTGTCTTCATTGGGACATATGTTATGTTCTAAATCAATATTCATTTATGAGGTGTATATATATCATATTTGATATATAATATCATGAATTTATTTATTCTCATGATATTTTTAAGTTTAATTTAATTTTATTCCATCATGGTTCTTATAATTCAAAGTTACCAAAGTGGTAAGGGTTTTATGATGCAATCTCATCACTTATCATGACTATTTTTTTATGCGTATGATGATGAAATATTATCAAATATATCTCAATAAACTAATTAATTTTTTTCTCATATATTTATTTCTTGAGAATACATTTTTTCCCATCATTTTAATATCTTTATATACACATTATTCCAAAATATTTTTTTAAGGAAAATCAATTTTATTTCTCTCTTAGGTTAAAACCCATTTTTTATTCCATATCCATATTTTCTAAAAATGTTTTCAAATTTTTTTTAATGTTTTTCTAGGTTTTTTAAAGTCCTTTTAACACTTTAATTACTTTTTTAGAAAAAAAATTAAAAGTAATATTCATGTCATTTTAAAAACAAGGCCCATTTGTATTTTACTAAAAATATGAAAGAAATATTTGTTTTAACATGTAAAAAAATTCCCACCTTCAGGACCACTCAATTTTTTATATTTTAATTTATAAGTTTAAAAGTTTATTTTCAAAGAAAATTATTTATAAAATATTTTTATTTTTAAAAATTGATTTTCATAGAAAGGTTATTTTCATTAATAAATTTTCCTAGTTTCTTTTCAAAATCATTTTCCATCTAAGATGACATTATTTGATATTAATTATTATTTACTTGGGATATGATCCAATGATAAAATTATTAATATTTCTTTAGATGTTTTATGTTTATGGTGAAAAAATATTTATGAAACCTACTTCTTTACAACGGGCTATTCTATGATAAAATGTTTATGAAATCCATTTCTTTTCATGGATACTAATATAATGAATGTTTTATAAAACCCATTTCATTTCATGGGTTATGATATAATAAATGTTTTGTGATCTTTGAGAAAAAAATTTATGGATTATGTGATGGGTGGTACATATATCTCCCTATAATGCATTGGGTAATGATTAATGTTCTTTGGTATTAGAGGATGAATGAGAGGTTATCCCGAGCCTAAAAAGAGGGTAAATGGGATGTTATCCCAAGACTGAAGTAGGTACATGGGTGGTTATCCCAAGAATAAATGTTTTGGTAGGTATAATTTCCATAATTTTTCTTATTCTTATGTATTTTCCACAACTCTAAGTCTTATTTTAATGTATTCTCTCAAACACAACACCGATTTGAGAGGAGGTTCTAAACTCTTTTTTCTTTCCCTAGGTTCCCTTAATGGAAAAAATATTATTGGAACAAAATTACCCCTTATGTTCATACAAAAAAAAATTATATAGGTGTTTTCCCATCCATTTCCAATATCTATCCAAATTCCTTTATCGTATTCAGACATCTTATTTTCCCAAACCACACTTCGTGGTCATGAGAAATTTAGATTTTCAAAAACCTCCCTCACCTATCGATGAAAACGGTATTAAAACTTGACAGAAACCTTTTTTACTATTTATAATACATCCAAATGTGGCTCTGTGTAATATGCCTCAATTTAGCCTATTAACCAGAGGTACCTTCATCCTTAGAAGAATATCCTTTTATATCTACATGCCCTGACAACATCAAAGGGGAAACCACTATTCGGATATGGTATATGGTCATTCCTTACATATTTGTATCATTCTATTTATTAATATCCATAAACCCCAACATCATGACTTAAAATATCATTCCCCATATCTAGAAGGTATTGGAGAATTATTGGCCTACAAACCCTTCTTAGCTCAATATTCTCACAACTCAAGGTCAAAGTTGTTTGACCTTAAACATCAGTTGCATTAGTATGGCTTTTAGGACTCTAAAATTGTAATGGAAACATATGTAATATTATCCAGGATAAAAACCCATCAAATTTAAATAAGAAGAAAAAAATAGACTAATTGAAATTGAAAAGGCACAAAACTCATTAGGTTGAAAACCTCCAAAGTTTGGCCTATGTAAAAGCTAAGTCTTTCCCAATGAGTCTTCTTAGTATCAGACTTAGGAAAAAGATATGAAAATGACATAGAAGAAAAATCATTTTTAGAGTCCATCATATGAATCTATAAATAGTTTAATTATTCTCTCTAGGAATCATATCCAAGGAAAAAACTAGAGAATCCTCTCTCTGGTCATACATCTCCAAACCCCATCAGATGATTTTATAATGCACCAAAGTTCCTTATATTTACCATATAATCCGATTATTTTAATTTTTAATGAATCCAATTATAACGGGGTATTTTATCATTGAAAATTTCATGCCACACACATTTCTAAATGACCCATGATTTGACACTAACTTATATAACACATGAAAAGTTTGAGTATAAATTTGTCTTCATACTGAAAAAAGAAGTAGATTGGATTTCCATGTGTTGTAAGATGACTCCACGTTGAGGTATAAATATTACTTAGAAATTCTCCCCAATATGGTGTCATAGTGGATTGAACATCCCTCTAAGAGTAGGTCATGGATTCTTCAAATTGAAAATAAAATGGTGTTAGAACCTTAAAACACATTTTTAAGGTTTTTCTAGACACTATAGAATCATAAAATTCTATTATATGGTGTATAAACCATATAAAAGTGTTTCTTTATCTTCAAAATCCTCTATTTGACTGGTAATAAAGACAAAATAGACTTACAGATCAAAATTTATGGCTGTCAGAAGTCAGGAATTTTTATAAAGGAATTTGAGATCTCATGAAACTCCTTCACAAAACTCTTTTTCCCATCTTGTGCAAGTACTAAATACGTGGATAACCTATGCCATCCACCTGCATGGATTCCCTATGTGGAATAAATTGTGTGATAGACCTATATGGAGAACCTATGTGACAAATCCTACATGGCACACCTTCGTGACCATTATAGTGCAAGTTAGACCTATGCGGACTAACCTGCATGATTCACCTGCATGGAGCACCTTTGCAACCAAGATTGTGTGGAACAAATGCATGAACACTATACTGAAGGTTTTACCTATGAAGACTATCCTACATAATCAACCGATGAGGATCACCTGTGAGACCAAGCCTGTGCGGCACACCTGTATAACCACTATAACACAAGTTTGACCTACATGACCAACTAGCATTACCACCTATGAGAGTGACCTGTGTAAACTTCCACCTTCACCCAAGGTCCCGTGATTTCCTAAAAATAGGACCCTTGGGCTCCCCATTTTTCAAAATCGAAAGATGAAGAGGTAGCTCGAAGCTTTTCTCACCCAAGTCTCCTTCCTAAGTACTATAAATACTTTGGTAGATTTACAATGCTGATAGAATAATAAGGAATTAGAAAGAGTCAAGGTATTATAGTTCCTAAAAGGTATTAACAACCAAGTAACTACATGAGGAATATCCCTCCATATTCCGAAAACACTAGGGTTAAGGTCCCTTACTTGGCTAAAAACATGATTTCTACACTTCTTGGAACATCTAAGGAGACCCTTGGAGATAATAGAAAGGCCTCACCCAGGTGTTGTTTCCCGATTTATTCTCCAATTAAGAATTCATCCCCAATTTTCCCAAGTGTTACCTATGAAAAGTACCTCCTATATCTCCTAGGTGGAATCTAGGCATTGTTCAATTCAGATCACCTAGGAAAAACCTTGGTGAAGCACTATCATCTCACCCAGGAATCACCTGGGCAAAGCACTAACACATCACCCAAACATTACCTAGGTGAAGAACTATATATCTCTCCTAGGTATTACCTAGGAAATATCATGCCCAACTTTCTTAGGTGTCACCTGGGTGATATCCATACCATCTCACTTGGGTTTCACCTAGACGTATCATCCTCTAATCCCTCTATCATATCACAAATAACATGAGACCCCTTCCCTTGGGACTCCCATATTAAAGATACAAAATTAAAAAATCCATTGAGGCCTACAGACATGCATGATAAGAGAATATGACACACTAATGTGTCTCAAATTTTATTGGGAATTCTATTATTAAAGGATTTCCCACACTTATCTTACCTAATATGTAAGGCCTCGGGGTGTTTACAATTCTGAGTCCCCTTGGTAATAATAACTCTAACATTATAGGTAGTGCCAAGGACCTCCTATTTTCAGATAGTGATGAGAACCACATTATTTTTCCTTTGATTAGGTCTAGTTTTATATCTATAACTCCTATTCTCTGAAACTAGGAACTATTAATCCCTCTTGGAGTAAGCCCCTAGTATTTCTTTTGGGACATCTCTAGCCTTCCATACCCCAACCCTCTCCCACTAGTGGAAAAAGGGGATCATGTGAAGTACCATATCCTCTACTTCATCTTATTTCTCACACTAATCATGACTCACATGATCTTAGAGGTTATTGCTAATCATTTCACCAACATAATAAAATATTCATTTGGACCACCCGTGTAGGTGTAAGCCCCAACATTTTCGAACTAAGTGGGATTTTATTCATGTAATCATGGGATATGAAGGGATCCTACCCAATGTTCAAACCTAACACATTCAATCCAAAATCACCCTTATTGGTCCATATTCTTAGTAAAATAAAGATCCCCACATGGGAGGCTATATTCATTCAAGATTCTTTTCACCTCTTTCTCATTAGCCTAAATTCCTAGTAAAGGTCATATCTCCAGCTATATTCTTGGTGAGATAAACTATAAAAGGATTTTATGGTATAAATATCACACAAACCTTTACTAGGTATCTTTTACAAAGTCATCCTCACCGCATGACACCAAACTAAATGGTATAGTCCTTGTCACATGACCCTAAAAGGTATGACATGTCCCATTAAGTAGAACTGAACTATGTTGGTTTTAATTCCTTTCACAAGGATACATAGTAATTCCCTCTTATAGGCTCTAAAAAAATATCAAAACTCTAACCACCTCTCTCAATGATAATAAAATCTAGATTTCCTAATCATGGGTATTTAAACCAAGATCCTTTAAATAAATCATTACTAATTAAATAATAGTATTCTATAGAGAACCTCTAATACATATAGGTGGATATCTCAATAGAAAACCTCATATATATATATGGTTCCATTGAAGTAGAAACATGGATACATATAGATGGTTACTTCTTCATGTATATGTGACTGATTGTAAGATTGAATGATGGTCATATTTATTTAAAGTATTATAAAGGATTTATGGATATGACGTAAATATATAAGAGAGTCTTGGAGTAGGAAATAATTACCCCCAAAAGCATGAGTTGAGCCTGACCTCACATCCTCTCGAACAATGTGAATCCCCAAGTATAATTTTAAAAAATTCTTTGTGATCACCCACCTTAGTTAAGAAGGTTCATAACATAGATATGGGAACCGTTGGGTGTTTCTTATTCAATGAAAAAAAGTGTAAATACCCCAACCCTAGTAGCCCAATGTTAGTGGTTACATTAATATATTTCTATTATACACAAATAATTGAATCCTGAATAACTGAATAGTTTAATATTCTTGGTAAACTAGATACATAATTGTAATTCATATTATAATTGAAAATATATAATAAAAAAGTGTTTTATTTGAAAACACTATATTTCCCCTTATCATATCTCTGAATATCAGTCATAAAACACTTCCTGGTATCCTAGGGAAAACAAAACATAATAAAGGGTGATATCAAATTCTTAGTATGGGTATGAGTAAAGTGGAATATATGAATAAATAAATCATAATAAATATGGAAAGATAAATAACTAAAAAATTTCATTTAATCAATAACTTGAGCATAATATGGAAGGAATAAATAATGATCAAATAATTCCATATACGTAATCACATAATCTTGAAAATTTTCCATTAATATTCTAAATAATTGAAAAATCACATGGACATCAATGAATAATCTCATAATCAGTGAATGCATAATTTCAGACATCATAACCATAATATATTGGCCTCATGCTATGAAAATTACATAAATGGGTAAGGACCCAACCAAAAACTCAATCTAGTTTGTCCCATGATACCTATTGATGAATTAAAGGGATATAGTGGACCCCACACATCACTTATTAAGTCTAATGTGTTCCTTATATAATAGGGGTGAAATAAAGTAAAAATAAACATTCATATTGGAAAAAATAGCATATGAAATGTTAATAATTACCCCAATCAGTAAACATAATCATAAAACATCCAGAGTAATGTGAATAGTATCAAACTAGTACATCCCCAGTAAAAATAATCATAAACCATATGGAAAAATAATAATTATGGTGTCATTATAATATATTCCCAATGTTTCTTAAGTAAAATTAGGGTTGTTTTCAATGATTAATTGAAATACCATAAAATATTCATTAAAACATTCTTGAAGAAAATAACCTTTTACAGTGAAAATATTTTTAAAACTAAAAGTTCACACAATATTTTGAAATTAATTTTCTTTGAAAATAAACTTTAAAAATTATAAATTAATCATTAAAACATTTATTGATCATTATGGTGGGAAATTCTATTCAAGCTATAAATGTTAAAATAATGATTCCTTTCACATTTTTGGTAAAATTCAAATAGTCCTTGTTTGGAAAATGACATAAATATTCATTTCAAAAAAATTGTAAAAATTAAAAACCGGGTAAAAAATTCTTTAATAAATGATTTTTATAATGTTAAAAAAATTAAATCATTTTTAAAAAACTTGTTTTTGGAAGAAAATGGATTTTAGAATAGAGAGAAAAATAAAGTCATATTTTATTAAAAACGTTTTCTCAATAATTTTAAGTTCCAAAGATAGTATTATGGTACTATCACTTTAAAAAAATTAATAACTAGAGGATGAGAAAATATATTAGTTTTAGGATATAAATATCTAATAATTCAATTAAGGTAAACTTAAACATTAATAATCACGAATAATGATGAGATTGTGAAATAAACCCTTACCACTTTGGTAACTTTTGAATCATAATCCCCATGAAAGAAATAAATTCTAATGAAACTTTAAATACCATTAAGATAAATATATTAATTATATAAGATATAAAAAGGTTCAATATATACACCACACAAAGGAATAAGTGGTAAATGTTGCATATGTCTCATTAAAGTAAAAGTGAGATGAGAAACCCTTGCCACGTTTTCAATTTCCATAATACATGTATGAACCTAATGTATAATAAATATAAGTTTATTGTAAATATATTAAATAACCATAATCATATATAAAATACCATATATTATTTACTTATAGTATTTTATCACCTGTTTATTAATAATTCTTTGTTAAAATCACTATTTCGGGTGATAGTTGCTTCGTTTTTCATGTATGTTTTGGTTTGGTAATTTTGGTCCTTTTAATTTGATCATGGTTATTTAATATATATAATATAAAAAATGATATAAATATCATATATACATACATATATATATATTTAGAGTAATATATAAAATTTAGAGGTAGAAAATGGATTACACCGTTCATGGAGAGGGTAGGTCATACATACGCATGAACATGGTTTCCATTTTCTCAAAGGATGGAAGGAATGGTAAATAGATATTAATTAACCTTTAAATAATAATTATTATGTTTTATATACATAGATATTAATTAACCTTCAAATAATAATAATTATGTTTTATATAGTATGTATTTTAATCAAATCTTTCCTTATTACAATCCATGTAAAAATAAAATGAAAAACATTTCATGTGCTACGTGGAGGTGGTAATCTACATATACACATGAGTGGCGTTATTTTTTCCAATGGATTGGAAAGTAAAAATTTAGATATTATATTATATTTATATAAGTATTTTTATTCCATAAATATCATATATATTCATTAAATTTATCCTTAATACATTCCATGTAAAGCGCAAGTGAAAAATGAACCACATTGCTTCATGAAGTGGTAGTTCATCGTACACAGAAGCGACTTTATCATATCCCCCCACAGAATGGTAAGTAATAAGTTATATATGATATAATAATTTCAGAAATATAAAAATGGCATAAATATAATTTAAATATATTAAATATATCATTATATATAATATTTAAATGTGGTGATGGAAAATTAATTACATCGGTTTGCGAGATAATAGACCACATTACACACGATCGACTATTTCATTCCCCATTTAATGGAAGTGGAGATGGATGTGGGTTATTCCATTAACATAGTAACATATAGGTATATAGGTTATATTTATGTCATTATATTATCATATTTTAATATTATTTTATGGATATGAAATAATAAAGAAACCAAATTCGCACATATAATAATTTTACCTCTTCTTCAGAGAGATTCTTTAGGTTTATACCTAAATTCTTCTTAAGAGGTATTTATAATAAAAATAAGGACTATAGGATGTGGGGAGATAATTAATTAAATTATTTGGGAATTTAATGTCCGAAACAAAGGGTTTTATAAGTGTGAATAGGGGAGGAGAGGGGGTGGCCTTTTATAAGGGGGGAGTGGACACACATGGAATTTTTTAGAACATAAAGTGATACCCATGTTTTTATCATCCAAAAAGCCTCCAAAATGGATAATTATTTACCTTTATAGGTTATAATGTCTAAATATGTCCATAAAATGGATTTTTGATAAGTTTTAGGTAAATTTTAACCCTTGTATTCTTAGTTCAACCCCCAATAAAACTATTTTCACCTTAACTGCGATAATTAATTTATACTATTTTAGTTATTCATTATGGTAAAAAATTAAGTTTAACTTATTATATAATATAAATTCCTATGGTTTCAAATATGTAATCCATTTTTTCAAATTCAATTAACAGAATTGTTGGAATTCAATTTAAAATTAAACCTGTAGACTTGTCGAAAAAACGGTTTTTCCAAAGCAAAACATGAAAACGTTTTAAAAGTTTTTATATCATAATTAAATATGAAATTGATTAGAATGACCTGAATTAGTTAAATATTAATATAATTAAACTAATTATACTTTAAAACCAATTTGAAATATAATTTAACCTTGTAAATAATTTAAATGAAAAATATGTTTTCAATAAAAAATAGTATTTTTCATTATTCATGAAAAAATTAATCTTTTGAGAAAAATATTGAAAAATCACCCAAATATAATTTTGACATAAATATTTCAAAAGATAATTTTATTTTTTAAAATATATTTTCTAAAAGAGGTAAAAATAATAATTTTAAATTATGTGTGTAAAATGAAACTAATCCACCTTTCAGAAAAAATACTCTTTTTTAGAAAACATTACTTTCTCTTTCAAATGGTTCCAATTATATTTCTAATAAATACATAACCATTGAATTTATTTTATAAATTTTTAAAAAATATAATTTTAATGATTTATTTACTCTTATTCATACCCACTAATATAACGGAGAGGTTATAATGGTTATAATAATATTTTGATAGAGTATCGTGTTTTGTTTAAACCTGATGTTGCATACACCGTAAGCTATCAAGTAGATTTAATTTATTTAAAAATAAATATATTATAAAGTATAAATATGTTAAATTATATTATAATATTTTTTTTCATTTCATACACTCTATCTAAGTTTATGTTCTTCTTTTAAAATCTTGGGGTGTACATTCGACCCCCTTAAATAAATTGGGTCCTCACAATTTAATATTAATATCAAAAATTAAGGGTTCGACATTTGAGAATGCATTTGTTTGAAAACCACATTGTAAAAATGTTTAATAAAAAATCCTCTTGGTAAGGGATTAATGTAAGTACAAAGGTCATCTAGAATAAAACATAACTAAGTTTCCAAGTAGGATAACATTGGTGGAAAGTTAATATATGGACAATGAAGAAAAACATAAATAATTATGGATATTGATAGAGATCATTCATCATGAGGTATTTAATGGTAAATGGAAATTTAAGAACATAAAAACTATAAATATATGATAATTTAAAAGATGGTTTTATTCATCGGATTTGAAGGTAACCTGATCATATTTTTGTTTTAAGATCCTTTTCCAAATTTTGAGTAATTATTTTACCATATGAGAATATAAAGAAATATACTTGATATATTACTATTTCATTAGGATAATTTCATACTTTGTTTTTTATTTGAACAATATCTACTTCATCTCTTACTTGAAGAAATTAATATCTAAAAATTATTTTTTTATTCCTAAATAACTCAAATTAACATTTAATTAATTGTAAGAACCATAAAAGAGTGACAAGTCTTTCTTCTTGTCTCTATATATTTTCAAATCCAATATGGTTAGCAAAAAATATCCAATATAATACATTAATTTATAAACCTAAATAGCAACACCCCTGGATCATTATTAATATTTATCTATAAAATCATTTAAGTAAAAATAATGACATATTAACAAGAACATCACATAGGTGAGTGATAGTTGTGTCACCCTTGTCACCCTTTAGTTGTTGGTTCAAGCCCTAGGGCCTTGTTGGATGTGATCGGTTGTCACCCGGGTTTTCCTTTTTCCAAAACATTATTTATATAATTCCTATAATATTACCAATTTTTAATAACTCATAAATACCTCAACATCAAAATTAAGATAAACTTTAAAGATTATAAATACCTCATAAAAACCTCTTTATCATCATTATCTCAGCATCAAACGTAGATTAAGTGTTATCTTCCCCCAATCATGTGTTTTCCAAGAAGCTCAACTTACCACTAAATCACTTTTTCTACTCATCAGTACCATTCGATAAATGTTCTCAAATCCATAAAGAAAAATTATTACAATACAATCCTTATACATTTTATAATTATTATAAGTAGAATATCATTGATAAAATACTCTTATAACATGATTCATGAATACAAAAACAATCACAATAATAATTCAACTTTTTTTTAGTAATAACATAATATTTACCTTGATCCCTTAGTATATTTTTAGGTATATTCCCTTGATTATTGGGGAATTAGTTTTCATAGTGCCCCATCTCATTATAGTTGAATCATTGAACATTGGAAACTTATTTTGTAATAACCTAGAATTTTATCAATTGAAACTCCCTTATTGTAATTATTCCATATATTACAAATCCTATAAAATCACATAGAGAAAAAAAATAAAAAAATTATAAATGAATAATGAATGGAATAAGAGGTATTTCTAGAAGTTAAGGAACCTACACTAATGGAATAGTAACTTGAACTTTGGAATAGTAACATGACCATTAGGAATAGTAATCTAGCCAATATAATAGTAACATCGCCTATGAAACTATAAATAAAATGTAGGTATATTATGAATGAAAATAGGATATATTTATATTAGAGTTCAAGTAATTAAATGTTTTTAAAAAGATAAATTAATTATTGGAATTTTTATAAAACATAAATGTTTATTTGAAATTTTATAATTAATATAATAATTTAAAAGAAATTTTATTTTCAAGAAATATATTCATATATTAATATTTTATTTTCTTATTATTATAATATAATTTTATGATACCTTAAGTAATTTTTCAAAGTTTCATAAAATCAGTTATAATTTTAAAATCGGTATTTTTGGAGTAAATGATGGTTTTATTTAAAAAGTAAATTTCTCATATTTAGAAAATTATTTTTAAAAAATATAGTTTAATTTTTAATTATACATGTTAAAAAATGGTTAGAGTGAATTTTTTGGATTTTTGTTTAAAATAGTTTAATTTTTATGAATAGTGAAATACGTTAAATTACGGTATTTAACAAATAAATGAATTATTGATTCATAAATTATGTATGGATAATTTAAGCCCATAATATCTAACTATATATAATTATTTTAATATATTTAGTGATAAGTTTAAAATTATTCAAAGTATTGATCCAAAATATCAAACTAATGAATAAAATAATCAAAAAACACTCCTCCCCTCCACTATAAATACCACTCCCAACCCCCTTCTCCTCACACCTCTAAAGCCATTAAGCTTGTCCAATTTCTACCCAATAATCTTCCAGATACCCTCCATCACATAAAATATCCTTTGGTCTCAATAAAATTACAAAACCAATATCTATAAGGAGGTTGTTAAGGATAATAATTCAAGTGGTAAAATCATCTTTCTTTTCTTTTAATTTCTTTTCATTTTCCTTTCATCTCTTATTTACTCCTCGTATTCCCTTATCCAAGTGGAATAATAAATCAAATAACTTGTATAAAATTTAATTTTATTATGTTAATGTAATAATCTATCATCAAACCTCTCCTCCTCACCCTTTTATTCTAAGAATAGAAACATCGTCTCTGAGGTGTTGTTTTATGGCCTTCAAGGAAGACAAGTTTTTATTTTCCTTTACCGCCATCAAGTATGCTCTTAGAATAATTATAATGGTTGAAAAATATTTTAAAATTTATTTTATAAACTTTTTTATGTTCTGGAACTAACTTATATACATAATATTAAATAATAGAACAAAATGAATTTGTTGTGATCAAAAGCTGCCAAAGTTAATCTAAATGATTATTATTAACATTTTATCTAATGAATCATCCTAATATCTATTAAAAAGGATTTATAAGACCACTTAAACTTTTATAAGTTCATTAATAACATATAATTTCAATTTTGGACAATTATCCCCATTTTACGATATCTTTTATACTTGTATACAAGTGAATCGATCATGAAAACCAAGAAAATGAACACTCCTGGATAATGAAATTTAACACTATAATTCATAAACATGGAAATAAATGAACTTAATAGAATTAAAATGAATAAAATACATGTATAATAGGTTCTATATTTATTAAATAATGAATCTAATTTTATTGTCTACAATATTACCTTAAAGAAAGTATTCATACATAAGGTAAGAGGATTCTCAAACTCAACTCTCTTTCTTTAAGTTTTCCCTATTTAACTCCATTTTTTGTATGGATGTTCCTTTAATGTTCCTTAAATATCATTTATTTATCATTAAATTTTCTTTTATGTGATATATATATTTTTAATCTTATTTTATGACAAATGAAAATATTTTTCTAAAAGAACACTTCTTTCAAAAAACACACCTTTTACTTCTCTTAAGATTGTTTATTCCTCACTCAAGATTGATGATTCTTATACAAAGTATGATATTCACATTTTAATTTGGGAACACCAAATTTTATTCATGAATTTATACATTATTAAATGAAACCCATTCCTTTACATGGGTGAATTTATGTCTAAAATCGATATAAATTCTATATGTCATACATGATTAAGTAAATGTTATGATATGAGGGGTGCACCTAGAATTATAAATCACTCCAATTAATTGGGTAATGTTATTTATCTCACTATATAAGGTACAATATGTATAAACATGATTCGAGATCTATTCACAATGATCATTTTATGATTATACACATACATTATGTGTAAACATGATGCTAGATTTGTTCACAACTATGTGAGGTATTTTACTACTAAGACATGCTATTTCGTTTTTATGCATTTTCCATTTTCCATGCCTTTATCTAATGCTTCCTCTCATGATTATGATGATGATACTATGCTTATGTTATTATGATAATGATTAGTCTCACCCCGTGTTATATTGATTCATGTTCTTATCTATCCTCTTACTGGGATTTTAGTTCACCCCTTTATTTGATGTATTTCCTCAGGTGATTACGTATACTAAGGAGAAAATTAGTGCCAATAAGAATCTATCGAAGAAGAAATTAAATAAATTTAATGTTTTATTATCTAAATGTTATGTTTGGTCCTAATTTTTCCAAGACACTAAACCTTTGGATCCTGGTTTTGTAATAATAGTATATTTTTTATCTTAAAAATGATTTAATAGTAATATAAGAAAAATCAAGGTTGCTATAGTTAGTATCAAAGAACGGTTTAGTTAATTTGGGAATTAGAATTATATAACATTAGTGAAAATCCTTAGTATGATACTAAGTATATGAAATCACCCAAGAGTATTTGTTTTAGAAAAATGCTAAACATAGGGTTCCCACAAGATATGCCTTTAAAGTTAATTACACAAATGAATAATTTATTTATTCATGACTTGTTGACTTATGTTTTTTTCAAACCTTTTATATTTTAGAAAATAATGGTAATGAGGAGAAAATATTCTAACAATCCATGTGAGGGAAATTGAAATGAATTCCCAAACAACATCCCCAATGGCTTAGGAGGTGGAGTTCAAAATTTCATGGCAATGCTTAACCATCTGTCTCGGGATATGAACAATAATCTAAATAATGTGGAACATCATACTTCTCCTAAGAGGGAGAAACTGGCTATTAATTCTTTTATGCAGAAACAACCACTAACGTTTAGTGGATCTATTGATCCACTAGTTGTGGAATAATGGGTCAACTCAATGGAGAAGATCTTTTCTGTGCTATTTTGTTGTAAGATGTACAAGGTGACTATGGCCATTTATCATTTATATGGAGAGACTGATCAATGGTGGGTGTTGATTAATAACACCAATCCAAAGGATGGGATTGAAGAGAAGGAGTGGTAAGACTTTAATAAAATATTTCTTAACATATATTTCCCTTGAACTCTTCATATGAAGATAGAGAGATAATTTATAAAGTTGAAGAAAAAGGAAGGTGAATCTATCATGGATTACAAAGAAAATTCCACAAGGTTTACAATGTATGCCTTGGGTTTTTTTATCAAAAATGATAGAAAATAGGTAGATTCTATAGTATTTTAAATCTGCACCTTCTAAAGGAAATATAAATTTGAGACTTTGGGAGTTATGAATAAGTTTTTAGATGTTATCGTAAAGTGGAGATAGAGTTTGGATAATAGTCTCGTAGATATGGAGATAAGAAATGAAAGATGGAGTTTCAAGCTAAAGGATCTAATGAAAAGGTGGAAATAAAAATCAACCACTCACATGTCAAAAATATGGGAAGAATTGTCATGGGAATTGCCAAAAAGGTATGGGTAAATGCTTCAAGTGTGGGAGATAAGGACACCAAAATCATGAATATAGAAGAGATATGAGGAATATGGAAAATGTGGTGGAAGAAATGAGAGCACAACCTATGGTTTAATGCTTCAATTTTAGGGATTAATGGAACTATGCAAGCTAGTTCACTAAACCTCAAGTCCTCAAGGGTAATCAGTGTTAGTAGCCACCAAAGGAAAATGAGAAATGGAAATCTTATTCCATCACTACAGCTAAGTTGGAGGCTAACAATAACGTGGTGAAAGGTACATTGGTTATTCATTCAAGAATAGTGAATGTACGATTTGATTCTGGTTCTATAAATTCATTCATATCTTGCAAGATTTGTAGAACTATTCAAACACCACCTCAAAATATGGAGGTTGAGTTATATATGATAATATAAAATGGGGAAATTATTGCATCCAAAGTATATAACTCCTCCCAAGTTAATTTTTGGGGACTGAACCTCCCAAAAAATATGGTCTTACTTCCTTTGGTAGATTTTTATGCTATATTGGGCATGGATTGGTTATCATTATACAAATAAAACATCAACTGTTGGGAAAGGGAGATCACTCTTCACATCCCAAGGCATCCTCTAATTATTTAAAATTGTAAGGATGTGGATGAATCTCCTTCATAATAATTATATCAAGTGTGGATATTATTTCCTTATGAGAAATCTATATAGCTCAAATGATTTAGATAAATGAGATAATCATGATCGAAGACATGTACATTATGAGGGAATACACTGATGTGTTCCCTAAAGAATACCCTAGTCTTCCTATTAACTGAGATATTGAGTTCTCAATTGAACTTATTCATGTATCTCTGGCTATATCAAAGACACCTTATAGAATGGCCACCATTGAGTTGGAAGAACTGAAGAATCAGTTACAAGAGAATCTGGACAAGGGTTTTATATGAAAAAGTGCTTCACCATGGGTTACACCATTCCTATTCCTTAATAAGAAGTATGGATCAATGTGCCTCAGAATTTATTATCATGATCTCAATAAACTCATGATAAAGAACAAGTATCACATGTCATGGATATATGACTTGTTCAATCAACTACATGCTGCTAAGTATTTCTCTAAGGTGAAACTTTGGTTGGGATATCACCAATTAAAGGTGAGGAAGGAATATATTCCCAAGACTTACTTTAGAATGAGGTATGGACACTATGAATTCATAGTGATACCCTTCATACTCACTAATGCCCCGGTGATAGTCATGGACATAATGAATAGAGTCTTTAGAGATTACCTTAACAAATCGTTGGTAGTATTTATAGATTAAATTATAATATAATACAAGAGTAAGGGGGAAATGAAGATCATTTGAATACTATGATAAATACCTTTTAAAGAGATAATATATATTAAAATTATAATAAATGTGAGTTATATATGGAGAAATTATCATTCTTGTTTCATGTTATCACTAGAAAAGGAATATCTATAAACCCTTCCAATACAAATTCAATCGAAGAGTGGCCCAATACAACATCTTTAATAGAGATCCACAGTTTCCTTAGTCTATCTAGGTATTACCAGTTATTTTTGAAGAAATTATCATGATTTTAAAATTCACTAACCAAGATAACTCATAAGGGATAAAAAAATTTCTAGACTAGTGAATGTGAAGTATGACAACCCATATCTTTATTACACACTTAAACATGATTTATTACATAAAAATATCTTGATACAACATATAAGATCAAGATTTATAGTGTCTTTGTGGATTAGGATCATTACATAACAAATTAAAACATTAAATACAATATCTTTATTGAAAACTTCCTTTACATGACCACTACATTACCTCATACTTAGCATTGCACAGGATAACCTGAGGACATGCATAAGAAAAGGGTGATCTATAAAGCCAAGTAAAGGGGTTAACAAAGAATAACATGAAATATAAAATACCTGTTATGAAATAGGCATATCAATGATGCATAATAGAAACATGAACATAAAGGCATGATATAACATGATTAACATTACTTGGAAATGTGGCAACAACATTTAACATGATTTTAGCATGATCCAAGGATCATTGCACATGTATCATGAATAAACCCTCATTGAACTTGAATTTTCATGAGTAAACCCTCATTTCACTTGACATATCGTGATACTAATCTTTACCCAATGCATTGGAGTGCTATCAGGGCGCACCCTTCTTAAAAAATTCATTTCATGCATAAGTGTGCCACATGGATCATATAAGATGGATTCAACAAAAATAATAATTTATTCCATGATAAATGAATGTGTAATTAATAAATGAAAATATATAACCAATAAGTAAATGTGAATAAAGGTGAATACCCTTGAAAAAGATATGGCATCGTATTCACTACACAATGACTTTGGTTTGGAAAATCATGGTGCAATTTCGGCAGTGTAACGGTGTGACATAAGAACTCATAAAATTGTCTGATGAGAGAGAATGGGGTGTCTCATAATATGAACATGTAATGGATAGTAAGGGTTCCATATAGAAAAATTCCCCAACATGAGTAATGGAATTTTAGGTTCATAATACAAAATAATTGCTTGAATGTAAATGGGGAGAGAGAAATTTCTTACAGAATTTCAGCATGGTAACGGGTATACATGGAAGAAATATATGAGAGAAAGGGGTATATCATCATTAAAACATAGATATGGAAATATGGGTGAGGTTTTAAATAATACCCCAACATTTATAATTGAAAATAAAAGGGCATAACAATATTAAGAAACTTGGACAAAAATGAGAAAAAAGGAAATCCCTTACTTGGAAGTGTGATCCCAAAGGCTTGGGAGAGGATTGAGAGAGGATTCTTGGGAGGATGGGGCACCTTTGGAGGATTATAGAGAGATTATTTAATAGGTTGGAAGAACTCCAAAGGCTTTTAGTGAAGAGGAAGTGGGAGCTTGGGTGGGTTTATATAGGAAAGGAGAGGGAATTCTTTATTATTTCGGTTTGGGTCACCACACATTAAACTAATCAATACCACAAACCAAAACATGGGTTGTTCTCATGGTTTTTCCAAAGGGGATTCAAAAACAATATTTTATAAGTCCAATGGTATAACTTATTAAAATAAAAGGTTTTCTTATGTGGAGTTGAGTCACACTCTCAAAGAAATTCATTTAAAAAGTGAAAATGTTTTATAACTCTTGGAGGGTCCACTAAAGTTTTGTAAAATAAATAAAAATGACCTAAAATCACATTATTTTAACAATAAAACATATATTGTCCGAACATATCATTTATAGTACTTTATTACATCACTATTGGGTCATTATGATGTCATAAAACACATTATATATTTAAAGGGTATTTAATTTTTACCCAAAAATTTGACTGGCTTAGAAAATTATGAAAAATTCACCGTTGGATAATTTTGATGTCATGATTCCAAAAATAATATTAATTTTATCTAAATAATTTTCTATATATGTGAATTTTTACTTTTAAAATAAAAACCGACATTTATCGAAAATTCATGGGTTTTGACAAAAACGGCTTTCAAACCTTAATAAAAATTACAATAAAATTTTATGATCATTTATATTTAATAAAAAGTAATTTAATAAAAATATTTTATTAAAATATTATTTAATTTTAAAAATCCATTAATTCATCAAAATATATTTCTTAGTTTAATATTAACTAAAAATACTATTTGTGCTTTAAAAACTATTTACAAAGTAACAATAATAAAATTTTATTCATTATTATATACAAAAATAAAGCACATAATCATAGTTCTAAGGTCTTGTTACATAACCCCTTATAACACCCGCATAAGACTGAAGGCTAAGGTGTGTGATGGTGACAGACTCTTGGGGTGGCTTGGATAACATTTCTTGGGTAATAATCTCTATCAACTTCCACTTCTCTCATAGGCAGTTCCATTTGAGCTTAAAATGTTGAAGCTTGGCTTGGGATTGGTCAAGAGTGAAGCCCAATGATTCCACCTCCTTTATGAGCTCCAAAAAATGGGCTTCATATGGTGAAAGTCTTCTGGATGAGGCCATCGCTTCCTTTTCTGAGTAAATTGGATTTGTTAAAGCCCTATATTTATACTAATCATGTGATCACTATTCAATGGCTATATTAGAAATGGTCAAAATTCTTAACGGTATTTTGAAATCCAAAAAGATAAAACCAAATAAGTTCTCATTTTATATAAACATTTAATTAGATCAAGATGAATTTTTATTAATGAATGTTTGGGTCATTACAATCTTCCCCCCTTAAGAAATTCCAACCTCTAAATTTCCTTTTACCACACTAAAATAGATGTGGGTAAATCTACTTCATCATTTCCTCCGATTCCCTTGTCGCTTCTTCAAACTTTTGGTTTCTCCACAACACCTTGACAAGGGGAATTTTCTTATTTTGTAGAACTTTTTTCTCTATGATCTAAGATCTTCACTGGTTTCTCATCATAAGAAAGATAATCCTCTAACTGTACCACCTCTGTAGAGAATACATGTTAAGGGTCTAGTATGTACTTCATTAAGAGGGATACATTAAAGACATCATGTACTTTGTTCATGGTATGTGGAAGTGCTAGTCGATAGGCCATAGCCCCAAAACAATCAAGAATATTAAAGGGGACGTTGTACCTTGGACTTAACTTCCCTTTCTTTCCAAACCTCATGACCTTATTCCATGGAGATATGCATATAAATACCATGTCTCCAACTTTGAACACAAGGTCTCTTCAATAGTTATTTGCATAACTCTTCTGTCGACTTTGTGTTGCCTTGATATGTTGCTGAATGGTTTTCACCTTCTCCACTATTTATTCGACCATTTATAGTCCTAGTAGCTTACGCTCACCAACTTCATCCAAACATGCCATTGTTCTACACCTTTTCCCATAAAGGGATTCATATGGTGCCATTCAGATGCTCGAGTGGAAACTATTATTGTAGGATAATTCAACCAGTGGAAGATGTTGGTCCCATCCTCCTTTGAAATCCATAGAACATGACCTCAGCATATCTTCCAGTGTCTGAATAGTTCTCTCAGATTGACCATCAGTTTGGGGATGATAGGCCGTACTAAAGTTCAGTTCAGTTCTTAGAACATATTGGAGACGTTTCTAGAACTTCGAGGTGAATATTGGATCACGATCGGATACAATAGATAGTGGTAATCCATGAAGCTTTACCACTTATTTTATGTAAATTTGTGCAAGTTGATCCAATGAGAAGTCCTCTTGAATCGTGATAAATTGATTTGTCTTCGTAAGACGATCCACAATGACCCATATAGAATTGTTTCCTCTAGATGTTCTTGGAAGTCCAGTGATAAAGTCCATGGTAATGTTTTCCCACTTCCATGTTGGTATGGGTAGTGGTTTCATCATCCCCACAGACTTTTGCCTCTCATCCTTCACTTTCTGACATACCAGGAACTTTTATGTATATACAACAATCTCCCTTTTCATATTTTCCCACAAAGAAGTTCCCTCGAAGATCTCGATACATCTTTATTCTCCCCAGGTGAATAGATAAGTTTGAGTTATGTGAGGTATCCATAATCTCCTTCTTTATCTCTGGATCAGATGGTACACATAATCGTGACCCAAATCTCACAAGTCCATCCTTGCCAACCACGAACTCTGAAGATTTCCCATTTCTAATAGCTTCCACCCTTTTCAAAATTTCTACATCCTTTCTTTGATCATCTTTTATTTTCTCCAAAAGATATGGTTGAGCAATAATTTTTGAAAGGATTTATGATCTTCCCTTCTATATGATTCCCATTTGTATCTTCATCAAATCTAAGAAGATTGGATCCTTCTCAATTCTCATCAATGATAGAATTGCTGGGTCCTTTCTACTTAGAGCATCTGCCACCTTGTTCTCTTTCCCAGGGTGGTAATGGATTGAGAAATCATAGTCTTTGATCATATCTAACCAACTTCATTGGCTCATGTTCAACTCTTTTTGTGTGAATATATACTTGAGGATTTTTTGGTCCGTATATATTTCACACTTCTCCCCAAAGAGATACTACTGCCAAATTTTTAAAGTGAAGATCACCACAGCTAACTCCAGATCATGTGTTGGATAATTCTACTCATGAAATTTTAATTGCCTTGAAAAATAGGTAATGACTTTGTCATTTTGCACCAACACACATATCAGTCCCTTCTTCAAAGAATCACTGAATACCACAAAAAGTTCTTCACTTGTGGGTAAAGTGAGCATGGGCACAGTGATAAGCCTCCTTTTAAACTCCTTGAAGCTTTCTTGGCATTCATCACTCCAAGAAAACTTTACTCCCTTTCGAGTTATCTTGGTAAGAGGGTTGGAAAATCGTGAGAAATTTCTCACAAATCATCGATAATATCCAGCTACCCCAAAAAGCTACAGATATCTATTACCAATGTTGGCCTTGGAAATCCGTCTATTTCAGTGGTCTTGGAGGGATCCACAGATATCCCATTACTTATGATGATATGTCCTAATAATGATACCTCCTTCAACTAGAACTCACAATTGATGTACTTTTCATAGAGATTCTCCTTCCGCAAGGTCTCTAGTATAGTCCTTAGATGCTCCTCATGATCCTACTTGGTTTTGGAATATATTAGAATATCATCTATAAATACTACCAAAAAAATTTCAAGGTAATATCTAAAGACTCTATTCATCAAGTCCATGAAGATTTCTAGATCATTATTGAGTCCAAGAGTCATTACTATAAATTCATAGTGCCCGTATCTTTCACGAAAAGTAGTATTGGGGATATCTTCCTTCTTCACCCTTAATTGATAATATCTCGACCACAAATCCACCTTGGAGAAGTATTGTGCTCCACTCAGCTGATCGAACAATTCATCAATTCATGGTAGAGTATACTTGTTCTTTATCGTGATTTTTTTAAGCTCACAATAATCAATGAAAAGGCACATTGATCCATCCTTCTTCTTGAAAAATAGGACTGTTTCACCCCATGATGAAGCACTTGGGCATATAAAACATTTATAAATAATCTCCTATAGTTGTTTCTTTAACTCCTCAAGCTCCACAACAGCCATTCAATATGGAGTCTTGGATATTGGTAACACCCCAGGTATGGGATCAATTGAGAATTCAACATCTCTTCTAGGAGGAAGACCGGGCAATTCCTCAGGAAACACTTCAGCAAATTTACCCACAATAGGCATGTCTTCAAGGATGGTTTCTTCCTTGGACTCAATCATCTGAGCCAGATACATGTTCTCAAAGGGCAGTAATATCCATGCTTGAGATGATGGAGCTAAAGAATATTTATTTTCCTCCTTGCACTTGAATAGAATTGGGGGTCTATTCTCCATATGGAGAGTGATTTCCCTCTCACGGAAATTTATGTTGGGTCTATATAAGGAAAGCCAATCCATGCTGAGAATTGCATCAAATTCCACCAGAGGGAGTATTACAAGGTTTGTCAGGAAGTTTATTCCACAGATTATGATAGGGGAGGAGTTATATTCATGGGATGCAATGATTGCCCCATTTTCCATACTCACCGGCATCTTTACTTCTATGATTTGTGGTGGTGCTCGGATTGGTATACTAAACTTTCGGGATATAAAAGAATGCGTAGAACTAGTATCAAAACGTACATTTTCTATTCTTGAATGAATAACTAGCATGCCTTTAACCACATCATTTTTGGGGTTCACTTCGGTGGTAGTGATAGAAAAAGATCACCCCTACTGCCTCAGAGGTTATTGGTTTCCTCCAAAAATCCTTGGCTTAGGGCACTAATTTTCAAAGTGCCCCGATTCTTTGCAGTTGAAGTAATGAACAATGCGCTGAGAGTCGAACAGAGCATTCCTATCTTCTGTCACAGCCATGGGTTTTTCTTGTCGACAATTAATATCCAAGTGACCTTCTCTTCAACAACTAAAGCATTTCTTCATCCCCTTCAGGAAATTTCCGGTGTGCTTCCTTACACACCTTTGGTAAGTGGGGTGCTGTATTTTCTTAGCACCATTGGATTTATCCATAGGACCTCTAGAATTGAAGTCCAAATTACGCTTCTTATCCCCTTGATACCCCTGAGATTACTCGATCTCCATTTTGACTTTGAGGGCACATCATAAAATTTCCTCATAGCATTCGAAGTCACGGATTGCCAGGGCTTTCCTCAGGCTAGGTTTCAACCCACTAAATAAGTGGTCAACCTTGAATTCGGGGGTAATGACAAAGCTGTATGTGTATCACGCAAGCCTTGTGAATTTTTCCTTGTACACTCTGATGGATTTTTCGTCTTTCTGTTTGAGGGCAAGGAAGTCCCTTTCCATCTTAATTCAGAGGGTGTGCAGAAAATATTTATCGAAAAACATCTTCCTGAAATCCCTCCATTCCAATGCCTTGATCTCCTCCTCAAGATTTTTATTTTTTATCAATGTCCACCATTGATTGCCTTCACCCTCTATATGATAAGCATCCAAAATAACCTTTTATTGTTCTGAAAATTGAAGGATGGAGAAGATCCTTTCAATGGAATTGATCCATTGTTCAGCGATTGAGGGATCATATGATCCATTAAAAGTAGGAGGCCTTTGTCTCATGAAGCTATCGATGGTGACTTGTTCTTTCTTAGGGGGTTTGAACGTTCCTCTTGACCCATATTTCTATTCAAAACTTTATTTAACTGACATAGAAGCGTGAAACATTTCATGATTCCCGCTCCCATCGGATTGGGCATCTCATTAGAACAATCGTCATATTGATCTTCACATCAGTTGTTATCTCAGGTCCTCCTATTATCGGCCATTGGCTAGAATAAAAGGAAAGTTAGGGGTAACACATAAAGGGTAATCCAAGGACAGAAATGGATGACTTATAAATTACTTTTATTCCTTAACTTATGAATCTATAGGATTCAATCTATGTTATTCATGATCTACTTTCTAACATATATTCTTAGGGGAATTTTTTTAATTCCATTAATAAGGGTTCATACTAAGATTTTGAATTTACAAAAGCATATCCCCAGGTATTGTCATAAACAATAGTGAAGCAAGGCCCGTTGTCATATACCAGGATACCCTGAGTCAAGCCCAAAACTCCTTGTTGGGGTTATCACCCCAAGGTACATCTATGCCAGAGTCGCCTCTACCTGATCGTATCCAGACAGGGATGTATTTTCTTGATAAACCATTTACTCAATACTCACCAAAATTTAGGGATGTTTTTATTATACTTAGTCTTGTCTCTAAGGATTTAGTAGGGTTTTCTAATCCTAATCCCAAAAATAACTAAACATATCATCTGATACCAACTACGATAGCCCTGATCTTTATTACAAACTTAAACATGATTTATTACATAAACTTCTCTTGAAACAACATATAATATCAAGAGGTCTAGTGTCTTAGGGGCTTAGTATCATTACATAACAACTTAAAACATGAAATAAAACATATTTATTGAAAACTTCCTTTACATGACCACTACACTCCCTCGTACTTAGCATTGCATAGGATAACCTGAGGACATGCATAAGAAAAGGGTGAGCTATAAAGCCCAGTAAGGGGGTTAAAAAGGAATAACATGAAAGATACAATACATGTTAGGAAATAGGCATATCAATGGAGCATAATAAAAACATGAACATAAAGGCATGATATAACATGATTAACATAACCTGGAAATGTGGCAACCACATTTAACATGATTTTAGCATGATCCAAGGCTCATTGCACATGGAGCATGAATAAACCCTCATTGAAATTTAATTTCCATGATTAAACCCTCATTTCACTTGACATATCATGATACTAATCTTTACCCAATGCATTGGAGTGCTATCAGGGTGCACCCTTCTTAAAAAATTCATTTCATGCATAAGTGTGCCACATGGATCATATAACATGGATTCAATAAACATAATCATTTATTCCATGATAAAGGAATGTGGAATTCATAAATGAAACTCTATAATCAATAAGTAAATGTGCATAAAGTTGAATACCCTTGATAATGATATGGCATGGTATTCACTACATAATGACTTTGGCTTGGAAAATCATGGTGCAATTTCAGCAGCGTAACGGCGTGACATAAGAACTCATAAAATTGGTTGATTAGAGAGAATGGGGTTTCTCATAATATGTACATGTAATGGATAGTAAGGGGGCCATATATAAAAATTCTCCAACATGAGTAATGTAATTTTAGGTTCATAATACAAAATAATTGCTTGAATGTAAATGGAGAGAGAGAAATTTCTTACAGAATTCCGGCATGGTAATGGGTATACATGGAAGACATATATGAGACAGAAAGGGGTCTATCATCATTCATAAATAGAGAGGGAAATATGGGGTAGGTTTGAAATCATACCCCAACATTTATAATTAAAAATAAAAGGGGATAACAATATTAAGAAACTTGGACAAAAATGAGAAAAGAGGAAATCTCGTACTTGGAAGTGTGTCCCAAAGGCTTGAGAGAGGCTTGAGAGAGGCTTCTTGGGAGGATGGGGCGCCTTGGGAGGATTATAGAGAGAGTAGGTAATAGGTTGGATGAACTCTAAAGGCTTTGAGTGAAGAGGAAGTGGGATCTTGGGTGGGTTTATATAGGAAAGGAGAGGGAATTCTTTATTATTTGGGTTTGGGTCACCACACATTAAACTAATCAATACCACAAACTAGCTCTTGGGTTGTGCCCATGGTTTTTCCCAAAGGGGAGTAGAAAAAAATATTTTATAAGGCCAATATCCTAACTTCTTAAAATATTAGGTTTGCTTATGTGGAGGTGAGTCACACTCTCAAGGAAATTCAGTTAAAAAGTGAACATGTTTTATATCTCTTGGAGGGTCCACTAAAGTTTTGTAAAATAAATCAAACAAACCTAAAATCACATTATTTTAATTATAAAACATATATTGGAAGAACATATCATTTATAGTATTTTATTACATCACTATTGGGTCATTATTATGTCATAAAACACATTATATATTTAAACGGTATTTAATTTTTACCCAAAAATTTGACTGTCTCAGAAATTTATGAAAAAATCACCGTTGGATAATTGCAACATCCTGATTCCAAAAATAATATTAATTTTATCTAAATAATTTTCTATATATGTGAATTATTACTTTTAAAATAAAAACCTACATTTATCGAAAATTCATGGGTTTTGACATAAACGGATTTCAAACCTTAATAAAATTTACAATAAAATTATATGATCATTTATATTTAATAAAAATTAATTTAATAATAATATTTTATTAAAATATTTTTTAATTCAAAAAAATCCATTAATTCTTCAAAATAAATTTCTTAGTTGAATATTAACTAAAAATACTATTTTCACTTTAAAAACAATTTACAAAGTAACAATAATAAAATGTATATATATTCATTATTATATACAAAAATAAAGCACATAATAATAGTGTTATGGTCTTGTTACATAACCCCTTATAAAACCCACATAAGACCAAAGGGTAAGGTGTGCGATGGTGACAGACTCTTGGGTTGGCTCGGATAACATTGCTCGGGTTGTAATCTCTATCAACTTCCACTTCTCTCATAGGCGGTTCCGTTTGAGCTTAACTTGTTGAAGCTCGGCTTGGGATTGGTCAAGAGAGAAACCCAATGGTTCCACCTACTTTATGATCTTTGATAAATGGGCTTCATATGAGGCAAGTATATTGGATGAGGACATCGCTTCCTTTTTCTGAGTAAATTGGATTTTTTTAAAGCCCTATATTTATACAAATCATGTGATCATTGTTCAATGGCTATATTAGCAACGGTCAAAATTCTTAATGGTATTTTGAAATCCAAAAATATAAAACCAAAGAATTTCAAATTTTATATAAACATTTAATTAGATCAAGGGTAATTTTCATTAATGAATGTTTGGGTCATTACATGAAGACTACTTCAAAGTGTTAAAAAAGAGGCTTATAACCACGCTAGTACTCACACTTCCAATAAATGGTGAGATCTTTATAGCATAAATAGATGCTTCAAAGAATGGATTAGGTGGTTTACTAATTCAAAATGATAAATCGATAGCTTATATCTCAAGGAAGTTGAAAACTCGTGAGAAAATCTATCCCACGCATGATTTTGAGTTAGTAGCGGTGATCTTCATATTGAAAATCTGGCAGCAATATCTCTATGGGGAAAAGTGTGAAATATATACTAATAATAAGATCCTAAAATATATATTCACACAGAAGGAGATTAGTATGAACCAGAAAATATGGTTACAGCTCATCAAGTATTATGACTTCTCAATCCACTACCATCCTGGTAAGGCAAATTATGTAGTTGATGCTCTAAGTAGAAATGATCATGTGGAATTATGAATGATGAGAATTGAGAAGGATACAATATACTTAGATTTGAAAAAGATGTAGATACTAATCATTAATGAAGGAAAATAATCAATCCATTCTCAAATGATTTCTCAACTATCCCTGATGAAGAAAAGAAAGCATGCTCAAAAAATGATGTGGAAATTCAGAAGATGGTGGAAGCCATAAGCAAGGGGAAATCCTTAGAGTTCAAAATTGATGAGGAAGGAGTTGTAAGATTTAGGTCATGAATATGTGTACCATATAATTCGGAGATAAAGAAAGCAATTATGAATGACACACAAATCTCAACCTTCTTTATTCACCCATGGAGCACCAAGATGTATTGAGATCTCTGAGAGAATTATTGGTGGGACAATATGAAGAAGGAGATCTAAAAATATACATCAATGTTTTAGGTAAGTCAGTAAGTGAAGACTGAAAGAAAAAAGTATAAGGGGATGATGCAACCATTACACATACTGACATGGAAATGGTAAAACATCACCATGGACTTTGTCACTAACCTTCCAAAGACATCTAGAGGAAATAATGAAATATGGGTTATTGTGGATCATCTCACAAATACATCTCACTTTATCACAATTTGAGAGGACTTCTCACTGGATTAACTTGCACGGATATACATCAAATAAGTAGTAAGGCTACATGGAGTACCATTATCGATTATATTTAATAAATATTTGAGATTCAACTCCAAGTTTTAGAAAAGTCTCCAATATTATTTTAAAAATGAGATGAACTTAAGTACGTCTTATCATCCTCAAACTGATGGCCAATCAAAGAGGACTATTCAGACACTAGAATACATATTGAGATCATGTTCTATAGACTTTAAAGGAGGATGGGACCAACATCTACCTATGGTCAAGTACTCTTACAGCAACAGTTTCCACTTAAGCATCCAAATGTCTCTATATTAATCCCTTTATAGGAAAAGACGCATAACACGGGCATATTGGGATGAGGTTGGTGAACTCAAGCTGCTAGGACTTGAAATGATTAAATAAATTGTAGAGAAGGTGAATAACATTCAACAGTAAATCAAGGCAGCCCAAATTTTATAGAAGATCTATATAGAAAATCATTGATGGGATCTAGACTTTGAGTTTGGATACATGTTATTCCTCCACATATCTCGATGGAATAGAATCATGAGATTTGGGAAGAAAGGAAGTTGATCCCCAAGTACATCAGCCCCTTTGAGATTCTTGATTGTGTCATAGTTGTGTCCTATTGACTAGAACTTTCACCTGTCATGTCTCAAGTACATGATGTATTCCACATATCCCTCTTGAAAAAGTACATACCATTTCCCTCACATGTACTGAATCTAGAGGTGGTACAGTTGTAAAATGGTCTCTCTTTCGAGGAGTAGTCAGTGAACATCTTGGAACATAGAGATAAAGTTATATGCAATAATACTACTCACCTAGTCAAAGTATTATGGTGGAACCATAGGTATGAAGATGAAACATGGGAACCAGTGGAAGCAATGAAGGATAAGTACCTTCACTTGTTTTCACCATAGTATATTAAATGAAATTTCGAGGGTGAAATTTTATAAGGGGGAAGAATGTAATAACCCAAAATTTTATTAAGGGAAAATCCCTTCTTATAATTATTCCATATAGTATAAATCACATAGATAACATGATACAACCTTTATAAATGAATAATTAATATAATAAGAGGTATTTCTAGAAGTTAAGGAACCTATACCAATAGAATAGTAACTTAACCTTTGGAATAGTAATATGACCATTAGGAATAGTAATCCGACCAATATAATAGTAACCTCATATATGAAAGTATAAATAAAATTTAGATATCATATGAATGAAAATATGATATATTTATATTGTAGTTTAAGTAATTAAATGTCTTTTAAATGAAAAATTAAGTGTTGGAATTTTTATAAAACATAAACGTTTATTTATAATTTTATAATTAATATAATAATTTAAAAGAAAATTTATTTTCCTTAAATTGGTTCATAAATTAATATTTTGTTTTCTTATTATTATAATATAATTTTATGAGACCTTAAATAATTTTTCAAAGTGTCATAAAATGAGTTATAATTTTAAAATCGGTAATTTTCAAGTAAATGATGATTTTATTTAAAAATAAAATTTTCCATATTTAGAAAATTATTTTGATAAAATATGGTTTATTTTTAAATTCTACATGTTTATAAAATTTTAGGGTGTATTTTTGGGATTTTTCAAATATAGTTGAATTTTTTGTGAATAGTGAAATACGGTAATTTACGGTACTTAACAAATACATTAATTATTGAGTCATAGTTGATGTATGGATGATGTGAATCCATATTCTAAAAATAACCTTAATTATTTTAATATATTTAGTGATAATGTTCAAACTATTCATAGTCTTGATCCAAAATAATAAACTAATGAATAAAATAATCAAAAACACCTCTCTCCTCCACTATAAATACGAACCCTTCTCCTCACACCTCTAAAGCCTTCATGGTTTTCCAATTTCTTCCCAATAATATTCTCAAGACCCTCCCCCACTTCTAGGATCCTTTTTCCTCAGAAAAATACTAAAACCAATCTCCCTAAGGAGGTTCTCAATGAGAAGAATTCAAGAGGTAAAATCTTATTTGTTTTGTTTTAATTTATTTTCATTTACTTTTCTTTTATTATTCTCTCCTCATATACCCTTTTACAAGTGTAATGATAACTCAAATATCTTATATATACTATAATTTTATTATGTTAATGTAATAATCTATCATCAAACCTCTTCTCCTCTCCCTTTTATTCTAAAAATGGAAACATCGTCTGTGAGATGTTGTTTTATCACCTTCAAGGATGACAAGTTTTTATTTTCCTTTACTTCCTTCAAGGATGGTCTTAAAACCATTATAATTGTTGAAAATTATTTTAAAATGTATCTTATAACACTTTTTATGTTCTATAACAAACTTATATATATAATATTAAATA
Organism: Viscum album; assembly: GCA_963277665.1. Classification (NCBI taxonomy): domain Eukaryota; kingdom Viridiplantae; phylum Streptophyta; class Magnoliopsida; order Santalales; family Viscaceae; genus Viscum; species Viscum album. Next base: position 918,967,834 of record OY728123.1, on the reverse strand, counting down.
ATAAAACAAAAAAAGTTTGTTGTGATCGAAAGCCTCCAAAATTAATCTAAACGGTTATCATTAAAATTTTATCTAATGAATCATCCTAATATCTGGAAAAAAATAATATATAATACCATTTAAAAAAAATAATTTCATTAAAAACAAATAACTTCAATTATGTACAATTATCCTCATTTTACGTGATCTTCTATACATGTGTACAAGTGAACCAATCATGAAAACCAAGAAAATGAACACTCTCGGGCGATGAAATTAAAAACACTATAACTCAAAAAATATCCATAAATGAACTTAATAAAATTATAATGAATAAAATACATGTATAATAGGTTATATATTTATTAATTAATGAATAAAATTTTATTATCCAGGATATTAAAGTGAAGAAATCATTCAGACATAACGTAAGGGGATTCTCGAACCCAACTCTCTTTCTTAGGGTTTTCACACTTTAACTCCATTTTTAGTATGGATGTTCCTTTAATGTTCCTTAAATATAATTTCTTTATCCTTACATTTTATTTTCTAAGCTATACATGTTTACAATCTGATTTTATGACAAATTCAAAAAAAAATCCAAAAGAACTCTTCTTTCTAAAAATGTACCTTTTACTTATCTTAAGATTGTTTCTTCCTCACTCAATATTGATGATTCTTATACCAAGTATGATATTACCTTTTTATTTTGGGAACCCAGAATTTTATTCATGAATGTATGCTTTATTAATTAAAACCCATTCATTTTCATGGGTTAATTTATAGTTAATATTGATATAAATTCTATGTGGTATGTATGATTATCTAAATGTTATGATGTGACATGTGCGCCTGAAATTATATAGCTCTTTAATTCATTGGTTAATGTGATTTATCTCATGATATAAGGTGTAATATGTATGGACATGATGCTATTATTTTTCACAATGATTATTTTATAATTATGAACATTTTTTATTCCTGAACATGATGCTAGATTTTTTTACAACGATGTGTGGTATTTAACCATTAAGACATGATGTTTCATTTTTATGAATTTACACATTCAATGAATTTATCTAATACTTACTCTCATGATTATAATGATAATATTATGCTTATTTTATGATTATTTTTATTATGATCACCCCATGTTATATTGATTCATGTTCTTATCTATCCTCTCACTGGGATTTTAGATCACCCCTTACTTTGATGTATATCATCAGGTGATTACTTGTACTATGGAGAAAACAATGGCCACTGAAAATAAAGAGAAGAATGAATTAAATAAATTTTATGTTTTATTATGTAAATGTTATGTTTGGTCCTAATTTTACCAAGACACTAAACCTTTGGATCCTAGTTTTTTAACAAAATTATATATTTTATCTTTAAAATGATGTAATAGTAATTTAAGAAAAATAAAGGTCATTATATCTTTCTTTCCCTTAAAATCGTGAGCATGGTGGCCCTTCTTTCCACACTTGTAGAAAACTCTCATTCCCTTCACGCAAGTACCAAAGTGTTTCTTTCCAAAATTATCACTTGAAGATCCTTTTTTCCTTCTTCCCTTTATGAATACGTATCTCTACCATCCTCTTCTTCTCTTACTTCCCTTCAAAGATAAAATACTGGTATAATTTTTTCTCTATCTTTATACCACATGATACTTTGTCCTAGTATGATAGGAAAATTTGGGATACTATTTCCCTTTGAAGAATTATCTTAATATTGTCAAATAAATGGTCAATCTAACACTTTGGATTACATATGTAGTCTATAGAATTACTTTCTAAACTTTTTAAGTTTGATTCATAGTTAGAAACATTTTCATCTTCATTTTGTCTTAAACTAAACAAATTTTCTCTCCATATTCTCTCATTGATCTCTAGGAAAATAATTTTACAAGAAGTGTACCCTAAAATCCTTCCATTCCATTTTTGTTATTTATTCATCATCCTTAGTGTTTTGAATCAATGAACACCATTGATCTGCATCTCTTGATAGATGATAAATTGTCATGAAAACATTCTCCCTTTCATTTCTTCCAAAACCAAGAAATGTCTTATCTATAGAACTTATCCATTTCTCTGCTACAAATTTAATTGTAGTCCTATTAAATTATGGAGGTTACTGATGCATGATGTGTTCTAACATTGTTACACTATGTGGTAGATCAACAGGATGCTCTATATGGGAAGTTTATTTCTCATAACTTTAGTTGGCTTCCCCAATATGGTTATAATTTGATCAGTTCCAGTTGTAGCACCAAATCCATCGTCATTATATTTACTTAGAAGGAAATACCTATATGGAGTACGTGCATTGATTCGATTTACATTCCTTCCACTGGGTTCCATTTCTAAAAAATTGCACAACATTATGAAACATATTGTATAATCCAAAAACTAGTGAAATACTTAACATAAATAGAAAAATTTATTCATAGATAATATCATAACCATAAAAATGGTTTCTTTGGGAAAGTCTTCAAATCATAAAATTATTTTTGAATACTTCATAAGGGTTTATAAATAAAATGATAATTATCTAAATCATATCCCCAGGGAGTGTCAAGAGAGGTGTGTAGTAAGGCATGCTGACATGTATTAGGTAATGTTTGAGTCAATATTGATGTTCCTTTTTTGAAGTTATTACCCCTAGGTACATCTATTCCAGAACCACATTCACTTGTAATATCTATATAGGTATGTATTTCTAGGTAAACCATATAATCTCTTCGTCACCAAAACTTTAGGATGCTTAACTATAATTATACTTAAATTCAATCTTAGGGCTATGCTATCTAATCTATGTTTTCCTAAATCTAGTTCCCAAGGTTTCTAATAAAATTCCTCTAATACCAACTATAAAGACCCTAACCCTAGTAGCCCAGATTCAGTGGTTACATTATTACATTGGTATAAGACATAAGGAATCACAACATGAAGGACGGAATAGTTTAGTTGTTTTGGTAAACCATATATATACATGAAATTCATATTACAATTGAAAATATATAACACACAAAGTTTTTTCTTTGATAATTCCATATTTCTCCTTAGCGTATCCCTCCATATCAATCATAAAACACTTCCTAGTATCCAGGAAAATAAAACATAAGGGGTGATCTCAAATTCTTAGTAATGGTATGAGTACAGTGGTAGATATGAATAAATAAAGAATAATCAATATGTTAAGGTAAATAACTGAAACACATTCCATTTAATAAATAAATTGAACATAATATGGCGGGAATAAATAATGACCAAATATTTATATATACATAATCACATGAGATTGAAACTTTTTCATGGATATTATAAATAATAAAAAACCACTTAGACATCAATAGATAATCTCATAATGAGGGAATGAATAATTCTTGAGATCATAACCATACTATCAAGGCATCATGACAAGACATCTTACACAACTAGGTAAGGCCTTGGCCAAAATCCCAAGCTAGTTTGTCTCATGAGACCTATCAATGCATTAAGGTTCTATAGCAGGCATCATCCATCACTTATTAAATCCAAATCATTTATAATATGAAAGGGGTGAAACTTAATCAATATAAACATTCATATTGAAAAACTAGCATATGAAATGTTAACAATTACCCTAATCAATAAACATAATCATAAACCTTCTATAGTAATAGGAATGGTATCAAACTAGGAAATCCATAGTCAAACTATCTTAAACCATACAGAATAATAATAATTGTGGTATCATTACAAAATATTCCCAAGGGATCATAAGTAAAATGAGGTTTTTGATCATTTATGAATCAAAATACCATAAAAATATCATTAAAACATTCTTGAGGAAAATAACCTTTTTTACTTTGAAAATATTTTTAAAACTAAAAGTTAAAAAAATGTTTTGAAAATAATTTTCTTTGAAAAAATACTTTCAAGATTATAAATTATTCTTTGAAACATTGAGAGGTCATAACAGTGGGAAATTTTTTTCATGTTGTACACATTAAAACAAATATTCCTTTCAAATTTTTGGTAAAATCTAGATGAAAATTATTTGGAAAATGACATGAAAATTCCTTAAAAATATTTTATAAAAATAAAAACATGGGTAAAATTTATTTAATAAATTATTTTTATGATGATAAAATAATTTTTGAAAACATTTTTAGAAAACATATTTTGGGAAGAAAAATTATTTTCGATCAAAGAGAGAAATGAAGTTGGATTTTATTAAAACTATTTTCTAAATAATTTTAATTAATAAAGATATTATTATGGTAATATTACTTGAAAAAATCATGAACAAACATAGGATAGGAAAATATATTTATTTTAATATATAAATATCAAATAATTCCCCAAATAGAGACTTAAGAAATCTCGAATAATAATGAGACTTTGAAATAAACTCTTACCAATTTGATAACTTTTGAATCATATGCCTCATTAAAGAAAAAAAAATATAATTAAACTTTAAATAATATTAAGATAAATATATTAATTATATAACATATGAAAAGGGGTATTATAAACACCAAAAAAAGTACTCAGTGTTGAATACATCATATATATCATAAAAGTAAAAATGAGATGAGAAACTCTTACAGCTTCTTCAACTTCCTTTATACATGTATGAACCTCATGTATAATAAATATAACTTTATTATAAATATATTATATAAATATACTCATATATATTATACCATATATTATTTACTTATAGTCTTTTTTTCTCAATCTTATTAACAATTATTTTGAAAAATCAATGTTTCATGTGATAATTGTTTCATTTTTCATGTATGTTTTGGCTCATCAATTTTGATACTTTTAATTTGATCATATTTAAATCATATCTAGAATTTCAACCATAATATAAATATCATATATATTCATTATATCTTTATTTATAATAATCTATAAAATTTATAGAGAGAAAATGGATTACACTGTTAATGGGGATGATAGGTTGTACTTACACATGAACTCTATTTCCATTTTCTAAATGAATGGAATGAAAGAAAAATAATGTTGAGAAATTATTGTTTTCAACAATACATTATTTTAATATTACAGTAATATTGTTGAGAACAATACTCTATCTCTTTATGATGATTTTTCTGCTCACAAATACCCTTATTTGTGATTTTAATGATTTTTCTTTAAGTATATTTCAGGAAATTTATATTCCTTATATTTTTATTTCTGGAGAAATATTAAAGTGTTTAATACGCACAAAATATTTGGCAACATGTTTGGAAATCGTTTTAGAATGTTCTGGAAACACTATTCATGTTCTATGTGTTCGGAAATCATTTTAGCGTGTTTTGGAAACATTGTTCATACCCTACGTTGAGGAGCGTAGCGTGAGGATGAAAACTATCGCTTACGGGTTATCAGAAAGGTATGGTTAAACAACCATACATTATCAGAAAATTATGGAAGAAGAACCTTACGTTTGGAAGGAACCTTACGTTTTGGATATCAGAAAAGTATGGAAGAAGAACTCTGCGTTAGTATGGAATGTTATGTTTGTTTCTCAAAAGTATGGTTCATCAACCTTACTTTTGTAAACAATCTTATGTTGTATCAAAAAGTATGGATCATGTACCTTATGCTTAGAAGCAATGAAAAGTATGGATCATATACTGTACATTTGAGAGTTGAAGAAAAAAGTATGGATGACCAACCTTACGTTTATGATCAACCTTACATTTGAGATCAACCTTACGTTTGAGATCAACCTTACATTTTTAACCTTATGTTCATAGAATGTATGCTATGCAGTTCAAACCTACGTTTGGCATCAGATATTTAAATTACGTCTTTATTAAAACAATGGTATTTATGTAGATTATTAGACTGATTTCAAGACAGATTAAAAGCCTAAATTTCAAGGTCATCTTTGACTGATTCAAAGCCATTTATTTATGATTTAAAGGATCAATTTTAGAGGAGCTTTTCATGCTGAATTTGTAGTGGAGTTACAACTACTCTATTATTAAAACTTTTGAATATTGTGATTCTAAAGGCAAAATTTGTGGATCTAAATTTAAAAGGATAATTCTCATCTTTATTCTATATATACCTGTATTATTTTGAATCACAGATACAGAGGTGAATCATTGAAAAGAATAAAAATTTATATCAAGATCTTGAGTTTTTCACTGCTATAATTTACAGAGACAATCGAGACTTACAAATCTGCCATTACGAAGAGCGACAAAGCTCTGTTTTCTGAAGAAGAAGAAACTAAATTGAAGATTCACCAATTCTACATCAAACATCTTTTGTGAATCAACTATTGTTAAAGTTTCAAATTATATTTCAATATCTACTACAACCGGATCGAATCAGAACTACTTCTACCAGAATAATATATTTTTTTAAGATGATGATTCATCTACTGTTAGTTGCGTGTTTCTACAACTATGAAAGACAATTGGAAAGTATTTTCAAACAAATACTCTTTTCATTTTGAGTGACTGAATTCTCCTATTGAGTTGTGTGTTAGGTTATGTGTATGAACCAAAAGGATTTTTTTATCCTTAAAGTTGTAAAGGTGTCAACTTCCTGCACTCAGCTTTGGAACGGTCTGTTGATAAGAGGACCATATAGTGAAAATCACCAAGCTCGTGGAGTAGAGCTTTAGTGGAGTGGACTAGGGGTCTTCTGTTCCCCGAACCACTATATAATGTGTGCCATTTTCTATTTATTTTCCACTAATTAATCATTATGATAAAGTTAAAAGGATAGATCACGATCTTACAAAGAAATTGTAAAAGACGCAATTGACCCCCCCTCTTGTGTATATTTGGTATAACCTAATCCAACAATTGGTATCAGATGTAGTTCTTTTGGTAAATCTATAACAAGATGAAAGTTTTTTTTTTTGACTATACTTTAGCACAATGGTTGATACACGAGAGGGTATGCCAATTGTAACATCCCAAGGTTTTCTAAAAATAAATTGAAAATTCTTGAAATTTTGTTTAAGGTATATATTTATAAGTATCCTTTAAACATAATTTTATTTCTTCTATGTTTTGAATTTCAAGAAACTGTCATCTACAATTGTGTTCAGTATGTTATTTAGAGTCTGATAGAACAAACTTGTTTTTTTGGTGAATAGTAACATGCCCTTATGAATAGTAATATGAATAGTAATATGACCTCATGAATAGTAAATAATATTATTATTTTATTTTCCCATGGAAATAGGATAATGGGATCTTAATTAATTTTCCAATGTCACATAAAACTAATTGCACTTCAATGTTGTTATTTTTCGAATTAACTGTGACCTTATTTAAAAATTAAATTAATAATATTTAGAAAATTATTTTTGAAAAATGGAGTTCATTTTTGAATTTTACACATCGAAAAATGGTTGGGGTAAATTTTTGGTATTTTTCTGAAACTCTTGAATTTTTGGTGAATAGTGAAATACGGTAAAATACTGTATAATCAATTTATCAGTAAAAATGCACTATTTATGACATCATAAGTGATGCAAGGCCACTTGATTCTAACTCACTTTATATTTTCACTAATTAAGGACACTTTATTTGAGATTATTCATAGTCTTGATAAAAATATTATAATAATAATTAAAATAATCTAAAATACCTCCCCTCCTCCACTATAAATATCACCCTCACTCTCCTCTTCCTCCCACACCTCTCAAGCCTTGAGAATTGTCTAAATTCTACCAAATTCCCTCCCCAATCTTCTTCCCCACGTCCTAGAGCTGCGGGTCTCACCAAAAGACCAAAATCAAATCCCTTAAGAAGGATCTCAAGGAGAAGAGATCAAGAGGTAAACAACCTCTTTTATTTTCTTTCTTTTCTTCCATTTTATGTTATTCTCTTCCTTTCCCTTTGTCTTTTGTTGGGATATTTCATTAAATATTTCCCCTTACTGTCCAAAGTTTGTATGATGATGAGATATTCCATTCCTCTCATCAATCTTGTTTTTATGAAATTTTAAGAGATGTCGTTAGGCTGCCGAATTTTTGTAAGAAATTTCTCATGTTTTCTTCATTTCATGATTCCTTTCTTTTCTTTCTTCACCCCCTCTTATCCAAGAGGCATGAAATCTCTAGAATCATGTATATTCTGGATGTTTTCGTGTTTATGGAAAATTAAAAATCATTATTCCTCTCCTCTATCAATTATTTAAAGAATCAAAAAAAACATTGTCCATTTGTGTCGAATTACCGATATCGTGGACGATGTATTTTCAATTTCCATTAATTCTTTCAAGTCTGGTTGTGAAACCATTTATATGGTTGAACCAGGTTATAAGATATGTTTTATGACTCATATAAGGTTCTGGAATTCTTTTGTACTCATGATTCAAATTTATAAGACTAAATGAAGTTGTAATTATCAAAGAACCACTTAAATGATCTAAACAAACATAATTAATGTTTTAACTTATTAATAATCATCATATAAAGCATCAAAGTGATAAATGGTATAAATTATGGTACTTTAAATATGTAGATACTACTCCATTCCAATTCTGGAGTTTCACTTCCAATCAACAAGAACGATTCATCATGAACCGATCGTGAAAATCACAAAAGAACTCACCCAAAATAATGCAAGGAACAAAATACTAACAATTAAGGGGTGAAATGAGGTTATGAAATGACCATATAAGATGTTATAAACATGAACATGTTTCTGTAAAATACTAATAACACTCTTTTAACCATTATATATGAGGTTTAAACAATTTTGAAGTAAGACAAGCCCAAGGTAAGGGAATTCTTAACCCGATTTCCATTCTTTGGGTTAACATTCTACTTTATAATTTATGTGCTATTTAAATTGTTTGTGTGATGGGTTTTTTTTATATTATGTTTTATTATGTGTATTTACAGAGTATATACATATTACATCCACTCTATTAATCCTCACTTCAAGTATATGATGTTTATAAGGGACTTTTCTTCTAAAATCCTCTTTTAAAATTCTATTTTATAAGATTCAAAGGCAATGTTTTTATGCTATTGTTTATGTTGTATGATTATGTTTTGGTTATTGGGAATTTTTTATGATGAAGGGTGGGACCTATATTTCCCTCCAATGCATTGGGTATGAGTAAGTTGGAGGTCGGCCGTATGGTTACTCCAAGTGTAACTGTGATGGTTACACAAAGTAAGGTAGCCGTGAGGGTTACAAATTTTAAGGTAGCCAAGATGGTTACAAGATTATGTAAGTAATGACCCAATATACCTCTATGATTATAATTATGTTTGTGTGGATCTTGTGTAAATCTCATGTTACTCTAAGTAAGATTTTATGGGTGGAAAGCATGTCTTTTGAAAATGTTTTCATACGTCATGCGTATTCATGGACTAATATGATTTTTCCTTCTTTTTCATACCTTACTGAGCTTTTCTGCTCATCCCAAGTTTTTAAATGATTTTTCACAGGTTAATGATGAGTAATACAAGGAAGGAAGACATGTTAAATGTTGAAGAATTGTCAAGGAGTCTTGTTTTATGTTTTAATGTTTTATATTCTGAGGAAAATGGAAACTGATTTTATGGTATCCACTATGTAACAATGTGTAATGTTATGAATGTTTTGTCTTAATTCTCTAAAGATATAAACTTGAAAAGATCCTCAATGTAAAATGAAGTGTTTTCTTGATTAAATTCAAGATTATTTATGAAATAAGTGTGGGTCCTTATAGTTGGTATCAGAGGATGGTTTAGATAACTTTAGGGGTTAAGGTGATGCTAATAGAATACCATAAATAATTTTCACTCTATGTTTAGTTTGTTATAGCATTTAAAGATTACCATGTTGCTTCATCTAAGAAATGTTTGTTTAGAATGGTTGTCCACAGAAGGAACATGGATGCTGAAGAGGATAGGCACCGACAGAATGACATCCTTCCTGATCAACAGCCCGGAATGGTAGGGATTGGAACCGAGAAGTTTGTGACAGTAATGGCTCAGCTAATGCAGGCAATAAATGGTGGTGTCATCCATTCAAGAGGACAAATAGAGGTACCCCAACGGAACATGACAGTGGTGGAACATTTTATGAGACAACGTCCTCCTGCATTCAATGGATCTTCTGACCCAGTGGCAGCAAAAGGATGGATTAAAGCCCTTGAAAAGATATTTGATGTTATGGGATATTCGGACAATCAAAAGGTAAGTCTTGCCATTGATCGTTTTGAAGTGGAAGCTGATCAGTGGTGGTCAATGGTAAGGAATATCAGGGGTAGAGAGGATTTTGATGCCTTAGTGTGGGATGAATTTAAAAGTCTTTTTCTTGAAAAATATTTTCCTAAGGTGGTGCGACTTAGAATGGAGAAACAATTCCTTGAATTGAAACAAAAGGAGGAAGATTCAGTGGCTATGTATGAGGCGAACTTCACCCGACTCGCGAGGTATTCTCCAAATCTTATTCTGGATCTCGATAGCAAAATCAACCGCTTTTACTCAGGATTGAAGCCAAGGTATCGAAGAGCGTTGGCCACCCGTGAATTCAAAAAGTTGCGAGAAACTTGTCCGATGTGCTGAGAGGGTAGAGATGGAGTTTGCTGACGATCACATGCAATTTGGAAACAAAGAGAAGAAGAGGTCCAATTGGAAAGCAATGGGTAAGAATCAACCAATGAAATCTGATGGTAAGAAAATACAGTTTCCAGTTTGTGAAAAGTGTGGCAAGAATCACCCTGGGGAATGTCTTATCAAAACTGGGAAGTGTTTTAAATGTGGTAAGTTTGGAAATATGGCCCGAGATTTCAATGAAAATGATCCAAAGACTAATCCTGATAAGAAAACTGTAAAGTGTTTTAAATGTGGTGAGATGGGTCACTATGCAAATGCCTGTCCAAAGACGGATCCAAATGATGCAAAGAAGCCAGACTACAAGCAGAAAGTTGTAGTAAGATCCTTTGTGACTACGTCAGCAGATGTTGGGCCATCCAATGAAGTTGTATCAGGTACTTTGTTTGTTCACTCATATTTTGCTAAAGTTTTGTTTGATACGGGGTCTACACATTCCTTCATCTCTGAGAAATTTTCTAGTAAATTGGAAATATCACGTCAATAAATGATACCCAAAATTATTGTTAAAACACCAGGGGAAATGTTATAGAAAAGAGGAATTATAATAATATTTCTATTGTGGTATGTGGAAAGACTTTACCTGCAAACCTTGTTGTTTTACCCTTAGTCGGGTTTGATGTTATTCAGGGTATGGACTGGCTTTCTGATTATCATGCTAAGATTGACTGTAGAGCTAAAGAAGTTGTTTTTCAGAAAGAGTTTCAGTTTGTATACAAGAATGAACCCATAAAATTGATAACATATCAAGAAGATGAGAAACTACTAAAATATGGAAATGAAAGTTATCTGGATCATATTGTTGAAAACAAGGGAACTATTCAAATTAATGATGTGTCAGTGGTAAATGAATACCTTGATGTTTTTCCTGAGGAGTTACCCAGTGTCATACCTAAATGAGAAGTCGAATTCACAATTGACTTAGTTCCTGATGCTAAGCCAATTTCCAAACCCCCATATCGTATGGCTCTAATAGAACTTCTTGAATTGAAAAATCAGTTGCAAGATTTGCTTGTCAAAGGATTCATTCGTCCCAGTACTTCACCATGGAGAGCCCCTGTTTTGTTTGTTAAAAATAAATATGGTTCCATGAGACTTTGCATTGATTATATAGCTTTGAATAACATCACTGTTAAAAACAAGTATCATTTGCCTCATATTGATGACTTGTTTGATTAGCTCCAGGGAGCTCAGTACTTTTCCAAGATTGAATTGAGATCCAGATACCATCAGCTGAAGGTGAAGGAGGATGACATCCCGAAAACAGTCTTTCGTACTAGATATGGGCATTATGAATTTGTTCTTATGCCATTTGGGTTAACTAATGCACCTGCTATATTCATGAATCTTATGAATAGAGTATTTCATGAGTTCTTGGATAAGTTTGTGGTTGTATTTATTGATGACATTCTGGTTTTTTCTAAAAATAAAGAGGAGCATGAAAAACATTTAAGGGTTGTTTTACAAACTTTAAAAGAAAAGAAACTATATAGAAAATTCAGCAAGTGTGATTTTTGGTTGCAACAGATTTCTTTTCTTGGGCACATTGTAAATAAGGATGGAATAACAGTTGATCCTGCCAAAACAAAAGTAGTTGATGAATGGCCAAGACCCACAAATGTTACAGAGATTCGTAGTTTTCTGGGCTTAGCAAGTTATTACCTATGCTTTGTTAAGAACTTTTCACGGTTATCTAGCCCAATAACTAAGTTAATACGGAAAGGGGTTAAATTTGTTTGGACAGAGGAATGTGATGTTTGTTTTCAGGAACTAAAGAAGAGATTGGTGAATGCTCCAGTTTTGGACTTACCTTCCCGAAATGGTGAGTTTGTCATCTATAGTGATGCTTCTTTGAAGTTAATTGGTTGTGTTTTGATACAGAATGATCAGGTAATTGCCTATGCTTCGAGACAACTTAAACCTTATGAGCTGAATTATCCCACACATGATTTGGAATTGGCATCTATGGTTTTTGCTTTGAAAATATGGAGGCATCATCTATACGGAACCAAATGCCAAATATATACTGACCATAAAATTCTTAAGTATATATTCACTCAGAAGGAATTAAACATGAGGCAGAGAAGATGGCTAGAACTGATAAAGGATTATGACTGCACGATTAATTACCATCCTGGAAAAGCAAACAAAGTAGCAGATGCCTTAAGTCAAAAAAATCATGCATCATTAACCATGATACGTTTGGAACGTGATCCCTTGATTAATGATTTGATAAATTTTGGCTTAGAAGTTGTTGGTGCAGGGAATATATCTGTTTTTTTTTCAGGTTTCCGTGTAGTCTTCGTTGTCAGACAGAATTATGAAAGCGCAGAGGGAAGACCGTGAGCTACAGAAAAAGGTAGAATTGGTTAAATTGGGTAAGTTTCCAGAATTTAATCTTGATAAAGATTGTGTTTTAAGGTTTGGAAAAAGGTTGTGTGTGCCTTGTGATTTCCAGCTGAAGAAATAATTGTTGTGTGAAGCTCATAGTTCTCCATTTTCTGTTCATCCTGGAAGTACTAAGATGTACAGAGACCTTCGGGAGTATTACTGGTGGAATGGGATGAAAAGAGATATTTCTGATTTTACAATGAAATGTTTGACATGTCAGCAGGTTAAAGCAGAGCGGCAGTTACCGAAGGGGATGCTTCAGCCTTTGCCAGTGCCAGAATGGAAATGGGAGAATATATCCATGGATTTTGTGGTGGGACTACCAAAGACTTCTTGAGGTAACAATGCGATATGGGTTATTGTTGATCGGCTAACAAAGTCTACTCAATTTATTTCTATTAGAGATACAATGACATTAGATCATCTTTCTCGATTGTACCTCAAAGAGATTGTCAGGTTACATGGAGTTCCTCTTTCCATTGTGTCTGACCGAGTTCCCAGGTTCACTTCTAAATTTTGGAAGGGACTTCAGAAGTCTTTGGGCACAGAGTTGAATTTCAGTACAGCTTTTCATCCTCAATCAGATGGGCAGTCAGAACGAACGATTCAAACTTTGGAGGATATTCTTCTAGATTGTTCAATGGACTATCAGGGAAGTTGGGATCAGCATCTTTCATTAGTTGAGTTTTCTTATAATAACAGTTTTCATTCCAGTATTCAGATGGCACCTTTTGAGGCCTTGTATGGAAAGCGGTGTCGGACTCCTGCGTTTTGGGATGAAGTCGGTGAAAGAAAGTTGATGGGTCCATAATTAGTAGAAGAAGTGGATGAGAAAGTGAGGATGATCCAGAAACACATAAGGACAGCTCAGAGCAGGCAGAAAAGTTATGCAGATAACAGAAGGAAAGACTTCTCTTTCAAGGTAGGTGACCATGTTTTCCTTAAAATATCTCCTTGGAAAAGTATGATGCGTTTCGGTAAGAAAGGGAAACTAAGTCCACAGTTCATCGGTCCTTTTGAAATCTTGGATAAAGTTGGAACAGTTGCATACCACGTAGCTTTGCCTCCGAGCTTATTTCAGTTACACAATGTTTTTCATGTTTCGATGTTGAGAAAGTATGTTCCGGATTCATCACATATCTTGAGGCCGGAAGCAGTTCAGCTGGCAGAGAACCTTTCTTATGAAGAAAAACTGGTTCAGATTCTTGATCGAAGAGAACAGGTATTACAGAATAAGGTAATCCACCAGGTAAAGGTTTTGTGGAGAAACCACATGGTTCAAGAAGCAACATGGGAGTCTAAAAATTCTATGAGGGAAAAATACCCTCAGTTGTTTAATAAGTAAATAAAATTGCGAGGACGCAATTTCAAGAAGGTGGGGATAATGTAACATCCCAAGGTTTTCTAAAAATAAATTGAAAATGCTTGAAATTTTGTTTAAGGTATATATTTATAAGTATCCTTTAAACATAATTTTATTTCTTCTATGTTTTGAATTTCAAGAAACTGTCATCTACAATTGTGTTCAGTATGTTATTTAGAGTCTGATGGAACAAACTTGTTTTTTTGGTGAATAGTAACATGCCCTTATGAATAGTAATATGAATAGTAATATGACCTCATGAATAGTAAATAATAATATTATTTTATTTTCCCATGGCAATAGGATAATAGGATCTTAATTAATTTTCCAATGTCACATAAAACTAATTGCACTTCAATGTTGTTATTTTTCGAATTAACTGTGACCTTATTTAAAAATTAAATTAATAATATTTAGAAAATTATTTTTGAAAAATGGAGTTCATTTTTGAATTTTACACATCGAAAAATGGTTGGGGTAAATTTTTTTTATTTTTCTGAAACTCTTGAATTTTCGGTGAATAGTGAAATACGGTAAAATACCGTATAATCAATTTATCAGTAAAAATGCACTATTTATGACATCATAAGTGATGCAAGGACACTTGCTTCGAACTCACTTGATATTTTCACTAATTAAGGCCACTTTATTTGATATTATTCATAGTCTTGATAAAAATATTATAATAATAATTAAAATAATCTAAAATACCTCCCCTCCTCCACTATAAATATCACCCTCACTCCCCTCTTCCCCCCACACCTCTCAAGCCTTGAGCATTGTCTAAATTCTGCCAAATTCCCTCCTCAATCTTCTTCCCCACGTCCTAGAGCTGCTGGTCTCACCAAAAGACAAAAATCAAAGCCCTTAAGAAGGATCTCAAGGAGAAGAGATCAAGAGGTAAACAACCTCTTTTATTTTCTTTCTTTTTTTCCATTTTATGTTATTCTCTTCCTTTCCCTTTGTCTTTTGTTGGGATATTTCATTAAATATTTCCCCTTACTGTCCAAAGTTTTTATGATGATGATATATTCCATTCCTCTCATCAATCTTGTTTTTATGAAATTTTAAGAGACGACGTTAGGCTGCCGAATTTTTGTAAGAAATTTCTCATGTTTTCTTCATTTCATGATTCCTTTCTCTTATTTCTTCACCCCCTCTTATCCAAGAGGCATGAAATCTCCAGAATCATGTATATTCTGGATGTTTTCATGTTTATGGAAAATTACAAATCATTATTCCTCTCCTATCACACTTATTTAAAGAATCAAAAAAAACATTGTCCATTTGTGTCGAATTACCGATATCGTGGACGATGTATTTTCAATTTCCATTAATTCTTTCAAGTCTGGTTGTGAAACCATTTATATGGTTGAACCAGGTTATAAGATATGTTTTATGACTCATATAAGGTTCTGGAATTCTTTTGTACTCATGATTCAAATTTATAAGACTAAATGAAGTTGTAATTATCAAAGAACCACTTAAATGATCTAAACAAACATAATTAATGTTTTAACTTATTAATCATCATCATATAAAGAATCAAAGTGATAAATGGTATAAATTATGGTATTGGAAATATGTAGATACTACTCCATTCCAATTCTGAAGTTTCACTTCCAATCAACAAGAACGATTCATCATGAACCGATCGTGAAAATCACAAAAGAACTCACCCAAAATAATGCAAGGAATAAAATACTAACAATTAAGGGGTGAAATGAGGTTATGAAATGACCATATAAGATGTTATAAACATGAAAATTTTTCTGCAAAATACTAATAACACTCTTTTAACCATTATACAGGAGGTTTAAACAATTTTAAAGTAAGACAAGCCCAAGGTAAGGGAATTCTTAACCCGATTTCCATTCTTTGGGTTAACATTCTACTTTATAATTTATGTGCTATTTAAATTGTTTTTGTGATGGGTTTTGTTTATATTATGTTTCATTATGTGTATTTACAGAGTATATACATATTACATCCACTCTATTAAGCCTCACTTCAAGTATATGATGTTTATAAGGGACTTTTCTTCTAAAATCCTCTTTTAAAATTCTATTTTATAAGATTCAAAGGCAATGTTTTTATGCTATTGTTTATGTTGTATGATTATGTTTTGGTTATTGGTAATTGTTTATGATGAAGGGTGGGACCTATATTTCCCTCCAATGCATTGGGTATGAGTAAGTTGGAGGTCGTCCGTATGGTTACTCCAAGTGTAACTGTGATGGTTACACAAAGTAAGGTAGCCGTGAGGGTTACAAATTTTAAGGTAGTCAAGATGGTTACAAGATTATGTAAGTAATGACCCAATATACCGCTATGATTATAATTATGTTTGTGTGGATCTTATGTAAACATCATGTTACGCTAAGTAATGTTTTATGGGTGGAAAGCATGTCTTTTGAAAATGTTTTCATACGTCATGCGTATTCATGGACTAATGTGATTTTTCCTTCTTTTTCATACCTTACTGAGCTTTTGTGCTCATCCCAAGTTTTTAAATGATTTTTCACAGGTTAATGATGAGTAATACAAGGAATGAAAACGTGTTAAATGTTGAAGAATTGTCAAGGAGTCTTGTTTTATGTTTTAATGTTTTATATTCTGAGGAAAATGGAAACTGATTTTATGGTATCCACTATGTAACAATGTGTAATGTTATGAATGTTTTGTCTTAATTATCTAAATCCCTAAACTTGAAAAGATCCTCAATGTAAAATGAAGTGTTTTATTGATTAAATTCAAGATTATGTATGAAATAAGTGCGGGTCCTTATACCAATGGTTTGAGCTCTTTACTTCAGTGGTGAAAATTATGGATGCTGGAAATCAAGAATGATCGTTTATTTAAAGAACCTTGGATAGAGAGTCTACTCGAAAATTATAAATCCCTATGTGATTCCAGATAAACCTGAAACATGGAGTACTGATATAGAAGCAGAATGCGACACAAACTCGAAAGCTATGAATGACATCATATGTGGTCTTGGACCAGATGAATTCAACAGAGTATCTCAGTGCCCGATGACTTATGAAATGTGGTAGATGATTACAGTTGCTTATGAAGGAACTGACAATGTCAGATAGATGAGGTATTCTACTATTAAACTAAAATTCAATACATTCAGGATGTTTGAAGGAGAAAGCATCACCCAAATGAATAGAAGGTTGATAGAAATTTTAAAAAATATAATTGCCTTGAGAGATCTGATCAAACAAGTTGATCAAGCCCTAAAAGTATTAAGAGTACTACCACCTAGGTGGAATGGAATTTTTGCTACTATCAGATAATCATATCCTGTAAAATATTTAATAATGAGAGAATTAATTAGAACTCTTATGATGTATGAGGCTGAGATGCAGGATGAAGAAAATGAGCATAATATTATGATCAAGAAAGAAGACACTGCTTTAAAAGTAAAATCCCAAAATAAAAACAGAAAGTTGAAGAATAAGGAAATAAAAGTAAAATTAGAAAGTTCTGATTCATCCAATTCAAATGTGGAACTGGCTCAGCTAGCCATAAAATTCAGTAAGTTTTATCGAAAGAAGAAAGGTTTTAGAAAGTCTTTAGAAAAGAAAGAAAAGGAAGTCAGATGCTATGAATGAAAAAAGATGGGTCATATCAGACCTGACTATCCTCAATTAAAGGAAGACAAGAAAAAGAAATACTTCAAGATAAATGACTATGAGAAGAAAGAGAAGAAGGAAATAAAAGCTACTTGGAGTGTATCTAAAGACTCCAGCATCTCATCAAATTCTGACTCAAAAAAAGAAGAATCAAATCTGAAATCCAATATGTGCTTTATGGAAGAAACTAATGAGGTAAAATCCTATTACTTATCTGACTCTAATTCAAGCTTCTCAAATGATAAACTTGTATCTTACTGCAATATTATTGAAAAGAAATATGATTCTTTATTTAAGAAACATAATTCATTGAAAAATATTCATACTAATGTTTTAGGAGAAAGAGACACTCTGCTAAAACAACATCAAGAGTTAATTGAAAAATATAACTCATCAAACACAAACTGTATAGATAATGAAACTAAAATAAAAACACTACAAATAGAAGTAGAAACGTACAAAAGCGCAACTCTTATTTTTAAAAAAGGATAAAATACACTAAATGAAATACTTGGAAAGAATGTGATTAAGAAGGAAAGTTATGGAATAGGTAGTAAAGGTGAGAAACCTAAACTATATAAGAACTATTTCATCCCAAGTACAAAAGGTAAAATTTTAAACTACTATGGAACAAAAGGTCACATGTCAAAAAAAATTATTTAAGGCAACCGAAAATAAGTGGGATTAAAAAATCCTTTGTTGAAAGTAGTTTATATGATTATATTGATTATAGAAAAAAAAAAGTAAGCCTTGATTCCCAGGTCTTTGTTAGCTAACACTACTGGACCCAACAGCATATGGGTACCAAAATAAATCCTTGTTTAAATTACATTACAAGAAGCAGTTCACAGAAGGAAAAATGAAATATGGTATATGGACAGTGTCTGATCTAAGCATATGAGTGGAAACTCATAAAATTTCATAACTCTAACTCAAAAGTATGGTGGTCTTGTCACATTTGGTGACAACACCAAAGGTAAAATTATTGGCATTGGAACTGTTGGAGATCCAGAAGCTATCTCAATTAATAAAGTACTATATGTACAAGGATTGAAACACAACCTAATAAGTATATATCAACTCTGTGATGATGGTTATGTTGTTTATTTTTCTAATTTTTTTTTTGTTTTCAAAGATAAATTTCTTAAATTTAGAGAACACAGAACTGATAATGTTTATACTCTATACTTAAATTCCTTGTGTAAAAAAAGTAAAATTCTTAACTACTATGATAAATGAATCATGGATCTGGCATAGGAGACTTGTACATTGTAATATATATTATTTACATAAGTTATCTAAGAAACAATTAGTTTCTGATTTTTCTAGTCTCAAATTTGAAAGTGATAGATTCTATGATGCATGTCAACTTGGAAAGCATCACAAATCATCCTTCAAATCTATTAAAAAAAATTCTACAACTAAAACTATATAACTTATCTATATGGATCTGTTTGGACCTTCAAGGATAGCAATCTTGGCTGGTAAATTATATGTGTGTTTTATTTGATGACTATTATAGATTTACTTGGATTTATTTTCTAAAATATAAAAATAAATCTTTTACTATATTTGAAAGTTTTTGCAAAGTTTTTGCAAAGTTTTTGCAAAGTTTTTCAAAATGAAAAAGGTTTTAAAATAATTTCATTAAGAAGTGATCATGGTGGAGAATTTGTAATTTAATTTTTTTTTGCTCAAATATGAGTATTAAACACACCTTATCTGTACCAAAAACACCTCAACAAAATGGAATTGTTGAAAGAATAAATAGGATTATTCAAGAAATGGATAGGACTATGCTAAATGAATACAGTCTTCCTACCTATTTCTGGGAAGAAGCTATAAGAATAACCTGTTATATAATGAATAGAGTTTTAATCAAACTAATTTTTAGAAAGACACCCTATGAACTCTGGAATAACAAAAAACCTAAAGTAAATTACTTTAAAGTTTTTGGATGCAAGGTTTACACCTTAAACACCAATGAAAATCTTGGTAAGTTTGATCTAAAATCTGCTGAAGGCATTTTCTTAGGATATTCTTCTACTTCCAAATCTTATAGAGTTTTTAATAAAAAATCAAGGATTATTGAAGAATCAGTTCATGTAAAATTTTATGAATCTGATCCCTTTGAGAAAAGGAAAGACCAAAATGATGAATCTAACTCTAATTATAACATGAGACTTGAAAACATGAAAGTTGATTTTGAAAAAGATATAAATAAAATTCAGTCCAGTTTAGAAGGACGTGAAATTGAAGATCCTAATAGTGTACTACCTAGACAGTTTAGAACACTAAATAATTACCCTTTAGAAATTGTTATAAGAGGCTTAGACACTAGAATAAAAACTATAAGAAATGTAGGAAATCTTTTTGAATTCTCTACCTTTATATCCCAATTAGAACCTCAAACATTAGAAGAATCCTTAAGTGATGAAAGTTGGATGATAGCAATGCAATAAGAACTAAACTAGTTCAAGAGAAATGATGTTTGGAATTTAGTTGAAAGACCTCAGAACTATCCAGTTATAGGAACTAAATGGGTTTTTAGAAATAAACAAGATGATCAAGGAATAATAACTAGAAATAAATCAAGACTAGTAGTTAAAGGTTATAATCAAGAAGAAGGTACAGATTATGATGAGACTTTTTCACCTGTAGCTCGATTAGAATCCATTAGGATCCTTTTAGCCTATGCATCTTATATGGAATTTAAATTATTTCAGATGGATGTTAAGTCTACCAATCTAAATGGTTATTTATTGGAGGAAGTTTATGTTCAGCAACCTCCTGATTTTGAAAATTCACAAAAACCAAATTCTGTTTTTAAACATACTAAAGCTCTTTATGGCCTTAAACAAGCACCTAGAGCTTGGTATGAAAGATTATGTTATTTTATTTTAAAAAATGAGTTTATTGTTGGTATGGTAGATCCAACATTGTTTAAGAAAATTGTCAACTCTAATATTTTATTGGTTTAAAATTATATTGATGATATAATTTTTAGTTCAACAAACAAAAACCTTTGTCATGAGTTTTCAAATTTAATGCAAAAAGAATTTGAAATGTGTATGATGGGAGAATTAAATTTCTTTTTAGGACTCCAAATTTATCAAAAATATTTCAGAAATGCTTTAAATCAAATAAAATAAATTACTGATTTACTAAAAAAATTAGACTTGAAAATAGCAAGACATATTCAACTCCTATGTGTACTAATATAAAACTTGATTTGTATGAAACTGGAAAATAATTTGACAATAAGTTATATAGAGGTATGATTGGTAGTTTATTATATCTTACTACTGGCAGGACAGATATAATGTATTCAGTATGTATTTGTGATAGATTTCAATCTGATCGTAAAGGATTCCCACTTAATTTCTGTCAAAATAATGTTTAGATATTTAAAGGGAACTATTTTTTAATCTCTTCTGTATCCAAAAACTTCTGATTTTAATTTAATTTCATACGCAGATGCTGACTTTGGAAGCAATAGATTAGATATAAAAATCATCTTACGTACTTGTCACTTTTTAGGAAAATATTTAGTGTCATGGTCTAGTAAGAAACAACACTCAGTTTCCCTACCAACAGCTGAGGCGGAATATGTATCTGTAGGTAGTTGTTGTGCACAAGTTTTGTGGATAAAAAACACTCTTATGGACATTGGGCTAAATTTTAATAATACACCTATTTTATGTGATAATACAAGTGTTATAAATATTTCAAAAAACCCTATTAATTATTCTAGAACTAAGCATATTGATATCAAACATCATTTTCTAAGAGATCATGTTCTTAAAAAGGATATATTCTTAGAATTTGTAATCACTAAAATTCAATTAGCTGATATTTTTACAAAACCACTTCCCACTGCAAGGTTTGATTTTATTAAGGGGGTTCTAGGTTTATTTATTTTTAAATGATTTTTTTTATTTTTTTTTATTATTACTTGTTTTTTGAATAATTTAAAATTTTCATTGGTGCGGTTTTAAACTTTTTCTTCATAATTTTTTACTTTTAAATAATTTAATAATTACTATGTGTGTAATGAAACGAGAATCAAGGATGTCAAAAACTATTTCAAATTTCAAACCCATTCATTTTCTAAAAACCCTTCGAAACCCCGAAAACCTCTACCGCACTTCTCTATCCACACATAAACCTTAGAAACCCTAGCTTTTCGAACCTTCAGAAAAATATGATAGCAATGGCCAAAACCAAAAGGAATGATGAGCCAGAAACCCGCAACGCCAAGTGGAAGCTCTCAATAGGACGAAATATTTTTCAAGGAAAGGTGGTCAATTTGGAATGGTTGTACCAGACGAATCTGATGCTGAAGAAAGTCCTAGAATTTCAGAAACTTGAGAAAACCATTAATGGAGACTATACGGAGTTTCTAAATGAGGTATAACTTCTTCACTTTTTCAAATCTATTCAGTTCAGTCTGGGAGAAGATGAAGATTTAATAATAGCTAATATTGAGGACAGATATTTTTCGATATCATTTGTGGAGGTAGCCAAAATTCTTAACTGCCCTCATGAGGGATTTGTTCATTTTGATTTAAAGAATATTGGTGATAATGTCCATAATTATGAAGACATTATGTCTTTTCTGTTTAGGTCTACAAATATAAGGAAGATTTTAGTGAAAGATCTAGAGTCTGACAAGAAGATTTTAGTTAAATTCGTGCAAACAGGTATTGCACCTAGAATGTCAGAGATGGAGAAAATTTTGTACTCTGACATGTACATAATGTTTCTATTTATGAGTGATATTAAGTTGAATTTTTTGAGATTTATGGTCAGATATCTCAATTATTGCTACCAACCAGAAGCGAGGATGAACTTCTATCCCTTTGGAAGATTCATTTCAAAGATTTTTTTTAAGAAAGATATGATAAGGCTGGTGGATGCCTGAGTGAGATGTCACCATAGAAATATTTTTAATGTTGGAACACTGAGAAATATTGGTTTATTTTCGATCACAATAAAAGGCAAACTCATTCCTTTTGGAGCAGAAGAAGAACAAGAGAGTGCTCAGGAGCAACCTACAAAATCAAAAGGAGTAACTAAATCTCGAACTAGTGTAGTATCTAAGAGGATACAGTTTGAAGCGGTTCATCCATATATAGATGAGGAAAGTCAATAAGGACTTTAGAGGAAAATTCATAGAGTGTATCAAGCTAGAGAGGAGCTTACTCAAACAAATGCATATAATACTGAACCTCTTATGAGATACAGATTTCTTGGAGAATCTGCAGTATAGGACATAGAAAACCCAACAGTTTCTCAGATTGAGGTGACTCCTCAAGTGTAATAGGAATTTGTTCCTCAGTCAGAACTAGAGGTAGCACCAGAAGTAGAGGTAGAGGTTGCACCTGGAACTGACTTTCAAAAGGAATTCGATCAAGAGGAACTAGTTTTAGAAGATCCTATCTTAGAGGAATTAAATGAGGAATATTCTCAGGAGGAGTATGAACAAGTTAATATGGATCAAGAAGAAAATATTTTTAAGATTCATACTGAAGTAATTAATGAGAATTTTTCTGTGGATGAGTCCATTCAAGACTCTGAGGAAAAATCAGTGGAGAAGCCAGTCCAGAGGAATGATAAAGAGAATTCAGATACTGAATCCTTACCTATAGCTATGATAAATCCAATTGAAGCTGAAACTGAGAATCAAGCCCAAGGTGCCTCTAATTTTGATAATGATCATGTGAAGGAATTGATCTAAAATTTTAATAAATTTCAAGCTGAAAATGTATCTTTGTGAAGTACATTAGAAACAAAGAGGAAACAATTTCAAAACATAAAAGCCAGTTCTGTTTCTAAGCAAGAAGTAGAAAATTTCAAGAAGAAAATGTTGTCTAAAGTTGCAAATCTAAAATCTGAAATGGTGATGAAGTAATATTTACTAGAGTTTAAATATTTCATGGAGAAAAAATTCACAGTTGTCAGAAATAGTGAAGTCTATACATCAGGTGCTTCACCTGATCTGATCAGAAGATTTCAAGCCATTACAGTAGCTATGAGCAATATGAATGACAGACTATAGTACCTTCAATGCAATAGTGCTCTTTTATCTGTATTTTTGGACAATCAGAGGTTTCTTTTCGACCAGCTGACTTCGAATGAACCTAGAATTAGAAATTTTCTGAATCAGTTCACTGATAAGTTAAATATTTTTATGGAGAAGGAAGAATGGCTACATGAGTTCTACAAAGTCAATTTGATTGAAGACATTCATCTGACTCAAGAAGTAAGAGATCTCATAGTCTAGTTAGGCGATGGACTAATGAAAAGGTTGAGATTGTAGTTTTTAGAGATCAATAATTTCATTCAGAGGCGCTAAAACCTATTTCCCAAAACCTTTTTATCCCAACCTTGATTCTTGTGGTCTTTATTATACTTGTGATTATATTTTCATCCCATTTGTTTTGTTATTAATTTTTTTACTATCCTATATCTACTAGAATTCCATTAATCTAGATTCAGATATTGATAAATAGTTTATCCTAGAATTTACTTTAAGTTCAGTGCTACATTAAAATGTGTTATATTCCTTCCTCTATAATTGTTTTTTATATCAAAAAAAGGGGAATAAATATTGATAAACACAACATTTTATTTTATGCTTTTAAAATATTTTATTGGGGGAGAAATTTGGATAAACAATTTGTAAGTATTATCTCCTTTAATATTTTACTTAGGGGGAGAAAAGACATTATATTTTATTTTATAAAGGGAGAAATTTTAAATGTTTTATTTTAAATATATATGAAACTATGGATAATCCAATGTTTATTTTTTTATGAAATAATTCTAATAAAATTAAATATTTTTTTATCTTTGAAAAATTCTAAACTATATGCAATTAATTTTGTAGGTTAATTTCATTGGTAATTTCATGGGTTTTTTATCATCAAAAAAGGGGAGATTGTTGATCAAGTATTGTTTTTAACAATACTTTACTTTATTATTAAGGAAATATTGTTGAGAACAATACTTTACCTCTTTATAATGATTTTGAGGCTCACAAATACCTTTATTTGTGATTTTAATGGTTTTTCTTTAAGTATATTTCAGAAAATTTATATTCTTTATATTTTTATTTATGGAGAAATATTAAAGCATTTAATCTGTGTGGAATATTTGATAATGTGTTCGGAAATCGTTTTACCATGTTCTGAAAACACTGTTCATTCTCTACATGTTCATAAATCATTTTAGCATATTCTGGAAACATTGTTTATACCCTACGTTGAGGAGCGTAGTGTGAGGATGAAAACTATCACTTACGGGTTATCAGAAAAGTATGGTTAAGTAACCATACATTATCAAAAAAGTATGGAAGAAAATCCCTATATTTGGAAGGAACCTTACATTTGGGATATTAGAAAAGTATGGAAGAAGAAACCTACGTTAGTATGGAATGTTATGTTTGTTTCTTAAAAGTATGGTTCATCAACCTTACTTTTGTAAACAATCTTATGTTGTATCAAAAAGTATGGATCATGTACGTTATTCTTAGAAGTAATGAAAAGTATGGATCATATACTATACGTTTGAGAGTTGAAGAAAAAATTATGGATGATCAACCTTACATTTATGATCAACCTTACGTTTGAGATCAACCTTACGTTTGAGATCAACCTTACGTTCTCAACCTTACGTTTAGATAATGTATGATATGCAGTTCAACCCTACATTTGGCATTGGAGAATTAAATTACATCTTTATTAAAACAACGATATTTATGCAGATTATTAGGCTGATTTCAAGCCAGGTTAAAAAGCCCAAATTTAAAGCACGTCTTTGACTGATTCAAAGCCGTTTATTTATGATTTAAAGGATCAATTTAATAGGAACTGTTCATGCCAAATTTTCAAGGGAGTTACGACTGCTCTATTATTCAAACATTGGAATATTGCGATTCTAAAGGCAATTTTTGTGGATCTAAATTTAAAAGGATAATGCTCATCTTTGTTCTATATATACATATATTATTTTTCATCAAAAATATTGAGGAAAATCATTGAAAAGAAGAAAAATTTATATCAAGATATTAAGTTTTTCACTACTACAATTTACAAAGATAATCGAGACTTACAGATCTGTCGTTAAAAAGAGCGACAAAGCTCTATTTTCTGAAGAAGAAGAAACTCAATTGAAGATTCATTGATTCTACATCAAATATCTTTTGTTAATTGACTTTCTTTAAAGATGATAATTATATTTCAAAATCTACTAAAACCTGATCGACTCATAACTACTTCTACCTGAAGAACATCTTTTCTGAAGAGGACGATACATCTACTATTAGTTGTGTGCTTCTGCAACTGTGAAAGACAATTAGAAAGTATTTTCAAACAAATAATATTTTCATTTTGAGTGATCGGATTCTCATAATAAGTTGTGTTTTAGGTTTTTTGTATGAACCAGAAGGATCTATTTAGCCTTATAGTTGTAAAGGTGTCAACTGCCTGCACTCAGTTATGGAACGGTCTGTTGATAAGAGGACTAGATAGTGAAAATCACCAAGATCATGGAGTAGAGCGTTGGTGGAGTGGACTAGGGGTCTTTTGTTCCCTGAACCACTATACATCATGTGTCCCTTTCTATTTATTTTCCACTGCTTAATCATTCTGATAAAGTTAAAATGACAGATCACGATCTTGCAAAGAAATTGTAAAAGATACAATTCACCCCCCTCTTGTGTATATTTGGTATAACCCAATCCAAAAAATAAATATTGATTAAAAATTATATAATCATTATTATATTATATATTACATGTATATTAATCAAATCTATCCTTATTACCATCCATGTAAAAATAAAATGAAAAACATTTCACATCACTATATGGAGGCGGTAGTCCACACATACACATGAGAGACGTTATTGTTTTCCAAAGGATTAGAAGGTAAGAATTTATATATGATATTATATTCCAAAAATTATTTTTAGGTCATAAATATCACATATATTTATTACCATTATTCTTATTACCATCTATGAAAAATTTAATAAATAAATGAATTTCTTCGCTTCGTTAGTTATTATTCTATCGTACACACGTGCGATATTATTGTATCCCCACTTGGAATAGTAAGTAAGAAGTTATTTGTGATATAATAATTAAATGAGAATAATAATTTCATAAATATTGTAAAAATATTTCAAATATATCATTATATACATCTTTGAAAGTTGTTGATGGAAAATGAATTACATCGGTTCGTGAGGCGGTAGTCTTCCGTACACACGGTCGACAATTCCATTTTCTTATTTGATGGAAGTGGAGATTTATTTGGGTTATGAAATTATCATAATAAAATATAATTATATTAGTTTTAGTTGTTATATTATATTATCATAGCTGAATATGATTTTAAGTAGGTGGAAGAGTAAATAAAACAAATACGCACGTTTAATAATTTTACCTCTTCTTTAGAGAGCCTCTTTAGGTTTGTACCTAAAGACTTATTAGGAGGGATTAATAATAAAAATGAGGCCTATATTATGTGGGTATATAATTAAGGGATTTATTCTCTTAGATTTTATCCAAACCAAATGGTTTTTGAAGTGCAAAGAGGGGGTGAGAGGGGGTGACCTTTTAAAAGTGGGGGATAGGACACACATGGAATGTTTGAAAAGATAATGTGATACCCGTGTTTTGGACATGAAAGAGCCTCCAAATCAGTAATTATATATCCTTATAGGTAATAAGGTCTAAATATGGCCATAAAATAGGTTTTTGACAAGTTTTTTTTATTTTAACCACTATCTTCTAAGTTTAACCCCCCGGTAAACCCGTTTTCACCTTAATTGTAGTAATTAATTTTTATGATTTTCCCTATTAATTATGGTCAAAAATTTATTTGAAACTACTAAAAATATAAATTAATATAATTAAAAATATTTAATTAATTTTACCAAATTCAATTCATATAATTGGTAGAATTCAATTTAAATTTAAACCCGCAGATTCGTCGAAAAAATGGTTTTTGCAAAGAAAAACATTCAAAAAATTAAAATGTTTTTATATAATAACTCAATATAAAATTGATTATAATGAAATAATTCAGTTAAATTGTGATATAATTAAAATAATTTGACATTAAAATCAATTGAAAATATTATTTTAACCATATAAATAATTTAAACAAAAAAAGAAGTTTTCAATAAAAATCAATATTTTTCAATATTCATCAAAAAAAATAATCTTTTTATAAAAATCCAAAGATTCACCCACAGATAATTTTGAAATTTGTATTTCATAAATGAAGTTTATTTTTTAAAATAAATTTTCTAAAAGTGGTAAAAATTAATTTTAAATTATGTGTGCAAAGCGTGACTAATACGCCTTTCATAAAAAATATTATTTTTCAAAAAACATTTCTTTATCTATCAAATGGTTCTTATTTTATTTCTAATAAATAGATGAGAATTTAATTTTTTTTATACAAGTTTAAAATATATAATTTTCATAATTTAGTTATTATTCTTCATACCCACCAACTTAATGGCTAGGTTATAATGGTCATAATAATATTTTAATAGGGTATCACATTTTGTTTAAACCTTATGTTGTGTGCATCGCATTCAATCGAAGAGATTGAATTTATTTAAAAATAAATATATTGTAAACTATAAGGGTGTTATATTATCCTATAATATTAGAGTTTCATTTCATATACTCTATCTATGATGATATTCTTATTTTAAAATCTCAGGATGTTACACAATACCTTTTGGAAACATGTGAAGGGGATAATAAAAAAGGTGGTGAACTATATGTGAAAAATTATGAAACCATATTCAACCACCAAAATCAATCATTGAGCCAGTATTTTTTGGTAAAAAAAGTGGTAAACCTGATGTGGAATATTTTATAACCATATTCAACCCCTATAATCAAGCATCGAACCTCTATTTTTTTCAATAAACACATGCATGGTTTAGGCACGTAGTTTACAAAACCAAATGGTAACCATTTTATCCCAACTAGAAAAGCACAAGGTTCCCATATGGTTACCTAAATCAAGTTTTACAATTGATCTAAATATGATGAAACCATGAAAAATAACATTGGAAAGTGCATACCCCTCACACATGGTCATCGCAAGGTTACTCCTAACCATTCATAAACTGTTCACAACAAAAAAAATCATTTAGAAATTTTAAAATTTAAAATCAAAACTCTCTTGTACCCATGCAGTATTAAAATTAATTAAATTAATTAATTAAATTAGGCCACAGTGACACATCAGGTGTCATAAATATCCCCACCATGTAAATTTCTTCCCCCAAAATGTCCCTAGTCAAGGTAAAGGCATCAACCACTTAGACATCTAGAAAATAGATATTTAACATTCCCTAACTTCCAAGGAACCACTAAAATCCTCAAAAAAATAAAGGAAACCTTCAATAAGAATATCTCACAAACATCCAATATAAAACTCTAAATGAAGGGAGACCAAATGGATGTCTCCCCTCTATTTATAGTTAATCTAAATAGTAAAAAATGACCACTCATACAATGAGAGTGTCACCAAGATAAATATAATTAACCTAAAAACTAAAAGATACCATGACATTCAACTAAACATAGACATCTATAATGAGATCATCTCCAAAAGTAATCATGGTCCAAGAAATACTCAAGGGAACCCTAATTCAGAGAACATTTAATATCCCAAGATTGATTCTAACTCCCAATGGAAAATTAAAAAAACTCAAAATCCATAACCATGTATAACCACTAATAACAGCCTTCCCTTCAACCAAAAGGATCATAATGAACCACAGCTGAGCTTTCTAAAATAAAAAAAACATGGGTCCTCAACCTAGGTCACCCTAATAAATTGGTAAACTAGGACAATACCGTTGGAACTTTGTCCCATGGTAAAACCCATAAAAAAGAATTATAGAGTAATTAATTTCAAAAATACAACATTTATCCTAATTACCTAGATATTGACCCAAAGGAAACCCATGTTCGACCCCAAAAAATCTGATCTCACTGTAAAAACACTTGTAAATCTCAAAATCCTCAAAACAAGGCAACCAAACAGCAAGGTGTGCATCTAAACCCAAAAATACAAGGCATCTACAAAATCTCATAGTCAAACACATTGATCCGTGATATAAAAAAAATCATGAAAGTAAAAAAATGTCATAAAAAAATAAAACCCAGCTCAAGGCTCCAAGGATTTAAATTCATCAAGCATAGAATTTCAAAACAACCCATTATCCCATGAAAATTTATGGTCATATATTAAACCCAGCTGACTAGCCAAGGACCACCTAGACTAAGATCCTAAATAAAATGTGTAGCCATCATACTACCACACTACAATATGGGGGAAACACTTGCCACTCCAACTTTACCTAGAAATTTTTTAGGGGTCATATATGCATGAAAAAAAAAACATAAACAGAACCCAACCATGTTTCACAAATAAAACTAACCAGTTCCAACCCACATGAATGAAAAAAAAAAGAAATTTAACCAAAGAAGGAAAATAAAATTCCCAAAACGAAAATATTTAAAAACATCTACATTCACAAAGGAATAGAATTCATACAATTTTGAAAACAACCAACAATTTTAAAGTATGTTACTTCAGTAAAAATCACAATTCCCCAAGAGAATTCCAAAATTTTCAACCCAACTTTAAAACCACTAAATCCATTGGAAAATAATGATTCTACTTAGGACTTACAAATATAATTCCTTAAAAAGGATTCAAAATAGTTACCATTTCATCTTAATTAAATAAAAACAATATTTTTTAATATCAACCCCAATATTTTTCAAAACCCCTTACACTTAAACCATTACCCATTTTAAAGAAAAAAATGTTTCTATAAAAACATGGTTTTAAAAATAATCCCCAATGATTAATCTTACCAACCAAAATATTTTCTATGAAATCATCCTTTTTTTAAAAATCCAACTCAGAAAAACACACCAAGGAGGAAGAACAACACAAATCCATCAAAAATCATTCCTCATTATAAACATATCTCAAGACACACCATTAATCATCCCCCTCCACTTGGGATCTCCTAACAGTGGTATAAACAAAAAACCAAATAGGATTTAGAACCATGATTAACTCATCATCATGGTTTGATGGACCACATTCTAGCCACGTAACAATTCATAAGATGTTTCAAGATCAATCATTTTTTCTCTGACCTAGTTTATCTGGATAAGGAATCCAAACTCACTCCACCAATCCATCTTCTTTTTTCATCCCAAAATCTATACCCACCCCCAAGTAAAATCAAACTATGTCAATGAGTATCATCACATCATAAACGGTATATATAAAAATAATATCATACTAAAATTCAAATCTAAATTCCAATGAAAAATCTAGGCTTAGTGCAGGAAAGAGCTAGCTAGACTCTCCAAACACCTACCTCCCAAGTTCTAATAACTAAACCTAAATCAATAATTCCATAACACTCTAAATAAAAAAAGGGTTTTCTAAATTCTGAGTCTACTATAAAAAATGACCTAATATCCAAAACCATTTGCAAAGAACTGACCATGGTTGTCCATCTAATGGATTACTAAACCTACCTTCCACTATCCTAAGGGAGTTATCAATCCCCACGTGCTAGGAACTAGTGCCTAGGAATCATAGGAATACACTTGTGAATTATTTCACCCAATAATCAGAGTCATGTTAATAGTGTAAATATAATTAAAAAATGGAAAGTTCTATCCATATATAAGACATCCATGAGAAAAATATATATATATAAATAGATAAATAAATAAATAAAAAGTAAATAAACAATCCATCCAATCAACCCCAGTCTCCATCCTCTATAAAAAATCCATAGATGCCTTCAGTACCCTACTTGTCTCCCATAGATATAGTTACCATCTATCCATAGAAAGAAATAAAAACCTAAATGGAAAAAGTAAAGGGACACATGCTAGAAATTCTGAAAAAGTAAAAGCATTTCCTACCAAAATAGTTTATGTTCACCATAGTAAAAATGTGTTAAAACAAACAACTCACCTAAAATACCAAGTTAAATCAATTTTAAAAGGTCTATTTGAAGGAGAACCAATAACCTATAATCGAGATATAATAGGTGTGCGTATAAAAACACCCATAAGGCCACTAAAAACATCCAAAGATAAGGAAACCCTTAGTAAAATAGTTTATAAAAATTCTAGTTTAAACATAAAATATAAAATAGTTTTTCAAATGATTTATAGAGAAATACAAACATCATTCACAGTTTTAAAGAACCGTCCTATTTTTTATAAAATAAATACAAGTATTTTTAAACATTTTAAATCCTTATTTTAAAACTATGTATTTTAAATTATTCTTTTAAAACCAAAGAGATAGGGCCTTTAAACCATTGAAAAATAAATAAAAACACATACCTCCCTCTTTCTACAAATTTTATGAAAATCAAATTTTCATAAATAGTTTCATGGAAAAATCATCTCTATAAAGATCATAAAGAAATATAGAAACCATTTTCCTTTTTCAAATCACACTTCTAAATCATTTTAAAACAACCCATTTGAAAGTGAACCATCACACAGAAATATATTTTTAAAACACAAAATGTCACAAAGTTATCAAAGAAAGTATAATATATATAAATAAAAAATAATATAGATAAAGAAATAAAATAAAACTAGGAGAATAAGATCAGAAAAAACCCTTAATGTGTCCAAAATGGAACTAGAATCATGGGAACCATCCCTTGGATCAGGTGATAACAGTCATGAACTGGTGATAAGGAATCTATGTTGGCACTAATAAACCTATCACATACTTGTAATCCCTATCTAACTATTCAAATACTAAACATCCATGGAACACCTTCTACCATGAGAATTAAAATATAGCAAGCATAATGGCTTACTACTCCGTCTAATCTAACCATATTGGGGTATCTCGGAAATAGTCCCTAGTCAACCCACTATATCCACTAGGGTTTTCACTTAAACAATTCATCTAAAATATCCATGTACTTCCATGAAAAGTTAATAAAGGTGGTTAGAAATCAAGAATCATATGCATAAAATATAAAATATTTGAAAAACATCTCACTTCACCTCCTAAACCTTCATAAGCAGTATCCCCAAACATATATCCAAGCATAATAATAACAGCATGCATGTCAACATAAAGAATCCCCCATGGGTTCCCAATCCAAAATTGGAAAAGTAAATAAATGGGGCTCAAATAGGGTCTCATAGATTTATTAAAAAAATCAATTTTCCAAACAGACCTATAAAATACACCATGTGGGATGCCAAGCCACACACCCAATTTCTAAATTCATTTGAAATTTAATTTCAAATACCACATTTATAAAAATTATTCAAAACATGGTGAAATTATACATGAGACACAACCATTCAAAAAATAATTTTAAAAAATCCTCTTTATAAATGAGGTAATATGCTTCATTCATCCTTCCTTAAAATTTTAGACCATGATCAAAATAGGTTTAAGAACCTTAAAACACCACATTGTTCAAAAAACAATCATTATATTTTTAAAAATCAATAAGGAATTTCAATACACTAAATAACCCAATGGCCTTAAAAAAATTAAAATTAAAGAGGGTTAACTATAATCATTTGTGAAAAATGAAACTTTTTAATCACCACACACCCATATCTAAAATGGAACCATAATTAAAAATTATTTTAAACATTTAAACCACATTAAAAACCCAATAAGGCACTAATGAAAACTTATAATGTAACCCAAGTACTACCCAAGAGTTTAAAATATATGAAATCCATTATAAAATCTGTTAGGTTATTCTTATAAATTGTAGATCCAAGTAAAAATTACAAAACACTTTAAAAAATTTGAAGGGATATGTAGGCCTTTAAGCATGCACTTGGAATATGGCTTAATCCTATTATAAGCCTAAAATACAATAAATACTCAACTCAATCCTATTATATCATAAAAAATAATTATAAATTTAAAAGAAATAATTTAAAATATTCCAAGAAATTTATAACATGAAATACAAGGGGGTTCAATAGAGACACCTACCTCAAAGTGATAGTAGGAAATTTGAGATGGTCTGAAATGCATCACTTTCAATGGAAGATTACCAAACACACAAGAAGTTGACATAATAAACCTATCACACACCCAAAAAATGAAATAATTAAAAAAAATAAGGTTAAATCCCTTAACTTATGATTATGATGAACTAAGGGGGTGATGGGTATATGAAAAATCACTAAAAAGTGTAGGAATGATGGGAGAGGAGACTGAATCTCAAATAATCAACCAAGAATCCCCAAGAAACTAGGTGGAATCACATGGAAATAGGGGTCTTGGAGGAGGAGGGATCACTCTCCAAGGGGTTATTGACTGGGTTTGGTCATTTAATATAAGGGGATGGGAGAGGGCTCAATCGCCATAATGTAATTTAAGGGGAAAATTGGAAAGAAATAAAAATTTTAAAATACTGGGTTTCATGCATAGTTTAGGTACACAGTTTACCAAACCATGCACTAACTGTTATTTTCCAATTGGAAAAGCATAAGGAGCATGTGTAGTTACCCAAAGTAGGTCACATGGTTGAGAAAACCATGATTAAAACATGATAAATGCCACTAGAAAGTGCAGACCCCTCATACACTATCATCACATGGTTACTCCTAACCATGTTCATGCCATGAATAACACTAAATCATTTTGATATTTTAATATTTCAACCCAAAAATCTTGGGAACCCACAAAGGCTTAAAATTAATTAAATCAATCAATTAATTAATTCGATAGTAACATAATGGGAATCACACTAGGAGTGTCAAATAAGGTGTGTAGTAAGGGCTCATTCACCACACTCTAGAATTTTGGGAAGGATATAATTAACCATTTTCGGGGTTATTTCCCCAAGGTGAATCTTTTCCAAAACCATATTCGCTTGTAGTATCCAGATTGGGAAGTATTTTCTAGGAAAACCACACTTCATTGTTTACCATAACTTAGGATGTTATCCTACACTTAGGATTATCCTAAGGGTTCACACTAAAGGTTTCTCATCCTGGTTTCAATAATAACTAATACTTTTTATAATACAAACTATAGTGACTTAAGCGTTTCATAGATAAATATTACATCATTTTAGATGAATATTAATTACATATCATTACGATCCACAGTAGAATTATAAAGGTTTAGTGTCTTTTGAAACTTGGATACATAAAAAAACTGGCACGTAAAAGATAACCATCAAATCTCATTAGGTTCCTCAAAACTATTACCCTTCTTTAACATATAATACTTAAATCCTTTATTCATAACCTAGGGAATAGAAACATAAGAAAGGGTGAGCTCAAATGATCTGTAAGGGTAAAAATAAGAGGTATAAATCAATGAAATTAAGTTAGAATAAGATAATAATAAATCCATGAGAACATAGTCATAACTTATAATTATTCAATGTTAATTAATCATAAATCATGGCATAAATCTTTGTCCCACCAATAGAAATAATTCATAAGTGTGAATAATCATCAATAATTAATCATGATCCATGAGAAAATATTATAATCATAATATATAGGTTTGTGGAATACACATAAGAATATAAAATCACTTATTTTATCATGTATCACTCCTAATATTATCATTGTGTAAAATGACCCATAATGGAAATTCTAACCTGGTCATTTCTAAGTTTCTATTCAGAGTAATTTCTGTCTAGTTAACTCCATCATCTATTTTGATTTTATTAACTCTATCATATATTAATATTTTCTTAACTCTTTCAAAATTACCCAATGTATTGTAGGATTATAATAGACCCACCCATTATAATCCAAAAATTAGGTTATTTTTTCAATTAATCTCAAAATGCTACTAAAATCATAAAATGTGACAATTTCCCTTAAAATAACACTTTTTGGGATTAAAAACATTTAAATTCAATGTAAAATTATTGAAAATGTTTTCTTTATCAATTTTGTCATCTTATATCATGCTTTAATGTTCATGTTTAAGATTCTCACCCTTTTATGTCACCCTAATATGCATCTTGAATCACATATATTACTTTTATCATGTTATGCTTTGATTATTCCCTTACTAGGATTTATATCTCATCCCTTTATTATATATGTCCCCATGTTATCTTGTACATTTTTATAAGATCAATGGAATTTTAAGGTAATTTTATGGAGATTTTAAATAATTTTATTGTATCCATGGTTCATGATTTTTTATATGTATCTAATTACCTAATGAAACCAAGCCTCTCAATCTTTTTTATTGTGTTATGTGTATCTTAATGTAATAGATCATTAAATAAAGTGTATAAAAGATTTGGGATTTCATAGTTGGTATTAGGGTAAGGTCCTATTATTTTTGGGGATTAAGATTATAAAATATTATTCAAAGCCTAAGGGATAATTCTAAACATAGGAAAATCCCTAAATTATGGAAAAATATAGAGTGAGTTGTTTCCAAACAATAAAACCCTTTTTTGGATACTATAAGTGGATGTGGATCTGGAATATTTGTTCCTAGGTTTAATAATACTGAAAAGGAAACATTATGTATTAACCCTATCATCACCTGGTACATGACAAAGAGGCCTTCTTGGACAACTAGTGTGACACTCTTGGGGGATATTCTTTGTTAAATTCACAAGATCTTTATAAACCATTATGAGGGGAATAAAATGTCGTTGAAATTTAATGTTAGAAAATAGACTATAGATAACTTAGATTGAATCCTAGAAAAAAATAGTTTAAGTAATATATTTCATTTCTGAGTTATCCTATAAATGTTCCTAATTTCCCTTTTATATGTTTAATA
This sequence comes from Viscum album, assembly GCA_963277665.1. Lineage (NCBI taxonomy): Eukaryota > Viridiplantae > Streptophyta > Magnoliopsida > Santalales > Viscaceae > Viscum > Viscum album. The sequence continues at coordinate 918,931,019 of OY728123.1, read as the reverse complement.
TATTAAAATTTTCATCCCTAAGTTTATTTTATATGAATTAAATGATTAGAACCAGAATAAAATAGTGAAATAAAAGCTTATTGTCTATTTATGAAATTCAAATTTACTATGTGGATATGGTTCTATTCTTTTTTCATATCAAACAAGTTTAGAATAAATTTTCAAACACCACCTCAAAACCTTGAAGTCGAGTTATTGGTGGTGATTTTTGTACTTACTGAGGCTTTGTGAAAGGATGCTTTTTCATTATATTGGAAATGGATATTCAATCAAATCAGAGTTGTGAGAAATGATAAAAGAAATCAAGTATGTTTTCCATTATGGTTGGAACAACCTATGGATTGAGTCATATTCGTCTATTATAGTCCATATTTTCAAAGATCAATCAAGAAATGTGCCATGAAATATGTTATCGTATTGGATTTATTGCCTTCAGCTTATAGACTTTCTATCTCTTGAAGTCACACATGTCTACTGGGAGGCTAATCAGGTTGCAGATTCCCTTTCAAATAGATCAATTTTGGAGTTCAGTTCTAGTTGGTCTTTTGTTCTACCTGAGTATTGTATTTTCCTTTCTCAAGTTGATTGTGATGGTGTGATCTATAGGTTTCCTTGTAGAGTTTATCCGTCATGACTTGTTGTATATTTTAACTTTTTTATTATATTTTAATAGGAGCAGGCTTGGATGACTCCTAATCTTTTAAGTATATAACTTCTTCCCTATAAATATGTGCCTGTTGAATTTCCCAAAAAACATTATGATAGTCCCTTTAGTGTAATTCAATGTTATCCTAGGTATGGATTATATTTATCTATATATATCCAATATACATTTCTAGGAGTAGGAAATCACCCTTTGTTTCACAAATCACCCTTTAATTATACAAAAGTGTAAGGATTATGATGAATCACCTTTTAAATCATAATCTCAAAAATGGATAATACATATTTTATTATCAATTAAGTCTAGATAAAATTATCTTGAATAAGTAAAATATCATCATTGATGAAATTACCATTGTAATATAATATGCTTATGTATTTCTTGAAAAATTGCTTGGTCTTCCTCTAAAATAAGTGGTTGAGTTCTCAATTAAACTTATACATAGATAAAGTAACATTACTGGGGAATTTTAACACCAGAAAAGGGAAATATATGGATCCTTAGAAGATAGATTCAATTTAAGGATATCCCAAACTAACATATGTGATAGAGATCCATATTTTCCACTAATTAGTTGGGTACTATTATCATTTTGTGAGAAACATATCATGATTTTCAAGCCCACTGATCATGATAAATCCTAAGGGATTGAAATATTTTTGGATTTATAAATGTGAGGAGAGATTTAAAGATTTAAATAAGAGGCTATTTAATGCACATGTGCTCACAAAACCCAAAAGTGGGGAAGGATTTGTAATATTTAGAGAGGCATCCAATAAGACCCGGGTTGTGTACTTAGGCAAGATGAAAAAGTGATAGCCTATGCCTATCACCAATTAAATATCATTGAGAATAACCACCCAAACCATGATCTTGAATTGGTTGTAGTGATCATCACGTACAATATTTGGTGACATATCTCTATAGGTAAAAGTGTGACATATATACATATCATAAAATCCTCAAGTGTACATTCACACAAAAGGATATAAATATGTATCAATGAAGGTTTTTATAACTGATCAAGGATTATTAATGTTCAGTCCATTACAATCCAAGGAAGGAAAATAAATGTTAAATTCTCTGAGAAGAAAGTATTTGAAAACCATATCCATAATGAGGATCGAAAAGGATCCAATCTTCTTTGATATGAAAATGATATACATGGGAGTCCTAAATGTAATTTCATCAAACCTTAAACAAATAACTTCTCAACCATTCAATATTGATAGGATAAAAGAGTCCAAAAAAGATAATAAGGAGTTAAAGAAAAATTTAGTGAATATTATGGAGTTCAACTTTGCTAAATATGGAGTTATTAGGTTTAGAACTAGGATATGTATCCCATAAAAACCAGAACTGGAGGGGGTCTTTTGGATGATTCACAAATCCCATACTTCACTATTCATCTAGGAAGCACTAATATGTATATATATTTAAATAAAACATTTTAGTGGGATAACATGAAGAGGGAGATATTATAATTTTTATATCGATGTGTGGTATGCCAACAAGTCAATGTTGAATGACAAAAGTCTAAGGGTATGATGAATCCATTACCCATTCCAAAATAAAAATTGGAAATCAAAACCATTGATTTCAACATAGGACTCCCCAATTCATCTAAAGTTAATAATGCCATTTGGGTGGAATTCGGTCACCGTACAAAGTCAACACATTTCATTGTTATCAATGATTATTTCTCACCAGACTAACATGATAAGATATACATAATATAATTAATAAGACCGTATGGAGTAACACTCTCCATTATATCTAATTGAGATCCAAGGTTTACCTTGTAGTTCTGGAGAATCCTTCTATGACAATTGGATACATAAATGAGTTTTAGTACTTCTTAACACCTTCCCCTAATGGAGTTATCATATAACAATAGTTTCCATTTTAGATTTAGAATATAACCTTATGAGGTTCTATATGGGAAAAGGTTTCAGACACCAAATTTTTGGGTTGAAGATATAGAACAGAAGATAATAGTACATGATCTTATCCAAGATATTATAGATATATTCCAAAATATTTATCATCGTATTAAATATATGAAATATTGATATAAAAACTATGCATACAATCATTAATGATACCTAGAGTTTGAGGTCATAGAAAAGGTGTTCCTTGGAATATCACTGTGGAACAGAGTCATGATGTTTGGGAAGAAGGGAAAACTTAATCCTAGATAAATCATACCCTTTTATATCCTTGATTGAATTAGATATGTGGAATATCGACTAGCACTCACACCTAACCTATCTCAAGTACATGATGTGTTCCAGGTATCCCTTTTAAGGAAGTACATATTAGACCCTTCACATGTATAAAATCAAATAGTGGTACCCTCGTAGAATGATCATTCATGCAAGGAGAAGCTAGTGAAGATATTTTATTTACAGAGACAAAGTTCTATAAAATAAGAAAACTCACATGGTCATAGTATTTTGGTAGAATCACAAGTTTAAATAAGAAACTTAGGAACTGGAAGAGGTGATGAAATAAGTGTACCCTCATCTATTTTAGTGTATGAAATGAAATTTCTAGGGTGTAATTTTCAAAGGGTAAAATAATGTAAAAACCCAAATTTTTATAAATGAAATTACATTTTAAATGAATAAATTTCTTGTTTTTTTAATAAAGTTATAGAAAAAATGTCCACCACATTAGTTATTTTAGTCTGTTATAAAATACATCCAAAATTTACCTTTTAAGAGTAAGTAGTCATTAAGAATCATAACCATTGATAATATAGTCATTCTATATTGACTGTTAAATTTTTTATAGATTATGGATTATTATAATGTCTAATTTATATAGACAGAATAATTGATGTCCTCAACTAGTAGGATCATGCCCTATGAAGCACATTTATCAAAGATCCTGAGGGAGATGGAATCACCATCTTTTTCCATTAACCAAGACCATTCCAAGATTAAACAAGTGGAACTTGAGAGAAATTTTTAAAGGGATAATTTATAACTTATCAATATCACAACCCAAACCATGTTCATCGAACCATCCCTAAAAAGTACCACCATCATACACAATACCCTTAGGGAATATGCCAGTGTAATAATGGGTTAGATATCATGAACCAAGTAATATAAATTTGTATATTTTTTATTATAATAAAATAATGATTTTATTTTATCCCTTTATCGTTATTACTTTATATATATATGTGATTAAATAACGAGTTTTGATAAAAATTCGATTTTGATATGAATAAACTAAAATTTTATTTATTGGAAATATATGTGGTTTAAATTAAAACCCAATTTATGATAAATTCAATAATTTTTTAAATAAATGTTATTTTTATAAAATATTATTATTAGATAATATTTATTCAAATATAAATGATAATATAATTAAATTAAGTTTAATGTAATTTTTATAAGGGTCAGAAAGTGGTTAGTGTCATAATAAGTTGATTTTTCCCATAAATATGTATTTTTATTTAAAAGTGTTAATTATCATATTTAGAAAATTATTTTTATAAAATAAATATTATTTTTGAAATCATCACATTGAAATTATAAAATGCTAATTTTTCATAATTTTCTAAGGCAGTCACATTTTTTAGTAAAAATTAAATATGTTAGAAATATACAATATGTGTTATGATATCATAATAGCCCCAAAGTGATGTAATAAATATTATAAATGGAATCCACAAACAAAAATATATTTACCCTTTAAAATAATTTTTTTAAAGTTATTTAATTAAATTTACAAACCTATAATGAATCCTCTAAAACCTATATTACATTTTAATGATTTAAAAATAATTCTTTATGAACATGACTCACATTCAAATCATGAATGATATTATTTTAATAATTTCAGTTCTTATCCTAATATTATATTGAAAACCACTCTTTATTGACATATATTATGGGAAAAAAGCCCTGGAATATTGGGGGTTTTGATGATTTTATTTCTTAGTGTCCAAAACCTAAGTTCAAAAATTAATAATGAATTCCACTATCTTTTTATATAAATAGCCACCTAAACTCTCATTCCTATTATCTAAAAACACATTGAGAATTATTTTTCTCTATAAATCTCTATAAAAATTCCTCACGGGGTTTCATAAATATCTTAAGAATCTATACCCAATCTTTTAGAAGTTACCTCTCAAGTAAGGGATTCTCTTCCTCTTCCTTTTGATTCAAGTAATTTCATTGTATTAACGCTTTTTATTTCCAATAATTCCTTTTTTTCTATGTTTTTACACATCACATTACTTCACTCATAATTTCCAAGTGTTGAGAGATGAATTTTCACTCTCATTAATCCCTTTTAGGAACAATTAATGCACACTTTTTATGCTACTGAAATTATTCTGTGATTTTCCATGCCAAAATTTTGGGTTGTTAATAAACTTCCATATTTATACTCAAGTTTATTCACCTAGTTTACCTATACTTTATTGATTTGTTAATTCTATTTATGTAACCCAAATTCCTTAATCACAGTATTGAATGTGATGAAAGTCATTCTTATATGGTTAGATCTATGTTGCACACAAATACATGTATGTGATATAAATATAACAAGTGGTACCATATTTATATATCCCTATAATTAATTGGGTAATGTTTTAATCTCATGAGATAAAATTTATGATGGAATATCAGTCATCCTAAGTACATTATTTCATGATGTATTGGTGGTTTTCCTCAACTTATGCTTAAGATACCATGTTTCTTGTTATTTTAACATTACTATAATTCCATGATGTTGTCATATAACATCATTATTTGATGTTAAGTTTTACTATTCTCACCCATTTAGGTCACCTTGATATGCCTCTTGACTCACATGTAATAATTTTATCATGTTTTGTTTTGATTATTACCTTAGCAGGATTTATATCTCATCCCTTTCTTATGTACGTTCTGAGGTTATCCTCTGCATTTTTAGTAGAACATTGGAATTTTAAGGGTATGTTATAGAGTTTTTAAATAATTTCATTATATCCCTATTTCAATTTTTATGATATGTATCTAATTACCCAATTACACTAGTCCTCACATTCTTTTGGGATTGTGTAATGTGTATTATAATGTAATATCTACTGATATAAAGTGTATAAATGATTTGGGTTTTCATACTTTAAATTCTTGAAACATGGATGATGAAAGATACTAAAAATATCCAATATGTAATTTTGTGAAAGACTTGTTATATAAGAACTCCAAAGCTTCACTGTCAAATGTAATAATATTCTGGGAGGATTTAGCAAGTAAATCCTCCTTGAATTTCATTAATTATTTGATGCCAAATCTTCTTAATTAGACAAGATTAATATGTTATTTCTATGAAATAGAAATTATCATTATTTTATGGATGTACTCAGTCCAAAAAAAATTAATGACCATGATATTGAGGTTATTGATAAGGATCTGGGGAAATCTATACATAGAAAGATCATTGAAAAAAATTGATGGTTCTAATTGTGAAATGTTTCAGAAAGGAATTTTAATGTGACTTCCTAAGGACGTTTGTCAATTTTTATGTGTTTGGGTTTTGATAAGTGGATGTTGGTTTTTAAGTAATGAATTTTCATGATTTTTAAAATTTACCATTTTTTTGTATTTATATTTGAGAAATTATAAATCTTGAAGTTTTTATAGATTTTGATTATGCAACTTGTTACTTTAGAGTATGACCCCACTAAGTCCTGATGGATTCATTGGAGGGATTTTTTAGTGGTTCACCACATAAAAACCCTTTGGTTGATCAAGTTATGTCTGGATGAATCCTTCCATCTACTTTGGTAGTAGGAAATAATGATCCTATTCTTCTATCCCCACATGGGTATTTTATTCAATAGTTCCAGTATCCAAACCATTCTTATTTTAATGGGAAAATAGACTCCAAGGGATAAGAAGAAAGGTTGTGGAATAAAGAGGATTTTAACTTATATCTTTATATTTCTATTTCTCATAAAAATAAATTCACATCCTTTATACTATAATATCCATGTTGGAAGTGGTATAAGACTATCATATTGATGAGTCCACAAAAAGGACCTCTCCTGGGAAGGTTTTAAGGCATTGTTCATTCTATAATGCTTAACCAATAAAATAAATATAGAAAGGTATTTTGAATCATATAACCTTTAACAAGGTATTCTGTCAGTGTTGCAGTATGCTTATAGTTCTGTTGAACTCTTTTCGTATCTTCTTAATAGGTATTTGTATGGTCTAAGAAAGCATAATATTTTGGCATAGGGATTTAATTAGATCTCTTATTAGTAGTTTCCTTGATTATCCTCGAAACCTATTAAGAGGTTGTGAGGCAATATTTCATAATATAATATGGTTTAGTTTGTGTGATAGAGATTTTTGATGTTGGAGGATGCACTATTTTAAGGAATTTAAAGTGGGGTATATTGGATTAGGTGGGTGGGAGAATTAAAAAACCACCTTGATTATATTTTTTAGTTCATTTTAGGAGAAATATCCAGGTGTTCCATTAGTGTGGTGAATGAGTACATAAGAAGACATTGTGTGAGAAAACTGCTAGTAAATTTTATAGTTATCTTCATCTAAGAAACTTACAAAGGTTTTGTAATGTATTTTTTTAAGGTAGATAAATCCAAATCTATCACTTCAGAAGATCCCTAGGTTTATCTTGATAAACCTTATATAAATGCGTTGACTATATAAAGTATTCATTATTTTATTCTACATTTCTTTATTCTCCTTAAATCTATGGTATTCTTTGGATGATGATTCTTGTGGTTTTATTATAATTTGTTAATGGTGGAAGTGTATTAGGGTTAATTTAGAATCGTGATGATGGTGTGTAGTGTTTTTTTATGTTGTTTGTCTTTTCTTTGATTCTTTATGTATTAATGGTGTCTTGATATTATTTCTAGATTTTAGGGATGGGGGTTGGTGAGAGTCCTCAATATGGGGGGGTGTCCACCATAGAGGTAACTCTCATGATGAGAGGATATCCCATATTATAATTACTGAAAGGAGTTAAGTATATTCAATGAAGAAACATATATTTACTAACCCAACCACACCCTAAATATGTTCATTACAATTTTATCATGATTTACAAGATATTTATTTTTTAGGATTCTAAATGAGATAAAGTATGTTACTTATGTATTATATATATTTGGGTTGAGGTGTTCCTTGGTTTTTGGGAGCATGTATAAATGAGTTAATTGTCCCTATTTTATTATTCAACTGTCTTATGAGTTTTAAATTCCTAAATTATTTTTCCTTAAATATTTTATAGTTTCCAGTGTAATAAAAATTTGGGGGTGTGTTGTATGATCAACTTTTCTCTTGATGGTGATTTGTTGGATTTTTTGTAGTAACCTTGGTTGGTTTCTATTATCGGTTTCTTGAGATGCACCTTTAAGAGGAATTTAAACCTCAATTTTTTTCCTTAGTCAACCAATTGTTCTAAAAAATTTTAGTATAAAAGGTTTTATAGTGGGGATAGTTATCACACCTTGAACTTTAATTTTGTTATAATTTTATTTATTTTTATTTTTATTTTTATTTCTTACCTAGAGTTTAGCGTCCTTCACTATGAATTTTTTTAGAAAAATTTCAATTTTTTCCTACCGTACGGTTGGTGCACAATTAGTATAAAACCATAAAAAATGATACATATAGGTATTTATCATTAATAGAGATATTTCACATTGTTGGTGGATGGTTTTCTCAACCATATGATCAAATAGTTCATTATTCTTATATTTATCTTATGAGGCTTAAATAGTTGGAACATAATTTACTAAATCATGTGATCAAATCATGTAGCCTATCCAGGTCACTAAAAACATGAAATGACCATTCCTCCCCAACTAAAATTAAACCGCAAATCCATTCCCCTCCTGCTCATTCAAACCCCATATAATTTAAACCTTTCATCTTGGAACCCCACTATTACCTTTGTAATTTCATGGCATTTCATCATGTTTTAAGGTTGATTACTTGAGGTAGTTTCCTTCTAATTCCATTATTTCCATATTTTTTCTATTTTCTTTATTTTTTAACTAGAAAGGTAATGGATATATAGAGTTTCTATTAGCTCAAATTTCATTTCTTATTTTCCCAACATTAATGTTTCTATTGGTTTTTTATCTCTTCTTAGACCTTATTGAGGCTAATTATCATTATGTTTAGTGGAAGTGATGAATTTTAGTTAGTTTTTCCAATGAATTACTCTTTAAATATTGAATTATGATTACTTATTTTTTTCAAAATATATTTTAATGTTTTTTATTATTTATTCCATATATTATTAGTAGGTTATGTAAAAATAAGTATTATTCCCTTGATTTTACATTGAATACAAAAGGTTTACCTTAATATTAAAATGGATTTTTAATTATATGCACACATTGTGTTTGCTTAAATACATGTTTGGATATTTTAAGGTAATTAATTCATCTACGGATTTGTTTTAATCTTTATAAAAATTCTCTAGAGTTTAACATCTAGTTAAAATATATTTTTGGTTTGTTAAGGGTGTTGAGGTACTTTAAAAGGTTGATATTTATTATATTTATGTGTTTCAGTTTTAAAAGTGTTTTATGTAACTTATTTTATTATAAAATTCCTTAATACTTGGTTGTAACCTTATAAAGATGGTTTTTTTATAAAAAAAATCCCTTCAAACCTTCCCCATTATTATAAAAAAAATTACTAAAATGATAGTTTTATTTTATTAGGAGATGATTACCAATTCGATGGTGTTTATATAGTTTTTTTATTATTAAAAATGGGGTTGTTTCTATGAAGGGTGTTTATAAGTTTTGTTGAGATTTATTTTTATTTTTTGTAATGATTATATAAGTATGTGATCATTATGTTGATCATAATAATTTTTTTTACATGGGAAGCTAGAGTAACTAAGTGAGTGACATAGGAGCACATGTTTCACTAGTGTATGATTATTACTCTAGATAATGTACGTAAGGTAATAGTTTCTCTACTTAATAACTTACCCCTTGGCTATTCCAATAAGGTTAGAACTAGGATTTAGTAATGGTTGTTGATTTCTGACACCATTTTTATATATAATGATTATGATAGAATTGTTCATAACCATCCCCAAGGTTTATAGTTTTCCTTGTTTCTTGTATTTTCTCTACTTATATATTGGATTGTGTATATTTATGATTTACTTATATCTTAATTTATTTAATGTTATTAGGAGTGTGTTTTCAACCATTCTAACATAATTTTTTCTTTTAAAACTAATACATGGAACCATTTTTCTTACTCTTTAAAAATATTTTTAAAAAAACAATTGTTAAGAAAATAATTATAAATAAAAAAATTATTTTTTAATGTGATCAGATGTATTTTAAAATGATATTGAATAAGTTTTTTTCTAAATATAAGTGTAAACCTTATTTTTTAAATGTATTTCAAACTAATATGAAATGGTTTTATTTTTAATTGTTATACATGGGGTGTGGGGAGGATACCTACTAGGAATTTTATGCTCACACCTATCATAGTATAGGTTTAACCAATTTTTCTACGGATTGAAAGATTGTTATCAGATTATTGGTTTGATTTTAATGGAAGTTTCAAGTGGATATGTCTTTCTTGCACATAGAGATTGTTAGATGTGGGTTGTTTCCATTTTTTAATTTTTTTCTATCTTTGTTTTAGTGAATACATTGATATCCCCTATTTTATCAGGTCTTATTTAATTTTTTGGGATTTTAATTGATTTTAGTTTATTATTATGTGATTTTTTATCTTTCATATACTCTTTTTGGTTTACATTTTATTTTTAACTACTTATTTTGTGAGTGTGGCCTCTCTAAGGAATGGGTGCTTCATGCAAGACTTTTGAGTACAAGTTTTTTCTTGTTTATTTATTTATTAGGAAACATATTTCCCTATGGTTGTAATAAGATGCCCCAAAACTAATTTCTATCCTAGGATATTAGTAAAACACATTGGTCTATGTCACAAGCCGGTTTGAGGACCTAGAATAGGGGTATCCTAGGTTAGTTCTTGACAGATTCCCTATATCTATGTTACTAAGGGGTATAATGTCTATAATGATTTAAAGGACCCCAAAGTGGTATTAGTTCCTAATAAATTCCATGTATATAATGAGATAATCCCTAGTGATATTTTTTATGGGATTCTAAGTGGCTTTCCTTAAGGAATGGACCAGTTAATGTTGGGAATTTGGAATTTTGTGGGAAAGGATATAAAAATATCCTTGGAACCTTAAAACTCCTTGAGTGAGTGGAGTGAGATGTCATGAATGGACCTAGCTAACCCTGGTAAGTATTGGTGTTTGTATACTCATTTTTATTGTTTATAGATAAGAGTAGTTACTCGCCTTGGGTGTGCTTAGTGGAACTTAGTGAATTTAAATAAGGGTTGTGGGCTTCCTTATACATGGAGATCCTAAGGGAGAGGATTCGGAACATGAGATTAATAAAGATACCAAGAAAGAATCCTTATGGTGATTTGATAATATTTAAATGGAAATTATTATAGGTTTACTAAGTTGTATTTGGGGTATCACATGTTTGGACTTAGTGCAAGGAAGTATTGAAATGGGGTTGAGCTTCTAGTGGGATATCTTAGGTTGTGGTTGGGTACTGGATATTTTCCAAGGTTGGGGTTAAGGTCATAATGTGTTTTCATGATGACCTATCATACAGTGTATTACCTATGTGAGAGGCTAATAGTTTGGTATGTCCATGTATGACCTATGGGATAGGTTTATAAAATGGTATAACTTAGTATAATTAGATGATTTTGAGTTTCAAGTGACTACATTTTGGGTGTTTAAAGGTGGTGATAAGGATGGTTGGTGCATGTGATGCTAAATTATCTTTTTCACCATCTATCGGGGAGCTAGGTGGGGACATGTGTGTCACTAGATGTAGTTTAGGCTACGTTCTATGTCTACCATATAGCACCTTTTTCATAATCATAAAATTTTATGTTATAATGATGATAGATGATATGAAAACTTTGAGTGAGAGAGTGTTGGTATGAGGTGTGACATATGATAGGAATTATACCTCACCATGAGTATTATACCTCATCATGAATAAGATATTGGTGGTATGATATGTGATATGTGATATGAGATGGGTATTAGACGTCACCTGGAGTGAGGGAGTGGTGGTATGATATGTGATATGTGATGGGTGTTAGAACTCAATCAGATTGAGAGGATAGTGGTATTCAATGTGATATGTGACATGGTATGAGACCTCACACTGAGTGAGGGAGTGGTGGTGTGATTTTGGGTGCATAGAGGGGTATGATATCTCACACTGAGTGAGGAGGTGGTGACATGATATTTCATTTGAGATCGAGACTTGATATGAGACCCAACCCTGAGTGAGAGTGTAGCAGTTAAGACTCAATTATAGGTCCCTAAAATGAGTGATGAATAATGTGGTTGGTCTATGTTTGGTGAGTAATTTTCAACCAACATTAGCCAAAGTAGATGCGGTTATGCATTGTGTTTTCCTTATTAGCATATGATTTCCTGATATGACTACATGAATGTTTTATTTTTTTCATGATTTAATTTCCCATAAATATATACATATATATTATAGAATATATAAGGGGAATAGATGGTGTCCTTATTTATAGTATGGTCAAATAATTATTTTTAAATCCTAGATATAGCATAGTACATAACCTCAGGATCTCTCAGAAGGAAGCAGTGTCGAATGCCCTAGTGGTTTTCCTAAAAAACTTTTTGTATTTTTATATATTTTGAAATAAGGAAATTAAAACAACATATAACACTGATGAAAATAAAAGAGGTCATAAAAGTGAGTATAAAGAAGGAATATAACCTATTGGGATAGGTAAAAACAACAGAGGAAAGAAAACAATATAGAATAAAGGAGATATAATTTAGTAATAAAAAGGTTAGATCTGAGTTTATCGACTCTCAACTACCCTTCATAGATCATATGATGAAGAAAACCATAAACTCACACCTCACTTAGTGCATTCTCAATCTATTAGTTTACACACCAACTCAAATTTATAATTTCATTAGTATAAGAGTGCTCCTTCATATTTCAAAATAAATCACATGAAAATTTCATTCTCACCAAGAAGTCTAACAAGTCAGAATTATCTTACTGAGATCATCAGATCGTATAACCAATCTAAAATACTCAATTGATCTAAATGATAATATAATAGGGAAAAGTAATGAGTCATGAAATGAGAAAACCATTCTTGTATAGAATCATTCTCTCATAGTACCCCAAATACCATTTACAATTTTCTAATCCTTAAGAATATTTGATGATCATCATAGAGCTCAAATCTCCAGGGGTGTCAAGTTTAAAATCTAGGATCAAACACTGTGAATTAAATCTATATTTATAGAGGTTTGAGAACAAAAAAAGGAGGGAGAAGAATGTAAATTCTTTATGTGTTTACAAAACAAATATGGGATAACAGAATGGGGAATAGGGTAAAAGAGAAATCCAAATAAGTCCTATGAATCGGGAATGAAAAAATCATAGGAGAAAACCTCATCTTATTAGAAAATCAAAATAGAAAAATAGTGACAAACTAAATAATATAAAACAAATATCCACATGGAACTCATTGACATTCTCATCAATGGTTTTTGATGAAGTCTTAATGAAATCAGCCAACCTCCCACAACAACATGTGACACCCCTCATAAAGCCCATGATCACCTTCTCCCTTGCCTCATGATCAAATTTCTTGATTATTACAAACAACCAAAAATAGATAAGTCATTAATAATTTTTTATTTTGGAAATTAATTTCCCCTTTATAATTTTATATCATGGGTGATCTTAGAATAATTTACCCCTTTGGGACCATGCGCCCAAATCCATGTTTTTTTTGGGATTAGATGTCACTAGTTGACATTGAGAACATATTATATATATATATATTATTTTTTATTTTATTATATTATTATTATTATAAATATATATATATATATATTATTGTTAATATATATATATATATATATATTTAGAATATCTAGGATGCGACTTACCTTTAGGATTTCTTCTTCCTCATGGCACAGGCTTGTGTTTAGTAAAGACTCATCGAATGGTTTCAGAATCCAGATTCATCATTATATTTTAAGTCTTTACCACCCATAATCATCATTGTCATCCTAAAATGGAAATTCTTGAGTGGGAATCATTATCATTCTCACAACTCAATAGTATCTCATCTCTAGTTGGTCCTTCAATACATGGCATCGGCTTAACTTCAGCCATGGTGGTGTGTGATGGTATATTAGGTTGTTTTTTTGTGTGATATTTTTATATAGGTGTGTCTTGGAATCGTCAATATCTAGATTTTGGATTTAGGTTCTTGGTTCTTCTTGATTTTACACTTATGAGGCAGAATATCTAGGTCATCCTCAAACTCAGTCATAGACATCTTCAACCAGATTCGGTATGGTAGGGCTCAACTTGGTTTCTTCAAATTTTTGGCATTCACATCATATTACTCTATAAATGATTCCAAAATTTGACCATGTAATCATTTATAATGTGCCAAATTATTTATTTATAAACCTACTTACAGTAGTACAATGGAAACAAGGGTCAAACCACAATGAAGGTAAAGTTGTGAATATTGAAACAAATATAAAAAACATGAAAAAATAAACATAAAATAGGAATAATAAATTGGGAGATGAAATGTAAGTGTGGATAGGAACGTGGATCGATAGGATTGAAAGTATAAGGCTAACATGAAATTGTGGTGATAGTGGAGACAGTAAAAAAAGAGAGGGAAATCAAATAGATGATTGAGTTAAGGGTATTGGACTAGATTATATCAATTTAAATGTCACTTCTCATGAATAAAATAAATCATATAGGTACTCAAGTTGAGTGTAGGGGAATGAATTGTCTAATTCTCATTAGATAAATCACTCTTTATAGAGATCTCTCTTGATAATTATTATCACTAACAGAACCCAAGATAATGATGTTTCCTAATAGAGAAGATCTTACCAAAACCTTTTCCAAATTACTACTTTAGTTTCAGTCATCAAGGAAAAAGGATACTCTACCTTTCACCTCTCAGTACTTGAGGTAGAGTGAAAAGATTCTCATGAGGAGGAGAAAATTAGATCCTCAGATAGAACACATCAACCATCTAGGATTAATCCAATTTCAAGAATAGAAGAAAAGAAATGAAATTCAGTATATCTGATATAACCCCATAAAATATTCAGATATTCATAATTGATCAAGTAGAAAAAATATAATTCATTAAAAATATCTTAGTATTGTGAAACACAAAAAGAGAGAAGAAGTTACTCTAGTCTAATCGGCATCTTCCACCATCTAAAATTTCAATATCCTCATACTCCGAGTGTGCTCCCTCCTCTGGTTTAGCTCCCAACTCCCAGTCACGTGTTAGATGGATAATCAATGACTAGAGAAATGGGATGGTGATGGGATGTGAAAATTAAGTTGGATCCGGTTTTGGATCAGGACCTCCTCTCCTTTGTCCTGATTGATCCCCTTTTTTCATCTCTAGAGTATTCTATATGAATTTTTTCACTCCCTTATTTCATCACTAACCACTCATAGGAACCATCTTTGATATTTCCACCATTACCTCTATGTAGTCTGGTTAGTACAATACATCTCCCTCTTCAAGTGACGGGAGTGAAGATCCCTTAACAAAAAAATGCATTTGGCATGATCCCATGTCTTCCATCTTAGTATATATAACATATTCCATAATCTTCTCATCCACCTCCCATGTTTATGATCCCACTTTAATTCTATTATTTTAAAGGTAATTATTTAAATTTCAAAGTTCTCGTGATTATCACCTGAATTTTAATTCTCCACTTCACTTTATAACTTCTTCTAGTTCCACTTGGGAATTGATTCTAAGTCTCTACTCCAGCCAAACTCATCTCGAACCCAACTTGATACATTCAACCAAACTATGCTATGTCCCTCTTGATTTTTTTGAATTTGAACATGAAATCTCATATGATAATAACCATTGATATTTTCTTTAACATCTCTTCATTGGCTTCAAAGTCTCCTATCATTAAATTCAGCACATAAAAATAGAATAATAGATCCTAGGTCTTGAACATGTAATTCATTCTCAACTATGAATAGATTCTTCACTCTTAGCTCAAACAAAACAATGTGTTCCACCTCATTTATCCATCTAAAAATCACAACCAAATTCAATCATGCTCAAATCATCTTCAAACTCAATCTCAATGTCAATGCAGAAACAAAAATTATTAGCTATCCCCAGCTCAGTCTCATCATGTCCCTATATATTTGAGTTCCATACTCATTCAATATTAAGAGCTTGGAACTCAGCCTTTGGTATTCACCTATATTAAAAAAAATTAAAGAATTAAACACTTCAATTAGGTCATTGCATTCAGTTTCAGTTTTTCAGGCCTCTATACTGCTCATCTTCATTGAGTCATTGTAACAAACACCTAGTGTGCATGTTTCCACAATCTCTCAATCACAATGATGGGGAGGTGTAAGGTCCCCTCCATCCTACAACACTTCAATTCTGATAAAAATAGGTTCATGTGTTTTCAACATGTTCGCATCGCTCCAAGTGAATTTTGAGTGTGCTGATTTAGATTCAACTAATTATCTTCTCTGTGAAACCCTCATTGGATTTTAATGAATTCAACATTTATCAGTACTTCATAAATTGAAGGATTTCAAAATGCATATGGTTCAATTTCATGGGGTGGAGCTTTGAAACATTTAATTCATGGTATTGGTTATTCAGATCGATGAGGTTTGCATAAATGGATAGCATTTTCAAATGTTCACCTTCTCTAGTGGATTTGGAGACATCTACTCAAATGGCTTCTCCCTGTATATAGGAATCAGTTCTGCAAGGTGTGACTAGGTTTTTCCATTAAACTAGTCAGTGTGGGTTCTTACTCAACCGGTAGTGCCCAGGGATTTGGCATCTTTAGTTGCAACAATGGTCATATTTTCTAGATCCATGGTTTCCAATGAGATTGGGTTTATTTAGTAGGGGTGGTGTGGTGGATCGATGGTCCCAAAATCTACTTATGGTGGTGTTGGTTTGTTCGGTGGTATCCCTTGCAATAGGTAGTATGAGAGTTCTTGAGTTCTTCAGAGGAAGCATGAAAAGTTTTTGTTAAAAGTGGAAATCATGGTAGGTTGGTGGAAGTGATCATGGGTGAAGTTCCCATGGTCGATTCTTGTTCAAGATAGGTAGAAAGAGAAGGTGTGGTAGGTCCTACCATGAAATTGTGCTAGCTTCCAATAAGGACAAAATTAGTTGGAGTTTTTACACATGGTTAGTGCAGTTACCATGAGAATTCATCACAGTAGGTAGGAAGATCCCACACATGATAACTACTTCACATAGTCATTATAGTGACCATGGCTGCTTCTTGTGCACGGTCAGTATTGTGACAGTAGGGCCTCTTTTCCTAAAAATAAATAAATGACAAATTGTATATAAAAATGAATTAAAAATAATAAAAATAAATAAAAATTAAAACAAAGATAAATTAATTAACTTCATAACCAACAAATAGAATTAATTAATTAATTAATTAGGTACAAAAAATAAATTAAAATAATAACATGATTAAATTAATTAATTATAAGAAATAATAAATATGTTAAGACAAATAGAATAAATTAAAAAGATAAAAATTATTATTTTGAATTATAATTAAATTGAATAAAGAATTAAAATAATGGTGATTCGTAATTTAATATAAAAAATTGAAAAAAATTATGGATTATAATAATATTATTGGATGATCTAAAAATTAACAAAATAACTAAAATAAACAAAAAATAAATAAATAGATTAACACTATAATTAACAATTTTTAAAATTAAACACAAAATTAACAACAGTTGTACATTATTCAAGTAAAAATATTATTTTGATAATAAAAATACAATTAATTACAATACAAGATGTGGAAAATGCATGAAATAAAGTCCATAACATGCACTTAGGGAGACTCTACTATGTTTTACTCTCTCACCTGATAGAGGAACCCAAGTGTGTGTATAGAAAATATGTTTGGATTTTATGTGACATGTTATATGAGGGATCTAATAAGGGTATATGGATAATTTTTAGGGGGTACTGGTCCTAGAAGGGATTAGGTTTTTATACTTAATTCTATCGCTTTTCTTTTCAATTTATTTTTTACTTTATTATACTGGT
Organism: Viscum album; assembly: GCA_963277665.1. Lineage (NCBI taxonomy): Eukaryota > Viridiplantae > Streptophyta > Magnoliopsida > Santalales > Viscaceae > Viscum > Viscum album. Next base: position 918,913,109 of record OY728123.1, on the reverse strand, counting down.
GGGTTACCCTTATATTATGTATATATGATGAGAATAGGTTTCAATACAGTTATAACATGGTGATGTTTATCTATTATTAATGGTTGGCCTTTTTTTGTAGAACCTCACACTTACTCTAATGTGTTCCTAATGTTTCTATTATTGGCCTTTTATTATATTTAATGATATAGGGAGTGTAGTCTTCCTAATAAGTGCTATAAAATCTTTTAAGTTGTCAGTAGCCTATGGATTATAGAGAATCATGCCTAAGTTCTTATGGAATTCCAGTTAGGTTTTTATTTAGGGGATTTTATCTTGGGAATCAAAAAATGGTATTAGATTATTATTTTTTGTTGTATTACTATTTTAAATTTATAGTTTGAGGTAGGATATTTCTAGATCAGGCGACATAATTAATTCTTGGGTGTGGTTAACCCATGTAAATGGAAAATGTATTCTATTAGGGATAGGGTTATTTTTTATTTATTTTCACTTTAGAATTAAAGTGTTTATTCAATAATGATGTAATTGGGTGATATTTTCATTTAGTGTTTTTATTTATGGCCCAGGGTGGGAAGAGGGTGTGGGTCCATATGAAAACCTTTCTCTTCATTCAATATTAATTCCTGATTTATTATATAAGATTACACATAATACAACCCGAAAGATCATGGAGACAAGTCTCTTTGGGAATTAAGAAAATTACATATAAACTTAAAATAGGTAATACATCACCATTATTGAAAACTTCCTTAACATGCTCATATTATTCCATTGTACTTAAAGCTGTATGGGATAACTTGGGGGCATGCATAAGAAATTGGTGATCTATAAATCCCAGTAAGGGAAAAAACATGGCATAACATTAAGAACATATTAGACAATAGGTATATCAATGAGACATAAAAGGGGTAAAAATCATAAACATGGACAATGAATAATGATATGGAATGATAACATAAAGAAAACATGGGAAAATGTGGCAAAAACTTTAAACATGTCATCATAAACATATGTCAAGTCTAACCACCAAGACATCATAATGTAAAAATTATAGTGATGGATTAGGTTCACTCCATAATCTCTTTCATAATGTCTCATGATACTAAAACATTACCCAATGCATTGTAGGGCTATATAATTCTAGTCGCACATGTCACTTTCATTTCATTCATATGCATAAGTGTGCTACATAGATCATACAACATATAATCATTTATCATCATATTTTATTCCACAATAAAGGAGTTTGGAATAAATAAATTTAATTCCCCTATCAAATAAGTATAAGTTCATAAATTTTAACACCCTTGATAGGAAATGGGTATGGTTATTCACTACACAATTTTTTTTCATGGAAAATCACGGTGAAATTTCGCCAGCATAATGGGGGTGTATAAATGTTCATGGGAGGGATTGATGAGAGTGAAAGGGGTATCTCATCATTTATACATAAAATGGATAGTAATTTTTATATGTAATAAAATATCATAGCATTAACAAATGTAAATTAAGATACATAACATAAAATATGTGCTTGATCGAAAAGATAAGAGTGAGAGATCCCTTACAAAATTTCGGCATAGTAACATCTTAGGTAAATACTATAATGAGAGGGAATAAATTATCTATAATTATTAGAGAATAAATTGGAAAATAGATGTATCATTATAAATACATGATAACATAACCAATTTATATTCAAAAGAATAATTACAAAGATGGTGCTTGAATGGAAATGAGAAGAGATAAATCTCTTACAAAGTTTCGATATGGTAACGGGTGTAAAAAAGATTCATGGTAGGTATTAATGAGAGTGAAATGTGTATATAATCATTTATAAATAAAATATATAGTAATGATGATATGTAATAATGTATCCCAATATGAAAAAATGAAAGTTAATAGGGATAACATAAAAGAGGTTCTTGAATAAAAAGGAGATAGGGAGATCCCTTACCTTGAGAGCGTGATTCCAAAAGATTTGGAGGAGCTTCTTTAGATCTTGTGTAACCTTAGGAGGAATCTATATATGGTAGGTAAGATTAAGTACATGATCAAAGGTTTTTTATTGAAGATAAATGGGATCTTGGGTGGGTTTATATAGGAAAAGAGACGAGATTTCTTTATTATTTCTCAAACATAGGTTTTAGACTCTATATAATAAAGTAATAAAAACCAAAAACCTTAAATGGTTTTTCCCATAGTTTCTACAAAATAGGGGTTATTTTAATTATTTTATAAGTCAAATGTATGATCTTATTAAAATATTTCCCTTGGAGATTTGGAAGCGAGTCATGTTCTTTAAGAAATGATTTTAAAACCTTAAAATATATAATAGGTTTTGGAAGATCCATATAGGCTTTATAAAATTAATCTAATAAACTTAAAATTAAATTATTTTAAAGGTTAAAATTATATGTGGTCATGGATACCATTTATAGTATTTATTACATTATTTTTGGGTCATTATGATGTCATAATACACACCGTATATTTATACCGTATTTAAATTTTAGCCAAAAATTCTAATTTCTAGAAAAATTATGACAAATTCACCATTGGATATTTTAGAATTATGATTCCCAAAATAATATTTATTTTATCCAAAAAAAATTATAAATATTTGAATTTTAACTTTTAAAATAATAATTGACATTTATTGAGAAATTTCTGGGGTTTTTTTACAATAACAGTTTCTGAACCCTTATAAAAATTACATTTAACTTCATAAAAATTATATGATAATTTATATTTAATAAAAATTATTTAATAATAATAATTTATTAAAATATTATTTATTTCAATAATCCATTAATTTATCAAAATCAATGTCTTAATTGAAATTTCAAATTACTTAAAAAATACAATTTGTGTTTTATCGTATCAAAATATAATTTTTATCAAACTGATTACTTAATCATTAATAAATTAAAAATAATAATGAATAAATATAATAATAATTTAAATGAAATATAAATATAAATATTTATACTATTTTGGTTACTTTTTTATAGTCTTTGTTAAGTTATTTTTTACCCTTAATTAACCAATTTTCCTTTTACCATGGTAATAAATATTTACTACAGTTAATATTCATATTTTTCAAAAATTAAGTTGACATTATTACCTAATATTAATTATGATGATTCTAACTATTGAATCCAATTTATCAAAATCAATTCACAGTGGTGGAAAAAATTGTAAGATCTCGTATTTCATGGAGGTATGTCCTTGTTTAATTTTTTGTTTTCAATCCCTTTTTTTGGTTTATGAAATGATTATCAGGCATATAATGGTCCTCGAGGGTGTTCTGGGGGTTTGGGACATGAAATGAAGTAAATACAAGCCAACATGTACAAGTTTCATGGTTGGAACACAATTAACTAAACTGTGTGGCCTTCCCAGGAAAACCGTACAACCTTGGACAGTGGCATATCACATGGTTGGCACACAGCTTACTAAAATATGAAGACTACATAGGTAACCATGTAACACATCTCCACTTATATATTTTATTATGTATGGTTTGAAAAACCATGCAGGTAAACCATGAACCCCATTAAAATAGAGAAATTTAAAAAAAATCCACTTCAAGATTTTTAAGTCTCGCCCAATTTTTACTCCTCTTATCCTACCTCTAGACCTAGTGATGAAATCCAAGCCCCAAACCATCCCAAGGGTGGTTATATATCTATTATAGGTCATTTTGAGCACCATTGGTTGCGAATATAAGATCTGGGAGAGTCAAATCCTCTCATTGCTTCCCTTTTCCATATTAGGGCTTATATCTCGGGCGATCTTCTTCTAAAGCCCTCAAACTCTCTTTTTCTAGTGGAATATTGGTTTAAGCTTCAAGGGGTGTCTGAATCTAGATCTATGGCCTCGTTTAGGATTATTATCATCATCATATTTGAGGTAGGTGGTCTATATGTTATATCCCATAGTTTTTGTGAGGATTTGTGCATATAAGTTTGTGTTCTTGTTTCCCCCTTATTGTGTTCTTCATTCTGTTAGTGATATTTGATATAATGGGTGTATAAATTTAAAATTTAACCCCTTATTATTCCAATGGTATGCATGTAGGATGAATTAACCAATTTAGTACCACCCATGGGGTGCGCCGACCCTACCGAACATGGTTAACGAAGATGTTAAGTGCAAAATTGGCTTGTGATTTAGTAGAGCTTGAGATGAACATTTCAATTGATTAATTTGATGATTAAGAAGGTAATTAGGTTATTTATTCCTAGAGTTTGATAATGGAAAATTTATTGTTTGGGTATACATTAAAATGGGTTTAATAGGTTTAATATGAATATTTCGATGGAATGATAATTGTACTTGAAAAGCATAAGTGGATTAATTCATGAGAAATGATGAATGGGTTAAGTGAATTAACATGTGAGAATTGTGGAATATGTTAAATGGTTTAATGTAGGGTAACTAGTAAATATTATTAGTGATTTAGGAATAATAAATGTGAATTGGACTAAATGAATATGTAATGTAAATGGAAAGTGTGTTAATGGGTTATGGTATAATGTTAATTCACATATTGATTGTCATGGCTTATGTTTTCTATTGGTATTGGTTATGTTTGGTTGTGATATGGTATATGTGTGGTAAATGGAATAATAATAATGTGCACATGGATTGGTAGAGTAGGGTATTGACATGAGGTTCAACACCCATAGGTCGAGTTAGACTGAGGCTCTAAAATCCACCCCACAATGCACGAATTAGAGAAGGGGATGGAGTTGTATTCCCCTAATGGTTGCATTCGATGAGACAACCTAGACCAAGGATTCAAGGTGAGTGTGTTGTATATGTGATGATTTTATTATCCCTAGTAAGATAGGGAACATGATTTATTTCTCCTATGTATTGAGATTAATGAATGTTCCTAATCCATTGATAACATGATGAAAGTGAAGTAAGTAATAAAGATGGTATAAGTATTAAAATTGGGAATTAATACTAGGAATGTATTAAGTAAACCTTATTAACTAATGGAACCAAAAATTATTTTATTTTCATGTCATTTATTTAGTACTTTCATACACTATTTTTTAAACTGGATGTTTTGTAAAAACTTTTGGTGGTGGCCTACTGAGTTATACTCACACCCTACTTGGGATATTGTTGGGTACCTGAGAAACCTTCATGCTTGCATGTCAAGATAAGGTCAAGGTCCCCATTCTTGGGATTTGAGTCAGGCTTGGGAGGTACATGGATGAGGTTCCAGACTTGGATTCAGGACTTTTTTGGGTATTCCTCTATTTCTCTTTATTTTTGGGTTTTGTTCACCTTTGAACTATTTAGCATGACATGACATATTTATTGTCGATCATGGTTTATACCTAGTTTTGGTAGATGTTTGATTATGCATGTTCATTGGTTATTGAATTTAGTACTTTCATGAACTATATGTTAGACTGGATGTTTTGTAGACATTGTTGGTGGTGGCCTACTAAGTTGTACTCACACCCTTCTTGGGCCATCATTGGGTACCTGAGCAGACTGCATGCTTGCAGGTTGGGATAAGGGTAAGGGCCTCGTGCTTGGGAGTTGAGTTAGGATTGGTAGGTTTATTTATGAGGTTCAGAACATGGATTCAGAACCATTTTGTGGATTCCTATTTTTTTCTATATTTTGGGGTTTTATTCACCTTGGAACTATTTATCATAACACGCCATATTTATTGTTGTTTGTGGTTTCTACCTAGTTTTGGGAGATGCTTGATTATGTATGTTTATTGGTTACTACATTTAGTTTCCATTATTTTTTCTCTTGTAGTTTAATTTGATAAAGGGGATATATTATCCCCACATGTATTATTTAGTCCCTCTCTAATATTCAGAAACCTTTGGTGTATGAGGAGGTGCAATTGAGGTAATGTCAAGTCCCAGCTTTGGGAACCATTTAGTGGCTCTTAGTACGGGGACGTTAAAAAGTGGTATGAGATGAGTTATTTTCTCTATCTTATTATTTGAGATGGTATAATGGATAATAGGATGTTTCGGGTCTTGGTAATGAGCTCGTACTTGGGAGTATCTAATCCACATACAAGGGAAAACCCAAGTCACCCAGGGTGGAAATTGTTTTTCTTGTTGTGTGTTGTTACATTTGATGATATTTCACCATTGGGTGATGCACTTGTTTTGTGATGTGATAGTTTTATAATATTTAGATCATGGAAATAATGGCATGGGATTGTGAATTCATGCATCAGTTTTGGAACCTATGGATATAGGTGTCATGAATCATGCTAAGTACACACATTGGATGGGTGTGTGGGACTTAAAGGGAAGAATTCATTTGACCTTCTTGAACAACTTGAAAAAATAGTGTTTAATAAAATGATACAAATGGGTAAAATGGGAAATGATAATTTTGAATAATGGTTAAGGAATTGTGTCTAACAAACGGTTTTAAATGAGTTGATATGTTGATTTTAGTAAATTTTAAAAATTTAAATGTTCCAAGGAGGAAAGGTTTATCTTATAATTATAGAAATGGTTCTAAAATAGTGTCCAAAGTGAGACTTATAACCATTGAAGTTGGTTTACCTGTGTTATTTATAGATGTCATTAGGGATGTTTGAGGGTAGTGTTTGGAATGTGATAATGAACTTTGGTATAGTGTATGTAATGAGTTGTTTGTGGCCAGTAGATAGCCTTCTTTTATACGAACTGTGAAATATTTATGTTATGTGTTCTAAGACTCGTGTTTTGAATTTTAGGGAAATGACAGCATGGAGATGTGTTCTGGTTGGGTGATAAGAGGTTGTTTTTGTATATTCTCCTCTAGTAGTGGAGTAATAAAACGTGGTGATATAGGTAAATAGATAAGAGAAGTTTTGTGAAAACCTTTCTCACTTTATGTAAATGATAGATCATGACCTAGGGTGGGTTGTACCAATCATGTTTGAACTGACCAGGGAATTTCAGTTGTAGAACCCTCCAAAATTTACCATAGAGGGTGGACCAGAGGCATTCAATTTATGGATAGAGTCCATCTAGATAATTCATGGCCATTTTGAGACTCCTTCTAAGAATCGAGTCAAGTTAGTATCCTATATGTTGATAAGTTAAGAAAATCATTGGTGGGACATCATGGTGCAGACTGAACATGTTAAATGAATGTTATGGAAGGATTTTTAGGAAATGTTTCTATATCATTTCTATCCAAAGACCTTGAGGTAGGATATGGATTCATAGTTTAATAGTTTGACCCAAGGGGAAATTTTAGTGATGGATTATGTTATATGTTTCACCAATTTGCGACACTTTGTTCCAGTATTGGTTGGAGACTAGGTAGCTATGGAGAAACATTTCTTGGATGGGCTAAGACATGAGATCAGGTATCCAGTGAACATATTCCATTTGAAAAGGTTTGTAGAGGCAGTGGATCAGACCCTTATCACATAAGGTACCCTAAAGGGGGATTTAGTTAGTGGACTTTTGGTACCAGTTGGATGGGTGAGTGGTGTGGTTTCTGATGGAAGGAAGCATCACTTTGGGAGTTTCCATCAGGGTGGAAGTGATAAAGGTAGTAAGAAAATAGGTTCAACCACTAAAGGTGTAGATTAGTGGTTCTGTTATTAGTGTGGTAGATCAGGGCACAAGTGTGGTCAGTGTCCCTTGACCACTAGTGGAATGTTGGTCTGTGGAAGAATGGGGCACGTATAGAGGTTCTAAAAGAACCTTCGATAGCTAGGAACTGATGGAGGTCAGAGTCTGATTCTGAGTATAGGTATAGGGTTGGTTACTCAATATCAGGTAGGAAATTGGAGTTCCATGGGTCGTACTGGTAAGGGTGGTGGACATGGAACTCTAGGGTGAGAGCGTCCATATCGGCAGAGTAGTGCAGTTCTAGTAACTCAGGCTGGAGCATAGGGTAGAGGGGCAGTTCATCTTCACACAGTTTAGTCTACACCTAGAGGCATCGAGGCTAGACTATCTATAGTTCAAGGTACAATTCTTACAGATTTTATGCTTTATAGTGATTTATTTGACACAGGAACCGAAAATTATTTTATTTCTTCTCAGTTTGTAATTGTGTTTTGGATTACCTATGGAATCTTTGGGTGGTTACATCAAATGATACTCTATTTGTGTGAGAGATGAGGGTACAAAGAAATGTAAAGTTTGTGATCTGGACATTGGTGGGTACCAGTTTCTATAGGACTTGTTCTTCCTTGATATGTTAAGTTTTGACCTTATTCTGGGTATGGATTGAATGGTTTTGTGTTGGGTTCATATCAATCATTACAATTTTTAGGTAATGTTCACATCTCTTGAGGTAGATACTTATGTACTTCATGGAGAGTGGGGTGTTCGGGCAGGCCATTCAGGGCCAATTTTTTAGCAGTTGGGTGAACTCATGGCCCAAGTGGCCTATCTTATTCTATATTATGGAGGAGTGGAACAACATTTCCTTCCTTCGGTGGTGGATAAGTTTTAGGATGTGTTTCATAAGGACTTCCCGGGGCTACCACCCAAGAGAGATGTTGAGTTTACGATCAATTTGTTTTCATGGGAAGAACTAGTTTTCATTCTACCATATCGAATGGTTCCATAAAAACTCTAGAAACTTAAGTTTAATATAGAATATTTGGAGCATAAGGGGTTCATTCATCCTATAACATCTCCTTGGGGATCTCTAGTTCTATTTTCCAAGAAGTGGGATGGGTCATTACGGTTGTTCATAGATTATAGGAAGCTAAATAAGATTAAATTCGAGAATAGATATCCTCTTCTATGAATCACTGACCTGTTTGACCAATCGAGGTGTGATTCAGTGTTCTCCAAGATTTATTTGAAACCAGGATATCATCGTTTGATGGTAAAACATTCTGACATACCACATACATACTTTAGAAGGAGGTATGGGTTGTATGAGTTTTTATTGATGTCATTTGGGTTGACCAATGCATTGGTTATGTTCATGAATTTAATAAACCAAATATTTCAACATTATCTAGATAATTTCATATTTTTCTTATTTGATGGAATATTGGTGTACCCTAGAACTCTTGAAAATCATGCCAAACATCTTAACATTATCATAAGTACACTACTAGAGTGTAATCTATATGCCAAGATTTTGAAATGTCATTTCTAGATTGATAAAGTGTAATTATTTTACCACATCTTCTCCAAGGCAGGTGTTTCAATGGATCTGTAGAAATTGCAGGTTGTTGTGTCTTGGAAGTAGCCAAAGAATGTTTCTGATGTTCAGAGTTTTATAGGATTGGCTGGTTATTACCAAAGTTTCATTAAATATATCTCTCATTTGGAAGGTCCACTTTCAGTCTTAACCAATAAGGGAGTTAAGTTAAAGTGGTCTGAAGCATGTGAGAATTCTTTTCAAGACTTGAAGAAGCGATTGATGACTGTACCAATCCTGATCTAACCCGAGCTAGGTAATAGGTACACCTTGTTCTATGATGTGTTCAGTATTGGACTTGGGGTAGTATTAATGTAGGATAATAGGTTTTTAGCATATAGGTCAAGATATTTGAGGCCTCATGAAAACAATTACCCTACTCATGATCTTGATTTGGTCATTGTGGTTTATGCCTTAAAGTTTTGGAGGCATTACTTGTTGGGAGAGCGGTTCATAGTGTTTACCAACAATAAAATTCTTAAGTACATCTTTTATCATCATGATTGGAATCTTTGGAAGCAAATATGGGTTGAATACTAGAAATATTTTGACTTTTAGTTGTCCTACACACCTAGAAAATTGAATAGTGTTGCAGATGCTCTAATTCTAAAGACATAGAATCGGGTGGTTTAGGAATCCAACTTTGAGTGTAGAATGATGGCCTTGTTTACTAAGATTCACCCAGAGGTATAGGTTGGGCATGGTTATATGACCTTGCATCCATAATAGTTGATTCTACACTCTTGAGTAGGGTTAAGGAGATTTAGCTTTAGGATCCGGAGTGTTTTTCTATGAAGGAAAGTCTTAAAGGTGGGGAGTCACCTTCTAGTTGGGTTGTTGGTGATGATGGTATTGTCAGTGTTTGTGGTTGTTTGGTTGTGTAGGTGTGTATGCGGGAATATTAAATGCATGAATTCCATGAATTGAAGTGGTCATTACATACTAGTTTGACTAAGATGTATTGTGATCTTAATAGGTAGTATTGGTGGCTGGGAATAAATAAATATGTTGTGGGTTTTATGGGATGATGCCTTACAAATCACCCGGTGAAGGCTAAGCATCCATGCCCAGGTGTCTTATTATAACCATTTCCTATACCAGAGTGGAAGTGAGGTGATGTAATGATGGACTTCGTAGTGGTTATTTCAGGGATTCCTTAGAAGAATGATGTGATTTAGGTTGTGGTGGATCCATTAACAAAGGTTGGTCATTTCTTTCCAATTCTATATACCTTCACCATTGATTAGTTGGGTGATTTCTATGTTTAAGAGATAGTGTGGTTTCATGGTGTTCCAAGGAATATAGTTTCATATTTTGATCTACATTTCATGTCATGCTTCTAGAAGAGATTACATAAGGTACTTGGAACCCAGGTGTTTTTTAGTACATATTTTCATCCACAAATGGATGGGAAGTCAGAGCATATAATTCAAGTGTTAGAGGACATGTTGAGGGCTTGTGTTCTAAATTTCATAGGTTTGTGGGAAAAATACTTGTCTCCTATATAGTTTACCTAAAATTAGAGTTTTCAAGATATAGGTTGTGTAGATTCCCACTATGTTTTTTAGAAACGAAAGAGTCTGAGTTTTTTGGACGGAGTCTCATGAAGGATACATTGGAAAATGTTCAGTTGATTCAAAAACATATGGAAATGAATTAGAGTAGGCAGAATTCATATGCAGATCAACATCTTTAACCTCTTGAGTTTATATTGGTGGATAGTGTGTTTCGTAGGGTGTCTCCAGGGTTGGGTCACCATATAATTTGAAAGTAGGGAAATTTGGCACCTAGGTACGTGGGGTTGTTTGATATTGTAGAGAGGATCAGACTGGTTTCTTGTTGATTGGCTCTTTCACAATGGTATATTGGAATTCATGATGTTTTTTATGTTTCACAGCTTCATCTATATCACCCTGACCTATCTCATGTGGTTAATTTTGAGGATTTTGAGCTTGAGGCTGATGCGACCTTTAAGAAGCATCTATTTCATATTGTATATCATAGCGATAAATTCATATGGTTCAAGGTTGTTCTTTGGTTCATTTTCAATGGAAGCATGGAAATTCTCAAGAAGAAACTTGGGAGAAAGAATCAGATATGTGGTCCTATTGGCCAGATCTCTTTTCTTTGGAGGCTCAGTGATTCTATGGAAGGAAGCTTGAGGATAAACTATTATAAGGTGGGGAGGTTGTAAGATCCTGGATTTCATGGTGGTATTTCCTTTTTTAAATTTTTGGTTTCAATGCCTTTTTCTAATGAAATGCTTCTCAGGTATATGAGGGTCCTCGGGGTTTTTTAGGGGTTTGGGACATGAATAGAAGGAAAACCGGGCCAACATGTGCAAGGATCAATGTTAAGTAAACTGTGTGGCCTTCCCAAGAAAACCGTACAACCTCGGATTGTGGCATATCACATGGTTGGCACATAGTTTTATGAACCATGAAACCTACCCATGTAACCATGAAAAACAACTCTCCTTAGATAGTGGCTTTTTTATAGTTTTTTCATAGTTTAAAAAACCCTACAGGTAAACTATGTTCCCCATTAAAGTTGAGAAATTTAAAAAACTGCCACTTCAGGATTTTTAAGATTCACCAGATTTTTCGCCTCTTCTCCTGCCTCTATCCCTAGTGATGAACTCCCTGACTCGAGCCTCCCCATGGGTGGTTTTATCTCAATTATAGGTCATCTGAAGCATTATTGGTTTCGAATCAAATATCCAAGTAAGTCTAATCCTCTCTTTACTTCTATTTACAGGATTAGGGCTTGTTTCTTGGGAGATCTTCTTCTAAAGCCCTAAAAATCTCTTTTTCTGGTGTAATATAGGTTGAAGCTTCAAGGGGTGTTTGAATATGAATATAAGGCCTCATTTAGGAGTTCTCTCATCATCGGATTTTAGGTAGGTTGTTTTCATGTTATATCCCATAGTTTTTATGATGATTTGTGCATATAATATTGTGTTCTTGTTTCTCCCTTATTGTGTTCTTTGTTATGTTAGTGATATTTGATATAATATGTGTTTAAATGAAAAATTGAACCCATTATGATCCCAGTGGGATTTATGGAGGATGACTTGACCAATTTAGGGCCACCCATGGAGTGAATCGACCTTCCTGAACATGGTTAATGAAGATGTTAAGTGTGAAATGGGCTTGTGATTTAATATAGCCTTAGATGAACATATTAATTGATTAATTTAATGATTAAGATAGGAATGAGGGTAGTTGTTCCCAGATGGTGAGAATGGCTAATGGATTGGTTGTATATACATGAAAATGGGTTAAATGGGTTTAAAATGAATATGTCGATGGAACGAGAATTATGCTTGAAAAGCATAAGTGGGTTGATGCATCAGAGATGATGAATGGGTTAAGTGAATTAACATGTGTGAATTCTAGAATATGTTAAATGGGTTAAGGTAGGGGAACTAGTGAATATTATTAGTGAGTTAGGCATAATAAATGGGAATTTAGATAAATGACTATGTAATGTAAATGGAAAGTGTGTTAATGGGTTATATAAAAATGTTAATTCCCATGTTTATTATTATGGATTATATTTTATATTGGTATTGGTTATGTTTGGTTATGATATGGTATATGTTCGGTTAATGGAATAATAATATGCACAGGGCTTTGTAGAGTGGGGTATTGACATAAGGTTCTATGCCCACGAATCGAGTTAGACTGAAGCTCTAAACTCCACCCTACAATACACAGATTATGGGAGGGGATAGAGTTCTATTCCTATAATGGTTGCATTAGATGAGACTACCTAGAATGAGGATTTAAGGTGAGTGTGTTGTATATGTGATGATGTGATTATCTGTAGTGATATTAGGAACTTGATTTATTTCCCCTATGTATTGAGATTAATGAATGTTCTTAACCCATTAATAACATGATGAAAGTGAACTAAGTAATGAAGATGGTATAACTATTGAAATTGGGAATTAATGTTATGAATGAATTAAGTGAACATTTTTGACTAATGGATCAAAACTATATTTTAATTACTTGTCATTTATTTACTTCTTGCATGCACTATCTGTTAGATTGGATTTTTTGTAGACATCGTCGATGGTGGTCTACTGAGTTGTACTCACACCCTACTCGGGTTGTCAATGGGTGCCTGAGCAGACTTCATGCTTACATGTCTGGATGAGGGAAAGGGTCCTGTTCTTGGCAGTTCAGTTAGGCTTGGGAGGTGTAGAGATAAGGTTTCAGACTTGGAGTGAGGACCATTTTTTTTATTCTGCTATTTTCCTTTATTTTGGGGTGTTGTTCACCTTAGCACTACTTAGAATGACATGACATATTTATTGTTGGTCATGGTTTGTACCTATTTTTGGGATATAATTGATTATGTATTTTCATTTGTTACTATATTTAGTTTTCATTATTTATATTTTTGTCTGTTGTGGCTTACTCTCGTAAAGGGGCTATAGTCTCCCCTCATGGCTTATTTAAACCCTCACTACATGTCGGAAACCTCTGGCGTATCGGGAGATGTGCCAAAGGTCATGTGGTGACCCGGATCAGGGAATAATTTAGTGGCTCTCAGGAAAGGGATATTATATAATTTAATTTAATTTAAAACCCGCAATCATGAGGGAAAGCAATTTTCTGAAAAATACATTTTTTAAGGAAATGATGATTTTAATTTAACTTTATAAATAGTAATCTTCATTATATGAATTTAAATTAATAAATATATATATATAATATAAAATTTTAATTTAGATAATTTCTCATTATAGGTTATTTTAATTAATTATAATGGAAAAACATTATTCATTTTAAAATAGTTTTCAGAAAGATGTGTTTTTAATCCTAAAAATAAATTTATTCTAAAATCTGGTATAAAGATGATTTAAATTTAATTAATTAAATTAAATATAACTAAATAATACATATGTTACCTACAAATAAAATTAAAATAATATTGGGACTTTTATTTTACTTAATTTATCAAAATAAATGGCAATTTTACATAAAAACAGTATTTTCACTATTCACTAAAAAATCTATATTTTCCAAAAAAACTCAAAATTTTACCCTATATTAATCTTGATATTATGATATCAAAAATAGATATCATTTTATCAAATAAATTTTCAAAAAATTTTAGAAAATAATTACAATATTTTTCATAAAAGTAAATAAAAAAATTGAAGAAAAAATATTTTAAAGAACAAAAAGACATTACCAAAATTGATTTCTTATTTACTAAGCATTTATAAATATATTTAAGACATATATATTTCATAAATTAGTTAATCCTACTTATATCAAAAAAATTAATAGAATGGTTAAATTATTCATATTTAAATAATCATTGTTTTTTGGGTTTAGTGTTGCGTATCGCATAAGATATCAACATAGTTTTCTCTTTTAAAAAAACTCAGGGATTTACATTCTTCCCCCTTTAATAAATTTCACCCTCTTAATTTAAACTTGAACTTGGTAAGCAGTGTTTTGAAACTTAAAAATATATTTATTGAAAAATCAAATCGTAAAAATGGTTAATGAAGCATCCACTTGAAATAAGAGAAAGGGAAGTATATAGGTCATCACATAACTAGGTCTCCATGTATGGGAACATTAGTGGAAAATGAAAACATAGACATGGAAGAGAAAACTAACACCAAATAACTAATGTAGTGTGATAGATAACATAGTCATGATAAATTCAACAACTAAAAAACCATAAATCTGTTATGGGTGATAAGACCATCAATTCAGCAGAGATGATCATAAAATGATAACCTATAAATGACTTTTATTCCTTAACTTATGAATTTCTAGGCATCAATCTATGTTATCCATGGTCTATTTCCTAACATATACACTTATAGAAATTGTGTTCCCCTAATAATATTTCATAATGAGCTTGTAAATTTACCAATGCATATCCCCCACGAATGTCAAACCAGGTGTGCATCAAGTCCTGTTTTCGTTCATGATTTCCAGGTTGAGTCTAGCTCAATGTGGTGTTTTTAGGTTTTACCCCTATGTACATCTATTCTAGAGCCACATCCACTTGTAGTATCCAGAAAGGGATGTATTTTCCTAGAAACCACTTACTCTATATTTCACCAAAATTTAGGGATGTATTCTTATATTAATTCTTATCCCTAAGTCTTTTTCTATATTTTCTTAATCCTAATCCCAAAAGTCAATTTACATTCCTCTGATACCAACTATGATAACTCTACTCTTTATTGTAAATTAATTCATGATTTATTACATAAAATTACACATAATACAACCCATAATATCAATTATTCTAGTTTATTTTTGAATTATGTACATTAAATATCAACTTAGAATAGGGAATATATCCTCATTATCAAAAAATTCCTTAACATGCTTGTATTATTCCATCATACTTAAAACTACATGGGGTAACTTGGGGATATACATAAGAAAGGGGGTCTATAAAGCCCAGTAAGGTAATGAACATGGAATAACATGAAGAAATTATCACATGTTATATAATAGTCATATCAATGAGACATAAATTGTGTGAGAATCATAAACAAGAATAATTAATCATGATATAACATGATAAGATAAAGGTAACATGGGAAAATGTGGAAACAACTTTAAACCTGGTATCATAAACATAGGTCAAGGATAAATACCAAGAAATCATGATGTAAAAAGTCCCATTATGGATTAGGTTCACTCCCTAATCCATTACTTGACATCTCATGAGACTAAATTATTACTAAATGCATTGGAGCGCAATATAATTCTGGGTGAACTCATCACTTTCATTCCATTCACATTCATAAGTGTGTCACATAGATCATACATCATGGAATCATTTATCATCAAATTTTATTTCATGATCAAGGAGTGTGGAATACATGATTTTAATTCCCCAGTAAAATAATTATAAGTGAATAAATATGAACACCCTTTATAGGAAATAGGTATGGTTATTCACTACATAATTGTTTGGCTTGGAAAATCGCTATGAAATTTCAGCTGCATAACGGGGGAGTATAAATTTTCATGGGAGGGATTGATGTGATTTAAAGGGGTATAAAATCATTTATAAATAAAATGTACTGTAAGGGGTATATTTAAGAACATATATCAACATTAAAAAATATAAATTAATAGACATAACATAAAATATTTTCCTGATAAAAAAGAGGAGAGTGGTAGATCCCTCACTAAATTTTAGCATAGTAATAGCTTATGTAAATGTTATAATGAGAGGGGATAAATAATCTATAATTATTATATAATAAATTTTATGTTAGAGGAATAATTATAAATACATTACAACATAAAAAAATGATACATAAAATCATAATTACAAATAAGGTTCTTGAATGGAATTGAGAAGAGATAAATCTCTTACTAATTTTTGGCATGGTAACGGGTGTACAAAAAGTTTCATGGGGGGAATAATGAGATTTAAATAATTATATCATCATTTATAAATCTAATTTAAAGTAATGATGATATTTTGGAACATATCCTAATAAGAACAAATGGAAATTAAGAGGCCTAACATAAAAGGGGTGTTTGAATAAAAAGGAGAGAGGGAGTTCCCTTACCTTGAGAGTGTGGTTCAAAAAGCTTTGGAGGAGATTCTTGAGAGGTTGGGGGACACCTTGAGATGACTATATAAAAGTGAGAGTAGATTATTTATGTTCTAAAATGTTTTTTAGAGAAAATAAATGGGAGCTTGGGAGGTTTTATGTAGGAAAAGAGAGGGGAATTCTTTATTATTTCTCAAACTTTGGTTTTGGACTCTATATAATAAAGTAATAAAAACCAAAAACATTCCTCTGTTTTTTCCATAGTTTCTGAAAAAGATGGATATTTTCATTATTTTATAATTCCAAGTTATAAACCTGTTAAAATATTTCTCATGGTTATGAGGAAGTGAGTCATCTTCTTATAGAAATGATTTTAAAACCTTAAAATATATAATAGGTTTTGGAGGATTCATAAAGGGTTTATAAAATTAATAAATTATACTTAAAATTACATTATTTTAAATTGTAAACATATATTTGGTCTTGGATACCAATTTTAGTATTTATTAAATCATTTTTGGGTCATTATGATGTCATGATACACACCATATATTTATACCATATTTAAACTTTACTTGAAAATTCAATTCTCTTATAAAATTATGAAAATTCACCATTGGATAATTTTGATGTTCTAATTACAAAAATAATATTTATTTTATCCAAATAACTTTCTAAATATTTTAATTTTCATTTTTAAAATAAGAATCTAAACTTATTAATAAATGTTGGGTTTTTTGACAACAACGGTTTTCGAACCCTTCTAAAAATTACATTCGACTTCATTAAAATTTATATTATCATATATATTTTTAAAAAAATATTTAATAATAAAATTTTATTAAAATATAATTTATTTAAATAATCTATTAATTCATAGGAAGGAATATCTTAATTTAAATTTCATATTACTTAAAAATACAATTTATGTTTTGTTGTATCATAATATAATTTTTATCAAACCAATTTCTTAATCATTTATAAAGTAAAAACAATAAGGAAAAAATATAATCATAATTTAAATTAATTTTAAATATATATATTCATAATATTAGGGTTAATTTTTTTCTAGTATTTGTTAAATTATTTTTTACCCTTAATTAACATATTTTTCTTTTACCGTGGTAATAAATATTTACTATAGTTACTATTCATATTGTTAAAAAATTAAGTTGAATTTATTACCTAATATTAACTATGATGATTATAAATATGGAATACATTTTATAAAAATTAATTTACAGTGGTGGAAGAATTTAATTTAATATAAAACCCACAAGAATGATAGAAAGTGGTTTTCTGACAAATATATTTTTTAAGGAAAAGATTATTTCACTTTAACTCTATAACTAGTTATCGTCATTATATTAATTTTAATAAATATATATATTTAATATAAAAATTTAATTTATATAATTTCTCATTATGGGATATTATAATTAATTATAATGGATAAACATTATGCATTTTAAAACAGTGTTCAGAAAAATGCATTTTTAATCCTAAAAATAAACTTATATTAAAATCCATTATAAAGATGATTTAAATGTAATTAATTGAATTAAATATAACTAAATAATACCTATTTTACCTTTAAATCAAATTAAAATAATATTGGTACTTTTATATTACTTAATTTATCAAAATAAATGAATATTTTACTTAAAATGGTATTTTCACCATTCACTGAAAAATCTATATTTTCAAAAAATCCCAAAATTTCACCCTATGTTAATCTTGATATGATGATATAAAAAATGGAGATCATTTTATCACATAAATTTTCTAAATTATTAATAAAATAAATATAATATTTTTTATAAAAATAAATAAAAATCATTTTTGAAGAAAACATATTTTGATGAAAAAACAGTCATTACCAAAATTGATTACATATTTACTAATAATTTATCAATATATTTAGGATATATATCTATTTTTTGCATTAACTAGTTAATATTAATCAAATCCCAAAATTTAATAGAATGGTTAAAATGGTTATTTATAAATAAACATTGTTTGTTTGTGTTCATTGTTGTGTATCGCATATGCTATCAAACATTATTTTCTCCTTAAAAAAACTAAAGGCATTACATTCTTCCCCCTTTAATAAATTGCATCCTCTTAATTCAAATTTTCACTTGGTAAGAAATTTTTTTAAACTTAAAAATATATTTATTGAAAACCCAAATTGTAAAAAGGGTTAATGAAGCATCCACTTGAAAGGAGATAAAGGGAAGTATAGAAGTCATCACATAACTAGGTTTATATGTATGAGAACATTAGTGGGAAGTGAAAACATAGACATAGAAGAGAAAACTAACACTAAATAACTAATAGAGTTTGATATAGAACATGGTTAAGAGGAATCCAAAATCTACAAAACCATAAATCTATGATGGGTGATAAGACCATCAATTCATCAAAAATGATCGTTATGGGATAAATTATAAATTACTTTTATTCCTTAACTTATGAATTTATAGGATTTAATATATGTTATCCATGATCTATTTCCTAACATAGAATCTTATGTGAATTTTTTTCCCTTAATAATTGTTCATAACGAACTTGTGAATTTACCATTGCATATCCACTAGGAGTGTCAAATAATAGTTATACATTATTCTAGTAAAAATATTATTTTTATAGTAAAAATATAATTAATTAAAATACAAGATGTGTAAAATTCATGAAATAAAGGCCGCATTAGGCACTTAGGGAGACCCTGCTATGTTTTAGTCTCTCACCCAACAGAGGAACCCTAGTGTGTGTATAGAAAATATGTTCATATTTTATGTGATAGGTTATATGAGAGATCTGGTAAGGGTGGATGGATAATGTTTGGGGGGAACTGGTTATATAAGGGATTAGGTTTTTATACTTCATTATAACCCTTTTATTTCCATTTATTTTTTACTTTATTAGACTGTTGGGTAACCCTTGTAGTATGTATATATTCTAAGCATAGGTTTCACTACAGTTATAACATGGGGATGTTTATTAGTTATTGATGGTTAGCCTTTAGTTATAGAACCTCACACTTACTCTAATATTTTTCTAATTTTTCTACTATTATCCTGTTATTATATGTGATGATATAGGGAATATAGTCTCCCTACAAAGTATTATAAACTCTTTTTATTTTTTAGCAGCCTTTAGCTTATAGAGAGGAATTCGTGAGTTCTTAGCACTCTAGTTAGGGTGTTATTTAAGGGATTTTATCTAAGTCGTCAAAAAATGGTATTTGATTATTATTTTTGGTTGTCTTTTTTATTTTAGAATTTTAGTTTGAGGTAGTATATTCCTTGATCGTGAGACAGAATTTATTACTGGGCATGGTTAACCCATGTAAATGGAAATTTCATGATATCTGGGATAGGATTGTTGTTCATTTATTTTCACTTTAGGATTAAAGTGTTTATTAAAGAATTATGTTATTGGTTGAAATTGTTATTTAGTGTTCTTAGTCTTGGTACAGGGTGTCAAGAGGGTGTGGGTCTATATGGAAACTCTTGTATTTATTACACATTAATTCAATATTTATTACATAATATTACACATAATACAACCCCTAATATTGTAGAGTCTAGTCTTTTTGGAATTAGGTACATTACATATAAATTTAAAAAAAATTAATACATCATCATTATTTTAAACTTCCTTGACATGCTCATATTATTCCATATTACTTAAAATTTCATGGGATAACCTGGAGACATACAATAGAAAGGGGTGAGATATATATCCCAATAAGGGAATAAACATGGAATAATATGAATAAATTATCACATATTAAATAATAGGAAGATCAATGAGACATAAAAGGGGTGAGATTAATAAACATGAATAATGAAGCACGATATAACATGATAACATAAAGGAAATATGGGAAAATATGGAAATAAATTTAAACATGGAATGATAAACATAGTTCAAGGATAACCTCCAAGAAATCATGATGGAAAAAGTCCCATGATGGATTAGGTTCACTCCATAATCCTTTACATTATGTCTCATGAGACTAAAACATTACATAATTAATTTTAGTGCTATATAATTTTGGTCATACCCATCACTTTCATTTCATTCACTTGCATTAATGTGCTATATAGATCATACAATATGGAATCATTTATCATCTCATTTTATTCCAAAATAAATTCATATGGAATACATACATATATGTCCCCAATAAAATAATTATAAGTGCATAAATATGAACACCCTTGATAGGAAATAGTTACAAGTATTTACTACATAATTGTTTGGCATAGAAAATCATGGAGAAATTTTGACAGCATAATGAGGGAATATAAATGTTAATGAGAGGGATTTATGAGAGTGAAAGGGGTATATCATAATTTAGAAATAAAATAGACAATAAGGGGGTATTTAATAAAATTTAATGACATGAATAAATGTAAATTAAGAGGAAACATAATATAGGTTCTTAATAAAAAAGAGGAGAGTGGGAGATCCCTTACAAAATTTCAACATAATAACAGCGTAGGTAAATTCTATAATGAAAGGGGATAAATGATATATCATTATTAGAGAATATATTTTATAGTATATGTATCATTATAAAGACATTAAAACATAATAAATTGAGATTATAAAGGCTAATTACAAAGAAGGTACTTGAATGGAAATGAGAAGAGAGAAACCCCTTACTAAATTTTGGCATATTAACAAGTGTACAAAAAGGTTCATGGGATGGATTAATGATATTGAAAGGGGTATATCATCATTTATAAATAAAATATAAAATAAGGGGGATATTTAATAACATATAACAGTATGAAAAAATGGTAATTATGTGGAATAACATAAAATATGTGCTTGAATAAAAAGGAAAGAGGGAGATTCCTTACCTTGAGAGTGTGATTCCAAAAGCTTGGTAGGAGCTTCTTGAGAGCTTGGAGGGAACATTGGGAGGACTCTATAGAGGGGAGGAAAGATTAAGAATGTTATATAAGATTTTTTAGTGAATATTAATGGGAACTTGGGTGGGGTTATTTAGGAAAAGAGAGGGGAGTTCTTTGTTATTTCTCAAACTTAGGTTTTAGTCTCTATATAATAATGTAATCAAAACTACAAACCTTCCATGGATTTAACCCATGGTTTCTACTAAATAGGGGTGATTTTAATTATTTTATAATTCAAATAGATGGAATTATTGAAATATTTCTTTTTGATATGTGGAAGTGAGTCGTGTTCTTAAAGAAATGATTTTAAAACCTTAAAATATATAATTGGTTTTCGAGGATTCATAAAGGCTTTATAAAATTAATCAAATAAACTTAAAATTAAATTATTTTAAATGAAAAAGATATATTTGGCCATTTATGACATTTATAGTATTTATTTCATCATTTTGTGGTCATTATTATATCATAATACACACCATATATTTATACCGTATTTAAATTTCACCTGAAAAATTGATTGTCTCGGAAAATTATGAAAAATTCACTATTGTATAATTTCAAAAATATGATTCCAAAAATAATATATATTTTATCCAAATAATTTTACAAATATTTTAATTTTAACTTTTAAAATAATAATTGACATTTTTTGAAAAATTTTGGGTTTTTTACAATTATAGTTTGTGAACCCTTATAAAAATTACATTTAACTTAATAAAAATTATATAATATTTTATATTAAATAAAAAATTATTTAATAATAATATTTTATTGAAATATTATTTATTTAAATAATACATTAATTCATCAAAATGAATGTCTTAATTGAAATTTCATGTTACTTAAAAATACAATTTTTGTTTTATCTTATCAAAATATAATTTTTATCAAACTGATTAATTAATAATTTATAAATTAAAAAAATAAGGAATAAATATAATCAAAACTTCAATTAAATTTAAATATAAATTTTAATATTATTATGGTTACTTTGTTTCTATTCTTTGTTAAATTATTTTTACCCTTAATTAACCCATTTTCATTCTACCGTGGTAATAAATTTTTACTACTATTACTATTCAAATTGTTCAAAAATTAAGTTGACCATAATAACTAATATTAATTATTTTGATTATAAATATGGAATCAAATGTAAATAAATAAATTCACATAGGTGGAATAATTCAATTTAATATAAAACCCGCAAGCATGATGGAAAGTATTTTTCTAAAAAATATATTTTTTAAGGAAAATATGATTTTACTTTAACCCCATAACTAGTAATCTTCATTATATGAATTTTAATTAATATATATATATAATATAAATTTCATTTATATAATTTCTCATTAGGTGTTATTATAGTTAATTATAATGGAGAAACATTATGCATTTTCAAACAATTTTCAGAAAAAAAATCATTTTTAATCCTAAAAATAAACTTATACTAAAATTTAGTATAAAGATGATTTAAATATAATTAATTGAATTAAATATAACTAAATAATACCTATGTTACCTTTAAATTAAATTAAAATAAAATTTAGACTTTTATATTACTTAATTTATCAAAAGAAATGACGATTTTAATTAAAAATGGTATTTTCACCATTCACTAAATAATATATATTTTTAAAAAATCCCAAAATTTCACCCTATTTTAATATTAATATGATGATAAAAAAATGGAGCTCATTTTATTGAATACATTTTCTAAATTTTCTATAATATAATTATAATATTTTTAATAAAAATAAATACAAAACATTTTTGAAGAAAATGTATTTTGAAGAACAAAAATACATTGTAAAGACCCAGAAATTCCATGTAAATTTTTTTTAATTTATTTGGGATTATTAAGAGTTTGAGAAAATTGGCGGTGATCGATTCCGAGTCCCGGTGTTCCTGGAACGAATTTTTGAACTTTTTTAAGCTACGTTTAGTAAACGTGCAGGTGACATTTTCTAACATTTGAACTGGTGCTTGTAATTGAAATATAAGGACACCATTAAATCCACAGTACCGGGATTCACTTAAGGGAGGCTTCACTTCAACTGTAGTAGGTCAGGAGAAGAAGATTGTTTTTGGACTTTACAAAAAAAATAACAACAAATATATTTTAGTTCTTTTTTTGTGACTATTGAGCAATGGTGGCGGAACCAATGACTTGTCAAGCCATTTAATGGATTGACCTTTTCTTTTCATAACCACTCCATTGAGATATAGGAGTTCCATTAATTAACTTATTAATGTACCTTATTAAAGCTATGGTGTGTTAAACTCTCATCCTCCATCTATTTAATTGAACCTCAGGTGTGGGATTTTCACATGGAAGAGAGGAACCTATGACGAAGTGTTGTGGTGTCTTCCACTGATGAGGAACGGGAGCTTGGACAACAACGTTGGAGGGATCAAACTGGGAATGATGAATGTTGATGGCTTCATCAAAGTGTGGACTCTCCTTCCACCACAACCGTGATGACTCCATCGATTCTTGAGGTAGGGGGTTTATTATTTAAGTCTAACTTGATGAATTAAATTGCTACCACCTATTATGATGTTAACACGGAGGGAATAGGCCAAAAAAATAAGGCCCATACCCTCCTCTAATTCATTTTTGTCACTTTCTTCAGGGGACGATTTTCTAACTCGACAGAATCTTGAATCCCGGAGTCGCGCAGCGACGGCGGCATCCTGGGAGGCCTGTAGGTGTAAGAAGAAGGGAAAATGGACCACCAGAGCTCACCCGGTGGCCTGTGAAATATCCTTCGGCGTGGCATCGGTGACTGGCATCGGTCACAAAGGCAACGACCGGTGCTCACTGGCTGCGAAATCGGGTGGCGCCGCTTGGCACCGCGGCGGACCTAAAGGGGCGGTCGGCACTTGGTCGGTCGCGTTGGTGAGGCGGTGTGCCATCGCGCGACACGGTGAAGGAGTCGCGACATCAAATCCGCAGCAGAGGAGGGGGAACCTCACCCCTCGGGTTCCATAGAACACATGGTGGTTCCACATGGTGCTTCTAATTGAATAGCCAAATGGTTCTTTGAGTCGTTCAGGGAGCTGGGTGGCCACCCGATTGGCGAGCCGTGCCAGAGCACTGGGCCACATCGCCCAGCAGGTCGGGCTGGTCTGCAGACCAAACCATGCTAGTTTGATCCAGGCTAGGTTAAACCCAAACTGGGTCGGGTCATCCCAGGTCGGTATGGACCGGGTCGGACCGGACCCGGTCCCATTTTTGGGTCCAGTTACACTTAAAAGGTCGTATCTTACAAACAAAATGTCTGTTTGATGAACCGTCTACGGTACTAAAATCCTTGAAGTGAGACAGTCCTTTTGAGAAACTCAACTTGAGTTTTAGAGAAAGTTGTAGTACAGGTGGGTTGGATCATACCCAAATCTAATCGGGCCCTCGGTACTAAAATGCCAATAACTCATAGACTGGGCATCTGGTTGACGTGTCGTATGTTTCGTTGGAACCCTTACAACAAAAAATTCCTTTGGGTTACTCCTTTTTAGAGATTCATAGAAGTTTAGGCATGACCAATATCCATAGGATAAGATACTATGTAACTCAAGTGCACCGGGTGTGGGGAATCGTGTGGCTAGCTGTCATCTGAGTAGCGACCCTCTGTAGATCAGCATCTTGCAACCCTGTGTGGATCAGCATTCATAGCGACCCTATGTGGAGAAAAATCTTAGAGACCCCGTGTGGATCAACATCTTAGCGACCCTGTGTGGATCAACATCTTAGCAACCCTGTGTGGATCAACATCTAGCAACCCTGTGTGGATCATCATTCATAGCGACCATGTGTGGATCAGAATCTTAGCAACCCTGTGTGGATCAACATCTTAGAGACCCTATGTGGATCAGCATCTTAGCGACCCTGTGTGGATCAGCATCTAGAGACCCTGTGTGGATTAACATAATAGTGACCCTGTGTGAATCATCATTCTAGAAACCCTGTGTGGATCAGCATTTTAGCAACCCTGTGTGGATCAGCAGTGCACGACCCGACGAGGACCAGCCTTAGAGTGGCCCATCGTGGATCAGTGACATACGACCTTGTGTGGATAAAAAATGGAAAAATTCCTTCATGTTTCAATTGTGGAAACTTCATAACGGAATAAAATTATATAGCTAGAGACTAATCATCTTTATTCTAGAACTCTGAGTTTTATACCTAGTTTGAGCTGAGTCTTTTTCTTTGTACTTTGTGATTGAAATTGTTCTTTGTGGTTTTCCTTTGTGGAATTATTAGACACCTTTGGGGGTCTTAGGGTCCCTATTGGGTATTTTTATACTCACACATGCACAGGCTTCACCCGCACCTTGTTGTGTATTGTGCAGACGACGGGCAGCCTTGACTGAGACTTGGGGAGCTAGGACCTAACGGTGGACGGTGGTGACATTTGATATGGAGAGCCGTTGAGATGATCTATACCTACTATTCAGGTAGGGTCCTTGGTGGAAAATCTGAGGATATGTTTATTGGTTTATGTTTTAGTTTTATCTTTCATTTGGGCTTGTATTCCGGCCCCTTTACTTTAGTACATAATTTTACTACTACAGTTTTGCTTCATGGTTGAATCTTGTTGTGTTCTTGGGTTGTCTATTTGTGCTGGTTTAAAGGAAATGCATTCCCATTTAAGGGATATTCCTTTCTGGTGCTAGTCTGAAATCCCTGGCCTATAGAAGGTATGCTTGGGGTAGTCACAGCATGGGCCCCAGGGGACGGGTCATGACAAAGGGGTATCAGAGGAGTCAGTTCTACCGAAGAACTAGAACTATGATCTTTCCAATAGAGCAATAGTGTTAAGTGTTTTGAGTGTGGTTTTCAGTTCAAGGAGTCCAGTATTGGTGCAGAGACCAACGTATCCATACACCATGACCTTGAATTCTGATTTCTAACTCAGTGCACAAAAACACTGATTGTGTGGGTTTTGGAAATGTTTTACTTGACCTTTTTTGAGTCATCTCACTAGGTATAACTTATTGACCATGGTGCGCCTATTTATTTTCAGGATGCCACCACATAGACAACCATCCAGTATTCCTAAGAGATTTCATGATGAAATTCCACTGAGCGACGAGGATTCGGTTTAGGGCCCTCTTACTATGTTGGTACCTTCGGTTGGTGTACTAGTAGCCACACCACTCAGAGGGTAGCAGTTTCCACCAGCCCCATTAGCAGACGGTGCACACTGACTGAGCATGTTACACAAGTTCCTGATACAGAGTCCTCTGAGTTTTCAAGGTGAGATAGATCCCCAGGAATCTTAGTGTTGTACCTCTCGAACCCCTCAAGGTTTTATTTTCATGATCACAATCACCCTCATATTTTTCTAATCCTCTTTCAAGTGTTTTTGGATGATAGGAATCATTTCAGGTGGCCAAGGAATTGGGCCAAGAAAGAAAGAAGGCAAAGTGGACTGAAATCCAGACCACCGGCCAACCGATGGAAGACCACTGGTCAGCCGATGGAGGACTGGACAAGAGGGATCCTTCTGTCCAGACCACCGGCCAACCGGTGGCACACCAGCGGCCAGCCGGTGGCACCTGCACAGCAGAGGAGGCTACTGCCTCACCACCGGCCAACCGGTGGCCTCAGCACCGGCCAGCCGGTGGCACCCAGCAGAACAGTGGGAGCTACTGTCTCCACACCGGCCAGCCGGTGGCTCTGGCACCGGCCAGCCGGTGGAGCTTGAGCCCGAAGACCTCTCCATTTTGCACACACCGGCCAGCCGGTGGGACTGTACCGGCCAGCCGGTGGAGCCAGTCAAACTAGCCGTTGGGGCTTTGACCAGGCTGCTCCACTTGCCTCCCAACGGCTCCGAAAGCCTTTACAACGGCTCCGAAGACCTCCAACGGCCATATGAGGGTTCCCCCTCTATAAATAAAGGACCTTGAAGCCCCGGAACAATTGTCGGACCATAATTAAGCATTGTGAAGCCAACGAACACAATTCTCCTCTTTTGGCAAACCTCCGGCGGATTGCTCCAAGGGAACCACAACTGCTCCAATCCAATTCCACATACAAGGAGCACCACCATAGAAGCTTGGGAGTGCACATCTTCAACTCCATTCAACCCTTGGCGCCCAAGGCTTCTCAACAATACGGTTTTTATTGTTTTATTTATTTCGAGCTTTAATTTTGGGTTTGTGCCTACAAACCCCAACACCTTTTCTCTTCCCCCTTTCTTTTGGGTTCTCACACCACCATTAAGGTGTGAAGAAGTTTCTTCAAGCCTTTCCTTTTAAAAGGCTTGTGTCACCGGTGAGCTAGCCTTCACCCGTTAAAAAGGCTAGTGGGTTCTTGCTAAACCATCAAAAGCAAGTGGGTTCTTGCTAAAGCACAAAAAGCAAGCTGTAATAGGTCCTAGTGCTACCTCAAAGCCTAGTGGGTTTCTTGCTAAAACCATTGAAAAGCAAGCGGTAGGAATCTCTCAACGGTTGAGTTGGGAGCGGAGACGTAGGCCGGGTTTTGGCCGAACTCCGTTATCAATTTCTTGTGTTTTGCCTCCTTTATTTCCGCTGCATTTCTACTTTGATTTTAATTTGTCAATCATTTTTTTTAAAGGCAATTCACCCCCCCTTTTTGCCATCATTCCCCGTTTGTTCCGACCCAACATTTGGTATCAAAGGAAAAATTTGAATAATTCCCTAACCCGGTTTCAAATTTAAGATCCATTTTGAATGGCATCAACCTCTTTCGCCCCCGAGGGCTACTCATTGGGTCGTGCTCCATTTTTTGATGGAACCGACTATAATTATTGGAAAACCCGCATGACCACTTTTCTTAGAAGTATAGGATATCCCATTTACAAAATAGTCATGCAAGGTTACACTTTGTCTACCCCCGACGAATCCAAATGGACCCCCGCCGATATTAGAAATTTCGAGCTTGATGGCAAAGCCATGAACGCTCTACATTGCGGCCTAGACCGAAATGAATTCAATCGAGTGTCTACTTGCACCTCCTCACATGAAATTTGGAAACTTTTAGAAGTAACTCATGAGGGCACTAACAAAGTCAAAGACACTAGATTGGATATGTATAGGCAAGATTTTGAGTCATTTTCAATGCATCCAAATGAGTCTATTTCCGATATGTTTACTCGCTTTACTGACGTGTGCAATGGAAGGAAATCTCTTGGTGATGATGTTTCAGCCGAGACGATGGTCAAGAAGATCTTATGGGTCCTTCCGAGCTCATGGGCACCAAAGGTGACGGCGATCCAAGAAGCTAAGGACGTCAAAAATATGACGGTAGAAGAGCTCATCGGATCTCTCATGACTTATGAGATCACGATGAGGAGGAAAGCTCAAAAGGAGGGCACACCAATCAAGACACCAAAGAACATCGCCCTCAAGGTACAAAAGGAAGTAAGCTCCTCCTCATCTTCTTCCTCATCTCCTTCCTCATCGTCCTCATCATCAAGCGGCGACTCGGAAATGGAGAATCTCGCCCGCCAAATGCACAAATTTATGAAGAAGCACAAGAAGAAGAAATCCCGCAAGCATCGAAAGCAAGAACCCACCGCAAGATCCGAGCCCAAGGTAAAATGCTACGGGTGCGGCGAAAAGGGCCATTACAAGCCCGATTGCCCACTCAACAAGAAATGGGCCACGCCAAAGGAAAAAGGAAAGAAAAAGGTCCTCAAGGCGACATGGAGTGACACCTCCTCATCCTCCTCCTCCTCGAGTGACCAAGGTGCAAAATGTCTAATGGCAAAACATGAGGTAACATCTTCCGACTCCTCATCCTCTTGTTCTTCAAATTCAAATTCTTTAAATCATTTATCCTATGAGGATCTCCAATACGCTAGAGACCAACTAGAAAATGGTTTTCATGAGCTTTCATCAAAATTTGTCGCTTTGAAAAAGAATTTCAAAAAGCTTTCCTCCGAAAAAGACCAACTTCTCAAAGAGAAGGAGGAACTCTCCCTAAAAATCCAAAATTTTCCAAATGTTGATTCCATGGAATCAACCATCAAAGACCTTAGAGAAACCCTTGCTAAGTTCATCCAAGGGGAACAAAATTTGAACAATATCCTAGGTTCCCAACGAATTTCTAGAACCACCCAAGGGCTTGGCTATTCCAAGCAAGCCTCCTCCTCCCATGCACCCACTATTTTTGTAAGGGGGAGCTCTGAATTCAAATTTTGCAATTATTGTAAAAAACTCGGGCACCTTATTTATGAATGTAATTGTAAAAATGCCCGGTACGGCCAACCCAAATCTATTTTCTATTCGGACGAATTTTATAGGAGAAGACCCGCCATGAGACAAGTTTGGATTGAAAAATCCCTTCTTTCGAGTCTCTCCGGGCCAAAATTTATTTCCTCTCCCCGGTGATTAATTGTTTTTATTTAGGGGGAGTTAGGTTCTTTTAAGCCTTTTTGTGGATTAAAAATTTTCATTCAAAATTCTCATTTCAAATTTTTTATTCAAAATTTTCACTTCCAACTTTCAAGTTCAACTCTTGGTTTCAAAATTTTCATTTCAAAATATTCAATTTAAATTTTCAATTGGCTTTTGATTCAAAACTTTCAATTCAAACTGTTATTCAAATTTTCATTTCAATTTGAAAAAAAAATCTCAATTGATATTTCAATTCTCAATCTTGTTTTTCAAATTTATTTCCCTCAATCAAGTTTTATGCCCCGTGCTATTTTGATAATCACAGAGGGGGAGAAATTTCTTGATTGATTGGGGGAGAATCCTTTTCATCATGCTTAGCATTTCCTTTCAATTTCAGTTTTTTACTTTGATTGTTTTGGTGATTGTGATCATCAAAATAGGGGGAGATTGTTGTACCTCTCGAACCCCTCAAGGTTTTATTTTCATGATCACAATCACCCTCATATTTTTCTAATCCTCTTTCAAGTGTTTTTGGATGATAGGAATCATTTCAGGTGGCCAAGGAATTGGGCCAAGAAAGAAAGAAGGCAAAGTGGACTGAAATCCAGACCACCGGCCAACCGATGGAAGACCACCGGTCAGCCGATGGAGGACTGGACAAGAGGGATCCTTCTGTCCAGACCACCGGCCAACCGGTGGCACACCAGCGGCCAGCCGGTGGCACCTGCACAGCAGAGGAGGCTACTGCCTCACCACCGGCCAACCGGTGGCCTCAGCACCGGCCAGCCGGTGGCACCCAGCAGAACAGTGGGAGCTACTGTCTCCACACCGGCCAGCCGGTGGCTCTGGCACCGGCCAGCCGGTGGAGCTTGAGCCCGAAGACCTCTCCATTTTGCACACACCGGCCAACCGGTGGGACTGTACCGGCCAGCCGGTGGAGCCAGTCAAACTAGCCGTTGGGGCTTTGACCAGGCTGCTCCACTTGCCTCCCAACGGCTCCGAAAGCCTTTACAACGGCTCCGAAGACCTCCAACGGCCATATGAGGGTTCCCCCTCTATAAATAAAGGACCTTGAAGCCCCGGAACAATTGCCGGACCATAATTAAGCATTGTGAAGCCAACGAACACAATTCTCCTCTTTTGGCAAACCTCCGGCGGATTGCTCCAAGGGAACCACAACTGCTCCAATCCAATTCCACATCCAAGGAGCACCACCATAGAAGCTTGGGAGTGCACGTCTTCAACTCCATTCAACCCTTGGCGCCCAAGGCTTCTCAACAATACGGTTTTTATTGTTTTATTTATTTCGAGCTTTAATTTTGGGTTTGTGCCTACAAACCCCAACACCTTTTCTCTTCCCCCTTTCTTTTGGGTTCTCACACCACCATTAAGGTGTGAAGAGGTTTCTTCAAGCCTTTCCTTTTAAAAGGCTTGTGTCACCGGTGAGCTAGCCTCCACCCGTTAAAAAGGCTAGTGGGTTCTTGCTAAACCATCAAAAGCAAGTGGGTTCTTGCTAAACCACAAAAAGCAAGCTGTAATAGGTCCTAGTGATACCTCAAAGCCTAGTGGGTTTCTTGCTAAAACCATTGAAAAGCAAGCGGTAGGAATCTCTCAACGGTTGAGTTGGGAGCGGAGACGTAGGCCGGGTTTTGGCCGAACTCCGTTATCAATTTCTTGTGTTTTGCCTCCTTTATTTCCGCTGCATTTCTACTTTGATTTTAATTTGTCAATCATTTTTTTAAAAGGCAATTCACCCCCCCCCCCCTTTTGCCATCATTCCCCGTTTGTTCCGACCCAACACTTAGGACTAGCTAGAGGTTGTGGCCAGAGTTTTTCGCCTAGTTGGGACACCAGCAGAGCAGATGGTGATCCTAGCTGCTAGTCTTTTCCAGGGCACGGTAGGAAGATGGTAGATCCTAAAGCTCCAATCTCATGAGGAGGTGACACTTTCCTGGTTGGACTTTGAGACCCTCTTCAGGACGGAGTTTGTTCAAGTGACACTACACTCTGTGCATATTCAGGATCTCCTGTACTTACAGCAGGGTAGCCTGATAGTAGTCCTGTACTCAGCAAGATTCACTGACCTCTCGCGCTACTCTACCGCAATGGTACGAGACCCATTCTTCAGGGCTCAGACCTTTGAGAAGGGTCTTCGGTGAGAGATCAGAGAATTGATGATATCATTGAATATCCCGACATAGGTTGGAGTGCTCAAGTGAGCATAGTTGGTAGATAGATTCTTGGCTGAGCAGGCACCGATGGTGCTAGTCACTCTTTTATTGCCACATCACTCGTTCAGAGCTCGGAGATTCCAATGGAACCGTTGGCTCGATCCTTGCAATTAGAGACTCCTACGGGAGAATATTCGATGATTACACACTGGTAATGGTAGTGTAATCTCACTCTAAGAGGCAAGATCTTCGGCTAGGATCTCATAGTAGTAGCGTCGAGGTCTTATGATGTCATCTTGGGTATGGACTGGCAATCCACATTCCATGCTCATATCAACTATTTTAGGCACAAAGTGTGGTGTTTCCATGAGGATGGGATCAGGTTTTCTTCCACCGGTGAGAAGGAAACCTTTGCAGCACAGGATGGACTTTATAGAAGGAGGGTGTAGCCAATCACTCATCAGTTGGCTAGCCTTACCCTCAGATATGTTGATGTGAGGGGTCCGAGTTATCCTGTAGTGGTGGATCAGTATGTTGATGCCTTTCCTTATGATGTTCCGGAACTACCTCCTTATAGAGAGGTAGACTTCTACATCGATCTGTACCCTGTGATGAAACTGATATCTACACCAGTGTATTGGATGGCTCCTGCATATCTTCGTGAGTTGTGGATACATTTGGAGGACTTGTAGGGGAAGGGGTTTATAAGGCCCGGTGTTTCTCCATGGTCATCCCTACTTTTGTTTTCCAAGAAGGTAGATGGGAGTCTAAGGATTTTTGTGGACTATTGGTGCTTGAACTAGGTGACCATGAAGAACAAGTATCCACTCCCAAAGATTTATGACCTCTTTGACCAGCTGAAGGGAGCTTGATGGTTTTTGAAGATATACCTCAGATCAGACTATCACCAGCTCAGGTTATGAGATGAGGATATACTGAAGGAATCCTTCAGGTGTCGTTATGGCCATTATGAGTTCTTGGTAATGCCCTTAGGTGTGACCAATGCTCCGACAGTGTTCATGGGGCTAATGAACAGGATCTTCCAGCCTTACCTCAATCGCTTCGTGGTGGTCTTTATTAATGACATCTTGATATACTCGGCATCAGAGGAGGAGCACTCCACGCACCTACAGATAGTTCTGGATACACTCCGAGAGCACTAGATTTATGGTAATCTCTCTCAGTGCCAGTTCTGGATATGGTAAATCCGCTTCCTGGGGCATTTTATCTCAAAGTATGGAGTTGTAGGGGATCCGGTGAAGATAGAGGTAGTACTTTCTTGGGAGCCACCCAGGTGTGTGACCGAGGTGTGGAGTTTCCTAGGATTTTATGGATACTACTAGAGGTTCATACCTGACTTATATAGGGTAGAATAACCCTTGTTAGCTTTGATAAAGAAGGGGCAACCTTTCTTGTGGATGGAGAAGTGCCAACAGATTTTTCAAGAGATAAGGTGGAGATTGACGAGTGCACCCATCTTGAGGATACCAGAAGAGGGAGTTGGGTATATAGTCTACTGCAATGTGTTAGGGAACGAAATAGGTTGTGTCCTAATGCAGGATCAAGCTGTGATCACATATGGCTCCCGGCATTTGAGACAACACGAGAAGAACTATGCTACCCATGACATGGAGTTAGCAGCATTGGTTTTTGCGCTAAAGATGTGGCAGAACTAATTGATGGGTAAATGTTTTACAGTCTACTCTGATCACAAGAGTCTTAGGTATATCTTCTCAGAAAAGGAAATGAACCTGAGATAGCAGCGATGGATAGAGTTCCTCCAAGACTAAGACTTTGAGATAGTATACACTCCTGAGAAGGGGAACGTAGTAGTAGATGCACTCAGCATGAGGTCTGGTATATATTTGTTGAGTGAGGCGATAGAGCTATTATCCGCATTGTATATATCCTTTGTGGATAGAGATGTAGAATATTATCTCCAATCTATGATAGTTACTCCCCCACTCCTTCAACGAGTTTGGGAGGCATAGCTTGGGGACATAGACTACGAGGCCCAACTTGCTCAGATATCCTCCAGATAGGCTCCTGATGGTTTTTCTGAATGTGGGGAGCATGTCATACTCTTCATAGGGTACACCATGGTACCAGTGAAGCTATGAGAGGAGGTGTTGAGAGATTTCCACACATCCCCTTTGGTGGTACATCATGGAGTGGCGAATATGTACTAGGATATTCGGTGTCAGTACTGGTGTCTAGGGATGAAGAAATTAGTGGCAGAGTTTGTATCCTGATGCCTCACTTGTTAGAAATTGAAGGTTGAACTTCAGGTACCAGAAGGCTTATATCAGCCACTTGAGGTACTGGAGTAGAAGTGGGATGGTATATCCATGGACTTAGTGACAAGGATAACACATATGTCTAGGGGCCACGATTCGATTTGGGTGATTGTTGACCAACTCACCAAGTCGTCCCACTTCCTACCCATCCGAGAGTAGAGATCAGTAGAGAGCTTGGGGTGTCTCTACGTACAGGAAATTTTGAAACTTCACGGAGTTCTATTGACGATTGTCTTAGATCAAGATGCTCGTTTTACATCCTGTTTGTGGAAGGGTTTATAGAAAGTATTCGGGACTCATATTCGCTTGAGAACCACCTTCCATCCTCATATAGATGGTTAGAAGGAGTGGACCATATAGACATTCGAGGAAATGCTTCATGCTTGTGACCTCGATTTTGGCCGTAGTTGGGAGGACCACCTTCCCCTAGTGGATTTTACATAAAAAATAGTTATCACCCCACTATCAGCATGGCTTCATTGAGGAATTGCACAGGAGACCATGCAGATCACCTCGTTGCGAGAAAAACCTTAGGGAGTCAGCACTTATGGGTCCAGAGTTGGTACAGGCTACCACAAAGATGGTGAAGATCATCCAGGAGTGGATGAAGACTGCATAGAACTGGAAGAAGTCTTATGTCGATAGGAGGCGAAGACCCTTGGTGTTTGAGGAGGGAGACCATGTCTTCCTATGGGTCTCACCCTGAAGATGATTATGAAGGTTTTTCCAGGGTGGAAAACTTTCTATGAGTTTCATCAGACACTTCCAGATCCTAAGTAGAGTAGGCGAGGTGGTGTACCATCTAGCTCTTCCTCCATAGATGAATCTGGTTCATACTGTTTTCTATGTGTCACAGTTGAGAAGATACGTACATGAACCATCGCATGTTATCGACTGGGGAGAGATGGACATCGATGATGGGGTGATGTTTGTGGAGTTCCCAGTGGAGATAGAGGATCGATAGGAGCAGGTCCTTCATGGGTGGTCAATTCCTCTGGTGCGAGTTTGTCGGTAGCATGGAAATCTTCAGGAGATCACATGGTATTGGTAGGCTCAGATATGTGCTCAATACCCCCATTTGCTTCCCTAGTTTTATTTTAGCTTTTGGGGATGAAAATTCCTAAGGTGGGGAGAATGTAAAGACAACAAAATTCCATGTATTTTTTTAAAATTATTTTGGATTATTATGAGTCTGTGAAAATTGACGGCGCTTGATTTCAAGGCCCAGTATGCCCAGAATAGACTTTTGAACTTTTTTTATGATAAATTCAGTAAACATATGGGAAGCATTTTCTAACTTTTGAACTGGTACTCATAATTGAAATTTGAGGACACCGTTGAATCTGCAGCGCCGGGATTCACCTAAGAGATGATTCACTTCAACCATAGTAGGTCGAGAGAAAAATATAGTTTTTGGAATTTATAAAAAAAATAATAAAATAAAAAAAAATATATTTTATTTCCTTTTTTTGTAATTGTGGAGTAGAGGTGGTGGGACTAATGACTTGTTAACCCATTTAATGGCTTGACCCTTTGTTTTTGTAACCACTCTGTTGATAGATGGGAGCTGCATTAATTAACTTATTAATGTACCTCATTCAAGCTATGTTTCATTAAACTCTCATCCTTCGTCTATTTAATTAAATCTCTGGTGTGGGATTTTAGCATGGAAGAGAGGAAATTCTGACTAAGTGTTGGGGCATCTTCCACCGACGGGGAATGGGATCTTGGAAAGCAACGTCAGAGGGATCAAACCGGTAACGACGAACGTCGGAGGCTTCATCAAAGCGCGTAATATTCTTCCTCCACAACCATGATGACTTCATCAATTATTGAGTTAGGGGGTTTATTATTTAAGTATAACTTGATGAATTAAATTTCCACCACTTGTTATGATGTTAACACGAAGGGCGCGGGCCAAACGAACAAGGATCAGACCCTCTGCCACTTCGTTCTTGTCGGGTTATTTAGGGGATGATTTTACAACTCAACAAAACCTTGAATTCGAGAGTCACACAACGATGGAGGCATCCCAAGTGGCCCGTAGGCACGAGTGGGAGGGAAAATGGACCAATGGAGCTCACCCAGTCGCACGTGGAAGATCCATCGGTGTGGCACCAGCACGGCGGCACTGGCGATTGGCGCTGGCGGAAAAGGCAACGATTGGTGCTCGCTAGCCGTGGAAGAGGGCGGCGCCGCGGTGAACCCGAAGGGGCGGCCAACACTCAGTCGACCGCATTGGTGAGGCGGCGCTCCATCGCGCGCCGCGTTGAAGGAGCCATGACATTGAAGTTGCAGCGGACGAGGGGGACCTGCACCCCACAGACCATGTGTCGGCACTGCTAATTGAATAGTTGAACGGCTATTTGAGCCATTTGGGGAGCTAGGCAGCCACCCATTAGGCGAACCGCTCCAGCGCACTGGGCCGCGTTGCCCGGCTGGCGAGCTATGCCAGCACATCGGGTTGCGTCGCCCAGTTGGCGAGTTGCGCCAATGCACTAGGCCGCGTCATCCAGCTGATGAGTCCCACTAGCGCACCGGGCCGCGTCACTCGACGGGCCGCACCTAGCTGGAAGGTTGGGCCAGTTCGGATCCGAACTAGGTTGGGTCGGCCCAGGAAGGGCCGGTTCGGACCGACTGGGTCAGACCGGACCCAGACCCCTTTCGGGCCGAGTTACACTTATAAGGTTGTATCTTACAAACCAGAAATCCATTTGACAAACCGTCTATGGCTCTAGAATCCTTGGAGTGAGACGGTCCTTTTGATATATTGTACTTGAGTTTTTTAGAAATTTGGAGTATGGCCGGTTTGGATCGTACCCAAATCCAATTGGTCCCTAGGTACTAAAATACCAATAGCTCACAGACCGAGCATCTGGTTGACGTGTTGTCTATTGCGTTGGAACCCTTACGACATGATGGTCCTTTGGGTTACTCATTTTTGGACCTTCATAGTATTTGAGGAATGACTGATGTCTAGAGAAGAAGATACTATGGAACTCAAGCGCACCGGGTGTGGGGAATCCTATGGCTGGCTGTCATCTGAGTAGCGACCCTATGTGGATCAGCATCTAGCGACCCTGTGTGGATCAGCATCGTAACAAACCTATGTGGATTGGTATCTTAGTGACCATGTGTGGATCAGCATATTATCAACCCTGTGTGGATCATCATCTAGTGACCCTATGTGGATCAGCATAATAGTGACCCTCTGTGGATCAGTATTCTAGAAACCCTGTGTGGATCAACATTCTAGTGACCCTGTGTGGATCAACAGTGTGTGACCCGACGAGGACCATCCTTAGAGTGGCTCATCATGGATCAGTGACATACAACCTTGTGTGGATCAATAATGGAACAATTCCTTCATGACTCAGTTGTGGAAACTTCCTAACGGAATAAAATGATATAGCTAGAGACTAATCATCTTTATTCCTGAACTCTGAGTTTCATACCTGGTTTGAGATAAGTCTTTTTCTTTGTGCTTTGTGATTGAGATCATTCTTTGTGGCTTTCCTTTGTGGAATTCTGAGAGACCTTCGGGGGTCTCGGGGTCCCTACTGGGTATTGTTATACTCACCCCTGCACGGGCTTCACCCACACCTTATTGTGTTTTGTGCAGACGATGGGCAGCCTTGACTAAGACTCGGGGAGCTAGGACCTGATGGTGGATGGTGGTGACGGTTGATGTGGAGAGCTATGGAGACGATCTGTACCTACCCTTTAGGTATGATCCTTGGTGGATGATCCCAGGAGTTGTTTACTATTTTCTATTGTAGTTGTATCTTTCAGTTGGGCTTGTATTCCAGCCCCTTTACTTCAGTACATACTTTTACTACTGCGGTTTTACTTTGTGGTTGCATCTTTTTGTGTTCTTGGACTGTGTGTTTGTATAGGTTTAAAGGAAATTACTTCCCATTTTAGGGATATGCCTTTCTAGTGCTAGTTGACATCCCCTAGCCTATAGAAGATGGTCTTGGGGTAGTCACGGCATGGGCCCTAGGGGAAGGGTCATGACAGACATTACCAAAATTGATTAATTATTTACTAAGAATTTATCAATATATTTAGGACATATATATATCATAAATTATTTAATCCTAATCATATCTAAAAATTTAATATAATGGTTAAAATTTTTATATTTAAATAATAATTGTTTTTTATGGGTTTGGTGTTTTGTATCATGTATGCTATCAAACATAGTTTTCTATTTAAAAAAACTCAGGGCATTATATTCTTCCCCCCTTTGATAAATTGAATCCTCACAATTTAAACTTGAACCTAGTAATAAGTTTTTTGACACTTAAAAGTATATTTATTAAAAAATTAAATCGTAAAAAGGGTTAATGAAGCATACACTTGAAAGAAGGGAAAGGAAAGTATGTAGGTCATCACATAACTAGGTTTCCAAGTATGAGAACATTAGTGGTAAGTGAAAACATAGACATGGAAGTGAAAACTAACCCCAAATAACTAATAGAGTGTGATAGAGAACTTGGTCAGGATACATTTTATGACTACAAAACCATAAATCTATGATGGGTGATAAGACCATAAATTCCTTAGAAATGATCATAAAGTGACAACTTATAGATGATTTTTATTCCTTAACTTATCAATTTCTATGATTCAATCTATGTTATCCGTGGTCTATTTACTAACATAGAAAATTATTGGAATTGTATTCCCTTAATAATGGTTCATAGTGAGCTTGTGAATTTACCAATACATATCCCCCAGGAGTTTCAAATCAGGTTTTCAGCAAGTATAGTGTTCATACACTAGTTCTAGGTCAAGTCCAGCACAACATGGTGTTTTCAGGTTTTACCCCTATATACATTTGTGTTAGATCCACATCCACTTTTATTATCAAAATAGGGATGTATTTTCATGGAAACCACTTAATCTATACTTCACCAAAATTTAGGGATGTATTATTAGGTTTAGTCTTATCCCTAAGGATTTCTCTAGATTTTCCTAATCCTAATCCCAAAAATAACTAAATTTTCCTCTAATACCAACTATGAAAACCCTGCTCTTTATTACAAATTAATTCATGATTTATTATATAATATTAAAAATAATACAACCCATAAGATCAAGAAATATAATGTGTTTGGTAACTAGGTACATTAATATAAACTTAAAATAGATAATACATATCCACTATCAAAAACTTCCTTAACATTCTCATATTATTCCATCATACTTAAAACTACATGGGATAACTTGAGGATATACATAAGAAAGGGTGAGCTACAAAGCCTAGTAAGGGAATAAATATGGAATAACATGAAGAAAGTATCAAATATTCAAAAATATGCATATCAATGTGACATAAAATCAGTGATAATCATAAACATGAAAAATGAATCATGATATAACATGATAACATAAAGACAATAAGGGAAAATGTGGCAATAACTTTAAATATGGCATCATAAACATAGGTTAAGGATAACCACAAAGAAATAATGATGGAAAACTCCCCATTATAGATTAGGTTCACTCTCTAACCCCTTAAATTATGTCTCATGAGACTAACATTACCCAATTCATTGGACCGTTATATAATTCTGGGTGCACCCATCACTTTCATTTCATTCACATGCATAAGTGTTCCACATAGATCATACAACATGGAATCATTTATCATAAAATTTTATTCCAAGATCAAGGATTGTATAATAAATACATGTAATTACATGATAAAATAATTATATGTTCATAAATATGAAAACCACTTATAGGATATGGGTATGGGTATTCACTACACAATTGTTTGGCATGGAAAATCACAGTGAAATTTCAGCAGCATAACGGGGGTGTATAAATGTTCATGGGAGGGCTTGATGAAAGTGAAATGGGTATATAATCATTTATAAATAAAATGGATAGTGAGTTACGTATGAAAGAACATATCCCAACATGAAAAAATATAAATTAAGATACATAACATAAAATATGTTCTTGGTTAAAAAGTAGAGAGTGGGAGATCCCAAACTAAATTTTGGCATAATAACAGCTTAGGTAAATGATATAATGAGAGGGGATAAATGATCTATCATTATTATATAATCAATTGGAAATTATAGGGATAATTATAATTATATTAAAACATAACCAATTGAAATTAAAAAGGCTAATTACAAAAAGGTTCTTGAATGGAAATGATAAGAGAGAAATCTCTTACTAAATTTTGGCATGGTAACGGGTGTACAAAAAGGTTTATAAGAGGGATTAATGAGATTTAAATGAGAATATCATAATTTATACATAAAATAAATATTAAGGGGGGTATTTAAGAACATATAATAACATTAAAAAATAGAAATTAAGAGTCACAACATAAAATATGTGCTTGAATAAAAATAAGAGAGGGAGTTCCCTTACCTTGAGAGTGTGATTCCAAAAGCTTGGGAGGAGCTTCTTGAGAGATTTTGGGGAACCTTACGAGGACTATAGATATGGTAGGGAATATATAGGACATGATACAAGGTTTTTTAGGTAATATAAATTAGATCTTGGGTGGTTTTATATAAGAAAATAGAGGGTAGTTCTTTATTATTTATCAAGCCCAGGTTTTGGACTCTATATAATAAAGTAATCAAAAACAAAAATAGTCCCTTTTTTCCCATGGTTTATGCCAAATAGGGGTGAATTTTATTATTTTAAAATTACAAGGGCCTAAATTATTAAAATATTTCCCTTAGTGATGTGGAAGTGAGTCGTGTACTCAAAGAAATGATTTTAAAACCTTAAAATGTATAATAGGTTTTGGAGGATTCATAAAGGATTTATAAAATTAATAAAAAAAATTAAAATTATATTATTTTGAAGATTAAACATATTTTTGGTCTTGGATACCATTTATATTATTTATTACATAATATTTGGGTCATTATGATGTCATAATACACACTGTATATATATATTGTATTTAAATTTTACTTGAAAATTCGATTATCTCAGAAAATTATGAAAAATTAAATGTTCAATAATTTCAAAATTATGATTCCAAAAATAATATTTAATTTATCAAAATATTTTTATAAATACTTGAATTTTATCTTTTAAAATAATATTCTACATTTATTGAAAAATGGAGGGTTTTTTTACAATAACAGTTTTTAAACCCTTAAAAAAATTACATTTGACTTCATGAAAATTATATGATCATTTATATTTAATAAAAAATATTTAATAATAATATTTTATTAAAATATTATTTATTTAAATAATCTATTAATTCATTAAAATGAATTTCTTGATTGAAACTTCATATTACTTAAAAATATAATTTGTGTTTTATCATATCAAAATATAATTTTTATCAAATTGATTACTTAATCATTTATAAAGTAAAAAATATAAGGAATAAATTTAATAATTATTTCAAATGAAATGTAAATAAAAATATTATTACTATTAGGTTTACATTTTTTATTCTCTGTTAAATTATTTTTTACCGTTAATTAACATATTTTTCTTATACTGTGGTAATAAATATTTATCATAGTTACTATTCATATTGTTAAAAAATTAAGTTAACCTAATTAACTAATATTAATTATAATTATTATAAATATGGAATCCATTTTATAAAAATAAATTCACTTAGGTGGAATAATTTAATTTAATATAAAACTCGTAAGCATGATGGAAAGTGGTTTTCCAAAAAAAAATTAGGGAAAAGATGATTTTACTTTAACTCTATAACTAGTAATCTTTATTATAAGAATTTAAATTAATAATTATGGATATATAATCTAAAATTTTCATTTATATCATTTCTAATTAGGTTTTATTATAATTAATTATAATGGAGAAACATTATGCATTTTAAAACACTTTTCAGTAAAAAATGTGTTTTTAATCCTAAAAATAAACTTATGATAAAATATGGTATAAAGATGATTTAAATATAATTAATTGAACTAAATATAAATAAATAATTCCTATGTT
Organism: Viscum album; assembly: GCA_963277665.1. NCBI lineage: Eukaryota > Viridiplantae > Streptophyta > Magnoliopsida > Santalales > Viscaceae > Viscum > Viscum album. The sequence goes on along the minus strand of OY728123.1, from coordinate 918,870,661 downwards.
ACCTTTAAATCAAACTAAAATAATATTATGACCTTTATATTACTTAATTTCTCAAAATAAATGATGATTTTACTTAAAGCGATATTTTTCACTATTCACTGAAAAATCTATATTTTAAAAAAATCCTAGAATTTAACCCTTTGTTAATATTAATATGATGATATAAAATATGTAGATAATTTTATCAAATACTTTTTCTAAATTTTCTATAAAATATTTATAATATTTTTTATAAAATAAATAAAAATCATTTTTGAAGAAAACATATTTTGAAGAACAAAAAGACATTACCAAAATTGATTAATTATTTACTAAGAATTTATCAATATATTTAGGAAACACACACACATAGATATATATATATATATATATAATTATTTAATCCTAATAATATCCAAAAATTTAATAGAATTTTTATAATGTTCGTATTTAAATAATCATTATTTGTTTGGGTTCGATGTTGTGTATCACATACACTATCAAACAGTGTTTTATCTTTTTAAAGAAACTCAGGGTGCTGCATTCATTCCCAATGGTAGGAATATATATATCCTTGACATTTTAATGACTATTTTTGTATGTAGAATGTTTTAAAAAACCGAAATAGGTTTTTTAAAATTATTAAAAATTAAATGATTTATGGAATTGTTATGAGAAAATAGGGCCAAATTAATTAAAATATCAACAGTAACTTAGTCTATGTTTTTTTAAATAACTTATTGGTGGTTACTTAATTAGTTAATACCGCTATGGTTATTTTCCTATCATGTTAATTTTAAATTATTAATATAATTATTCTTAGGGTAGATAAAAATCCTAGAGTTGGATGGTTTGATTATAAGATGCCTTATGCAGGGGTCAGGAGATGAGTGCCTAAGGTATGGTGATGTGCTAGTATGAGAGGTTTTAGTTGATGAGAAACCCTTGAGTGGTTCAAGTTGGTTGTATTAGTTCTACTATGGGATGATATGGATCTCACTATAGTGAGTTAATATGGGCCTTGAGGTAAGGTTTATAATTTTTCATGATGGGATGATAATTATAGTTGGTCAGTATAGTTTGGTTGATTCTCATTCACCCTATGGGTAGATGAGTGAGCCCCACTGGTTGAGAATATCGTAGATGGATTAATTTTGTGTTAGAGTTACACTAAAATGATGTGGTGTCAAGTGTTAAATTTTACATATATTTTTCCTTAAGTTTATGGGAATTAAAGGCACCATAAGAGCCACATGAGGAGAAGGCTGGACTTATATATTTTAGTATATTATGGTTGGAATGTGGTTCATCTTGGATAAAAAATAGAGTTTAGGTGTGAGTTAGAGCCCTTTATTATAGATTATAGAATTTATCACTATTTAAGGCCTAGTTGGTTGAGTAGTGAGAGATGTGACACGATTAGAAAATCATATTTTGTATACCAATGTTTTTTTCTATTAGGATTGGATTATCTTTAGTATTTGGGATGGTTGACGGTTTAATGTGTGAATGGATGGGTTATTAGAGAATGTACATTATGTGAGTATCCTAGAATTAAAGACTTATATCAGTCAATAGTTTCTCCTATCATATCCAATTATATTATGAAACATTATAGATGGTTAGTGTCATGTGAAACTAACCTGGGAGTTGGAACATTTTAAATATTAGAAACTCTTGATCATGGGTTTGTTAAGAGATAGATTATGGTATATTTCCATGTTTTTTAAGGCAATTATACTAAGTTTATAGAGGGTTATAGGATGTTTATGTGAATTATTGTAAATCTACAATAGTGTGGATATATTCTATTGAGTGGACATGGTTGTGAGGTTTTTTGGGAATGGAAATTAAGTCTTACATGAATTAGAATGGGTGAAATAGAAGATTTAACTAGAAAAAGTTGGGACATTGGTCGGGATTGTTGGTTACTCTATGAGATAAATGTTTTGTAGAACTAGTTGTTCTTGGGATATGTAAAATAGTTACTAGGGGCCACTATGATAATTTGGGTTGGTTCTTTGGGTGTGTTTAGTGTTCCCTAAGGGGTTGGACTATAACACTAATTAACAATGGTAATTATGTTTCATCCGGATAAATTGAGGTCATTTTATTCCATTTGACTCTATAAGACTGATAATTAGGGATCATGGGTCGTGGTTGATAGTTTTTTAGGAGAAATGACTATATTAGGTAAATCATTATCAGATGAAAGTTTTTTTATGGTTCTATTAGTGGGATGATGGTATAGAATATCCCATGTTGGGGAGCATCCCATTGGTCCTTCATATAATTTATCACATGATGGAGGTGGTTTTCAATGTTTGGATCATGAAATTTTGGTTTTTGATTAATGTATTATGAATTTGATGATATTTGGTATGGGGGTATGGTGAACCATACATGGTGTTGAGAATGATCCAGATTTAGTAGTTCATCAGCAATATTGATTATCGTCAATATATCTGGTGACTAATAGTGGATTTGTTTCAGTTAACGATCCATGTAGAGATCATGTGTTCTTTGATGTTAACTAATAGATGCATCTTGTTGAGGATTTGATGTCGGAACTAAGGAGAGATGATTAGTATTTATAGGAAACCAATGTGTGTAAGATCCAACATGCACTAATTCATATCATTAATTTTGGGGAAGTAGTTTTGGAATGATACACATCATTCATATAATGATTAATGCATGTTATGTATCAGTCTAGGGGGATTTGAAGGAAAAACGGGTTGGGTTAGATTAGGCATCGACATCGTTGAGCTGCAACCAGTTAGAATCCATAATAAGTTGTGAAATATGATATTGATATTTGGAAAGTGTAAGGGGTTCATACCAATTGTTTTTCATGGATGAGAATACCTATGTTAGATAGTTTTTAATGAACTTTATCGTTATAAATTTTCAAATTTAGATGAAATTTGAATTTTTGAGCTCCGGCATAGGGGTTTTTAGAATTGGGATTTAGATTAGGAATATATGACTTGGGATATCCCGTAGGGGTGTTTTTAAATGTGGGTTAGTTTTTAGTGGTTCTTAAGATAATCAGAAAATTATCATAATGGGGTGGTTCTCTAGATAAGGGATATACAAACCACTAGGTACCCAGTGGTAGTGGATAAGGTACCCAACCAACACTTAGGATGTTTGGAATTATTATAAGCATAATCAAGTGCCTAGTGGTGGTGGACAGGGTACCTAATAGTTTTGTGGGTGTTTTTTAGAGAGGTAAGAATAATCATTTTCCATCCTCATTTTGAATACCATTTATCATTCTTCTTATTTGTTTGACCAAACTAGAGGATAGTGCACCCAATACTCTCCTAAAATCCCTACCTTTTACTTCATGGATATGTGGTGGTTAAAACTCATTTTAAACACAAAATTAAGGCACATTTTCCTCCATCTCCTTCTTTAAATTTTCCTCTTTATCCCTTCTAATTTTTGGTTCTCTAGGTTATGGTTTCGGTAAAAATTCCATTAAAGCATAGTGTAATCATCCCAATATGATTAGGCTCCATGGTTAAATTTATAATGGATATTGAAAGAGGTGTAATTACACTAGTTTATACCTATTTATTTATAGGTACATTAATTTTTGGATTTCACTATAGTTTTTAGCAAATTTATATATAATTGGTTACCAATTAAAAGTAAAATGATGGATATCTTGTTTATAGATCTATTAGAGGATTTTCATGGGCTACCAGAGATCTTTTTCTTGAGTTTCAGACCATGAGAAGCCACTTAGTGAAGTTTCAAAGATTATTCATATTTTAATTAAATTGAATAATTAATTATGAATGATTATAATAAATTTTTAGGTCTTTGTGTCTTGATATTAGGTATTGGGAGCATGATCATTCTTGGTTCGAGGGTATGTTAGGATGGATTAGGGATGGATTCTTTATCTTGTAGGTAGGTTTTCCCTTTAATACTCAACCATATGCATGTTTGTATGTGTATTGTGTGCTTGTTCCTTATAATTTAGTTTAGAAATCTACAAAGGTGTCAGTTATGTCTAGGATTGTATGATATGTTTAGGTCTATCCTTTTATTAGTGTATTTGGTGTGATGTACATGATTTTGGATTTGAGAGATACTCTATGGCCATGACACTATGGGGGTATGATATATATAATTATTTAAATGTATATGGAGTAGTATGTGTCATTGATTTCATGGGGTGAGCCCTAGTGAAATATTTGAGAGGGTTTCAAGTGGTTAGAGCATGAGGAATGGACCAGTTAGGGTTCAAGCTTGGGAATTTGTTATGAAAAGTCATAGAAGTAGACTTATAACCTTAGGAATCCATAAGTGATAAAATAGGTATGTTTTTAATTGAATTATTTAATTGTGTTAAGATGTTGGGATTGGTATACTCATGTGGTTTCTCTACAAATGAGGGTAGGAACTCCCCTTGGGTGTGCCTAATAGCACTTGGTGATTTTAAAGATGGGTTATTGGATTTCTTAGGTATGGAGGTCCTGAGGAAGTGGGTTCAAAACATTAGATGAATATGGATACCTATTGGTAATCCTCATGAGTAATTCTATTATTTAAAGTTAAATTCTAAAGTTTGAACTGAGTAGAATTTGGGGTGGTCCATGTGTAGAATTGGTGAAAGGAAATTTTAAAATAAGAATGAGAATTCAGTGGGAAACCTTAGGGTATATTTGGGTATTATAAATATTCCATAGTTGGGAGCTAAGGTTAACATATATTTTGGAGTGACCCTATAGGGTAGTTCATGGGCAAAGTGAGAGGCTTATGTTCAATGTATCTAGGTGCTGTTGAACTTATAAGGATAAAATAAAACTTATTCAACATAATAGATGAAATTAGTAACCAAAAAACCTAATATACAAACGTTTTGAAACCAAATACATACATACTATAAATTTAGAACATGTACCTTACACTAAATATGACTATTTTTGTTCTATTTAATCAATGAGTAGTGATTTTTGTTTGGAAAAATAAATAGATTCTTCACTCTGTGGTGTGTCCAGTGGTTAAATTAAATCACCCAATTCTCTAGTGGGATTATCCTCACAACTATGGTAAGATAGTACCTTAGGAAACAAAGGAGGGGGAGGAGAGGAATTTGGGAGAATTAAAAGAAAACTTAATCTATCTCAAACACTATTCTAATTGCATAACCTTTCTTATATAGGACTCAAGGATCCTCCCCAATCCTTCATTAATTTACTCATATATTTATAAATGTATGAGTAAATGACATGTAGTTACAAAACCTTAAAACCACTGAACATTTCATTCTCATAAAATTTTTGTTGATGAAATATTTAATGATAGCTTATATTGATGGGATTTTCAAAGGTTAATTATTATCATTAAATTTATATAATCAATTTTAGGGTCTTATATGAATCATAAAATAGGATTCTCTATACCATATAATTTTTATATGTCACAAAATACAAATGGATGAGGAAAAATTACCTTATGATACACCCATATCCTCCCATATGATATGGCCAACTACACATAAAATGGGTAAGGCTTTATATAATACCTTCTTCAATCTCCCACTTTCACTAAAGCCTCACATATTGTATGTCTTTTTATACAATATTGTATCACATATAACAAATTTTAAAACCATATTAGAAATTCTTTAAATATCTTCCAAAACACTTTTGGAAAGTTATCATCAAATTCTTCAGGTATTACATCATATGAAATTCATTGTGAATATCCATCTAAAACTATTTTTGGGTAAACACTAAAACATTTTTTGAGAATATACCAGTGTAAACTCAATCCCCATTCAATAAACCACTAAGATTTACCCCATGGACCTTTATATAATTAAAAAAAATATGAATTCCCAAAATCATAATTATAAGAAAAGAGAGGACTCTGATAATGGATAATTTTTATTCAAGCTATAAAGGTTTCTGGCATGATCTCTATCAAAAAATTATCTATATATTTGTGTCCACTAACTGTATCCTATAAAAGTATGAATGATCATATAATCTCTTTTTTCATGATATCAAGTGATAATTTTATATAGAGTATTCCAATCCCATGTATCTTATTCATATATTCTCAATTTTCCAAGTATAGATTAACCAAGATGATTAATAAATCACATGTTATTTATCTAAGTGGATGTAGACATCTCATTCCTATGATTCAAATATATAAGAATATCACATGTAACTTATCTATGTTTGGCTAGATACTTATTTTATATATCTCAACCGAGAACCTATATTTCATACTCATAATTTGAGAAGAAAAAAATACCAAATTAGTTAATCATAAATTGACGATATGATCTGCAACATACCCAACTACCCCTTAATTAGCTAAGACTCAAGGCTTGTGTAAGAATAGAGTCAAATTATAAAGGTTCTGATGTGATTAATCTTACCAATCTCTAGATAAAGGATTCAATATGAATTCCTCACTCCTAGTATTCTAAAGACATATTGTATGATGCTCTACGTGGTATATTTGGTGGGTTATCCAACATAAAAACATATTTTATGAATCATGAGTATAATTCATATATCTATATAAAATTATACCCACATTGACATTAATATTACATCAAAACCTATAATACTCCATGAGGAAGGTATTTAGGGATAACTTAAATCCTTAAATTGAGATGTTAATTATCATTTCTCTTCACACAATACATATATCCACCATGAAAGAATGATAAGGTGGAGACTTCCTTTTATATAATTTGATACATTTAATATTCTTAAACATCATTTGGAATATTATTAAAACCATACATAATCATCCATCTAACTATATCCCATATAATTTACCACCATATTATCTTTATGTTTGTTGTCCTTATAGGGTTGTTAAACTCATTAAATCTCTATGTAAATCCTATCACGTCTCTATGTGTCCATATAATAAAACTCTCTCACTCATATTTTTGGTGAGTATCATCATTCAAGAAATACATTTTGAATAATAATGAGACTTAGGAATCATATTTCTAATTTATAACCCTTTTAACATAGTATTAAGACTTATTAAAGTTTCAACATCAAATGATACAATGTTAATAACATTTTTTGTCTACTTATAACTCCTTATAAGTTCATCATCTACATTTTTTTAGAAATATTCCATCATATTTTTTCCATGAAATCATTTTGGTAACAATATGTAACTATTTATATTTTTATTTAACAACACATATCCTAAACCCATTTTAGGATATAAAGTGATTTTCATTTTGTTCCAGTAATTAAGTATATCTCTTTACATTTCACATTACCAACATACCCTAAACCATTTTATGATGTTAAGTGACATTCGTTATGAATTCTGACTGGAATAATCATTTAATTATTTCACTTAAACTTTACTGAGTCAAAATATTATCCAACTAGCCACATAAACATTATATTTTATCATAATATCATGATAAGATATAAAAAACGCCCTTTGTGATAGGAAATAATTCTTACTTCCTTTAGTGGGAATATTAAATAAATATACTATTATCCCCATATCATATATGGATTTTTATGTGTTTGTAGCAATATTTTGAAAAGGAGACTTTATTCATTAAAATTTGACACTAATTGGTGGTGGGATCACATCCCTCATATTTTAACAAATATTTGGATAAACTCCTTTATCTTGGATAATTTTTTTTATCCATATCTTATTCTCATGTGAAATATAGAATTTGATGAATTTTAAACCATTAATATCAAAACATCATATCATATTGTTCATAAAAACTTGCTTTTTTATAAATAAATTTAAGTGATTGTGAATATAAAACTGAACATGAGTGAGGTTATCCAACCTACTGCAAGAGATAAATAAGTGTCCATCAAAAGTAATTATAGTGACTGTGTGGCCATTTCCAACCTACCACATCAACACAATGGGAAGTTTCCGCATGTGAGAACCTATATTTCATGAAAAGCCAAACCTAACACATGAGGAGATACCTATGATATAATATGAAGAGAAATGGGAAACATCTCAATTGACCATGGTATTTAACATCTACGGAAGAGTATTTGTGTGGCAAAATATATCATCATCATCATAATTTCAATTTTTATTAATGAAATAAGTACAAACCAAAACCCCTCAACCCCACAATCCCTCAAGAAAGGGCATAAGGAGGTCTGAAATGATGCAAGTCGAGGGCATCCCCCTAATAAAGTTCATCCCTTTTGGTTTTAGAGTATGGATATTATGAACACAAATCGGGTTTGGTCCAAAGAACTCCAATGACGCAAGATAGTCCATAACCTGATTTCCTTCCCTCCAGGAGTGCATCACTTTAGTAGTGTTGGTGATCATACCTCTACATTTTTTGATGATATAGGTAATAGACCAAGGAGTGGGGAAAAGTCTATTTAAGGAATCATGGAGAATTTTTGAGTCTTTTTCAAGGTTGAATATATCAAATAGATCCAATTGAGGAGGAACTAAACTACAATACACTAAATTTAAGAAACCAATCAATGGATCTCAAACCCTATCCTAAAGAAGGAATTGAGACCAAGGATATTAATGCCTCAATGAGTCACTTCAAAATCTTTTAAATATGATGATACTTGACTAAATTCGAGATACCATTGGAAATCCAAAAATTGATCCATTGTAGAGGCCAATTTAGAAATGAATAACCAATCCCACCATTGAATAAAGTCACAACATCAAGAATAAAGTTTTTGAACCTCACCAATCGTAGGAGGTTCCTAGTTGATGTAGACCACAGTAGATGGATTGAAGATGACTGACCATGCTGATGTTAAAGCATGAAGATGACCATGAGTTCAACTAAAGGCTGGATGAATAAATTGTGATTAGTTATAAGCTGATGTTTCCACTTTTGGGTGAATTAGAGATAAAACTTGATAAGGATAATCCTAATATGTGCCTCACTGGATGAGGAAGTGTTGGGTTCCCTCCTCATGTGGAGACTTCATGTGATATCTTAAAATAAAAAAATATATGAGATGAGGGTTATGTTTATTGAGGTAAACATTTTTTGGGGTTCTAGACTCTCTTCTCTCTTCCTCACAAGAATGGTGTAGTTAGGGTTTCATCCAGCTAATTTCAAATATAAAACCATTTAAATTCCTTTGGTCTAATTGGATTTCATATGTAGTTCTCTTTGATCTGATCCTAGTGTTTTTCATTTGTACCTTTTATTTTGATAGAAAACAATTACTCTTTATAATCAAATCTATTTGGATTTATTTATTGAGATGAATTCTTCATTTTGGACTACCTTCAAACTATATCTTCCTTTTGGATTTGATTAGCTATTTTATCAGAGTATTATTTTTTATATCCTAATCATCTTCTGGAGTCTCATTCATTTACTCTTGATTATTAGTGGATTTTTCTTTTTGGACTAGGTTCCTTGGTTTTCCCCTTTTGGGTTTTCCATGCTAAAATATTTTGGTGTCGAATTTTTTTTCTGCATATATTTTGGTCAATGTGTATCCGCTATAATTTTTTAGGCATATTTAAAGGTAAATAAAATATATTTCCATTTCACATTCACTTTTTTGTTCGTTTGTGTGTTCTTAACTCACCTTATTTCCCAACATATGGTATTAAAGGGGTTTGGTTTTTGTTCAGATAAATTATGGAAGAGAATTATAGTTTGATGATTTTTTTGAATGGTACCAACTACTATATATGGTGATTAAAAATGAAGGATCTTCTTTTTGTCAAGAAAATTCATCTACTAGTGTTTAGTACTCATAAGTTAGAAAGAATTTCTGATAAAGAATGGGATTATGAGCATGAGATGTTTAATGGTTTCATTCATCAGTAGTTCAAAGAAAATGTGATGAAATATATTTTCAACATATCTTCTACCAGAACTTTGTGGGAGAATTTTGAGACTACCTATGCAACCAAGATAGGAAATAATAATTTTTTCTCTTCAAAAATATGATGGATTTGAAGTACAAATAAGGTATATCTATTTACAACTATTTTATTGAATTTAATATCTATTTTGATCAATTTTATGGTGTGGTTATTACTTTTGAAGATGATGTTTTAGCACTTTGGTTGCTTAATACTTTACTCGATTCTTGGGATAATATACATGTTACTATAACTGGTTTTACTTATAATGGTGTTGCGACATTAAATTTTATTAGGTCTTATATTATGAATGAATAGATTAGGATATGAAATCAAGATAAGTATTCTTTAGAGCATTTGGTCACATAAAATATGGTAATAAGTTAGGAAACAAATTAAGGATAGAGTAGTTGAGGTAAGAGGAAAGGTAGAAGTAAATCTAGGTTAAAGCATATATAATTTGAATGTAATCATTGTGGTAAGAAATGATATATTAATAAGTTTTTCTTTCAACTGAAAAGATAAAATAGGATCAAGTAAAATTAGAAAAATAAAAATAGTGATATATATGATCATGCTACCACCTCTATAAGGGGTGATCTTATTATTGTTTATGACTCCATTAATATTGATTTTGGTGATTCTTATTGGTTTGTTGATAGTGGTGCATGTTTTCACATAACATCAAGAAAGGATTTATTTACATCTTACATCCCAGATAATTTAGGGATTTTGAATATGGTTAATGATGTTTATGCTAATGTTGTATGTATCAGGACTGTTTGTTTAGAGACCATCACAGGAAGTAATCTGGTTTTAAAGAATGTTCGGCATGCACTTGGGGTTATTTTGAATCTTATTTATAATAGTATTCTTGATGATTATAGTTTTATTAGTAATTTTGGTGATGGAAAATGTAATATTTCCAAGATTTATTTGATTATGGATCATAGAAAGAAGCAGTTAGGTTTGTATAAGACTAGAGCTTGTATTTCTTATGATACTGCTTGTGTTTTTTAATGCAGTGTGTCTTATAAGTTATGGAATAATAGTATCGACCCCATTATTGATAAGTGGATTGGATTTTTGGACAAGTAAATTTTTCTTCTAAGTTTTAAATGTGTCAAATTGGATACATTCAATAACTGTATGGAGAGAAAATAAAGAAGAGTGAGATTCAACAGCCATCATTTGCACAGTAAGTCACAAGTACTTGAATTATTTCATTATGATGTTTTTGGTCATTTGAAATATAATATCTTTAGTGGAGGTTTTTATTTTGTGAATTTTATTTTTGAATACTCATATACACTTTGATTTTATCTTATAAATTCCAAAAGTTGGGTGCTTAGTGTTTTTAATAAATTTAAAGTTTTTGTTGAGAGGGAATTTATTAAGAAGTTGAAATGTATTTTCACTATTAAGGGGGAGATTATTGTGGTCCTTTTGATCAATATTATTTTCAAGAAGGTATTAGATATCAGAAGAAACCTCCTAATACACCTCATCTAAATAGTGTAGCTAAGTGGATGAACAGGACTTTGTTATAAGGAGTTTGATGTTTTCTTTGGGAAGAAAAGTTTTCTGGACATTTTTGGGGTGAGGCTTTATTTACTTCTACATATATTATCAATTTATCACCTAAATTTTTTTAGAAAGACACTCATACCATGTTTTGTTATGGAAATAGTTATTATCACTTACATGTTTTTGTTTATAAGGATTTTTTTATGTTCCTAGAGATGATATGTCCAAGTTGGATAGTAAGTCGTGTCAATATGATTTTATTAGTTATGGGAATAATGAGTTTGGATACAGGTTCTATGTTCCTACTTTGAAGAAACTTGTTAGAATCCATGATGCAATATTTATGGAGGGTTAAACTATTATAGACATTGATAAGGGATAAAAATACACTTCTCTATCTCTTAATGGATTTGTCAGTCATGATCTAGTTTTTGAGTCACATTTACCTCATGTTATTGATTCTAATAATTGTGTTGATGTGTAAAATGATATTTAGGATGAATATATTAGAGTTGAAGTTTTTAATGCACCTTTTTCTATGATCCAGTTCTAGGGTTATTAATAAACCTATATTTCTACTCCGGTGATCATCCTAGCATCATACCATTTCTACTCGGTATTTACCTAATGAGTATGTGATCCTCACTGAAGGTGGCGGAAAAATATTTTTATGAGGTAATGGAAAGTGATCAAAAGGATATATGGGTTACATCAATGGATGATGATATGAGATCGTTGCATGAAAAACATACTTTTGAGCTAGTGAAGTTGCCTAAAGGTAATAGATATTTTCACAATCGATGGATTTATCATATTAAAAATGAATAATCAAGTTTTGTTTCACTATAAAAGTCGAGGTTACTTTTTAAAGGCTTCTATTAGAATAAAGGTATTGATTTTGATGATATCTTTTCACTTATTATAATAATGTATTCCATTATAGTTATTCTTGGTTTGACTGGTAGTTTGGATCTGCAGATTGAGAAGATGGATGTGAAGACAATTTTCCTCCATATAGATTTATAAGAGGAGATTTATATATAGCATACAAAGGGTTTTGTTAAAAGAGGTAAACAGAATTGTGTCTATAGGTTAAATAAGGGTTTTTATGGTCTAAATAAATCTCTAAGGCAGTGGTATAAGAAGTTTTAATCTATCATTTCTTATTAGGGTTTTTGAAACACATCTTCTGATCATTGTGTTTTTTTATATATTTACTGGTGATGATTTTATTATACTATTGATTTATGTTGATGATATGATAATTTTTTCCCATGATGCTTCTAGAATTGATAGATTGAATAAGGATCTTTGCTATTCTTTTGTGATGACAGACTTGGGGCCAACACGATAGATTCTTGGCATGTCGATCTCCCATGACAGAAAGGCCAATAAATTATTGTTATCTCAAGAGATTTATGTTGAGAAGGTTCTTCATAGATTTTCTATAGATATATTGAAATTGGTTATTACTCCTCTTGATTCACATTTTAATCTCATTTCTAGTTATTCTCATTATACTGATGAAGAGAGATAGGATTTACAGTACATACCTTATTCATCTATCATTGGTTGTTTGATGTATGTGATGGTATGTAATAGACCTGATATAGATCATGCAGTTGGTGTGTTTAGTCATTTTATATATAATCCAAGTAGAAATAATTTGAGAGTCGTGAAGTATATATTTATTTATCTTCATGGAAATTATGATATGAGATTGTTTTTTGGAAATGGGAAACTTATTATTTGTGGATTTATAGATTCATATATGGAAGGATATATGGATTCAAGGAAGTATACTTTAGGATATTTAATAACTTTTTTAGGGAGAGACATATCTTGGTCATCTAGATTATAGATATGTGTTACTTTATATACCATTGAGTCTGAGTTTATTATAGCTACAAAGGCATGTAAATAATTATTGTGGATGAAAAAATTTATTTGGGAACTCAATTTTAATCAAGACATGTGTGTTTTATTTTGTAACAGTCATAGTACCATTTATTTACGTAAGAATCCCACTTTTCATGGAAGGTCAAAACATATCGATGTTCAGTATTATTGGATCCATGACATACTTGATTTGAGATAGTTGGAACTTGATAAGATCTAAACATATGAAAATGGGTCACACATATTGACCAAGAGTTTACCCAAAGGTAAATTCCATAATTACTGACTGGTTGTAAGGTCAATGGTTATCCCCACTTAAGTCGAAGGGGTAGTTTTTTGGGAATCATCCTCACATGATGATGTAACATGATATTTTAAAATAAAATTAAAAAAAGATATGATATGAGGGTTATTTTTTTTTTGGAGGATGTTATTTTCTAGGTTTCTAGAATCTATTCTCTCTTCTTACTAGGCGTGGTATAGTTAGGGTTTGACCCAATGGTTTTTAGATCTACAACCGGTGAAATTACTCTAGTTGGGTTAGATTTTATATATGATTCACCAAGATCTAATCCTGTTGTTTTTCATCTTCACCTTTTATCTGGATAGTGAACGCATGCTCTTTATGGTGAAATATATTTGGATTTCTTTATCAGGATGTATTCTTTATTTTAGGATGCCTTCATATGGGATCTTATTTCTACCTTTGATCTTCTATTTTATCAGAGTATTATTTTTTAGATCCCACTCATCTTTGAGAGACCCTATTGTGTACTCTATATTATTATTAGATTCCACTTTCTGGACTAGGTCTTATGGTTTTTCCATTTTGTTTTATCCATGTTATAAAATTCTACTGTCAATATTTATTTATTTTTTGCTTATATTTTGGTCATTGTGAAATAAATTTAATTTTTTAATCTTGTTTTAAAGGAAATAAAATATATATCTGTTGCATATTCAATTTATTGTTCATTTTTGAATTTATTACATGCTTTGTTTCCCAATAGGAAGAACCAATCAAAGATGATTCCATTATGGGAAACAATGACTGTGGCTGAAGAGAGGTAGATGAAGACACCATATCATTTTAAAGATGAATCCCCAACTACGAAAATAGAATGGGTTAAACTAGTGAACCTATTTGAATAACTTGACATGACCAAAGATTCATAATATGATTGACATGAGCTCTATGGAATCTGAGATGGTGCCGATGAAGATTTCATCACTAGGTTCTTTGGTTTGTAGTATTATTTCATGAAATTGACATAGATCTAAGTTATGTATTCCTAAGGATTCAAGTTCATTTGTTGTTTCACGCTAGGTTCATGATGGTATTATGCTAAGAAAAATGTTTTAAGGATCAGGTTAATTCAACAGTCAAGTGGAATGAACTCATGATTTATTTTATAGAGGTTGAGATCGCATCTATCTCATTTTACCACAAGCATATAGAGCTAATTTTTGGAATGCTTTTTTAGTTGGTAAATCAAAACCATTAGTTTTCACTCACTAAATGATGAATTTTGTTTTGATAGAGTGTCGGTAATGAGAAATGAAGACCCTCCCATCCATGTGCAATAAAATAAAAGGAATACAAATCATCCCTAGCAAAGGTTCTTGATGTTTTTAAAGAAAATAAATATTTTCATCACTTAGTTATAATTAGAAACATGATGAACGAGGAAGAATTGCCTCTATTAGAGGAATTTTTCTTTTATTACTAGAGGAATAGGATTTATTTTCAAGGTATTACACATGGTGACAGAAAAATGGAAATAGGGGGACTAACTATGATCTATGATGTTTGATTTGGTGTGCAACATGATTTTAAATAGACATAGATCAGAACCATCAAGGGAAATATTGTATATACATTAATCACACCATAGCATATATAGCGGTGAGGAGGTGATTGAGTTGGGAGATGAACTGAATCCATGGATAGATCTTGTGGAATGAGGTGATCTCGACATAAATGTTTCCACTTATCTTTCTTAAATATTTTTTGATTTTTTTTCCTAGCATGAGTAACTAAATTTCATAGTGTGTCGGGATGTGATGGATAAAAACATATTTATTTTTTTAGCTATTTTTATTATAAATGTGTCTTTCACTTTTAGTTAATTGATCTTCTTTCATTCATGATGAGTATCATTTATCACTATTCTAAGAACTAAGAGGTACCAATTGTGAATATTTAAACTCTTTAATTTTAATAGATGTATTGAAAATTGAAAACAGTTATAATTATATTCTATATTATCAAAAAATATTACTCTTAAGTGATTATCGATAGATCATTTCAATGGAGAGATCACAGAGCTATGAATGTTCATTGAATCGAGATACTAGTGAATCTTCACTCATTCATTTAGTACTGAGACAATTGTTGTTAATGAGAGTATAGTAAAAAACATTTTTTTTTTCAATTAAAAGAATTCTGATCGAATTAATGCTATCAATTTTTTATATCTCACTCATTTTTATTATTTCAAAATAACCATCACATAATTATTTTAATTGTTTTCATTTTTCTTTGTTTTTTTTACTCTATTTTGGTCATGAACACTTCTATATCACCTTCTTTATTAATACGATACTCCTAATCACTACATTACTCACTTTTAGTAGGTTCAAAAATAATTAAATTTTTATGAGTCCAATGATATCCATCTCAAATTTTTTCACTATTTACAGAGAAGGAATGAGTGACCATTTCAATGAAAACATTAAAAAAATTAATATATAAAAAATTCAAAAAAATCATATATAAAAAATAGATGAAAAAATAATATAAAAACCTTCTTTATGCTGCACTTTTAAATTTATTTATATTGATCCTATATGCACAAAAAAACTTTTAAGATATATCTATTAACTCTAATTCAATAAATCAATAAACATTTCTTTGTACTTAGAAAACAAAATATTTCTGAAATATAAAATTTTGAAAAAATTTATTTAGGAGGAGATGAAAATAAAAACATGAATGTACCATAATTCTTAGTTTTAACCCTCAGGAGACTTGGAATTAGGTACTTTCAACTACCTACAGTTTCATGTAATATGTCTTATGTTAGGGTGTCTCTTAGTTCTAGGAATTATGAGATCAAGAAATCTCATTGCTCAATTCTTCCATCATTCAGTGGATTTCCCATAGAAGACACTTCAAAATTTATTAGGATTTTTTATGTTTATATTCAACAATTTCCTTTTTAAGGATTGATTGAGGAAGATTTTAACTTTAGAGTCTTTCCATTATGTATTAAGTGGAGGTCTAGGTCATGGTTCTAAAATTTGGATGAGGAAATCTTTGAAAAATGGGATGAACACCACTATCAATATTAGAAATAAAATCCCAGGAACACCACTATTAGTCTTAGATATAGGATCCCTAGTATTGTAAAATATGAGGGTGAGTTATTTTATGAATATTGGGAAACATTTAGTGACTTACTTAGATAAATTACCAACCATCAGTTAGCTCACCATCTACTCATGGATACCATTTACAATTCCCTCACTCTATATAACCAAAACATAGTCGATCAATCATGTGGGGTTGATTTCTATGATATGACAGAATATGTTCTTAAGAAAATAATTCATAAGATATCAAAAAATTTAAAACACAATTGTACTATGAAGATAATAATTCATACAGAAGAAACTAACACCCAAGATGATTTTTTGATGATAGAGTTCTTAGGGAACAATGTTGTCACTATGGGATGTATGGTCATAATCAAAACTGATGTTCCATTTTTTATATGCTAATTTATAATGATGATAATTATTCATTTTTCAACTATATAGATCTTAATCAAAGCAATAATTATCCTTTTTCGAACCAATTCAATTTTCGATATAAAAATCTCCCAAACCTATCATGGATAGATCAAGGAATTATTAAACTACATACTTCCCTTGTTTTCCATAGAATCCTATAGAATATTTACTAAATAAATTTGGGGTTGAGTATTAAAATTCTCAAGGGGGTTTAAGGGGATGTTTTTGTAGGTTTTGTTTGAGATAGGTTCATTAAAGAAGGATACATATTCTAAGATTCATTTATTAAAACAAAAAATGGGTTGGGTGACTATAGATTTAGGAGTAAAAGATAAAGGAAAACTTCCTAGTATAACAGAACCAAATCTAAGGGATAGTTTGGTGGTTGTAACAACAATATTAATTTTAAAAATTTAAGAAGTAGTTAGGGAATAGTCTAGGGATGATAATATTGATGTTCAAATTGAATATAGTAATTAAAATTTTGAAAATCTTGAATTTGGAAATCTAGACAGGTCTAAAGAATCCAAAAAAATAAAAATTCCCATGAAAAAAAATTAATAAAATAATGTTAAGTGGTAATTGATAAAATAGGGAAAGAATAAAGTGAGGTTTTAGGATGAGTAGAGTGAACAACCAGTCTTGAAAAATTATTCCCTCCCATCCCTTTTCCCCAAAGAGTTAAAAAGAACAATGAACCTGATTACCTCAAATTCCTTTAAATGTTTAATAGATTCAATTTTAACATTCCATTTGTGAAATTTTGGAATAATATTCCTTTATATTTTAAATTTCATAAGATATTATTATCCAACAAGATTTATTGGGGTGAAATCTCAACAATTAATCTTGATAAGGTGTGTATTGACATAGTTCAAAATAATATTCCATATAAATGGAAAGACCCTGTTATTTTTTTAATTTCTTGTATAATTGGTGGGAGTTAGTATATTATGTGCATTTGTGACTTAGGTAAAAGTATCAATTGTATTACCTACTCCTTGTTTAAAAATATGACACATAAAGAGATGAAACCAACTTTAGTGTCACTAAAACCAGATGATAGGTCACTTACCTATCCTTATGGGAGGGTAAATGACCTATTAGTTGATATAGGAAAACTATATTTTACCATAAACATCCTTATTATTGATACGGAATATGATAAAAATGTTTTGATCATTTTTGGAAGGCCTTTTATAGCCACTTTTGGGGTTGTTATAGATGTATCTAAGGGTAATCTGACCCTTTGGGCTAGTAACGAAAAAAATTAATTCCATGTTTAAAAAGAGTCTCCTATTTTCATTAGTTATAAGTTGATTGATATTTTTGATGAATTTTTTAGAGATGAGGTTAGGAATGAAAATCATCATCCCTTTGATGATTTTATCATTGAATCTATCAATGAGAATTTTGAAGAAATTTTTTTTGATTCTAAATCAATATAGGAACTATGAATATTAAGGAGAATTGAGAACCAAATTAAAAAATACATTTCTCAAGAACATGAATTGTTCCATCCTTAACCAAGTTATCTTAATGATAGTTCTTCTTAAAATATTAAAATTTTACAGCCCTCTCATGCACACAACCCTGATTTTTCATCCTATTACAATAAAACATTGGAATGTAAGTTTGTTAACAGCACTTATTCTACCTAAAATGAATGTTATAAGACTATGGCTAAGACTGATTTCATTTCATTTCATCTTAGGGTTCAATATGGGTTTTCCAAATCTGTTATGAGTGAGTTAGAGGTGTTTGTGAACATTTTACCAAATATGGATAGAATATATGTTCTTACTTATCTGTATAACTTGGATGATAAATTTTTTATCCATAACCTTGAAATTTTCATAGAAGATCTTGAGGACTCTTACAATGCTTCACCCAAGGAAGTTTTTTCTAAGAATAATTCTGAGGTTGTTAGTTTGTTGGATATAATAACCATTGTATGTTCATCTAATCATGTAATTGTCTAAAGTGTGGGGAGAGTGTTGGTAAGAAAGTTATAATTGAGGTTTCTCTTATTGGGTATCATTCTAAGATGTTATCTTATTTTATTGATTATTTTTCTGAAAATATTATTTTTGAATTTATTAATAATATTAGGATTAGTCCTAGTTTTTTGTAGTTTATAGGTGGAATTCTTAAGGTTGTTGATTTGCATGAAGTATTGTGTGAACTTATTCAATTTTCTAAAGAAAATACTATTTACTCAATTAATAATAATTATTACCCATTTAATAATCATGTATAGAATCTTTAGGGGTAAATTATAGCTAAAGACTTTAAATTTATTTTTATGTGGGAGTAAACCCATGATTTTCTATTTTTTCACTATTACTTTTTGTTTAAATAAATACTTCTTGGTTTTTTGTCGATCTCACTGATTTTATGAACCAAAATTGATTTATTCACTAATGGATACTCTCACTTTTTTTTGGAATTTTATGGGTCTAATGACCATGAGGTGAAGTTTTGTTTCTGTAGGTTAAGTTACCATGATAATTGGCAATGCGACATGTCAAGTGGCCACATAAATAGGTCATGATCAGTTGTGAGAACTATTAATCAGCGACAAATTTATTTTGAACTTCAAGGATAGAATGAGCTTCCAATCCAAACAAACAAGATAAAACTTCCCTAAACTATAACTCTATTTATTTTTAAATTCTAGAAACTCATTATGGTATATTATTTTATAGGAACTTGTACTTGTAACTAGAGAACTATTTCATTAGGTTAAATGGATGTTAATCATTTTTTTATAATAATGAGAAAATTTTCTACATATCTGGGGAGTAATTATATTAATTTATTTACTTTTATTACTACCCTTAGTTTTTTTATTGTTTCCCATGGTTGACCATTTAAATTTTAATGTTTGTGTATTAAAGAACTGTTTTCATGATAAAACTCTTGATAATTTCTAATGGCCACTAGTACTCAACAAATTACTTTTGATAGATATTATATTATAATTTCATGTTAGTTTTTTTGTTTATTTTTCATTAATTCTTCATATCATGGGATGCATGCAACCTTTTAAAAAATTTATTTTATTTTCCTGATCGCCTGGTAGTGTCCAATAGGTATCCTTTTTCAGGTTTTGTATAATTTTATTTTTGTGTGGGAAAATTATTTTTATAAATTTCTTTTCACCCTTTTAAGAAGAATATTTTCTGGGATTCATTGATAAATATTTTTGAACTCAATTGTTTAATTGTGTATCCTACTTTAAGATTTATTATTGGGAACAATGCTGATTTTTAATTATGGGGGTGGGGTCTTAATTATGTTGATTTTTAATTCATAGAACTACACATAAAAATCCCACAAATTTTTTCAATAATTCCCCCATTTAAAGAATTATTTTTGTATTTTTGTTAATAAAAATTCAAATATATTTTTTTAGGTTTGGAAAATAAAAATTAATTGAGTTCTGTCTACGTGAAAATTTTAATACTAAATTAAGTGGTCTCACTAAGTTTGAAACTATGATAATTTCATGAATTCTGAGTGATGTGTTCCACTATTTTTATAAAATTTCAATTTATGAACTATGGAGGGGAGTTTTATGGAGATATTTTATTGGAATCCATATTATAGCTTTAAAAAACTTCACATTTGAACATGAACCTATGTGACACACCCTTTTTGGACAAGCATCGTAGGGATCCAACTCAGAAGATAACAATATAAGTCTTTTAAAACTGGAGTAAAATAAGAAATTGGGATCCCATGGTGAATATTTGAGACTTTAGGAACCAGGTGTTTGAGTAATCTATCTATAAATATCTAATAAGTTCTTTTGCACAGTTCTTTTCACATACATGTCTGGGAAAAATTCAAAAACAAAAAAAAATAAATAAATTTCATAATTATCAAAAATTACATCACTATGGTTAGAGGAATATTAAGCCTAGATGAATAAGGGAAAATTGACTTATTAAATAATCATTTTAGTAGAATCAATGATGTAGAAATATATCTTTTATTTTTGAAATATAGGGGAGAGTTATAATTGAATGTTCCTCTTTTTAATGATTTAATTCCACTTCCATATAACTTTTTCACTCCTAGAACTAGAACTAGAATTTAGAATTTAAATTAGGTTGTGTGTGTATTTCACAGAGGAGTCATTATTATTTCATGAAATGGAGGGATTTTTTATTTCCTTAGATTCTAGTGTGATTAAGAAATGAAGTAAAATTACCACTTGTATTTTCGAGTCTTTGTAAATAAATAAAATTCATTGAATTTCCTAGGAGTTCAATTGATTATATGTAGATAAATTTGATGTGATCTTTATTAATTAAATTTTTCAACATCGTTTCATTTAATTAATTGTGTTTTATTTTCAAAATAATTTTTTTATTGATAAATTTAGTGTTTTTTTAAAAAGAATTTAAGTTATTGAACCACTTAATATTATGTTAAAATATCTATTTATTGGTTAAATTTATCCCTCTCATTAATTTATAGTGTAATGGGAAATTAATATTTACCATTATTTCTATTTTTTTATTATGTTAAGATTATTAAATGTTGTTCGTTATTTATTTATTTATTTTATTTTTCATTTTTATTTCAAAATAATAATTTTAAGTCTCTTTTTTAATAAATTTATTCTTTCTTTTATTTGTTTTTGTAATTTATTAATTTACCTTTGTTTTTATTTTTATATAATTTTTGGTTTCTATGTATTTTTATTTTGAATTTAATTTACCTTTTATTCATATTTATTTTTTTTTAGGTGAAGATTGGTTGTGGTCACTTAAGTGACCGCATGCATAAAGTAGTCACAGACACTTAATTGATCACACATTAGCCAGGGAGAAGTGACTATACAAGGAAGTAACTGAATGATGCAGTTAGAAGTGATTGTGAGTTCAAAATCACAAATGATCACAAGATGGATAGTATGGTAACTTCAAGTGATCGTTAACCTACAACCTACCATGAGTGAGGTTAGATAACCTATTATAATAGATAAATAAGTGATCATGAGCGGTAATTATAGTGACAATGTGACCCTTTCCAACATATCGTAGGAGTAAATGGTATTTTTCCACATATGAGAACCTACTATGCATGAAAAGACAAACCTACCACACAAGAAATGAAAAATGGTCATGTTGTACTACCTATGGCCTATCATGAAGAGAATTGGGAAACATCTCAATTGACCATGGGATTCAAAGTCTATTGAAGAGTATTTTCATGGATAAAGATCTTGAATAAATCCAATTTAGGAGGAATAAAACTACAGTCCAGTGTAATAAAATAAAATAATCAATAGATCTCGAAGCCTATCCTAATGAATATATTGAGTCCAAATATCTCAATACCTCAATGATTCACTTGTAAAGTTTTTAAAGATGATGATTCCCCACCGAAGTTGAGTTCCCAATGGAAATCTTAAACTCGATCAAATTTATAGGTCGATTCGGAACTGAATAATTGAGTATTCCATTGAATAAAGTTGTGCCGTAGAGGATAAATCCATTTCCCATCTCCAATCAAAGTATATCCCAAGTTTATTTCAACCTCACTGGATAGATTAAATATGACTAATTATGCCAATATAAAAGCTTGAAGACAACCATGTGCTCAATCGAAGATAGTATGAAGAAATAATGAGTAGTTATAAACTGGTTCCTCCACTTAAGGATGAATCCAATCCAAGATTTGATGAGGTTGATCCCTACTAACCAAGGAAGAACTGATCGAAGATGATTCCATTGAGGAAATGATAATTATTGCTGAAGATAGGGAGATGAAAATCTTGTAGCATTTTGAGGATGAAGCCTCGATTGTGAAAATAAAACAAGATTTTATAGTACACCTCTTTGAACAACTCGAGATGGCCAAATATGAAGAAGATGATCGATCGAAACATGGATAATACTGATATGATACCAATTAAGATTTTTTCGTAGGTTTATTTTGTTTTTAGTACTCTTTGATGAAATTAATAGGAATATGTATTCTTGTGTGATAAGTATTTGGGTTCATTTGTGGGTGCACACCAGGGAAATGATGATATACCACAATTGAAAATGGTTAAAGGGTCGGGTTGATAAAATTATCAATTATATTGAACCTAAGATTTGTGTTTTGTCCAGAGGATGAGATTGCGTCTATCTTAGTTTACTATGGGAATTTATAGTTTATTTTTGGAAGGCTTTGTGATTTGGGTAATCAAACCCAACTATTTTCACTCACTAAATGATGTAATGAGTCTTTAGGTAATTTTTGAAATGAGAAAAAAAGATCCTCCCAATCACGTGAAATAGAAACAAAGAAATATGAAGTTTCCCTTTAAAAACTTCTATAACTTTTTAAATAAGAGAAATATTTTTTTCACCTGGATTTGATGATAAAAAAACACACATGGAGTATCACATATGTTATAGGATAATTACTTGAGTTATTGGAGGAACAATATTTATAGTCAAGGTATGTCATGTGGTGACTTAGGAATTAAAATTAGGGGGAATGATTATGAGTTGTGATGTCATATTTTGAATGCAAATTGATTTTAGATAGAAGAATTCAAACCCATTAAGGGATAGATAAACCATCAATAAATCACATCAATGCACATAGATCAAAGAGGATATGATTGAGCTAGGAGTAGAACTAGGTCCAAAGCTAGAGCTTCAGGAAGGAGGTGATATCTCTAGAGATATTTCCTCTTATCTTTCTTCTCTCCTTTTAGATTTATACTTTTTAATAAAATGAGTATCTAAATTTATTCAGGTGTCAGACTATGATGGATTGAAATAACTTTATCTATTTAGAATTTTTTTTATAAATGTTTCTTTTCAATTTTAGTACAATGATATTCTTCCATTCATAATGAGTATCATTTATCACTATTATAAGAATTGATAGGTGAAGATAGTGAACCTTTAAACTCTTTAATTTTAACCAAAGTACTAAAAATTAGAAAAGATTAATATTATCTTCCCCATTAACAAAAAAATATTAATATTAAGTGATGATCAAGAGATCATTTCAAATGATATATCACTAAGATGTAAAATTTAACTGAAGTGAGAGCTTAGTGAATCTTCACCCATTCTATTACATCTGAGACAATTATAGTTAAAGAGAGTAGATAAAAAACTATTCAATTAATTTTAGTCCAAATTCCCTAATTTTATCAACTATTTTTTCTCTCTCTCTCTCAATTTTATTATTCCACAATCACCATCACATGATCATTTACACTGTATTCAGTTTTCTTTGTCTATTTTTTAGAATTGTTTAGTCACACACACTTCCATTGGCCTTCCATATGGATATGACACTTTAATAGTTTTTAGTAAGTTTAAAACTAATTAAATTTTCATGAGTCTAATGAAATTTGTGTCAACTGGAAATTTAAAGAATTAGACTTTCTAACAACCTTTTATTATCTTGATTTTAAATTTTACCCACTTATACTATCAATATAATTCTAAAACCTATATATCTCATTCCTAGTTAAAATATTATCAAAAACTTTGAGTATATCTACTAAAATTTTATTCAATATACTAATATTTCCAAAAAAATACATCCCTAATAAAAGAATGAATTTCTTATCCAAATAGAGCCTTAAAAGAGGCCTTTAGTCTCTCCAAGTGATTAACATACTTGATCATATTGAATATGAGAGTAGAGACTAATTTTCCTTTAGTAATTATGTGTATACTATTATTTAAAACTTTAGAAAATCATTTTTTCATTTTGAAATCATATCAATACTTTTTTTGAAGAACATCAACATTTAGTTACTCAAGAAGTTTTTACTCTAACACAGAATGTTTCTTCTTACTTACAAATGACCCATAAGTTTTTATAAGAGTTTAAGGATTTTCTTACATTAATATTCTCATTTTAAAGGATTGATCTCAATTTTATGGTTTATGATTATTATTTTATTATATATATAAAAAATATATTTTATCAAATGAGTGTCATGTTTTATAATCATTTAATATTAAATATTCCCCCACTAAAATGATGACCCCTTTTTGAATACATATATCCATTAGTTGGTTGAAGATCCATATTGCATCATGACTTACACTGGTTATGAATATAAATAATTCATTAATATATTTGGTAGATAATCATATCAATAATATCATATATGACACCTTCATGGTTAAGTGGATAACTCTTTACCCTATTCTATCATATTTGACACTTACTCGATTGAATGATTAAGGTCTTGACAAGTGATTACTTTGGAAGCAATATGGCACTTAGTATTGTTAAAGGGTAATTAGTCTCAGTATATTTTCTCATGTATTCTCTTTATATGTACACATTCATCTAATGATATAGTTTAGAATCATATTTATTCCACAAAATCAATACATCCAAACCATAATAATGTAGAACGCTTTACACAACCCATATCTTGTGTTACTAACCCAAATTAAAAGTCCAACTATATTTATTCAAATATAAATAAATCCCATGAATAAGGTATATGGAACTTTTTCATGTAATGGACTATAATAATATGAGATAGATAATCCCCACAAGAGTAATCTTGGAGTGATAAATAAATAACCCCCACATTTCTAAACATGGAATAAGCCTCTAGGCTAGTGAGTAGTCTAACCCAAAGTCCCCCTACCCATGGTTACTTTACTCAAGAGAGACCTTAATTCCATAAAAAATCTAACACCTAATATTTATAAACTCTAATTAACCTTTAAATCTAATCTCATAACTCAATACAAACTAATTTTAAGGTGGATGAAATCTATATCAATTGGCATACCTAGCATGTAACTCCTTAAATTCAAGTATGGTGATTTATAGAAGTTTAAAATTTTAAATAGAATAATAAATCCATTCATAATATAAAAAATAAATATTTTAATATAGAAATTAATACACCAAATAAATTAATAATTCAAAATTTTAAACATGATACAAAAAAATTATGAACAATTCATAAATGAACAACTATAAACACTTTATAATTTATCTATATATTATGGAAATTTAATAATTAAATAAATATATTCTATTTATATATTTATTTCTAATATTAACTCCTTTGTATTCACCTTTATATGAAATTTCCATTAAAAAATGATATAAAATTAAATATAAAAAATTTATATTATAATTAGGTAAATAGTTTACACAATAAAAATATCGCATCTTTAATATTATTTAAAATATGTTCATATCCATAATCAAAACTCCTTTTCACATGTTTTAAATAATTTTCTTAAATAATTTAATTTAATTTGAACATTTTAAATTATAATTATGATTAATTTTTAATTTAATAAAAAATCTTTTATAATTTTCATTATTTTTGTAATTTATACACTTTATAAATTATATATATAATTCTCATATAAATATTTTTTATGATAGATGTAACTCATTCTATATAATTTCAAAATGTATTAAATATTAACATTTAATAATATAGAATATTTATTAATTAAATGTTTTATAAAAAATTTATAATTAATTATAAAAAAAATTATAATTAATTTATAATCACTTTATAAATTAAATAAATATCCTAATTTATAATCAATTTATAAATTATACAATTTAACCCATAATTGAAATTAAATAAAAATAATTTTTTTCATTTATAACTTATTATATCATATGCGTTATGTTGTAAGGTGTGACATACCCCATTATCTATCATATTTTATGATGGATAAACCATATTAATGATATATCCTTCAACACCTAGGAAATTGCATCTTACAACATACCTAATATCTTATTGCTTGTGTAAGGATCTATGTTTCATATGTGATTTGACACTATTAAACCATACTATATCAATACTATATGGAATGATATGTGAAAAAATTAAGAAATTCAATTGTGTTGCTAGCTATGACATCCTATATCATATAGTGAAACAATATTGCATCCTGTGATATCACATATTATAAGACCAGACACATAAAAAAATTTCAATCATATCTTATGATAGGAAATATGATATAAAATATTACATATGATTTATTTATTTATTTTAAACATGATTTTAAGAATCAAGAAGCTTAAAATAGCCTTGATACCACTGATGGATTACTAATGATCAAAAAACACTTATTTAATACTATGAAATACATTAGAAATAGAAAATCCAATATCACTTTTCTTTGAATATGAAACTATATATGCTATAAATGAATAATTTATACAATACATGAAAAATAAATATCATTGTTACCTTCGATTAGTGCTTGGCGATGATCACTTTGAATATCTAATAGAATTCTTCCTTCATGGTATATCCATGGGTTAATCTGAATCAACTGATGCTCTAATAGGATTCTTGTCACAATCATAGTATACTAGTACTTTGGGTGGAAAAGGGTGGTGGTGGAGAATTCTTCTGGATAACTGAAAGAATTCATAGTCAGGATCAAACACTATTTTCATGGAATAATCTTGTTTATATATGCCTTCAAGATACCACCTGATTCTTCATGAATTTACTCCTACATTGTGAAATGTATGAGAAAATTAAAGGTAGTTACTACACCTTATAACCCTCTGTAATGGCTTATATTTTCCATGTATTATTTTTGGATATTATATGGATTATTTTTGAGACTAAGAGCTAAGACAGCGTGTGATTCTAATACCATTGTGCCTAGAATAAATATTTGAAATATATTAAATATATTGAATAGAACATGCATGTAGTTTTCCTAAAAAATTTGAATGAATTTTAAATAGGGGCATGTGTTAGAAATATGAGGGAACTATTGAGTTTAGAATGTGGGTTTTACCCTAGACACAATATAATCTCGAAATGTGTCAGGTGTTCAGATTGATGTGTGGTTATGGGAGAATGTTTAAAATAAATTAATTTAATAAATTAATTTGTTTAATTATTCTCTTGACCTAATAACCTCTATATAAACATGCTTATTGAAAATTTTCATGGTTAGCCACAAAACCCTGTAAATCATTGGAGATCCATTAGAGAGCATTGAAGGGGATTCTGTTGTTGGATGTAGTCCAGATCAAAGATCGATGATCGGTGCAATATGAAATTAGTAGATCTCTCTAACGATCACTACACAGCTTTATTCTTTATCAGTGATCAATATAAATTGAGTTAAGACGTTTTTTTGATTGGATTATTTCCCCATTATCTTTTTAATGACAAACATGGATCAATCAACCAACAGATTGACATGTAGATCATGCGTATTATGGGATGGGTTGGTTTTATTTGGGAGTTGGGAGAATTTTATTTGTGATTATTTATTATCTATTCATTTATCATTCTAACAGAAACGAATCGAGGTTGACATGAACATCGACCGAAGTCCGTTCCTCATGATTTTTCTTTGTGATTTTATCCCCCAATTATTCATTCATCATGGGAATTCTTCGTTTGGACCATGTGTCGACATAAACTGAGGAAATTGATCAGTGTGTACCCATTTATTAACACAATAATTTGATATCATAGATTCAGGTTCGACACTACGTGATGGTGGTGTAATGACAGAGGTGAAAATGTATTGGATGATGTATATACTCAGTTTTTGTGTTCTTCAACATGCAATAAAGAAAATAATTCAAATGTGTTTTCCAAATTGATTGATGGTTAGATTTCAATGATTTTAAGGTGGAAAGGCACTACCAATGAAACTCCTTGATTTTAGCATGGGATGTGGCCAGATTAGTGTCCAGAGGGGTAGAGAGGATGCACGATTCCAAATCTGGAATTCTGGAAATTTCCACATTACACAGCATGTAAGGTAGAGATAAATGGTGTGTGGGACCCTCTCAGTGGTGACTAGGGTTTCGGTATAAATATAAGTATCACATGGAATGTGACCCCTCCTCGATGGCTCAGCATGTACATCATAGGGTACATAGACGTGACTAGGGAGTACATGAGCATGGGAATGCCATGTACTCCTATATAGACATGGACAGGATGGGCATAAATGGGATACGTTTTGTACTAGTATATGGGCAGAAGTACATGGGTATACGCACACCATTTTCTATTATATAGACATGGACACAGTCTGTTTACATGGGTAGGATTTGGGGTTGAAGGGACATGGCGTGTAACCCTACTACATTTTTTTTACTCCTTAAATGTTGGGTTGGATATATTTTCCTATGTATATTAGAAAAGTTTCATTCGGGTGTGTTCCCTATATCCATTCCATGAGGTTTAGTATATAATTTCCTCTTGTACATAGTAAAATGATCCCTTCAGAAGGAATTCTCGGATATATTTGTTGGAATCGTTCTGTGTGGCCCAGAGTGAGATCCTATATCATCTCCTTTCCCTAGGTGGAGTTCTTGGTATCATCCTGGCCAACACTACATGGGAGTCAACCCTTTACTTAGTGGGTTAATACAAATTGAGTTGTTAGAATACCCCATGGACTTGGGAGTGATCCTTATCTACATATCATATATCTTTAGACTTCTAGTGTATACTTCCCATGACGAGACCCAATGAGCACTAACTCTCATATGGATGTCATCAATGATATATGACTCATGGAGTGTGTTCTCCCAGATGAATGTTATGTGGAATCTTTGAGTTGGAATCTTAGGCTGGTATTATGGTTGTGAATTTACCTTTGAGACTATGTGTATTTGTTGATTATATTTGGATATTCTTGTTATATTCATTGCTGACATATACCTCTGTAGAGCTAACTTT
The DNA here is from genome assembly GCA_963277665.1 of Viscum album. NCBI lineage: Eukaryota > Viridiplantae > Streptophyta > Magnoliopsida > Santalales > Viscaceae > Viscum > Viscum album. Next base: position 918,840,888 of record OY728123.1, on the reverse strand, counting down.
TATTTCTTTGTTGTATGATTTTTGGTTTTTATGTATCCTATTGGGTATTTTTATAATCACCCATGCTTGTGATTTTACTACATGTTACGTGTATTGTGCAATGATTGACCTATTTATATAGTCCTAGATGAACCAGGACCAGGTGGTGCTTAGTGATACTGGAAAGACTAAAGTGTGTTCCTATGGTATCTTGATATCAGTCTCTATCTTTACATCCAGGTTGGACTTGTTTTCAAACTCTTTGTGGTGAGTTTTTATTTTACCCTATTTACTTTTTTTTCCTTCATGTCATACTTTGGTTATGGGATTAGATGTATGAATTCATGGTTTCTTTTAGTTGTTCTATATTTTATCATTTTATGGGCATGGAGATGTGTGCGCGTATACAAGTACTTAGGCTAAGGCCTCTCATATTTGTGATAGGCCTACTCAATGGTAGTCACTAGACCTTGGCCTATTGGAGGTGGTCCTGGGGAGTCACAACATAGGACCCTTTTGGATGGGTTACGATATATTGGTATCAAAGGATTCTATTCTACCATAGGACCATAGTTTATGAGATTGATTTGGGGTAATAGTTTTAAGTGTTTCAAGTTTGTCTTTTAGGACAGGGATTCAAATGTTGGTGAGACGGCCGACATATCCATACACTAGGACTATGATTACCTAATTTTCAACTCGATACATGAGAATATTTTTTACAGGGAAAATAATGGTACATGCATCATATAGGAATGGGATGTGGTTTCCATGTCCTTCTTGAGTCATCTCTCTATATATACTCATCGATTGTAGTATATTATATTTATTTTAGGATTCCTTTATGATATATGTCAACTATGATTCAATATAAGGTTCACAAGGATGATCTTCTCAGGGATGAGGCATCGATATAGGGACTAGTTCCAGAGATGTTACCTCTATGTGGTGCACCAGTTATACCAACACAAGTAGAGAAGCAGATGGTACCTGCAATACTAGACGATGATGTACGTAGAATGACTGAACTTCGGGAGTTTCAGTGGAAGTGACCCCTTAGGTTTCAAGGTAATCCTGGTTCAAAGGAAATTTAGGACTTTCTTGAGGCGGTGACTTGAGTTTTCCTTCTAGTTAGGACACCAGCAGATCAGATGGTGGTTCTAGCAGTGATCCTTCTCTATGTCTTAGCAGGATGATGGTGGGGGTTAGTGACTCAGTCTTACAAAGAGGAAACTATAGCATGGTCAGAGTTTGAGTGACTTTTTATATAAGAGTTCTCTCTAGTTATGATAAGTGTTGTATGTATCCAGGATCTTTTGCAGCTCTAGAAAGGCACAGCATGGCAGTAGCTGATTATTTGTCTAGGTTCACCAACCTCTCCATTTACTTGGTGGATATGGTTTTTGATCAGTTATTCTAGGATCATACCTTAGATCAAAGATTTAATGTAGAAATTTGAACCATTGTTATACCAATGTACATTCCTACCTATACTAGGGTGCTAGATTGAACTTTGGTGGTTGAGATTTTCTTGACTGAGCAGACACAACCAGTAGTTCTTGGTAGTGGGACTATAAGAGTAGAGACCTCAGAAGTAGGGATCCAATGTCAGTCTCAGGGACCTGTACATGAGATAAATTTAAGAAGTTCATAGGACATAGGTTCTACAGTTCATGGCTCATAGTATGGGTCTAGTCAACCAAGGGAGAGGTAGTGCTGCTCTTGGGATGGTAGGGGACGTCTTGGTTGAGATTTTCTGACCCACTATATGGATGACAAAGATAAAATGGATTGGACACTAAGAAATAGTCATTGGTAGGATCAAACAGTTCTTTAGGGTGGTGTAAGTGGAAGAGGATCTGGGAGATTAGCTGGAGATGGTAGATAGTTTAACCTATTTCCACCACCACCCCTATGTGGCCTATTCTAGGCACAGGCTGCTAAAGGGCAGGGGCAGGGACAACTGAAGGTGGTAAAGGCTTATGACCTAGAGGCTCTGGGAATGATTCGAGGTATGATATCTTTTATAAATTATCTATAGTACTGATATACATATATTCTAATCATTACATTATTTCCACATATCTGATTTCAGACTTAGGGATTCTGTTTGAGCCCTTGGCTTGACCCTTGTGGTTGAAGACTCCTACTATAGATGACTCAGTGATCACACACTTGTTCCAATAGTGTGACCTGAATCTTAGAGGAGAGATTTTCTGTTATCATCTCTTTGTATAGGTGATGAGGCCTTATGATGTCATCTTAGGTATGGACTAGTTATCTACAATTCATGCCTCAATTTACTGTTTCAATTGAAGGATGTGGTGTGTCTGTGGTGATGGGACTAGGTTTTCCATTGTGGGTGAAAAGGAAACCCAAGAAGCATATAATGAACTCATGGTTAGGAGGGTGCAGCTGATTACTCATCATTTGGCTAGTTTGACCCTTGGTGTAGTCGATATTGTGAGTTTCCAGTTTCCTATAGTGGTGGTGGAGTACGAGAACATATTCCATGAGGATGTTTCAGGTTAACTCCCTATCAAGAGATAGAATTATACATTTATTTACACTCCAAGATGAGATCAATATATATTCCAACATATGAGATAGATCTCGTTGAGATTCATGAGCTGAGGGTGTAGTTGGAGGACTTGCAGAGGAAGGGCTTTGTATGACCCAGTGTATCACCCTGTGCAGCCCCGGTTTTTTTCTCCAAGAAGGAAAAAGGGAGCTTGAGGTTATGTGTAGAATACTAACACTTGAACCAGGTGATTGTGAATAATAATTACTCACTACCAAGGAACTATGGACTCTTTGATTAGTTGATAGGGGAATGATGGTTCTCAAAGGATGAACTCTGGTCAAGTTATCACTTATTGGGAGTACGGGATGTGGATATACCAAATACATTATTCATATGTCTCTAGGGTCACTATGAGTACTTGTTGATGCCCTTTGGCATGACAAATTCCTTATTAGTGTTCATGGAATTCATGAATTGTATCTTTTAGCCTTTCTTAGATCATTTCGTGGTGATATTCATAGAAGATATCCTTATCTACTCAGCATCCAAGGAGGAGCATGTGAGACACTTTAGGATGGTTCTGGACGTATTTCGAGAGAACCATCTTTATGGGAAGCTCTCAAAGTGTCAGTTTTGGATATAGTAGGTACACTTTCTTGGACACGTTATCTCAAAAGATGGAGTAGCAGTAGACCTGACCAAGTTCAAGGAAGTGTTATCTTGGGAGGCACCCAAGAGAGTGATAGAGGTGTGGATCTTTCTTAGGTTGGCAGACTATTACCATAGATTCATACATGATTTCTCCATGGTATTGGTACCCATGACAGCATTGACCCGAAATAGGTAGTCTTTTTTGTGGATGGAGAGGTGCCAAAAAGATTTTCAAGAGTTGATATCGAGATTGACTAGCGCTCCCATCTTGATATTTTCAGAGGAGGGTGTCAAGTTCTTAGTGTTCTGCAATGCATCAGGAACTAGGATTGGTTATATTTTGATACAGAGGTAGGCAGTGGTTTCCTATAGTTCATATCAATTAATATCACATGAGTATAACTACACGACCCATGATCTTGAGTTAGCGGTGGTAGTATTCACACTAAATATGTGGTGATACTACCTGATGGGTGAGTGGTTTATCATCAACTACAACCACAAGAGTATCATGTATATATTCTCTCATAAAGATATTAACTTGAGATAGAGGTGATGTCTAGAGTTCCTCCAAGATTATTAATCTGATATTGTCTATAATCCTGGGAAGGGGAACATGGTAGCAGATGATCTTAACAAGAGATATTGTTCATAGTTGTTGAATGAGGTGTCGAAGTAGTTGGCATCATTGTAGTTATCCTTTGTGGATGGAGATGGAGTATCTTACCTCCATTCGATGGTTTTTACCCCATCACTTCTACAGCAAGACATGGAGGCACAGCTTGGTGATACTGACTGTGAGACCTTACATACTCATATATCCACTATATGTGCTCCTGATGGATTTTATGAAGGTGGGGAGCTTGTCATTCTTTTCAGAGGACGCACAATAGTACCACTAACATTGCATGAGGAGGTTCTGAGAGAGTTTCATACATACCCTTTGGTGGTACATCCAGGTGTAAAAAATATGTACTATGACTTATAACATCAGTTTTGGTGGTCGGGGTGGAGAAGGTAGTTGTAGATTCTATCTCTCGATGTCTTACTAATCAGCAAGTGAAGTTTGATGACCAAGTTCCAGTAGGTTTAAATCAAACCCTTGAGGTGCTAGAATGGAAGTGGGATAAGTTATCCATGGAATTAATTAGGGGCTTACCATGTATGTCCAAGGGACATGATTCTATATGGGTGATCATAGATAGACTCACTAAGTCGTCCCATTACTTAGCTATCTGAGATTAGAGCTCAGTGGAGAGCTTGGGATGCTTCTACATGTAGGTGAAAGTCTGACTCCATGTATTTCCATCGAGGATCATTTATAACCATGATGATCACTTCATGTATCAATTATGGAAGGGATTTCAAGAGGATTTTGGGATTCAGTTATGATTGAGTATAGTATTTCACCCTGAGAATGATGGTCAGAAAGAGCAGACCATTCAGGTATTGGAGGACATATTGCGGGATTTCATGTTGGACTTTGTTCATAGTTGGGAGGATCACCTAACTTTGGTGTATTTTTCATACAAAAATGACCATTACACCATTGGTATGGAACCATTCAATCCTTTACATGGGTGACCCTATAGGTCACCACTTTGCTGGACTGACCCAAGAGAGTCAGCACTTATGGGTCTAGAGTTAGTGAGAGCTACTACTGAGATGGTACAGATCATCTAGGAGTAGATGAAGACTGTACAAATTCATAATAAGTCTTATGAAGATAGAATACGGAGGACTTTTCATTTCGCAGAGGGAGACCATATGTTCCTATGGGTTTCACCATGACATGGACTATAGATATTCAGTTGGGAAGAAATTTATCACCAAGATTCATTGACCATTTTTAGATACTATGTATAGTTGGAGAGGTGGGGTACCACTTATCTCCACTATCATAGTTAGATCGGGTACACAAAATCTCCCATGTGTTGCAGATGAGCAGACATGGTGTGCATGATCCATCACACATTATCGACTGGGTAGAGATGTACATCGAGGATAGATATGCCTTTTCTAAGTACCTGGTAGAGATTGAGGATCAGCATGAGAGGATACTTTATGGGAAATAGATTCCTTTAGTGTGTTTCTGATGGTAGTATGAGAATATTTAGGAGAGAACTTGGGAGAAGGAGGCTCATATTCGTGCTTGATACCCACATCTCTTTGTGTATCCCATGTTTTAGATTTTTGGGATGTAAATCCCCAAGGTGGGGAGAATGTAATGACTCAGATTTTCAATGTATTGTTTTTGGATATTTTATAGATTATTTTTGAGGCCATGAGCTAATATTTCATGTGATTTTAAGGCCTGGTGTGCTCAGAATAATTATTTGAAATATATTAAATATATTGAATAGCATGCGGGCACAATTTTCCTAAAAAAGTGGAATGACTTATAAATGGGGGGTTAGATCATAAATATAAGGGAATAATTGATTTTAGAACATTGTTTTTACCCTAGGTGTGATATAATCCTAGAATATTTCGGGCGTTCAGATTGAGGTGCAGTCATGGGAGAATGTTTAAAATAAATTAATTTGTTTAATTATTTAACCGACTTAATAACCTCTATATAAACATGCCTATGGAAAATTTGCAGGTTTATCCTCATAACCCTAAAAATCATTGGAGATCCATTGGATAGTGTTGAAGGGAATTCCTTTGTCAGATGATGACCAGATCAAAGATTGATGACCAGTGTGATACGGAATCAGTGGATCTCACCAACGATCACAACATATCTTCGTTCTTCATTGGTGATCAATCTGAATTGATGTAGGATGTTTCTTTTTGATTGGATTCTTTCCCCCATTATCTTTCTATGACAAAATCATATCAATCAACCAACAAATTGACCCTCATATCATGAGTATTGTGGGATGGGTTATTTTTTTTGTATTTGGGAGAATTTTCTTTGTGATTATTTATTATCACTTCATTATTCATTCTAATGGAAATGAATCAAGTCAATACAAAAATCAAAATAGGTCTATTCTTCATGATTGTTATTTTTTATTTTCTCCCTCGATTCTTTACTCATCATGAGTGTTCTTTGTTTGGACCGAGGTTCGACATACACTGATGAAATAAATTATTGAGAACATTTTTCTTAGCATAACTATTAAATGTCATAGATCCAGGCTCATCACAATATGATGGTGGTGTGGTGATGGAGGTGGTAGTGGATCGGATGATGTAGATACTCAGTTTTTTTGTTCTTAGGCATGCAATGAAGAACATTGTTTGAAGGAATTTTCTGAATAGATTGATGGCCTGGTTTCGATGATTTGATGGAAGTAAGGCATGACTGATGAAACTTCTTGATTCCTACATGGGATGTGGCTGTATCAATGGTTGGAGGAGTGTAGAGGATTCACAATTCCAGATATGGAATTATGTAAATTTATGTGTTACACGGTGTGTACATTGGAGCTACATAGCGTGTGGGACCCTCTTAGTGGTGGATAGGGTTTCAGGATAAATATAAGTACTAGACAGTGTGTGACCATGTCACAGGGAATGTAACCCCTCCATGATGGCTCAGCATATACCTTCAAGGGTAAAAAGACATTTTTAGCGAGTAAATGGGCATAGGAACATTGTGTATTCTACACAAACACGGTCATCCCAGGTATACAAGAACTAAGTCATGTACTTTTACACGGCCAGTTTCATGACATATAATGTTACATGGACATGGACATGGTCCGTTTACATGGGTAGGACCTGGGGTCAAAGGGACATGGAGTGTAACCCTACTATACATTGTGTACTCCTTAAATATTGTATTTGATCCCTTTTTCTTTGTATCTTTGTCAAGTTTCATTAAGGTGTGTTCCCCATATATATTCCTTAGGGTTTAGTAGGGAATCACTTCCTACACATAGGATAGTGATACCATCAGTAGGTATTCTTCTTCATAATCATTATTTTATTCAAAAAATGAAGGGTATAAATGCCAAGACCAAAAAATAAAGAGCAAAGGAGTATAGGGAAAGGTTAATCTACGGAGGCCTAAAGTGATGCAAACCAAGAGAATCCCCTCTGATTATATTCTTACCTTAAGTAGATAAAATATTCATGTTTGAGGGAAGAATAATACTGAGCCCCTATGACACCATAGAGGAAAGATAATCTACCACCTTATCCCCCTCCCTCCAAGTGTGCAAGATGGGTGTTTCATCACTGATAAGAGACCCGCACCTTCTCAAGATGTAATATAAAGACTAAAAAGTGTTGTGATTTCCATGCATGGAGTCATGGATGATGATAGAGTCAGTATAAATCATTGGAAGGATAATGTTCTGGTTCCTGTAAAGCTGGAGACCAGTAATCATGGATAGAGCCTCCACCAGAAGTGAGTGACCTCTTCCAAAATGGGCAGTAAATGCAAGAATAACCCGCCCCATGGGGTCTCAGACCACACCACTTCCTTGTATATCATTTAAAAAGAATTAGACATCAAAGTTGAGTTTGAGACTATCTAGGTGGGGAACCATCTAACCCAATGGACCAAATTATTAGAACAAACCTCATAATGGCCCACCTGAAGAGATCTGAGAGAGGTTGAATCTTGCCATTAGCTGCATGAGTGAACTAGATCAAGGAGGAGGAATTTGGTTCTATCCACCAAGAAACTTCTAGAGCACTGAAGCCCCTTATGTCTGGTTTTGTTCCTCATTAATCAAATACTCCAGCACCCAGATACGAGAATCATGTCATAGTCACTCTTCTCTGGCCTGGCATTCCCCACAGCATGAAACTAGTGATCAAGAAAGGATAGGTCCCTCAGATTCAATACATAAAAACTCATGAAGTCATTGAAGGACCTCCACACTTGGTGTCCCCAGTCACTATTGAAAAAAAGGTGATTGGAGGTATCTTCTTTGGGGCCCCTACAACACAAGCATCGTGAATCCAAACTTAAACCAGATCTCTTAACATTTTATTCCATAGGAAGCACATGTTCCTAATGCTCCAAACAAGGAAATTTATTTTGGATAGAGTTATTGGAATCCTTCCATAAGGCCCGGAGTGAGATCATATATCATCTCCATGCCCTGGGTGGAGATCTTGGTATCATCATGACCAACACTATGTCGGTGGTGATCCTCTACTTAGAAGGTTAATTCAGATTGATTTTTTATTATACCCCATGGACTTAGGATTAATCCACATCTATGTATTATATCTCTTCATACTTTTAGTGTATACTTATTATGACGAGACCCAACAAGAACCACCTCTTAGATGGACATCATCAGTGTTACCTAAACTTGTGGAGTGTGTTCTCCTAGACGAGGCTATGTTGAATCTTCGAGCTGGAATCCTAGGTTGTTATTACGGTTGTGACTTTATCTTTGAAACTATGTGTATTTTTTGAGTATATCTATATATTATTTTTATATGAATTATAGACATATACCTATATAGATATGATTGTTATTCCTTTATTAGATGATTTTTGGTTCCGGGGTGTCCTACTGGGTATTATTATACTCACCCCTACATAGGATTTTCTAGCACATGTCATGTCTTGTGCAGACAATTGAACTTTTTACAGAGTCTTAGATGGACCAGGACCAAATGGTTCTTAGTTAGACTGGATAGACTGAGGTGTGTTCCTGTGGTATCTTGACAGCAGTCCCTAACTTTACCTTCATATTGGATTTGTTTTTAGAATCTTTTTGGTGGGATTATATTTGGACTTGTTTATATTCCTTTCCTTCTCATCATACTCTGGTTGTGGAATTAGATGTATGCATGCATGGTTTCTTTCATTTTTTTACATTTTTGCATTGTATGGGATTAGAGATGTGTGCGTGTATGTAGGTACTTTGGCTAAGGCCTCCCATGTTAGTGATAGGCCTACTCAGTGCTAGTCTCTATCCCCTGACCTATCGTAGGTGGGTTTGGGGAGTCATGGCATGGGCCCCTTTGGGATGGGTTGTGATACCCTTGACTATTTCATTCTCCAAATGTTTCATTCTATTAAACATTAAATGATAGATTACATGGATAATAGATTCAAATGTCAATTATTAACATTTAGTTTCCATCATCATTCATAGGGTATAATCTGAATTGTACATTAAGACTCACTATTATCTATAATTTTCTATGTCATACACTACAACAGGCCAAGGAATTGGTTCCTTACTATACACTCATATCATACTATATGATATAGACAAGTACATATAAAATGTATTAGGATTTAGGGAATATATCTTCTAGGTATAAATTATTGGTATGATCTGTGAGCTATCATAGCCTAAGGTCCTAGGATAATCATGTATGTTATGATTCTATGGTTTGGGTGATGAAAGAGGGTGATAAGGATGGTCAGGGAGTGTGATGTTGAGATATTTTTGATACATTCTAGAAGAGATCTAGGTGGTGGTAGGTGTATGGGTAGATGGTTTCTAGGATATGGGATATGTCTACCATGTATTTCCTTACTATTATTATCTAACCAAGTTATGTTATAGTGATCGGATGTGATTTGACATGTGGTATTGGACCTAACCATGAGTGACAGGGTGGTGGTATGATATGTTATATGTGACATGTATCATACCTCACCTAAGAGAGAGAATGGTGGTATGATATGTGATATGTGATGAGTATTTAACCTCACCTAGAGTGAGAGGGTGCTGCTTTTATATGTGTAATATGGTGGTTATTAGTCCTTACCCTAAGTGAGAGGGTGGTGGTATGAGAAAGATATGTGATGGGTATTGGACCTTACCCTAAATGAGAAGGTGGTGGTTTGAGATGTGATATATGATGGGTATTGTAAATCGCTATGAGTTAGAGGGTGAAGGAATGAGGTTAGGTACAGGTTTTGTTATGAGATACCACCCTAAGTGAGAGGTTTTTGGTAAGATATATAATATGATACTAGGGCCTAGTAAAATACCCAACTCTAACACCCTGCGATTTTAGAATATATTTTTCTCTAAATTGGTAATATGTTTGATAGATTGATTCACAAGAAACACTGAACTAAAATGAGTCATTACACATTAGTTGAATATTATTAAGAAAATTTATTAATAATAAAACCTCTAGTGAATAAAAATATTTTAATAATTTTGAAATACATACAAAATAAGTTTAAGTACACTTAATGTTCTAAAAGGGGATTTTTCAATAAAATAAGTTATTCTTTGTATATTTTATTTAATTTAAAAGATAAATCTTATAAATATTTTAATTTTATTGTTTTTAAAATCAATTTAATTTTTTAATTCTTCTTATCAAAATTATCCCAAGATGAATTTTTGGGATTTTTCTAAAATAAGTGATTTGTAGGTGAATAGTAAAAAAATACTGATTTTGTTAATACTATTAATTTTATGAAATTATCATAATAAAAAAATGAATTAAATGTATTTTAAATTTATATATATATATATTAAAATAAATCATATAAATACACTATTTTGAATTCATAAAACCTGTCTTTAAACTTTTGGAAACTTATGTAATATTTTACTCTAAAAACTAGCTTTAGTCGCTTATATTAATAATTATTTTTCATCACTTTTAGAAATTAAATATAAAAATGGATTTCATATTTTCGATTATATTTTTCATATTATGTAATAATTTTAATTTCATTTTACACATCAAAGTATAATTAATAAGATAAAAGTTAAGGACCATGATAACGGTAAAAGGTTTATTTTTAAAGAATTATTTTATTAATGTTGTGTAATTTTTAACTAACACATTAAATTGATCAATTTTATCTAATTAATTTTATATTATTTCTATACATATATAAAAATATATTATCACCCATTTAATTTTTAATTAATTTCATATAATATTGAGAGCACTTAATGGTGAAAACAATATTTTCTACAAAGATGCTTTTCTATATATTGAATGTTCTAATTTAAAATATAGTTTTCAATTGTTTAGAAATTGAATTAGATTATATAGATAATAAATTTAGTTTCAAAACACCCAAATTGGTTAATCAGGGTCATCTTATGTTTTTAGTAAAATATAAATTACTTAGTTAAAAACTAGTTACCATAATGAAAACCAAAATGATAAAGTGTGTAAATATAATAGTAAATGGCTCGAAAAATGTTTAAAAATGTGTGAAAAAAATGTTAGAGGATTTATCGGCCTTATATCACCCAAAAAATCATTATTTATTAATTTTTGATCCATTTAATAATGAAATTTTTCATTCTATTATTGAAATATAATGGGTACATCAAAAATTTCCCTTCTCTTAACTTATAAAGAGGGATCACTTTCACCTATTCATAATACACCTATTACTTATAAATTAAACATAAAACTATTATATTTTTATCATCATAGAATCCCAACCCTAATTCATAATCCTATGGTCTAAATTATTTTGGATAATACCTCTATTTCTAATGATATTTCAAAGAGAAATCTAAAGTTCTCAACATGAGTATTTCTTACTTAGTTTTTTCTTCATAGTCTTCATCTTACAAACATTTTATAGACACCCTATTATAATTACATCAGTATTATTAATATATTTTAATTTTATTATGTTAATTTAGAAACCATTATTCAATCATTTCCATCAATAAAGAAAAATAATACAATATCTATCATGCAAACGTGAAGACTACACATCCATGACGCGATGTGGTTCATTTTTCATCACTACCTCATAAAGATAGTCACAAGGTTATATTTGAGGAATTAAAATGTTTATTATGAAATAATTATAATAATATATTATAAATTATCATATATCTTGATTTCATACCATTCATAGATAAATGGAAACATTAATCATGTGTTCGTTTGAAGAACCGCCTCCACAAATGATGAATTTAATTTTTTATCCACTCTCTTCATAGATGGTCCTAAGAAAACATTTAATGAAGATATATGATATTTATGAATTTTTTAATATTATTTATAAGTTATATTATCATTAATTAATAAAATTCCTTACTCATTAAAACATTATAATGAACTCTAGTTTGGGTTGATTTTACCACCTATGTGAATGATGTTATAATGCATTTATCATGAATTAGTATGGAATATTATATAATGATAATATCATGTAATAATAATGTGTTTAATATTTTTTAATTATTTTAGAAATTTGTTGTTAATATTTATCATATTTATTAATATATCATATTTCATTTTTTAAACTCACTGAAATAAGTTATTCACGATTTCCATTTTCACAAACCATACCTTATCATTCACCAAATAAATTGAAATATCATGAATAATTGAAAGAAATTATTCTAGTATCTTCAGTAATTTGGGAATGTTGAAATTTATATCAATAAATAAGAATCATCATCACCATTATAGAAATTTTATGAAAATAATAAATCATTATTTCCAACACCTGATGATGAAAAGTAAACTATAATCGGGGAATATATTTATAGTAGATGAGTATAAATGATGTATATAAAACTAAATATATATTAATGAGGTTATAAAATAGTTTATTAAGATATTTATGTTTATTATGCTTGTCACAAACCAAGACAGGTCGTTATCCGAACCGGTACTCGACCTGGTTTGTGGTAAGGCCCCAAGGGTAGTCCCAATCCCCAGGGGCTAGCACAAGTGCCTGGGTATCAATACAAGCAATTGAGAATAATTTACCTGATTATATAAATATAAAACAATCAAAAATTTCAAATAAACCCAATCTAAAAAACAAACAAGCCTTTACAAGGTTTGGATTCAAATTTACAAGTATATACCAAACCAAAATAGGGCTACTACAAAAAGGGAACCAAAAAACATATCCAAACCCACCACAAGGAAAGGGGAACATCTCCCTAAATCCTTTGTCGCAACACCACCCAAGAAGATCACTAGCTTCCTAAACCACCATCACCAAAATATTTATCCATCCCTAAATCAAACATGACCAAGTCTGCTTACACCCAAAGGTGTAAGCAAGGTGTGAGCTATTTACTAGTAGGATGACACCCAAAAGTGATTACATGCTCTAAAAATTAAATGAAAAATAAAATTGAAAGTTTAAAAAAATAAATGAAGTGCTAGAAAAATTTAGAGAAAAATAGTTTTAATGAAAAAAACTTTTAAAGGAATGCAATTTTAAATAAAAACACCTTCACCATTGGAATAACCCAAAGCCACACAGTATGCCAATGGTGAGTAAATCATAGTTAAATAGCACCAAATATGAGAGAGTCCATATGGGTATTATCTAGTGATGGGACCCTAGAACCTCACGTCTCGGTGAAAAGTGGTATAGAAACCACAACCATCCATGTTCTCGTGCACGATCCACTAAAGAGGAGAAGCATACAAAATTCTAGTGGTCTCCAATCATCATCAATATTTAGTTAGTGTTTTTATTATAAATCCCACTTAGTGAAGCTGTTCTATAGATAATTTTGAATCACTATAAAACTAAATCTAATCTTTTCTTCTAGATATTTTTCTTTCCTTAGTATGCTCAATCAATTTTCATTTAACATTAAATTCAACAAATTCACACACATAAGAAAAACAAGGCACAAGACACACAAAAATCCACTATTTCCACTCCCAAAACTTATTTCAAAAATAAAACACACACCAAAACCCTTACAAACATCATTTGAATTAAAAATAAAATTTAATAAATCATTTACTCAATTAATAAAATAATTTAAAAGAACATAACAAGGGAGAACATCAAGATCGCACCATTTTAACATGAAAGTATATTTTAAAATCAATGTAATATCAAACCACTTAAAAAACTACTTTCACACCACATTTATAATTTATAAAACATGCTAAAGAAAACAAGCAAGCCAAATAAATTTATCAAGCAACGTTTAAGCATGGATCACCTACCTCAAGTGGGGAAAGTTCCAGAAAATAGTGTGAAACTCCAACCGCGCCTCGACCGCACCACAAGAAGGAAAGTTAGAACCCTAATATAAGTTATAAAACCATGAATATCAAAATAAAACCCTAAAATTGAAACCATAGGGCTGTAGAAGAGGAAACTCTCAAAAAGAATGGAAGAAATCCTAAAATAGAGGAGGAATTAAGGGGAGAAGACACTTACTTGAAGAATCAGGGATAAATCACACAAAATCCGGCACAAAAATTGATCTCCAATGGAGGTGGAAGGAGTTAGAGGCGCACCTAGGTTGAAAAATCCAGTGGGAGGAGAGAAATGAGGTGTTTTGGGGGTTAAAACCAAGAGCAGAGAGAAATAGGGCAAAATTTTAATGTGTTGGCAGATCTGCACGGTTAGTCAGTATGGTTTGGGAAACCATGTGGTAACCATGTGGACCATTTTTTATAGAAAACGACCTTAATACAGTTACTTGGGATGAGGCACATGGCTGTGCAGAGGCCGTGCAGTAGGTTCTTCCTCCTACCGCACGGTTTTTGGAGTGGGTGTACGGTTACTACTAACCATGCACTAACCATGCATAGGGGCCTACCCACCCAAAAATTCTCCATTTTCCTCCAAAAATCAATGTGAAACCAAGGAAAAAATATGGACAAAAAAATATATAAGAATACCTGAAAATAGACCACATATGTGACAATTCTCCCCACCAAGAAAACATTCCACCATTAGAAAGTCAACTCGATGCTTGATCAGAAAATAAAGATGGGTACTCTTGCTCGAGCCAAGACTTCCGCTACCAAGTCTCATGTGTATAATTTCCATGCTTCCAAAGGACACGGATCAATAGAATGGACTTCCCATGAAGCATCTTCTCTTGGGAATCCACTATCTGTATTGGTCATTCAAACACTGAAAAATTGGGCTCTATCTCCAACTCCTCCCAATTCAACACATGAGACTGGTCTAGATTATACTTCTTCAGTTTGGATACATGAAACGCATCATGAATCAATTTCAAATGATAAGGAAAAGCTAACTAATATGCCACCTTTCAAATCTTCTTGGAGATTTCTAAAGGTCCGACATAACTTGGCATTAGCTTCCCCTACTTCCCCAAGCAAAGATGGCCCAAATGAGGTTCCACTTTCAAGAACACCCGATCACCCATGGATAATTCAAGATCTCAATGCCTCTAATCGGTATAATATTTATAGATACTATAAGCTATCAATAAACACTACCTGATCATCTTGACTTTCTCAGACATCTCTTGCTCAAGGCTCGGTCCCAATAGTGAGGTCTCACCTACCACATCCCAACATAACGGAGATCGACAAGGCCGAACATAGAGCACCTAAAAGGAGCCATTAGAATAGAGGATTGGTAACTATTATTATAAGAAAATTCAACCAATCCCAAATGGCTATCCCATGAACCTCCAAAGTCCAAAACACATGCATGGATCGTGTCTTCTATAATCTGATTTTCCCACTCTATTTGTCCATCCGTTTGAGGATGGTATACCGTGATCATCTTAATATGTAACCTGAAAGACCTTTTAAGGCCTTCCCAGAACCAAGAGGTAAAGTGATGGTCTCTGTCATAAACAATCGTTGATGGCACACCATGAAGTCTAACCACTTCATAAACATACAATCGGCCCAGCTCATCTACTTTCACTGAATATTTGATTGGAATGAAGTGGGATGATTTGTTCAAGCAGTAATTTATTACCCAAATAGCATCCCTTCCTTGAGGTGTACAAGGTAAGAAAATAATGAAGTCCATGGTGACCTTCTCCTACTTCCAAGTAGGAATGGGTAACAGCTGGAGAAAATCATAGAGTCTTTTATCCTATGCTTTCACTTGCTGATAAGTGTAGCATCTTGATACAAAGTCAGCTATTTCCCATCTCATACCTAGCCACCAGAACTGCCGACAT
Source organism: Viscum album (assembly GCA_963277665.1). Lineage (NCBI taxonomy): Eukaryota > Viridiplantae > Streptophyta > Magnoliopsida > Santalales > Viscaceae > Viscum > Viscum album. The sequence continues at coordinate 918,824,916 of OY728123.1, read as the reverse complement.
ACATCATAATACATCTTGGTATCTCCAATATGAATGGACTAATGAGGCTGGTGGCTATCCCGCATCACCACCTTACTCAGAACTAAATGCACCATGAGACGTCCCTTGAAACACAGGATTACTTTGGGAGACAATGACCAATTAGAGGATGTATCCCCACCATGAGGAAACTGCATAAACTACTAACACAGCTCATCACTAGGCTGATCCCATTGAACCATCTCTAGGAGAGACAAATCCAACTGCACACTTTCTAGGAATGCACCTCCACTATGATCATTGGTTTCTAAGTGCATATAGGTGAAGAACCCCATCAAATTTGACTCATCACTGTACTTCCTCAATAACTAGACTTTCACTTTCCTGCTCAAGGAATCATCCACTACATTACCCTTTCCTGGGGTATAGATGATATCAAATTGAAACCCCTACAGATACTCAATCTAATGATGTTACCTCAGATTGTGATCCTTTTCTAAGAATATATAGGCCATGGTCTTATGATTAGAGTAGACCACAAACTTCTCCCCAAAGAGGTAGTGATTCCATGTATTTAATTCATGCATCATCACTGTAAATCCAATTCATGTTTTAGTTAGTTCTTCTCATGTTGTCAGAGTTGGTGAGAACCATATGCCACCACATGATCATCCTGCATAATCACACACCTGATATCCATACCTAAAGCATCACAATAAACCACATACCTTTTTCCTGATTCTAGAAAAATCAATAAAGGTGCGTTAGTAAACCAACACTTCAGTTCCTCAAAGGATGCCTAACACTCTGGGCTCCATTCAAACTTCACCCCCTTCCAGGTGAGTGTGGTCATAGATAAAGCCAGTCTTGAGAAATCCCATATGAACCGCCTGTAATAACCCACCAGGCCAAGAAATCTTCTGATCTCAAACACATTATTTGGATGCTCCTATAACATAACCACACTGATTTTATTAGGATCCACTAAAACCCCATGATCTAAAATGACATGGCCTAGAAACTTTACTTCCTTGATCCTGAAAGTGAACTTTGAGATCTTAGCATAAAGATGATGATCTCGTAAGGTTCCCAGCACAATCTGCAAATAATGTTCATGCTTCTCTTCGAATATGTATTAGACTAGGATATCATCCACAAATACCACAATTAAGGAGTCGAGATACTAGTGGAACACCCTACTCATGAGCACCATAAAGACCAATGTAGAATTTCTTAATCCAAAAGGCTTGACCAAATACTCGAAGTGGTCGTACCTGATTCGGAAAGTTGTTTTTTGGATATCCACCTCTTTCACCCTGACTTGGTAGTAACTCGAACGCAAGTCAATCTTAGAGACCCACTTTTCCCCTTTTAGCTAGTCGAAAAATTCATCAATCTGAGGAAAATTGTATTTATTCTTTATAGTTACCTTATTTAACTTTTGGTAGTCGATACACAACTGGAGAGATCTGTTGGCCTTTTTCACAAACAAAACAGGAGAGGCCCATTGAGTGACGTTCAGGAAAATGAACCATTTGGATTCTAAATCTTCCAAATATATCTTTAATTCCCTCAATTCATTAAGGTCTATGTGATATGAGGGAAGATATATAGGTTGTGTTCTCAGCATCAAATCGATTGAAATCTCCACATCTTACTTCAAGGGTAACCCTAAAAAATCATCCTGGAATACCTCCGAGAACTCATCCACCACATGAGGTAATCCTCCCTTAGGAGAACCACCATATTCCTCCAACAAAAGCGATGATAATTGAAGAGAAAGATTACCCAATTCCAGGAGTGGAGTCCTGTCATGACCTGACCGAGGATCCCATTCTCTGAGGAAACCCTTAGAACTTCCATCTAGTTCCATGAAACTTACTCACCACCGATAATAATAAATGTGTGCTTGGAAATGCACCATCCAGTCCATGCTAAGGATCACATAAAAAAGGTCCATATCCAGGACCAATAAATCACATTCCATCTCAACCCTTCACCGGGAAAGCGCACATGATGTGCGCCTAAGACCATGATTCTTCTTTCCAAATGGAATTACCAACTCCATCACAACATACAATAACTTGGTTGAAAATTCAACAGGTTCACAAGACGAGTAGATATAAAAGACATAGATGCACCAGTATCAAATAGAATATCATCTAAAGAATATAAAATTAGAATGGTGCCTCAAATAGTTTAGGGCCCTGCATCCAGTCCCACTGGTGCCTGCTCCACAATATGAAGGTGTCCAGTGCCTTCATAAGTCTGACCATAACCACTGTCTTGAGGCTCTGCTCTGAACTGAATTTGACCAGAAGAATATCTAGTTCTACTGCCTAACCCACCAAACCAATATCCCACCATCCTAGACAGTTCTAACTGAGTTGTCATTCCCCTAGAATCCACTGATCCTGTACCTCCCAAATAAGAACATATAGCTCTGCAGAATCAATACAAGTTACCCAATGCTTCACATCGATGATAGGTTTTGGTATGGGATGTAAAAGAAGTTATATTTTGTCCCACCTTCCCACATTGGTGGCACATGATGAACCCGTCATTAGAATCCATAGAGGAGGGATGCCTGAAAGGATGGCCTGAGCTACCACCTCCCTTATTCCATTTCTCATCATGACTCCTCTTCTTTTATGATGAAATGTCACTACCCATCACTGATATGGCCCTAGAGCCACTTGAACTTCCCTTGTGATCAATCTCTACCATAAAATCTTGGTCAAACACTTTAGCATATGTCTTTATCTTGAACAAGAATACTTGATAGTAAATCTCTGGCTGCAAGCCCTTTTTGAACCTTTGATCTTTTATCTATTCATTAGAGACTATTTCAGGGGCATATTGAACCATCACAGCAAAATGTTTAGCATACTCCATCCCTGAATGGTCCCCCTAAACAAGGTCCATGAACTCCCAGGATCTAGTATACACCAATACCTCAGGGAAATATTGGTCATTGAATACCATCTTGAAGTCTTTCCAACTCATCTGCTCATACTTCCCATCTTGTACCATGGAGTCCCACCACCTTTGGGTAGGACCCTCTAGTAGAAACGAAGCACACTTCACTCTGACCTCTTAAAGAGTATCTACAAACTTGAACATACTCTCTATCTTCTTGATCCATTCCTCTGTTTCTTGAGGTTTCAAACTACCTTGAAAGGAAGAAGGTTTGTTCTTAATAAACTCTTGGGGATTTGTCCCTCTGAGGACTAGGTTTAGCCTCTCTAACTAGAGAAGGTGATAGACCCACTCCCTATCCTAGAGCCTGAATATCCTGAACCATATCATCTACCAACATCTGATCAAGTGGTGAGGGAGAACTCTCTTAGGCTTCTTTCCATAGTTGCAGGGGAACTTTCTGGGGAGGCATGTTGATACAAGAAGCAACAGTCACATACAAACATCATTAATACATCAGGTCTAAAACATTTCAGCAAGAACAATAAACATTAATAAACCAAACATGTTAAAAACACAATTACCAAACCAATTCACCCCCATCCAGTTTCCACGTATATTCTACAGCCTGCACGTTTCACCTAGAGGAGAATCTAAACTAAAATCCCAATATGCCATGGAAACTCGAGGTTTGTCCTGAGTTGTACTAGCCAGGAACCTAATCGCAACTAGAACTCTGAGCCCCAAAATTAATATCTCCTGTCTATCTAGACTCCTCCAAAATAACATGACCCAAAGAGTAACCTGCTCTGATACTATTTTTTCACAAACCAAGCCAGGTCATCATCTGAACTGGTGCCTGACCCAATTTGTGGTAAGTCCCAAAGGGCGTTCCTAATCCCCATGAACTAGAACAAGTGCTTAGGTATCAATAAAAGAAAGTAGGAATTTTTTACCTGATTATATAAATATAAAACAATCAACAATACGAAATAAAACAAAACTAAAAAAACTAACCAAACAAGCCTTTACAAGGTTCAGATTTAGATTTACAAGTTTATACAAAACTAAAGGAGGGATGCTACAAAAAGGGAACCAAAAACAATATCCAAAACCACCACAAGGTTATGGGAACATCTCCCATAAGACTTCTCCACAATACCACCCAAGAAAATCACTAGCATCCGGAACCATCATCACCAAAATCTTTACCCATACCTAAATCAAACATGACCAATTCTGCTTACACCCAAAGGTGTAAGAAGGGTATAAGATATTTCCCAGTAGAATGCCACCCAAAAAGGATTCCATACTCTAAAATTTAAATGAAAAATAAAATTTCAGGTTTAACAAATGAAAGAAATTTCTAGAACAATTTAGAGGAAAGAAATTTTAATGAAAAACGGCTTTTAAAGGAATACAATTTTAAATGAAAACACCTTCACCATTGGAATAGCCCAAATCCACACTGTATGCTAATGGTGAGAGAATTATAGTCAAATAGCACCAAATATGGGATATTCCCTATGGGTATTAGCTAGTGATGGGACCCTATAATCTCGTGTCTTGGTGAAAAGTTGTATAGACACCACAATTATCCACATTCTTGTGCACGATCCATTAGAGAGGAGAAGTATCCAAAATTCTAGTGGTCTCCAATCATCATAAATATTTAGTTAGTGTTTTCATCATCAATCTTGCTAAGTGAAATTGGACCGTATCCACTTTTGAATCACTTGCACACTGGTCCTAGTCTACCCTCCTTTTTACCCATGTTCCCTTAGTGTGCTCAATCAAGTTTCATTTACCACTAGATAAACCACATTCACACACACAATCCAAACAAGAAATTTCACACACCAAAAGACATTATTTTTACACATAAAACCTCTTTCAAAAATAAAAATCACACCAAAACCCTTTTAACTATCATTCTCATTACAAATATAATTCAATAAATCATTTATTTAATTAAAAAAACATTTTAAAACGAACATAACAAGGGAAAACATCAAGAACACGCCATTTTCACATGAAAAGTCCATTTTAAAATCAATGGTATAACAAACTACTTCAAAAAATAATTTTTCACCACATTTATAATTTATAAAACATGTTAAACAACACAAGAAATCCAAATAAATTCATCAAGCAACATTTAAGCATGGAATCACCTACCTCAGGTGGGGAAAGTTTTGGAAAACAGTGTGAAACTCTAACTGCACCTTGACCACACCATAAGAAGGAAAGGTCGAACCCTAATCCATGGGATCAAACCAAGAATGTAAAAATGAAACCCTAAAATTTTGTAGAATATAAAACCCCAAAAAAGAAGGGAAGAAACCCTAAAATAGAGGAGTAACCAATGGGAGAAGACACTTACTTGAAGAACCGGGGAGAAATCTCACCAAATCCGGCCCAAAAATGGATCTCAAAGGGATGTGGAAGTAGGGATAGGCTCACCTAGGGTGAAAATCATAAGGGAGGAGAGAAATGATGTGTTTTGGGGTTAAACTCGAGAGTAGAGGGAAACAGGGCAAAATTTTAATGTGTTGGAAGATCTACATGGTTAGTCCACACAGTTTGGGAAACTGTGTAGTAACCATGCAGACCATTTTGTCTATAGAGTGACCTCCACATAGTTACCTGGGCTGAGGCTCACGGCTGTGTGGAGGCCATGTGGTAGGTTCTTCCTCTTACCACACATTTTTTTGGGTGGGTGCACGGTTACTACTAATTGTGCGCCAACCGTGTATAGGGGCCTGCCCACCCAAAAAAATATCCATTTTCCTCCAAAAATCAAAGGAAACCCAAGGAAAAAATTTAAACCAAAAATAAAATATAATAATACCTAAAAAATAGATCATAGATGTGAAAATGGAGGAGGTTATAGCACTTTCAACTAAGTAGTATTAAGGTAATGGTGTTTGTATCTCAATTTTTCTACATTGAGATATGATATGTATTCACCTATCATTTACTTTTTTGGTGTATATATTTTCCAAAAATTTCACTTATCGTAATTTTTAATGCAATATAATGGATTTAAGAAGATAAATCTTACTATAATTTTCATGGGTTTTCAATTCAAAATATAACAATGATGTAAGGGGTTTTTCTTGAATCAACTTATTTTCTTGATTCATAGTTATACCTAATAGACTATGGGTATAATAGATGGTTTTCTCATAATCTATGGTGATATTATAATCTATTTTCTCTTTATTTTCTAGTGAATTATAATGATGTATTTATTTCTACATCAAAGTTGATTATGTTAATAATGATCCTTATCCCTTCCTAATAAGTAATTTTTCTTAAATATCTATATTCAATCATCATGCTAATATTATCTATTATTATTTTTTATATCAAAATATTTTTTATTTTTTGGTGACCTTTAAAATTATCTTTACCACTTTTCAAAATTATTCTTTATCACTTTTTTTATGAAGTGGGTTTTCAATAATGGTATTTTATAAAGGATTTATTTTTCAAGTTTGTATTTTTATCATCCACTCCACATTCCCTTTACAAAACACTTAAGTCTATTTCAATGATCCATTATTGAAGATCCATTTTAAAACTAATAGATTTGAAAAGTTTTAACTTCACTATTTTGAAACAATATTTTTAATGTGACTATTAACTTAATCATTTTCAAATGTGGTAAAAACAATTTCTAAAAAATCCTTTATTGTTTATTTCTCTATATGAGCATTATTCTTTATGAAGATTACTTTATATGTTTTTAAATGGTTTTCCATATGATTATAACTCATCATGATTTTGAAAAGAAAAGTAAATGTTGTTATAATTTTTAAATAAAGTAAAATTTTTATTTTAAAATTTAATTATTGATTTTAAAAGGTTTAACACCCTGAACCACCTAGTCTGAGCCAAATGGTCACATGACCTCATGTATGCTTCCACATATGCAAGTGACTATCAACTAGCAGTGAGGGTATAATTACATTAGTGTTGAGACTATAACCTTAGTAACATGTAATATCATAAATAAATAATAGAATAATAAAAAATATAATGATTAGAGTATCATGTGAAAACTAAATAATAAAAATGAAATACATGTTATAAAGGTATAAAAGGAACCCAAAGTGGTAATCCAAACAAGAGTATAATGTGAAGATAAAAAATTAAATAAAATAGTGAGTAATTAATAAGGGGTGAATTGAGTTCCCCAAAAACATTTATGTTTAAAATAATTTAAAACTTAAATCCCCCAAATTAATAAAAATACCCAGTTAATAAAAATAGTAGAAGTATATGATTTTATTTTTCAAAAATCTTATAAAAGTATGATCAATGATCAGTTAAAAAAATTATAAAATCACTTTAACTTTTGAAAATAAATTACTTGATCAAACAATCTATATAAAACCTATATTAATATTAACTATCAAAGTAAAAAAATTATTCAGTTTATAAAACTGATACTATTTTAAAATCTTGAAATATAAAACAGAAAACTAATAACACATAGTGGAATTAAACTATGGGGTTTAGTATCAAGCTGAGACTTAATCCCCTATAATTGGAAATCACCTACTTCAAAGCAGTTTATTAAATAATAAACTTGACCCACAACCGAGATTGTATTTTACAATCAACTTCACAAAGGGTTGTCCAAGCACAAATCCTTTTCTACATTTCTTCATGGGATAAAAAGGTATTAGGTCACACATGACGTATTCAACAATTATTCATGGGAATACAATAAGAGAGTTTGAGAGAATGTGTCAAACACACTCTGGTTTAAGCACATGAGATAGTGTGTACAGATAAACAAAGTAAAACATCACACTTCTCAAAAGTAAATCATAAAAGTGATGTTTCTTTATCTAAATTGCTTCAAATTTTCAGTGGTCAATGAATATGTATTTGAAAGGAAATCTAATAGGTTTCTTATAATGTGTATAAAAACAGAGTGTCTTAAGGTCTGGAAGTCCTATTTTTAGTCTTTATATGTACTAAAATGATTTACTGTAAGAAAATATATAATCTCTATGAACATGTCGCTATTATTGGATCTCTAGGATCACTTAATTCCATGTATACACACATGATAAAGTTCTATATAATTTATAAATATTGATTTCTAATTATCCATTGGATCCTGAATCCTCGTACTAAGTAGAAAAATCGGAAGGTATGACTTTGCCTTCGATGCATCTATGGAGTAGTTTAAGGGTAATAATTATTAAATCCATGTGAAACTTAAATGCATTAAATTCCATAAAATAGTCATTATGATATTAAATATTAATAATGGTTTGTATAGAAATGGTTTCATTCCAGTGGTAGATATCTTAACAGTAGATTTATCCTTCCATTGGATGATTGAATGGTATCATAAGCTAGCAGTAGCACAATCCAGTAGAATATGTGTTGATGGTAGATCTTTTTAGTGGTAGATCTTCAATGATAGATCTGACAGCAATAGATCTATCAGCAATAGATCTGTTATTGGTAAATCTTCCGAACTGATGATATATTTCCTCAATAGTAGATCCATTAGAAGTAGATTCTGGATATAGATGTAGTACACCAATAGATCTAGTTGAACTAGTGGTAGATCATAAATAAAACAAGTTTGGTTCACAGGTTATACTTAGAAAATGAATTACTATCATAAAATATTGAACTTTTTAGAAACATAATAATCATGATTTTTTAATATTAAAATAAGGATTTTCCAAAAATCTCCACCTTTTTTATGATCACAAATCATGGCATTGATAACTATTTTTATAAAAACAAATACAGACAGAAGTATAGACTAATGTGAAAGGTAATGTTCTACTTAATATTATAAATTACAAGTTATGAATTTTATTATTACCATATACTATTTATTACTCCCCCATTTGGGATTATCAAAAATATAATGGAGAAAAATAAAATACAAGATAAGAGATATAAATATGAATCATAGAGAATCTTAATTAGATATATTATTCAAATATTACATCACAAAAAGTAATAAAAGGGAAAAGTATAATCCCTATGAAAGACTAATAAAATTTTAAACCACTCTCTACTCGACGGATGGAAGGAACCACTGGGTCTTTTCCTTTCCTAATGACAAGAGGTGAATAAGTAGAAACTGAGGTTATAGAAGTTAGAGAAGACATAGGTATGGATTCGGGTGCTACCAAAACAGTCCCAGAGGCATACAAAAATGGATTTATCAAGTTAAAAAAATTAGTGATGATGTTTCCACCATGATCCATCAAGTTAACTTTTTCCTTGAATGCCCTGGACACAAGAGGCATCCCTTGATTCTCAAAAAGAGACTTAAAATTGGAATTGAGCTTGTTCTAGGTATAAATTATAGAAAGGTGGTATTTCATTGCTTTAGTGATAATATCTCTATCACTTCTAGATTTATTCAAGAACTCCCTAACTATTTTATATATATACTCACTATGGGAATTTATCTATTGATTCTATTCTTAGTGAGAAGTATAAATAAAACCCATGATATAATGCACCTCCTCTCTCATAATGGATCAGATATCATTGGAATAAATCGAAGAAGCATGTGGTGAAGTAGTGGAAGTAGAAGCATCAGTTATAATGACTCATAATACATACATTGATATTACCTCAAAATATAAGTATATTTACTACAACATAAAATAAATCCAGGACAGGACCATATAGGTATAGTGTCTTTAGAAACTAGGAAACATAAACAACTAGTACATCTATGTTGTCTCCCATGTATATCTCCATAACTAGACTCCTTTTTGACATATCTTACTTAATACCATTATTTATGACCTGAGGAAAAGAAACATATGAAAGGTTGATCTCAAATTCTCAGTAAGGGTAAACAAGGTAAATATCAATCATATCATAATCATAAGACATAAGAACATAACATTTGGAAGTCTTATCATGCATATAAAAGATCGTGATATCATGTCATGGGATAAAAGTTCATAAGAATTAATGGACATAATCCCAAAAGTCATAACATATGATATGAAGTTTTTTGGAATACACATAAGCATAGAAAATCATTTCATATTAGTCAAGGCTCATTTCCAACACCATCATAGTGGACAATGTCCATTATTGAACTGGATTTATTTTTCATTCCAGCCCTGTATTACTGAACTAGATTTACTTTTTGTTCCAATTATATCTATATCATGAGATATAAATCTTTACCCAATGAATTAGATGAATATATAGGTCTCACTCATCCCATAATTAAATCATTCTTACATGTTCGATAAAAACATAAATCATTCATCATAGAATAACCCAAGAAATAAAATGGGTTTCTTAAAAATCATTCCATCATAACATGATCCATATAAAGTATCATTACATCATTAACAAAATAAAATAATATTAATAATAGGGATAGAAACAAAACCCTATTTAAATAGTGTCATCTTATATAGAAAATAATTTTGATAAAACACTTGAAATTAATTCTTGAGGAAAATATCATTTCTTCTTCAAAAACATTTTCTTTTCTCAAAATGCCTCACAATTTTAAAATAAAATAATTTATTTGAAAATAAAATTGAAATATTGTAAAGGAAGCTTCATGGAAATAATATGTTATGAATATGTAAAAACTCGATCGTGCTGTATAAGTTAAAAATACATTATCCTCGTACTTTTGCTAGAAATGTCAAAAAGTACCTCGTATCGAATAACGACAAAAGATTACTTTCATACCATTTAATAAAAATTCACCAGAGGGTAAAATTAACTTTAAAATTTTTTATAAGAATAGAAATAATTTTACATACTTGGGAAACATGGATCTGGATGATAAATATAACCCAATAAATACTTACGTATAAACAATCTTGGATAATAACGAGATTGAAAAATTATCCCTTACCTTAGGTATGATATCCTTCGTATGTATCCTAAAATCCAATATAATGACTTAAATAATGTTATTGACTTATTCCAAAATCATATTCATTTTTATAATATCATATATGATCATATTATCATCCATTTGTTAGTATCATTTCATTATCTCTCGTTATTTGGATATTAACAGCTTTATGTTCTTATGCAAATTTTGTTAGATAAGTTCATGTGCTACTTATTAGGTTATAGTTATGTAATTTAAATAATTATATTAGTATAATATATATCATATTTATTCATTAAATTCGTGTATATAATCATGTTTTAATGGATATCATGTAGAATGAATCGCATCATATCATGGAGAGGGTAGGTCGTACGTATGCACGAGCGATGATATCATTCTCATAATTATTGAATGGTATTGAAGTGGATGGTGTATAATATTTTAGAATCAGTATAATGTTATAATAATCATATATAGTTATTATTTCCATCATTATTCTCATCCAATTAATGTGGTGGTGAAAAAACATATTACACCACGGCGTGGAGATGGTAAGCCATATGTACGCACACGTGGTGATTTTCGTTTTTCATAGGATGGATAGAAGGTGGAATATGGTTGTTTAATAATTATAATAACATATAAGTATATGAGTGATACTGATTTTATTAATTTATAATTAAACAACTAATTAATATTAAGTAAAAGAATAAATAATTTTGAAATAATTGGTAGAAGAGATTACCTCTTCCACGACGCGCTTCCTCTAAATCTCCTCTTAGAGCACTAGAGTTGGTCTTTGAAGATGACAAAAACCTCTATAATGTAAATAGGGAATTTGATATGGAAACATGGTAGGGTATGTTTGTTCTTGAAGGTTAAAAGTGAAGTGAAGAGGTGATGGAGGAGGTTCCCTTTTATAATTGAGGTGAGGGGCACTTTTAGAAACTCAATAAATAATAATTGATAATAAAATCAAACCCTACCCAAAAACCTCCAAAATGTCAAAATTTATAATATTATATGATATAGGGTTGTAATATAATCAAAAAATAAATTTTGGACCAGTATTTATATCAATTTAAACCATATATTTTTAATTAACACTTAGTTATTTTATTTAATTTTTAACTAGCATAACTAATAATTCAATATTAAAAGGGTAAATCATTTATTGATTTGATGTAAAATAGACCATAAATAAATAATTTATATAATTTTATACCATATAATAATTATTATATATTTTTAAAAAATATTTATTTATTTTTAAATAATTTAATAAAACATTATTCTGATAAATAGTCAATAGTATCAATTTTAACACTATTCAATTTATTGATTTTTAAAAATATTAATATAACAATATAACTTTGAAAAAAAATTATTATATTCCTAGGAGTTCAATGTAGTGTATGAAATTAATTATACATGTTAATTCTCCCAAATTATATTTACTTTAATATTTTTAATAACATTTATTTGATAATTCTCTTAATAAAATAATTACAACAACTATTTTGTGTAATTATTTAATATGATTATTTGTTGAATAAAAAATAAAAATAAAATACTATTATGAAGATAAATCTAATATATTTCATAACAATGCCTTTAGTATAATTTATATTCTGGAAAATTAAATATTTAAAATTTATACTTATTAAATTATGATGGTGACAACTTTAACATCACTTTAAATAAAATAATATAAATGTCATAATCCCTTCTATAAGGATCTAAATGGTCCATAACTCGACCCTTGGATGATTATGGTTTGGATATAATCTAAAAATAAGATTTAGTCAAGTGTTTGGATATTTTAATGGGTATTATTATTTTAATAAAAACTATATTATTGATTTTTCATCAATTAAATAATTTCTGCCTCATAAATATATAAGTTATTAAGGTAATTATTTATTTACTAAAAATTACAAATAAATTACCATGATAAATGAAAATATTTTATATTTAAAATTAGTATTTATAATTGAAATTATATTTTGTATAACCTTATATTAAAAATTATTAAGTTATTAAAATTTGAGTAACACGTGTTTAACTTTTCTTTAAATAAAATAAATTAAATGTCATAATCTCATACAAGTGGATTAAAATGGATAAAATTTATATCCAAGGATGATTTAGGTCTAAAAACACTAATAAAATGATATTAAGACAAGTTTTATGTTAATTTTATAATAGTATTCTTACCCTTAATTACCTGGTTTACCCTTTTACCGTATTAATAAAAATTACCAAAGTTACTATTCATAATGCCCAAGAATAAAATAAATCTATTTACATAATTTGGACCAACGGATTCCAAGTATGTATTTCATTTTTCAAAATTCAAAATAAATAATTTGGATTAATTAATTTAAAATTAATCTTGTTGTCGGAAAGAGAGAATGAGTTTTAAAAGCTAAAACATTGCAAATGATTGAAATGTTTTTACATATGAATTCAATATAAAATTAATGCTAATGACATAAATTATATTGAATGGTAAAAATATATTATATTTATACTTTAAAACATTCAATTTTATAATTTAACCATATAAATTATTTTGATGAAAAAAGTTGTTTTCATAAAATTTAGTGTATTTTTACTATTCATCAAAACTTGAAAGTTATCAGAAAAATATCATAAATTCATCCAAAGTAAATTTTTATATCCCTATTCAAAATAACATGTTGATGTTGTCATATAAAAATTATTGATGTTTCAAAATATTAATTTAAAATGGATTCTCCATTTAAAGGTGTAGAATTACCCTTTAAAAAAATATAGATTTTTTATACATCAAATAGGGTTTATTCATACCCTATGACTAAAATATCCATTGGATGAATATAAAAAATATTTTATTAAGTATATGACATATATATCTCATTAACTTAATGACTAATAGTAATTATACCAAAAATACAAATATCAAATTGATTTATATTTTTCATAAATAATTGGTAGCCAATGAATTCACAGTGCATTTTCATAAGCTAGTTATACTTATTATTACTAACCCAATGTCTAGGATATAATGGTAATTTTTTACTAAGGGCATCTCACAGTTCGTTTAAACTCATGATTGAATGCAATTTAATCTTCTAAAAATTAAAATTATTTAAAGAAAATATTTCACAAAAACATCTCAGTGTTACATTCTACCCCCCCCCCACCCTAAACTAAATTTAGCCCTCAAAATTAATCACTTGAAAACAAACAGATGAGGATACCTCTCCCTCATCATATCCTCAAGTTACCACGTAGCTTCCTCAAATTGGTGGTTCATCCATAAAACTTTAACCAAGTGAGTGGTCTTGTTTCGTATAACTTTTTTACTACGATCTAGAATCTCTATTAGTTGTTCTTCATAAGAAAGATCTAAATCTAGTGGTATGACTTCTGATTTTAGTACATGTGAAGGATTAGGTATGTAATTTTTTTGGAGAGATACATAGAACACATCATGAACTTTATAGAGATTCATTGTAAGTGTCAATCGGTAATCTACCTTCCAAACATGATCCAGAATTTCAAAAGGATCGATATACCTAGGGATTAGCTTGCCATTTTTTCCAAATATCATTAATCACTTCCAGGGAGATATTAGTAGAAACACCTTATCACCCACATCAAACTCTAGGTCCTTTCTTCAGTTATCAGCGTAACTTTTTTGTTGACTCTGAACTACTCTTATGTGTTGTTGAATAGATCTAACTTTTTCTTCCATTTCATCAACAATATTAGGTCCTAATAGCTTTCTTTCCCCAACTTCATCCCAACAAGTTGGTGTTCTAAACTTTTTTTCATAGAGGGATTCATAAGGAGCCATTTCAATACTAAAGTGAAATCTATTATTTTAAGAAAATTGCACAAATGGTAGGTGTTGATCGCAACCACCTTTGAAATCCATAGAGCAGGATCTCAACATATATTCCAGAGTTTGAATTTTCCTCTAAAACTGACAGTCTGTCTGAGGATGATAAGCAGTGTTGAAACTTAACTCTGTATCGAGAGCATGTTTAAGACTTTTCCATAACTTTGAGGTAAACCTCGAATCCTGATTAGATATAATGGAAATTGGTACTCCATGCAATCTTAACACTTCCTTTACATATATCCTGGAAAGATGATCAAGAGAGAAATCCTCTCTAATATAAATGAAGTGTGCCGACTTTTTAAGGTGATCAACTATAACCCAGATAGCATTATTGCCTTCAGAAGTTTTGAGAAGTCTGAAGACAAATTCCATAGTGATGTTTTCCCATTTCCATTCCATTATGGGTAATGGTTGTAACATCCCATTAGACTTATGTATCTTAGCCTTAACTTGCTGACAAACCAAGCATCGAAAGACATATTTGGAAACATCTATGTTCATGCCATCCCACCAGAAATAATCTTTCAGATCCCTGTACATATTTGTGCTTCCAGGGTGAATAGATAATGAAGAACTATGAGCCTCATCCACTAGCTCCTTATTTAATTCTGATATGGGAGGAATACAAACCTGGTTCTTGAACCTTATTATTCCATCATAATCAAGGTTGAATTCAGGAACATTTCTCACATTCTTTTATAGATCTACATCTTTCTTATGTGCCTCCTTAATCTTCACTTGTATATATGGTTGAACATTCATTTAATAAAGATAAGATTTCCCCCATTCCTTTAAAATCTCAAGATCTATCCTTTTCAAATCCATAAATATTAGATCTTTTGTGATCCTCATCATGGGTATGCTAGCATGTTCTTGTCGACTCAAAGCATCTACCACCTTGTTTTCTTTCTTGGGGTGGTAATATATTGAGCGGTAATAATCTTTAATCAAATCCAACCATCTTCTTTGGTTCATATTCATCTTTGTTTGTGTGAAAATATAATTTAATCTTTTATGATCAGAATAAATATCATACCTTTCACCATAAATATAATGCATCCATATATTTGATGCAAAGATTATCGCAGCTAACTCCAAATCATGAGTTGGGTAATTTTACTCATGAATTTTCAACTACCATTAGGCATAAGCTATAACCGCATCATTTTTTATGAAAACTCATCCCATCCCCTTCTTGGATTCATCACTGTCAATCACAAACCTTTCTCCACTAAAATTTAATGTGATCACAGGTGCACTAGTTAACCTTCTTTTTAGCTCTTTGAAATTCTCTTCACATTCCTCCGTCCATACGAACTTAACTCCTTTCTAAGTCAAATTGGTGAGTGGATTAGATAATCCTGAAAAATATTTCACAAAATATCGATAATATCCATCCAAACCAAGAAAACTTTAGATATCAGTTACTATTTTTAGTCTTGACCAACTTGAAACAACTTCTATTTTTGATGGATCTACAGATATCCCATCTCTTGAGATTACGTGACCAAAAAATAAAACTTTTTGAAGACAAAATTTACACTTGGTAAATTTTTCATAAAGATTCTTCTTTCTCATGGTCTTTAGTAAAATTATCAAGTGGTCTTCATGTTCTTACTTTCTCTTCAAATAAATAAGAATATTGTCTATAAAGACTACCAAAAAATGATCAAGATAGTCTCTAATGACTCTATTAATTATATCCATAAAGATAGAGGGTTCATGAGTAAGACCAAAAGGAATCACTATAAATTCATAGTTTCCATACCTTATATGAAATGTCATTTTTGGTATATCCTCCTTATTAACCCTTAATTGATGATATCCTGAATGAAGATCGATATTGGAAAAGTATTTAGATTTGCGTAGTTTTTCAAATAAGTCATCAATGTGGGGAAGATGATATTTTTTCTTTATAGTGATCTTGTTAAGTTCTCAATAATCAATGTAGATTCTCATTGATCCATATTTATTCTTAACAAACAGAACAGGTGATCCCCAAGGTGACACACTAGGTCATATGAATCCCTTATCAAGATTATCTTAGAGTGGCTTATTTAATTCCTACAACTCAATTGGGTCCATTCTATAAGGTTTCTTTGAAATAGGTATAGCACCTGGTATGAGTTCTATTGAAAACTCAACTTCATGATTTGGTGGAAGACCTGGAAATTACTTCGAAAAGGCATCATCAAAATCCCATAAAATGGGTGTATTCTTAATTTTGAGTTTCTCCCCAACTATTTGAGATAGGTAACATTCATTTATACGGATCAAGACCCATAATATGGAAGAAATTTATACAAGAAGGTTATATTCATCCTTACATCGATAGATGATCATATATTGATCCAAAATATGAAATGTGACTTCCCTCCCTTGGAAATTTATATGATATCTATATAGAGAAATCTGATCCATGCTAATAATCGCATAAAATTCCACTATAGGAAGGATCACAATATTTGCATGAATAAATTTCCCAAAAACATCAACTGGAGAAGAATTATAAACTTTTTATGAAACCGTTATGCCATTAGGAGTTGTCACACCTAACTCAACATCTAATTGTTGAGGTAATATAGTGATACCCTTAGAAAATTCTTTAGAAATAAGTGAGTGGTTAGATCCAGAATCAAATAAAACATTTTCTACTTTAGAGTGGATGGTAAGTGCACCTTTCACCACTTCATTATTGTACTCCACATCGCTGATACTGATTGCATGTGACTTTCCTTTTTCTTTGAACTTAAGAGTTTGCTGAAGTCGATCATCATCAATAACCCTTGGATAAGGGCATTGATTGGCATAATTCCCCATTTCCTTTCGCTTCTATCATTGAAGTGTAGGAGGTTCATTCTGTGTATCCTTTTCTCTATTCACATCATTAGATGTCTTTTTCCGATCACTTCAGCATTCAACTACCCGATGACCTTCTTTTCCATACTTAAAACAATTATTATTCCCATTAATACAATTTCCTCCATGTTTATTTCCACACTTTGAGAATAAGGGAAAACCCATCTTATTTTCAGTGTGGTCTTTATATTTTCCTTTAAATTCTATTTTCCCTTCTTATCAAACCCATAGTACTGATGGTTTATTCCAATCTCCATCGCAAACTTGAGAGCACATTGAATGATTTCCTAATAGCTATTAAAATACCTTATGGATAATGCCCTTTGGAGACTTGGTTTTAAGTCACTAAATAATTGATCAATTTTACTCTCAGGTTAAATAATAATTCCAGAAGCATACCTTGCAAGTCTTGTAAAATTTTCTTTGTAGGTATCAACAGATTCATCATCCTTTTACTTAAGTTCAAGGAATTCATTTTCCATCTTTGTTCGAAGAATATGAGGAAATTACTTATTGAAAAATAAGTTCTTAAACTCATCTTATTCCATAGACTCAATTTAGTCTCTTTGCCTTGTATTCTTTATAAGATTCCACCATTTATCATCTTCACCTTCCAAACTATAGACTGCTAAGATGAATTTATCATGTTCAGAAAATTATAGAACTGAAAATATCTTTTTAGTGGTATTAATCCATTTTTCAACCACTAATGATTCAGAAGACCTTCTGAAAGAAGGTGGACGCTACCTCGTGAAGGACTCAACAGAATGTGACTCCCTCCTTTTCTCATTTGGAAGTCATGAATGATTCATAGCTTGAGAAATTTGTGTGAGAATTGCTACAAGATTTTTCATTCCAACTCCCATAACATTTGGTTGCTCATGAGGACAATCATTTCATTGCTTTTCGTATTCATTAATAACACGGTTCCTTCGGGTTCTAGCCATTGACTAAAACCAAGAAGTATAGTGTGAGCAACACTAATCATAATGGGAAAACCACATAATCAATAATAAAATTTAAATTTAGGACACTTTAGGTTTTATCCTAGGTTATTCATGATCATTTATAAAACACTAGTATTTTAACCTATACATAGACATATCCTTAGGGTTCTTACTAAGGATTTCTCATCCTAGTTTCCAAAGTTTAGCTATACCTTTCCTCTAATAGAAACTATAATGACCTATACTTTACATACATTGATATTAATTCAAAATTGAATTATATTCATTACAACATATAATAAATCCACAATATGACCATATAGGTATAGTGTCTTTAGAAACTCGGACACATAAACAACTGGTTCATAAAACATATTCATTGTCTCCCACTTATATCTTCATAACTGGACTCCTTTTTGACATATATTACTTAATACCCTTCTTCATGACCTGGGGAAAATAAACATATGAAAGGGTGATCTAAAATGATCAGTAAGGGTAAATAAGAGAAATATCAATCATATCATAATCATAATACAAAAGAACATAACATTTGGAAGTCTTATCCTGCATATAAAAGAGCATGATATCATGTCATGGGATAAAAGTTCATAATAATTAATGGACATAATCACAAAATTCATAACATAAGATATGAAGTTTTTTGGAATACACATAATCATAGAAAATCATTTCATATTAGTTAAGTCTCATTGTTAAGACCATCATAGTGGTCAATGTCCATTACTGAACTGGGTTTACTTGTCATTCCAACCATGTATTACTGAACCAGATTTACTTGTCATTACATTAATGTATATATCATGAGATATAAATATTTACCCAATTAATTGGAGGTATATATAGGTCATACTCATCTCATAATTAAATTATTCTTACATGTTCCACAAAAACATAAATCATTCATCATAGCATAACCCAAAAAATAAAGTGGGTTTCTTAAACATCATTCCATCATAACATAATTCATATAAAATATCATTCCATCATTAACAAAATCAAATCATAGTAATAATAGGGATATAAACATAACCATATTTAAATATAATCATCTTATATGGAAAATAATTTTGATAAAATACTTGAAATTAATTCTTGAAGAAAATATCCTTTCTTCTTCAAAAAAATTTTCTTTTCTCAAAATGCCTCACAATTTTAAAAGAAAAGAATTTATTTGAAAATAAAATTTAAATCTGGTAAAGGAAGATTCATGGAAATAATATGTTATAAATATTTAAAAAATCTGATCATGTCATTTAAGTAAAAAATATTATCCTCATACTTTTTCTAGAAAATTCAAAAAGTACCTCATATCGAATAACGACAAAATATTACTTGCATACCGTTTAATAAAAATTAAAAAAAGGGTAAAATTAACTTTAAAAAATTATATAAGAATATAAATAATATTACATACTTGTGAAACATGGATGTGGATGATAAATATAACCCAGTAAATACTTACATATAAACAATCTTGGATAATAATGAGATTGAAAAATTATCACTTACCATAGGTCTGATATCCATCTTATGTATCCAAACCTCCTGTATAATGATTAAAATAATGTTATTTAATTATTATAGAATCATATTAATTTTTATGATATCATATATGATCATATTATCATCCTTTTGTTAGTAACATTTCATTGTCACTCGTTATTCGGATATTAATTTCTTTATGTTCTTATGCAAATTTTGTCGAATAAGTTCATGTTCCGATTATTAGGATATAGTTATATCAGTTATAGAATTATATTAGTATAATATATATCATATTTATTCATTAAATTCATGTATATAATCATGGTTTAATTAAGATCATGTATAATGAATCGCATCGAATCGGGGAGACGGTAGGTCATACGTACGCACGAGCGACGATATCATTCTCATAATTGTTGAATGGTATTGAAGTGGATGGTGTATAAAATTTCATAATAAGTATCATGTTATAATAATCATATATTTTTACTATTTCCATCATTATACCCATCCAAGTAAGGTGGTGGTGAAAAACATATTACACCATGGCGTGGAGACGGTAAGTCGTACGTACGCACGCGTGGTGATTTTCATTTTTCATAGGATGGATAAAAGGTGTAATATGGTTGTTTCATAATTATAATAAAATATAATTATATTATTGATACTTATGTTATTAATTTATAATGAAACAACTAATTAAAAGTAATTATAATAAAAAATAATTTTGAAAGAATCAGTAGAAGAGATTACCCCTTCCTCGTCGTGCTTCCTCTAAATCTCTTCTTAGAGCACTAGAGTTGGTCTTTGAAGATGACCATAACCTCTATAATTTAAATAGGGAAGTTGATAAGTAAAAATGGTAGGTTATTTCCAAGATTTAAAGTTCAAAGTGATGTGAAGAGGTGAGGGAGGAGGTGCCCTTTTATAATTGAGGTGAGGGGAACTTTTTAAAACTCCATAAATAATAATTTATAATAAAATAAAACCCTACACAAAAACCTCCAAAATGTCCCAATTTTTAAGATTATATGAGATATGGTTGTAATATCATCAACCAATAAATTTTGGACAATTATTTATATCAATTTAAACCTTATATTTTTAATTAACGCTTAGTTATTCTATTTAATTTTTTACTAGGGTAACTAATAATTCAATATTAAAAGGGTAAATTATTTACTTATTTGATGTAAAATAGACCATAAATAAATAAATTGGATCATTTTATACAATTTAATAATTATTATGTATTTTTAAAAAAAATTAATTGTTTTTAAATAATTTAATAAAACATTATTCTTATAAACAATCAATAGTATCAATTTTGACACTATTCAATTCATTGATTTTTAAAAATATTAATATAATAAGATAACTTCAAAAAAAAATTATTATATTTCAATGATGTAAAGGTAATCTATAAAATTAATTATACATGTTAATTATCCCAAATTATATTTACTTTAATATTTTTAATAACATGTATTTGATATTTCTCTTAATAAAATAATTACTACAACAGTTTTGTTTAATTATTTAATTTTATTATTTATTGGATAAAAAATACTATTATAAATATAAATATACTATATTTCATAATAATACTTTTAGTCTATTTTATCTTCTGGAAAATCAAATATTTAAAATGTTATACTTATTAAATTATAAAGGTGACAACTTTAACATCACTTTAAATAAAATAATATATGTATCATAATTCCATCTATAAGGATCTAAATGGTCCATAACTCGACCCTTGTATGATTATGGTCGATATATACTCAACTAATAAGATTTTGTCAAGTTTTTGGATCTTTTAATGGGTATTATTATTTTAATAAAAACTATATTATTGATTTTTCATCAATTAAATAATTTATGGATCATTAATGTATAAGCTATTAAGGTAATTATTTATTTCCTAAAAATTAAAAATAAATTACCATGATAAAGAAAAAAAATATTTAAAATGATTATTTATAATCTAAATTATCTTTATTATAACTTTATATTAAAAATGATTTAGTTATTAAAATTTGAGTGACACATGTTTAACTTTTCTTTAAATAAAATAAATTAAATGTCCAAATCTCTTCCAAGTGGGTTGAAATGGATTCCATTTCGACCCAAGTATGATTTAGGTCAAAAAAACTCATAAAATGATATTAAGACAAGTTTTAGGGTAATTTTATAATAGTATTCTTACACTTAATTACTCGGTTTACCCTTTTACTATATTAATAAAAATTACTGAAGTTACTATTCATAATGCCTAAAAATAAAATAAATCTATTTACATAATTTGGACCTAATGATTCAAAATATGGAGATAATTTTTCAAAATTCAAAACACATAAGTTGTAGTAATTAATTTAAAATTTATCTCTTGGTCGGAAAGAGAGAACGGGTTTTAAAAGCTAAAACATTGCAAAAGATTGAAATGTTTTTACATCTGAATTCAATGTAAAATTAATGCTAATGACATAAATTATATTGAATGATAAAAATATATTCTATTTATACTTTAAAACCATTCAATATTATAATTTAACCATATAAATTATTTTGATGAAAAAAGTTGTTTTCATAAAATTTAGTGTATTTTTAATATTCATCAAAATATGAAAGTTATCAGAAAAATATCAGAAATTTATCCAAATTAAATTTTTATATCCCACTTCAAAATAAAATTTATATTATTTTCATATAAAAATTATTAATGTTTCAAAATCTTAATTTAACATGGGTTTTCCATTCGAAGGCGTAGAATTACCCTTTAAAAATAGTTTTTTTATACATCAAATATGGTTTATTCATACCCTATGACTAAAATATCCATTGTATGAATATAAAAAATATTTTATTAATTATATAACATATACGTCTCATTAATTTTATTAACAATAGTAATTCTCTCAAAAATAAAAATATCCAATTGATTTATATTTTTCATAAATAATTGGTAGTCAATGAATTCACAATGCATTTTTATAAGTTAGTTATACTTATTACTGCTAACTTAATAGCTAGGATATAATGGTAATTTTATGCTAAGGTAATCTCATGGTTCATTTAAAATCATTATTGTGTGCAATTCAAGCTACTAAAGAATTAAAAAAATTTAAATAAAATATTTCATAAAAACATTCGGGTGTTACATCAGTTGTAGATAAGGACTCTAATATCTCTAGAAGTGATGCCTAGCCTATAGTAAATCTTTCTCTCATCTCTTACATGAAGGAATTAACTCCTTCAATCTCATTATATAATCATCTATTCTCAATCTCCTCTAATTGAATTTTCAAGATCATCTTAGGCTAGATTGAGAAATCACTAACTCAAAAATCCACCCATTATCATCTTCACTCAACTTGGTATCCTTAGGAGGTGTGGATCTAAGAATCCCACTAATATATGAAAGAATACTTACTCTAAAATAATCCATATAATTCTTAGAAGCATAATCAGAAGGTATAGTAGATATAATCCTCTCAGGTCTAGGTAAATCATCCTCTACATTTCCAGATTCATCAGCAATAACATCTAAAGGAAAATATTCCAACTGACCAGCTTCATCGATATGTTTTACCAGGGATAACTTATATTTTTTTCTATAAATAGGTATGGAAATTACACCATGATCAGGTGGACTACCATGGTCATTATCATCACTAACACCATCACTTTAACCATTAGAATTAGTGTCGGTTATGTCTAGTAGCTTAGAACGAGGCGATGGCTCCCCCTTGGATGGTACTTAATCCTCAATTGTGGCTAAAACAATTGGTTCATCCTTATGAACCAATTTTTGACTATCAGATACTAAGGATTCCTCCCCCACAATAGGTTTTCTAGGCTCATCTCTATCATAGGCATCATCATCAGGCTGAATCTCATAATCTCTCACCTCATCACCATTCATACCTGAATTAGAAGTACCAGTAGAGTGATGAGACTGCTCTCCCTCACTAGAATCACCATCACCATCATGACCTTAAAATTCCAAAGTTCCATCACCATTTCTATTTTCAAATCCATAAAATTTATTAAAAACTTCAACTACTTATTTTGATCTCTCAAAAGTACTCTCGGACTATTCTTCACATGAGACTTCAGTTTCTTATTTTTCTCCTTCATTGAGTATGATTTCTCTATTCGTAAGAGAAATAGATAGATTGGAATCTCTATAATAAACATAGGGTTTTTTGACCACATCAGGGTCACTTCCTCAACTAAAGCATCCATTGATACTTCTTCTCTAACTAAAAATTATTTTTCCTCAATTTCCTCATCATAGGAATAGACCACAGCTTCATCTGGAGCCAATACTGGACCAACCATATCCTTAGGTTTAGAGTAATTCTATGTAGGATTGAAATTATCATATAACTTGTCATTGTTATCCATCCATTTATTAATCCATGAGTTCCAATTTACCTTTATCATTTTTCATGTAAACTAACTTAAACAAAAATCACCACAACTGACAGAAGCTTCTTCTTCGTAATTCATTAAACCCTCAGATTTCATCATAGCCTAAATGATCTTAGAATAAATAAAGGGATTAGATATCAATAAGGTATTTCTCATCTTCATCATATGATCCATCAGATATCTGCATAGATTTATCTTATCCCATCTTTTCATAAGGACTAAGATAAATAAATCTTGATATCACATGGTGCTGAAGTCAACTTTTATGGGAAAAAGAATGTGTTTTATGAACTTAAACATGAGTCTACACTCCCCATAAAACTCTATATCAGCTGGTCTTTTCACTACACCATTTCCATTCAACACCAGTAGGGCTTCTCATAAATTAATAAGTCAATATTGATAATAATGGAACCTTGAAAATCATCAAAAATAACTCTATGAGGTATATTGGTTCATTTGGACCATTGATTTGCTGAAAATACTACTTCTTTTCCATCAATAATACTTATAATTATATCTTTATTCTCACCAAAATTGTACTCTACATACTCATATAACTAGTGAACCAACCTAAGAAATAATGGTCAATCATTCCTTGAAAACCATTTCATCCATACTTGATACTGGATCACTTTAATCACTAACAACTTCATTAAAACCAATCAGTCAGTATCTATCTCTTTTTTAGCAATGAAAACTAGATTTAAAATCCAGGGGTTCATTGATTCGATGAAAGTTGTCCAGCGAGATTCACCTCATGAATTATTCATGGGGTAGGATCCTTCTAGATATGAAACCAAGTCATCCTTCACTCTCACCATTTCACTAATTTGAAGGGATAAGGGTGAATAAAATGAACGTTGAAGGTTGGGAGAGTGGGGGACATGAAAATTTTGAAATGAGGCATGGGTGATACAGCTCTCAAATACCAATTTAAGTTGATTTTATCATTTATAGATTTAGAATAATAAAATATAATAAACTATACATAAATAAATCTAATAAAATTTAATCACATAAAATAGGACTAGCAGCAAACACGAATGGTAGATCACCCAATGATGTCTCTTCCAATAGTGGATCACCAATGGTAGATCATAAATGGTGGATCACCAATGGTCGATCATCAGCAGTCTATCATCGATGATGGATCACCAATGGTCAATCATCAATGGTGGATCACCAATAGTCGATCATCAATGGTGGATCACCAACAACCGATCATCAATGGTGGATCACCAATGATTGATCATCAATGGTGTATCACATTTAAAAAGAAAATTAAAGATAAATAACTGAACAAAGTTTATCATTACTATTTTATGTCTGATATATCTTAATCTCTCATAATTCAAAGGATTTATAAATATTTCAGAAATTTTATGTTTAGTTCCAATGAATTGAATATTTGTTTCACCTTTTGGGAAATGATATCTCAAAAAGTGATGTCTTATATAAATATTTTTTATCCTGGAATGATATAAAGGATTATTGGAAATATTTATCACACTTTTATTGTCACAATTTATAGGTACATGTTAAAATTTATATTCATAATCTAGTAAAGTTTATTTCATCCATAGAATCTGAGCACAGAAACTTCCTACAGCTATATATTCATCCTTAACAGTAGACAATGCAATGGAATTTTATTTTTTACTACACCATGAAACTAGTGACTTGACCAAAATGTGAAATGTTCCAGAGGTTATTTTTTTATCTAATATAAAACCAAAAAAATATACATCTAAATAACTCACTAGATCAAATGATTTTCCTCTATGATAAAACAATCCCAAATTGGTTGTATACTAGGGGTATTTAAAAATTCTTTTGATATCAAGTAAATGTGACTCTTTAGTATTTTCTTGAAAATGGGCCCACATACACACACTAAACATAATATCTGATCAGGTAGTGGTCAAATATAGTAGGCTTCCAATCATAACTTTGTAATTAGTTTGATCCACTAATTTCCTAGTTTCATCAAGATCCATCTTACAGGTTTTTCTCATTGGGGTATCACTACTTTTTGTGTTATCTATACCAAATAATTTTAGAAGGTATTTAGTGTAATTACTTTGATTTAAAATAATTATATATTTATTTTTAAAATATTTGAAAACCAAGAAGGAATTTTAACTCACCCATTAAACTCATTTCAAATTCACTTTATATCATTTTTGAAAAATAAATACACACTGAATTTCTAGATGATCCAAAAATTATATCATCAACATAAATTTATAGAACTAAAACATATTTTGAAATTATTTTTATAAATAAAGTAGGGCCATCTATGCATTTTTAAAAACCTTTAAAAATAAGAAAATATGTGATCCTATCATACCAAGATCTATGAGCTTATTTTAAACAATATAATAATTTTGTTAATTTAAAGACATGATTTTAAAAATAAGGATTTTAAAATCTAGGAGTTTGTTCAAAAAAACATCCCCAAATATATAACTATTTAGAAATTATCTTTTAACATCTATCTGATATATCTTAAAATTGAAATTCTCTACATAGGAAAGTAGAATTCTAATGGATTTAATTATTTCTACTAGTGTAAATATTTCTTCATAGTGAATACCCTCTTCATGAATATATCCTTGTGAAACTAATCTATCTTTGTTTCTAACTATTATGTTCTACTCATTAACTTTATTTCTAAATACCCATTTAGTTTAAATGGTCAAAATGTCTTTAGGTCTTTCCACTAGTTCCCAACCTTTATTTATTTCAAATTGATTGAGTTATATTTCATTTCCATTACTAGAATTCATCATTTATTGCATCATTGATGATCTTTGGTTTATGTTGTAACAAGAAAACTTGATGTTCAACATGATTTCTAAGAGAATATATTTTTTTTGTTCCTCTATCTAGGTATACAACTATAGTATCTAATGGATGGTATCTATGACTTATAATGGTTCTAGGAAAATAATGGATAGATATCAAATTATCCTCTACAGGTTAAATTTCAGGTTCTTCTTTATAACTAGAATATTTTTCTACTTATTTCATAAAACTATTAGAAGGTTTGGAATTTATATTTAAATTTGAAATATAATCTTCAAGGTTGTATAAAGGTGTCTCAGACTCATGTGGATTTGTTTCATCAAATTTTACATGTATAGATTCCTCCATGATCCTAGACTTTTTATTAAACACCATATAAGACTTACTATATGTTGAATATCCAAGAAAATTTCTTCATCACTCTTGGATACAAATTTTTCAATATTATCTTATGTATTGAGAATAAATACTTTACAACGAAAAACCCTAAAATAATTAACCTTTGGTTTTATTCCATTCCATAATTTATATGCATTTTTCTTCAAAATTGGTCTTATAAGAACTCTATTGATTATATAACAAGCTATATTCATATATTTTTCCCAAAAATAAATAGTTAAATCATATTCATTTAGCATATTTTGCGAAATTTCTTAAAGGGTTTTATTTCTCCTTTACACTACACCATTCCATTGAGGGGTTCTAGGAGTAGAAAAGTTATAATTATAGCCATTTTGTGAGAATAATGACTCAAAATGTTGATTTTCAAACTCACAACCATGATCACTTCTTAAGGTCTTAAATATAAGACCACTAATATTTTCTATAGATTTAGAATACTTAGAAAATTAAGAACAAGATTCAAATTTGTGAGCTAGAAATAATACCCAAGTGTGTCTAGAAAAGTTATCTACTAGAACATAAACATATTGCTTCTCATTTATACTAGAAACTCTAAAAGGTCCAAACAAATCAATGTGAACTAACTCTAGGGGTTGATATGTTGAAACTTATTTCATTTATTTAAAATGGATTTTTTGTTGTTTTCCTTTTTGACATATCTTATAGACTTTATCATTTGGGAATTATAGTTTAGGTAGATATTTAACTAATACTCTTCTAGTTAGATTTCTGAGAGAGTGTATATTGTAGTGTTCTAGTATCATATTCCAAATACAATACTCTTTATGAAAGGCACTTATACAATAAATGTTTTGAGAAAATAAGGAATCTAAATTAACTGCATATAAATTATCATTTCTTAAAGAAGTGAAAAATAAATCATTTTTAGAATCCAAAACTATTCAAGCATTATTTTAAAATTTAACATGGAAATTATAATCACATAACTATGATATGCTAAGAAAATTGTACTTTAATCCATCTTCCAGTAAAACTTTGGAAATTAAAACAGTATTAGTGTTATCAATTTGATTGATTCCAATAATCTTTCCTTTGAAATTGTCAATTAAAGTGGCATATACACCATTAACCTTGATTAGGTTATTGAAAATTTAATATTCCCCAGTCATTTATATCGATCATACACTATCCAGATACCATAAATTCTTACTGAATCTCTTCAAGAAGGTTTCCTAAAAAAGATATTTTAAACCAAAAATGAATTTGGTACCTAAATTTTATTGGGCTCAGATATATTAGTAATAAGTAATTTTTGAATCCATAATTTTTTAACAGTATTTTTATAGTTAAATCTAAAAAAATAGAAATAAATACTTTTCTGGGTTTTTTAGAACAAAAACTAGTAATAGAACTTGATCTAGGAATAAATTTGTCTTTAATAATCTTTATTTATCCAGGTTTATATCCTATTCTAATAGTATACTTAAGTGTTGATTTCTTTCCAAGAATTTGGGTCAAATTATTTCTTCCATTTGTAAATATTTCCATATCCTTTTTTAATTGATCATTAGATAATTTTAACTCATTTTTTATTTATTATTTGATAATTTTTATCCTTTTCTATACTAATATTGGTTTTAAAATGATAAAACAAGGCATGTTTCTTATTTAAACTTTTATATTTATCTTTAAGTTCATTGAAAGTATCCTCAAAAATATTATAGTATTCAAATATTTATTCATTAGATAATGTTTTATTCACTATTTTCATCTCCATAAATATTAGAATTATGAATAGGAGATGCAGGAAAAATACTAGATACCTTATATGTGTTTTTTATAAAACACATATTGGATCTATCATGGTTATCCTCTCTGCTTGATTATAAATCACTTGAACTATAATTTTAAGTGTTCTAAGTTTCTTCCATATCCTTATTATAATTTTTATCCTTGAACTCATACTTATTCTTAAACTTTAACTTAGGACAGTCATCTTCTATGTGACCTTTTCTCTTGTATTCATAGCAAACTATTTCATTTTTAGTATCATCCTTTTTCCATTATTTTCTCTAGTTACCTCTATTTTCATACTCTACTTTGTAGTTTAGTTTCTTGAATAATTTGTTAATTTTTCGTAATTTCTTGAATCTTATAGTTAATTGATCCATTTATTCATCGCTTTCATAAGTTGACTCTCCAACACATGAGTTTTCTTCTTTAATCTTTCAATTTTTTCTATGATTCAGAAGTCTTGAAGGCTACTGACCTCCTCTTCCATTAATCCTATTATTCTCTATGTACTTTGAGTTCTTCTTCATACATAATGATATTTCCTATTATCTATTTAAAAATCAACTTACTTATATCACATGAATCTCAAATTGACACTAAAGTTCCTCTCCATTTGTCTGGTAAACATCTCAACAGACACATCACTTGGTCTTTATCGTTAATTGGTTTACCTAGTGAATGTATCATATTCACAATCTCATTAAACCTAAGATACATATTAGAAATTAACTCATCAGGTTTCATCTTAAATGTATCATATTTAATATTATATGTATTCAAATTCATTTCTTTGATATTTTAAGTTCCTTCCTCAGAAACAACCAAAGTATCCCAAATTTCAAATGCAGTAGTACAGGTAGAAATTCAATTAAATTCTTCCTCCCATGAATAAAAATATAAAGTTTTCATAGAGTTACTTTATTATTATAAGTTACTTTAGTAGGATTACTCCATTCAACTCTAGCAGTTTTGGGTAGTTCATATTTATCCTCAATAACAGTCCAAATATCAAAACCCAAGCTTTCAATATACATTTTCATCTTAATATTCCATTGAGCATAATTTTTACCATTAAAATAAGGATTCCTATTAGTGTAAGTTCCCCTTGTCTATAATTATCTATAAAGATATAAATTTAGAATAAACAGAAATTCAAGATCTTTAGATAGAAACTAGATCATAGTAAAAGAATATTTTGAAAGTCCCTCGGATGCCAAATGTTAATCAGATTGAGTAACTCAATAGTGTGTGAATTGAGTTCCAAATAAAAATTTATGATTAGAATAATTTAAAACTTAAATCCATAAAATTAATAAAAACACTCAATTAATTAGAATAGTATAAGTATATAATTTTATTTTTCAAAAATATTCTCAAAGATAGATCAATGCTCAATTAAAACAATTTAGAAAATCACCTTAACGCTTGAAAAAAAAATTACTTGATCAAAAAATCTATATAAAAACACATATTAAGATTAACTATAAGAGTAAAAGTTTTGATATAGTTTATAAAATAGATACTATTTTAAAACCTTAAAATACAAAAACAAAACTAAAAACAGATACTAGAATTAAAACAAGGGGTTCAATCTCAATCTAAGGTTTAATCCCCTACACTTGGAAGTAACCAATTATCAAGCAGTTTATTAAAAAATAAACTTGATCCAAAACCTGGATTGGGTTTTACAATCAACAACACACAAGGATTTCCAGGCATAAATCCTCTTCTATAGTTATTCATGGGATAAAAATGTACCAGGTCACACAAGACATCTTTCACAATTATCCATGGGAATACAATAAGAAATTTTGAAATAATGTGTCAAGAACACTACAGTTTAAGCACAGGAGATAGTGTGTATAGATAAACGGAGTACAATATCACACTACTCAAAATTAAATCATAAACAGAGATATAAAATTGGTAGATATAGGAAAAATTGATGTTGATCGATTTGAATTGCTTCAAATGTTCATAGGTCCTTGATTTATATGGATTTCTCTAGTATTTTTTAGTTTTATAACATAATTTTAATTAATTAGCTTAACCATTTTTTAATATTTTTAGTTTATTTCCATAGTTTTGTAGTTTTTTTGTTATTTTTGTAATTTTTAGTTCATTATATATAAATATAAGTTATTTATTATTATTAGTTTTTATTAATATTATACTTTATTAGAATTTAATTTCTAAAACTTTTATTATTTTTATTAGAATAATTAATATTATTTTTATTATTAATTTTTTTAATTTTTTATTTTAGTATTTTATATTATTTAACATTGTATATTATTTAAAATATTAGTATTTTTTATGATTAAATTATATTAACATTTTCAGTAGTATTACTACTATATTATCATTTTTATAATTATTATTTTGTCTAATTATAGTTATTTTATGTGTTATTATTATTAATTCTAATTATATGTATATATGTGTGCATGTGTGGATATATATATATCCTAAAAATTGTATTTATTTTTTTAATTATTTTCATCTTACTTTTTAGTTTTATTATTTATTTTTAACATATTATTATTATTATTTTCTAACATTTAACATTTTATAATTAATTTTAGTTTTAATTTCGGTTCTTTAAATGAAGATAAATGTACCACGCCTCATCTTTAAGGAGGGGGTGGTGAACCACTAAAAAAGTCTCCTACATCTCACCAAGGAGGGGATACCACCTACATCTCCCCTAGACGCCATATACCCATCACCCTCCCCTCATCCCCCCTACCCTACCCCCGTCACCACCCCTATCCCCACTACCCCTCCCCCCTCCCCTCTCCCTTCCCCCACCTCCCAGCTGCCCCCTTTCTCCCATCTCACTCACCTTGTACCCCCCATCCCCCCACCCCTCTCCTTAACCACCCCCTCCCCCCCTCCCCATCCTCCCATCCCATTATCTCATCACCCACCCTTCCCCTTCCCCCCTCTCCCTCCAGGTGGTGGCATCTCACTACAGCACACATCACCAGCAGACCATGGCCTCTACTGCACACCCACGCCAGACTGAGCACACCACTAGCAAAGTTGTCACCTCCTCCTCTGTCTATTGTGACATCCTCTCCCACCACATGTGCACCATCATGTTTAGTGATAGTTCATTTATTGAAGGCAATGATTGATTTGTATGGTAAGATATTGGACTAGAATGATCATTTTTTTGGTGGCATGATGGTTTGGTTCTATATTGTGATGATCAGTGAAGTGAAGGTTATTATTCTATGATCATCTACGGTGGCTTCTGGTGGTCCTTGATTCGACACAAACATGATGACTTCATTTATTTATTTCTCATGTTGTGTATTTGCGATGGATCGATAATATTTTTTTGTCGGGTTGTGATCAATGTGACAGTGTATGCATGTCTTTAATTTATTTCAAGTTTGATTGCCTTTAAAATTAATTAATTTTTAATTGGATGTTCATTTAATTAATTATATCTACATTTGAATTAATTTTCATTTAGTATTTGTACACCTTCTTAGGTTCTCATTCATGTGATACCTAATAAGTAATCATGGGCGGAAGATCATTAAAAATTTTATTTATCTAGAGACTGGTTTCACGTGTGAGAGGATCGTAAATCGCATGAGATCAAATTCTAAATAAATAAATATATTAATTGAAAAAAAAAAAAATTGTGTGTGTTCTCCTTCAAATTTTCATGAGTGATACCTAATAAGTTATCTCATGTGGTTGAACCCAACACAGTTTGATACTTCAACTTTGTGAGAAATAGGTCATTGTATTTTACCAAGTAATTCAGTGTTACAATGACACACAAATTATTCATAAGGAGAGAGAATAAAATGATGGATGACTTATTTACAAATTAGAATATTGTCTAACATCATATAATGAGACCTGGTATTATTTTTATTAAATTTATAATTGTTTATAATTAAATAAATAAATATTCAGATGTGGAAATTGAATAATTGGAATTGCATGCACCTGAATGGATGTCACAACTTTGACACTTCAATATCTCTCAGTTTCTTCCCTTTCTCAATTTAATTCACTAATATAGTTTTAGTTAATTTAAATAGTTATTTTTAAATAATTTTTTACTTTTTATAATTTTTTAGTTGTTAACCACAATTAATGCTCGTCTACCTAAACATTCCTTCAATAGGATATTCCTAGTGTCTACTCACATTATCTATATGGTTCGACCCTGATCTCCACTTCTATAGTAGTTAGTAGGTTAATAAATTTTAAAATTTTCATGCATTGTAACATGTGTTCCAAATTTTTTATGCTATTTTTGAGGAGAATAGTAACATTATGAGTTCCTTTAAAAGAGTTATTTAGGTCAAAAAAAGTTAAAAAAACAAACAAAAAGGTTCAGTTTACTACTCTAGGAATTTTTAATTATAGGTAATTTCAAGACACCCAAAAGTTTATAATGGAGTGGTCAACACCATATAGATACAATCAATACCCAACCTAAGTAGCTATATCTCAAGGTATGATGTATAATGATTCACCTCATATGATCTCTCCAGGTGATCCTTTTTATTATAATGATTTTTATTCAATTCCATGTCATGATTTATGCGAGAAACCTTATCCACATTCTACTTCTAGGTCCTACCCACCATTTTATCATTTTCAAATTCAATGAATTTCTAAAAATTTAGAACTCGATAATTCATGTGAAGAAAATGATTCAATAATTGGGCATATGTTGGTTTCTGCTATAATTGATACAAATCGGAGGTTTGAACTTCAAGATGAATGTAACAAAATGTTTTTTCCTCAAAAAAAGATATATTAAATCAAATAAATCATCTTTTCCAACTAGTATCCTCACTTCCACTTGATGATCTAATTTAGAATAATTTTTTGAGGAGAGTGCAGTAGAGGTTCCATTTGAACAACATTCATTTCTTGATTCTAATAATTAGATTGATTTGTCTTCTTTTCATACTAGTGATGATTCCTCTCCATCATGATTTAATTATTCCAATATAATCACATTTCAATAATATGATAGCTTAGTATTCCACCCTATTGAACATAAGGGTCCCTTAGAAAATGTGATTTCATGTCCTTATTCTCTAAGTTTACAACTCATCCATCCCAAAGTGAAAAAAAGACACATTCAATATATATCAAATTACACCTTTTTATGATGAATATTACATTGAACTGAGAACCTTATTTACCATGATAGAGTCAAAATTTAACTAAGATTTCATGAATTTCCACACACCATAGGATGTTACTTCAAATGACATCAAACCAACTCCTTCTGAAAATATTTATGAGTCCAAAATTTTTTCCAAAATAGAGACATCTAAATCATTTCAAGAGTCAAAGAATCAGTTAGTGTTGGTGGTAGAGAACACTCATAATTTTCTTGAAATAATGGAATAATGGAATTTCCTAAAGGATCCTGAGTTCGTGGTGAAACATGTGCCAATGGAGAAATATGATGAGGGTGGTATAAAATAAACTTTTGAAAAAGTTGTCATTACTAAAAAAAAATGGAGTCACATACACCAATTGATCCTTCCTCACTTACTCCATGCATCGAGGTTAAAAGAACTAAACTTAAAATATGAATTGATGATAATAATACTCTTGATCTTGATACAATCAATGAAACTGTGGAGCATGAATTGAGTTGGAAACTAGGGGATTTCCCAGTGTTAGTGGCTGGTATTGAAAATGAATTGGGATACATCATCAATCCAAATATTTCATTCAAGGTTATGATGGATATAAGTCGACCACTGAAAGACTCTAGTAAATGCATTTATTATCTTGTGCACATTCAAAGAGGTAATTTTCTTGATCTTCCCACTAATTCCCTTTGCAAAAAATTCAATTATTCAGTGATACTTTCTTCAGGTGAGGTATATTTGTTTCCTTATGAGTTGGTATATTTTAATTTCATTCCACGTATCCATTTTTATATCAATCTTTCATTGAGATGTTGTGTAGCTTCCAGGATAATTTATTTTTCAATGAATTGATTCCACACTTCTATTAAAAAAGAAGCAGATGCATGGTATACATTTCTATTCAATATGGATGGAGTTTCATCAATGTTCGGATGAATACGAAGTAAACTTGGCACTCAATGGGAGGAAACCCATTGTTTTTTTTCATTTCACTGCATTTAGTTTCATTTCATTTAGTTTTTTTCGGTTAATAAAATGGAATTAATTTATTAAAATATGTTTTTTTCGAGTACTATAGTGGATTTTATCACTCATCGTACATATTTTTATTATCCACATGTTTTTTATTATAGTGTGAATTATTTTATATGATTTGGGTATGTGTTGTTCTATGTGTAGATTTTATAGTTATATCATTTTTGGAGCATCATCGGATACAGGAATCCTTTCTATGTATATCTATAATTACACAGAGAATTGTTTTATTTTTTCCATATTTTATGATTCTAAAAACACCATGTAAAATAAATAACTAAAAAAATAAGAAAATTTTGAAAAATGAAAAAAAGAAAAAAAAACTAGCATTCCTATAATCTTTTGAAACCACATGAAAATGGATTCATTTCTATAATAACATAGTGGGGGAACATATCACTTGTATCCCTATTCATTTTGAGCACATGGTTCCTATTTGGAATTCTTTTATTCTTGATACTCTGATTTTAATTATTTCTAATATTATTCTATACTTTAAAAAAATTAACTTGTATATTTTTCAGACACTTATATTCACTCATGATCATCTATTTTGTACAATATTATATTTACATGCCCTTGAGGGTTTCTAGACTATTTTTACATCTTCTCATGTTTCTTTTTTTCTTGATGTAATCTTGACAATGTTATGTCTTATATAACTTTCCATGTTTTTTCATCAAAGTGATAAGAATTTTGGAAGTTACACTAAAATTTTTTATCCATTTGTTTGATTTATTCAACCCCTTTGACCCACTGATACACCCATATATTTTCTCCATCATGTATCCCATAAAAGTAATGAAGAATCAGTTTTAGGATAAGCCCACACCTGATACCCTTCCCTTCTTATTTCTTGAATATTTGTATGATGATTTTCAATCTAAGTGTGGGGGGATATTTGTTCATG
Organism: Viscum album; assembly: GCA_963277665.1. Lineage (NCBI taxonomy): Eukaryota > Viridiplantae > Streptophyta > Magnoliopsida > Santalales > Viscaceae > Viscum > Viscum album. The sequence goes on along the minus strand of OY728123.1, from coordinate 918,788,435 downwards.
GTGAGGGTTGTTTGAGGGATGGTGAGGAATTTTATGCACATGTATAGGAATTATCCCATCATTATTATGTGTTATATTTTCCCAATAGCCACATTCATTACATCTATTTTGATATGGGAATGTAGATTTTTTTTTTGTTCAAATAATTAGTACTTTTGTGGTCATTACATAGTAACCCTCGCTTTTGGGGATACCTATAAAAGTGATGATACATTACTAAAAATATAGAGAGTTTTATATATGACCTATTTTCACTAAGATTCTACAGCGTACATTCTACTTGTGTACCTTTATTTTGGATTTTTTGTGAAATTTATTTCATGGGTTTTGGAAGCTGCTACTCACCAATTTTTCTGTCCATCTTATTTGAGTGAGTTGTGTCCCTGAAAAAATGAAAAAACAAATTGATTGAAAAAAAAATGTGACCTTTTTATTCTCATATTCTTGGGGACAAGAAATTTTTTAATTTTATGGGAGATATATTTTTATGGAGACATTAGTATTGACACTTATCAGGCATTTATTTCAAGATTCAACCCTCCTTTTTGCCAAAAATTGTCACAATTTTGTTTATGACCCACCATCCCGTAACCTCAAAGAAAATTAAACCTAATGTTAATCCCTCAATATTGCTTCATTTTTTTGATTTCCACTAATGGATATATGAAATTCATTTAAATCCTATGTTAATAATACATGTGTATGATAATTGAGCATAACTTTGATCAAATTATTTGAGTAATGAGAGTGATGGTGAGGTAGGACAAATGATTCTTAAGTGTACGTACTTATTTTGGAAAGACTATGAGGCTAAGGAAAATGGATTTTTTTAAATTGTAATTTTAAATAAAGAATGATATTTTTTCATAAAATAGACTAAAAATTTTTGAACTTGTATTTTTGATGTTTTGATGTGTCTACGGGTCCACTTGTGTATTCTTTATGATTGTTTTTTTTCAAGAGTGAAAAAGCATAAGTGTGGGGGATCTGATGTACATGGATTTCACTAGTATTTTTATAATTTTTTAACATGATTTTAATTAATTATTTTAACCATTTTTAATATTTTTAGTTTATTTCCATAGTTTTGTAGTGTTTTTTTGTTTTTGTAATTTTTAGTTAATTATATATAAATATTAGTTATTTATTATTATTATTATTATTAGTCTTTATTAATATTATACTTTATTAACATTTAATTTCTAACACTTTTATTATTTTTAGCAGTATAATTAATATTAGTTTCATTATTAATTATTTCATTTTATTATTTTAGTATTTTATATTATTTAACATTTCATATTATTTAAAATATTAGTATTATTATTAGTTTTTTTATTATTAAATTATATTAACATATTTTAGTAGTATTATTAATATATTATTATTTGTATAATTAATATTTTGTTTTATTATAGTTATTTTATGTATTATTATTAATATTTCAAATTATATGTATATATGTATATATATATCTTATATTCTAACAATTGTATTTATTTCTTTAATTATTTTCATCTTACCCTCTAGTTTTATTATTTATTTTTAACATGTAGTTGTTGTTGTTTTTTTTGTTATTATTATTATTATTATTATTATTTTATAATATTTAACATTTGATAATTAATTTTAGGTTTAATTTTGGTTATTTAAATGTAGATAAATACGTCACACCCCATTAGGGGGTGGTGAAACCCTAAAAAAGTCTCATGCAGCGCACCAAATAGGGGTTTCCTCCTCCATCTCACCTATCTTCCACATCCTCATTTCCCTCCTCATCCCCCCTCTCCCTTCCCTAACCACCCCTAGCTCCCCCTCTCACTCACCCTATCACCCCACACTGTACCCCCCCCCACCCCCCACCGACCCCTCCCCCTATCCCATAACCCACCCTTCCCCTTCCCCCCTCTCCCTCCAGGTGTAAGTATCTCCTTACAGTGCACACCACTAATAGACCACATCCTCTACTGCAAACCCACACCAGACCGAGCACACCACCAGCTGAGTGAACAAATCATCCTTTATCTACTGCAACATCCTTGCATGTAGCATGCGCACCATCATGTTTAATGAAATTTCATTGATTGAGAGTAGTGATTGATTTAATCAGTGAGAGAGAAGACCATCACAATCATTTTTTCATTGGCGTGACGGTTTGGTTCGACATTGTTACGATTGAAAGAGTGAATGTTATTATTTTGTGATCATCTGTGGTGTATTTCATTGGTCCTCATGTCAACATCAACACGGTGACTTCATTTATTTATTTATTTTTGTCGTGTCTGCATGATGGATGGCTAATATTTTTGGTGTCAGGTTTTGATCAATTTGATGGTGTATGAATGTCTTTAATTTATTTTCATATTATATTTCCTTCTAAATTAATTAATTTTTAATTGGATGTTTACTTAATAAATTTTATTTATGCTTGAATTAATTTTCATTTGGGCTCTACACGCCTACTTAGGTGCTCGTTTATGTGATACCTAATAAGTAATCATGGGCGGGAGATCATCAGATAATTTATTTTTTCAAAGATCGATCACACACATGAGATAATTGTAAATTGCACGCGTTTTAATTTTGAATAAATAAATATATTAACTGAAAAATTAATATTTTGTGCTCACTCTCTTTTAAACTTGCATTAGTGATACCTAATAAGTGATCTCATGTGAGAAAAACTAATGTAGGTGGTTCATTGTATTTCACCAAGTGATTCAATGCTACAATGACGTGCAAATTATTCATCAGGATAGAGAATTAAATAATGTATGATTTGTATTAAAAATAAAATACTTTATAACATCATAGAATGATACCTAAAAGTATTTTGATTAAATTTGGAATCAGTTATAATTAAATAAATTAATATACTAATGTGAAAATTGAATAATTGGCATTACATGCACCTGAATAGACGTCACAACTCTGACACTTCCATCTCCGTCAGTTTCTTCCATTTCTCAATTTAGTTCACTTTGATAGTTTTAGTTAATTTAAATATTCATTTTTAAATAGTTTTTTATCTTTTAGAATTTTTTATTTGTTAAGCCTAATTAAATCTCATCTTCATGAACATTCCTCCAAGAGGATATTCCTAGTGTCTACTCACATTCTCTTCATGTTTCTACCCTCCTTATTTCTTCTATATTAGTTATTGAGTTGATAAATTTGAAATTTTTCAAATATTTCAATGCACATGATAGTCATAAAATATGTATTTTAAAGGATATCAAACAGGTTTATTCATATGTTTAGAAAAATAGAGTGTCGTAAGGTCTGGAAATTCCTTCTGTTTTTAGTTTTTCAATGTCCTAAAATGATTCAATGTATAAAAATATTTAATCTCTATGAACGTGTCACTATTATTGACTCTCTAGGATCACTTCATTCCATGTCTATATGCATGAGAATGTTTTGCAGAATTTATATACCTGGAGGTCCAATTGTGCATTAGGGCCTAAATCCTCTTACTGAGTAAAAAATTATGAAGGTATGAATTTATTTTTAGCACATCCATGGAGTAGTTTAAGGATGATAATTCTTAAATCCATGTGTGAATTAAATGATTTAAATTCCATAATCTATATTTTGGAATATTAAATTCGAATAAAGGTATGGAAATTAATGGTAGAATTCTGGTGGTAGTTCTATTAATGGTAGATCTATCCTAGTGGTGGATGAGTGAATGGTAGCATAAGATGGTGGTAGAACAATCCAGTGGTATATGTGCTAATGATATATCTTTTCAGTGGTAGATATTTAGCGTTAGATATCTCAGTGGTAGATCTATCAGTGGTAGATCTCACAGTGGTAAATCTTCTAAACTGATGATAGATGTCCTCAGTGGTAGATCCATTAGCAGTAAAGTCTGACTGTAGATATAGTCCACTGATAGATCCAGTTGAACTAGTGGTAGATCATCACTTAACCAAGTTTATTTCACAAGGTCTACTTCGAAAATTATTTACTATCATAAAACATTCTACTTGTTAGAAACATAATCATCATGATTTGTGAATATTAAAATAAGTATATTCTAACACTAGAGTATAAAGTGATGATAAAAATGTAAATAAAATAGTGAGTTCCTCTGGTGTCTATTCCGGTCCGCTACCAACTCCATAATCCTCTACTAAACCATTCATCAGAAATCCCTTACCCTTCACCAGATCCTTAGTCATGAAATCTAAAAGCGTAGTAAAATTATTAAGTAGGGTGTGAGTATAAGACTTAGTAGGACACCACCAATGTATCATCAAAAAGTGTACTCAAGTAAACATGTTTATACCATAAATAAATAATAAAATAAAAAGTAACATAGAAATCCAAAACTGAGCACCCATGTGTCAACCAAGCCATCGTAGGTCTTGTATGTACCTTCTTTAGCTCCATGTTAGAATAAATGTCATGTTATTTGGGGTAATCACAAACTATCCATGAGAATCATAATAATATTGTTCAAAATTTTATGAACATACAACACAAAATCAACTAGGTGTCAAGTGAGTCATGTTCTCGGCATTCACTAGGCATAAAGAGCTACTCGGCATCCACTAGGAATCAAGTAACATGATCCTTAGTATCCACTAGGCATTGATTGTATCAGAATACATCTAAGAGGTATCATTTTTTCATTACCTAGTGGTTAGGTTCATCATCACCATCATCGTAAGTCATGCACACTGCCTCTCTAAGGGATAAACATGTCATGAAGTTAAACATTCCCTTGAATCCAAGGACAATACAATAATGGTTCATATAACATGGTATAATACACAATTAATAAAATCATATCATCTTAAGTAAATAAGAGCATACAATACATGTGATCAATATCAAGCATGAATAAACAACCTACACACATACTCATGAAATCATGTATCAAATAAGATTCCCACAGGTTATCCACACACCAATATATTATCATAATCAATCATGGCTGTAGATTATACCAACACATGTTATATCATGGTAAAAAGTTTAAATAGGATCCCCAAAAGGTAAGGAATATTCTACCTCAATTTGTTCGGTGCCAACGCCAAGGATAACCACCCTGTGCATTTTGAAAGATGGAGTAGAAACCTATTTAGCCTATAACACCTCCTCATGGGACTTATTATCATAGTTTTCTACATTTCAATGTTCAAGTTTTGTCAAGGATCTCTATAACCAAAATCCTACTATTTTATTTCAAAAATAAATAAAATATCATAGGTGATAACAATTTCTCTCTCTGGAATAATTTATGAATTATAAAAACAAACTAATGCATGTGCTAGTGATTTCTTCCTCAATTAATAATAAATAAAACCACATGTGATAATACTCTATCTCTATAGATTAATATTCATGTGATAATCCTTTATTATTATTCATTGATATTCCAGGATAATAGTTCTTTTATTATTCTTTGATAAATTATAGGTTATTATCATTCAATATTTCTTTATTCAAATTATTTATGAGGTTTATTTCATGACCACTTGTAAATTAAGGAGAAAATAATAGAATAACTTCTTTCTTAGAATTATCCCTATCAAGTGCTACACCTAGGAAGAGGAGAGAATAAGGGTTCAATCCTACCTAGAAAAATAGTTAAAGGGACTAATTCTATCAAGGGGGTTCATATGATCTTGTGTAAGAATATATACAGACTAATCAATCTTAAAGTACTCACACCAATACTATCATAGAAGGTTTGGATATTCATTTTATGAAAATAAACAACGTATAAGTTCACACTATTAAAACCACAAATTAAATATCCCCATTTAATTTTTGTTTTAAGTGATTCATAATTATGGAGTGTATAATTTCATTAATAAATATGAGTTACAGATTTAAACGAGTTTAAGGATTTAATTACATGATTTTTATCATTTTAAATTGTCAAATATGAATTACAGGTTTATTCTATGAAATAATAAGAGATAAAATTGAGAAAAATAGGGTAAAATGTTACATTTATATATAGTGTATGTGCTACGTAAGGATAACTGGGTTTTAACCTTAAATAGTGGGTTACCCATATACTGGATTTGGAAAAGTTGGGTTACCCTTACTCAACCTTTGGTAAATACCTCTTATAATTATGAAGTTATAAAATTACCCTTATACAACCTTGGCTACAATTACACAACTACCCTTATGTGACCAGCTACCCTTACACACATCCCAGTTTACCCTTTCGCAAGAAGAGAAAAGCCTAGGTTACCCTTAAATACAATACACCTTACCCTTATGCTTGTCAATGTTACCCTTATGTAGTGGTAGGTACCCTAACTCAACCACCATTACATGAGACATTACCCTAACACAACTACCCTTATGCAAGTTTGTACCCTTACACAACTACCCTTACATGAGCCAATACCCTTGCACAAGTCCTATGATACCCTTATGTAGTACCCATATGAAAACTTATACATTTATTCATGCTTTTATCTACCCTTACATAGAGTTTGGTTACACTTATGTAGTGTATATACTCAATTATTACACTTACACAATATCCCTTTTACCATTACACAACCTATGGGAAAGGTTTTTTACCCTTATGAAAGTTAAGGAAAGTGGGTTTTACCCTTATATAGGGTCTTAAAACTTCATCCTACCCTTATTTAAACCTTAAAACCATAAATAAGTTTATTTTTAATGAAATTTTATATTTTAAAATAAAAGAACTAATAAATTACATAAAAAGAGGGTTTAAGGATAAAAAAAATGAGAATATTACAATTCTACCACTCAAATGACATCTCATATCTTTGAAGTATCTCTATAGTTCTTTCTTAAACAAATGAATCCATGGATCTCAAACATTAGACTCCCACTCTCACATATCCTCCTGGATCTTTCCATAATTCCACCAAATCCAAAACAAATAGTATTGTCTTCCCTAAAAGGACTTTCATAATATATCCCATAATTTGTATTGGATGCTCCTCATAAGAGGAATCTAGCTCTAACTCAATGTCCTAATAATCAATGACATGTGAAGGATCAACCATGTACCTCTAAATCTATGACATGTGAAACACATTGTACATACCTTAGTAGCAAGAAGGATGATCCAAACGGTACTCCAATGTCCCAACCCACTTGGTGATCTCAAAGGATCCAATAAAATGTGGTTGTATATAGCCTTTATTCATTATAAATTAGTGGCCTACCCAAGGATTCACACTCAATAAAACCCTATCACCCATAGTGAACTACAAAGGTCTCCTCTTATGGCTGACATATGATATCTTCCTTATCTAAGTGATGATCAACCAATTTTGAAATAGTTAAACTCTCTTAGAGGTCACTTAAAACAAACAGGGCCCCATAATCATCTCCTTACCTACCTCATGAAACCAAAGTTGTGAATGGAATACCCCTTATAAAGATCCTCATAAGGTTCCATCTTAATTAAATCCAAGTAACTATTGTTTTATGTAAACTCAACCAAGGATAGATGATCATCCCATGCTCTATCAAACTCTAGAACATAATCTCAAAGCATATTCTCTAGTATGTGTATTGATATCTCAAACTATCTTTTTGTTTGAGGATGGTATGATGTTCTCATCCTCGATTGATTCTCTAGGGAATTCTGAAATCCCTTGAAAAACTATGATGTAAAACATGCATCTATTTTAGATATGATTCTCAAGGGAAATCCATGTAAATGTAAAATCCCATAGACATGGAGATTTACTATCTCATCCATTGAGTGATTCTCTCTGATTGATAAGAATTGGGAAACCTTCATCAATTAATCAAAAAAAACTAGTCATCATCAAGACTCTTTGGGGTCCTGGGTAACCATGTTACAAGGCCCATCATGACATACTCTCACTTTTAAATGGTCATAAGAAGTGGCTAGAGTAAACCACTAGGATTTTAGTTCTCAGTCTTCACCCTTTGGCAGGTAAGGAATCCAAAAACATACCCAATTATGTCTCTCTTAATCCTTGGACACCAGAACTATCGCATGAAGTGATGGTAAATATTTATTACATCAGTATGTACTACCAATATAGAGGTATAAAAGTCCCTCATAAACCACTCTTAGATAAATTCATAGACTACTAATCTACTATATATAAGGATCACATTGACATCGCCCAATAACCATCTTGGTATGGGGTCTCCTCTAGCCAGTTGTTCCCGCATCACATCACACATTGGGTATGAATCTTGTCATATATTTACCTAATTTAACAAAGAATATATGGCCAATAGTGAAGAAAAAGTCATTAGTACTTGATCTTAAAAGGCATTCATCCTCCAATCAGCCAATAATCTCATCAAGTTTCACTGCTTTTATAAAGACCTCACACCAAAATACTTTTAAACCTATGTCTTACAGTTAATATAATCCACAATGATGTTACCCTTCCCTAGTGTATAATCTATCTTATAGTCAAAAATCATAAGATAGTCTACCCAGTGCCTCTATCTCATGTTAAGTCTCTATGTTTGATCATATAGTGAAGTCTCTTGTGGTCAATATAGATAAAAACCCTCCCTATGAGGAGATAGTGTCCACAACACTTCAGAGTGTGAACTATGGTTTCTAGCTCCATATCAGGGGTGGGGTAATCTTACTCATGGGATCACATATTTCATTACCCATAAGCTACCATATTCTCCCTCTAAATCATCAATATTCCCAAACCAATACCTGATTAATCATAGTATACCAAATAGTTGACCCCTCTCTGAGGATGTATGAACACAGGAGTTGTGTTCAACCTCCTCTTTAGCTCAAGAAAATCCTCTTCACACTAGTATGACCTCTAGAACATCACTTCTTATTCTTCAACACCACCATGTGTGTAGATAATTGGGAGAATTACTTGATATATAATCCATAATATCTTTCTAATCATGAAAATATCATGGTATCAACCACATTCTGAGGACATGTCCATGACATCACTACCTCTACTTTATCTGGGTCTACAGATATACCTATCTTAGACACTTAATTACCCAATAACATCTCCCCCTAAATCCAAAATTCACACTTTGATAACTTGTATTAAAGATGATATGCTCAAATATTACTCAAGTCTATCTCATGATTTCTATCATTCTACTCTGATGCCAGTGAGTAAAAGATGTTGTCATTGATGAACACCATGACAAATGAGCCTAAGTAAGGATGAAAGATCTTTTTAATGAGGGACATGAACACTATTGGTCCACTGGTCAAACCAAAATTCATTAACATATACTCATATAGTCTATATATACTCCAAAACCTTGTCTTCAAGATATCCTTCCCTCTAACCCACAGCTGGTGATAGCCCAATAGAAGATCAATATTAGAGAACCATAAGGATCCTTATAATAGATCAAAAAGGTCATCAATACCAAAAAAAGGATAATGATTATTAACCATCACCTGTTTTAGCTTCTGATAATCAAAACAAAATCAAAGACTACCATCCACCTTCTTGTTGAATAACACAGGATCACCCCACAGTGAAGTACTCAGCATGATGAAGTTCTTCTACACCAAGTTGTCAAGATAAAACTTGAGATCCTTCAGCTTGGTAAGTACCATATGATAAAGGGTATCAAATTGTTTTGTTCACCGGGAACAATATCTAACTAAAGTTAAACTATTTTATGATGATTACTTCTTATGAAGTCTTACAAAAATATATCATGATAGAGACCCGCTACTAAAAGAAATGTCAAGGGGGTTGTCCTTGATCCTACTGAAAATCCAAGACCACCATCTTCACTGTGACTTCCCAAGATTACTCAAGTTTGGAAAAACTTTTCATACTCTAATATCAGACTCATCACGTACCTCTCTACCATTTATGTCAAAAAAAACTATCAACATTTTTTCCAAATAGTGTATTAAGGGAGACTAATTCAGAGGATAACTTGACCAATAAATCAAGTTTAGTCGTAACATGTGAAAATATGAAGGAAAGGGAGGGAACCAGTATCAAACAAGGTACTGAATTTAGAATACATGGTGAAGACCATACCCTATCTAGTATATGTTCCCTCATCACTATTTTATGGAGTCAAATTCACTATGTACACACAACCCGCCTCAGGTTTGTGGCCATGTTCATGGGATGCATGACTAGTGTGAGTTGTCTCATGAGTCTACTATGGAGAACCCCAACTGGATCCCTAGTTCCTTGACCGTGTCTTCCTTGATCACTAATGATTATCACTATAACAAAATCTCTCAATTTTTCTCATCTTGAAACATTGTCGACACTTGATCCAATGTGTAAGGATGAACTTCTGATAACATCTGACTTCCTCAAAATTAAATCAATATAGACCCCATTGTTTCAAAAAAAGGTGTTAAAGAGCCATCACTTCACCCTAGTAGACTACCACTACTCCAGTATGAAACCTCAAACTTATTCTTCCTTCTTCCAGAGGTATTACTTGTTGTTCCATTGGTAATTGGAAGAATACTATAAACTTATCCTCCTCTAGAACCTTCTTACTCATGAGGGTGTTCTAAAGTACTTTTGAGGGTCATGTTTTATAAACAGACACTACCATTGAGCTCCACTAATTCTTTGTGATTTTCTGAGCACTAATATACTTTAGCATGTATATAAGTAAATATTCACAAAAAAGGTCCTTGAAGGTTTTACAAGTGTTACCTTTATAATATCAGACAAGTTCCACTACACCCCACCATTGCTTGGTGGGTCCCTATAGTATAAACACCACTAGATTAACCTTTATGCCTTCAGGTGTCTTGGTGAGTTTTATTATACCCTCGATGATTTCTACCAAATCCTTAGCATATTGTGATCCACTAGTTCCATAAAAAGATGGAGGATACTGGAGCTAAAAATACATGGTGTAATCAACTATGGAATTTAGTGGATGGACTCCCGACTGGAGTGGGTCTACTATCTGTGCCACTAGAGTAGGTGCAGTAATGTTCTCTGGATTACCCTCATGCTCAGCTAGTGGTCCCAAAAAACATATGTGAGGAATTATATTTTATAACATTAAGGTAAATTAGAAAATATAAATAGATCATATCTTTTATATGGGATCACAAAAATATTTCCTCAGGAATCTACCTATAACCCAAGGTATAACCCTCCTAACACTAACAATGGTATTTTCCCTACATGTTAGTCAAATTCATCATATATATACTAACACAATAAGATGATTAGTTCAATTAATTAATTCCAAACATAGATATGTCATAACATCATGGAAAAATAGACACAATCAGTGAAACTATCCCCAATAGATAGCACAATTCAAGTCATTAAATTAATGAACTATTATGCAGCATAACAACAGGTATATATATGGTATGAAAACCTATGTTCCTAATCATGGTTCATTAATTCACCCTAAATATCATAAAAACATTAACATCAATCCCCTCTATAGTAACTTAGACGTCTATTACACATGTGTTATCCAGGCACATAGAAACTCAACTATTTGATTTTCACATAGGTATATTCTTTCTACTATATCCCAAGTTTGTCTCAAATGAAAAGAAGGAACTTGTATTTGATACCATTTTGTTACACCAACATCAAAACCACTAGGTATGATATGGAGTGTTACATGACCTCAAACATTCCTCCTAGTATGCAAGAGGTTACTGACTAGCAGTGGAGTTATAAGTCTATCAGTGGGGAGACCATACCCTTAGTTTCATGTCATGACAGAAATAAATAATAGAATAATAAAAATATATAATGATCATAGTATCATGAGGAAACTAAATAAAAAAGGGCATACAAGTCATATAGGTATAAATATCTCCCAAAGAGTTAAGACAAACCATAGTATAAAGTTATTTTAAACATATAAATAAAATAGTAGGGTTCTCTAGAGTTTGTCCTAATCTACTACCAACTCCAAGATTCTCTACTCATCCATCCATAATAGGGACATTTCCCTTCAGTGGATCACTAGTCGTGAAATCAACAAGTGCACCGAAATGTATGAGTAGGGTGTGAGTACAAGACTCGATAGGACACCACAATTTCCTCTTCAACAACTTTGATTTAGTAAAAAAGTGTATACCAAAAATAAACAATAAAATTGCAAGAAATACAATAATCCAAAATTGAGCACTCATGTTCTAATCAAGCCTCCAAGGTCTCGACCTTACCTTCTTTGGTTCCTTGCTAAAAATTTCAAGTTATCCAGGGTAGTTAGTGACTAGTCGTGAAGAAAATAATCATACTGATCAACATCATGTAAAAGTAAAAAATCAATATTCACTAAGAATCAAGTGATTTAAGTTATTGGAATTCACTAGGTATAGAGAGATAACTTACATCCACTAGGCATTGAGTAACATGCTCCATGAAAACCACTAAGAATTGAGTGTATCACATGACATCAATGAGGCATTATCGTATTCTTACATTGTACTTAGTTCCATAATTACCATCATTAAAATTAATGCACACTCCCCCTCTAAGGTAAAATCATGTCATGATGGTTCACTTTCATTTGGATCTATGGATAATACAAAGAAATTCACACATAAAAGGGTAGAACACACAAACAATCATAACATATTATCATAATTAAAGTATAACATACAATATATGTGATCAACAAAAAACATTAATAAACAATCTTTTTAAGTAATAAGAGAATCAAGTATCACATAATATTCTACTAGGATAATCACACACCTAAAAGTGATCATAATTAGGAATGACTATCAAGTATTCCAACACAAGTGTTATATCAAGGTAGTAAGTGTAAACACGATCCCAAAAAGGTAATGAACTTCCTACCTCAAATCTATCGGTGTCAACATCAATGATAATCACCATATGTGGTTTGAAAGATGAATTGGAACCCTCTATAACCAAGAATACCTCATTTTGGGCCTTATTATCATAGTTTTTGAAATTTAAACTTTCAAGATTCAACAAAGATCCTTATAACCAAAACCCAACTATCTTATTTCATAAGAAATAAAATATCACATGAGATAATAGTTTCTCTCTCCTATATAATTTCTGAATTATCAAAATAAACCAACACATGTGCTAAAAATTTCATCCAAAAATAATAATAAGAAAACCATATTGAATAATAATCTATCTTTGTAGTATAATATACATGTGATAATCCTTTATTTGTATTATTTTATATTCCATGATAATAATTCTTTTACCATTATTCAATTAATTCTAAGTTATTATCATTCAAGAATTATTTATTTAATTTCTCCATGAGGTTTATTTCTTGACCACACATAAAATGAGGAGAAAAGAATAGATTAATTTATGATATAGAATTATCCCTATCAAGTGTTAAATCAAGGAAGAGGAGAGAACAAGGGTTCGGTCCCACATGAAAAAATAGATGAAGGGTCAAATTCTATTAAGGGGAATCCTAAGATCTTTCATAAGGTAATAACTAGAATACTATATCTCAAAGGAGTAACACCAATAATGGCATAGAATGTTCTAGTATTCATTTTATTAAAATAATCCATGTACATAACCATAATATTAAAACCACATATTAAATATCTTCATTTAATTTATGTTTTAAGAAATTTATAATTGTGAAGTGTTTAAATTCATCAATAAATATGAGTTACAAATTTAAAAGAGTCCAAGGATTTAATTCCATGATTTTTAGCTTTTAAAATCATCAAAAACACATTATGGGGTTTTTTTGCATAATAAGAAGAGATAAAACTGAGAAAAACAAGGTAAAATGTTATGCTTGCATATGGGATATGAACAGTGTAAGGGTAACTAGGTTTTACCCTTACAAAATGGGTTACCCTTATGTAGGGTTTGGAAAAGCTAGGGTACCCACATGAAAGCTTAATAAAATCCCTCTTAACTTAACACAATAATAAATCTAACTTTAAGAAACCATGGATACCCTTATGTAACTACACTTACATAGCTATATACCCTTACACACACCTTGGTTTACCCTTATGCGTATAGAGAAAAACTTGGGTTACACTTATATATAATCCACATTACCCTTACAGAATATAGAGTTACCATTATATAGTGGTAGGTACCATTACTTAACTACCCCTACATGTGCCAGTACCCCTATGAAACTACCCTTATGTGGGTCAGTAACCTTACTCAAGTTCTAAGTTACCCTTACGTAATATCCATACATAAGTCTATACCTTTATGAATTCCCTAATCTACCCTTACATAGTTCATATAATCAAGGATTAACCTTACACAATATCCCTCTTACCCTTACACAACCTATGTAAAAGTTTGTTTACCCTTACTATAGTAATGGAAAGTGAGTTTTACCATTACACAAGGTCCTAAAACCTTATCATAGCCTTATGTAACACCTTAAAACCAAAAAAATCTTATCTTTATTTAATATTTATATTTTCAAATAAAAAAACTTATAAATTATAAACAAAATTGTGTTTAAGGATTATAAAAATTGATAATATTATAAAAGGGGTTTTAAAGGTCGTAGTTTTTAAGAAAAAATTCATAAGTGTTTTTTAAATCATAGTTCTTTATAAAAATATGTCTTCTTAAACCCCTATTTGGTTTTAGAGGACAATTTTAAAATGTTTATCATGTTCAAAGTATTTCATTTTAAAGAAAAAAATTATGGGAGTTTTTAAACCTTTAAAAATGAGGTATTTCCCCTTATTTTTAAAGTGGTTTATGTAATGGTTTTAAAAGTAAATTTTTCATCTATATAAATATACTTAATGATATTTTTGTTACACTAGGGATATTTTTTATCCACCATAAAACTTATTTCATCAGTTTTATTATAGAATTTTGTAGAATATTTTTTATGAAACTCATCTCTTTTCCATGGGTTAGTTATGTTACATTTGAAGTATGAATGTTTTCATATTATAATGGAATATATATATGTATAAATGATTATTATTATGAAGTTTGGGGTCCAATGTCACCCTAAAATGCATTGTTTATGGATTTATATATCATGATATAATTATGGGAATTGATTATTGATGATCACTCCATTATAGGAAATAGGAAGGGTTGTGTGCTCCACTGTGTTATTGAGAATCATGTAGGGATGCCTACCCCACTAAGTTTTTGGGAATCAAGTAGTTATTACTACTCAAATATGTTTAGGGGAATAAGTTAGTGATTTCTTCTGTACTATGTTCAAGGGAATAAGGTAGAGATTCCTACTCCACTATATTTATGGGAATTAGGAAGTGATGTCTTCTCCACTATGTTTTTGGGAATCAGGAAGTGATGCTTTCTCCACTATGTTTATGGAAATTAGGTAGTGATTATTACTTAACTTTGTGAGTGAGTTAGTAATGTCTACTCCACCTTTTTATGGGAAATGTATAGTGATTCCCACATCATTATTTTATAAACTAGTACTCGTCTGTGCATATGCACGGTGATATGAATTAATGGTTATTTTTAAATAAAATAATATTATTTGTAAATGTTGATAAGAAATATTAATATTGTATATAATTTAATCACAAAGTAGAAGTGCATAATATTAAAATATAAGTGAATAAAAAATGGAGACACCATTAAAATAGAAAAAAAATATGAGAATTTTAAAGGAAAGGAATTTCTAATTTTTTAGGATGGAGATTTTTAATCAATGTCAATTGCATTTATGAAAAAAAATTACTCACAGTGAAATACAAAGTGGAAGATAAATTAAATAAATAATAGTGGTTGTGAAAATAAAATTGGTAAATGTGCAAATGATTAATTTTAATACATAAATGGGGAAAATTCAGTCGGTAATTGTTGATCTAGTAGTAGATTTTTGTGACACTATCAACAAAGAAGAAGATATGGATGAATAATTTTTGTTAGTCTGAAATGTAATGGATTCCTCTGGTAAATTTAAATAGAACCTACTATTAATAGATATAGGTGATAATGGCATGTTTGTGACTCTCTGTGTGATTCCATTTGTTGATAGTGGTTCACTTATTAGAGTATCTGACATCTCATTTGATGTCATTAAAAAATTTCTAGTAGATGTAGACACTATTATTATGGAATTTGTAATGAATACAACTACTGAAAGAATGGTAATAATTAGATCAAATTAAAGTGAATACAATAGAGAACTCACAAATTTTCTGTTGTTCCTTCATTATTAGTCTCCTTTGTAACCTTGCATCTCTAGAGTTTGATGGGCTATGCATGTTTCTATTGGTTTTCTTTATATTTAATTGTCAAGGTGTGCTAGGAAACCATATTATGTACAATATACAGTAAAATGAATGTAATATACACTGAGAATTCAAACACTAAATTGGATAAAATTGCAATTTCACAATTTTATACTATCATTAATGATAATTAAATGAATTCTGTAACATAGAAACATTGAATTATATGTATTGAATAAAATAAGGTAGGCATACCCATGTTAGATGATCTGATGTGGTGTAAAATAAATATGCCAATATTTCTATTGAACCGAAAGTAGTTAACTATTGTTGTTAGAGTCCCTATATTGGAAATACAGTAGCAGATTTATGGGAAGTGTATTGAGATAGTGATTCACAAAAGTTAGAGTAAATTGATAATTATAGGAATACTAGATTATTATGCAGACTACATTAATTTAGGAAGACTTGCCCATTTCAATCCTTTGGAATAAATAGTCTAGCATGATATCCTAGAATAGTGTATGTCCTAGAGAGGCGGAAGATACCTTTCAAACTGAAGTGTCTTGAGCAGTTCCTTGAAGCTCGATTTAGCGGATCCGACGTATAGGTGAAAGTAATAAGAACGATATGACTACCAAATATGGAGTGACTATTAATGCTAACCTCAATAGAGTTGCAAATGGTGGAAGGAGTATGTTGGAGTTTGTAGCAGTGGGTGAGCATGGGGAATAGTTGGAGGATATGAGGGATTCCGAAAGAGGGGATATGGTATGGTAAGAGGTAGGGTAACAACAATTGTTTGATAGAGATTCCAAAGGCAATGCTTTTTCAGAGTAATACTGCAACTGAACTTCAGTGTTAGGGGAAGTTGGGGTTCAATCATAGTAGAAGACAACAAATACCTCTAGGGTTATCAGAAGTCTTAGTTAGAGGATCAAAGAAATCGGGAGTGGAGGATGAAAGAAATGGGGAGGATCAAATAAATAGGGATTCATAGCCGGAGTTGTGTGGTATGCAAAGGAGGAATGGATGAAAATATGTAGTTGAAACCCTAGGAAGGTCAGGAGAGGATAGTGAAATGGATGTGTAGGTGTAAGATTAACCCTAGAGAGCTCGAGAAATCGCGAATGTGAATGGGATGCAAGGGTGGTAGGGATGAAAGGAAGGGCGTGTTTTTGGAGACGTGGAATATTGTAGAGGTGACATGTGTAGCTGGAGGTACCCTGGCTTTAGAATATATAATATATTATAAACCTATATTAGTTTCAAGGTTTGTTTTTTTATTTATTTCCTTAACATTCCATGTCTTTATGCCTATAATTATTGTTGATCCCAAGTGTTTCATTTGGTGTAAATGAGTCAATATATGAAATTATAATTCTTGTAAAATTATTATGGATTCATTTTAAAGCATTGAATATCATGCTTGAGTAATTATCCATAAATATTTGATGATTATTATATTGATCTTCAAAGGAATACATAAAAAGTATTATTGGGTGTAGAAACACTATCTATGACATTTTATGGAAGATAGAAGACCTTGGAATTGATCATGAGGTGTTAGAGAAGTCCCAAGTTGATTTTGAGTTTATTTGGATAACTACGTAATAGTAAAATAGGAATTACATTGTATATGTAAAGGTAAATTCAACACTTTACAGATTGTGTAAAGGTAAATTATACTTTCTATAATCTTTGTAATGGTAGGATGAAACATGCATAAAGGTAACCCGGGTTGTGTAAGGGTACATCATTACTTATGTAAGGGTAATCATGGAAGTATAAGGTTACAACCCATCCTATGTAAAGGTAAACAAGTCAGTGGAAACTCGCATAAGGTTATGTATATAAGGGTACATTGATAATTGTGTAAAGGTACTAAAGGTATATGAAGAACCTCATAAAGGTAATCAGGGATGTTGTGTAAAGGTACTCAAGGCTCCATGCAAGAATCTGGAAACCTTTTTTAGGGTAAGAAATGATTTCAAATTCCTATATAATGGTAATTTTTTGTTTTTTAACAGTATCCAATGACCTACATAAGAGTAACTGAGGCCACATAATGGTAATTTGATGACTGTGTGAGGTTTTTTGTGAGTTTCCTCAACTCATGTAAGGGTAGTCATGATCTTCCTCTACTCGTGTAAGGGTAATTCATATAAGTGTATGAAACTATATTATAATCACCACACAGTCTATTCAGTCAATCACATGAGCTTGAGATAATGATACTATACATTTTTTAAGCTTTCTTTTGAATGATTTATCAAAATATATACTTCTAGGAGTTCTTTCTATGTGTTCTACCACCAGTTCTACCACTAGTTCTTCTTGTGTGTGCTACCATTGTGTTCTACTGCAAGTACTACCACTAGTTCTACCACCATGTGCTACCATCATATTCCATCATGAGTTCATCTTGATTAAATTCATGAAGAATAATGATTATAGATTCAAACTATTCATCCACACCATGAATCGATAGTACATAGTGATGAAGTTATGTGTAGTGAAATACAGTATATTCGTTTATCCATAAAGGATGAGTGAGTTCATATTATCAAGGCATGCATGCAGATTTCCTTGAATGCATGAGAGTCAAGTTATGATGATAAAATATTACTATTAGAAGATGATTTTACTGAGATGAGTTGGGTGCTTATTGAATAATGGGAGCTCAATTATTACATGAATTATTAGTCACAGGTGTCCATACCGTGAGAAGAAGAAATACTAAATCATTTGTGTATTTAAGAATCAATGGAAAAGATACAAAAAATGAATGCATACTATAGGTTTAATGCACAAATTGATGCATGATTTAGTGCATGAATAAATAAAGAGAACATGGTTATTCATTTACCATGTGAATAAGAAATTAGAATACCTAAATTCCTTGTGCCCCCCACACTTGAATGGGGTGGTACGGGTGGGGAGGTGATTGGGGCATGGTCACATGTTCAAGTCCTCGGGCCAGCAATTTACATGTCTTTTCTTCCTTGCATGTGTTTCTCTTTCACAGCTATACACAATTTTTAGAATACCTGAATTCCTTGTATATTGTATTAGTAATTATTATGGGTTTTCAATCACGAAAATATGTCTATGATAATTATTAGTTAATGAGATATTTGTGATGATGAAATTATCCCATGATTTCAAAGAATAATATCACAAAACAAGACTTTGATTTATACATAGATCACATATTTTTAAATATCACATGAAAGTTGAAATAAAGCCTATGTCTTTAGAAGATTCAAATGAAAAATTGAATAGAAATTCAGATGAATTTAAATCAAGAATAAATTGAACAATATAAATGAGATAATACTACTATTGAAGATCATGGGGTTTCCATAATTCAAATATAGAAATATTGAGTGCAATATTTTTGAGAATAATGTTCATGATAATTTTCTCAATATAAATGTGATAATGTAGGTATCAAAGTCTGTTATTGAGTATTTAGAACTATTGTTCTTACATTAATAATTCAAATAGAGTTCAATACATTTTTTTTATTAATGAAATAAGGATTCAAATCCATAAAATTCTTTAAGAAAGTGATCACATGTACCTATGTATTTAAAGAAGATAATTCAAATCCTTAAAGATCGGAAATGAGTTTTGAGGCTAACAATATTGTTCCAAAAAACTATTGAATATCTTGAATAATTTTATACAATTAAATGGAATCCAACATTCATGTAGATAAATACGATCTAAAGAAGAAGATATTTCTATCACTAGGTGATCATTGAAGAAGAAAGATATTGTAAGTGGGGGTATAACTAATTGCTAAAGTGGCTTGAGGTTGAGGGGTATAACTAGTTGAGAAGAAGAGAAGATGGTCGGGGGGGATAGCCAATAGAGGAATAAGAGTTGGATTGTTGGGGGTATAACTTGGATCAACTGGATGATCAAAAACTGGTTTTTATAAGTAGTTACCTCCTAAACCATTATAATTGATATTAAGATTATATTGGAGAATCCATGTTGGGGGGGTCTAACCAATATAAAATGAAATAGGTATATTTACCAAACCTTGTGAATATCATGTGTTTTGCTATCTCTTAGTATTTCAACATATGAGGTGAGACTATGATATATTATTGAGTGGATCAAAAACTTTAATAAGTCCAAGAGGTTAAATTCAAAAGTAATTAATTTGTAAAAGTAAACCACTAATTCCCCCCCCTCAGTTTTCGATTCCACCTAGGGATCTAAAATTATACTCCATGAATAGTGATTAATTTCTCATGTTAATTAACTCTTTTTTCATGGTATATGATTGATCTTATAAGATTATATATATTTATATCATGGATTATGGAAAACCGATGTTGTTCTATGTTAGTTTAATAAGATATTTCTCCCCTAATCATGTTTTCAATCATGATTATGATCTAACCCTTGATGAAAATTTGATAAGTCTTCCCTTACCAAGTCTTTGATCTCTCCCATTTCTATTGTTTTAATTCCCTAGGTTATGAATACTAGTATATCTTATGAGAAGTCTAGAATTGGGTGTAGTGTGGCTTGATTATGGAGAAATGTTCACAAGTTTTGTAAAATATGTTATCTATGTAACTACTTCTCAAAGACACTAAAACATTCATTATTGGGATTGTGATATTATTGTGAGTTGTAATGTTTATCATATAAAAATGATTTAAAATAACGATACATTCATCTAATTGTGTATCAAATCTAGGGTTTAATGAAAGTGTTTTTATAAATAGATCCAAGAGTATGGGTCAGGGGTGATTTAGTCAATATCAATGTAGGGTTTAGTTATTTTTAAAGACTGTTTTTTTATTTTTGGGGATTATGATGAGAGGAATCTAGGGAAAACCTTAAAGATAAGTTTAAGGGATGATTATAAGAACAAGTTAACATCCTGGAATTTTGAAAAAGGTTTCCAATCAAATCACATCCCTATTTTGATACTGGAAAGTGTATGTAATTGTGGTATAGATGAACATATGATTAATCACCAGAAAAAAGGATTATAGATTACTAACTCAATATTCACTCTAGTTCACAATGAGTGGGCCTAATACTACACATTTATATAGACACTTATGGGGGATATTCTTTGGTTAATATCTTTATCTTTACAATAAATTCTGACGGATTTGTTTTTTTACGGAAATAAGTTAAGGATAGAATATAATATAAAGAAATAAGATTAAAATAAGAGTATTTTAGGTTGAACTGAAATCTAACATGATGGTTTCAAAGATTAAAACATTTCAAGGTTTTTCTTATGAGATTAATTATGATAATTCTATTATGATGTTAATATTAATCACTCATTATTAACCCATTTAGTTTTAGTAATTTATGAATCATGAATTAAATGTGATAATAGATGTTTCCATGGAAAATTCAGAGACAATCCTAATGATGAACATAATGGGATAAGAACTAGAGTAATAAATATAGATGTTATGATTAACAACTTGAACTTATCTGAGTTTTAAAACACTCTAAATAAGATAAAAATTACACTTCATAAAAGATCATGTGGTGATGGCCATGGGGGAAAGAAGATTCAATATTCAATATATGAAGTATGTGAGAATAATCACCCAGATAAATGTATTAAAGGAATAAGAAGATAATTTGCACATATAAAATAAAGTCATAGAGAAATAAGTTTCCAAGGAAAAATAAATAGTTTAGCTAACATATTATAGGTAAATAAAGTTCATCATAAGGTAACACTAATTGTTCTATGGTATAAATTTGTAGATCTTATACATTATATAAATCAATTACATAACTCAAGAGATAATAAGGATAATAAGAATGAGAAACCTCCAGAAGAAGGAAGATATTATATAATGAATACAATGGAAGTGGATAGTGATAATTTATTTTCACTTATCTTTAACTATATAATTATGTATGTCTTATTAAATTTTAATTCTAGCCACTCCAGTATATCTAGGAATGTTTCTAAGAGAATCAAGTCACCATCCCAATGATTTGATATTGGATTATCAGAGAAAAATTATTGTTTTATTTTATCCCTAGTTAATTTTTATTGTAACATTACTTATGAAAATATTATTATCTATATTTTAGATGAATGTAATATGAATTTTTAAACATATTAGTGCTCTCTACATCAAGGAAAAAATATTTAGAATAAGAAAATCACATTTATTATCAACCTATGATATTCAATTAGTGTAAGGATGATTACAAACAACCATTATAAAAAACTTATATATCATGGTTATTAATACTGAATAATAATATACTTTTGGCTCAAATATTTTGTGAAAAGCTCAATTCTATGGATATGCCCGTTCTGAGGAAAAAAATATGTTTCTGGATTATATAAAGTTGATATCTCTCTAGATACTGTATATTGACTCATACCAAAATTTTAGATACCCCTATATATTTTCATTAGTATATGATAATAAAAATTAAATGGGTGAAATTTATTAAATGGGGGGATAATTTAAAACCACATGATTTTGGAATATATTTTTCTATAAATTAATATTATGTATGATAGCTTTCTTTACACATAAAACTGAAAAAAAAAATGATCCATGACACATTAGATGAATATTATTAAGAAAATTTAAGAATAATAAAACCTATTGTAAATGAAAATATTTTAATCAATTATAAATACATACAAAATAGGATTAAGATCACTTAGTGTTTTAAAAGGGATTTTTTTAATAGAAGTTGTTTTTCTTTATATATTGTATTTTCATTTAAATGATAAATTTATAAATTTTATAATTTGAATAGTTTTCAATTTTTAATTTATCATATCAAAATTTTCCTAAGATTAATTTTTGATATTTTTCTAAAATAATTTATTTTTATGTGAATAGTGAAAATATACCAATTTTATTAATATCATCCCTTTTATGACATTATCATAATAAAGTAATGAAATAAAATTATTTTAAGAATTTTTATATAAAAATATATATTTATAAATTAAAATAATCATTTAATAACACTATATTTAATTTATAAAACCCATGTTTAATGTTTTGGATACTTAAGTGATATTTTACTCTAAAAACTTTTTTATTTGTTTATATTAAATATTTTTCATCAAATTAGAAGTTAAATCTAAAAATGGATTTAAAATTTTAGATTAAAATTTTAATATTATTTCATAAGGTCAAAATCATTTTATCAATAAAAGTATGAATAATAAGATTAATGTTGATGAACACGATAATAGTAAAAGGGTTATCTTTAAATAATTATTTTATTAATATTGTCTAATTTTAATATAATATATTAAATTTATATATTTTATATACTGAATATAATATGATTTTTGCACATATATAAATATATATTATCATTCATTTAATTTTTAATTAATGTTATACAAGATTAAGACCACTTAATAGTGAAAACAATATTTTTATACAAAACTGATTTTATATATATTGAATGTTTTAAATTAAAATTTAATTTTCAATTATTTATAAATTAAATTATATTATATGAATTTTAAATTTAGGTTCATAATACCCAAATTGGGTAATATGGGTTATCTTATGATTTTAGTATATCTTAAATTACTTCGTTAAAAACCAGTTACCATAGTAAAAATCAAAATGATAAAGTGTAAAAATATAATGATAACTGATTAAAATAATGTTTAAAAAATGTGTTAAGATTCATGTTATATGATTTTTAAAACTTATATCAATGAAAAAATTATAATTTCCCACTTTTGGATCCACTTACCATTGAATAGCGTCATGCCATTATTGAAATATAATGGGTACTTCCAAAGTTTCCCTTCTCATTACTTATGATAGGAGGTCACTTCCACCGCTTCATTATACATGTATTATTCAATATTTACACCTGAAAATTTTAAAATTTTATCCTCCTATAATCTTATACCACATTTATTATCCTCTAGTATCAATTAGTTATCCCAAGGACTCCATTTCCAAGTCAATTTAGGAGAAATATCAAGTTCTTAATGTGAGTATTTCCCACTCTATAGTATTTTCTTCTTAATATTAAACATAAAAACGTTTATAAGGAATGATAATATAATTAAATATGTATTATTAATATTATATAATATTACTATAATAATATATTATCTATTACTCAATCCTTTCCTTCCACTATGAAAAACAAAACAATATTGATCGTGTGTACGTGCAAACTATTGCCTCCACAAAACGATGTGGTTCGTTTTTCATCACTAGATAAAATATTTGATAAACAGGATTAATTTTATGAAATAATATGTTTACTATGTCATAATTATAATAAAAAAATTATTATTTATCATATATCATCATTCCATCCCATTCGCTGAGAAATGGAAACATTAATCATGCCTATGTGCGGAATACCGCCACTATGAACAAAGAATTTCATTTTTTATCACTACCCTTCATGAATGCTTTTAATAATGAATTTAATGAATATATATTATATTTATAAAAATTTTAAGATTCTATTATTTCTATACTGTCATTACATAAAAATAATTCCGTACTCATTTAACCATTATAATATGCATCCATTTGGGTCAGTTTTACCACCTACGTGACTGATGTTATAATGTTTATATCATGAATTATTAAGGAATATTTTATAATTATAATATCATGTAATAATTATTTATTATTTTTTTAATGATTAGGGAAAGGTATTTTTAATATTTAATATATTTATTAATATATCACCTTTCTTTCGTTAAACTCGCTGAAATAAGTTCATCATAATTTCCATTTTCAAAAACCATTCCTTTATCACTCACCAAATGAAAATGGGATATTAAAAATCATTAAAAAATAATTATTATATTATATTTATTAATATTATAATTATGTATTTTTTATCAATAAAAATTAGTCATTATCACCATAATATAACTTGTATGAAATCAAGCAATTAGAATATCTAACACCTGATGTTGAAATATAAACTAATGCTGGAAAATGTATTTATAGTATATGATTATAAATAAGGTATATAAAATAAATAAATATATATATATAAGGTTTTTAGATAATTTATTAATATATTTAGGTTTATTATACAATATTTTAGAGCATGTTTGGCTAAATAGGGTTAAGGGTGAGTGTTTTTGTATCTCAATTTTGTTGCATTGAGATATGATGTGTATTCACCATTTGTTTCCTTTTTGTGGTTTATATATTGTACATAAATATATTTTACCATAAAATTTCATTAAATATATGGGATTTAAAAATCAATCTCATGTTCTACTTTTATTGGGTTTTCAATTCAATAGATAAGAATGATGTAAGGGGTTATTCTTGACTCAAGTTCTTTTCTTAATTCATAGTTATTCCTCTTTGAATATGGTATTGCAAGATGGTTTTATCATATTATATAATGATATTATAATGCCTCTCCTCATTATTTTATCAGGAATTAAATTGATGGATTTAATTATTCATAAAATATGATGGTGTTAAGAATGATTCTCATCCCCTCATAATAAGTACTTTCTCTTTTATATTTTTATGAAATCTTCATGATATTGTTCTCCGTTATTATTTTTTAAATAAAAATATATTTTATTTTTATTTATATTCAAAATTATTTTAACTTTTTTAAAAAGGATGATTTATTTCTATTTTTATGATTTGGGTTTTCTATAACAATATTTTGAAAAGGATTTCCCTTTCATGTTCATATTTTTATCTTCCACTCCACATACCCTTAAAAACCCTTAATTCGTTTTCAGTTCTCTATTATTGAAGATACTTTTTAAAAGTAAAAATTTTCAAATTATTACACTTAACCCCTTCAAAAATTAATTTTTACTATGACCAGAAACATCATATTTTATTACTATAGTAAAAATTATTTCTAAAAACTCTTACAGTTTCATTCATAGTATGAGAATTATTTTATAAAAATTTTCCTTCCTATATTTTAAAATTGTTATCCAAATTATTTTAACTCGTGATTATTTTAAAAATAAAAGGAAATGTTCTTATATTTTTTCAATAGTAAATTATTGATTTTAAAATTTAATTCTTGATTTTAAAAGGAATTTTAAAGTCCTATGTTTTTAAGAATGAATGATTCAGTGTTTTTTAAATCATATATCTATTATAAAAATTGTCTTATTAAAATAATTTTTGGTTCTAAAGGATGGTTTTTAAATTTTTTATAAATATAAAAGTATTTCAATTTAAATAAAACACATTAAAGGAGTTTTAAGACTTTTTAAAAAGTGTTATTTCCTCTTATTTTTCAAGTGATTTATCTGATGATCATAAAATAGAAAATTTTCATTTATTTTAATATCATTAATTCTCCATATGTTACAATGGGGATATTTTTAAGCCACTATATAAATTATTGTTTATAATTTCAGTATCCTTAATGATCCTTATATATTTTTTTCATTTTATAAGGGTGAAAATATGTTTGAGAAATTATTTTTATGAAGGATTGGGTACTATATCTACCTCCAATGCATCGATTATGGATTTATATATCATGAGATAATTATGTGATTCAAGTATTAATGCTTGATCCACTATGGGAATTTAGAATTGATCCATGATCCACTATTTTAATAAGAATTGGGTATTGATTCCTAATCCACTATGTTTATGGAAATAATGTAGTGATTCCTAGTCCACTCTGATTATGGGAATCAGGTATTTATTCCAAATCCTCTATATTTATGTGAATTAGGTAGCGATGCCTTCTCCACTATGTTTTTGGAAATCAGAAAGTGATCTGTACACCACTATGTTTATGGGAATCTTTTCCTAATTCCTGCTCCACTATGTTTATGGAAATCAGGTAGTGACTCCTATTGTAGTATGTAAATTAGGTAGTGATGCTTTCCCCACCATGTTATGGGAAATTGGTAGTTATTTCCTAACCACTATTTTATGATTTCTATAACCAGTTTAGTTCCTTAGTTTACTATTATGCTTTATTTTCATGAAATTGCATATAATTATGCATTTGATTATTCTCCATGGATCATGATTATTGTCACATGTTTTCGCACTCTTATTCTATAGTGTATGTTTTCTTTTTTGAGATTATATGTATTTTTATCATGGAATATAGGATGCTATTATTATTCCTTATTATTTTAATAATATATTTCTCCCATAATTATACTTCCTCTCATGATTATGATCTAACCCTTGATGAAATGATGATAAGTTTTTTATAGATAATTTAAGTGTAACCACCTGAGATTTTGGATCCTTTAAAATATATACTATGTTCTATAACTTGTGTCACATACTACACTCAATATAAAAAACCACAACATATTTAGAATAAATTATTAATAAATCTATAATAAATATTAATATGGTAAACCATTAATAGTTGTTATCATTAGAAGGTAAATAATTAATATGAGTTAATATTGAAAAGGTCATTTTCTTTATAGTATATATTTTCTTTTAAAAATCTAATTTTAAATTTTTTTTAAATAATATTTGATAATATAAAAAAATTTAATTACCCATAAAAAAATTATCTTAAGAGATATTTTTCTAAAATAATAAATTTTTTAGGTAAATATTGAAAAATACTATTTTTTCCAAAATGGATACTTTTATCACATTATCAGTATGTATTCAAGGAATAATATTTTAAAAAATATTTTCAAGGATAAAATATATAATTTAAGGGTATAATTATGAAATTTAAAATAATATTTTGAACTTATAAATTCTATTTTTAATATTTGAGGACTTAGGAAACATTTTATTGTAATTTTAAAAAAAATAATTTGTTTTTTATTAAACCTTTTCATTGTGGAAATTAGTTTCATGATTTTTTTAAAGACAAATTCCTTTTATTTTTTATATTAAATCAATTAATATCATGAAAATATGTAACCATAAAAAATATATCTTATATGTAATTTTAAATTTTAAAAACACTCTTTTATTTAAAAACATTTTTTATGTGTTATGTGTGTTTAATTTAAAATCATCTTTTCAAATATTTGTGAATTAAATAGGTTAAATGGAGCCAAAATTTAGAATTATCATGTAAAAATTTCGTAATAAGGGACTTTTATATTGTTAGTAATAAAATAATTGATATTATTAATATTTCATTAAGAGTAATAAGTGATTAAAAGACTAATCTAAGGAGGCTCGAATTTTACTAAATTAGTCTGACCATTAGAAATTCAATAAATTGTTTCATATGTTTTAAAGTCTTACCTAAATTTCTTAATGACCTTACTTCACCTAAATCACCTAAAATTCATGTCATTCCATTTTTATCCCTTACTTAACATTCTTTTCCATGGAAAATTCCCTTCCTTTCACTTAAAAAGGGACCACTTACACCCCCTCTTTATACAACCAACCATTCAAATTACTTGGTCAAAAAATGAAAAAAAAAATCATCATATAACCTTATCCCTTGAATCTAAACCCTCTTCCTTCATTAGTTATCTTAATCCATTTATTTCCAAGGATAATTCTAAGGAAAATCATAGTTCTCGACATGAGTATTACTCCCCTCTTAGTATTTCTTTTTAATTTTCCTCTTCTAAATAATCCATAAAATTATTCATATAATGAATTATGTATCATATATATACTAAAATTTCATTATATTAATGTAACATCAATTATTAATTCATTTCATAACATCCTCTAAGAAAAACAAACACATTGATCGTGTGTATGTGCGGACTACCACCTCCAAGATATGATGCGGTTCATTTTTCATCACTGCCTATTAGGGATGCTATCAATGATTTGTTTGTTGAATATTTATTATTTTATGTCACTTATAAAATTATTAAATGATTTCCATTTACATTTACCTTTATTTCATACATTTTTTAAGGGATGAGATCATTAATCATGCACAAGTGCATACTACCATCTCCTTGAACGACGTGTCTTATTTATCTTAGTAACCTAACATGGATAGACCTAAAAGTGTAATTAATGAACTAATATTGTTTTTATAACATTATTATAATTCATAAATGATTATTTTTCATATACATCACTCTTTCCATTCATTTTGAAATGGTTTCGTTAGTCATGAGCAAGTGAGTATTACTGCCTCCATCAATAATGAATTTCATTAATCAGTATAGACCATTAGTAATGGTTCTAAGAATGGATTTTATAAGATATATGATGTATATTACTTGTATAATATTCTTTAAATTTTATATCAAAATTATTTAATATCACTTTATTACTCATTCGATCAATACGACACACTTTTTTTGTCGGTTTACTTCCTACTTGAGAGATGTTGTAATGTTTATATAGTGAATGATTATGTAATTTCATATACTATTAATGAAATTTAATAATAAGGTATTTAAGATTTTTTTAATATTTCTATATTTTTAATATTAATATATAATCATGTTAACAATATATCATTTATGTTCATTAATAACTACAGAAAAAAGTTTGTCTCCAGCATCATCTTCAGGAGTCGTAATTAAAAATCTCATGGGATTAAAGGAGAAATTTATAAATGATTAGGGGATATATAATATAGAGCCATATTTAATCTTGAAATTACTAAATTGTTATCAAATATCAATGATAAACATTAAAATTACACATTATTTTCTAGACAATTAAAATTATTGACACCCGATGTTAAAAATATGCTATAATGAACCACTATTTTAATAGTAAATAATTATAAATTATACATATATAAGATATATATATATTAATAAGTTTATGAAATATATTATTATGATATTTATGGTTATTTTATAGGATTTTAGATTATAGTTAACTAAGAGGAAAAATAAGGTAAGGGATTTTTGTCATAAACTCCCTTCATTGAGACACATTTTAATTTATACACCAATTTACCATTATATGGTGTATATGCTACCCAATTTTTATGTCATAATGAAATATATTTTATTCATGGTATTTTATTTTCTTTTTCAAGATCTTTATCCTTCAATGATTTTTATTAAAATATTACTCAAGTCGTAATTGTCTTCTCGACTCAGGTCCTTCTTCCCATAAGTTGTGAAATCTCTTCTTGATTTTGATCTTCCAAGTATCTTTTTCCTATGATTATCTTCTAAAATGGTAGATTTACTTTTTATTTAGGGATATAAGTTCTCTTAATTAATATCTTTCCCTCTAATAAAATGGTTCCTCAAATAAATACATAACGTTAATAATAGTAACTCATATACTTTCCTATGGACATTTTTCTTCCATGCCCATGGTTTACATATTTATAGTGTTATCTATAACCCAAATATGTTTCATATCAAGTGTCCTTAAATTTTACCTTCACAAAATTTTAAATTAAAGCTTTATTATCCTTTTTATGAAGTGAGTTTCATATAAGGTTTTTAAAGGACTTTTAATATTTTACACATGGAATATTTAAAAAAAAGGTTTTCCTTTAAAGTAGTGTTGTATATTTTTTAAAGAATTAATTAATAATGATTATTTTAAATTTGTTTTCAAATATATTTACTTTATGTAAAAAAATTAAAATAAATCATTTTAAGTTTTTCCACATGGTTCATTTTTAACAGAATAAATCTCTTATGCACGTTTCTATGTGAACATATATTTCTTCCAACTTTATCATTTTCTAAGAGATTTATACTCTATGATTTCATGTTTTTAGAAAGTAAATTTTAATTCTTGTGGTTTAATAAAATATTCTTTTAAAAAAAATTAAATGAAAAAGTAATTTCTTATTTTTCAAATCAATTTTCCTTATGATTCTAAGAGTGTTATTAAACTATGACATATTCTTGATTAAGGGTACTCTCCAAATGATATCATCCACCTTCTTTATCTAGATGTCTTCATAAATTATCATTTATATCTATAGGATGAGCTATCACTGCTTTTATCTTTCCTAATTTTCCATTTATAACATCAATATTTTATTTCAATTTCATTCCTTTGTAAATTTACTATGTTTCATTACTTTATTGAAGGGTGTTCACCTAGATTCCTAATACATTGATTAATTGTGAAATTTTTGTCTCAACCATATATCCTTTTATGATATAGTGTAAATATCATATGATTAAAGAAATTTATTTTAAGGAATTTACCTTTAATAATGATTTAAGACATTGTATACCCATTAATATTAATTGGGTTTATCATGTTATGTTTATTGATAAAATTATTAATGATTCCTTATAGAAATCATTTAATAAGAATATAAAACAAATTTTATTTTCATTAGTTTTTATGATTTGTTGATTGAAATCATGTGGCACACATATGTATGATTTTCATTATGTGATGAGTGGGCCTGAAATTTTATAGCTCTCTAATGTATTCGGTAATGTTTCCATATCACGAGATATCGTGGTGCATGAGTAGTGATCCTAGTCAACTCCAATGCATGGGAAGTTAGGCTAGCCAACTATGTTATGTTAATGAGGTAGGGATACTTGAATTATGATAATAATTTCATGTTTATATTGTCACTACATTATTAGGATATCAGTATCTTATGTTATGATCATTGTCTAATCATGTACATATGATACCATCCCTTTATTCCAAGATTCCATGATTACGATTATCCTCATTATGATATCATGTTATGCCTCATGTCTATTATGTTATGATTTATTCTTATGTTTACCTTTAATGAGCCTTTAAGCTCACCCCTTATTATGTTTCATTTTCCCAAGGTTATGAAATAGATTTTTAAGTATTATAATCCTAGAATATTATCTTTTTTGGAGAATTTATTTTCAACATTAAAGGCTCATTATGAATTTATTATCTTCTTATATAGTGGGAGAAAAAGTTTCCATTTGATGAGAATACTTGAGATTTTTTAGTTAATGATTTTTTATAATTCTATAAAACACTAAAATAAAAGGTCCTTCAATTATAAATGAAAGAAATATATTTTAATCATATATGTGTATCAAATACAGTGTGGTATGTTATTTATTTTTGACACTAGATCTAGGAGAGTGGGTCTGGGGGTGCTATAGTTGGTATCATAGCCATTTTTAGATAAATTTATAGGTTAAGATGTTATTAATTATGAATGATTTAAAATTTTAAATTACATCAAGGGATGAAGAGTTAAGGATGATATTAATTTCATAAATATAGATAAATAATTAGGTTTATAAAATTTAATATTTCATGTTATTAGGGGATTAGGATAATATATCATTAGTGGAAACCCAAGGTATAAGTCTATGTATAGAATAACCTCCTGAAATTTTGGTAAAGTAGATATTATGTGGTTTTCCTAGAAATTAAATCTATCTTTGGATACTGGTAAGTGGATGAGGTTTTGGCATATATCTATCTTGGGGTAACACCCCTAAAAGGAGTTGGTCGAATATATCTCGGTCATCATTCTAGTGTATAGTGAATGGGCCCTAACTGAGCACCTGGGAAAACACTAATAGGGGATATGCTTGGGTTAATTCATATTCTATTTACAAACCATTATGAAAGATTTGAATATATGATATTATGGAAGTAAATTATATTAGATAACCTAATAGTAAACTACCATGAATAATCTATATTGAAGATAAAGACTCAAAAGTTGGTGTATACGCATCATTTATGAATTATTTCTTTAAATATAATTGTTTTACCATTGTAAATTTACTAATTTAAGTATTATAATCACTAAAATTTTATTTAATGTAACGTCTATATCAATAAGGAGTTGATCTAACAATGGATTACATATAAAATGTAGTGATTATTCAGACCTAAAATCTAAAAGGAAAATAACTAGGGTTAGAAATCCTATTATTATTCCAAATAAACTATCATGAAATATGATTAACAATATGAATAATTTCAAAGTCCAAAACACACCAAAGAAAATAATGTTTAAGCATCATGAAATATCAAGTGACAAAGATGATGAAGGAAAAAAATCAATTTTATTTATGTCAAAAATATGGGAATAAACACACTGTGGAATGTCTCAAAGTCACTAAAAAATGTTTTATATGTGTAAAAGTAATACATAATACATCTTTCTACTGAGGGAAAGTGAATCATTCTATTAACTTGATAGTGGATGGAGATTTGTATTCTAGTTTTACTAAAGATATTAGTGTAGAAATTTCATTTGAATTTTTATCTTAAGTCATGTCTATCCTTTTTTGACATGATTAATTAATGTAATTGTAAAAATTGTGAGGATGCAATTTACATTAGGGGGTATAATGTAACAACCTTAGATTTTGGATCCTTTAAAATACATATCGTGTTCTATCACTTGTGTCACACACTACACTCAATATAAAAAATCACTATATATTAAGAAGATATTATTGATAAATTTTTAAAAAACACTAATATTTTAAACCATTAATATTTTTTTCTTTAGAATCTAAATAATTAATATGTTCTAATATTGAAAATGTTATTTTCAATAAAGGTCATTTTCTTTATATTATATATTATCATTCAAAAAACTTTACAAATTTTATAATTTAAATTTGATAAAATAAAATTCATTTTTGAATTCCTCACAACATAATTATCTTATGATGTATTTTTGTGATTTTTCTAAAATAATCAATTTTTAAGTGAATAGTGAAAAATACAATTTTTTCCAAAATGGTGACATTTATTGCATTATCAGTATATGTGTAATACCTAAAATTTTATAAAATATTTTAGTTGATCAAATATATATTTTAATCCTATTATTAAGAAATCTAAAATATTATTTTGAACTTAAGAATTTTATTTTTAATATTTTAGGACTTAAGAAACATTTTATTACAATTTAAAAAAAGTTTTTTTTGTTTCTTTTAATTAAATCTTTTAATGGTGAAATTTGGTTTTGAAATAATTTTAAAGACACATAAATTTTATTTGTTTTATAATAAATAAATTACTATCTTGAAAATCATTAACAATCAATAAATTATTATATACATGATTTTAACGTTTAAAAACACCCTTTTATTTAAATATTTTTTATGTGATTTATGTGTTTAAATAATTTATTCTCATATTTTTAAAATTAATTATGTTTAATGGATCATTAATTAAGAATTATCATGTTGAAATTTGGTAAGAAGCATTAACTTAGATTTTTTGTAACAAAATAATTGACATGATTAATATTTAATTAAGAGTAATATGTATTTAAATGACTAATATAAGGTGGTTGGGATTTTCCAAAATTGAAATGACCTTTATAACTTCTATAAATTATTTTTTATGTTTTACCTATCACACCTAACTTCCCTTTCATTCCATTCTTACCCATTAACATTCTTTTCCATGGAAAAGTCCATTCCCTTCACTTATAAAAGGGACCACATACACGCCATATCTACACACCAATATGTTAGAATTAATTGGTGAAACAATTATAATTTTTTAATTATAAAACCATAACCCATTAAACTAAGCCTTTTTTCTTATTTAGTTATCTTAATAAATTCATTTCCATATTTAATTACAAGGAAAATCAAAGTTTCTTATGTGAGTATTACTCTTCTCTTAGTCTTTATTTTTAACTTTACTCATATTAATATTACCTAAATTTGTCAATATAATGAATTAATTATCACTTATATACTTAAATTTCATTATATTAATGTAAAATCAATTATTCATTCATTTCATAGCATCCTCCAAGAAAAACAAACACATAGATCATACGTATTTCCAGACTACCGCCTCCACAACACAATCCAGTTCATTTTTCATGACAACCTCTTATGGATGGTATAAAGGATGGTTTTTATGAATAATTATTTTTGTTTGAGTCAATTATAAAATTATTAAATGATTAAATTTTAAATTTACCTTCATTATGTCCCTTCATTAATGGATGATATTTTTAATCACGTGTAGGTGCAGACTACTGCCTCCATGAATGACATGTATTATTTATCTTAACCAACTAACATGGATGGACCTAAAAGTGTAATAAATGAACTAGTATTATTTTTATAAAATTATTATAATTCTGAAAGTATTAATTTTCCTATACCATCACTCTATCCATTTATTGATAAATGGGTTCATTAACAGTGTATAAGTGCGGACTACAACCTCCACGAACGATGAATTTCATTGATCAACACCACCCTTTTTCAATGGTTCTAAGAATTTATTTGATGAATATATATGGTTATATTAAATGTATAAACATATTTAAATGTTATACTAACATTATATAATATAACTTTCTTACTCACTCAATCAATACGACATGATTTTTTTTTTGTCGGTGCACCGCCTACTTGAGCGATGTTGTAATGTTTATATAGTGAATTATTATGTAATTTTATATAATGTTAATGAAATTTAATAATAAGGTATTAAATATTTTGTAATTATTCTTAAGTTATAATATTAACATCTAATCATGTTAACATTACATCATCTTTTCTCATTAAAAACTGTCGAAACAAGTTTTCCCCCGACATCATCTTCAAGAGTTGTAATTTCAAATATCATGGGATGAAAGTGGGAAATTAAAAACAATAATTATATATATATATTAAATAACCACATGTAATCATGTAATTATTCAAACATTATCAAATATCATAGATCAACATTAACATTACAAAGCATGTGCAAGACAATTTAAAGTGTTAACACCCGATGTTAAAAATAAGGTATAATGAAACATTGTATGCATAGTAAATAATTTTAAATGAAAAATATAAAGGGTTTTATATATGAATAAATTTTTGAAATAGATTATTAATATATTTATGGTAGTTTTACAGGATCTTATATTGTGATCAACTAAGCTGATAAATAATGTAATGGATTTTTGTCTCAAACACCCATCATTGAGACATGTCTTACATTATGAACCAATTAACCATTATATGGTGTATATGCTTCCAAATTGTTATGTTATCATTAAAAACATTTTATTAATGGTATTTAATGTTAATTTTAAATCTCTTTACCCTACATGGGTGTTGATAAAAATGTCACTCAAGTCATAATTTTTTTCTTGACTCGAGTCATTTTTTCCATGAGTCATGAAATCACTTCTTGATTTTGATATTCCAAGTCTCTTTTTACTAAAATAATATATTAAAATGGTAGATTTACTTTTTTTATAGATGCTACTTATATTAATTAATATCCTCCCTTTTATTAAACACTTCCTCAAATAAAAGAATGATGTTGATAAGAATAAATCATGTACTTTCCAGTGGATATTTTTATTCCATATAAATATTTTAAATATAAAAAGTGGTATATATAACTCAAATATGTTTTATATCAAGTGATATTAAAGTTTTACTTTAATTATTTTCAAATTAATGTTTTATTATCCTCTTTGTGATGTAGGTTTCATTAATGGGTTTTAAAGGACTCTAATTTTTTTCCACATAGATAGTTTTCAAAATAAGGTTTTCCTTTCAAGTAATTTATTTAATGTTTTAAAAAAATTCCATAAAGATTATTTTAAAGTTATTTTCAACTATATAGACATTATTTATAGATTATTTATAAGAAAAAAATTTAACGGTTTTCACATGGGTCGCTTTCAACAGAAGGAATTTCTTTTACATATTTCTATGTGAACGTATATTTCTATCACCTTTTTCATTTTCTAAGAGAATTACTCTCTAAACTTTCATATTTTAAAAACAAAAAAACTTACTCTCATAGTTTAATAAAATATTCCTTGTTAAATATTTTCAAAGGAAATGAGATTTTCTTATTTTCAATGAAATTTTCCTAATGCTTCTAATAGTGTTCATTATCTATCTCATATGCATGATCAAGTGTATTATTCAAATGATATCATCTACCTTATTTATCTATATGGATTATGAAATTATCTTTTACATCTATGGGATTATCCATCACTTCTTTTTTTGCCTAATCATTCACTTGTAAATGCATGATTTTCATTCAATTCCTTTCCTTCGTGAATTTAATATGTTCTATTACTTTATTTAAGGGTGTTCACTAATTTTCCCAACCCATAGATTGATTGAGGAAATTATTGTCTAAAGCGTATATCATTTTCCTATACGGTCTAAATACCATATTCTTAATCATATTTATTGAGTGATTTTTTCCTAGAATGATGCTGAAAGACATTAGATACCAATTTATTTTCCCTAGGATTATCATGTTGTGCTTATTGATGAAATTATAAATTCTTCCTTGTAGAATCCATTTAATGAGAATATAAAACCCATTTTTATTCCTTTATTTTTTATGATATGTTGATTGAAACCATGAGGTTCACGTATGTATGATTTTCATTATATGATTAGTGGGATGGAAATTATATATCCCTCTAATTATTTGGGTAATGTTTCCATATTATGAGATATCATGGTGTGTGGGTAGTTATACTAGAATATATGATGCATGGGTAGTTATCCTAGAAAAATATATTATGTTAAAAAGGTATAGTGTCTTGAATTATTCTTATGATATCATTTTTATGTTTTCACCACACTCCTATGATGTTATTCTCTTATGTTATGATCATTGTTTAATCCAAGTGAATATTATATAATATCTTTATTATAATATTACCTAATTATGATCATACTCATTATGATATCATTTTATGCCTCACGTATCTCATGTTATTCTTTATTAATATGTTTACCCTTACTATGAATTTGAAATAAAACCTTATTATGTTTCCCTTTCCTCGAGATATGAAATAAATTATTACATATGTTAAGACTAGAATAATATATTGTTTTGAGAACTTATGGGAGACATTAAATACTCATTATTGATTTATTATCTTTTTATTTAAATGTAGGAATATTTCTTAGAGTAGCTATTTATTTGAGTAGTTGTTTCCTTATTGTTATTTTTTCATTTATCCTCTAATCCATACTTAGTTATAGCTACTCAAGTAAATGTAGGAATATTTCTTAGAGTATCAAATCACCACCCAAATGATTTGATATTGGATTATCAAAGAAAAATTCTTGTTATATTTTATACTAAGATAATGTTTATGGGAAAATTCCTTGTGAAAATCTTATTATCCTTCCTTTTGATGAATTCAATGTGATTTTGTAAATGGATTGATTCTCTAAATATAGAGAAAAAATTATTTGGAATAATGAAATCAAAGTTCTTATCAACCTATGGTATTATATAAGTGAAAGGATGATTATAAAAACTATTTAGAATAAAATGATATAATGTGGGTCTTTATGCTAAATAAAAATAGAATCCTAGCACAAATGGTTGGAGAAAAACTCAATACTTGGGATACAACTATTCTGAGGGAAAAAATATGTTTCCTAAGATTTTAAGGTTTATACCTCTCTAGAAATTGTATCTTGAGTAATGTATACACTTTAAATACCCTTAAATATTATCATTATTATATGATAATTAAAATTACAATGATGTAATTTATTTAAGGGGTAGAAGGTGTTTGTTGTAATAGTCGGTACCCTAGACCCAACTAAACAGTACTTTTAGATTACCATTTCATGTATACAGTGAGATATGTATTATTTAAACTTACCATTATAGTGTAGAATTTTTTGCATCCAATATTTAAATGGAAATTTCCTTGATTAATTATTGTATCAAAAGGTTATAGCAGATACCAGGATATAATGAGAACCTTGAGATAATATGACATTAATATTAAATAAATTTCTTATGGTCTAGATACATCATACTAACTGGACACAGTAGATGTCTGACTATCAATTGTTGGGGGATCATAAGCATTGAGACTTCTTCTCATGAATTTTTCACTTTGTGATCTATAGTAGGTGCGATCATGAGGATAAACCCACAAATAAGAACACCACATGTTTTGGGTGTCATTGGTAGTTCCTATCTACGAATATTTTTATTCATATCCTGACTTGAGATCATTATCAATGTGTGTCACTTGATCATTTACTTTGATGAAAGGAAAAAACCATGATAATGAAACCATAGTGAGGTAGCTTGTGTTGGGTGCCTCATTGGTGGTATTGCATTGGTTGAATAGTCAAGATATAATTCTTCTCTTCCAAGTTGAGGAAGTAATATCTCCAGACAGGTTTATCAGGATGGTAAAACCTCCATATATCCATGGCCATGGTAGTCAAAGGTAAATCTGTCTAGATAGATTAAAAAATAATAAAGTAAGATAGGATGATGACATAAGTGTGCATCTTACTTTATGTTATATCTAAATCTAAATAGATTATATTTCATAGTGTGTGTTCTTAGGTTGATTGGTGTTGCTATGACTATTCCTTATATCTTTAGGGGCTTTGATGGGTTGTTATAATCTACTCTTGTTCTGTGAATACTATTCACTACTATCGAGATAAGGGCCTAAAGGGTCACACATAATAGCATATTCAAGAATCTACCCTATTCAGGTGAATAGAAATATAGGACATAGTGGGCCCCACCATAGGGTTTGGGAGTTATCCATTTTTATCAATAAATGATAAATAAATAAATTCATTATTATTAAAGTAAAGAATAATTAGGTTGAATTTATTTATTAAAAGTATTTACAGGTGTTCAAGTAAATATGAGAAATAGTATTATACAAATGAATATTATTTTAATATTCAAGGTTTGTTTAATATTATCAGGAATTATGAGTTGAGTTAATGACTCAAGTTTATAATGTAACATATTTAATATATATTACAAGTATGTGATAAAATATAAACAATGTTTATGATACAGTTAGTTCATCATAATTATTTATTTATTACTTATTTAGTGGACATTAAATTTATGGGGGTCAGGGAACCCTTTCTAGGTATTTGAAAAATCCACTATATAAGTGAAATAGAGGATCATTCCATGTATTTTAATTCATTCGGAATGAGATCCTCTTGCTCCTATCACTTCCTAGAGAGAGAAAGTCTCTCCCAAGCGATTGATCTAAGACACCTTCAATGGATCAAAGGGACGGGATCGAGGTGATCACCGTAATGCTGAGTAGATCGTTGGAGATCCGTGCTAGCACCCATAATCTGAGTAATGACATGCATGAAGATTCTTGGAGAATTTGTAGATGATTTAATGGGGTTTGACTTCGGATCCTTTAAGAAACAGTCACTGATGATGAGCTGTAGTCGAGTGCACTCCAAATCAAACAAGGTATTTTGTTCTAGTTTATTTTTATGCTTTGAATAATCCTCTCAATATCCTTAGACTATACCAGGGATTGGATCGTTAGAGATGACAAGTTATCTTTCTCCACGGATGAAAATATTTAAAATCTCCTACCCACCGGCTTTCGTTACGTTCCCCGTTACCAAAAATTAGTATCATAGTGATCGTGTGGATTTTATGAACCAATAATAATTAATTTCCATTAAATTAAAGTATATGGTTTTGAAATCAATCCTAAAGGATCTAATCACGGTTCGATTGGATCTCGGATTACCAAGTTATGGTCATTCAAAAAAAATTATGGATCAAAATTGAGGTTTTTGGATATTAAAAATATCAAAAAAATATTTTAAATATGTGTTAAAATATACTTGAATAACCAGAAAAATTATTCTGATGATTTTTTTTTCATTCTAGGTAGGAACCAGTTGGAATCTGGTGACTATGTTTACTCCAACTGATAGCCACATTTTCACACCCTTGTGGAATCAATTTTTATTTTAATAAAAAATTGATATTATTTTTTTTGGGTGCGGCTGGCTTATCACAGGTGCTACTTGTTTTCCCACAAAAAAAGGAAGAAAATATAAAAAAGGAAATAGCCTTTGGTTTTAGTCTAGTGGTCAGAATAATTAAATTTGGGTAGGTCTTGGTCTATAAACAATACAAAATTAAAAAACATGGGAGCTCCTTATTTTTATAAAAGCCTACTATAGTATTTAATTAAAAAAAGAGGGAGGAAGTCTTCACATGAAAACCATCAGCCTCCTCCCTCCCTGGTCAAGCACGACACCCCCTAAGGGCGCTAGCCTCTCCTGGTCTGCTCCCACACCCCACCTCCTAGAGAGATGGTATCGCCCCTCCTCTCCCCAGCCATAGTGCCACCCGTATCGGCTTCCTCCTCCACAATAGTGGCCATTATCCACCACAGGTGACCGCACGTTGCAGCCTTTGGCTTCACCCACACCATCGTAATCCACTATCTTGGTCGAGACCCCGAGACCCCTGCCTCACCTAGATTAGGAGGTTGCACCACCCTCTGCCACTGGATCTAGATCTTTTCACATCACATCTGATATGCCCACCACCGCCAGGTCAGGACCACCGCTTTGGACCACCAATCACTACCACATCGAAACACCATCGAGACCCAATGGCCGAATTGTCCAAACCACCTCCCTTAACCATGACCTATGACCTCATCCAAGCCTAATGTCACTGCCCTCAATAGCTCCTCCCTCACCAAATCATGGCTACCCCGCCATGCACACACCTGAACACTGCCATTGGGATTTTTCAGCCCCAATCACAGGGTCTCTTACGGTCGAGCTCCTACACTGTGAAAACCCCACCAGATCAGACTCTTCGTGCGCCCGTGAGGTCCCCTATCCTATCTATATGATCCAACATCTAGATAGGACCCCAAATGAGTTCTTTCTTCCCAATATGTGTTGGTATGACCCTAGGTGTATCATCCTAATATGGAACAGGTCATTGTGGGTCTTTCTAGTCCAAAAAACCCCTAAATGGGGTCTTCCTGACCCCAAATGGGCTTGCACAAGGTCGGACCGACCCGTATTGGCCCTGCGCAGGGTTTCGAGGTCCTGAAAATTTTTATATAATCAAAAATAATTAAGTTAATTAACTTAATTTCAGTATTAAATTAAATTAATTAAAAAATATTTTTTGGTTTAAAAATATATTATTTTAATACTCTCAAAAAAATTAATTTAATTTAGGTATTAAATTAAATTAATTATTTAATTTATTTTTTAGAATTAAAATTAACTTAATGTTGGGACTAAATAAATTATTTGGTTAAATTATTTGAATTTATGTAATTAATTTAATTTTTTTAAATACCCTCGTACTTTAAATTTATTGAAATTTAATTTCTATCATGTGTTTATTTATTTTACCAATTGGTCTTGAGCTTATGACCATACCTGTGTATGTCAGGGTTAATTTCTTTAATTATTTATTACATGTGTGCGATGACTGTAATAAGTAGATAATTAAATGATGGTATGCACATCATATTTTCATTCAATATGTATAAGGGTCTGTGTGTCCAATTTATCTATTGTATCTTACACTCCCTAAACCCTCTCAGTAGTGTGAAAGTATACATATATAGTTGATGATGATGTTTTAAGATGAAAATGCCACTATGAAGAGGTGAAATCCAGATGAGATGTAGACACACTAGATGGGGATGGGCTACATCACGAGTCAATCTATGACTCTGGTATGATTTCCCTGGGTCATGGTTGATCCATTAAGATTAAATGGATAAACCAACATTAGTTTCTAAAGACCAGTTAGGTATTTTTATTTTCATTATGAATTTTTTATTATTTTATGCATTTTCATATAGTGAGAAACACATAAAATAATAAAAAGTAAAATGCATAAAGATATGATGAATGTTTTTCTATTAATGTTCAGTTGTGAGTGAAACAACATAGAATGAATAGATTAATAGAAATGGATTACATTCATCAAAAAATATATGAAAACCCTTCAAAGAAATATTAAGTTGAAAACACCTTCCATCATATTAAATTGAACAAAATTGGGTGTTCAGATTGCTTGTTGGCCAACGTTGGGAGTGTCTTCTACTACCAGGAATTTCTTATGAGAGTGATGAGTTGACATAAATGAATTTGGTAGAAAAGGAGTATCCATATCTAGCTTGTTGAAACTTAAAAGGAAATCATTGAGTAAATCATATTTATAATTTTAGAATATGAGACTTCACTCAACAGATTAAGGAGCCACAAGTTAATGTGGTTGGTTAGTCAAACGCCTACCTTGAACTCTTCAAACAGTGGTGTAGCCATATATTTTAGACTATGAGGGGAAGTTTAAGGATCCTTTCCACTAGAATACTCAAGCAATAGAGTATTCTGATTCTAGTACAGAGGGTTTCTGGAGTTTGATAAAATAGTGGGAGACATTGAATGATTTAAATAATCAAAAATGTCTAAGAACCTTTCTCAATTTATAAAAATGATGTAATGTGACCTAGGGTGGGTTATATCGAGCATGTTTGAGCTGGCCAGGGAATTTCAGTTGTATAACCCTCCTAACTTTACCAGAGAGAGTGGAAAAGAGGTAGTAGAGTTCTGGATAGAGTCCATATAGATTATTCTTGACCATTTGGAGACTCCTTTCTAGAAGCGAGTCAAGTTAGAAGCCTATATGTTGAGAGTCAGGAAAAGAATTGGTGGGACATCATGGTGCAGACTGAACAGACTGAAGGAATGTTATGGAAGGATTTTCAGGAAAAGTTTTTGGATCATTTCTATCAAGATAACTTGAGGTAGGATAAGGATATAGAGTTTATGAGTTTGACCCAAGGGGCAATGTTAGTGATGGATTTTATTAGTCATTTCACCAATTTGTGACACTTTTTTCTAGTGTTGGTAGGAGATGAGGCAGTTGTGGTGAAACATTTATAAGATGGGATGAGACACAAGATCAGGTCTCAGATGAACATATTCCATTTGAAAATGTTTGCAGAAGTAATGGATTAGGCCCTTATCTCATAAGGGAACTTGAAGGGGGATTCAGGTAGTGGACTTGTGGTACTAGTTGGACGGGTAAGTGGTGTGGTTTCTGATGGAATGAAGCATCAATTTGGGAGTTTCCATCAAGGTGGAAGTGATCAAGGTAGTCGAAAGATAGGTTCAACCTATTAGGGTAGAGATTAGGTGTTTTCTTATCAGTGAGACGGATCGGGGTACATGCACAGTCAGTGTCCCTTAACCATTAATGGAGTGTCGGTAATGTGGTAGAATGGGGAATGTATAGAGGTTCTATAGGAACCCTCGATGGCTGGGCACTGATGGAGGTTAGAGGAAGATTTTGAGTATAGGCAGAGGGTTGGTTTCCCCATATCAGGTAAGCATTTAGAGTTCCACAAGTTGTACGGGTAGGGGTGGTGGATGTGGCACTCCAGGGAGAGAGTTTCTATATCAGTAGTGTAGTACAGTTCTAGGAACTCAGTTTGGAGCCCATGGTAGAGGGGTAGGTCATATTCACGTAGTTTAGTCTATACCTGGAGGCGCTGAGGTTGAACCATCTACAGTGCAGGGTATGATTCTTATAGCTTCCACTCTCTC
This sequence comes from Viscum album, assembly GCA_963277665.1. Lineage (NCBI taxonomy): Eukaryota > Viridiplantae > Streptophyta > Magnoliopsida > Santalales > Viscaceae > Viscum > Viscum album. Next base: position 918,744,066 of record OY728123.1, on the reverse strand, counting down.
TAGTGCTTTATTTGACATAGGTACCATGCACTCTTTAATTTCTACTCAGTTTATAATTGTGTTGGGAATAACTGTGGAACATGTGTGGGGGGTTATGTCAATTGATACTTTGTTGGGGTACGATATGAGGGTATTAGGCAATGTAAAGGTTGTGCTCTGGATTTTGGTGGGTACCAGTTTCTATAGGACTTGTTTGTCCTTTAGATATTAGGTTTTGACCTGATTTTGGGTATAGATTCAATGGTGATGTATTAGGCTCGTATTGACTATTATCTTTACTAGGTAATGTTTAGGTTTTTTGAGGGAGATACCTATATCCTTCGTGGAGAGTGGGATGTTCAGGTTGTCTGTGTAGGGCCAATTTATTAGTAGTTTGGTGAACTCATGGCCCAACTTGCCTAACTTATTCTAGATGATGGAGGAGTGGAACAACATGTCCTTATTCCAGTGATGGACCAGTTTTAGGATGTGTTTCCTAAGGACTTATTTAGGATACCACCTAAGAGAGATGTTGAGTTTATGATCAAGTTTCTTCTAGGGGAAGAACCAATTTTCATTATACCATATCGAATGGTTCCAGGAAAACTCTGGGAACTTAAGGTTTAGCTAGAAGAGTTGGAGAGTGAGGGGTTTATTCGTCCTAGAACATCACATTGGGGATCTCCGGTTCTATTTTCCAAGAATTTTGATGAGTCTTTGTGGTTTTTCATATATTATAGGAAGATGAATCAGATGATAGTCAAGAAAAGATATCCTCTTATATGAATTTATGACATGTTTGACCAGTAAAGGTGTGCTTTGGTGCTCTCTAAGATTTATTTGAGATTAGGATATCATTAGTTGAGGGTGAGACCTTATGACATACCATGGATAGATTTTAGAAGTAGGTACGGGTTGTATGAGTTTATGGTGAAATCGTTCAGGTTGACCAACACACTAGCTATGTTCATGGATTTATTGAATCGAATATTTCACCAGTATCTTGATCAGTTTATATTTTTCTTATTTGATGACATCTTGGTGTACTATAGAACTCTTGACAATCATGACAAACATATTGACATCATCCTGAGTACACTTAGAGAGCATAGGATCTATTACAAGCTTTAAAAATGTCATTTCTGGATTGATAAAGTGTAATTCTTGGGTCACATCATCTCCAAGGCAGGTGTGTCAGTGGATCTGGAGAGAATGAAAGATGTTGTGTCTTGGGAGTAGCCCAAGAATGTTTCTGATGTTCGGAGTTTTCTAGGATTGTATGGTTATTATCAAAGGTTCATTAAATGTGTATCCCATTTTGCAGTGCCACTTTCAGCCTTAACCAAGAAGGGAGTTGAGTTCAAGCGGTCTAAATCATGTGAGAATTCTTTTCAAGATTTTAATAAGCGGTTGACGACCACACCAATCCCAATCTTACCCAATCCATGTAAGAGGTACACCTTGTTCTATGATGCGTTTGGTATTAGACTTGGGGCAGTATTGATGTAGGATAATCGGGTTGTATCATATAGGTCAAGACAATTGAGGCCTCATGAAATAAATTACCCTACTCATGATCTTGATTTGGCCACTATGGTTTATTCCTTAAAGTGTTGGAGGCATTACTTGTTGGGAAAGCGGTTCATAGTGTTTACCGAACATAAAATTATTAAGTACATCTTCTCTCAGTACGATTTGAATCTTTAGGAATGAATATGGGTTGAATATCATCAATATTTTGACTTTGAGTTGGTATATACACCTGGAAAATGGAATAGTGTTGCAGATTCTCTAAGTCGGTAGACTTAGAATCAGGTGGTTTATGATTCCAAATCTGAGTGGAGAATGATGACCTTGTTTGCTGAGATACACCTAAAGGTGTAGGATAGTCATGGGAAGATGACCTTGCATCCATAATAGTTGATTTTTCACTCTTGATTTGAGTCAAGGAGAGTCATCTTGAGGATCTGGAGTGTTTGGATATGAAGTAAAGTCTTAAAGGTGGGGAGTCTCCTTCTAGTTGGGTTGTTGGTGATGATGGGATTGTCATTATTTGTGGGAATATGGTTGTGTCAGTGTGTATGTGGGAAGAGTAGATGCATAAATTCCATGCATTGAAGTGGTTAGTGGATCCTAGATTGACTAAGATGTATCTCTATCTTCATAGGTAGTATTGAAATCTCATAATGAAGAAAGTGGTTGTGGTTTTTCTAGCATGATGCCTTACCTTTCAACAGGTGAAGGTAGAGCATCAGTGCCCAGGTGGCTTGTTATATCCATTGCACATACTAGAGTGGAAGTGAGACGATGTAATTATGGAATTAATAGTGGGTCTTCTTGGGATGCCTCAGAAGAATGATGTGATTTGGGTTGTTTTGGATTGATTAACAAAGGTGGGTCATTTATTTCCAATTCGAGATTCCTTCACCATTGATCAGTTAGGTGAGTTATATGTTCATGAAATAGTGTGTTTTCATGGTGTACCAAGGACTATAGTTTCATATTGTGATATGTGTTTCACATCATGCTTCTAGAAGGGATTTCATAAGGTACTTGGTACCTAGGTATTTTTTGGTACATCTTTTCATCTGCAAATGGGCGGGCAGTCAGATCATACTATTCAAGTGTTAGAGGACATGTTTAGGGATTGTGCACTAAATTTCATAGGTTTTTGGGAAAAAACTTGTCTATTATAAAGTTTACATACAAAAATAGTTCACAAGATACAATTTAAATGGAACCATTTGAGGTGCTCTATGGTAGGTTGTGTAGATCCCTGTTGTGTTGGTTAGAAGCTGAAGAGTTTGAGTTTTTGGGAACAAGTCTCATGTAGGAGATGATGGAAAAGGTTCAGTTGATTCAGAAATGTATGGAAATGACTCACAGTAGGCAGTAGTAATATATAGATCAATGTCATCGACCTCTTGATTTTATGGTGGTTGATAGTGTTTTTCTTCAGGTGTCACTAAGGTTGGGTCACCATCAAATTTGGAAGTAGGAAAATTTGGCACCCAGGTACGTGGGTTCATTTGATATCGTGGAGAGGATTGCACTAGTTTCTTACTGATTGGATCTTCCACAGTGGTTTAGTGAAATGTATAATGTTTTTCATGTTTTACAGCTTCATCGATATCACCCTGACCCATCTCGTGTGGTTAATTTTGAGGATGTTGAGCTTGAGGTTGATGATTCTTTTAAGGAGCATATGTTTCATATTGTAGATCATAGTGATAATGTCTTGCGGGGCAAGGTTGTGCCTTTGGTTCGTGTTCTGTGGTAGCATGGGAATGCTCTGGAAGAAACTTGGGAGAAAGAATTGGATATTCAGGCCCAGTGGCCCGATCTCTTTGCTTCGGAGGCTTAGTGATGTTGTGGAAGGCAGTTCAAGGATGAGTTGTTATAAGGTGGGGAGGTTCTAAGATCCTGAATTTCAAGGAGGTATGTCCTTGTTTAAATTTTCGGTTTCAATGCCTTGTTTTTTGTTAATGAAATGATTCCCAAATGTATAAGGGGACTCAGGAGTGTTCTGGGGGTTTAGAACATGAAAGGAAGGAAAGCCAGGCCAATATGTGTCAGGCGCACGGTTGGCGCACAGTTAAGTAAATTGTGCGGCCTTTTTAGGAAAACTGTGCAACCTTGGATAGTGGCATATCACATGGTTGACGTGTATTTTTCTAAACTGTGTAACCTACCCAAGTAACCCTACAACCCAACTCCCCTTAGATAGTGTCTTTTTCATAGTTTTTTCATAGTTTGGAAAACTATATAGGTAAACTATGTGACCCATTAAAGTTGATAAATTTGAAAATTTTCCACTTCTGGATTTTTAAGTATCAACTGATTTTTTTCCTCTTCTCCTACGTCTAGCCCTAGTGATGAACTCCAAGCCCCAAACCTTACCTGGGTGATTCTATCTCTATTCTAGGTCATTTGGAGAATCATTGGTTGAGAATCAAATATTCGGGTAAGTATAATCCTCTCATTTATTCTCTTTTCTGGATTAGGGCTTGTATCTTTGGTGATCTTCTTATAAAGCCCTAAAACTCTCTTTTTCTGGTGGAATCTAGGTTTAAGCTTCAAGAAGTTTTTGAATCTATACTTATGTCCTATTTTAGGAGTTTTTTCATTATCAAATTTGATGTAGGTGGTCTATATGTTATATCCCATAGTTTTTGTGAGGATCTATGCATATAAGATTGTGTTCTTGTTTCCCCCATGTTGTGTTCTTGGTTTCATTAGTGAGATTTGATATAATAGGTGTTTAAATGAAAAATTGAACCCATCATGATTTGTGTGGGGTGAATGAAGGATAACTTAACCAATTTAGTTCCACCCATGTGTCGATCTTCCCGACATGGTTAATAAAGATTTTAAGTGTGAAATTGACTTGTGATTTATTATAGCCTAAGATGAACATGTTAATTGATTAATGTGATTATTAATATGAGAATGAGTGTAGTTGTTCCTGGATTTTTATAATGTCTAATGGATTGGTTGGATAGACATTAAAATGGGTTAAATGGGTTAAATGGGTTTAAAATAACTATGTCAATGGAATAGGAATTATACTTGAAAATCATAAGTGGGTTAATGCATGGGAAATGATTAATGAGTTAAGTGATTTAACATGTGTGAATTATAGAATATGTTAAATGGGTTAACATAGGGGAACTATTGAATATGCTTAGTGATTAAGGCATAAGAAATGGGAATTGGGCTAAATGACTATGCAATATAAATGGAAAGTGTGTTAATGGGTTATGGAATAATGTTAATTCCCATGTTTATTGTTATGGATTATTTTTACTATTTGTATTGGTTATGTTTGGTTGTGATATTTTATATGTGTGGTGAATGGAATAATAATATTGTTCACATGGCTTGGTATAGTGGGGTATTGACATGAGGTTCTACACCCACGAATCGAGTTGTAATGAGTACTAGACTCCACCCCACAATGCATAGATTAGGGGAGGGGATAGAGTTATATTACCCAAATGGTTGCATTAAATGAGACTATTTAGACTGAGGCTTCAAGGTGAGTGTGTTGTATATGTGATTATGTGATTATCCATAATGAGATAAGGAACTTGATTTATTTCCCCTATGTATTGAGATTAATGAATGTTCTTAACCCATTGATAACATGATGAAAGTGAACTAAGTAATGAAGACAGTATAAGTATTGAAATTGGGAATTAATGCTGGGAATGAATTAATTGAACCTTGTTAACTAATGTCACCAAACTTTATTTTAATCACTTGTCATTCATTTAGTACTTTCATGCACTATATATTATATCGAATTTTTTTTAGACATGGTCAGTGGTGGTCTACTGAGTTGTACTCACACCCTGCTCGGGCTGCCGTTGGGTACCCGAGAAGACTTCATGCTTGCAGGTCAAGATGAGGGCAAGGGCCTCATGCTTGGGAGTTGAGTCAGGCTTGGGATGAGCAAATTTGAGGTTTCAAACTTTGAGTGAGGATCGTTTTGGGGATTTTTCTATTTGTCTTTAGTTTGGGGTTTTATTCAGCTTGTCACTATTTAGCATGACATGACATATTTATTATTGGTCGTGGTTTGTACCCAGTTTTGGGAGATGTTTTATTATGCATGTTCATTGGTTACTATATTTATTTTTCATTATTTATAGTGTTTTCTGTTGTGGCTTGCTCTGGTAAAGGGGGTATAGTATCCCCACATGGCTTATTTAGACCCTCGCAACAAGTCGGCAACCTATGGCGTACGAGAAGGTGTGCTTTAGGTCATTTAGCAACCCAACTCAGGGCACCATTTATTGGCTCTCAAGACAGGAACATTACATTATTTAATTTCATATAAAACTTGCAAGCATGAGGGAAAGTGGTTTTCTGAAAAAATACATTTTTTTAAGGAAAAGATGATTTTACTTTAACTCTGTAAATAGTTATCTTAATTATATGAATTTAAATAATAAATATATATATAATCTAAATTTTTCATTTATATAATTTCTTATTATGGGTTATTTTAATTAATTATAATGTAAAAACATTATTCATTTTAAAATAGTTTTCAAAAAAGTGCATTTTTAATCCTAAAAATAAACTTATACTAAAATATAATATAAAGATGATTTAAATGTAATTAATTGAATTAAATATAACTAAATAATACATATTTTACCTTTAAATCAAATTAAAAGAATATTGGTACTTTTATATTACTTAATTTATCAAAATAAATTATGATTTTACATAAAAACAGTATTTTTCACTATTCACTGAAAAATCTATATTTTCAAAAAATCCCAAAAATTTACCCTATGTTAATCTTGATATTATTATATAAAAATGGATCTAATTTTATCAAATAAATTTTCTAAATGTTTTATAAAATAATTATAATATTCTTTATAAAAATAAATAAAAAAACATTTTTGAAGAAAATATATTTTAAAGAATAAAATGACATTACCAAACTTGATTACTTATTTACTGATCATTAATGAATATATTTAGGATATATATATTTCATAAAGTAGTTAATCCTACTTGTATCCAAAAAATTAAAAGAATGGTTAAAATTTTCATATTTAAATCATTATTGTTTGTTTGGGTTCAGTGTTGCGTATCACATAAGTTATCAAACATAGTTTTCTCTTTTAAAAAAACTCAGGGCATTACATTCTTCCCCCTTTAATAAATTGAATCCTATTAATTTAATCTTGAACTTTATAAGAAATGTTTTGACACTTAAAAATATCTTTATTGAAAGCCCAAATCATAAAAAGGTTTAATGAATCATCCACTTGGAATGAGATAAAGGAAATTATATAGGTCATCACATAACTAGGTCTCCATGTATGATAAAATTAGTGGGAAATAAAACATAGACATGGAAGAGAAAACTAACACCAAATAACTAATAGAGTGTGATAGAGAGCATGGTCAGTAGAAAGTCAACAACTAAAAAATCATAAATCTATTATAGGTGATAAGACCATCAATTCATCAAAAATTATTATAAAGGTATAACTTATAAATGACTTTTAGTCCTTAACTTATGAATTTCTAGGCTTCAATCTATATTATCCATGATCAATTTCCTAACATAAACACTTATGGTAATTTTTTCCCTTAATAATAGTTCATAATGATCTTGTAAATTTACCAATGCATATCCCCCGGGAGTGTCAAATAAGGTGTTCATCAAGTCCCATTATCATGCATGAGTTCCCAGTCGAGTCTAGATCAATGCGGTGTTTTTGGGTTTTACCCTTATATGCATTTGTGCTAGAGCCACATCACTTGTAGTATCTAGATAGGGATGTATTTTCTTGGAAACCACTTACTTTATACTTCACCAAAATTTAGGGATGTATTCTTATATTTATTTTTATCCCTAAGTCTTTCACTAGAGTTTCCTAATCCTAATCCCAAAAGTAACTTTACATTCCTCTTATACCAACTATGACAACCCTACTCTTTATTACACATTAATGCATGATTTATTACATAAGATTACACATAATGCAACCCAAAATATCTATAAGTATAGTGTATTTTGGAATTATGTACATTACATATCAACTTAAAATAGGGAATACATCCCCATTATCAAAAAATTCCTTAACATGCTCATATTATTCCTTCGTGCTTAAAATTGCATGGGATAACCTGGGGACATACATTAGAAAGGGGTGAGATATAAAGCCTAGTAAGGGAGTAAACATGGCATAACATGAATAAAGTATCACATGTTATAAAATAGGCATATCAATGAGACATAAAGTGGGATATAATCATAAACATGAACAATGAATCGTGATATAGCATGATAACATAAAGGCAACATGAGAAAATGTGGAAACAACTTTAAACATAGAATCATAAACATAGGTCAATGATAACTGCCAAGAAATAATGATGTAAAAAGTACCATGATGGATTAGGTTCACTCCCTAATACCTTACCTAACATCTCATTAGACTAAAACATTACTCAATGCATTGGAGAGATATATAATTCTAGGTACACCTGTCACTTTCATTTCATTCACATACATAAGTGTGCCACATAGATCATACAACATGGAATCATTTATCATCACATTTTATTGAATGATCAAGGACTGTGGAATAAATTCATGTAATTCCCAAATAAAATAAGTATAAATTCATAAATATTAACACCCTTGATATTAAATGGGTATTTTTATTCACTACGCAGTTGTTTGGCTTAGAAAATCGTAATGAAATTTCAACAGCATAACGGGGGAGTATAAATGTTCATGGGAGGGATTGATGTGATTTAAAGGGGTACAACATCATTTATAAATAAAATGGACCGTAAGAAGGTATTTAATAACATATCCCAACATGAAAAAATATAAATTAATAAACATAACATAAAATATTTTCTTGATAAAAAAAGAGGAGAGTGGGAGATCCCTTACTAAATTTCAGTATAGTAACAGCTTAGGTAAATGCTATAATGAGAGGGGATACATGATCTATTGTTATTAAATAATAAATTTTATGGTATATGGATAATTAAAAATACATTACAACATAGAAAATTTATACTTAAAATGATAATTACATAGAAGGTGCTTGAATGGGAATAAGAAGAGAGAAATCTCTTACTAAATTTTGGCATGGTAACAGGTGTACAAAAAGGTTCATGGGAGGGATTGATGAGATTTAAATGGATATATCATCATTTATATATCAAATTTAAAGTATTTGGGATATTTAGGATCATATCCTAACATGAACAAATGGAAATTAAGAGGCATAACATAAAAGGGGTGTTTGAATAAAAAAGGAGAGAGGGAGTTCCCTTACCTTGAGAGTGTGGTTCCAAAAGCTTGGGAGGAGCTTCTTGAGAGGTTGGGAGAAACCTTGGGAGAAATATAGAGATGTTAGGGTATCATAATTAAGAAAAAAATGCTTTTTAGATAAGGTAAAAGGGATATTGGGTGGGTTTATATAGGAGGAGATAGGGGAGTTCTTTATTATTTCTCAAACTTAGGTTTTGGACTCTATATAATAAAGTAATCAAAACCACAAACATTTCCATGTTTTATTCCCATGGTTTCTACCAAAGAAGTGTATTTTTCATTATTTTACAATTCCAAGGGCCAAACCTATTAAAATATTTCCCTTGGTTATGTGGAAGTGTGTCATGTTCTTACATAAATGACTTTAAAACCTTAAAATATATAATAGGTTTTAGAGGATTCATAAAGGCTTTATAAAATTAATAAATTATACTTAAAATTACATTATTTTAAATGGAAAACATATATTTTTTCTTGTATACCATTTTTAGTATTTATTACATCATTTTTGGGTCATTATGATGTAATAATACACACCATATATTTATACCATATTTAAACTTTACCCAAAAATTCAATTCTGTTAGAAAATTATGAAAAAATCAGCATTGGATAATTTTGATGTTATGATTAGAAAAATAATATTTATTCTATCTAAATAAAATATTTTAATTTTAACTTTTAAAATAATAATCGACATTTATTGAGAAATGTTGGATTTTTTGACAATAACAGTTTTCAAACCCTTATAAAAATTACATTTGACTTCATTAAAAATTGTATAATCATTTATATTTTATAAAAATTATTTCATAATAAAAATTTATTAAAATATTATTTATTTAAATAATCCATTAATTCATAAAAATTAATGTCTTAATTGTAATTTAATATTACTTAAAAATACAATTTATGTTTCATCGTATCAAAATATAATTTTTATCAAATTGGTTTCTTAATTATTTATAAAGTAAAAACAATAAGGAATAAATATAATCATAATTTAAATTAAATTTAAATATAAATATTCATACTATTAGGTTTACTTTTTTTCTAGTCTTTTTTAAATTATTTTTTACCCTTAATTAAGATATTTCTCTTTTACCGTGGTAATAAATATTTACTACAGTTACTATTCATATTGTTAAAAAATTAAGTTTTATTTATTACCTAATATTAACTATGATTATTTTAAATATGGAATAAATTTTATAAAAATTAATTGACAGAGGTGGAAGAAATTAATTTAATATAAAACCCACAATATTGATGGAAAGCGGTATTCTGAAAAATACATTTTTTAAGGAAAAGATGATTTTACTTTAACTATATAACTAGTTATCTTAATTATATTAAATTTAATTAATAAAGATATATATATATATAATATAAAATTTTCATTTATATAATTTCTCATTATGGGTTATTATAATTAATTATAATGGAGAAACATTATGCATTTTAAAACAACTTTCAGAAAAATGTATTTTTAATACTAAAAATAAACTTATACTAAAATATGGTATAAATATGATTTAAATGTAATTAATAGAATTAAATATACCTAAATAATACCTATTTTATCGTTAAATAAAATTAAAATAATATTGGTACTTTTATATTACTTAATTTATCAAAAAAATGACAATTTTACTTAAAAATGGTATTTATTACTATTCACTGAAAAATCTATATTTTCAAAAAAACCCAAAATTTCACCCTATGTTAATATTGATATAATGATATAAAAAATGGATATGATTTTATCACATACATTTTCTAAATGTTCATGAAAATAATTATAATATTTTTTATAGAAATAAATAAAAATCATTTTTGAAGAAAACATATTTTGATGAACAAAAGGTCATTACCAAGATTGATTGCTTATTTACTAAGAATTTATCAATATATTTAGGATATATATATATATATATTTTATAAAGTATTTATTATTACTCATATCCACAAATTTAATATAATGGTTAAAATGGACATATTTAAATAGACATTGTTTGTTTGGGTTTGGTGTTGCATATCACATATGCTATCAAACATAGTTTTATCTTTTAAAAAAACTCAAGGCGTTACATTATTACCCCATTTAATAAATTACATCCTCACAATTTAAACTTTAACTTGTTAAGTAATGTTTTTAAACATAAAAATATATTTATTAAAAACCCAAATTGTAAAAAGGGTTAATGAAGCATCCACTTGAAAGGAGATAAATGGAAGTATATAAGTCATCACATAACTAGGTTTCTAGGTATGAGAAAATTAATGGGAAGTGAAAACATAAACATGGAAGAGAAAACTGACACCAAATAAATAATATAGTGTGATATAGAACATGTTCAGGAGAAAGTCAACAACTACAAAACCATAAATCTATGATGGGTGATAAGACCATCAATTCATCAGAAATGATTGTAATGAGATAACTTATAAATTATGTTTATTCCTTAAATTATAAATTTCTAAGCATAAATAAATGTTATCCATGATCTATTTCCTAACATAGACACTTATGGGAATTTTTTCCCTTAATAATGAATTATAATAAACTTGTGAATTTACCAATGTATATTCCCTAGGAGTGTCAAACAATAGTTGTATATTATTCTAGTAAAAATATTATTTTGATAGTAAAAATAAAATTAATTATAATACAATATATTTAAAATGCATGAAATGAAGGCCACATTAGGAACTTAGGGAGACCCTACTATGTTTTATTCTCTCAACCAATAGAGGAACCTTAGTGTGTGTATAGACAATATTTTTGGATTTTATGTGACAAGTTATATGAGGGATCTGGTAAGGGTGGTTGGATAATGTTTAGGGGGTACTGGTCCTAGAAGGGGTTAGGTTTTTATACTTAAGTCTACCCATTTTCTTTTAAATTTATTTTTTACTTTATTAGACTAGTGGGTGACCCTTATAGTATGTATATATGTTGAGCATAGGTTTCACTACAGTTATAACATGGTGATGTTTATTAGTTATTGATGGTTATCCTTTAGTTATAGATCCTCACACTTAATCTAATATTTTTTTGATGTTTCTCCTATTGTCCTATTATTGTATGTGATGATATGGGGAGTATATCCTCCCTAATAAGTACTCTTTTCAATTATTAGTATACTTTGTCTTATAGAGAGGAATGAATAAGTTCTTAGCACTCTAATTAGGGTTCTATTTAGGGGATTTTATATATGGAATCAAAAAATGGTATGAGATTATTATTTTTGGTTGTCATTACTATTTTAGAGTTGTAGTTCGAGGTAGGTATTACTTGATCATGAGACAGACTTTATTCTTGGGTGTGGTTAACCCATGTAAATGGAAATTTTATATTATCAAGGACATGATTGTTGTTCATTTATTTTCAATTTAGGATTAAAGTGTTTATTCAAGAATTATGTTATTGGGAGATATTGTTATTTAGTTTTATTAGTCTTGGTCTAGGGTAAAAAGAGGGTGTGGGTCCATATGACAACTCTTCTCTTTATTACACATTAATTCATGATTTATTACATAAGATTACACATAATTCAACCCGTAAGATCATAGAGTCTAGTATCTTTGGTAATTAGGTACATTACATATCAATTTAAAATATGGAATACATCATCATTATTGAAAACTTCCTTAACATACTCATATTATTCCATCTTACTTAAAAATTCATGGGACAACCTAGAGATATACATAAGAAAGGGGTGAGCAATGAAGCCCAGTAAGGGAATAAACATGGAATAACATGAAGAAAGTATCACATATTAAACAATAGGAAGATAAATGAGACATAAAAGGGGTGAGAATTATAAACATGAATAATGAAGCATGATATAACATGATAACATAAAGGAAACATGGGAAATTTTGGCAATAAATTTAAACATAGAATCATAAAAATAGGTCAAGGATAACCTCCAATAAATAATGATGGAAAAATTCCCATTGATGGATTAGGTTCACTCCCTAATCCCTTGAATGATGTCTTGTGAGACTAAAACATTACCCAATGAATTGGAGTGCTATATAATTTTGGTGATACTTGTCACTTTCATTTCATTCACATGCATAAGTGTGATACATAGATCATAAAATATGGAATCATTTATCAAGAAATTTTATTACACAATCAAGGAATGTGTATAACTGCTTAAAGTTTAACACCCTTGATAGGAAATAGGTACAGGTATTCACTACACAATTGTTTGTCATGGAAAATCGTGGTGAAATTTCGGCAGCATGATGAGGGTGTATAAATGTTAATGGGAGGTATTAATGAGAGTGAAAGGGTTATATGATAATTTTGAAATAAAATGGACAATAAGGGTGATATGTAAGAACATTTACCAAAATTAATAAATGTATATTAAGAGACATAACATAAAATAGGTGCTTGATAAAAAAGAGGAGAGTGGAAGATCCCTTGTTAAATTTCAGCATAATAACAGCTTAGGTAAATGCTATAATGAAAGGGGATAAATGATCTATCATTATTAGAGAATAAATTAGATAGTATAGGTATCATTATAAAGACATTAAAACATAATCAATTGAGATTCAAAAGGCCTGTTATAAATAAGGTACTTGAATGGAAATGAGAAGAGAGAAATCCCTTACTAAATTTTGACAAGGTAGTAGGTGTACAAAGAGGTTCATGGGAGGGATTAATGATATTTAAAGGGGTATCTAATCATTTATACATAAAATATATAGTAATTTTGATATTTAAGAACATATCCCAACATGAAAAAATGTAAATTAAGTGGCATAACATAAAAGAGGTGCTTGAATAAAAAAAAGAGAGGGAGATCCCTTACCTTGAGAGCGTGATTCCAAAAGCTTGGTAGGAGATTCTTGAGACCTTGGGGGCATTGAGAGGACTATATATAGGGAATTTAATATTAAGGATGTTATCTAAGTTTTTTTATTAAAGAGAAATAGGAACTTGGGTGGTTTTATATAGGAAAATGGAGGGTAGTTCTTTATTATTTCTCAAACTTAGGTTTTGGACTCTATATAATAATATAATTAAAATCACAAGCCTTACATGTATTTTTTCCATGGTTTCTTACAAATAGGATTTATTTTAATTATTTTTTCAGTACAAGTTATGGACTTATTAAAATATTTTCTTTGGTGATGTGTAAGTGATTCATGTTCTTAAAGAAATGATTTTAAAACCTTAAAATATATAATAGTTTTTGGAGGATTCATAAATTCTTTATAAAATTAATCAATAACACTTAAAATTAATTTATTTTAAAGGGAAAAATATATTTTGTCTTGGATACCATTTATAGTATTTATTACATCATTTTTGGGTCATTATGATATCATAATACACACCGTATATTTATATTGTATTTAAATTTTACCTGAAAATTTGATTGTCTTAGAAAATTATGAAAAATTAACCGTTGGATAATTTTGACATTATGATTCCAAAAATAATATTTCTTTTATACAAATAATTTTATAAATATGTGAATTTTCACTTTTAAAATAATAATTGACATTTTTTTAGAAATGTTGGGTTTTTTTATAATAATAGTTTTCGAACCCTTATAAAAGTTACATTTAACTTCATAAAAATTATATGATCTTTAATATTTAATAAAAAATATTTAATAATAATATTTTATTAAAATAATATTTATTTCAATAATCCATTAACTCGTCAAAAGTAATGTCTTAATTGAAATTTTATGTTACATAAAAATACTATTTGTGCATTATCGTATCAAAATATAATTTTTATCAAACTAATTAATTAATAATTTATAAATAAAAACAATAAAGAATAAATATAATCATAATTGAAATTAAATTTAAATATAAATATTCATATTATTAGGGTTAATTTTTTCTAGTCTTTGTTAAATTATTTTTTACCCTTAATTAACCTATTTTCCTTTTACTGTGGTAATAAATTTTTACTAAAATTATTATTCATATTGTTCAAAAATTAAGTTGGCCATATTAACTAATATTAATTAATTTAATTATAAATATTGAATCAAATTTATCAAAATAAATTCACATAGGTAGAATAATTTAATTTAATATAACACTTGTAATCATGATGGAAAGTGATTTTTCAAAAAATACATTTTTTAAGGAAAATATGATTTTACTTTAACTCTATAACTAGTAATATTCATTATATGAATTTAAATTAATAAATATAGGTATATAATATATAAATTTCATTTATATCATTTCTAATTATGGGTTATTTTAGTTAATTATAATGGAGAAACATTATGCATTTTAAAATAATTTTCAGATAAATGCATTTTTAATCCTAAAAATAAACTTATACTAAAATCCAAAAAATGATTTAAATGTAATTAATTGAATTAAATATAAATAAATAATACCTATTTTAACTTTAAGTAAAATTAAAATAATATTTTGACTTTTATATTACTTAATTTATCAAATGTAATGACGATTTTACTTAAAAATGGTATTTTCACTATGCACTAAAAATCTACATTTTTTAAAAATACCAAAATTTCACCCTATTTTAATCTTGATATTCTGATATAAAAATGAATATTATTTTATCAAATACATTTTCTAAATGTTCTAGAAAAATAATTATATTATTTATAAAAACATTTTTGAAGAAAACATATTTTGAAGAACAAAAAGACATTACAAAAATTGATTACTTATTTACTAAGAATTTATCAATATATTTAGGACATATATATATATCATAAATTATTTAATCCTACTCATATCCATATATTTAATAGAATGGTTAAAATGTTCATATTTAAATAATCATTGTTTGTATGGGTTCGGTGTTGCATATCGTGTACTCTATCGAACATAGTTTTCTATTTTAAAAAAAATCAAGGCATTACATTCTTCCCCCCTTTAATAAATTGAATCCTAACAATTTAAACTTGAACTTGGTAAGTAATGTTTTGACACATAAAAATATCTTTATTGAAAACTCATATCGTAAAAAGGGTTAATGAAGCATCCACTTGAAAGGAGAGAAAGTGAAGTATATAGGTCATCACATAACTATATCAATTTTTACTTTTACATGAAGTGCTAATCAAGCCTCCACAGGTCCCGACCTTACCTACTTTGGCTCCATGCTGAAAAATGTCAAGGTATCAAGGGTAATTAGTGACAATCCATGAGGATAATAATCATATTGATCGATGTCGTGTAAAAGTAAAAATCGATATTCACTAGGCATCAAGTGGGTCAAGTTATTAACATTCACTAGGCATATAAAGCTAGATTACATCCACTAGGCATCAAGTAACATGCTCCCTATAAACCACTAGTAATTTAGTGTATCACATGATATCCATGAGGCATCATCATATCCCTACCTTGTGCTTATTTCCATCATCATTATCCTCAAAAGTAATTCATACTCCCCCTCTAAGGTACAATAATTTCATCATGGTTCACTTTCCTTTGGTACCAAGGACAATACAAAAAAGGCACATGTAAAAGGGTAGAACACACAGACAATCATAACATATTATCATAAGTAAAGTAACACATACAATATATGTGATCAAAAAATATTAATAAACAAGCTATGTAAGTACTAAGGGAATCAAGTATCACATAAGATTCTACTAGGATAATAAAACACCCAAAAGTGATCATAATCAGGAATGAATATCAAGTATTCCAACACAAGTGTTATATCAAGGTAGCAAGTGTAAACCAGATCCCCAAAAGGTAATGAAATTCCTACCTCAAATTTTTCAGTGCTAACATCAAGGATAACCACTATATGTGGTTTGAAATATAGAGTGGAAATATATATAACCAATAACAAATCATTGTGGGTCTTATTATCATAGTTTTTGAAATTTCAACTTTAAAGATTCATCAAGGATCCTTAGAACCAAAACCCAACTATATTATTTCAAAATAAAAAAATATATCACATGTGATAATAGTTTCTATCTCATATATAAATTATGAATTATCAAAATAAACTAACACATGTGTTAAAAATTTCATCCATAAAGAATAATAAGAAAACCATGTTCAATAATAATCTATCTTTGTAGTATAATATGCATGTGTTAATTCTTTATTTGTATTATTTTATATTCCATGACAATAATTCTTTTATCATTATTTGATAAATTCAAAGTTATTATCATTAAAGAATTATTTATTTAATTTATCCATGAGGTTTCTTTCTTTACCACATAGGAAATAAGAAGAAATTAATATATTAATTTCCTATATGGAATTATCCCTCTCAGGTGCTAAACCAAGGAAGATGAGAGAACAAGGGTTTGGTTCCACATGAAAAAACATATGAAGGGTCAGACTATATCAAGGGGACTCCTAAGATCTTGAATAAGGTAATCACTAGACTACTCGATCTCAAAAGATTAACGCCAAAAATGGCAGAGAAGGTTTGAGTATTCACTTTATGAAAACAGCCCATGTACAGAACCATAATATTAAAACCACATATTAAATATCTTCGTTTAATTTATTTTTTAATAAATTCATAATTTTTAAGTGGTTAAATTCATCAATAGATATGAGTTACGAATTTAAAAGAGTCCAAGGATTTAATTACATGATTTTTAGCATTTAAAATCATCAAAAACACATTATGAGGGTTTTTTTACGTAATAATAAGAGATAAAACTGAGAAAAACAAGGTAAAATTTTATGCTTACATATGGGGTATAAATAGTGTAAGCATAACTAGGTTTTAACCTTACACAACAGGTTAACCTTACGTGGGATTTGGAAAATCCAGGGTACCCGTATAAAACCTTAATAAAATAACTCTTACCTTAACACAATAATAAAGCTACCATTAAGAAACCAAGGATACCCTTATGTAACTACCCTTACATAGCTAGATACCCTTAAACATACCCTGGTTTACCCTTATGTGTGTAGAGAAAAACTTGGGTTACACTTATGTACACGCCACCTTACCCTTACACAAGATAGAGTTACCACTATACAGTGGTAGGTACCATTACTTAACTACCCTTACGTGTTCCACTACCCTTATCAAACTACCCTTATGTGGGTTAGTAACCTTACGCAAGTTCTGAGTTACCCTTACATAGTATCCATACATAATCCTATACCTTTATGAATTACCTAAGATACCCTTACACAGTGCATATACTCAAGGATTACCCTTACACAATATCTCTTTTACCCTTACACAACCTATGTAAAAGTTTTTTTACCCTTACTCTAGTCAGGTAAAGTTAGTTTTACCATTACACAAGGTCTTAAAACCTCATCCTAGCCTTAAGTAATACCTTAAAACCACAAAAGGGTGATTTTTATTTAATATTTATATTTTCACATAAAAAATTTTATAAATTACAAACAAAAGTGTGTTTAAGGATTATAAAAATTTATAATATTACAAAAGGGGTTTTAAAGGCCTGATTTTTTAAGAAATAATTCATAATTGTTTTTTAAATCATCTTTATTTTATAAAATTTGTCTTCTTAAAACCCTATTTGGTTTTAGAGTATAATGTTTAAATGTTTATCATGTTCAAAGTATTTCATTTTAAAGAAAAAAAATATGGGAGTTTTCAAACCTTTCAAAAATGAGGTATTTCCCCTTATTTTTAAAGTGGTTTATCTGGTGGTCTTAAGGAAAATTTCCATCTATTTAAATATCCTTAATGATATTTTTGTTACACTAGGGATAATTTTTAACCACCATCTAACTTATTTCATCAATTTTCTTATGTAATTTTGTAGAATATTTTTATGAAACTCGTCTCTTTTCCATGGGTTAGTTATGTTACATTTTAAGTATGAATATTTTCATATTATAATGGCATATATATGTATGAATGATTATTATTATGAACTTTGGGAAATAATATCACCCTAAAATTCATTGATTATGGATTTATATCTCATGATATAATTATGGGAATTGAGTATTGATGATCACTCCATTATAGGAAATAGAAAGGGTTTTCTTCTCCACTATGTTATTGGGAATCATATAGGTATTTCTGCCCCACTAAGTTTATGGGAATAAAGTATTGATTCCTACTCCACTATGTTTAGGGGAATTAGTTAGTGATTTATTCTATACTGTTTTAATGGTAATAAGGTATAGATGCCTACTCCGCTATGTTTATGGGAATTAGGAAATGATGTCTGCTCCCTATGTGTATGGGAATCAGGAAGTTATGATTTATCCACTATGTTTATTGGAATTAGGTAGTGATTATTACTCCACTTTGGGAGTGAGTTAGTAATGACTACTCCACATTTTTATCTAAAATGTATAGTGATTCTCACATCACTATTTTATAAATTCTAAACCTATGTTAGTTTCATAGTTTTTTGTTTTTCTTTACTTCCATGAAATTACATATCTTTATGCCTATAATTATTGTTGATCCCAAGTGTTTCATTTGGTGTAAATGAGTCAATATATGAAATTATGATTCTTGTAAAATTATTATGGATTCATTTTAAGTCATTGAATATCATACTTGTGCAATTCTATATAAATATTTGATGATTGTTGTAATGATCTTTAAATGAATACATAAAAAGTCTTGTTGGGTGTAGAAAAACTATCTATGACATTTTATAGAAGATATAAGGCCTTGGAATTGATAATGAGGTGTTTGAGAAGTCCCAAGTTGAGTTTGATTTTATTTGGCTAACTATGTAATAGTAAAATAGGAATTACATTGTATATGTAATGGTAAATTCAACATTTTATAGGTTTCGTAAAGTTATGATCTACTTTCTGTAGGCTTTGTAATGGTAGGATGACCCATGCATAAAGGTAACCGAAGCTGTGTAAGGGTACATCATTACTTATATAAGGGTAATCCTGGAAGCATAAGGTTAAAAACCATCCTATGTAAAGGTAAATAAGTCAGTGGAAACTCACATAAGGTTATGTATGTAAGGGTGCATTGATAATTGCGTAAAGGTACTCAAGGTATATTTATAACCTCATAAAGGTAATCTGAGATGTTGTGTAAAGGTACTCAAGGCTCCATGCGGGTATCTAGAAACCTTTTTTAGGGTAAGAAATGATTTCAAATTCCTATATAATGGTAATTTTTTTTGTTGTGTAATAGTATCCAACGACCTACATAAGAGTAATTGAGGCTGCATAATGGTAATTTGATGATTGTGTAAGGGTTTTTGTGAGTTTCCTCAACTTGTGTAAGGGTAGTCACGAGCTTCCTCTGCTCATGTAAGGGTAAGTCGCTTAAGTGTATAAAACTGGATCATAATCACCACAAAATATATTTAATCTATCACATAATCTTGAGATGATGCTACTATACATTTCTTAAGCTTATTTTTGAATGATTAATCAAAAGATATACTTCTAGGAGTAATTTCTCTGTGATCTTCCTCTAGTTCTACCGCTAGTGTTATCATTGTGTGTTACCACCAATGCTATCACTAGTTATACCACCATGTGCTACCATCATAAACCACCATGAGTTTATCTTGACTAACTTCATGAATGATAATGATTATATATTCAAAATATGCTTCCACACCATGAATCGATGGTACACAGTAATGAAGTTGTGTGTAGTGAAATACAGAGTAGTCATTTATCCATAAAGGATGAGTGAGTTTGGATTATAAAGGCATGCATGCAAATGCCCTTGAATGCATGAGAATCAAGCTATGATGAGAAAATATTATTATTAGAAGATGATTTCACTGATATGAGTTGGTTTCTTATTGAATAATGGGAGATAAATGCTTATATGAATTATTAGTCACAGGTTTCCATACCATGTGAAGAAGAAATTCTAAATCATTTGTGTATTTAAGAGTCAATGCAAAAGATACAAAAAAATGAATGCATAGTATAGGTTTAATGCATAAATTTGATGAATGATTTAGTATATAAATAAATAAATATAACATGGTTATTAATTAACCGTGTAAAGAATAAATTATAATTCCTAAATTCCTTATGCTCCCTATGCTCGGCTGGGGTGGTATGGGTGAGGAGGGGATTGGGGTATGGTCATGGGGTCAAGTTCCCAGTCCAGCGATTTACATGTATTTTATTCCTTGTGTGTGTTCCACTTTCTTGGTTGTTCCCAATTTTTAGAATACCTAAATTCCTTGTATATTTCATGAGTAATTAATATGGGTTTTCAATCATGAAACAATTTCTATGATAATGACTAGTTAATGAGATATTTGTGATGATGTAATTATGCCATGATTTCAAAGAAGAATATCACAATACAATATTTTGTTTATACATAGATCACTGATTTTTAAATATCGTCTAAAAGTTTAAATAAATCCTAAGTCTTTAGAAGATTCAAATTAAGATTTGAATAGTAAATAACAGGTACCTAAGTATTTAATGAAGATAATTAAAATCATTCAAGATCTGAAAAGATTTTTGTGGCTGACAATATTATTCCAAAAAACTATTGAATACCTTGAATAATTGTACATAATTAAATGGAATTTGACATTCATGTGGAGGAATAATATCTAAAGAATAATATCTTTCTATCATTGGATGATTATTTAAGGAGAAAGAGTTTTTTATTGGGGGGTATAACTAGTTTCTAAAGTGGATTGAGGTTGGAGGGTAAAACCAGTCAAGAAGAAAAGAAGATGGTCAGGGGGTCTAACCAATAGAGGAAGAAGAGTTGGATTGTTGGGGGTGTAACTTGGATCAATTGGATGATAAAAAACTAGGATGTATAACCAATTTCCGCCTAAACCATTTTAATTTATATTAATATTATATTGGAGAATCTATGTTGGGGGGTCTAACCAATATGGAACGGAGTAGGTATATGTACCAAACATTGTAAATATCATGTGTTGTTATCTCTCTTAAAATTTTTACATATGATGTTGGACTATGAGATATCATTGAGTGGATAAATAACTTTAATAATTCAAAGAGGTTTAATTCAAAAGTAATGAATTTGTGAAAGTAAACCACTGATTAACCCCCCCCCCCCAGTTGTTGATTCCACCAAGGGATCTAAAATTATCCTCCATGAATAATGTTTAATGTACCATGTTTATTAACTCTTTTTCCATGGTATATGATTAATCTTTTAAGATTATATATATTTATATCATGGCTTATGGAAAACCGTTATTGTTTTAGGTTATTTTAATAAGATATTTCTTCCCTACTCGTGTTTTCAATCATGATTATGATCTAACCCTTGATGAAAAGTTGGTAAGTTTTACCGTACCAAGTATTTGATCTCTCCCATTTATTTTGTTTCCATTCACCAGGTTATGAAGACTATTATAGCTTATGAGAAT
This sequence comes from Viscum album, assembly GCA_963277665.1. NCBI lineage: Eukaryota > Viridiplantae > Streptophyta > Magnoliopsida > Santalales > Viscaceae > Viscum > Viscum album. Next base: position 918,721,935 of record OY728123.1, on the reverse strand, counting down.
TCTAGAATGGGGTGTAGTGTGACTTGATTATGGAGAAATGTTCGAAAGTTTTGTAAAATATGTTATCTATGTAACTACTTATCAAAGACACTAAAACATTCATTATTGTGATTGTGATATTATTGTGAGGTGTAATGTTTATCATATATAAATGATTTAAAAAATATATACATTCATATCATAGTGTATCAAATATAGGGTTTAATAAAAAAAATTAGAACCAAATCCAAGAGTACGGGTCACAGATGATTTAGTTAATATCAATGTAGGGTTTAGTTATTTTTCAAGACTATTTTCTTATTTTTGGGATTAGGATGAGAGGAATCTAGTGAAAACCTTAAATATAAGTTTAAGGGGTGAGTATAAGTATAAGTTAACATCCTGGAATTTTGAAAAGGTTTTCAAATCAAATCACATCCCTCTTTGGATACTGGAAAGTGGACGTAACGATGGTATAGATGAACCTATGAGTAATAACCAGAAAAAAAGGATTGTATATTACTAACTCAGTATTAACTCTAGTGCATAATGAGTTGTCCTAATACTACACATTGATATATACACTTATGGGGGATATTATTTGGTTAATCACTTTATCTTTATAATAAATTATGAAGGATTTATTTTTTTATGGAAATAAGTTAAGGATAGAATGTAATATAAAGAAAAAAGATTAAAATAAGAGTGGTTTAGGTTGAACTGAAATCTGACGTGATGGTTTCAAAGAGTAATACATTTCAAGGTTTTTTTGTGAGATTAATTATGATAATTCCCTTATTATGTTAATATTCATCACTCATTATTAACCCATTAGGTTTTAGTAATGGATGAATCATGAATGAAATGTGATAATAGAGGTTTCCATGGACAATGAAGAGAAAATCCCAATGATAAACCTAATAGGATAAGAACTAGAGAAAGAGATCTAGTGGTTATTATTAACCACTTGAACTTAGCTGAGTTTTCAAACACTATAAATAAGATAAATATGACACTTCATAAAAGATCAAGTGGTGATGACCATAGGGGAAAGAAGATTCAATATTATATATATGAATTATGTGATAAGAATACTCCTAGAAATGTATTAAAGTAACAAGAATATGTTTTGTACATAGAAAATAAAGGTATGGGGAAATAAGTTTCCAAGGAAAAATAAATAGTTTAGCTAACATGTTGTAGGTAAATAAAGTTCATCATAAAGTAACACTAATTATTCTATGGTATAAATGTGGGGAGATTATACATTATATAAATAAATGCCATAACCCAAGGGATAATAAGGATAATAATAATGAGAAACCTCCAGAAGAAGGAAGAGATTATATAATGACTATCATGGTAGTGGATAGTGATAATTAAGTTTCACTTATCCTCAAATACAAAATTATGGATGTCTTATTCAATTTTAATTCTATCCACTCTAGTATATCTAGGAAAGTTTCTAAGAGAATCAAGTCACCACCCTAATGATTTGAAATTAGATTATCAGAGAAAAATTATTTTTATATTTTATCCCTAGTTAATTTTCATGGGAGAATTCCTTATGAAAATATTATTATCCATCTTTTAGATGAATTTAATATGATTTTTGAAATGTATTAGTTCTCTCTACATCAAGGAAAAATTATTTAGAATAAAAAAATAAAATTTATTATCAACCTATGATATTATATTAGTGTAAGGATGATTATAAAAACCCTTTATAAGAAACTTATATGTTATGGGAATTGATACTGAATAATAATATACTCTTGGCTCAAATGTTTGGAGAAAAGATCAATTATATAGATATTCCCATTCTGAGGAAAAAAATATGTTTCCTAATTATATAAGTTGATATCTCTCTAGATATTGTATATTGACTCATGCCTACATTTTAGATACCCCTATATATTTTCATTAGCATATGATAATAAAAATTACATGGGTTAAATTTATTAAATGGGGGGAGAATTTAAGACCACATGATTTTGGAATATATTTTTATCTAAATTAATATTATGTATAATAGCTTGCTTCACACAAAAAATTGAAATAAAATGATCCATGACACATTATATAAATATTATTAAGAAAATTTAATAATAATAAAAACTATTGTAAATGAAAATATTTTAATTAATTAGAAATACATACAAAATAGGATTAAGAGCACTTAATGTTTTAAATGGGAATTTTTTAATAGAAGTAGTTTTTCTTTATATATTGTATTTTCATTTAAATGCTAAATTTATAAATTTTATAATTTTAATATTTTTCAATTTTTAATTCTTTATATCAAAATTTTCCTAAGATTAATTATTGATATTTTTCTAAAATAATTTATTTTTAGGTGAATAGTGAAAACATACTGATTTTTCTAATATCATCCCTTTTATGACATTGTCATAATACAGTAATGAAATAAAATTATTAGAAGAATTTTTATATAAAAATATATATTTATAAAGTAAAATAATCATTTAATAATACTATGTTTAATTTTTAAAAACCATGTTTAATGTTTTGGAAACTTAAGTGATATTTTACTCGAAAAAAATTATTTACTTATATTAAAAAAAATCATCACATTATAAGTTAAATATAAAAAAATGGATTTCATATTTTAGATTAAAATTTTCATATTATTTAATAAGTTCAACATCATTTTATAAATAAAATTATGACTACTAAGATTAATGTTGATGACCATGATAATGGTAAAAGGGTTATCTTTAAATAATTATTTAATTAATGTTGTATAATTTTAGTATAATATATTAAATTGATATATTTTATATAATGAATCTAATATTATTTTTACACATATATAAAAATATATTATCATTCATTTAATTGGTAATTAATGTTATACAAGATTAAGACCACTTAATAGTGAAAATAATATTTTTATACAAAACTGATTTTATATATATGAATGTTTTAAATTAAAATTTAATTTTCAATTATTTATAAATTAAATTATATTATATTAATGTTAAATATAGGTTCATAATACCCAAATTGGGTAAGATAGGTTATCTTATGATTTTAGTATATCATAAATTACTTCGTTAAAAACTAGTTACCATAGTAAAAATCAAAATCATAAAGTATAAAAATCTAAAGATAAATGATTCAAAGCATGTTTAAAACATGTGTTAAGATTCATGTTATATGATTTTTAAACCTTATCTCAATGAAAATTTTATAATTTTCTACTTTTGGATCAAATGACCCTTGAATAGTGTCATGCCATTATTTAAATATAATGGGTACTTCCAAAGCTTCCCTTCTCATTACTTATGATAGGGGATCAATTTCTTAATTTTCCACTTATAAAATCAATATTTTATTTCAATTTAATTCCTTTTTTAATTTCCTATGTTCCATTACTTGATTGAAGATTATTCACCTAGATTCTAAATACATTGATTGATTGTGAATTTTTTTGTCTAAACCAGATATCTTTTCCTATATGGTGTAAATATCATATGATTAAACAACTTTATTATGTGGTATTTACCTTAAATTATGCTTTAAGAGATTGGATACCCATTTATATTCACTTGTTTTATCATGTTATGTTTATTGATGAAATTAATAATGATTTCTTGTGGAAATCATTTAATAATAATATAAAACACATTTTATTTTCATGGGTTTTTTATGATATGTTGATTAAAATAATGTACTGCACATATGTATGATTTTCATTATATGGTGAGTGTGATAGAAAATTTATATCTCTCCAATGTATTGGATAATGTTTCTATATCATGAGATATCATGGTGCATGGGTAGTGAGTCTAGTCAACTCTAGTGGATAGGAAGTTAGGCTAGCCAACTATGTTATGTTAATGAGGTAGGAAGACTTGAATTATGCTTATAATTTTATGTTTATATTGTCACCACATTAGTAGGATATAATACTCTTATATTATGATAAATTTTTAATCATGTACATATGATACCATCTCTTTATTCCAAGATTACATGATTATGATCATCCTTATTATGATATCATGTTGTGCTTTATGTCTCTCATGTTATGATTTATTCTTATGTTTACCTTTACCGATCCTTTGAGCTCACCCCTTCTTATGTTTCCTTTTCCCAAGGTTATAAAATAAATTTTTAATTATTATAATCCTAGAATATTATCTTTTGTGGAGAATTTATTTTCAATTTTGAAGGCTTATTATGAATTTATTAGCTCCTTATATAGTGGGAGAAAAAGTGTCCATTTTATGAGAATACTTGAGATTTTTTTTAGTTAATGATTTTTTATAATTTTCTAAAACTCTAAAATAAATGGTACTTGGATTGAAAATTCAATAAAGATATTTTAATCATATATTTTTATCAAAGGAAGTGTGGTATGTTATGTATTTTTGACACTAGATCTAGGAGACAGGGTTTGGGGGTGTTATAGTTGGTATCAGAGCCATGTTTAGATAACTTTATAGGTTAAGATGTTATTGGTTGCGGATGATTTAATATTTCAAATTAAATCAAGGGATGATGGTTTAAGGATGATCTTCATTTCATAAATATATATAAACAACTAGGTTTATATAATTGAATATTTTATGTTGTTTGTGGATTATGATAATAGATAATTAGTGGAAACACAAGGTATAAGTATATGTATAGAATAACCTTCTAGTTTTCCTAGAAATTAAATCCATGTTTAGATACTGGTAAGTGTATGAGGTTTTGGAATATATTCATCTTGGGGTAACACCCCTGAAAGGAGTTGGTCAAATATATCTCGGTCATCATTCTGGTTTATAGTGAATGGGCCCTAATTGAGCACCTAGGAAAACACTACTAGGGATATGCTTGGGTTAATTCATATTTTCTTTAAAAAACCATTGTGAAATATTTGAATATATTCTTTTATGGAAGTAAATTAGATTAGATAACCTAATAGTAAACTACTATGAATAATCTATATTGAAGAAAAATACTCAAAAGTTGGTGTATGCACATCATTAATGAATTATTTATTCAAATCTCATTGTTTTCCCATTATAAATTTACTAATTTAAGTACTCTCATTAATAAAATTTTATTTAATGTAATTTCAAGATTAATAAGGAGTCGATTTAATAATGGATTCCATGGAAAATGTAGTGATTATTCAGACCTAAAATCTATTAGAAAAGAATTGGGATTAGGAATCCTATTATTATTCCAAATCAACTATCAAGAAATATTATTAACAATATGAATAATTTAAAAGTACAAAACACACCAAAGAAAAGAATGTTGAAGTATCATGAAAGATCAAGTGACAAAGATGATGAAGGGAAAAAATCAATTTTCTTTATGTCAAAAATTTGGGAACAAACACATTGTGTAATGTCTCAAAGGCACTATAAAATGTTTTATATGTGTAAAAGGAGGACATAATGCATCTAGATGCTAAAGTAAATTAAATCATTCTATTAACTTGATAGTGGATAGAATGATTTAATTTACTTTAGCATCTAGATGCATTATGTACATTCAAATGTTTATAAAAAATACATAAATCACTAAGGGGGTCATCAGGAGGAGGTGGAGGGAACTCCAAATCTAAACCATGAGTCACACGTCACATGTACTCCATTGTTTGCTTGTGTTGTTGCGTCTGTCATTATCGCATCTCCTGCTGCTAATACTCTTAACGGAGCTCCTCCTACTCCCTACGCATGGTATCTATAAGGTCACCATAATCTCGCAACTACTTCTGATATTGTGTAACATATGATGATGACTCTTGTCACACCCGAACTTCGCTTTTCGGTATGTTTTTAATTTTAATTTTTATCTCATAATTTTATCTTCCTTTATAATAATTGTTTGGTTGAAATGCAGGTTGAGCCCGATATGAGTTTTGCACTTTTACGCTGATAAATGAGTGTTGGCTTGGTAATGCCCGATGCGCGGACAAGGCACGGGCGAAGCCATGTGGCTTCACCAGTTTAATGTGCGGCATGCCCGATGCGTAGGTGGTTAACTAACCTAATGAAAGCAAAATTATAATTATTATAATTATTATTGTTGTTGTTGTTATTATTTTTTATTATTATTATTAACATTATTATAATTAATATTTTAATTTAGTTGTTAACATTTAAAATTTTAACATTTGTGACTTTTATTATTAATATTACAATTATATTTTTATTATTATTTTAGATTAGTTTAAATGTTTTTTTGGTTAGTCTAATTATTTTTCTTTTAGTTTTTCTTCCATTTTATTTTTTTCCACTTTTTTATCTTTTCTTCTCTTATCTTTTTACTTTTCTTTTCTTTTATTTTTTTTCTCTCCCTCACTTTCTCTCTATCCTTGTCGCACACAGAACCCCTCCCCAACCCCTACCTACGCTGCTTCCTTTTCTCCTCCCTCTCACCAGACCGGCTCCCGCACTCCTCCTTGGCCAAATCTCACACCAGCGGTCCACCCCCGCTCTTGTCCAGTTGACTGCACATGCGCCTCCCCCGGGTTCGGTCGAAGCTCTGACAACCCCTCCCTTGGCCACACCTCTTTCTAGAGACTCCCCCTTTTTACAGCACCACACACCTCTGGTAGCCTTCTTCGAGCTCCGACCAGCCTCTCGGACCCCTCGTCATAGGTGCAGAGTTTCTAAATTGTTCATTATTTCATTTTGGTGGTGTTGTAGTTAGGGTTTAGATTACAATTGGTTCAATTTTGATGCAATTGTGTGGTGATTTGTTTTAGGGTTTCTTTTTTGTCTACCTGCAGTGCGTGTGGCATGCGGTGGAAGTTTGCGAATTGTTTCGCGAAGTTGTTACACACTAGTAGGTGGTTCTATGCTTAATTATTACCTGATGAATTGCTTTGCAAGTTTAATTTATTTCAAAAGCTTTTTATTTAATTTATTTGGTGCAGAATTAGTTTTGAGAATAATTTAGTCAACGTTTGTTTAGTTTAGTATTTTATTATTACGTTATTAGTGAATTTTTTGGAAACAGATTTTTGGTCAATTAGTAGTGTTGAACTAATTTGTCCAGTTAGTTTATTAATTTGTGTAAGTGGTGCAGATGGTGTTTTTGATGCGGCAGTGTGTACGCTTAGACATGAAAGGAGGTTTAGGGTTGGTTTTGTGGTTAAATCCGGTTGGATATTTTAAAAAAAATGTTTTATGAAATTTTTTATGATTCATTAAATAATAATAATGATACAAAAAATTTATTTTAGTAATTGTGTAAATGTTTGATAAGTCTGTTTAAGCAATACAGATCATGTTTTAGTGATGTTTTTGAGTGTGTATGATTTTTTATTGTGTTTTGGGTGTGTAAATAGTGACCTCAGTATAGGTGTGTGTGTGTGTGTGTGTGTGTGTTTCTTTTTCTTGCGTAGATATGGCATGTTGTGAACCTGAAACCTGTTTGAGCACAAAATGGGAAGCCTGGGTACTAGGTAGGTAGACTAGGTATAGTGCGCTAGTGACACGGGAGTGGCCTCGGCCTGGTTTCACTCAGTTGGATTGACAAATACAGCTCTAAATTAACTTTTGGATGTTGATAGGAGACCACTAGGTTATGGGCATGTTCCCTACTAGTGGCTCGTGAACGAGAACACTTGTTGTTGTGTTTTTTGTACCACTTTTCACTGAGACACGATGTCCTAGGGCCCCACTTCTTTCTAGTATCTTTTGGGCCTCTTCCATGTAGTGTGATCCCTCTTCACTTTTTTCTCATCGTCGGCACACGGTGTGACTTTGGGGTTACTACAAATGTGTGTGTGTGTATGTTTTTAATTTAAGTTGTTTACTTTAAAGTCTTTAGCCTTAGAAATTTTTCATTAAAATTGTTTAAATATATATTTATTTTTATCTGTTAAACTTGCAACTGTTTTTGTCATTTAATTTTTAACCATGGAATATTTTCTTGGTGGTATCCTATTGGGTGTTCGCTCACACCCTACTTAAACCCTTAGGTGTAAGTAGATTTTTTTATGTCTGATACAGGTAAGGGTCCGACTTTTGGGAGTGGTGGTTCAGGTTGTTAGAAAACTTCTTGGTGTGGCGTTATGGAGATGGCTTGAGGGTGGTGTCCTCTCACCAGGTGGTGGTTTTTATATTGGTTTTTGGTCACCCTACTAAGTGGTAGTTCTTTTTTTGTTTTCATTTTAAATATGAAACTCAAATTCTAGTTTTTGGTTAAATGCTCGTTTGGTTGTGACCTTCGGCTTTGGTCTATTTTATATTGTTGGTTGTTTTATTTATATTTTTTTATTCGGGAAAATCGTTCTCATGCTTTATTTTGATACTCAAGCACTTGTGCTAGCCTGTGGGGATCGGGAACCCCCTTTGGGACTTGTTGCGGACCGGGTCAGGCGTCAATTGGATGGCGACCCGATTTGGTTCATAACAAAATGGTATTAGAGGTAGGTTTTTCTCTTTGGGTTATTTTATTTGGGTCAAGTCTAGTTATACATGATCTAGCACTATCAGGGCTCAGAGTTCTAGTTGCGAGTATGGTGCCTAGTCAGCACACCTCGTGACAGACCCTAAGTCACCATGGGGTGTCGGGATTCTTGTTTGACTTCTCTTACAGGTGTGACGTGCAGGCTGTAAACTATGCGTGGGCATCAGGTTGGGGAGAAGTGGTTTGGACACGATGTTGCTTTTTCATGTTTGGTTTACTGGTGATTATTTTCCTTACTGAAATTTTATTTTTCTTTAGACATGATGTATTAATGATGTTATTTTTGTGATTGTTTCTCCTTGCAGTAGGATGCCTCCCCAGAGAGCTTACACACATCCATGGGAGGAAGTCGGAGAGAGTTATCCCCCACCACTTGATCAGAGGTTGGTGGAAGCTGTATTCTGGGCTGTTCAGGCTCCAGGGAAAGGAGTGACTCCTGCACCTACCCCTGCTTCAGTTAGGTAGGAGGAATCTGGTCCAAAAAGGAAAAAATCCTAGGAATTTCTTAGGAACAAACCCCCTTCATTCTGAGGCAGCATAGAGCCTCGGGAAGCAGAATAATGGCTTGAGAAGATTGAGCGCATGTTTGAATTCCTAGACACTCTTGAAGAGGTCAGAGTGAAGTGTGCTTCATTCCTGCTAAAAGGTCTCAGTCAAAGGTGGTGGGACTCAGTGGTCCAAGCTGGGAAACATGAGAAGATGATCTGGAAGGACTTCAAGGTGGTCTTCAATGACCAATACTTCCCTAAAGTCTTGGTGTATTCTAGATCTTGGGAGTTCATGGATCTTTTTTGGGGGGACTAGTCAGTGATGGAGTATGTCAACCACTTCATCGAGCTAGTCTGGTATGCACCTAAAATAGTCTCTAATGAATAGATGAAGGCTTAGAGGTTTGAAAATGGTTTGCGACCAGAGATTTAATCTCAGGTATTTCTATTCAAGATGAAAACTTATGCTGAGGTGGTTGACCGAGCTTGTATTATGGAGATTGACTGCAAGGGAAGGTCTAGTTCCTTTGGGACTATGTTAGGGTTTGGAAGTGGTAGTTCATATGAGAAGAAGAGGAAGTGTGATGAGAAAGGGAAGAAGAGTGGTGGTATCTCATGCCATCCTCCCAGGCAGACTTCATCTGGGGCTTCTGGTGCAGGGTCCGTGGTGTGCCATCAGTGCGGGAAGGCAGGATACATCTGGCCTGCATGTCTCTCCCCTCTCAAGCCTTGTTATCTATGTGGAGTTATGGGACACATGCAGTTCTTTTGCAGGGTGACCCGCCCTTACCAAAGTGGGACTGGATCTGTGGCTTTCAAAGGAGTATCAGTTCAGTCGGATCTGACCAGGACAAAGGGATCTTAGTTTGGTGGTCATGGTGGTAGGACTAGATCGTCTTCTGGGCAGAGCCAGATCAGGACAGAGCCATAGGCGAGCAGTCATTCTCAGGCAGGGACTAAGAATCTGCATGTTTTAGGCATCAACGAGGTCTAATGCGGGACCATCGACTATTCAAGGTACCATTATGATTAAATCTTCTATAGATTCAGTTTTATTTTATATTGGTGCTTTAGTTTCCATTATATCTTCCTGTCTTGTGAACCTGCTGAACCTACCAACTGAATTGTTATCTCTTTCCATGGAGTTGGTAACATCATTGGAGAAAAAGAGGGAGCAAGGCCTTAGGTGTCTGTCATGCGTTCTCTCCGTGTTTGGAGTCGATATTGTCACATAAATAACTTATTTTAAAGGTAAATTTCATTTAATTTTCATTAATTCTTTATTTTAGGGGTTTCCCATTCATTTCTGGAGGAAAGGGTGAGTTTTTATGATTTGGTCCAAATCGAGATCCCATTTCCAGATTTAAAAACCGATTTTTATTATTTTATAACTATTTCATTTTTAAATATTTTTCACCCATTCCACTTTAAAAATATCCTATACTGAACTTTTAACACCAAAAATGCAATTTGTACCCCTTAGGAATCCATAACAATGGGGTATTTGGGTTTTTATTTAAGAATTGGGCCAACCTGAAAGCTCATTTTCCAGTTTTAAATTGTTTCTTTAATTTTTTAATATCTTATTAATTATAATGTATTTTTTGGTGATTCCACATCCCTCTAGACCCTAAGAAGCCCAGGCGCACTCCCATTTCCTTTCCCCCCCTCCTTGGAGCTCTTTGAAATCGAGAATCAGGGCATAACTTCATAGGGTGTCTCAAATCGTCCAGAATTGAATAGGTAAATTCATCCCTTCTTAACTCTCTCAATTCTTACTATTTTCCCTCCATTACAATTCCTAAATGACCTCCTAAATCTTTTTCAAACAACACCTGAATTTTGGTTGTTTTCAATTTCATAAATTGTTGTTTTGGAGTGATTACTTCAGGATACTTCAAGTAAGTGAGTCCATTTCTTTCCTCTTTCAAATTGCTTAGGGTTTCATTTGTTTTTATTAGGGTTTATTACCTCTTCCTTGAAGTCCCAAATGACCAGGGGGTAGGGTTTCTAACCTAAGGTTTAACATTGGGTTTTATTTTCCAATTATTGTGGTTTTAGGTTTGATCTAGGTCCCTCTTGGTGCGGCGGTGGTACGATTTGATTTTCGCACAAAGGATTCAAGGTTTTAACTAATTTGGTAGGTGATTCCATATGTATTAAATCTATATGAATTTAATTTCTGTTTTTATGAAATTTTCATGTTCATTTAATTTTATGGTTTCTTCAAAAAATAGTTTTAGTGGTTTTTGTAATGCAAATGAATTTTTAATGCCAATTTTAGGTGAAATCGGGGGGTTTTCAGGGAAGTCTCTTGTTGGTTCTTTTGTGGCTGCCCTATCACTACTTATTTTATTTTATTGGTATGTAATAGGGCTTAAAATAATGTTTTTAATGTTTATACCTTTTTTTGTTTGCTGCAAAATTTGGTTTTAATGGTGTTGTGGAACTTGTGAACTTTAAGTGTCATGTTTGTTTAAAAATGGAAGTTTTACAAAGATTACATTTCATGATTCACATGGGGCTGCCCTAAAATTGATTTTTTGGTTTAATTGAAATTTATAAGGCTTCCTTTTCTATTTTGGTAACTTATAGGTGTGCATATAGTGTGAAAAGTGGGGTTTTCAAGGAGTGTTGGGTGCAAAACAATGCGGGTTTTTGAGAAATTGTTTTATGGAAAATCAAAGTGTTTTGTTGTGTGTTTTAAATGGTATAAAGTGTGTATAGCTGATGTATTTTCTTTAAGTGACCAGTATTGGTGTTTTAATATGAAAATTTATGCATGTGTCATGCTGAATTTGTTTGAGCACAATGGGGGAAGCCCGGGTACCTAGGTGGGGCGGATGTGTACTAATACGGCTAGTGGACCGGATAGGTTTTGTCCCTGTTTCACCTAGAATTTGGATAACTACAACTCTAAATAAACTATGTGGATGATGATTGGGTACCAATAGGTTATTTTTATGTTCCCTACTAGTGTCCCGTGCACGAGAAAGGATTTTACTATGGTTACTTTACACCGAGGTATGAGGTACATGGGGCCCGAGACTATGTAGTGCCTAGGGGTGTTCCCGATTTTGTTGCTCATTGTGTTTGTGATATTTTCAATTGTATTTGGGTTTTTTTGGAATTAATTTACATTACCTAATATTTCTATTTAAATTTTTGAACATTCTAAAAATTTTAGCCTGAAAATTGTTTTAAATTGAAAGTTGCATTTCTTGGATTTTATCAGTGTCTTTCTTTGCGTACTAAAACTGCTTGCTTTTTCACATTGTATTACATCCTATTTGGAATCATTTGGTGGTATCCTATTGGTCTTAGGATAACACCCTACTTACACCCCTTGGGTGTAAGTAGACTTGGTTATGTTTGACTTGGGTAAAGGAAAGGCCAAGGGTGATGGTGGTTCAGGGTGTTAGTCCCCATCGTTGGGGCGGAGTTGTGGAGACGGCTTGCAGGTGATGACCCCCTTGTCATGTGGAGTACTTGGGGATGTATTTTTGTTTTCATTATTTGTATTTGGACCACTTTTAGTGTCTTTAAAAAAATGTATTTAGATCTAGTTTCGTTAAGAATTGTATAGCATGAAAATTTCAGATTCTTATTATTGATTGTTTTTTTATGTTTTATGCTTTCATACTCGGGTAAATCGTTCCCAAACCAGATTTTTATTGATACATGGGCACTTGTTCCAGACTGTGGGGATAGGGAACGCCCTTCAGGCCTTGGCACGGGCCGGGTTTGGTGTTGGTAATAGTGGCGACCAGATCCGGTTCGTGACAAAATGGTATCAGAGGAGGTTAGAGTTTTTGGGTTATATTGCTATTTTGGGATGAGTCGGGATAGAAAGGAGATAGGATTGTCGGGGATCGGGGTTTTTTTTGTGAGTAGGGTTTCTGGCATGCATCTCTCATGGTAGACCTTGAGTCACCAGGGGATGTTGGAATTTACGGATTGACTTCACTTCCAGGTGAGACGTGTGGGCTGCAGACCACATGTGGACATCATGCGGATGTGGAGTAGTTGTTTCTTTTATTACTAAAATATGTTTAGTTTATTTATATTTGATGTATTTGATTACAATTTTAAGAATTGTGGTATTGACTATTTTTTTGTGACTGTTTCATTTTTTAGCAACATGCCTCCCCGAAAAGCTCCCATGCGCCCACAGGAGGAAGCTGGAGAGAGTTCTCCCACACTGATTGATCACAGGCTCATGGAGGTTGTGGTTTGGGCTATCCAAGCTTTGGGATAGGTACCAGCTCCTGCTCCTATTCCTGGTAGAATAGAAGATACAGGTCCTAGAAAAGATAAATCTCAGGAGTTTCTGAAAAGCAAGCCTCCGACTTTCTGAGGCAGCTCAGAACCCCAGGATGTAGAGGAATGGATCGAGAAGATTGAGCGTATGTTTGAGTTCCTGGAAACACCCGAGGAGCTCAGGGTGAAGTGTGCCTCCTTTCTATTAGAGGGTCCCAGCCGTAAGTGGTGGGAGTTAGTGCTTTAGACTGGGAAGAATGAGCAGATGCGCTGGGGAGATTTCAAGGTTGTCTTCAATGAATAGTACTGCCCTGAGGTGTTGGCTTATGATAGGTCTAGAGAGTTCATGGACCTTGTTCAGGGGAATCTATCTGTGATGGGGTATGCCAACCATTTCACTGATTTGGCTCGGTATTCTCCATAAATAGTCTCCAATGAGCAGGCGAAGGCCCAGAGGTTTGAGAAAGGCTTGCGACCAGAGATATACTCCCAGGTGTTCTTATTTAAGCTGAGGACATATGCTGAGGTCGTTGATCGGGCGTGCATGGTGGAGATTGATAGGAAAGGTAGGGCTGGTTTCTCTGGTTTAGTATTAGTAGTGGGCAGTGGCAGCTCCTCAGAGAAGAAAAGGAAGCAGGAGGATCATGTGAAGAAAGGAGGGGGCAGTTCAGGCCACTCTTCCAGGTAGTTTTCTTCTGCAGCTTCTAATGTGAGATCGGTCATGTTCCACCAATGTGGGAAGCCCGGGAATATCCGACCAGCATTTCCACTTCCTATGAAGCCTTTTTACCAGTGTGGAGGTATGGGGAATTTGTAGCGCTTCTGCGGTGTGTCATGTCTACTCCCAAGTGGGGCAGGGTCAGTGGCTTCAAGAGGAGTGTCAGCACAGTCCGAGCCGTCGAGGACTGGGGGATCTCGATTTAGTGGTCATGGTGGTAGGGCTGAATCATCTTCTAGGAAGATCCAGTTTAGGGCACAGCCACAAACTAGTGGTCATCCTTAGACAGATACTGGACATCTCCATGCAGTGGATCAGGCACCATCAGGATCAGAGGCAGGACCGTTGACAGTTCGAGGTACCGTTCTGATCGCATATTCTATAGCCACTAATCTTTTTGATACTAGCACCTATGTTTCATTTATTTCTACCCATTTTGTGGGCATTCTGAATTTTCCAACTGAGTTGATGTCTTTCGCGATGGATTTGGTGACACCGTTGGGAAAGAAGAAGGAGCAGGGCCTCAGGTGCCCCTCGTGTGTGCTTTCCGTGTTAGGGGTTGAGATGGAGTGGGACCTCTTAGTTCTAGATATGGAACTGTTTGACATAATACTTGGCATGGATTGTCTAGTACACTTCTAGGCACACATCGATTTCTACAGACGGCGTGTGAGTTTCATGGCACCTGATGGGAGTCGTCAGGTTTTTCGTGGAGAATGGGATCCTCGATCAGGTCGCGCAGGGCCTCCACTCCCAGAGGTGGGAAGTTTTATCTTCCAGTTATCTTTGATCATGATAGAGGATGGTCTTTCCCCTGAAGGTTCACTACCTCATGTAGTGAATGAGTTTTCGGAGGTATTCTCGGATGATTTTTCAGGTTTTCCCCCAGAGCGGGATGTGGAGTTTTCGATTGATCTGGTGCCGGGAACACAGCCGATATCTCTTCCCTCTTATCGCATGTCCCCCACCGAGCTGAGGGAATTAAAGATACAACTTTAAAACTTATAATCCAAAGGATTCATTCGTACGAGTGTCTCTCCTTGGGCCGCTCCTGTGTTGTTCGTGAAAAAGGTTGATGGATCCCTCCGGTTGTGCATTGACTACCGGAAGCTAAATAAGGTAACAATTAAAAACAAATACCCTTTGCCCGGAATAGATGATTTGTTTGATCGGTTGAAGGAGTAAAAGTGGTTCTCAAAGATAGACCTACGTTCAGGGTATCATCAACTCAGGGTGAAGGAGTCAGATATCCCAAAGACAGCCTTCCGAAGCAGGTATGGCCACTTTGAGTATTTGGTCATGCCCTTCGGATTGACTAATGATTTGTTAGTATTTATGGAACTTATGAATAGGGTGTTCCATCAGTACCTCGATTCCTTTTTTGTGGTGTTCGTGGATGACATTATGGTATACTCTGGCTCTGAGGAGGAACACGAACATCACTTGAGGATCGTTTTGGGCACTTTACGGGATCACTGCCTCTATAAAAAGTTGTCAAATTGCACATTATGGATCCAGGAGGTGAAATTTCTTGGGCATGTGATCTCTGATCAGGGGGTTTTAGTGGACCCTGAGAAGATTATTGTGGTTATGTAATGGGAGAATCCAAACAATGTGTTCGAGATCATGAGTTTCCTTGGCCTGGCTAGTTATTACAGGTGATTCGTTCGTTATTTCTCTCATCTTGCTTCACCGATGACAGTGCTCACCTGGAAAGGGGTGAAGTTTGTATGGGGTCTAGAATGTCAGGCATCATTCGAGGAGCTGAAGAGGCGGTTGACTACTTCCCCCATACTGATTTTTCCAGAGGCTGTAAAGGGATATGTGGTCTATTGTGATGCTTCGGGTATGGGTCTTGGGTGTGTGCTTATGCAGGATGATCACGTGGTGGCGTATGGATCTCTCTAACTCCGACCACATGAAAAGAACTTCCCAACCCATGACTTGGAGTTGGCATCGGTGATGCATGCTTTGAAGACTTGGCGTCACTACCTCTTTAGAGAGAAGTTTGTGGTCTACTCTGATCACAAAATCTTGGCCTATATCTTCTCGCAGAAGGACCTCAACTTGAGGCAATGTCGTTGGATAGAGTACTTGCAGGGGTTTGACTTTGACATTGTCTATACCCCAAGAAAGGGTAATGTGGTGGCCGACGCTTTGAGCAGAAGAGTGCCAGTGCAGGCTTTAAGGAAGTCCAGTGATGAGTGGACTTTGATGGGGCTCTTTTCTCATATGCATGTGGAGACCAGGGAACACAGTGGAGGGGAATTCTTGGAGAGCATCCAATTGACTCCTCTGTTGGAGTTGATTCAGCAGGAACAGCCCATTGATGAGCTTTGTCAGCGGTTGAAATAGTTTCTTCATGGTGGGGAGACATCCTCTGATTGGTCGTCATCTCTCGAGGGCATCTTATGCTTCAAGGGTCGTTCATTAGTGTCGTTATCTATGTGGAAGGTGGTGATGCAGGATAGCCACCAGTCTCAGTGGGTTGTCCATCCGGGTGCTACTAAGATGTATTATGATGTCTTTCGGCAGTTTTGGTGGCCTGGTATGAGACGGGATATAGCATACTTTGTGTCGAGATGCTACACATGCCAGCAGGTGAAAGTAGAGCACCAAAGGCCCTCTAGTTTACTCCAACCACTACCCATTCCTACCTGGAAGTGGGACAAGGTCGCTATGAACTTCATTGTTGGCTTAACTCGTACACCTTGGGGTAAGAATGTCATTTGGGTGGTGATTGATCGTCTGACCAAATCATCCCACTTAATTCTGATAAAAGATACAACTAAAGTGGATGAGTTGGGCCATTTGTATCTTCAGGAAGTGGTGAGACTCCATGGCATACCATCAACAGTTGTCTCAGATAGATACCCCCGCTTCACTTCTCGATTTTGGGAAGGCCTTGGGGTCCCATATTAAGATGAGCACAACATACCATCCTCAGACGGATGGTCAGACAGAGCGGGCAAATCATATTTTGGAGTACATCATCCGTGCATGTGTCCTAGACTTTGGAGGTTCCTGGGATACCCATTTGGGATTGGTTGAGTTTTCTTATAATAACAGTTACTAATCCTCAATTCGAATGGCTCCTTTTGAGGTGCTCTATGGTCGGCCTTGTCGGTCCCCCCTGTGTTGGGATGAGGTAGGTGAGACTTCACTACTGGGGCTGAGTCTGGTGCAGGAGACATCTAAGAAGGTAAAATTAATCAGGAAACGTTTATTTACAGCTCAGAGTCGTCATAAACCATATGCTGATCGGAGGCGTCGAGACCTAGAGTTTTCTGTGGGTGATAGGGTATTCTTGAAAGTGGCCCCTCGTATGGGCCATCGTCGATTGGGGAAGCAAGTGAAGCTGAATTCACGGTATATTGGCCCATTTGATATCACCGAGCGTATTGGAAAAGTGGCATACAGGTTAGCCTTACCTTCTCAATTTACCTCCATCCATGACGTCTTCCATGTCTCCCAGTTGAAGAAATTCAATCTGAATCCGTCCCATGTGCTGAGTTGGGAGGAACTGGAGATTGAGCCTGACTTGTTAGTTTTTGAGCGACCAGTGAAAATAGTGGACTCCCAAGATAAGGTTCTTCGAGGGAAGTCTATTCTGCTGGTTCGGGTTCATTGGCATCATGGTAATGATACACATGAGACATGGGAGCGGAAGTCATGGGTTGAGAAAGAGTATTTGTTCCTGTTTTCTGATCAAGCTTCAGGTTGACTTTTCAGGACGAAAAGTTTTCATGGTGGGTAGAATTGTCACATAAATAACTTATTTTAAAGTTAAATGTCATTTAATCTCCTTTAATTCTTTGTTTTAGGGGTTTCCCATTCATTTCTGGAGGAAAGGGTGAGTTTTTATGATTTGGGCCAAATCGAGAGCCCATTTCCAGATTTAAAAACCGATTTTGATTATTTTATAACTATTTAATTTTTAAATATTTTTCACCCATTACACTTCAAAAATATCCTCTACTAAAATTTTAACACCAACAATGCAATTTGGACCCCTTGGGAATCCATAACAATGGGGTATTTGGGTTTTTATTTAAGAATTGGGCCACCCAAAATCCCATTTTCCAGTTTTAAATTGTTTCTTTAATTTTTTAATATCTTATTCATTATAATGTATTTTTCGGTGATTCCACCACCCTCTAGACCCTAAGAATCCCAGGCGTGCTCCCATTGCCTTTCCCCTCTCCTTGGAGCTCTTTGAAATCACGAATTAGGGAAGAACTTCATAGGGTGTCTCAAATCGGCCAGAATTGAAGAGGTAACTTCATCCCTTATTAACTCTCTAAATTCTTACTCTTTTACCTCCATTAAAATTCATAAATTACCTCCTAAATATTTTTCTAACAACCCTTGAATTTTGGTTGTTTTCAATTTCAGAAACTGTTTTTTTGGAGTGATTACTTCAGGATACTTCAAGTAAGTGAGTCCATTTCTTTCCTCTTTCAAATTGCTTAGGGTTTCATTTGTTTTTATTAGGGTTTATTCCCTATTACTTGAAGTCCAAAATGAACAGGGGGTAGGGTTTCGAACCTAAGGTTTAACATTGGGTTTTCTTTTCCAATTCTTGTGGTTTTAGGTTTGATCTAGGTCCCTCTTGGTGCAGCGGTGGTGCTATTTGATTTTCGCACAAAGGATTCAAGGTTTTAACTAATTTGGTAGGTGATTCCATATGTATTAAATATATGTGAATTGAATTTATGTTTTTATGACATTTTCATGTTCATTTAATTTTATGTTTTCTGCAAAAAATAGTTTTAGTGGTTTTTGTAATGCAAATGAATTTTCAATGCCAATTTTAGGTGAAATTGGGGGTTTTTCATGGAAGTCTCTTGTTGGTTCTTTTGGGGCTGCCCTATCACTAATTATTTTATTTTATTGGGATGTACTAGGTCTGAAAATAATTTTTTTAATGTTTATCCCTTTTTTTGTTGCTGCAAAATTTGGTTTTAATGGTGTTGTGGAACTTGTGAACTTTAAGTGTCATGTTTGTTTAAAAATGAAAGTTTTACAAAGATTACATTTCATGGTTTACATGGGGCTTCCCTAAAATTGATTTTTTGGTTTAATTGAAATTTATAAGGCTGCCTTTTCTATTTTGGTAACTTATAGGTGTGCATATATTGTGCAAAGTGGGGTTTTCAGGGAGTGTTGGGTGCAAAATAATGCGGGTTTTTGAGAAATTGTTTTATGGAAAATAAAAGTGTTTTGTTGTGTGTTTTAAATGGTATAAAGTGTGTATATCTAATTTATTTTTTGTAAGTTACCAGTATTTGTGTTTTTATATGAAAATGGATGCATTTGGAATGCTGAATTTGTTTGAGCACAAAGGGGGAAGCCCGGGTACCTAGGTGGGGCGGATGTGTACTAGTACAGCTAGTGGACCGGATGGGTTTTGTCCCTGTTTCACCTATAATTTGGATAACGACAACTCTAAATAAACTATTTGGATGATTATTAGGGACCAATAGGTTATGGTTATGTTCCCTACTAGTGGCTCATGCATGATAACAGATTTTACTATGGTTACTTTACACCGAGGTATGAGGTACATGGGGCTCGAGACTATCTAGTGCCTAGGGGTGTTCCCAATTTTGTTGATCATTGTGTTTGTGATATTTTCAATTGTATTTGGGTGTTTTTGGAAGTAATTTAAAGTATCTAACATGTCTATTTAAATGTGTGAACATTCTGAAAATTTTATCTTGAAAACTATTTTAAATTGAAAGTTGCATTTCTTGGATTTTATCACTGTCTTTCTTTGCGTACTAAAACTGCTTGCTTTTTCACATTGTATTGCATCCTATTTGGAATAATTGGGTGGTATCCTATTGGGATTAGGCTCACACCCTAATTACACCCCTTGGGTTTAAGTAGACTTGTTTATGTTTGACTCAGGTAAAGGAAAGGCCAAGGGTGATGGCGGTTCAGGGTGTTAGTCCCCATCACTGGGGCGGAGTTGTGGAGACGGCTTGCGGGTGATGACCCCCTTGTCATGTGGAGTCCTTGGGGATTTCTTTCTGTTGTAATTATTTTTATTCGGACCACTTTTAGTGTCTTTAAAAAAATTTATTCAGATCTGGTTTCGTTAAGAATTGTATAGCATGAAAATTTCAGATTCTTATTATTGATTGTTTTTTTATGTTTTATGCTTTCATACTTGGGTAAATCATTCCCAAACCAGATTTTTATTGATACCGAGGCACTTGTGCCAGCCCGTGGGGATAGGTAATTCCATTCGGGCCTTAGCATAGGCCGGGTTTGGTGCTGGTAATAGTGGCAACCAGATCCGGTTCGGGACAGAGATGGAGTGGGATTTCTTGGTACTGGATATGGACCTTTTTGATGTGATCCTTGGCATGGACTAGATGGAGCGCTTCCAAGTGCACATTGATTATTATCAACTATGAGTTAGTTTTATGCCACCTGATGGGATCCCCTAGGTATTTCTTAGGGAATGGGATCCTCGATCGGGTCATGCGGGACCTCCACTTCCAAAGCTGGGAAATCTTGTTTATCAGTTATCATCGCTCGCACTGGAGGACGATGGTGGAGTTTCTTAGGGTGGATTACCTCTTGTAGTGAATGATTTTCCAAAGGTTTTACCAGATGATTTTTTAGGCTTACCCCCAGAGTGAGACATAGAGTTCTCGATTGAGTTAGCGCTGGGAACACATCCTATATCTCTTCACTCATATCGCATGGCCCCCACTGAATTGAGGGAATTAAAGATAAAGTTGAATGATTTGGAATCCAAAAGGTTTATTCTCCCAAGAGTCTCTCCTTGGGTCGCCTCAGTATTATTCGTGAAGAAGGCCGACGAAACCCTTCGGTTGTATATTAATTAACAGAAATTGAATAAGGTAACCATAAAAAATAAATACCCTTTGCCCCGGATTGACAACTTGTTCGACCATTGAAGGGGGAGAGGTGGTTATCCAAGATAGACTTGTGTTGAGGTTACCACCAACTCAAGGTGATAGAATCAGACATCCCGAAGATGGTTTTTCGGAGTAGGTATGGTCACTTTGAGTATTTGTTCATGCCTTTCGGATTGATAAATGCCTCGATAGTTTTTATAGCACTCATGAATAGGGTGTTCCACCAGTATCTCGACTCCTTTGTCATAGTGTTTTTGGATGACATCCTAGTTTATTATGGATCTAAGGAGGATCATTAACATCGCCTGCGGATCATTTTGGTCACTTTGTGGGATCACCGCCTATATGCCAAGCTTTCAAAGTGCACCTTCTGGATCAGGGAAGTGAAGTTTCTAGGGAATGTCATTTCATAAAAAGGAGTTTCAGTGGATCCTAAGAAGATCAGTGTAGTTATTTCATGATAACAACCGAGTAATGTGTTTGAGATCATGAGTTTTCTTGTCCTGACAGGTTATTATAGGAGTTTTTTTCAGGATTTCTCGTGGTTTGCTTCCTCCATGACTTCACTCACCTGGAAAGGGGTAAAGTTTGAGTGGATCCCAGAGTTTTAGGCATCCTTTGAGGAGTTAAAAAGGCGATTGACTACCACACCAGTGCTGATCTTGACAGAGTCTAGGAAGGTCTATGTGGTTTATTGCGATGCCTCGGGTATGGGCCTCAGATGTGTACTCATGCAGGATGACCGTGTGGTGGCTTACGGTTCACGCCAACTCCGACCACATGAGAAGAATTACCTGACTCAAGACTTGAATTTGGTAGCGGTGATGCACGCCCTAAAGACTTGGTGTCACTACCTCTTTGGGGATAAATTTGGGTCTATTCTAACCATAATATCCTAGCCTACATCTTCACTCAGAAGGACCTCAATCTGAGGCAATACCGTTGGATCGAGTATCTACAGGGGTTTGACTTTGACATTTTCTATCCCTGGGCAAGGGTAATGTGGTGGATGATTCTTTGAGTAGGAAGGTACCAGTGCAAGCATTGAGAAAGTCCAGCAATGAGTGGAATTTGATGGGGCTCTTTTCCCAGATGCACTTAGAGACCAAGGAGCACTGCAGAGGTACATTCTTGGATAGTATTTAGTTGACTCCTACTCTTATGGAATTGATTAAATGGGAGCATCCTAGTGATGAGCTATGTCAGTGATCTATGTAGTGTCTTCATGGTGGGGAGACTTATCCTAATTGGTCCTTGTCTCTTGAGGGGATCTTGTGTTTCAAGGGACGCGCAGTGGTGCCATTATCTCTGTGAAAGGTGGTGATGTATGATAGTCATCAGTCTCAGTGGTCTGTCCACCCTGGTACTACCAAGATGTATTATGATGTTCATCACCAGTTCTGGTGGCCAGGTATGAGATGAGACATAGCGGACTTTGTGTCGAGATGCTACACATGCCAGTAGGTGAAAGCAGAGGATCAGAGACCATCTAGTTTGCTTCAGCCATTACTCATTCCTACCTGGAAGTGGGATGAGGTCACCATGGAATTCATTATTGGATTACCTCATACACCTAGAGGAAGGAATGTTATTTGGGTAGTGATTGAATTTTTGACCAAGTTATCTAACTTTATTCCGATCATAGATACAACAAAGGTGGATGAGTTGGGTCGTTTGTATCTTCAGGAGGTGGTTAGACTTCATGGTGTGCTGTCAGTGGTTGTTTCTGATAGGGACCCCCGCTTTACCTCTCGGTTTTGGGAAGGAATTAAAAGGGATTTGGGATCGCATATAAAAATGAGCACGGCATACCATCCTCAAATGGATGGTCATATAGAGTGGGAAAATCATATTCTAGAGGACATGCTTCGCGCATGTGTGTTAGATTTTGGAGGATCATGGGATAGTCATTTGGGATTGGTTGATTTCGATTATAATAACAGTTACCAGTCCTCTATTTGAATGTCCCCCTTTGTGGTTCTCTATGGTCAGCCTTGTATATCTCTTTTATGATGGGTTGAGGTAGGAAAGACCTCACTTTTGGAGTCGAGCATTGTGCAAGAGATGTTTGAGAAAGTCAAGTTGATCAGGCAGTGGTTATTGATAGCTCAAAATCACCAAAAATCTTATGTTGATTAGAGATGATAGGATATTGAGTTTTTAGTGGGAGATAGGGTTTTCTTGAAGGTGTCCCCTCACCTAGGTCATCTTTATTTGGGGAATTAAGGAAACCTAATATCACGGTATGTTGGACCTTTCGAGATCACTGAGAGGATTGTAAAGGTGGCATACAAGTTAGCTTTTTCTTCTCAGTTGACATCGATTCATGACATATTCCATGTCTCCCAATTGAAAAGGTATAATCCCGATCCATCACACATGTTGAATTGGGAGGAGTTGGAGATAGAGCCTGATTTATCAATGTTTGAGCGGCCAGTGCGGATAGTGGATTCTCAAGAGAAGGTGCTTCATGGGAAGTCTATTCCATTGGTTCACATTATTTAGAAGCATGGGAATGAAGATAATGATACTTGGGAGCAAGATTACCCACTTTTATTCTCTTATTAGACTTCGAGTTTAATTTCTGAGGGCAGAAAGTTTTTATGGTGGGGAGAATTGTCACGCCCGGACTTTGATTTTTGGTATTTTTTTAATTTTAATTTTTATCTCATAATTTTATCTGCATTTTTAATAATTATTTTCTTGAAATGTGGTCCAAGCCCGATATGAGTTTTGTGCTTTTTCACTGATAAAATAGTGTTGGCTTGGTAATGCCTGATGCGCGGACAGGGCATGGGTGAAGCCGTGTGGCTTCTCCAGTTTAACGTGCAGCATGCCTGATGTGCGGTTGGTTAACTAACCTAATGAAAGTAAGATTATAATTATTATTATTATTTTTGTTGTTATTATTATTATTATTAACATTATTATAATTAATATTTTAATTTAGTTATTAAAATTTAAAATTTTAACATTTTTAACTTTTTATTATTAAAATTAATATTATTTTTTATTATTATTTTAGATTATTTTAAATGTTTTTTTGTTAGTCTAATTATTTTTCTTTTAGTTTTTCTTCTATTTTATTTTTTTACACTTTTTTTATCCTTTCTTTTATTCTCTTTTTCCTTTTCTTTTCTTTTATTTTTTTCTATTCCTCACTTTCCCCCTATCCCCGTTGCGTGCAGAACACCTCCCCAACCCCTACATGTGCCACTTCCTTTTCTCCTCCCTCTCATCGGACAGGATCTCACACTCCTCCTCAGCCGGATCTCACATCGTTGGTCTGCCCCTGATCTTGTCCAGTCGGCCGCATGCGCTCCTCCCCCAGGTTCGGTCGAAGCTCTAGAAGCCCCTCCCTTGGTTGCGCCTCTTTCCGATGACTCCCCCTTTTCCCTGTGCCACACACCTCTGGTATCCTTCTTCGAGCTTCGGTTAGCCTCTCAGACCCCTCTTCATAGGTGCAGAGTGCCTCGGTTGTTCATTCTTTCATTTTGGTGGTGTTGCAGTTAGGGTTTAGATTGTGATTGGTTCAATTTTGATGCAATTGTGTGGTGCTTTGTTTTAGGGTTTCTTTTTGGTATACTTGCGGTGCATGTAGTGTATGGTAGAAGTTTGCGAATTGTTTCAAAAAATTTCCACACACTGGTAGGTGGTTCTGTGCTTAATTATTACCTGATTAATTGGTTTGTAAGTTTAATTTATTTCGAAAGCTTGTTATTTAATTTATTTGGTACATAATTTTTTTTGAGAATAATTTAGTCTACATTTGTTTAGTTTGGTATTTTATTATTATGTTATTAGTGTATTTTTTCTGGAAACAGATTTTTGGTCAATTAGTAGTGTTGAATTAATTTGTGTAGTTAGTTTATTAATTTGTGTAAGTGGTGCAGATGGTGTTTTTGATGCGGTATTGTGTGCGCTTAGACATGAAAGGATATTTGGGTTTGGTTTTTAGTTAAAGCCAGTTGACTCTTTGAAAAAAATTGTTTTATGAAATTTTTTATGATTCATTAAATAATAATAATGATGCAAAAAAAATTAGTAATTGTGTAAATGTTTGATAAGTCTGTTTAAGTAGTGCGGATCATGTTTTAGTGATGTGTTGGAGTGTGTATGATTTTTTGTTGTGTTTTGGGTGTGTAAATGGTGACCTCAGTATAGGTGTGTGTGTGTGTGTGTGTGTGTGTGTGTGTGTGTTTCTTTTTCCTATGTAGATATGGCATGTTGCGAACCTGAAACTTTATTGAACACAAAATGGGAAGCTTGGGTACTAGGTGGGCGGACTAGGTCTAGTGCGCTAGTGACATGGGAGTGGCCTCGACCCGGTTTCACTCAGCTAGATTGACGAATACAACTCTAACTTAACTTTTGGATGTTGATAAGAGACCACTAGGTTATAGGAATGTTCCCTACTAGTGGCTCGTGCATGAGAACACTTATTGATGTGGTTCTTGTACCACTTTTCACCGAGACGTGATGTCCTAGGGGCCCATTCTTTCTAGTATCTTTCAGGCATCTTCCATGTATTGTTCTCCCTCTTTACTTTTCGCTCACCTTCGGCACATGGTGTGACTTTGGGGTTACTATAAAAGTGTTTGCGTGTGTGTTTTTAATTTAATTTGTTTTCTTTAAAGCCTTTAGCCTTAGAAATTTTTCATTAAAATTATTTAAACATTTATTTATTTTTATCTGCTAAACTTGCAACTATTTTTGTCATTTAATTTTTAACTGTGGAATCTTTTCTTGGTGGTATCCTATTGGGCGTTCTCTCACACCCTACTTACACCCTTGAGTGTAAGTAGATTTTTTTATTTCTAATACAGGTAACGGTCCAGCTTTTGGGAGTGGTTGTTCATGTTGTTAGCATACTTCTTGGCATGGTGTTGTGGATATGGCTTGAGGGTGGTGTCCTCTCACCAGGTGGTGGTTTTTGTCTTTGTTTTTGGTCACCCTGTCAAGTGGTAGTTCTTGTTTGGTTTTCAGTTTAAATATGAAACAAAAATTTTGTTTTTTGGTTAAAGGCTTGTTTGGTTATGACCATCAACTTTGGTCTATTTTATATTGTTAGCTTTTTTATTTATATTTGTTTATTCAGGAAAATCATTCCCAAGCTTTATTTTGTTACTTGGGCACTTGTGCCAGCCCATGGGGATCGAGAACACCCTTTGGGCCTTGTTGCGGACTGGTTCGGGCGTCGATTTGATGGAAACCCAATTTGGTTCGTGATAACTCTCCATGATATCCCATCGAGTTGGACATCGATATCACAACAACACCATAATAACACTCTAGCATCAATCGAGATCTGATACCAAAAACTCGATATTTCTCAAAGGTATATTGAGTCGCCTGCTTCATATTGTGTTATTAAATTCTGATGCACTGGTGGTCTGATCCTCAGTCTCGGCCTAACTCTCCTCATGTGTCTGAGAAGTTCCGGCCTCATATGACTCCTTCAATTACAATTTAAAATTAAAATAGTTAAAATATGATTTGCAGTTAATTTTAAAACTAAAAAAATAATATTGACCACAATATGTCGTTGGCGATCACCTATAATCTCTTGAGCGACAAGATCATTATACATCCTCTTATAAACGTCTAAATCTATAATATCAAGATGTTTGACCGCCTATATGAGTATAAAATAAACAATTCACATTTAAAGTTATATAAATTATTTTTAAAAATACTTACCATATGCCGCTGATGCGTACTAAATGTACAACTACAAGCTCGATGTGTCACCTCTTGCATCCCATTATTATGTCTACCTAATGACACTCTCCTCTGAAAAGTATCTCTCATCCAGTATGAACATAATCCATCCAAAACCTGAGGTGATATTTAATCAGGTCGGTGAGCACAACAAGACTAATCAAAACATGTGACTCTCGCTTTCCACATGGTTTCCCTCATTAGATTGTGAAAAAATCGACAACGACGCTCATGCATACAGATCTATCATGCCTCCTAGATAGAGTATTTCATGTTATCATCAACAAGATACCATAAACTCTATAAATAATTAATAATATCAAGTTACTAACTAAATAAATTTAAAAATAATTATTATTCATTTACATATCATCCAATGATCAAACATGCAGTGCTGAACATCAATGAGAATCTGATCACATGTCACTCATGATCCAAAAATAATAATTCTATAATATAGCACTCCACTATCCAACAGTTATATGTGAAAAGATGTGAAAAAACAAAACAAATAATTAAAAAATTAGTAAATAAATAAATTAATAAAAATTAATGAAAACTAACTGAAACACAACTACACATACCTCCACATGCATGGATCGAACTCAAGATGTAGACGTTGCTTGGGGATAGGATCAAGAATTATCAATCTCGCAAGATCATGACCCCTCTGAGTCATCACAAAACTACCAGCAGTCTGAGGGTCAAATGATGCAATATCATGCTCATCATTGGGTAGATTAGCCTCCTCCAACCCATAAAGCAGATAAGATAAATGTTTTTCAACCATTTAAAGCAAAAAATGATTGTTGTTAGAAAATAGTTGAAAATAACTATTATATATATATATATATTATAGATATATATTATATATAGATATATATTATATTTGATTATAACCAGCATTTAACTGTCTCAAATTTCTTCTCCATCCTTATCTTCATATATGATGATGTTAATATCTTTATATTCCTCCTCAGTATCATCAATTTTTATAGAAGTTTCAAGTTCATCATCTCTTTATATTTCAAATTCATTTTTTACATCAATAACATCATTGTCACCATAGACCCATAATAGTGGGGTTTCATCATTGATATTCGTGTCTCTTCATGGAAAAGATGGATTTGGAGTAGTCTCTTGAAAAAATTAAATTCCTTTCACTTCAGCAGAACCACGTTCACTTTGGATAAACTTATTTTCCTGAGATTTCATTTTTATTATGCTCCACTAATCACTTAACTCTCTTGAAGCAGCATAATAATTTGCATAATAAATTTGATGTGTCTAATGAGCCAATAAAAATGATTCATTTAACACAAAAAGGATTTTATATTTAATATCAATGATTTGATAGCGTAGATGAACATGAAAAACTCTCTCAGTATCCAACCAATGACATTTAAACATCATTACATAATTTTGTCCTAGATGACACAGTTCAATTATTTCTTTCAACATGCCGTAAAAGTCAACTTCACTTTCTCTATGATGAGATCATTTCAAGAAAATAGCACTCCTCATTTTTTTTATTCCCCGTATGCACGTGTATGAAATTAAAAACCATTCACCACATATATATTATAAGATTTAACTATTTTGGATAGTGGGTTACTCAATACACACAATCAGTTATTAATTTTATCAGCATGTTGAGATACCTAAAAATTTGAAAAAATATTATCAATATAACAAGTAATAAATTGATTTTATATGTTAAACCATAAATAATTTAGATTACCAATTTCTAAAACCAGTAGGAAAAATTATTTTATCGACGTTCTTCAAGAGAAATTGTGGTAATTTGTGGAAACTATTAATTGTTATGATTGTCATATAACCTAAAAATAAAATAATTTTAATTTACTTTTAAAAAAAATTATAGAATAAGTGATAGTAGCACTCATTGTACAAAGGGTTTCATTTCTTCACAGTTGAGCAAAACATATGTATGAACTCTGTGATGTTCATCATCTGAAATTTATCCTTCATAAACTCCACCAAAGCTGGGTTTAGGCTGATTAAAAACTGATAATTTATTTTTCATTTCGTCATCAAAATTTCCCTCGTTACGTCCCATGTGGTTATGTTTTGATGTATATTAATATTGAAAATAATGAAAGTAGAAAAAAGAAATTTTCCTCTGCAAATAAGCTTCTACAATTGATCATTCAACCAATGATTTGTTACATACCTTTTTCTTCAATTTCTGCATGCATCTCTCATGTGGGTACATCCATTGAAACTATATTAGCCCTAAAAATTTTGCTTCATGCAGCAAATATAATATCAAATGTTTCACTGAATCAAAGAAAGTCGGCACACTACTGGAAAGCGAACTTTTCCCAATACATGTATACCAATGGTTCTTTGAACCGTTGGTATATGTTATCTTTACCAACGATTTTCATAAACTGTTGGTAAAGATCTTGAACAAGTGACTTTTCCCAACGGTTTTATTAAACTGTTGGGAAAAGTGGGGAAAATAACTTTTCCCAACGGTTTGAGGAAACCGTTGGGAAAGATGGGAAAAATTTTAGTTTTCCCAACGGTTTTATGAAACCATTGGGAAAGATTGATTTTTCCCAATGGTTTTTAAAAACCGTTGGGAAAAAAAGCCCTGAATTCTCCAAATGTAGGCAGAGGCCTCCCCGCGATTCCAGAACCCTTCCGTTGGCCTCCAGAAGCGATTCCTTGGCAGAAGCACTTCAGAATCCCCACCTCTTCCATCAGATCAGCAACTACCAGGTTAGAATCCTTCCATATTTTATCAAGGATATAGTTCCACCTCTTATCAAGTATATCCTTCTATTCTCAATGATTTCGTTATTCCCAATTTTTAGGGTTTTTGTAAAATTTTATGATTGTTCCATGAATTGTGTACTCAAATCCCTATATTGGTGTATGTACAATTAATGTTTTCATTACACATTTACATTTATAAGGGCATGGTGTCTCTTTATTGTGTTCTAATTTTGAAGATTCATAGTTTTTTTAATATCAATGCTTCAAATATTATAGCTTCATGTATATTAACTAATAAGAAATTGTTTGTAATATTTATTGATATTATTTCATGAAAATCACTCCTTTCATTAAGATCATTCCAAACATGAAGATCTTGTTCATCTTAATTTTTGTACACTATGTGTATTACATAACAAGTGTGTATCATGTTTCTATCAAAATCTATATATATATAAAATGACACAATGTTCACTTATCCTTTGCACGATAGAACATATGGAGTATCTTCTTGAACTTTTCCAAATCGTATGTGGTCCCTAATTAGTACTTCTTCCTTCTTCATGAAACTAATTCACAGAATGTCAAATTCACAATATTAGTGAATATTAGTTTTTCTAATATAACCATTAATCATTCTGCCTTCGACATCATACATGTGTTATTCAATCACCTTTTTAAAACACAATGACCATTTTCACTAATTTGGGGTTCCTCAAAATGCTTGGGAAAATCAGAAAAATGCATGTATTGAATCGTGTTTCTCATATGGTTTCATGGATACAAGTTCATCTCAAAAATCATGATTGCGTGGTTCAGATATCATGAGGACCATGAGATTATTATTCTTCACACAAATGAAGTTTTTTTCTATAACTATGTGTTTTTATTTTCGCTTTTGATTTGGCCTAAAGGGGAGCTTTGTGGTCATTAATCATGGTTGTGGGTGGTCATTTAGGATGTAAGATAGTATGACTTCATTTTACTTGATATATCCAATATTATTATTGATTTATATTCAATTTTATTATCTTTAACAAGTTATGTTATTTAATAAGTTGTTATTAATGGTTGTAATAATGACGATATGGTATAAGGGTTCATATGGTGTGTATAAGGGTTCACATGGTGTGTATAATGGTTGGCATGGTATCAGTGAACTCAAGTCATTAATTTAAGCCTTCATTCTCACTAGCATGTAAGAAATTTAATGATTTAAACTCATCCTCACATGATTTCTTACCTTAGATAGTGTCTAACATATAGAATACGAGCTTTTGAACTCATCAGTTAACCAGGATCATATATTCCATTTCCCCCAAGATGATTGTACTAATATAACTTTAGGTTCAACTAAATATGGTTCTCATTGTACGTTGTATATTATGTGTCCTTCTTGGATAATACTCACTTTTATGAGGGTGGGGTTCTTTTCACTACCCATTCTGGCATGTGTAGACAGCTATAAAAATGTTAGATAAGTCACAAGTTTAATTCAGTAATGTTGTTATCATTGACATACTTTATTAAGAATTTCAAATTTAAAAATAAATGTTTTTGTCTATACTTAATGAAATTAAATCTTTTTACAATCCATGAACAACCTATTAGTGTAGAAGCCTAAAATTTATTCACCCATGGGGTGCGCTTGACTTGGGGAAGTAATTGGGTAATGAAAGGTATGGCCATAGAGGTGTCAATAATGAGTTATTGAACATGAGTGAATGATTTGGGATGCCTATAACACATGATGGGACCTGAGGCATGTGCCTCTTATAGACCTAATGAAAATGAATATAAATAAATTTTAATTTAATTTATGAGTACTTGTTCTTTACATTATTTTAATAGTTTACTGCATCGACTAGAAACTTCTTCCTTTATCATTTACTTAAATGTATTTTCTATTAAAGTTCAATCCTATTGAATTGTTTATGACAAAATGACTTATATAAATTATTTTTACAGAATGGACAGAAGTTGGATGTATGAAACCGATCGGATCTCAAGCGATTTTCAAAACAATCTGGAGAGCTTTATAGATTTTGCATTTCACAATGCTTCAGATAGTGGTCGCATACACTGCCCATGTTCCAATTGTGTTGGTAGACCTTGGTTGAGCCGTGAAGAAGTCATCTGCCACATAACCAAAAATGGTTTTCAAGAAAACTACTTTGTGTGGTATCACAATGGGGAGAAAATGAAATCTAAAATTGGTGATGATCGAAATGAAAGGACTGGAATGGAGAATTTGTTAGATGATCGGTTTCCGTTTATTCGTCATCATGAAAAAGAAAGGATTTCTACTCAAGAAGACTTTTATATGAGCACAGATGATGCATCTATTGAAAATGATGATATTGATAGGGTGAAAAAAATTGAATGATGCTGCCACGACTCCAGTATATCGACAATGCGATAAAATGAAAAAGCTGGAATTTTTAATCTGATTGTTTCATGGGAAAACTATGTATGGGATTTCTAATACAGCAATCGATTACATTCTTACACTCTTGAAGGATTTACTTCCAGATGATGCTGATATTCCCTCAAACCACTATATGGCATGGAAGTTAGTTGAGGAACTTGGATTTTCAAGAAACAAAATTCATGCTTGTCCGAAAGATTGCAGTTTATTCTGGGAGGAAACCGCTGAATGAAATGATTGTATAAAATGTGGCACATCCCTCTAGAAGTCAAAATCTGATGGAACACCATCCCGCGTTCCACAGAAAGTAATGTGGCACTTTCCATTGATCCCTAGACTCCAGAATCTTTTTATGTCTGATGACATATCAATAAAAATGAGATGGAATGATACCGGGAGAAAGAAGACTAATGATGAGTTGGTTCATCCTGCATATGGATTTGCATGGTAGAGATTTGATGCTCGACATCCTGATTTTGCAGCTGACGTGTGTAATGTGAGGCTGGGTCTTTCATGCAACGGTTTTAATTCGTTTGGGTAGATGCTTACTTTGCACAGCACATGGCCAGTTTTTATACATATTTATAATCTTCCCCCATGGTTGTGTATGAAAAAACCTTTCACTTTCATGAGTATACTCATATCTGGTCCTTCTGATCCCGGCATTGATATTGATGTATACATGCAACCTTTAATAAAAGAGTTGAAACTTATTTGGGATGTGGGTGTGCGCACATACGATGCATGTTCGAAAGACATATTTTAGATGTGTGTTGCGCTTATGTGGATGATCAATGATTTTCTGGATTATGAAATTATGTCTGGATGGAGCACGAAGGGAAAACTGTCATGTCCAGTTTGTATGAAGAATACACGATCCAGAAGACTGAAACATCGTTGTAGTTTCAGTTTTATGGGACATCGACGATTCTTTCCAAAGGATCATCCATATAGAATGAATCGTATAATATTTGATAATACCATAGAGACCGATGATCCACCTCAGCTTATGTCTGGGACTGAAGTGCTTAATGAATTGAAAGATTTCAGTTTTTCGTTCGGGGAGGGTCAAATGAAATCTGGAAAGAGAAAGAATGTTTCCACTGGCATACGGAAAACTGACCAAACGCATTCGGATTCTGTTGATAATTTATCACAATGATACATGGGTCATATTTAACGTGTACGAGCCAACCCGGGCTTAATCTGAGGCATGGTGTGGCTGGGATCAGTCTAAGTGGCTCCCCTTTGTTTAAAATGGACAACATTTTAAGTACATAAGGAAAACTGACCAAATGCATTCAGTTTCCATTTAAACATTAGTAGAATGATTCATGGGTCATATGTGACATGTATGAATCAACCCCGCCTCAATTGGAGATGCGGTGTGGCTGGAACCACTCAAAGTGTCTATCTTTTGTTTCAAAAGGACATCATTTTAAGTGAAAAACATCAACTGGCATACGGAAAACCGACCAAACGCATTCGGATTGTGTCGATACTTTAGAAAAATGATTCATGAGTCATATATGATGTGTACGAGTCAACCCCACCATAATCTGAGGTACAGTGTGGCCGACACCATTCATAGTGTCTCTCTTTTGTTTAAAATGGACAGGATTATAAGTGAAAAGAACAACTGACATACGAAAAACTGACTAAACACATTAGGATTCTGTTTATAATTTATCACAATGATCCATGGGTCATATGTGACGTATACGAGTAAACCCTGCCTTAATCCGAGGCACGGTGTGGTTGGGATCACTCTAAGTGGCTCTCTTTTGTTTAAAATGGACAACATTTTAAGTACATACAGAAAACTGACCAAATGGATTCTGATTATGTTGATATTTTATCAAAACGATCCATGGGTCATATGTGACGTGTATGAATCAACCCCACCACAATCGGAGACGCGGTGTGGCCGTCACCACTCAAAGTGTCTATCTTTTGTTTCAAAAGGACACCATTTTAAGTGAAAAACATCAACTGGCATACGGAAAACCGACCAAACGCATTTGGATTATGCCGATACTTTAGCACAATGATCCATGGGTCATATGTGATGTTTAAGAGTCAACCTCACCTCAATCTGAGGCGCGGTGTGGCCGAAACCATTCACAGTGTCTCTCTTTTGTTTAAAATGGACAGGATTATAAGTGAAAAGAACAACTGACATACGGAAAACTGACCAAACGCATTCGGATTCTATTGGTGCTTTATCACAACGATACATGGGTCATATGTGATGTGTACGAGTCAAACCTGCCTTAATCTGAGGCACAGTGTGGCCGGGATCACTCTTAGTGGCTATCTTTTGTTTAAAATGGACAATATTTTAAGTACATACAAAAAACCGACCAAACGCATTCGGATTGTGTCGATACTTTATCCCAATGATCCATGGGTCATATGTGACATGTATGATTCAACCCCGCCTCAATACGAGAAATGGTGTGGCTGAAACCACTCTAACTGTGTCTCTTTTGTTTAAAATGGACAGGATTATAAGTGAAAAGAACAACTGGCATACGGAAAACCGACCAAACATATTCGAAATGTATTGATGTTTTAGGAAAACGATCCATGGGTCATATGTGATGTGTATGAGTCAACCCTTCCTTAATCTGAGGCACGTTGTGGCCAGGATCACTCTAAGTGTCTCCCTTTTGTTTAAAATGGACAACATTTTAAGTATATACGGAAAACCGACCAAACGCATTAAGTTTCCATTGAAACTTTAGGAGAACGATCCATGGGTCATATGTGATGTGTATGAATCAACCCCGCCTCAATCTGAGACGTGGTGTGTCCGACACCACTCAAAGTGTCTATCTTTTGTTTCAAAAGAACGTCATTTTAAGTGAAAAACATCAACTGACATACGGAAAACTAACCAAATGCATTCAGATTGTGTCGATACTTTAGCACAACAATCCATGGGTCATGTGTGATGTGTACGAGTCAACCCCACCTCAATCCGAGGTGTGGTGTGGCCGACACCATTCATAGTGTCTCTCTTGTGTTTAAAATGGACAGGATTATAAGTGAAAAGAACAACTGACATACGGAAAACCAACCAAACGCATTCGAAATGTGTTGATGCTTTAGGACAACGATCCATGGGTCATATGTGACCTGTACGATCCAACCCGGGCTCAATCCGAGTCGCGGTGTGGCCGGTATCACTCTAAGTGGCTCTCTTTTGTTTAAAATGGACAACATTTTAAGTACATACAGAAAACCAACCAAACGCATTCGGTTTCCATTGAAACTTTAGGAGAAAGATCCATGGGTCATATGTGACATGTACGAATCAACCCCGCATCAATTGGAGATGCGTTGTGGTCAGCACCACTCAAAGTGTCTGTCTTTTGTTTCAAAAGGACGTCATTTTAAGTGAAAAACATCAACTGGCATACAGAAAACCGACCAAACGTATTCGGATTGTGTCGATACTTTATCACAATGATCCATGGGTCATATGTGACGTGTATGAGTTAACCCTGCCTCAATCCGAGGTTCGGTGTGGCCGAAAGAATTCACAGTGTCTCTCTTTTGTTTAAAATGGACAGGATTATAAGTGAAAAGAACAACTGACATACGGAAAACCAACCAAACGCATTCGAATTCTGTTGATGCTTTATCACAACAATCCATGGGTCATATGTGACATGTACGAGTCAACCCCACCTTAATACGAGGAACAGTGTGGCCGGGATCACTCTTAGTGGCTATCTTTTGTTTAAAATGGACAACATTTTAAGTACATACGGAAAACCGATCAAACGCATTCGGATTGTGTCGATAATTTATCCCAACGATCCATGGGTCATATGTGACATGTAAAATTAAACCCTTCCTCAATACGATATGCGGTGGGGCCGACACCACTCTAACTGTGTCTCTTTTGTTTAAAATGGACAGGATTATGAGTGAAAAGAACAACTGGCATACGGAAAACCGACCAAAAGCATTTGAAATGTATTGATGCTTTAGGAAA
This sequence comes from Viscum album, assembly GCA_963277665.1. Classification (NCBI taxonomy): domain Eukaryota; kingdom Viridiplantae; phylum Streptophyta; class Magnoliopsida; order Santalales; family Viscaceae; genus Viscum; species Viscum album. The sequence continues at coordinate 918,686,246 of OY728123.1, read as the reverse complement.
ACGATCCATGGGTCATATTTGATGTGTACGAGTCAACCCCGCCTTAATCTGAGGCATGGTATGGCTGGGATCACTCTATGTGGCTCCCTTTTGTTTAAAATGGACAACATTTTAAGTACATACGGAAAACCGAACAAACGCATTTGGTTTCCGTTGAAACTTTAGGATAACGATCCATGGGTCATATGTGACGTGTACAAATCAACCCCGCCTCAATCTGAGATGCGGTGTGGCCGAAACCACTCAAAGTGTCTGTCTTTTGTTTCAAAAGGACGTCATTTCAAGTGAAAAACATCAACTGGCATACGGAAAACTGACCAAACGCATTCGGATTGTGTCGATACTTTAGAACAATGATCCATGTGTCATATTTGATGTGTAAGAGTCAACCCCACCTCAATCCGAAGAGCTTTGTGGTCAACACCATTCATAGTGTCTCTCTTTTGTTTAAAATGGACAGGATTATAAGTGAAAAGAACAACTGACATACAGAAAACCGACCAAACGCATTCGAAATGTGTTGATGCTTTAGGAAAACGATCCATGGGTCATATGTGACCTGTACGAGCCAGCCCGGGCTCAATCCGAGTCGCGGTGTGGCCGGGATCAGTCTAAGTGTCTCTCTTTTGTTTAAAATGGACAACATTTTAAGTACATATGGAAAACTGACCAAACGCATTCGGTTTCCATTGAAACTTTAGGAAAATGATCCATGGGTCATATGGGACGTGTACGAATCAACCCCGCCTCAATATGAGATGTGGTGTGGCCAGCACCACTCAAATTGCCTGTCTTTTGTTTCAAAAGGACGTCATTTTAAGTGAAAAATATCAACTGGCATACGGAAAAACGAGTAAACGCTTTTGGAATATGTGGATACTTTAGAACAATGATCCATGGATCATATATGACGTGTACGAGTCAACCCTGCCTCAATCCGAGGTGCGGTGTGGTGGGATCACTCATTGTGTATGTATTTTGTTTAAAATGGACAGGATTATAAGTGAAAAGAACAACTGACATGCGGAAAACCAACCAAATGCATTATAAATGTGTTAATGCTTTAGGAAAATTATCCATGGGTCATATGTGACGTGTATGATTCAACCCCGCCTTAATCTGAGGCACGGTGTGGCCAGAATCACTCTAAGTGGCTCTCTTTTGTTTAAAATGGACAACATTTTAAATACATACGGAAAACCGACCAAATGGATTCTGATTGTGTTGATACTTTAGCACAACGATCCATGGGTCATATGTGATGTGTAAGAGTCAACCTCGCCTCAATCTGAGGCACGGTGTGGCTGACACCATTCATAGTGTCTCTCTTTTGTTTAAAATGGACAGGATTATAAGTGAAAAGATAAAGTGGCATACGAAAAACCGACCAAACGCATTTGAAATGTGTTGATGTTTTATTAAAATGATCCATGGGTCATATGTGACATGTACGATCCAAACCTACCTCAATCCGAAGCGCGGTGTGGCCGACACCATTCACATTGTCTCTCTTTTGTTTAAAATGGACATGATTATAAGTGAAAAGAACAATTGACATACGAAAAACTGAACAAACGCATTAGAAATGTGTTGATGCTTTATTTAAAATATCCATGGGTCATATGTGATGTGTACGAGTCAACTCGGGATCAATTTGAGGCACGGTGTGGCCGAGATCACTCTAAGTGGCTCCCTTTTGTTTAAAATGGACAACATTTTAAGTACATACGGAAAACTGACCAAACGTATTCGGTTTCCATTGAAACTTTAGGATAAAGATCCATGGATCATATGTGATGTGTATGAATCAACCCCGCCTCAATATGAGATGTGGTGTGGCCGGAACCACTCAAAGTTTCTGTCTTTTGTTTCAAAAGGACGTCATTTTAAGTGAAAAACATCAACTGGCATACGGAAAACCGACCAAACGCATTCAGATTGTGTCAATACTTTAGAAAAACGATCCGTGGGTCATATGTGATGTGTAAGAGTCAAACCCGCCTCAATACGATGTGTAGTGTGGCCGACACCACTCTAACTATGTCTCTTTTGTTTAAAATGGATAGGATTATAAGTGAAAAGAACAACTGGCATACAGAAAACCAACCAAACGCATTCAGAATCTGTTGATAATTTATCACAACAATCCATGGGTCATATGTGACCTATACGAGCCAACCCAGTCTCAATCCGAGTCACGGTGTGGCCGGGATCAGTCTAAGTGTCTCTCTTTTGTTTAAAATGGACAACATTTTAAGTACATACAGAAAACTGACCAAACGCATTCGGTTTCTATTGAAACTTTAAGAGAAAAATACATGGGTCATATGTGACATGTACGAATCAACCCCACCTCAATCTGAGACACGGTGTGGCTGGAACCACTCAAAGTGTCTGTCTTTTGTTTCAAAAGGACATCATTTTAAGTGAAAAACATAAACTGGCATACGGAAAACCGAGCAAACGCTTTCGGAATATGTTGATACTTTAGGAAAACGATCAATGGGTCATTTGTGATGTGTACAAGTTAACCTCTCCTCAATCTGAGGCATGGTGTGGCTATTATCACTCCAGTTGTATGTATTTTGTTTAAAATGGACATCATTTTAGGTAAAGATATATGGTATACAAAAAACCGATCAAATTATGAATTGAATTCCGGATTCCACATATAATTGTCATCTAAATTTTAAATTGAATTCTAAATGAATTATTTATGTTTATAATTATGTTATGAATTCTAATTTAATTATGGATGTGTATAGTTCCAAGATGCATTATATGTTAAATGTGTATGAATTTGTTCTCTATATGTATGTGTTAGTTGGTTATTGCAGGTAAAATAATTTTATATGTATGTGTTAGTTTATTGAAGGTATAATAATTTTATTGAAAATGGGAGGGAATGCACAAAATGAGGCCTGCTGTGCAAATTGCAAACCTGCTGTGCAAATTGCAGGCTGCTATGCAATTTTCACAGCATAGGCTATGCCAACGGTTTCAAACTGTTGGCATAGCATCTCTGTTTCTTTTTTTACTAATGGTTCATTGAACCATTGGTAAAAAACCTTTCCCAAGGGTTCAAAAACCATTGGGAAAGAGGAGAATCCTTGGAATTTCCCAACGGTTCAAGCCAAACCTTTGGGAAAAACTATCCCAACGATTTGGCACAACTGTTGGGATAGGTTAGGCTTTCCCCACCCTATCCCAACGGTTCACAGTAAACCGTTGGGAAAACCTTTCCCAGCGGCTTACTTCCCTGTGGTTTACAGAACTGCTGGTATAACATATACCAACGGTTCTGCAGCCTTTCCCAACGGTTCTGAACCGTTGGGAAAGATTGTATTTCCAGTAGTGGAAAGAATTTTGTTTACAATTTACATAAAATTAAAACAACATCTTCTTGCATTCTACTTAGTGCATCGTAGTCTGTTTTTTCCGCACAAATGTCTCAAAAAATATGATATTTATATTGGCACATCCCAAATCATAGAATTCAAAAAACCTCTAAATCCAATTGGTAAAATTCTTTCCATTATAACATGACATTCATGACTTTTTAATCTGGTAATATGACCATTTCTGACACATCTAGCCAAATTGGAAACACAACCATATGGAAGCCTCAAATCTATAATCCACTAACAAAATAATAATCAATTTTATTTGGAAACTGTATAAGCCTCTTTTATCTTCATTAACTTATGTGGTTTGACATTTTCAAATAGTTTAAGTTCTAGTCACTTGTAAATTTGGGAGAGATCTAATTGCGCCTTTACATTATCTTTGGTCTTACCTGGTGTGTCCAAAACTGTATAAAATATATTATCAAAATAGTTTTTCTCAATATGAATGGAATCTAACATATGACAGACCAACAAATCAGACCAATATGGCATATCCTAAAAAATGCTTCATTTTATCTGATTGTGTTCTTTCCTAAATCCATTGATTTTTTGTTGGTTTATAGTCGGTCTAAATTTAATAGGATGTAATGAAGTGATAATATATTTTAACTCCATACCTGAGATCATTGTTGGAGGTCCATCACTTTTAATTGTGCCTTTTATGAAATGATATTTGTTCCTTCGAAAAGGATGATCAGTTGTAAGAAATATATGATGACAGTTGAAAAAAAGTTTTTCTTACATTGAAGAGCATAAATACTTTTTTGTCTCTCATACAGTACAGACATGATTTTGGACCATGTGTACTCCAGTCAGATAACATTTCATATATTAGGAAGTCGCTAATTTTCCACATCAATGTAGCTTTCATTAGGAAATTTTGTTTCATGGTAACATCATATGTACTGATATTATTAATCCACAATAAATTTAACTCATTAATCAATGGATTCAAATAAACATAGAAATTCTTTTTTGGATGTAATAGAATTAATAAGGTGAAAAAGATATATGGCACATTTAGCAACATCCAAGGAGGTAAATTGAACAGAGCTATAAAAATGGTCCAATAAGAATATTGACTAATGTAAGAACCAAATAGACATAAACCATCAATATAAAGACCCAATCACACTTTTTAGGCTTCTAAAGCAAAAGACAGATGTACTTAGTCAAAATGTTTTCATGAATCACCATCATAGGGATGATTTAAGCTTTTACCAGTTGAAATATTCGTTTTGTTCCAAGACATCAATGTCATTGTATTCTGAGACATAAATAAATGCTATAATTTGGGTGTAAATAGGTTATACCTCAACTATTTTATAGGAATAAATCCAGAATTTCTTAGTTGAGAATCTGTGTACCTCAATTGTCCACATATAGGATAACTAAATGACAACTCATTTTCATCCTAATATAATATGCAATCATTTGAACATGCACTAATCTTCTGATAACCAAGACCCAAATTACGAACCGGCCTCTTTCTCTCATATAAATTTATAGGAAACACATTTACTTCAGGTAATAATGATTTAACCAAAAAATAATATCTAATCAAAACTGTTATTTAACATTCCATTATTAGATTTAATAGCCATAAATTTTGCAACTACTTCAAATTTTCTTATTTTGGAACCAGGATATAAGGCACCCTCAACAGACTTTAAAACTCATAAAATTGAGATGGTTCCAACTCATGATTTAAATCAATATCATCTTGTGTTTCAGTTAGCTGAAAAGATAGACATTCCACATCATGTACTAAATTTTGAAACTGTGATGGATCAAGAACCAAATTATTAGTATCTTATCTAGAACTGTGTTCACCATGTTGATACCAAAAAACATAATCTGTTTGAAAAACAAAATGAAATAGATGACCCCCAATATTGTCAAATTTGTTAAACCTATTAATATCACATTTCTTACATGGACACTCAATTGTCCCTTCTGAAACAAATTCTTGTTTTGATGATGTAAATGATAAAAAAGCTTCAACACCCTCAATATATACAGGATTTATACCAGAACTGTTTGGATTCCTACAATGATTTATCCAATTGTGGTTATGTAATAAATATTTTTGTTGACTTCTTTGTTCCATATTTCTCTAAAAAATATAAAATAAATAAATTGTTTATGAATAATTTGATAGAAGAAAAAGACAAACCAAAAAAGTGTATAAAATTAAGAAATTATAATTTACTTATAATTTTTGTCAATGTTATATATTTACCGTTGATTATTACAAATTTCCACTAATTATTATTAATTATCACTTTTATTACTAACTAATACTCATTTTTACTTAATTATAGTGATTTACCATTAATTTTTAATAATTTTTACTAATTAATACTAATTACCGCTAATTTTTACTAATTATCAGTAATTATTGCTAATTACCACTAATTATTACAAATTACCACTAATTAATACTAATTACCACTAATTATTACTAATTACCACTAATTATTACTAATTACCACTAATTTTTACTAATTACCACTAATTTTTACTAATTACCACTAATTTTTACTAATTTTCACTAATTTTACTAATTTTTACTAATTATTACTAATTTTTACTAATTATTACTAATTATTACTAATTATTAATAAATATTACTATTTTTTACTAATTACTGCTAATTTTTACAATTTATAAATATTTTTTACTATTTTTTACTAATTATTACTAATTAATACTAATTGTCACTAATTACTACTAATTACTACTAATTACCACTAATTACTACTAATTACTACTAATTACCACTAATTACTACTAATTATTACTAATTAGCACTAATTATTACTAATTACCACTAATTATTACTAATTACCACCAATTATTACTAATTATCACTAATTAATATAAATTTTTACTAATTACTGCTAATTATTACTAATATTTACTAATTAGCACTAATTATTACTAATTACCACTAATTAATATTAATCACCACTAATTAATACTAATTACCACTAATAATTACTAATTACCACTAATTTTTATAATTATTACTAATTACCACTAATTATCACTAATTGTTATTAATTACCACTAATGACCACTAATTACCACTAATTATTATTAATTATTACTAATTTTTACTAATTTTTACTAATTACCAGTAATTACCACTAATTATTACTAATTTTTATTAATTACCAATAATTATTAATAATTACCACTAATTTTTACTAATTATTACTAATTACCGTTATTTATTACTAATTACCACTAATTACCACTAATTATTACTAATTAGTAATAATTATTACTAATTATTACTAATTACCACTAATTGTAACTAATTATTACTGATTTTTACTAATTGTTACTAATTACCCCTAATTATTAGTAATCTTTACTAATTTTTACTATTTGTTTCTAATTATTACTAATTATTTCTAAATATTACAAATTATCACTAATTTTGACTAATTTTTACCAATTACCACTAATTAATACTAATAACCACTGATTAATACTAATTACCACTAATTAATACCAATTTCCACTAATTTTTGCTATTACAACTAATTTTTACTAATTATCACTAATTTTTACAAATTTTTACTAATTTTTACTAATTTTTACTGATTTTTACTAATTTTTACTAATTTTTACTAATTTTTACTAATTATGACTAATTTTTACTAATTATTAGTAATTTTTACTAATTTTCACTAATTACAACTATTTTTTTCTAATTGTTACTAATTGTTACTAATGTTTACTAATTTTTACTAATTTTTACTAATTTTTACTAATTTTTGTTAATTATTACTAATTATGACTAATTTTTATTAATTATTACTAATTAACACAAATTTATATTAGTTTGTAACAATTTATTACTAATTTTTACAATTTATTGCTGATTTTTACTAATTACCACTAATTATGACTAATTACCACCAATTTTTACCAATTATCACTAATTATTATAAATTTTTACTAATTACCACTATTTTTTACTAATTTCTACCAATTAACACTAATTACCACTAATTTATATTAATTATTATTAATTATTACTAATTAATACTAATTATACTAATTTAATTTTTTTAATTTATAAAATTTTTATTAATTAATAATAATTTATAATAATTTATACTATTTTATAACAATTTATTAATAATTTTTCCTAAGCTATTACTAATTACCGCTAATTATTACTAATTACAACTAATTATTACTAATTACTTTTAATTATTACTAATTACTGATAATTAAAACAAATTATTACAAATTAAAACTATTTAATTTTAATTAAAAACATTACTGCAAATTAAAATTAAATATTTCTAAAAATAGTTAATGCAAAATAAAACTAATTAATTTTAATTAAATCTAATTACTGATAATTAATAATAATTATTATTACTAATATTAAATAAAAATAAATAACAAATAAATAACTTGAAACTGAATCTTTCAGCGGATGCAAAGCTTGAAAGTTGATCCTCTGTAAAGTTCAAAACTCTGAAAAGTTTAAACTAAAAAATATGAGACCGTACAAGTTTAGAGAAGTTGAGAGAAGATAGGAATGGAAAAAAATCGGGGGGGGGGTATAAGTTAGATCATTTGCGACGGGAGTATTTTCAATGGGATTCCTGTTGCAAATAGTTTGGCGGTTATTAATTGTGGCGGTGGTAAAAAAATAATATTTGCAACAATTCTCGTCGCAAATACCTTCTGCTGACATGTTTTTTGCGACTAGAGAAAATCTCGTCGCAAATAACTTAACATGACAGATGTATTTGTGACGGGATTAAACACTCGTCGCAAATAACAAAAAAAAAAACAGGATGAGTATTTGTGATGGGGGTTTATCCCTGTCGCAAATACTCATCCTGCGCTTTGGCGCGTACAACGCGCCAAAGGTAATTGTGACGGAAATAACTTCCTATCGTAAATACATTTTTTTATCGACTATTTGCAACGGGATACGATTTTAGTCGCAAATAGTCTATTTCGACAGACTGTTTGCAATGGGTCCTCCACCCATCGCAAATAGTCTATCGCAAAAAGTTGAAATTCTCATAGTGTGAGGAGCATTTGAATATTGTGCTAAAGACTTTGTGAAGGGATAAAATTTATGCAAAGTACAATAAATGTGAGTTCTGGATGGAAGGTGTATCATTCTTGGGGCATATTATCACCAACAAAGAAATATCTGTGGACCCTTCCAAGACAAAGGCAATCGAGGAGTGGCCCAGACCAACATCTGTAATGGAGATCCATAGTTTCCTTGGTCTAGCTAGGTATTACCGGAAATTTGTGATGAACTTCTCATGATTGTCAAACTCGCTAACCAAGTTGACTCGGAAGGGAGAAAAGTTTGTCTGGACCAATGGATGTGAAGACTGATTCAAAGAGTTAAAAAAGGAGGCTTATCACCGCACCAGTACTCACACTTATGAAAAGTGGGGAACTCTTTGTGGTATAAAGAGATGCTTCAAATAAGGGATTAGGATGTGTGATCATGCAAAATGATAAAGTGATAGTATGCACCTTAAGACAGTTGAAAATTCATGAGCAAAATTATCCTATGCATGATCTGGAGTTGGTGGTTGTGATCTTTGCGTTGAAAATTTGGCAGCATTATCTCTACAGGGAGAAGTGTAAGATATATACTGATCATAAGAGCCTCAAATATATATTCACACAAAAGGAACTTAATATGTGTCAGTGAAGATGGTTAGAGCTCGTCAAGGATTATGACTCTTCAATCCACCACCATCCTGGAAAATCAAATAAAGTGGTGGTTGCTCTAAGTAGAAAGGATCTTGCAACATTATCAACGGTGAGAATTGAGAAGGATACAATCTTCTTATATTTGCAAAGGATGGGCATGGGAGTCATCAAGGAAGGAACATCATCAATCCTTGCTCAAATGATTGCTCAACCATCCCTTATGGAGAAAATAAAGGAAGATCAAAGAAATGATGTGGAAATTCAGGAGAAGGTGGAAGCCATGAGAAATGGGAAATCCTTAGAGTTCAAAATTGATGAGGAATGAGTTGTAAGATTTGGGTCATGACTATGTGTACTAACCAATCCAGAGATAAATAAATAGTTTCTTAACGACGCACATAGCTCAACCTTCTCTATTCACTTAGGGAGCACAAAGATGTATCGATATCTCTGAGAGAACTATTGGTGAGAAAATATGAAGAAGGAGATCATTGAATATACATCAAGGTGTCTGGTATGTCTACAAGTAAAGGTTGAAGGGAAAAAATCTAAGGGGGTGATGCAACCATTACCAATACCAACATGGAAATGGGAAAACATCACCATGGACTTTTTCATTAGACTTCCGAAGACATCTATAAGAAACAATGTTATATGGGTTTTTGTGGACCATCTTACAAAGACAACTCACTTTATCACAATTTGAGAGGACTTCTCACTAGATTAACTTGCACATATATACATCAGAGAAGTGGTAAGACTGCATGGAGTACCAATATCGATTGTATCCGATCGAGATCTGAGATTCACCTCTAAGTTTTGGAAAAGTCTCCAACATGATCTAAACACTGAGTTGAACTTCAGTATGGCTTATCATCCTTAAACTGATGTCTAATCTGATCGGACTATTAAGACATTGGAAGATATGTTAAATTCATGTTCCATGGACTTCAAAGGAGGATGGGACCAACATCCACCTCTGGTCGAGTTCTCTTACAAAAACAGTTTCCACTCGAGCATCCAAATGGCTTCATATAAAGCCCTTTATGGGAAAAGATGTAGAACACTGGTGTGCTTGGATGAAGTTGGTGAACGTAAGCTACTAGGACCTAAAATGGTCAAAGAAATGGTAGAGAAGGTGAAAACCATTCAGCAGTGTAATGTCTCGGAATTTCTGTATATTTTTTTTATTATATGGAATTACTACAAGTCTGTAAAAATTGACAGTACGTGATTCTGAGGCCCAGAGTGTCCGGAATGATCCGTCGAAAAATGTTAAGCTTTAAATAGCACGCATGATAAGTTTTCCTAAAAAAGTGGAATAACTCTTAAATGGGTGCCCGGATCAGAAATCTGAGGGCATTGTTGCGTTCATGATGGCGGATTTACCCTAGGCACATCTTAAGTTTAATCAGCACATGCCTCCAGTGAGAAAACCCAAAAATGACATAATCGTAAATGAAATAATTAAATAAAATTATTTAATTTTTCAAATGTTTATAACTCACGAATGGTGACTCGGATTAAAAATATGAGACCACCACTGAATTCATGAGGGTATGCTTTCCTTAGGCAGAACCTGACCTTGGCCGACACGGGCCAACGGTGGAAGTTAGTTTTTGGCCGTAAATAAAATAATTAAGTAACAATTATTTTACTGTTAAATTCTTTAACTCATAAATGGTAACTCGGATTGGAAATATGGGAGTATTATTGAGCTTGTAAGGGCGTGATTCCCTTAAGAAGATTCTAACCTCGACCGGCACAGATCGAGGGTGACTTTTAATAATTTTTTATCTTTTTTTAAGGTACATTCAGTAAACGTGCGGGCAATGATTTCTATCTTTGAACCGGTGCTCAGATTAAAAATCTGAGGACACCATTGAATCCATAGCGCTAGAATTCACTTAAGCGAGGCTTAACTTCGACCGTAGTAGGTTGGGTGAAAAAGTTAGTTTTTGTGACTTTTAAAAATAATAAAATAACACAAAAATTGTTATTTTATTTTTCCTACCTCTAGTTGCGCAGCGGAAGCGTAGTGGGACTGATGGTTTGTCAAGCCATTTAATGGCTTGACTCTTGGTTATCATAACCACACTAATGATAATTAATAGGTTCATTCATTAATGAAGCTCATTAATTCTTTTAATGCATTACTCACTCTCCCCCTCTATTTAAATGGAGCTCGGGTTGGGGTTTTTGACACTACTTCATCAAGCGAGGAACCTCGGGCGAAGTACTGTGGCAACTTCTACCAACAGAGGACAGAATCTTGGGAGGCAACGATCCGGGATCGACAAATGTCGATGACTTGATCCAACGAGGACTCTTCTTCCGCCACAACTGCGACACCTCCAATGATTCTCAAGGTAGGGGTTATTTTTAAATTCAAGAAATTCTCTTGATTCTTTTCATCATTCTTGAATTTGGGGGTGGTTGTTGCGGGAGCTTGAACGAGATTAAATTTATCTTTGTGATGAATTGTTCATTAACCGCTTGATATGATGCTAACACGGAGGGCACAGGCCAAACGAACAAGGCCCAGACCCCCCACCGCTTGATTTATTATTGTGTTCTTCATGAGTGAATTTTGAATTTGACAATAATGTAAATCATAGGGTCACGCAGCGATGACGACATCCCAGGAGGCCCGTAGGCACAGATGGGAGTGAAAACGGAGCTCTGAAGCATCGTCGGAGCCCCGCGGAAGAAGCACCAGCGCAACATCAGCGAACGGCGTCAGTGCTTGCCAGCCTCGGAAGGAGGCAGCGCCACTTGGCGCCACGGAAGGAGGTGGTGCCGCGGCAGACCAGACAGGCAGCCAACCCTCGGTTGGCCACATTGGTTGAGAGCGGTGCGCCGTCGCGTGCCGCGGGAGGTGGTCGCGACTTTGAAGCTGCGACGAAGGGGATCCATGCCCCGCAGGTCCTACTGCCAGCCGAGGTGGCGCCATGTGGCGTCACCACTTAAAGAGCCGAATGAATCTTTAAGCCATTCGAGAATGAGGGGTCACATGGGTCGCGCCAGCTGGGGGGCCAGTTCGGTCTCTTACCCAACAGGTTGAGCCCGCCGTGGCCCAGCCCAGCCGATTCGGGCCGGACCGGGTCAGTCCGACCGGGTTGGACCAGATCCAGACCCTTTATGGACCAGTTTCTCTTAAAAGGATGTATCTTACAAACCAGACGATCCGTATATGACATTGTAATCCTTGGTATGAGACGGTCCTTTTGATATACTTCACTTGAGTTTTGGAGACAGTTGTAGTATGACTGGGTTGGATCGAACCCGAATCCAACCGGGCCCTCGGTACTAAAACACTTATAACTAGTACTAAAAGGCTTATAACTCTCAGACTGGGTGTCTGATTGACACATTGTCTATTATGTTGTAACCCTTATGACATGACGGATCATTGGGTTACTTGTGGGACTTTGTGTCGGTTGCAATACGACTGATGGATTGAGAAACAGATCCTCCCAGAATCAAGCATACTGTGTACAGGAATCTATTGGTTGGTTGAGACGTGAAGAATGAATAGTGATCCTATGTGGATCAGCACCTAGCGATCGTGTGTGGATCATCACCTAGTGATCCTATGTGGATCAACACCTAGCGATCCTCTGTGGATCAGTACCTAGAGATCTTGTGTGGAACAGCACCTACCGATCCTGTGTGAATCAGCACCTACCGAACCTGTGTGAATCAGCACCTACCGATCCTGTGTGGATCAAATCCTATGTGGGTCAGTGCTCAACGATTCTGTGTGGGTCAGCGCATACTGATCCTATGTGGGTCAGATCCTGTGTGGGTTAGTGGTGGTTAGTACCTATCGATCCTGGGCGGGTCAGATCCTGTGTGGGTCAGTGGGGATTAGTACCTATCGATCTTGGGCGGGTCGAATCTTGTGTGGGTCAGCGGGGATTAGTACCTCCTGATCCTGTGTGGGTCAGTGGGGGTTAGTACTGAGCGATCCTGTATGTATCAGTAGCAAAACCCTTGATAGAATAAGATGATTTGTCTTTATGACTAATCATTTGTACTTATATACTTAAGTTATACCTGGTGTGAGCTATCTTTTGATTTTTGCTTTGTGATTGAGATCATGCTTTGTGGTTTTTCTTTTGTGGAATTCTGAAAGACCATCGGGGGTCTCAGGATCCCTACTAGGTATTGTTATATTCACCCTTTCACGGGCTTCGCCCACATCTTGTTGTGTCTTATGCAGACGATGGACATCTAGACTGAGTCTTGAGGAGTCAGGGCTTGATGGTGCTCTGAGGTGATTAAGAAATAGTGTACGGAGTTGACTGTTAGATGTGGAGAGTTGTGGTGATGAGTTGTACCTACCCTTCAGGTGTGAGCCTTGGTAGACGACCTCAGCAACTGTTTTCCCTTTTTGTTGTACTTATATTTCAGTTGGGCTTGTATTTTGGTCCCTTTACTTCCAGTACTCACTTTTACACTTAGTGGTGGTTTTTAGTTGTGATTGTACCTTTCTTATTTCGTTGTGTTTACTTATGTGCAGTGTGTCCTACCCGTGTCTGTATAGGTTTTTGAGGCAATGCCTTCCTATTTCGGGATATGTCTTTCTGGTGCTATTTTCCAACCTTTTTCCTATGGAAGGCGAACTTGAGGTAGTCACAGCATGGACCCCGGGGGACGGGTCGTGATAAAGTGGTATCAGAGGAGGTTAGTTCTACCAGAAGAACTAAGAGTCTATTTTTTAAGTGGAGCAATAGTGTTAAGTGTCTTGAGTTTGGGTTTTAGTTTGGGGAGTCTAGTGTTGGTGCAGTGGCTGACATATCCATACACCAGGACCCTAAATTCTGTTTCCCAACTCGATATATGAAAACACTGATTACGTGTGTTTTAGAAATTTTTTTCTTTTGATCTCTTTTGATTCAGCTCACCAGGTATAACATATTGACTGTGGTTTATCTTGATTCTCTTTCAAGATGCCTCTACGCAGACAGACAACCATGATTCTAATGTGTGGCCATGAAGATGGTCCACAGTGTGACAAGGCTTCAGTACAAGGATTGTTTCCCAAGATGGTACCTTCAGGCAGTGTCCCAGTGATACCATTTCCCGTTGTTCAGCAGTTACTACCGACGCTACTGGTAGAGGACACATATAGACTCAGTACCTTACACAAGTTTCAGTGACAGATACCCCTCAGGTTCCAAGGCAATCCTGACTCACAGGCGTCTAAGTACTAGCTTGAGGTGGTGACCGAGTTTCTATCTAGCCAGGGCACCATTAGATTAGACGGTAGTCTTGGAAGTGAGCTTTCTATGTGGCTCATTAGGGTGATGGCGGGGTTTAGATTACCCCTATCTTACGATGAGGTGACTTTTATGTGGAAAAATATTGAGAAACTTCCTAATAGAATGGGTCTCTTTCCATAAAAAGCTAAGGGGTATGTGTTCCCAAGAGATTCTACAGCTTCGACAGGATGACATATTGGTAGCTAAGTATTCATCGAGGTGTACCAACCATTCCAAGTACTCGATGAATATGATACAAATAGTGCTTCAGGGCTTGGACCTCTGAGCAAGATGTGTTTAGGGACATCCAAGACAACATTATTCCTCTATGCATTCCTACTTATGTTAGGGTGCTAAAGAGAACCTTTGTGGTTGAATGTTCTTTGGCTAAGCAGATACAACCAGTGAGTGTTAGCAGTGGAAAAGTAGGAAACTGATGCCAGTCTCAGAGACTTGGGCATGTAAAATGTTTCAGGAAGATGAAGTGATAGAGATCAATGAATCTATAGGGAAACAAATTTGGAAGAAGAGCTGGGAGAGAAAAAGGAGGTGGTATACATTTCGATATGTTACAAACACCACCAAAATGTGGTCCCCCCAGGCTCAGGGAGCTGGAGGACAGGGGAAGTGTAATGGCCAAGACCTCTTCGGTCCATTCCTTCGTGAAAATGTGGTGTTGGAGGTGATCTGGAAGGTTAAGGTGGTTTGGGGTGCATTTGGGTGGACTTAAAGAAATCTAAAGGGTTATGGTTTTCGCACGAGAGGCGCACGGTTTGCCTAAACTGTGCGGCCAATCCGTGTGTGGCTGGCCTTGATGGTAGTAGAGACCGCACGGGAGGCGCACGGTTTGTCTAAACTATGCAGCCAAACCGTGCCAGCTGAGTGGCTAAGGCAGTGGTGACTGCACGGTTAGTGTACGGTTTTTCTAACCGTGCGACTAGGTCGTGCGGGCACTTAAAGTTAGATCCTAAAATTTAGGATCTTGACCGTTTTGTCTTTAATCACCTCGTTTAAGCCCCTAATCGTCCATAACTCGGGATTACCCTTCCTTGGAGGTGGAAGAACCTCTCCTAAGTGTTTTGGAGGCGATCCGGAGGCTTCTCTTTGCAAATTGAAGACGGTTTCTTGAGGTATATTCTCGTTCTTGTTTGGTTTCTTAGATCTGCTTAGATCTACTCCTCATCTCCTCTTGTCTTCTTAGATCTATGCCTGTTATGGGTAGATCTAGGTATGTGGATGTCGTTTATGATGATCTTTGGTCTTGGTTGTGATAATAGAGGAGATCTAAGGAGGATTCGTGGAGAATCAACCCGGTTTCTTGGGCGTTCATCGACCGTTGTGGTTTTCCTCAAAAACCCTTAAGGTAGGGGATTTTTGGGTTCTCTAATTGTTATGTGCAATCGTAGAGTTAGCATGATTTATCCCTTTGGATCACAATGAAATTGACCTAATTAAATACTTGAACCGGATTAAAAGAATTGGTTTGATCGCATGTTGTTGCTTTGTACTCTGATAACGGTTTGCCTCTTGATTTGCTAGATAGTGTGATATATATGCCTTAGTTGTTAGTGTGTTTTTCTTGATGGAATTGATAAAGAACGTAAAGCTGGAATTAATTTATAATTAATTGGCTAAAGATAAAGAGTCATGTAAATGAATCTTTTTGTTTTCGTTGTAGTTGTTCTAATTTGATGTTGATCAAATTTGGCATAGTAAGAATGTTTAATCTTCGGTGATAGCTTACTGAATTGGTTCATGATGTTGGAACCAACGAATTGAATCTGTTAATTCAAGATGGGTTAAATAACTTGTTTGAGTTCCATGAAGGGTTCGGAGTTACCCTCTTGTTGTGAATTAGGGATAAAATCCCATTTGATGTGATTATTGGTGTTTGTTATTTGAAGGTCAGATGCCTTGCTAAAGGGCCAAGAGTCCATTTGTTGTAATGATTGTTTCCCTGCTGCTTGTGTTGTGTTGTGACCCTGGAAGGGGTGCTGTGATATCTTGTGTTGTGATATGACCCTGGAGGGGTGATGTGATATGTGGAGGCAAGGAGGCCTTGTGGTTGTGGCAGCAGATGACGCCTAGAGTGGCGAGATGCATCGGTTTATGCATGTGGGTGTCAGGGAGGACACCAGGGATGATGGAATGGGATGGTAGTGATTGTTGGGTGTTTGTTGATTCTTGGTTGTTTATCTGCTTTACTTTTCCCCACTTCTCATGGCAGTTGGTCTTGCTTACCCTTCTTCCTAAAGGGGTGAAGACGCGCGGGGTATGCCACATGCTTTCCGTGTTTAGCCTCTCAAGGGAGAATGGGCATACGCTCTTTCTATAGGCAGCAAAGACTCGACGGGTAATATATCTACTCACCGTGTTGAGCCCCCTTGTGTTTAGTAGCATAGGATGATTTTCTAAAATGCTTGGGAATATGGGAAAGTAGTTATAAAATGAAAGTTTGATTAAATGGTGATAATCCACGGGGATGGAGATGCTGGTATTTAATGGTGATGTTGTAACTTTAAAGGAACAGTAAATTTGGAATGTGATGCCAAGAAAGTTAATGTGGGTTGTTCATGGTTAATTAATGATGTAAGACTTAATTAATGTACAGTGGAATTGATGATAAAGGGAATGAAGTAACCTAATGAAGTTCTTTAATTGGTTGTGTGCTTATTGGATACCTAGTCTTAGAAATAGCAGCCCGGAGTCCGAGAGATGTTAGCTGCAGTTGAGGCTAAGACTAGGTTATGCCCATAGTGTGGTTGTGAGTTATATATATCCTGTACTTTTTATGTTTCTATATGCTACTCCACCCTGTCAGTAAGGGAAATTGACACCCCGTGGATTCTGAGCCCTGGGGGGTGTTTTCCCCAACATTCCGGTGGGAGGATGAATGGCTGACTACCCCCTTTGACCTCGCTCTCTTCTCTTGGTAGATACTAGTGTCATTGGCACATCGGTTAGTTTTCCCCATATATGTGTGTAGAGGGTTGAAATGGATTGTGGTTATTTCCACACATATATTCTGGATATAGTATCCTATGGACTACTATAGGTGTAATGTGTATAGGTTGTGATGGTTTGAGGATCCTTACGCAGTGTATAGGCTATAATGGCTTGAGGTACAATACCCGACGTATGATACACGTTATGCGGGCTGTTGTGGCTCCCAGAAACTACCTGGTCACTTTTGGTTGTGAGGATGGTGTGGAGCTTAGCCCAGGTGTCTGTGGGCAAGCCTTTGTAGTGCATGTGGTGCAGATTGTGGAGCTTAGTCCAAGTTTATACGGGTAATCCTTTGGAGAGAGATGCACAGGACATATGTCGTTGGGGCAAAGCGGCAAACTAGTGGGGAAGTAGTAGCGGGGTACCCTTGATATTCTTTACTATATGATATATTTTTGTATGCGTTACTTGGTGAGAGTATCCATGGTGAGGTTGGGAAAATAGTATACCTATTTAGGTGATGAGTTAGTTTCACTTGTTGTTCATTGTGCTTTAGCATGCTTTCTTTACTTTTGCACGAGAGGCTTCAGGGAGGATCCTACTGAGTATACTGTTATACTCACCCTGCGTATATATAAACTGTTTTTTAGGTCACTTGGAGCAGGATGGAGATCAGGCTGGTTACTACTAGCTTGTGGTTGCAGAAGCTCTTCGGGCTTGTGGTCGCTGCTGTTTTACTTTCTTTTGGGTACTTGTAGTTTCCCCCTTTCAGTTGTAGTACTTTTTCATGGCATTTCATATATGTACTTGGGTTTCTTTTATAATTTCAGTTGGATTTGGTTGGTTTCTATCTTATCTTTCTCTTCCGCATGTGTTCTCTTAGAGGGTAATGCCTCCCATTTGTGTGTTTATTATACCCTCGCTGCTAGTCGCCAACCCGGGGCCTACTGGAGGTGGGACTCGGGGGTCATTATCTCCCTTTCCACATTTCCGGCCCAGGAGGGGTACACTTTGTGGGGAGGGGGTCGTGATAGAGTGGTATCAGAGGTCTGGTTGAGGGATAAGATGGAGTTTGGAGTTAGTCACATGTGAGGTTGCATGGGTTGGTAGGGAAACAATGTCATTAATGTTTAGAAAGTGCGGTAAACACTGGAAACTGGCTGAGACATAGGTGTTTAGGGCCCCCTATGATCTGATGCACGGACATTTAAGTTTACAATGGCTACTAAATAGGGTGATATTAGTTGCAGGGTAGAGACCTAGGAAAGGATCATGCATCATTCTTCTTTGTGTCTGTGTTTGAATGGGTAGACCTTGGGATAGGTTAACCTAAAACGAATGAAAGAAAACAATTAATTAATTAATGTTGAGTCTTCCATATTCCAGGCTTAGGAGCTCTAATTATTTTTTATTTTGCAGGTATGGCTCCAGGTCGACGTCCTCGTCAGGTTTGCGTAGAAGACGTTTAGTAGGCTGTTTCAGCTGGTTGTCGCAGGGTAGAAGTTGACGACGACGATACTTGGAGGAAGACACTCCAAGAGTTTAAGCTCTAGAGTCTGCATAAGTACGAGGGCTCTGTTTCATATGCAGTCACGGAAGACTGGTTGGAGGAGGCCGAGATAGGCTTCAATTCGATATGTGCTTGGAAGGAGCATTGGGTGTCCTTAGCTGTGATGATGTTGCGTGGAGCAGTGAGGCAGTGGTGGATCTTGTTCCCCGGGGATCGTGGGGAGTCAGCGATCCCATGGGAGGAGTTCCGAGACAAGTTTAGAGTTGAGTTCCTTTCTTCGATTGCAAATCCATCCAGTCGTTAGGAGCTTCTTACCCTTTGATAGGGGAGCTCCAATGTTTGAGAGTTTGGAATCCATTTTAAGAACCTTATATGATATGTTTTGGACCTGTTACCAGATGAGGAGGCCAGGGCGGGGCATTTCGAGGAGGCTTTGCGTCCAGAGATCCAGCGCCAGGTCACCCCATTTATGCTGAAGACATATCTCGAGGTGCTGGCAAGGGCGGAGGTTGTCAAGAGGACTTTGGCCAGGACCGGATTGTCACAAGAGGGGAATCATCATAATTCCTCACGAAGCAAGGATGTGGTCCGGGGTTCCCAGTTTTCAGGGCAGAAGAGTTTCCATTCAGCCGGAGGTAGGTCCCAGCCCTTCGCATCATGTTTCTCTGGAGGCAGCAACTCTCAGGCCTATGACAAGGGATCAGGCACTTGTTTTTCTTGTGGTGGTCATGGCCATCAGCAGCGGGAGTTCCCGACTTTTCATAGCGGTCATCATGCATCGGGCGCTCCACTCCAGGTTCCTCCGTTGAGGCAGTTTCAGCCGAGGCAGCAGCAGCCAGTTGCACCAGCTTTCGATCAGCAGAGGGTAGATGGGGCAGGTAGAGGACATCCCCATGACACTCCTCGTCCTCAGAGAGCAGAGCGCGGCCATGGTGGTGGTTATAATTAGGGTCAGAGAGGTCGTGGAGGAGGTCGTGGTCAGCTTCATTCCCAAGTATTGCCAGCTCCAGACGAGCCAGATGTCGTTCGAGGTACCCTTTGCTTGTTTTCTACCTTGGTGTATGCCTTGTTTGATTCAGGAGCAACACACTCCTTCATATCACCTACCCTTGTCCATGCCTTGGGACTTGAGGTAGAGAGGCTTCTAGTGCCCTTGGCATTGACTACGCCAGTTGGAGGTTGAGCTAGCTTGTTTGAAGTATGTAGATATTTTGATCTAGTGTTGGGGCAGCACCGCTCTTGGGGAGATTTCCTATGTTTACAAATACAACCATATGATGTCATCCTCGGCATGGATTGGTTGTATTCGGTGCAGGCTATTGTGGATTGCTTCAAGAAGAATTTCATTTTCCTTGGTGCCGAGGGAGAGCAGGTGGTGTTTTTTGGTGAGCGAGATCCTCGGATGGGTCATAGGCGTGTTTCATCCTTATCATCCATGGCGACTGAGATGATACTGAGTTCTTTAGAGGTTCGGCAGTTGTCGTTTCCTAGGGTCATAGAGGAGTACCCTGATGTCTTTCCCGAAGAGGTTATAGCATTACCCCCTCGACGAGAGATCGAGTTTGGGATCGAGCTACAGCCAAGAGTGTCTCCTATCTCTATGTATCCATATAGGATGAACCCTTCTGAGTTACAAGAGCTACGTATACAGCTTGATGGTCTGTTGTAGTGTGGTTTTGTTCGACCAAGTGTGTCACCATGGGGTGAACCAGTTCTGTTCATGAAGAAGGCCGACGGTAGTTTACGGTTGTGTGTCAATTATCGTCGCTTAAAAAAAGTGACAATAAAGAACTGTTATCCTCTTCCACAGATTGAGGACTTATTCGATCAACTGAATGGTGCAAGTTGGTTCTCAAAGATCGACTTGCGGTCATGATATCATCAGATGCGTGTGAAGGATGAGGATATCCTGAAGAATGCTTTCTGTTGTCGTCATGGGCATTATGAGTTCGTTGTAATGTCGTTTGGTGTAACGAATGCTCCAGCTGTGTTCATGGGTTTGATGAATGTTGTGCTCCGTGAGTTCCTGGACAAGTTCTTGGTATTTTTCATCGATGACATCCTTGTATACTCCACATCTGAAGAGGAGCATGCAGAGCATCTACGAGCCGTTTTGGGAGTTCTTCATTGACATCAGCTGTTTGGGAAGTTGTTGAAGTGTGAGTTTGGGCTCGAGAAGTCCATTTCTTGGGGCATGTTGTGTCCCAACAGGGAGTAGCTGTGGATCCTTTGAATATAGAAGCAGTTGTGTCTTGGGCATCCCCCAAGACAGTTTCAGAGGTGCGAAGTTTCCTTGGTCTCGCAGGCTACTACCGGAGGTTCGTAGCCAATTTCTCTCGAGTTGCAAATCCTCTAACGGCTTTGACCAGGAAAGATCAGGCTTTTATATGGATTGATCAGTGTCAGGAAGCTTTTGAGTATCTAAAGGAGAAGTTATTAAGTGCTCCAGTCCTTTGTCTTCTGGCTAAGGGAGTCCAGTTTGATGTCTTCTGTGATGCTTCACATCTGGGGTTAGGTTGTGTCCTCATGCGGCGGAGGTCAGTTGTTTCTTATGGGTCTCGGTAGTTGCGTCCCCATGAACACAACTATGCCACTCATGACCTTGATTTGGTAGTCGTGGTGTTTTCTATGAAGTTGTGGAGACATTACCTCATTGGTGAACGCTTTGTGGTTTTCACTGATCACAAGAGTTTGAGGTATGTTTTCTCCCAGCATGACTTGAACTTGCGACAACGTTGGTGGATGGAGTTCTTGTAGGAATATGACTTCGAAATATCGTATACACCTGGAAAAGGGAATGTTGTAGCTGATGCGCTGAGCTGAAAGTCATGTAGTGATACTGTGCGTGAATCCAGTGATTCCTGGAGAGTAATGGAGGAACTGTCAGCTTTGCATCTTGATATGGGAGAAGTTGGGGGTAGAGGCTGTCTTTTTCAGATGACGGTGCAATCATCCCTGGTGCAAAAGGTAGAAGAGTCCCAGTTGGGGGATCTTGAGGTGGAGGTCTGGAGAGACCGAGTTGTTTGTGGTGAGGCCCCTAATGGTTGGTCTAAGGATGAACAACATAGAGTGTTGTATCATGGAAGGCTTTTTGTTCCTTTGGTGATGCGCGAGACGGTTCTCAGAGAGTTCCACAGTTCGGCTTTAGCAGTACATCCTGGTGTGACAAAGATGTACCGATCCTTGAGGAGTCAGTTTTGGTGTCCTGGGCTGAAGCATGCGGTTGTGGAGTTTGTATCTCGATGTTTAGTCTACCAGAAGGTGAAGGTCGAACACCATGTTCCTGGTGGTCTTCTCAATCCATTATAGATTCCTCAGTGAAAGTGGGAGGACATCTCAATGGACTTTGTTATAGTTTTACCTCAAGCTTCGGGAGGACATGATGCTATTTGGGTGGTAGTGGGTCATTTAACAAAATTGGCCCACTTCATAGTGATCAAGGATTTGAGCTCAGTGGAAGTTTTGTCGAGGCAGTATCTGGAGGAGGTGGTGAGACTTCATGGAGTCCCTAGGATGATCATTTCTGATCGAGAACCTTGTTTTACCTCCAGGGTGTGGAAAGGTCTCCAGCATGCTTTCGGTTCTCATTTATGCCTTAGCACTGCTTTTCACCCTCAAATGGATGTTCAGACAGAGCGAACCATCCAGAATCTTGAAGGCATGTTGCGCTCTTGTGTTCTTGATTTTGGAGGTTCATGGATGAGGCACTTACCATTGGTGGAATTCTCTTACAATAATAGTTTTCACTCCACCATCGGTATGGCACCGTTTGAAGCCTTGTATGGCCGACCTTTCCGTTCTCCGTTGTGCTGGACTGGGGTCGGAGAGTCAGCAATTCTCGGACCGGAACTAGTGCAGAATACAACAGAGATGGTTCAGGTGATTCGTGAGAGGATGAAGGCAGTGCAAGATCGTCAGAAATCATATGTCGATCAAAGAAGAAGACCCTTAGAGTTTAATGTTTGGGATCATGTGTTTCTGAAGGTGACTCCCCATCGTGGGAAGCGAAGGTTTGGTCGTGGGAGTAAGATTTATCCCTGTTTTGTTGGGCCTTTCAAGGTTTTATCTCGTGTTGGAGTTGTTGCATACCGAGTGGCACTTCCCCCTCAGATGAGTCAGATACATGATGTTTTCCATGTATCACAGCTACGTCATTATCTTCATGACGACTCTCACATCATCGATTGGGGAGAGACCGATGTTGATGATGATGCCACCTTTGAGGAGTGACCTGTGGAGATCCAAGACCGCAAGGAGAAAGTGTTGCGCGGACGTTCCATTCCCTTAGTTCGTGTCTTGTGGTGACACGGTGGCATGGAGGAGAGTACTTGGGAACGTGAGTCACAGATACGTGCTCAGTACCCAGAGTTGTTTGATTTTTAACTCTTTTCATGTATCGTTGTAGCTTATGTGGTTATGATACCTTCATGTTTATGATATGGATCCCTTTGTTTCTTTGGTGGCGTTCTCTCTTTTGATAGGTATCTCGGTGGGTGGTTTGTTCAGACCCTGTTTCGTTTTCTTGTTAGATGGGTTTTGGATTCTCGAGGATGATAATGTTTTGAGAGGTATCTGATGTAATGTACTGGACCTCTCTGGTCCATTCCTTTGTGAAAATGTGGTGTTGGAGGTGATATGGAAGGTCAAGGTGGTTTGGGGTGCATTTGGGTGGACTTTTAAGGAAATCTAAAGGGTTATGGTTTTCGCACGAGAGGCGCACGGTTTGCCTAAACCGTGCGGCCAAGACATGTGTGGCTGGCCTTGATAGCAGTAGAGACCACACGGGAGGTGCACGGTTTGTCTAAATCGTGCCGCCAAACCGTGCGAGCTGAGTGGCTAAGGCAGTGGTGACTGCACGATTAGCGCACAGTTTGTCTAACCGTGCTACTAGGCCGTGCGGACACTTAAAGTTAGATCCTAAAATTTAGGATCTTGACCATTTTGCCTTTAATCGCCTTGTTTAAGCCCCTAATAATCCATAACTCGGGATTACCCTTCCTTAGAGGTGGAATAACCTATCCCAAGTGTTTTGGAGGCGATCCGGAGGCTTCTCTTCGCAAATCAAAGCTGGTTTCTTGAGGTATGTTCTCGTTCTTGTTTGGTTTCTTAGATCTGCTTAGATCTACTCCTCCTCTCCTCTCGTATTCTTAGATCTATGCCTGTTATGGGTAGATCTAGGTATGTGGATGTCGGTTATGATGAGCTTTGGTCTTGGTTGTGATAGGAGAGGAGATCTAAGGAGGATTCGTGGAGAATCAACCCGGTTTCTTGGGCGTTCATCGACCGTTGTGGTTTTCCTCGAAAACCCTTGAGGTAGGGGATTTGTGGCTTCTCTAATTTTTATATGCAATCGTAGAGTTAGCATGATTTAGCCCTTTGGATCACAATGAAATTGACCTAATTAAATACTTGAACCGGATTAAAAGAATTGTTTTGATCGCATGTTGTTGCTTTGTACTGTGATAACGGTTTGCCTATTGATTTGCTAGATAGTGTGATATATATGCCTTGCTTGTTATCATGTTGTTCTTGATGGAATTTATAAAGAACTTAAAGCTGTAATTAATTGATAATTAATTGGCTAAAGATAAAGAGGTATGTAAATGAATATGGTTGTTGTCGTTGTTGTAGTTGTTCTAATTTGATGTTGATAAAATTTGGCATAGTAAGTATGTTTAATCTTTGGTGATAGCTTACTGAATTGGTTCATGATGTTGGAACCAACGAATTGAATCTATTAATTCAAGATGGGTTAAATAACTTGTTTGAGTTCCATGAAGGGTTCGGAGTTACCCTATTGTTGTGAATTAGGGATAAAATCTCATTTGATGTGATTGTTGGTGTTTGTTGTTTGATGGTCGGGTGCCTTGATAAAGGGCCAAGAGCCCATTTGTTGTAATGATTATTTTTCTGCTTCTTGTGTTGTGTTGTGACCCTGGAAGGGGTGTTGTGATATCTTGTGTTGTGATATGACCCTGGAGGGGTGATGTGATATGTGGAGGTAGGTAGGCCTTGTGGTTGTGGCAGCGGATGACGCCTAGAGTGGCGAGATGCATCGGTTTATGCATGTGGGTGTCAGGGAGGACACTGGGGATGATGGAATGGTATGGTAGTGATTGTTGGGTGTTTGTTGATTCTTGGTTGTTTATCTGCTTTACTTTTCCCCACTGCTCATGGCAGCTGGTCTTGCTTACCCTTCTTCTGAAAGGGGTGAAGACACGCGGGGTATGCCACATGCTTTCCGTGTTTAGCCTCTCGAGGGAGAATGGGCCTACGCTCTTTCTATAGGCGGCAAAGACTCAACGGGTAATATATTTACTCACCGTGTTGAGCCCCCTTGTGTTTAGTAGCATAGGATGCTTTTCTAGAATGCCTGGGAATATGGGAAAGTAGTTTTAAAATAAAAGTTTGATTAAATAGTGATAATCCATGGGGATGGAGATGCTGGTATTTAATGGTGATGTTATAACTTTAAAGGAACAATGAATTTGAAATTTGATGCCAAGAAAGTTAATGTGGGTTGTTCATGGTTAATTAATGATGGAATACTTAATTAACGTATAATGGAATTGATGATAAAGGGAATGAAGTAACCTAATGAAGTTATTTAATTGGTTGTGTGCTTATAGGATACCTAGTCTTAGAAATAGCAGCCCAGAGTCCGAGAGACGTTAGCTGCAGTTGAGGCTAAGACTAGGTTATGCCCATAGTGTGGTTGTGAGTTATATATATCCTGTACTTTTTGTGTTTCTATATGCTACTCTACCATGTCAGCAAGGGCAACTGACACCCCGGGGATTCTAATCCCTGGGGGGTATTTCCCCCAACATTCTGGTGGGAGGATGAATGGCTGACTACCCCCTTTGACCCCGCTCTCTTCTCTTGGTAGATACTAGTGCCATTGGCACAGCGGTTAGTTTTCCTCATATATGTGTGTAGAGGGATGTAATGGCTTGTGGTTATTTCCACACATATATTTTGGATATAGTATCCTATGGACTATTATAGGTGTAATGTGTATAGGTTGTGATGGCTCGAGGGTCCTTACGTGGTGTATGGGTTGTAATGGCTTGAGGTACAATACCCGACGTATGATACACGTTATGCGGGTTGTGGTGGCTCCCAGAAACTACCTGGTCACTTTTGGTTGTGAGGATGGTGTGGAGCTTAGCCCAGGTGTCTGCGGGCAAGCCTTTGTAGTGCACGTGGTGCAGATTGTGGAGCTTAGTCCAAGTTTATACGGGTAAGCCTTTGGAGAGAGATGCACAGGACGTATGTCGTTAGGGCAAAGCGGAAAACCAGTGGGGAAGTAGTAGCGGGGTACCCTTGATATTCTTTACTGTATGATATATTTTTGTATGCGTTACTTGGTGAGAGTATCCATGGTGAGGTTGGGAACATAGTATACTTGTTTAGGTGACGAGTTAGTTTCACTTGTTGTTCATTGTGCTTTAGCATGATTTCTTTACTTTTGCACGAGAGGCTTCAAGGAGGATCCTACTGAGTATACTTTTATACTCACCCTACATATATATAAATTGTTTTTCAGGTCACTTGGAGCAAGTTGGAGATCAGGCTGGTTAGTACTAGCTTGTGGTTGCAGAAGCTGTTCGGGCTTATGGTCGCTGCTGTTTTACTTTCTTTTGGGTACTTGTAGTTTTCCCCTTTCAGTTGTAGTACTTTTGCATGGCATTTCATATATTTACTTGGGTTTCTTTTATAATTTTAGTTGGGGTTGGTTGGTGTCTATCTTATCTCTCTCTTCCATATGTGTTCTCTTATAGGGTAATGCCTCTCATTTTTGTGTTTATTATATCCTCGGTTCTAGTCACCAACCCGGGGCCTACTGGTGGCGGGACTTGGGGGTCATTATCTCCCTTTCCACATTGCCGGCCCAGGAGGGGTACACTTTGTGGGGAGGGGGTCGTGACAGGAAGGGATTAGCTATTGTAGTTAAGGAGTGTGACCCAAGGGCTCCAGGAATGATTCGATGTACGGTCTGTGTCTACTATTAGTTGTCATATTAATAGATATAGGTATTAATCATTCCTTCTCATCACAAATTTTGTTCAATACCTAGAGTTTTCGGTTAAACCGTTGACTTGACCCTTACGTCTGGAGATACCTATGGGAGGATACTCGATAAATCACACTTATGCCAACGGTGTGAACTGGCCCTTGAGGTGAGAGTTTTGGTTGGAACCTCTTGGTGGAAGCATCGAGGCCTTATGATGTTAGTTTGGGTATGGACTGGTCATCCACAGTTCATGCTCAGATTGACTGTTTTAGGCAAAAGGTTGTGGTATATCTACAGCATTGGATCGAAGTTTTCCTTGGTCAGTGGAAAAGGAAATCTAGGCAGTACATGATAAACTCATGCATATGAGGGTACAACTGATCACTTTTGAGTCAGCCATCCTTACCCTCTTGGCAGCGGGAGTTTTGAATTTTCAGTTCCCAATAGTAGTGGCAGAGTGCGGGAACATTCTATCTAATGATGTTTCCAGGATTACCTCTCCGCAGGGAGAGGGACTTTTGTATTGTCTTGTACCCAGGGACATCACTGATATCTACAACTGTATATCAGATGGATCCCACGGAGCTCTGGGAGTTGAGGCTATAGTTGGGAGACTTGTAGAGGAAGGGCTTAGTAAGACCTAGTGTTTGAGGTTATGTGTGGATTACCGGTACTTTAACCAAGTGGTCGCGGAGAATGAGTACCCACCACCAAAGGATCGATGGCACACCAATCAGTTAAAAGGGGTAGCCTTTCGTGTGGATGAAAATGTACCCATAGTATTTTCATTAGTTGAGACAAGGACGTTGGTTGGAGTTCCACTAGGACTATGACTTCAAGATAGTCTATACTTCTGGGAAGGGGGACATGGTGGCAGACACACTCAGCAGGAGGTTTGGTCAGCAGTTGTTGAGTGAGACGACAGAGCAGCTAGTCGCATTGTAGATATCCTTCATGGATAGTGATGGAGAACTTTACCTCTAGTCTATGACTCTTACTTCCCCACTCCTTCAGTGATTTCGGGAGGCATAGCTTGGGGACACAGACTACGAGGCTCGACGTGATTAAATATTCTCAAGATAGGCTCCTGAAGGATTTTTTGAAGGTGGAGAGCACGTCATCCTTTTCAGAAGATGCACTATGGTACCAATGACTCCACAAGAGAAGGTATTTAGGCAGTTCCACACATCCCCTTTGGCGGTATATCCAGATATGGAAAAGATGTACCAGGACCTCTGGCGTCAGTACTGGTGGTCAGAGATGAATAAAGTGGCGACAGAGTTCGTATCATGATGTCTCACTTGTCAGCAAGTGGAAGATGAGCATCAGCTTCCTTCGCACTTGAGCACAGTTTTTTAGCCCCAGACTGATGGTTAGACAGGGCGAACCATACAGACCTTGGAGGACATGCTTCGTGCTTGTGTCCTGTATTTTTCTCACAGTTGGGAGGATCACCTACCACTGGTGGAGTTTGCATAAAACAACAGTTATCACTCCATCATCAACATGGCACCATTTGAGTCCTTGTACGAGTGACCATGCAAATCACCTCTATACTGGACAGACCCAGGGGAGTCAGTACTTATGAGTCCAGAGTTGGTACGGGCTACCACGGAGAAGGTGCAGATCATCTAGGAGAGGATGAAGACTGCATAGAGTCAGAAAAATTCTTATGCCGACAGGAGACAGAGACCCTTGAAGTTTGAGGAGGAAGACTAATCCTTCCTACGGGTCTCACCCCGACGAGGATTGCATAGATTCGGTCGAGGCAGAAAGTTATCTCCGAGGTTCATCAGACCTTTTTAGATTCTTAGAAAAGTTGGTGAGGTGGAGTACCGCCTAGCTCTTCCCCTATATATGCACTGGGTGCATAATTTTTTTCATGTGTCGCAGCTGAGGAGATGCGTGCATGATCCATCGCACATTATCGACTAGGGCGAGTTAGACTTTGACAATGGGGTGACTTTTACGGAGTTCTCGGTAGAGATAGAGGATCGACAGGAGCAAGTCCTTTGTGGATGGTCGATCCCTCTGGTACAAGTTCAGTGACAACATTGGAACCTCTAGAAGAGCACATGGGAGTGGGAGGCTCAAATTCGTGCTCAGTACCCTCATTTGTTTGATTTACCTTTGTTTTGGCTTTTAGGGACATAAATCCCTAAGGTGGGGAGAATGTAATGTCCCGAAATTTTCGTATAATTTTTTTTAATTATATGGAATTACTACGAGTCTGTGAAAATTGACGACACGTGATTCTGAGGCCCGGAGTGCCCAGAATGATCCGTCAAAAAATGTTAAGCTTTAAATAGCGCGTGTGAGAAGTTTTCCCAAAAAAGTGGAATAACTCTTAAACGGGTGCCAAGATCATAAATCTGAGGGTACCGTTGCATTCAGGATGGCGGGTTTACCCTATATGCGACTTAAGTTTAGTCGGCGCAGACCTCCAATGAGAAAACCCAAAAATGACATAACCGTAAATAAAATAATTAAATAAAATTATTTTATTTTTCAAATGCTTATAACTCGTGAATGGTGACTCGAATTAAAAATCTGAGACCACTGCTAAACTCATGATGGTATGTTTTCCTCAGGCAAAACCTAACCTTGGATGGCACTGTCCAATGATGGAAGTTAGTTTTTTTCCGTAAATAAAATAATTAACAATTATTTTATTGTTAAATTCTTTAACTCCTAAACGCTAACTTGGATTGGAAATTTGAGAGTACTGTTGATCTTGTAAGGGAGTGTTTCCCTTAGGCAGATCCTAATCTCGACCGGCGCAGGTCGAGGGTGACTGTTAATAATTTTTTTATCTTTTTTAAGGTACATTCAGTAAACGTGCGGGTGGTGATTTCTATCTTTTAAACTGGTGCTTGGATTAAAAATCCGAGGACATCATTGAATCCACAGCGTCGGCATTTGCTTAAGGTAGGATTAACTTCGACCGTAGTAGTTAGGGTGAAAAAGTTAGTTTTTGCGACTTTTAAAGAAATAATAAAATAACACAAAAATTGTTATTTTATTTTTCCTACCTATGGCTGCGTAGCGGAAGTGTGGTGGGACCAATGGGTTTTCAAGACATTTAATGGCTTGACTCTTGGTCTTTGTAACTACACCAATGATAATTAAGAGGTTCATTCATTAATGAACCTCATTAATTCTTTTGATGCGTTACTCACCCTCCCCCTATTTAAATGGAGCTCAGGTTGGGGTTTTTGGCATGACTTCATCAAATGAGGAACCTATGGCAAAGTACTACGGTAACTTCCACCGACGGAGGACGGAATCTTAGACAGAAATGATCCAGGATCGATGAATACCGACGAATTCATCCAACGAGGATTCTTCTTCCGCCATAACCGCGACAACTCCAACGATTCTTGAGGCAAGGGTTGTTTTTAAATTCAAGAAATTCTCTCGATTCTTTTCCTCATTCTTGAATTTGCGGGTGGTTATTGCAGGAGCTTGAACAGGATTAAATTTATCTTTCTGATGAATTGTTCATTAACTGCTTGATATGATGCTAACGCAGAGGGTGTGGGCCAAACGAATAAGGCCTAGACCCTCCACCGCTTGATTTATTGTTGCGTTCTTCGTGGGAAAATTTTGAATTTGACGGTAACGTGAATCAGAGGGTCACATAGTTATGGAGGCATCCCGGGAGACCCATAGGCGCAGACGAGAGTGAAAACGGAGCTCCGAAGCATCGTCGGAGCCCCGCAGAAGAAGCTTCGGCGCGACACTGGCGCCGGCGGGCAAAGGCGGCGGCTGGCACTTGCTGGCCGCGAAAGGCTGCGGCGCCGCGACAGACCAGACAAGCGGTCGACCCTCAGCCGACCGCATTGGCAGAGAGTGGTGCGTCGTCGCACATCACAGGAGGTGGTTGCGGCTTCAAAGTCGTGGCGAAGGGGACCCACGCCCTATTGGTCCTACTGCCATCCGAGGCAGCGCCACGTGGCACCGCCGCTTAGAGAGTCGAATGGCTCTTTGAGTCGTTCGGGAACGAGAGGTCGTGTGACCCCTTGCACGGGTCGCACCAGCCGATGGGCCAGGCCAGTCCTCTACCCAACGGGCCGAGCTTGCCGCGGCCCCGCCTAGCTGATTTGGGTCGGGCCAAGTCGGTCCCACCGGGTTGGACCAGACTCAGACCCTTTATGTCCCAGTTTCACTTTAAAAGACTGTATCTTACTGTTAGGACCAAAAGGGGCCTATATACCCTGAGAGGGGGGGTGAATCAGGGTATGGATATTCTTTATTTTAAAATTATTCTTGCCCCACTGGATCTTGGCCTCTTTATTACAAGGGTCACTTTGTTTTCTCTTATGTGTTTATGTTGATCACTTCTCTTTATCTTTATCTGATGGTTATGCTTTAGATGCAATGCAGGGAAGCAACCAGGCAGACGCAGAGATTTTTACTTGGTTCACCCTCACTGGGCTACGTCCAAGGAGCATACAATGGCGATGTTCCGCTGTACCAAATCCACTAAGGCTCACTGCCAATAATGTTCGGGCTAGATCACTTCTATGCCCAAGATCACTTCCTTTACAATGTTTAGGGTCATCTCACTGCTTTCCCAAGGGTCACTCCCTATTTCTCTCTCTCTGTCTCACTGCCAGTGGAGAGGATCGCCTTTTTCTTCTTCCTTGGCTCACTGCACTTGGAAGCAATATACTCACAGTTTATAGACCTGTAGGTCTCTTCATTTGCATGAATACATGAATCCTCAACTGTTGATAGATTATCTTTTGAAGTTCAACTTTCATCCACTGATGAATACACCTCTTGCCCTTAAACACCTGGCAATTCCTTTTGTAAACACCTTCGCAGAGCACCCTACTTTGCGAGGATCCGAATTTCGCAAAGATCAAACAAGCCTTCGTGAAGCTCCTGCCTTTTCGCGAAACACTCTTGCGAAGCACTCTCATGAAGCTCAAGCCTTCGCAATTCTTAGGTCGTCGTGGAGATCAAGTTGTCGCAAAGCGACTTCCCTCACGAAGCTCACTGAGCCAACGCGGAGCACACAACTTTTGCGGAGCTAGAGTAGCCGCCGCGAAGCTCTTCTTTTGCGAAGCACACTGCCTTCGCGAACCGAGATCAAAGTATTTTCTCTGAAAAATTCTCTCTACTTCTCTCGAGGGGGTCGGCCTCTATTTATAGGCAATTACACCGACCCTCGACCCTTCCATGTGAAGTCAGCACCACGTCATTGCAAATCGTGAAGCTCCGAAGTTTCTGACAAAATCACGAAGCACCACGACAATTTTCTGATCGCGGAGCTCGTCGTAATCGCGGAGCATCACCGTCAACATTATTTTGCGCCTTCTCCATGAAGCTCCCTCGCAAATCCCTTCACCGCCGCGATGCACTTCAACCTCTACCGTTCGCGAAGCTTTGACGTAATCGCGAAGAATCACCACCATCATTCTTCTGGTCTTCGTGAATTCCAAACCACGAAGCCTCTCTTCGAAAAATTCATGTCTTTTCTATATTAAAATATGATCTTCATGGATATCCACTTTTCGCGATGCTCACCAACTTCCAAATTTTAGACCCCAAAAATTTGGCAAACACTGGAAATGGCACCACCTTGTACTGCTCTTTTGTACCACCTCCAGATCGTTCTTTCCTTTTTCGTCATTCTTTTGTCAACATGGATTGTCAACAACTTCTTTGGAACTTGACAATTCTTCATGGAAACCTGCTTTGTCAACAAACACAATCAACCCAAAAATACTACAATGTTACCTTGAGGGATTTTTGCCCAACACTTACAAACTAGATGTCCGTTTGAATATCTGTATAAAATGTTGGAATCCTTGGGATGATACAGTCCTTTTGATATACTCCACTGAGTTTTGGAAAAAGTTGGAGTACAGATGGGTTGGATCGAACCCGAATTCAACTGGGCCCTCGGTACTAAAATGCTTATAACTCTCAGATCGGGCATCCGATTGATGTGTCGTCTATTGCATTGGAAACCTTATGACATGATAGATCATTGGATTACTTATTAATGGGACTTTGTTCCGGTTGCAATACGATCGATTCCTTAAGAAGTGGATCTTCCCAGAATCAAGCGTACTATGTATGGGAATCTAGTGGCTGTCTGAGACGTGAAAAATGAATAGAGATCCTGTGTGGATCAGAAACTAGAAATCCTGTATGGATCAACACCTAGAAATCCTATGTGGATCAGCACCTAGTGATCCTGTGTGGATCAGCACCTAGGGATCCTGTGTGGATCAGCACCTAACGATCATGTGTGGATCAGCACCTAGCGATCCTGTGTGGATCATCACCTAGCGATCCTGTGTGGATCAGCACCTAGGGATCCTGTGTGGATTAGCACCTATAGATATTGTGTGGATCAGCACCTAGCGATCCTATGTGAATCATCACTTAGGGATCCTGTGTGGATCAGCACCTAGCGATCCTGTGTGGATCAGCACCTAGCGATCCTCTGTGCATCAGCACCTACCGATCCTGTGTGAATCAACACCTACTGATCCTATGTGGGTCAAATCCTATGTGGGTCAGCACTCAACGATCCTGTGTGAGTCAGCGCATACCGATTCTGTGTGCGTCAGATCCTGTGTGGGTCATCGGGGGTTAGTACCTATTGATCTTGGGCAGGTCAGATCCTGTGTGGGTCAGCGGGGGTTAGTACCTATTGATCATGGACGGGTCGGATCCTGTGTGGGTCAATGGGGGTTAGTACCTACCAATCATATGTGGCTTAAGTGGGTTAGTACCGAGCGATCCTATGTGGATCAGCAGCAGAACCCTTGACAAAATAAGATTATTTGGCTTTACGACTAATTATCTGTACTTATGTACTTAAATTGTACCTGGTGTGAGCTATCTTTTGATTTGTGCTTTGTGATTGAGATCGTGCTTTGTGGGTTTTTCCATTGTGGAATTCTAAGAGACCATCAGGGGTCTCGGGATCCCTACTGGGTATTGTTATACTCACCCCTGCACGGGCTTCGTCTGCACCTTGTTGTGTCTTGTACAGACAACAAATAGCTAGACTGAGTCTTGAGGAGTCAGGGATTGACGGTGCTCAGAGGTGATTGAAAGACGGCGTATGGAGTTGACCGTTAGACGTGGAGAGCTGCGATGATGAGTTGTACCTACCCTTCAGGTAAGAGCCTTGGCAGACGACCTCATCAGTTTTTTTCCCTTTTTTGTTGTACTTCTATTTTAGTTGGGCTTGTATTCTGGACCCTTTACTTTCAGTACTCACTTTAACACTCAGTGGTGGTTTTTAGTTGTGATTGTACCTTTATTCTTCCGTTGTGTTTACTTGTGCACAGTGTGCCCTATCTGTGTGTGTACAGGTTTTTGAGGCAATGTCTTCCCATTTAGGGATATGCCTTTCTAGTTCTAATTGTCAACCCTTTGCCTATAGAAGGCGGGCTTGGGGTAGTCACAGCACGGGCCCTAGGGGACGGGTCGTGACAAGTAACACATCATGGCAGTCCAAAGTCAACAGAAGAGCTATGCATACAATGTTCGATGGGACCTAGAGTTTGAGGTTGGAGACATGGTATTCCTTCTCGTATCTCCATGGAATAGGATCGTGAGATTTGGGAAGAAAGGAAATTTGAGTCCCAGGTACATCGACCTCTTCAATATTTTTCATCATGTCAAAGTTGTGGCCCATCGACTAACACTTCCACCTACCATGTCTCAAGTACACGGTGTATTCCATGTATCCCTCTTGAGTAAGTACATATCAGATCCCTCACATGTACTAAATCCATAGGTGGTACAGTTGGAAAATGATCTCTCTTATGAGGAGCAACTGATGAAGATCTTAGACTGTAGAGATAAAGTTCTATGCAATAAGGCTACCCACCTGGTCAAAGTACTATGGAGGTACCATAAGTACGGAGAAGCAACATGAGAACTCGAGGAAGTGATGAAGAATAAGTACTCTCACTTTTTTTCACCATAGTATGTAAAACAAAATTTCGAGGGAAAAATTTCATAAGGGAGGAAGAGTGTAACAACCCATAATTTTATCAATAGAAAATCCCTTCTTATAATTATCCCATATAGTATAAATGATGTAAAATCACATATAGAACAAAGTACAAATATTATATATGATGAATAAATGAAACAATAGGTATTTTTAGAAGTTAAGGAACCTATACCTATGGAATGGTAACTTGACCTTTGGAATAGTAATGTGACCATTAGGAATAATAATCCAGCTAATATAATAGTAACTTCATCTATGAAATTATAAATATAATTTAGTTATATTATAAATAAAAATATTATATAATTATTTCATAGTATAAGTAAATAAATGTTTTGAAAATTATTAATTAAGTGTTGATATTTTTATAAAACATAAATGTTTATTTTCAATTTTATAATTAATATAATGATTTAAAATAAAATTTATTTTCATAAAATATAATCATAAATTAATATTTTTTTGTCTCATGATTATAAGATGATTTTATGAGACCTTAATTAAGTTTTCAAAGTATTATAAAATCAGTTATAATTTTAAAATCGGAATTTTCCAAGTAAATGATGATTTTAATTAAAAATTAATTTTATAATATTTAGAAAATTATTTTCATAAAATGGATTTCATTTTTTAATTCTACGCATCAAAAAATGGTTATATTGAATTGTTGGTATTTTTCTAAAATACTTCAATTTTTGTTGAATAGTAAAATATGATAATTTACGAGAAAAGCTAAATACATGATTTTTTGTGTCATTGTTGATGTAAGCCTGATGTAAGCTCAAAATCTAAAACACTCCTTTAATATTTTAATATATTAAGTGATAATATTCAAACTATTCATAGTCTTGTGCCAAAATAATAAACTAATGAATAAAATAATGAGAAAACATCTCTTCTCCCCTATAAATTTCACCCCTCACCGCATCTTCCCCTCACACCTCCAAAGCCTTGAAGATTATATAGATTATGCTCAATCCTCTTCCCAATCCCCTACCCTGTGTCCATGAACTCTTGGTCTCATCAAAAGATCAAACCCTTTTCCCTAAGGAGGATCCCGATGAGGATAAATTCAAGAGGTAAAATCCTCTATTTTTCTTGTAATTTCTTTTTAATTTCATTTATTTTCTTATCCTCTATTCACCTCCACTTATCCAAGTGGCATGATAACTCCAATATCTTTTATATACTATAATTTTATTATGTTAATGGAATAATTCATCTTCAAATCTCTCCCATTTTTCTTTCATTCTAAAAATGAAAGTATCGTTCATGGTGTGTCGATTTACCGCCACCATGGATGACGCGTTTTCATTTTTCACTACTACCTTCAAGTCTGGTCATAAAATAATTTTAATGGTTGAAACAGATTGTAAAATGTATGTTATAACCTCTTTTATGTTCTGGAATTAACATATATTCATAATATTAAATAATAAAACAAAATGAGTTCATCATGATTGAAAATCACCAAAATTAATCTAAACGATTATCATAAACTATTTATTTAATGATTTATCCTCATATCATATAAAAAATGATATATAAGAGAATTTAATCCTATTAATGTTCATTAATAACATATAATTTCAATTCTGTAGAATTATTCTCATCTTACATGAACTTCAATACTTATAAACAAGCGAATCGATCATGAAAACCAAGAAAAATGAACACTCCTGAATGATGAAATTGAACTCTATAACTCATCATAATGGCCGAAAATGAAATTAATAAAATTATAATTAATCGAATACATGTATACGATGTTATGGATTTATTAATTAATGAATCTATTTTGATTATCCAGGATATTAAAGTGATGAAAACATTCAGACATAAGCTAAGGGGATTCTTGAATTTTGAATTACCTCCGGGATTGTGTGTTGTTTTGAACTGTTTGATGTTTTGAACTATGTGTAGTTACCACTCTAGTCATGAAATTGTTTTGTGAAAATAATAAAAAAATATTTGGAGAGGTAAGGGGATTCTCGGACCCAACTCTATTTCTTTGGGTTTTTCCCTCTTTCTCTCAATTTTCAGTATGGATATTCCTTTAATGTTCCTTAAATATCAATTATTTTTTCCTTCCCTTTTATTTTATGGGATATACATGTTTTTTATATGGTTTTATAACAAATGAAAATATTTTTCCAAAATAACTCTTCTTTCCAAAAACACATCTTCTCGTGAGATTGTTTCTTCTTCACTCAAGTTTGATGATTCATATACCAAGTATGTTATTCCCTCTTTCTTTTGGGAAACCCAAAGGTTATTTATGAATGTATGCTTTATAAAATGAAACACATTCCTTTCCATGGGTTATTTTATTTCCAAGATTGATATATGTTCTATGTGGCATGCATGAATATGTAAATGTTATGATGTGATGAGTGCGCCCAGAATTATACAACGCATGTAAATGTTATTATGTGACAGGTGCGCCCAAAATTATATAGTGCTTCAATGCATTGGGTAATATGATATATCTCATGAGATAAAGTGAAGTATGTGTGAACATGATGCTAGCTTTGTTCACAACTATGTGTGGTATTTAACCACTAAGACGTGATATTTCATTTTTTTGCATTGCCACATTTCATGTCTTTGTCTAACATTTCCTCTCATGATTATGATGATAATACTTTTCTTATATTATGATGATAATGATTATGCTCGTCCATGTTTCATGTCTCTTATTCATCCTCTTACTAGGATTTTAGCTCACTCCTTCTTTTGATGCATATCCTCAGGTGAATACTTGTACTAAGGAGAACATGAGGGCCAATAAGAAGCTAGAGAAGAAGAAATTAAATAAATGTTTATGTTTTATTATGTAAAAGTTATGTATGGTCCTAATTTTCCCAATACACTAAATCTTTGGATCTTGGTTTTGTAGCATTATTATGTTGTTTATCTTTAAAATGATGTAATAGTAATGTAAGAAAAAGTAGGGTCGTTATATATTTACACACTAAAAATAGAAAACCAATTGGTTATTGTGGATGAGTGCATTTCATTCATTATATCAAAACATAATGATTCAGATCAAAATTATATTTATACAAAAACCCATGGAATGTTTATAAAATCATATCATATAAAAACACTATAAATTTTGGTTCTGGAGCTCCCTCTCAAAGTGTGTATCCCCTTGCAATAATCACCTACCCATTAACTATCCATAAAGAGGAGGTGGAGGCATGAGTGGAACTCAGTCATACTCAATCTCTCTATGAGAATAGAGAGCTAAAAAACTTCTATAATAATGAGAGAAACCCTATAACTCTAAAAAATTGAAGAACTCCATACCCTTGGATGAACTTAAGAATGAGGTACCCTTGGTGCCAATTTATATACAAAGTGAAAGGTGGTTTTTGGAAAATAAGATTTCAAAAATCACTTAGATTAAGGATTTGGATGACCACGAAGTATTATATCACTTTAAAAAAACTAAAAAGTTATTTCCCCACCTCTTGAATATCTCCACACAAATTTTTACAGCAATTTGAGGTCTATAACTTGAGATGTGAGAAAATTACAGAAGTAACCACATGTTTGTAAACAATAAAGATTCTCTCAAATTATTCAACATTTTAGGCCATCAAATGGATGAGTTAGGCTTATTTTTATTCTCAAATACTGTATCCCACACTTCCAGGGATGTTTCACCAAATTTGTGACCAATTGGTTTGATATATTAGTTGTAATGTTGATTTTAGTCCACATGTGTGCCAGGGCACTCTCGCAGTTTGGCCTGTTTTGCTGTAATTTCATCATTGGCTCTCAAAATCACCTCTACCTAGAATGAAAACAGTAAAAGAAGTAAAACTAAGCCTTTTAACTGTTTAAAAAATAAAAAATTTAATCAAATTAGATTTGAAATTTATTATTATATTGGGGGTTTATAATATAAATATAGTTTAATCCATTGTATGAAGGTGGAATAAAAAAATGAATCACGCTACGATTACACCCCCACACCCGAACATTTTCACTCTTAGGAAATCATATTTCAAAAAATAATGCATTATTATGTTACCCAATTCATGAATACATAAAATTATTAGGAAATTAAGTTAATGGTAGAAATGTTAGTAATGCAATAACCATATTATAGAGTATGTCTCAGTAAGAATGGAAATGAGTGTCTTATAAAATACATCAGAACAAAAGGCAAGGAGACGCATGATACTAATCTTATAATGGAATTCACAAGTCAAACATTCCACTAAATCCCTATTTGTGTGTGCGAAAACTAGTCCACACAAATCATTACACTTTCTATCTAGTAAATATTTGTTATTTTAAAAAAAATTCTACTTACTTGATTCCTTCCACCGAACCTACCTCATAGCCATTGTAATCAAATTTGAAAACCCACTCACTTAAGAATTCTTAAATTTCAATCCTTAATCTCTCAACCTAGTTATTCCCATATTTTGTACATTTCATCACTCCCCTGTTATTTATTTATTTATTTATTGTTTTTTAGGGTGTACAACAGTCGGATAACATGTACATAAGCATTGGTTAATTGGGTATAATAGTGAAACCGGTCTGATAAGGAATAAACACATAGAAAAATAATTTTGAAACCCCAACTAACATTAACCAAACTGATATATATCTTCAATTGAGTATGAAATATTTAAAAGTCATGGTTGGGTGCAATGATGTGTAGAAATGTTAAATGAAATAATCATCCTATAAGGTACTCACATAGAGGGTAACAACATATCATTGGTTTTATTCCGATGCAATTGAACATATCAATGAAAAACTACAAATTATATTTATATATCCCATTAATGTTAAATTATTTCTCAAAATCACATACCATTGATGAAATATTTTTTTAAATGATAAAACATCATGAAAAAGTAAACTTTTTCATGAAATTTCAATAAATTCCCTGATGATATGGGAATTTGATATGAGTATTTTGGAAAAAAAGAGAAAAAAAATAAGAAATAGAGAGGAAAAAATGTATAAAAATACCATGCCATTGGAAAAAAAAGTTAAAAATAAGAATGATGATAAATGTTTTATCTAACTCGGGAAAGTATCCACCCTACCTCCCCCAAACATAGAATTTGTAGTGTCCTCATGGAAATTAAATAGTAGGTGTGAAGAAAGGATAAAAACTGGTGTGACATGTCACATACATAAAACCAAAAAATTCAACAATGCTATCATAAAATATTTTCAAAAACTTGACAAATACATGAGCACACTCCCAATAAAATGTTGTAGGAGTCCCACCTCCACTAATAAGGGCGCTTATAAAACTCTAATCCTCCTCAAAGTGAATAGATTCTTTCTCATACTACTCTATAACACCCAACATAAAGTAACAAAAATTCCACCCAATAGACACATCAAGAATTATGGTCTATTTACTAAGAATTTTCAACTCCTTGGTAATGCTCTTGAAATGATCCAATCTAGAAGGCGAACTTCTCACAATCTTGCGACAAACTCTGATTCTAGCAATTAATGTTGATATTTCCTTTAACTCATAACTAACAATATGGTTTAAAATTTGTGCACAACATCTCATGTGCATATACTCTCCTTTAAGAATAGACTCATTTCAATCACTAACCCTCATCGTGAAATAATTAATTACTACATTACTAGAACTAGCATTATCCACAATAACAATATTAATCATTTCAATCCCTCGTTGTTTCACTGTTTGTTCTCATACTCGTCTAATTATTTCCCTTTTATTATTCAAAACAAGACAAAACCTGATTATTTTTTATGCAATATTCAATTATCATCAATAAAATGTGCATTCACACACATAATTCAAATTTTGAATTGAAGTCCATGTGTCAGTATTAAGACATGCCATGTGAGAGAGCATGTCAAACATAGACTTTAATTTTTCTTTCTCACTCAAATATAATTGCAAGCAATCTCTAGAAACTATTTGTCTAGATGGAACATGGAATTGATGTTGAACAACTCCCATAAATTCTCTAAAACCTTGATTCTCAACATATTTAAATGATAACTCGTTGATGATTATCATTTTAACAATAACTATTTTGCACACTTCTTGGTTAAAATGAGCTGTTGAAATTTTAACCATCTCATCATCCTCGTCTTCACACTTCTTTCTAATACCAATAGTGGTTTGACTTTTCTCAAGATTCTTGTGAGGATTTTGTTTGCACATTGTCAAATGTCTATTCAAATTACTAGTTTCATATTGACCAGATGTGCAATCATAATATTTACCACAATAATTACATACAACCCTTCCATCTTTGTTCTTATGAAAATGATCCCAAGTTTGAGGAACTCTATAAGATGTTTTAGGAATTGGTGCTTTCTTAGGAGATTGATAACCTCAGTTTCTTCAATTGGTTTACTACTACTGATAGCCCCTCTTATTTTTGTAATTGAATGGATAGTTTTGGAGGAGTAGAGCCACTTGTACCACTTTCCATGAATAGCTAGTTAGAGGTCGTCTACAAAACACTCCCATCCATTGGTGAGGCTCTGGGGACACCCAAATAGAAGCAGTAGGTTTTGTGTGATGAATCGGTAGTCAACACAATAATAGTAATGAGAGGAAGATAAGAAGAAGCGGCGCCAGAAAGAGCTAGGTATAGTGTACACACGACACTAGGAGGAGCGATGGATGGTAGACAATCGATGATTGGGTTGAGGATTGAAAAATGAAAAGGGAGGAATGGAGGGAGGAGGATGGACATTTGAAATGGATGGAATGGAATGAAAAGAAGGGGAGGGAGGGAGGGAGATAAGATTAGGGTTTGCTCTCCCAATCACCCGTGAACAGGAAGAGAAGGTTGGGAGAGGCATGCGAGGAGTCCGTTGGGTATATTCTTCACGATGTAGGGTTTGGTCAAACCGCAGATCCAAAAAACATGGCTGAATTCTCTCTTCAAATCTCTCACCAAATCTGCCCTTGCTTTGCAGCGTGCCCATGCGGCCTGCGCTTCCGCGTCTCCTCAAGAAGTCGCCTCAGGCCGTGACGCGACCTGACCACCACGACGCTGT
Organism: Viscum album; assembly: GCA_963277665.1. Classification (NCBI taxonomy): domain Eukaryota; kingdom Viridiplantae; phylum Streptophyta; class Magnoliopsida; order Santalales; family Viscaceae; genus Viscum; species Viscum album. Next base: position 918,644,350 of record OY728123.1, on the reverse strand, counting down.
GACACCGTAAATTCCAGAACAATCATATCTTCAAATTCCTGCCACACAGAGTATTGCGCTGTGGTTTCTCCAATAGCGTTGTGGTCTTCTTACTTCTCCAGTTCATGCGGTGTGAGCCCTTTCTTTTCAATGTGAGCCTACTTGGCTCCCAAATCAGCGCGACACCAATTTCTCCCGGGTTGGCCTTCGCGACGCAGTCGACTCCTCAAATGAGCTTCCATGACACAAACAACCTGACTGTGGCGTGACTCTTCATACGTCAGAGTAACTCCCATCTCTTGTAACCTAGTGGCTCAACCCTTGTATATTACAGCAACTCATTCTTCAATCAGCATCATCACGGCTTGACCGAGAGACTGCGACATGATCCCTCTCATGTAAGATTAACTCTTTCCTATGCAAGAGTAACTTAAGCATGCCGCGGCGTGATCATGATGCACAACTTAGGGAGTCGCACCAACAATATTCTTCATTCTTTATCATGATCATGATGCTACAGGATCACAGAGTCACAAGATCCATCCTGTTTTTCGTACTCAGCGATTCTTCATTTCTTAAGAGTATTTCATGAGCTAGTCAAGGCATGCGATCTTCAATGACCTCCAAAACAGCTCCATATACCTAGTGTTGTCAAAGGCGCGTTGACATGTGTGCCTTGGCAAGAGGCGTGATGATCAGGGGTGTAAACAAGCTCGAGTACCCACGAGCTACTCTGGCTCGCCTCGACAAATACTCGAACCCGGTTTGGTTTTTTTCGAATCGAGATCGAGCTCGAGCTCGAGGTACTTGAGTACTAACTCGAGTCGAGTTAGAGTATTATAACAACATAGTCGAGTAGCCCGCGAGCCTAATCGAGCATCTAATTTTGTAATATATTATTTTTATTCAATATATATGTATTTAATTTCGGGCTCGAGTTTTCGATTTCAAGTACAAATTCAAGTTCGATCTCAATTTCGAGCTATATTATTTTGTAATTAAAATTTTGAAAAAGTATCCCAATCGAACCGCGAGTCGAGCCTAATCAAGTAGCTTGATCGAGCCCGAGTTAAGCTCGAGCTCGAGCTAGAAAATCGATACGTGATCGAGCACTGAGCCGAACTCAAGTACCGAGTTCAAGTGTCGAGCTCGAGCTTGAGTACTGAGATACTCGACTCGACTCAATTACACCCCTCAATGACCTCCTTGAGGCGCGCCAATGGTGCACGCCTCGTGCGTCATTCTGGGAGGCGCTGCAAAGTAAAGGCTCACTGAAAAAAAAAAGACCAGGGGTTTCTAGGTCAACTGAAAAGCCATAAAGGGGGTTGTTATGTCAAAAAGGAGGGCTCCCTAATCAAAAAGAAAAATCATCATTCAACATTTAATGTTATAATAATAAAAAATACTCACTTAACCACACTGTATGACTCCAAAAGTGCACAATAAGACTCTTGAGTCCTGAGAGTGCACTGATAAGTGCATTTGAAGCAGCAACAAGCGCACAACTGGGCAACAACAACATATAGTGACCTAGGCAACAACATCATCATCTCTCCTCCTTGACTTTCATCATCTTATCTACACTTTTTATCATTGATTTTTCTATTAAGATTGATTATTTGATTATGATTTAGTTGAAAACTATTAGTATGTACTTGTATTATTTTTGTTGAATTTAAGTTTTTTTTTTAAATTTAAAATATCGTTGTTAACTATGTATATTTAATTATGTCATGGCACCTTAGATTCGAGAGGCGTGCTCCGCACGCTGCATTCCCAAGTAGCCTTTACACCTTATTGCGCCGCACACCTTTGACAACTATGCATGTACCCTTTCATGAATCTCCTCAACGACTCAACCAAGACAACCGCTAAACTAAACCATCTTCGTTGATCTTCATAGATAACATGGAATCCCATCCCATAGTAGATGTTAGAATCTCCAATACACTTCTTCCAAGCCAGACTTCTCACTTCATCTATCTTTAAGTCACCTTATGATGATCTTCAATCTTCATCTTTCTTAACAAATCCAACATGTCATGCACATATCAATCTCTCATTCAATGTATTCTAGATCCGGCATGTTCCAAATCCATCACGCGTGAATGGTGCCATCAACTATTGACAACAAATCCAACACGACATAACAATACGAGTTATGCATGAACTTTATCTTCATGACATGCATGAGAACATCAATCTCCCCAACATGACCATCATAAATCTTCTTCATTAAAACCTGCATAGCTTTGTGAAACATCATGAAAGCATTTGACAAATGTTAGTATCAAAAAGTAATCAACCTGTTTGTATTATGAAGACCCTCTTTAGAATTTCAGCAACGTCATTTTGGATTTGTGTTTCTTCCCCTCTTTTAGCAACATAATCCAGAGGCAAAATAGAGAGTAGGTGAGTAGGATTATACCTCGGTCTCTCCCCTGGATTGGTTTGAAATTCTTCTCCGCCATTTAGTGAGGGTGGGCTTCTTCAACATCATGGGGATCCAAGAATTTTCTCTCCCTGCAAATTTACCGCCTCTGAAGAATCTTCACCACATTTCTCTTATTTTGATTCTAATTTATGCATTTATATGAGAGAGAAGCATCAATGAGGGGTAATCCATCTCATGACCATCCTTCAACAAACTCATCTCTTTACACTCGTCAACAACAAATAAGAGAATCCAAAGCATTGAATACACGACAATGTAAATATTAACCACTCTAAGCCTACAAGAGAGAACTCGTTGTAGGAAACAAGAGTAATCAATTAATAAAACCATGTAGTCCATAAGTGATCCTTAGTAGAATCTTCATTTTGAAATACCCTCTTTGATTTTCCAAATAAAGCACTCCTTTTTATGCCAAAACATCAGGTAATTCAACCATAACTAAAGGAATGAGGTTCATTAACTCATACCTCAGTTTTTGAAAGGTGGATGCTGTCCTGCATGGAACAACCTAAGCTTCATACGATTTCTAGAAATACCTCCGAGCCTTTTCAACAGTTTTGGATTTTGAAGATAGTCACCCACTTACAACAGCTTTTCCATTGCTTCTTCAAAGTGGATTGAGTACGTTGAACCATAAGAAAAGTTTTAGCAACTCTTTTGGCGACCGACTTCTTCTCATTGTGACCCGCCATGTGTTTAGAGAGATCTTCTTGCTTTTCCTGAACCACCTTTGCAAGAGCATCATTACGACTCTACTCCTTGTAGTGATTGGATTCATCATGTAACTCTAGTTGCTTCGGCACCCCTGTGAGACAAGTTTTGGCGGCGTCTCAATTGTTTGCACTGTCCGCAAGTCTCCTTAGATGCACCATGATTGATAGACACTTTCTCCTTCTCTTCAGACTACTGCTCTTGCATCCTCTTCTTGGATTTTACCACTGGAATCTTGTACCAGCATTTCCTCAATTTGTGGCCAAAGAAATCGCCCCAAGAGAAACGACCTTGTATCTTTGAATCTTGTATGAAATATGTGGCTCAATCTGATTTCAAGCGTTGCTTTTTTTTTTTCCAATTTGATTCTCCTTAGCTGCAGCGCCCTTCTTCAGTGAGACATTCGATGGCCTCTTCTCAACATGGATGAATCTTCGTCTAGACTCTTGCTTATTTTCCTTTGGTAGGATGTGTTTCCCACCATTCTCTATGTTCTTCTACTGCTCATAATGGAAATCAGCGGGTCTTCTCAAAGATGACCCTTGGGTTTCTTTTTCTTTGGGGTATCCGGTTTGGAATCACTCCCATTTACCTCAGAACCAGTTCCACTGTTTTGAACCATTAGAGGCTGCTTAAGAGTTTCCCTTTTAGAAGTTCCTTTCTTCCTTATTCTGAGTTCCTCTTGGTTTTAACAACCAATGCAAAAGTTTATTGCTTTAAGATTTCTCAATAAGCTCTTGCTGCAAAACAAACATGGAAAGTTCATGAGTCTCCATATCCAAAGTTTAGAACCCATACCGTTGGTCTCTATGGAATTAGAGTGCTCCAATTCCACAACATAATGCAGAGCTTTGCTTAAACTCATCTTGGCCTCTATGAGTTCATCTCAATGAATGGGTACCATTAATTGATGCTGCATATTGCTGCAACCAACACCCAGTAGACACTGCTCCTTGCGAGCACCACGATGTTTCTATCCTCTGTTTACAAGATGCATTTTTTCCTGTCCAGTTATTAAAGTAAAAGGTTGTTTGATGTGGTAACCTGTCCTATTCCTAAACTCATTTATTGTTTCCAACAATAGCAGGACAATAATGCCAAACATCTTTCTTATTCTCATTTCATCAGCACTCGCTAATCATTTTCATCCCACTATTTTCATTTCTTCATTTGACACTTGCCACAAGATTTGAAGCCAAATAGAGGCGAGTTCAGGGTTATGTGACAAAGTATCCAAGTAGTCCCTGCCTGACATGGTTGAAGCATCACATAATCGACAAGCATGATCATCTCAAAACCTTCTTCAAGTGACGGGTCACCTCTTTCAAATCTTCCAAATCAAAATGCATATGCAAGAGAAATAAAAAAACAAACTGAAGGTTGTTCTGCATGGGTTTTTGATCATACATTCATTGGAAAGAAAAAAAGAGGTGAGAAAAGTCATGTGTTGATGATATGTGTTGGGATTCCTTAGCCATAAATAACCAGGATGTATTGTATTTATATTAATTGTGTAAGGGTTAAATTAGTTGTGTGTCGGCCTTTAAATCTTTGATGGCCGTTCAGCCTATTACTAAAGAGCTGCTGGATAAAAATATAAGTCATGTGGATTATGTAAACCAAAAACTCTTGCTAATCATAATCATATGATTGTGGAAATACTAAAGAGTCGCTGGATAAAAATATGTCACATGGATTATGTAAACCCAAACTCATGCTCATCATAATAGTAAGATTGCGGAAATGTTTATCATGCCAAATTAAATTGACATGGTACTTTTTGAACAGGCCAATGACGTGCCAAATTAATGGTGTTCAGAGATTGCATAGTACACAATTGGAAAAGGTATGCCTATACCATGTTGGTTTGCAGTGTTTTTTTAAATGTTACCACCTGTCTTATAGTTTCTTTGGCTACATTTTAATAAATAATCTCTATAGTGCTGGCATCCAATACATCTTTATAAAGAGTATCATTTATTCTATAACCCTTTTCAGATATGATTTTATGTAGTAATTGCCATAATTAATAAACTGCACTTAAATTATGATGTCTGATGCTTAAGTTCAAATTGATGGATTATCCCCAAAATTCTTGAGTTTTCATAAGATTTTTGGGTCCTTAATAGCCGTCATCCTTTTTTCCTCCCCATTTTAAAATTTTGAAAATGGTTGGAAACCTATAAATCTCATTTGAGGGATGAAAATGGAAATAGAAACTCTACAAAAGCCAAATTGAATGCCTGGTTCAAAGAACCCTAAAAAAACAATAAAATAGCAAAGGTCGGAATCAAAGATGGCACCAGTCAGCAGGTGATCTTGTTGATCTTGGCCACCATCATTACTAAGCAGCGATTCACAGGCATGCTACCGATGCTTGCACAATAGGCCCCATAAGTCTTGGCTGCAGGTTTCTAGAAAATTTAGGCCTTTATTTTCCTGCAGACATTTACTTTGCCTCCAAAGTCTGATTGTTTCTAATTTTTACCTGACATAGTATTTGCTTCCAAATGTAATTTTTTTCTGCAGGTTTGGAAATTTTTTTCTAGTTACCAGATTTCTTCCAGGAATTATGCAAAGCCTGGGAAAACTAGGCCACTGGTTAAAGATATCTGTAGAGTCCCTTCGCAAATTGTCAGCAGAACTACTCAACAGCGTTCTTCTGATGTGATGAACAGAGATTTAGCGAATATGCAGACACCTCACAAGTTTTGCAAGATCAATGACGGGACTGGAAATTCTGCAAGTCAGATGGGATATCGGGCAGGTACAGCTGCTAATGGTTTAGGTCAACAAATTATGTTTGGAGAATCACTTGGCCATAATTCTCAAGCAGGCGTTCTGCATGGATCTGTTGATATTCAGAGCTTATATAGTGTCCAAAAGGTGCATGTAGATGCATCATCTATTAATATAGACGATGACGACATACTTGAGGTATCGTTTTGATGATTTTGAGCAGTTGTAGGCTTTCATTGCCAGAGCATATATCTTGGAAATATATCATTGAAGCTGGGCCTTTGTTGAGGATTATGATTCTTCCTTACATCATATTCAAAAGGTTCATTCTACCCAGAGGGGCTTCATGAGTTGGTGGGGAATCGCCCCCTCCCCAAAGCGAGGTTGGGTGTTTGAACCCCGCCTTATGTAAGGAGGTGCTTTAAATACCCGTGAGGGAGATATTTTCCATCCAAAAGGGTCCCACTTGGCTCAAATTGGATTCATTTGGACTAGACAAGTCCCTTAGATTGAGGGGCATGTCCAGGATGCCAATGACAATTGATACCAAACAATCCTTTGTATTGATCAGTTTACTTTGATGTTAGTTTTTCTGTTTTGCCTAAGTTATTTCTGTAATTGTTCATTCTTTGCATTGTATACCTATGTGCTAGAGCTTTTAATTTTTGCACTCAAATTTGCATGATGATCTTGTCAGCTGTTGGTTTCAGAATATAGATGTGGACCAAATAGTTATGGAACATTGCCAGTCAAGCTGCACACCCCAACCTCCAACTTCTAATCTTCGGCACATTACCTCTACTGTTAGTAAAAGCAGTACTGTCATGCAGGAAGAGTCCTCTTTGCCACCTGAATCATGTTCGATCTGTAGCCATGGTTGTGAGGTATATATATAATTATAGACTTGCTTTATGTCTGGGTAACTGATTGGTGAGTGTTTTGAATATTTATAGGCTTGACTTGGTAATTGAAATTGATACAGCTTGGTTCTTGCCCAGAAGGTACCAATCATTTACAAGAAATGAAGGACATGCTAATTGCAATATCAAATGAACTGCTTGACAATGTTAGCTGCCTCAGTCCAGCACAGATGGATAAACTTCGTCAAGATAGGTATGCTTTAAAACCCACATTTAGTTGCGGTTCCTTAGGTAGAAAAATAGAATGAATTTTCTTTGGTGCAGCAAAGAAACCAAAGATGTGTGGATTTTTCTTCAGTAACCAATTTGATGTTTACATTTTGTAACACTTATTGCTCTTTTGATCTTGACTCCTAGGTTTCTGTTAAACAAGCAAATTCAACAGCTAGAGATGCATCTTCATCACAGTTCATATGATGAAGGAAGAGAGAATTCACACTTTTCTGCATCCAAGGCCACTCCCTATGCTTTTCAATATGGACTTCCTCATGAAAAGTTTAATGAGCCACGTGTTTTATTTGACTCAGTAGATAAATATTGTTTTACATCTTGTCCTGTGGAGAGAGAACCATACATACCAAAGTGTGTTAATGTCAATTATATTGACGGTTCTAGTGAGAGGCAATGGAGCTCTGGGAATTTTCCATGGACAAAGATGCTGGAGGTTCATGCCAATTTTTGTTTAAATTTACCTATTTTGAATGTTATTTTGATCCGTTTTTACTGGTTTCAACTTGCAGGCTAACAACAAAAGGGTGTTTGGAAATAACTCATTCCGCCCAAACCAAAGAGAAGTAATCAATGCAACAATGAATGGTCGTGATGTTTTTGTTTTAATGCCTACAGGAGGTGGAAAGAGCTTGACGTATCAGGTTTCTTCAAAGTCACCGAACTGTTATTGTGCTTTATTTTTCAATCAGAAGACTAAAAAGAAAGGAAGAAAATGAACTTCTGATTTTTTTTATCCAGCTAACTGTTGCTTGCTGTAATGTACCAAAATCATTTTTCATTTTTATTCTCAGCTGAGTATAGTTTTGCAATCTCAATTTGTGCTTTATTGGATGGAAAAATATGGGCATGATTTAATTCCATCTACATTTATAGACCATCGTGTTCCTTTTATATTTTCAAATTATACCCCTCATGGAAGTAATGTCCTGGGCTTCTATTTATGGTATATATGAGAATTCAATTTCGCAGTTGGCAGTAGAAATTAAACATTGCAATTAAATTCATGCCTTTGAGATTTTAATTTTGCAGCTTCCCTATCTTTCCGGGCATAACATTAGTTATTTCTCCCCTCGTGTCACTGATTCAGGATCAAATAACGCATCTATTGCAGGTATTCCTTGCAGTTTTATTAATTAAAAAATTACATTTATGGTTATCTGTCATGTTGATCAAATGCTTACAAAGAAATGACCATTTTGCCTAATTTGTCTGACCTTCTTAATAGGCAAACATACCTGCGGCTTATCTAAGTGCTAATATGGAGTGGAATGAACAATAAGCGATTTTAAGAGACATTGATTCAGAAAATTGTAAATACAAGCTGCTCTATGTTACCCCAGAAAAAGTTGCTAAGTGAGTTTCTGTTTTCTGTAACATTTTTGAATATGAATCATTGGAATGTTTTTGTGCACTTTGGCAATGTTAAGTTGGCCTCAGAATGACATTGCGCTAATTCTCCTATAGGCGATGATTATGTATATTATGGCATTGCAGCATTGAAAGTCATTATCATGCTATGTTACATTACTAGCATGGGGTTGGTGGAAATCCAAACATTTTTTTCATTGACTTGCAGGATGATCCATTACCCCAATGGTTGATAACATCTACTGAAATTCATCACCTAACTGGTTAAGCCAATACTATGCAGACAATTTATTCCTGTTTGGGATGCTAATTACTTGTACATTTTTTATTGATGTAAAATTTTATTGGTTAAAACAATTCAACAATTTTAACACCATCACAAATTAAAATTTATAACTGATTTTTGCATATCTATTTTTCTTTCTGCCTTGGAATTAAGATTTAGTAACTTACAGTGCTTAATGAATGAAACAAAGAGATTTCATATTCATTTTGATCATGGAATGGCTCTTTCTCTTGCCTGGATACCAGGCATGTACGGCTCATATTTTAGAATTTAATTATGTATTTTTTCCCCTGTGACCTGGACTGTGGAGTGCACTGGAAAAACTGTAAATTAATTTTATGATGTTTTATTGCATCGGGGTTTAAATTTTTTGTCTTGGTATCTATTTCATCCAAATTTCTTGTTGGTGCCAAATTTAAATGTGGCAGTGTTATTTGACAGCAGAAGTGATGTCCTTTTGCGTCTTCTTGAGAGTGTATATGCTCGTGAATTGCTTTCAAGGATTGTTATTGATGAGGCACATTGTGTAAGCCAATGGGGCCATGATTTCAGACCAGATTATCAGGTTTTGGCATTGTAAACTTGTTAGTTTTGTTTAAAGGGTATTAAATTTCTGTCTCAATTCTAAGCCGTGTAACGCATGATGTCTAGGGCCTTGGAATCTTGAAGCAGAAGTTTCCTAATACGCCAGTATTAGCTTTAACTGCCACTGCAACAGCTAGTGTAAAAGAAGATGTTGTGCAAGCTCTTGGCCTTGTCAATTGCATTGTCTTTCGGCAAAGTTTCAATCGTCCAAATTTATGGTGAGTCCCGGGTTAAGCTTTGCTGACTCTGAATGTTGAACTAAAACATCCTTTATAATTTCAGGTTTTCTGTTATCCCAAAGACAAAAAAGTGCGTGGAAGACATTGATAAGTTCATTAAAGAAAACCACTTTGATGAATGTGGAATTATTTATTGCCTTTCACGAATGGACTGTGAAAAAGTTGCCGAAAGGTTACAGGTTCATCTCTCTTACAATCACGTATTTTTTGTTTGAGGCAAGCCTTTTAAAGCATAATCAAAGCTCTGCTTCTCAAGATGAAAATGTTTTTGCAATTTTCTTTCAGGCTTGGTTTTGATTTCTGTCATTTGTTAATCAGATTCTGGAATTGCACACACATGCTGGACGTGCAATGATGGAGGGTCTGCCAACATGTTCTGAAATTCTATAGTTAATTTTTTGCTTTAAAACGCCATTAAGATCCAAAAAGGAGAAATAAATGATATGGGAATTGGTGTGCAAAGTGAAACAATCTGATAGATTGCAAATGGATATACATATTTTGTATTTTGATTGGTAAATACATGTATCCGATCCGATTACTATCAGGGTTTAAGCTTCTGTCCAACACCATGGATTTAGGATGCATGCAGTACCACCAGACTGTTTATTGCAAGGGTTTTGCTGAGATTGCAGCTTTGTTCATGAAGTGAGGAGTTGAACCCTTGACATCAAACATGAAGATTGAATTCTGCTTGCTGGACACTTCTTGTTTATGCCAGCTGCATGCTGAGTTGATAGTTATTGTTGGCGCCAAGCTGAGTTGAACATTGGAATTGCCCATGGGCAATGATAGGATGATGCCTTTTTCCCATTCATTTTCAACTTACTATTTGACATAATATGATACCAATGTTAAATAATTCCATCCTGATTGTGTGGTCTTTTTTACTAGATTAACCCAGGGCTGTTTTTATAACTGATTACTGCTTTATATTTTATAACCTTTATGATGCTAAGACATTATATTAAAATTTCAGGAATGTGGTCACAAAGCAGCATTTTACCATGCTAGCATGGATCCTGCTCGAAGGGCATTTGTTCAGAAACAGTGGAGTAAAGATGAGATTAATATAATATGTGCAACAGTTGCATTTGGACTGGGTACTGTTGACAATGATTTTATTACTTGTTTGCAGTTAACAATCATGTGCTCACAGTGTTATTTCAGGTATCAATAAACCTGATGTTCGCTTTGTGATTCACCATTCCATGCCAAAGTCTATTGAAGGCTATCATCAGGTTAGTTTTCCAAATTTATATTGATGTTTTGTTTTTAATGCTATGTCCATATGGCTGGAGTTCAAAAAAAATTTGTTACATCTAATCCAAAATCTATAATTATGTTCACATTCTCCAGGAGTGTGGTCGTGCCGGTAGAGATGGTCAGAATTCATCTTGTGTCCTGTTTTATAATTATAGTGATTATGTAAGTTAACCTATCCAATTTTGTATTTATGTTTAAGAATATTTTTGGGCTTTAATGCTTAATATGATGCACTTATTTTTAACTTTTTATTTATTCATATATTCTCTTCCACTGTTTTCCATTCAAAATCCCGCAGATTCGAATTAAACTCATGATCAGCCAAGGTAGCTTTGAACAAAGTCCCATGTCATCTGGATATAACCGTAATACTGGCGAATTCTGGGTGGGCTTTAGAAACAAATGCTGAGAATCTTCTGTGCATGGTGTGAATTTTATAGATCTCCATATCTATGCACTGCTTAATATTTTCACAAAAAATGTACTAAATTTGTGAGAGAACATTTTCAGGTCAATTATTGTGAGAATGACTTTGATTGTCGACATCTCCTGCAACTTGCTCATCTTGGAGAGAAGTTTGATTCAACCATGTGCAGAAAAACGTGTGACAATTGTTCTAGGGTAAGAAGCTCCGTCAAGAAGGATTTCACGGAGACTGCAAAGCAACTGGTTGAAGTGGTTAGATTAACAGGGCAGCATTTTTCATCATCTCATATCCTGGAGGTCTACCGGGGTTCCTTAAGCCGATTTGTATGTCTCATATGGCTGGGTTTGTTATTTCATTAACTTTGTTGTTTTAGTCTTATAAATTGATCTCATGCAAAATCTAGGTCAAGAAGCATAAACACGACATTTTGAGTCTTCATGGAGCCGGAAAGCATTTAGCCAAATCCGAGGCCTCCCGAGTGCTGCGTTATCTGGTCATTGAGGATTTTCTTTTTGAAGACATCAAGAAAAGTGATGTTTATGGATTCGTGTCATCGGTACTGAAGGTAACCGACAAATACTTCGTGATTTACTGCAATTTAAGTTGATTTACATAAATTTAAATGTCAAGATCCCCCCCCCCCTGCTGTTTCAGTTGAATGAATCCAGGGTTCACAATCTCCGTTTTGGTGGGGAGAAAGTTATTTTGAGGTTTGGCCATTTCTGAAACATCTTCACCTTTTCTTGATATGGTTATGATGCTGTTTGGCAGAACACAGAATTGGCTTTCTTTTTGGTTATGTGACAGAAGCACCATGTGAATGCTGTCTGTTGATTATTGATGTTGCAGAATCCCATTGGAGGAAAGAGCATCCAAGATAAGCAGGCCCGAGGTGACCCCTGCAAAAGCCTCATTCACTCCTGTCCCAACCCCAAACGGAAGTCAACCTGGTAGAATCTCTGTACACAATTTTTTTAATCTCCCATAATGTTTCCTTTTTTGCTTTGTTAAAAATCCAGAGTAACTGTAAATTTATAATTTTACCGCAGGGTCCAGCTCAATGGTAGTGGTCCTACGGGGGGTCTCGGCGAGGTCTCAGGTTTGAGTCTCGCTGAGTACTTCCCTGTTGAATTAGTGCAGGATTTTTGTTGTATTCATCCCCCTCCCTAGAACTGTTGTAATTATTATAATTTTACTGTAGGACCTGTCGGCAAAACTTTATTCTGCTCTTCGAGTTTTTCGTTCTTCTCTTTCAAATGAAGTTGGAGTTATGACATATCACCTCTTCCAGTAAGCTTCTCGTTCTCTTGCATGAAATTCCGTGGCAAGCTGTATTCTAATTGTCTTGCATTGGTATATCCAGCAATGCTACATTACAACAAATCAGCAAGAGAGTACCTAGAACAAAGGAAGAGCTTCTTGAGATCGGTGGCATGGGCAAGTAAGTTCTTCAGTTGGTTATATCAAGGTTGATGAACAGAGAACATGTTGATGGTTGGATTAATACAGGGTCAAAGTAGACAAATATGGAGACTGGATACTAGAAACCGTGGAGGCTACCATTAAGGAACTTGACAAAAACAACAGTGGCGGCAACTGCAGCAATGATTCTGCGAAGAGGAGAAGAGAGTCGACCCATGTTCCTGATGCAGACATGACCCTGGATGACTTAACACACAGCAACGGAATGTCAAGGAAAGGAGCATTAAAGAGACGGAATAGCAGCGCAGAGGTCAATCCCACTGGGCCAGTCTGTTATGACGACTGCTTTGATGATGACTTAGATTTTGATGATTCTGTTTATGAGACTGTTGGTGCGAAGGCTGCCTCAGACCCTAAAGCAGACACAATTGCTGCTGGCAGGGTCCTGCCGGCTTGGTCATTGCCTGGAAAGGAGCATTAAAGAGACGGAATAGCAGCGCAGAGGTCAATCCCACTGGGCCAGTCTGTTATGACGACTGCTTTGATGATGACTTAGATTTTGATGATTCTGTTTATGAGACTGTTGGTGCGAAGGCTGCCTCAGACCCTAAAGCAGACACAATTGCTGCTGGCAGGGTCCTGCCGGCGTGGTCATTGCCTGGAAACAAAGCTCAGTGTAAAAATGATAATCTCTTTGAAGAGTACAGCTTCAAGGGATAGGAGTATTTATGGCTTGCATGGTTATTCTTATAACCATCTTGTGTACAGTTGTAGTTTGGATTAATGAGGATCACGCTGAAGGGATTTACCTTCACCCCTCTTTTCTGTAGGAGAAGCATTATTTCCTACAATTTAGCTCATGGAATGAAATTGGCACAACAGAAACCATTTATTATTAACTCTAGTGTTAGTATGTTTTACACACATTCGCACGCAGGATGTTTCAAACCAGATGATCATACCATTGCCCGTGACCCTCCCGTGTTCCAGTCCCTCGTACAGCTCCTCTCATGGCCGGGTGAAGAGCTTGTGACACCCATGTATACTGCATCTCCATCCTGCAAGCTTCTGGTTACCATTCTTTCCATGATTTCATTTCTGGATTGAAGCTTCTCAACACTGGCGGGATCCCCGGCATCATCCTTTGACAATTCATTAATTATTTTGACTTTTTCTTTGATCCTGGTGTTGTTGCTGGTGGATAACAGACCCTCCCCCAGCTTTTCAGCAAATTTTGATGCCAAGATTTCCTGGTCTGCAGGGTTGGCGAGTGCTTGCTCGCTCAGGAGGACTTGGTGATGAATTAGAATGCTGCAATTACAAATAAAATGGCTCATCATTTATACTCCCAGCTACACATGCTTGGTTCGTAGCTAATCTAATGAAGTAGAATGTGCCATTAAGGTTAATCAAATCCAATGAAACCAGTGTATCATTTGTTGGTCTTTTGTAAATGATTTTAAAAATATTAAAAGTTATATAATTTGAGTTATTTGTAGTGTTGCATGAATTTTATTGATGAATATAACATATTATTGATGTTTCAAAGGGTTAGATTCAAATTCCATTTTATCTTTTTAAAGTTTCAAAAATGATAAAAATTGTATTTTATGAAAAAAAACATTTTATTAAATTATTTTAAAATCATAAAAATCTGAATCATGAACAAGTGGGATAAGATATAGTAAAAAATGTCATCCCTTAGACATTTATGGGCTAATTTTACTTTCATGGTAACTTTCTGGGCTCTTGCAAAAAACTATATTATTGTGGTAATTATTAAGAGTTAACATAGATTTAAACAAAGAGAGGGTAAAAACATTATCTAAACATGTCTAATTTTTATTGGAAGATAGTATTTCAACTCATTCTCATCTTATATTTGAATTATATTAATTTGTATCCATTTGGACATGAAAAATAATTTATATTAATTTAATACTTTGATAAATCCCAAGAATGCCCTCCTCACTTATAAAAGGACTTCCCTTTTATCTTTTCTTTACACCAAATTGAGCAACCTAGCTTGACCAAACCATGCCTAATTCTCATACCAATATCCTTATATACATTATAGAGGTGCTGATTTTCCCAAAATACTAACTCTAGTGTCCTTAAGAAGTGATCAAAAGGAGGTTTCTCTAAGAAAAAGTAATCGTCTTAACCAAGTTTTTTGTTTTGGCTTCTTTTACCACATTTAATTATGTCCTAAAAATTCCAATATAATAACACTATATTACATATATTGAGATGTATTTTGTTGATGAAATAATATTTATCTATCTTCTAATCCATCAAATGAAAAACCTAACCATCGCTCGTTTAGACGATGCACTACTGCCTCTCGAACCGATGTAATTTGTTTTCCATCACTGCCTCACACGAATAGTCATAATGACGGAACTAATGAATATATATATATATTATATATTTATGACATAATTATACTTCTGTAATTTTAATATCATATCTACCTTCTAACTTTCCAATCTATTGGAAGACGATAACATCATTCGTGCGTACATGTGAACTACAATGTCCACGAAGCGATGTGATCTGTTTTTCATTTTAACTTTATATGGATGATAATAAGGATTCATTTAATGAATATATATGACATATATGATATAAACATGATCCTAGAAAGTTTAATTATTATTTACATTTATTTCATTCCATTCATTGAAAAGTGAAAACGGTGTTCATGTGTACGTACAGTCTACCGTCTCCATGAACGGTGTAATTCATTTTTCTATCTCTATATTTTATGGATAACTCTAAATATCTATATGTTGAATATATATGATATGTATATCTTGAATAAAATTTTGGATATCGTGGAACTATGAGAAATATGCAAGAGCTAAAACAACTGAATCAAAACATACATGAAAAACGAAGCAGTTGATACCTGTTGAAATGTTGATAATAAAAGATTATTAACAAATTTGTGATAATATGTTATATATGAATCATATATGATATTATTGACATGTATATAGTGAACGCCGGTATCCATGGATTAAAATCAAAGATTTAGACAAAGAGAAAAAAAGAGTCGGATCCGAGAAAGAGGATCTTGCACATCATGTTTATAATTAATTTATTAATTTTTGAAAAAATTAAATACCTAGGTCTTTCGTGCTTTCTTCGTTGATGATTGTTGATCGTCCAGAATGACCCTTCCGAATTGTTTTTGTTGCGCTCGCGAGAATCCAAAGTAGAATCCCTCTAGCGGTGATCCACATGTGCTCCAATGGTCTCCGAACAATGTCACTCGTTCTCCGGGTGCTAGCGCGGCGAAGCGAATGTCTTGCATCAATCGTTCTCGATCGCTCGTTCTTCGGTCTTGAAGAACTTCTCTCGTTCTTGAGAGGGAGAGATGAGAGGAGTTGAGAGAGAATGTTTGACTCAACAATTCTCAATTCACTGGTGTTTAACACAATAAGCGTACCTGCTTATTAATCGACATGAGATTTCAATTATAATATTTAATTGCGAAACAACAATTAAATACAATTATAACCATTAGAGAGAACTCATGCCACATAAAAACAATAACACCACCATTATTTGTGGTGCACAAACTTGCGCAAAACGAAACCATAAATGAAATCTCGTGCCACATAATAATAACAGTATTATTATTATTTTTTGCGTCATCTGGATAAACATTATTTACCGACTTGTAAATAATTAATTTATCAACGGACACAGTCTTGGTCCGTTCAAACTTCTCTTCCATTTATTGAACACCCGAATAAAATATTTTATTTTCTTAAATAAATATTTTTATTTACAAACTAGTAAATAAATATTTATTAAATGTTCGATAAAATAAATAAATAAATTTTATTCACAATCCGGTGAATAAATATTTATTTAATTTATGCGATCATTTTAACTTGAATAAAATTATTCCTCGGTCTTGAGAATAATATTTATTCCATTAATTAAATTCAAATAGAATTTAATCGAGACCACTAGAAACACTTAGTGTGTGACCCTCTATGATTCTTTTTCGTTGGTATTAGGCGGACTTGCCTAAAGTCCAAGATTATTATCTAGCAACGGGTCAAGACACCCAAGAGAAAAAACTTAAAGTCGCAACGACGACATTCACATACGAACGTTCACTGTGTAATATAATTTCTTTGTCACAATATCTCATCAAACAGGTTTCATGATAGTGTCATCAACCTATATGTTTGATACATCATTCTTTGACTACCTGAAATAAACTCGTCGTTACACCATGACCGTGGAATTTAGGGCGACGGTTATATTTCAATCAAAGGACCGAGAGATCAACTTCCATAAATAGAATGGACAACTCTTTCCTCGACTTATCCATTAATAACATGTCATTCGCGACGCACCAAACGTACCCTACTTCCTGCCAACATATGGAGTGACAATTTTCATCAGTAAATCAAAGTAAACGAGTCATGATACGTATTAATGATAATCTTAAAGTCTAAGGACCATTACACACGCTCGCAGATAGGAATATCTAATGACACCAAAACATGCGGAATTCCTACTGGCGGGTCTGTTCTCTCGTCTTGAGATTACCAAGTGCGTACTTCATGAGAAGAAGTCACATCCGCTTACGAGTACTCACACCTGACAGTCTGTATACTATGTGTCTCATCATAGTATGTCATCCAATCGCAGAACTATATTTAAGAATATTGTCATAGCACTTCAAGGTTTTCATCATAGCGGGGAGCTGCTATAACCTTATTAATGCGACAAATATTTTAGGACATTATTACATTATAGTCATGCAGAACAATGAATAATATGTAATAAGATGTTTAATATTTAAATACATTAAATACTCATGTAATCGAAGTACAAACAGTTGGTTTTAGGACACAAACTCCAACAAACTCCCACTTGGACTAGAGCCAACTGCGTACGACTTTCAATCCGCTAGACCTCACATGATGATCATGTTTCTGCTGAGTCAAAGCTTTAGTCAAAGGGTCCTCCATGTTGTCTTCCGTGGAAATACTAATCACTGCAACTTCACCTCTCTGAGAAAAATCCCTCAAGAGATGATACTTCTGTAGTATGTGCTTTGTCCGCTGATGTGACATTGACTCTTGCGAGAGCCACCGCTGCACTATTATCACAATAGAGTGTGATGAGATCTTTATTGCTTGGAACCACATCCAGCTCTTGGACGAAGCTCCGCATCCAAACTGCTTCTTTAGCTGCCTCAGAAGCTGCGATATACTCGGACTCTGCTGTAGAATATGTGACCACACCTTGTTTTGAGCTCTTCCAGCTCACAACACCTCCATTCAAAGTGAAGATGTATCCCGTTTGCGACTTCATGTCATCTTGATCAATTTGGAAACTTGCATCTGCATATCATCTCATGACTAGTTCCTTATCTCCTCCATAAACCAGGAACATATCTTTAGTACGCCTTAGATACTTAAGCATAGTCTTGACTGCCATCCAATGACGGTCATCTGGATCAGTTTGATATCTTCCTATCACACTCAATGCGTAGGCGACATCTAACCTAATACATAGCATAACATACATGGCTGACTCAATCGTTGATGCGTATGAAATTTTTGTCATTCTCTTTCTTTCCTCACGTGTCTGAGGACACATTTTCTTGGAAAGTTGAATGTCGTGTGACGCTGACAACAATCCTCTGTTGAATTGTTCCATACCGAATCTCTTCAGTATCTTGTTAATGTATGTACTTTGACTTAGGTCCATCAATTTCTTAGATCTATCACGATGGATCTTGATCCCAAGAATATATGCCGCCTCACCCAAGTCCTTTATGGAAAAACATTTATCCAACCATGTCTTAACAGACTGTAAGACTAGTATTTTGTTTCCAATAAGTAATATGTCATCAACATATACTATTAGGAAAACGACCACACTACCACTAAACCGTTTGTAGACACAAGGCTCACATTCGTTCTTTATAAAACCAAATTCTGTTATGGCTTCGTCAAAACGAATCTTCCATGACCTGGATACTTGCTTTAATTCATAAATGGATTTTTGCAACTTGCATATCTTATTGACGTCATTTGGAGTCACAAACCCTTCAGGTTGTGTAATGTAGGCATCTTCCAGAAGGTTCCCATTAAGGAAGACTATTTTGACATCAATTTACCAAATCTCATAGTCATTGTAAGCGGCAATGACTGGTAGAATTCTGATGAATTTCAGCATTATTGCAACTGGTGAAAAGGTTTCGTCGTAGTCAATGCTTTGACGTTGTTTAAACCCTTTTGCAACTAGTCATGACTTATACGTATTGACTTGTCCTTCCATGTTCAGTTTCTTCTTGAATACTCATTTGCAACCAACAGGCTTTACATCTACTGGAGGATCTACCAAAATCTAGACTTGGTTTTGGTACATGAAATCTATTTCAGAATTCATGGCTTCTTGCCACTTGGCAACGTCTGTGTCATTTTTCTCTGTAGGTTAGATGATCATTATTATCAACTAATAATGAGTCACCATCCTCAGTAACTAGAAAATCGTATTGTTCCAGTTTTCTAACCTTTCTTGTACTCCTACGTAGTACTTGTGTTTCTGGAACAGATCTTTCTTCCACAGGTCTTTGTGAAATCTGCTTCTGTACTAACTTCTGTGTACCTTGAGCTTTGACTTCATCGAAGTCTATCTCACTCTCACTATCTCTTTTGAAGACGTGCTTCTTCTCAAGGAATATGGCGTGTCTTGCCACTATAACCTTTTTGTTTGAGGGGTCGTATAGGTAACATCCCTTTGTTTCATTGGGGTATCCTATAAAGGTACACTTTGTGCCTCAGGGTGCGAGTTTGTTACCTAAAGAGACCTTAACAAATGCTTCGCTTCCCCACACATGTAAATTCGATAACACTACTTTTCTTCCACTCCAAAGCTCGTATGAAATATCATTTATCGATTTAGTTGGTACTTGGTTTAGTATGTGTGTCGCTGTTTGTAATGCATATCCCCAAAAGGATAATGCAAGACTTGCATGACTAATCATTAATCTTACCTTGTCCAACAAGGTGTGGTTCCTCCTTTCACTTACACCATTCCACTAGGGTGTGTAAGGAGGAGTGAGTTGGGATAGGATCCCAAACTCCCGTAAGTAATCAATGAAATCTTGATTAAGGTATTCTCCACCTCGGTCTGAGCAGAGTTTCTTAATCTTCTTACCAAGTTGGTTCTCAACTTTATTCTTGTATTCCTTGAGAGAAAGACATTGGATCGAGAGTACGGTCATCTCCCGCTCCGGAGTCATCTAGTTGTTCTGAGCTCAGTTCGAAATCAACGTCAGTATCATATAGGTAGTAGCCTTGCGATCCCGGTGAGTTGGTTGAGTCAGCTCCCGCCTAGAGGGTTTGAAAGCTTTGAACGGGCTCAACGGAAGCTTATCGGTTTGAGTCAGCATTGGCTGAAGGCACATGGTCCGAAGGAGAGCCAGCAACTTATCAAAAGAATCTGACTTATACCTCATCAAGTAGATATATCCATATCTACTAAAATCATCAGTAAAAGTTATGAAGTATGAGTACCCACCCTTTGCTTCAAATGGAAATGGCCCACACTCATCGGTATGAACCAATTCAAGAAGCTCTTTTGCCCTTTCACTTTTCCCACTAAATGAGGTTTTGATCATTTTGTCTTGTAAACATGCATGACATACACCAAGTGGTTTTAGTTTGAAAGAATCTAAACATCCATCTTGATGTAACTTTGTCAAGCGTTTCTCATTTACATGACCTAGCTGGTGATGCCAAAGGTCCACACACATCGGTATGAACCAACTCTTTCGCCCTTTCACTTTTCCCACTAAATGGGACTTTGATCGTTTTGCCTTGTAAACATGCATGACATACACAAAGTGGTTTTAGTTTGAAAGAATCTAAATATCCATCTTGATGTAACTTTGTCAAGCTTTCTCATTTACATGACTTAGCTGGTGATGCCAAAGTTGGGTGTGGTATGAGTCATGTGAAGTAGCTTCGTTATCGATTGTCATTACTTGGTTTGTGTAATTCAACACGTAAAGACCGTTATATAAATATGTCTTACCAAAACAAATGCTATCTTTATAAAAGAAGCAACGTTCATTTCCGAACTTAAAAATAAATCCATCTGTATCTAGTCTGGATACTGAAATAATGTTTTTGGTTACATAAGACACATAATAACAACCTTTTAATACCAAGATCATTCCAGTCGGCAACGTAAGGTGGTAGTCCCTAACAGCTACAACAAGTCTAGCTCCGTTGCCTGCTCGTAGATCTACTTCCCCTCGATTAATTTTCTTGAATCTATTTGGTTCATGTATTTGAATACATATGTGAGCACCACAGGCTGTATCTAATACCCAATTTATAGAAACATATAAATTGCACTCGATAACAAACGCACCCGAAGCTTCCCCTTGCTTCTTTAGCTGGGTGCAGTTTTTCTTCCAGTGACCCTTCTTGCCACATGCGAAACAAACAACTTCCTATTCTCTTCTGTCCCCGTTGATCTTCCTTTTTTTGGAAGGGTGTGAAGAAGCTTTGGGCTTAAAGCTCTTCGCATTCCCTTTCTTCTTATTCACTATAAGGACATGAGGTTTTTCGCGCTTCATGTCTTTGTCCACTTGGCGAAGGATGATAAGAAGATATGGTAGAGACTTCTCAATGTTGTTCATATTAAAATTCACAATAAAATTGGAGAAGCTCTGAGGGAGTGATGCGAGAATGAGATCGGTACCTAATTTTTCGGGGAGTTTAAACCCTAGAACCTCCAGATGCTCAATGTAGTCAATGAGTCTGACTACGTGAGGCCCAGCTGGGGCACTGATGTACATGAATTTTGCTAATGTTTTTTTATAATTTTTTTAATTAGTTTTAATTAATTTGCTAACCGCTTCTTGTGTTTTTAGGTTCTTTTTGTAGTATTTTATTATTTTAGTTGTTTTTATAGTTTTTAGTTAATTTTATATTAATATTAGTTATTTATTTTTATTTTTATTTTTAGCTTTTATTTTTAGTTTAATTGATATTAATTTTTTTAGTTTATTAATTAATTATATTAATTTAACTTGTAAATATAATATATATATTTATATAATTCTACCTAATATTACTATTATTATTAAGAATTTATTATTATCATTATTATTATTATTATTATTTAACTCTTTAAGATAATTAGATTTTTAAATTTTAAATTTTGAATTTTAACTTTCTTTTGTTTTTCTTTTTCCCACCCTATCTACCCAACCCCGCCGCCCACCTACTTCCCCGTATCCCCCTGTTGACCCGCCCCCTTCCCCGTTTTTCACTCACCCGCCGCCCCACTCTCCACTCACCCGCGCCCCTATTTCCCCCCACCCCCCCTCTCTCCAATCTCTCTCTCCCCCGGCTCATTCCCCCCGCCGCCCCCAAATCTCCCACGCCCAGCTCCTTACCCAGCGGCCCCAGCCCCTATAACCCGCTCGCCCTCCCCAGCCCCCTCACTGGCACCCCCCTGCCCTACGGCCCGCCTCTCCCCCTCACTCTCCCTGCGCATTCACCCGCGCCCCCTACTCTCCGCCTCTCTCACCCGCTGCCCCTTCGCTCCTTCACTCACCCGCTGCCCCCCTCTCCCCCTGCTCATCCCCCCCCCCCCCCCCCCCCGCCCCCAAATCTCCCACGCCCCCTCCTTACCCAGCGACCCCAGCCCCTGTAACCCGCTCGCCCTCCCCATCCCCCTCACCCACACCCCCCCATCCCCCTGCCCCACGGCCCGCCTCTCCCCCTCACTCTCCCTGCTCTCTCACCCGCCGCCCCTCCTGCCTTCCCCTACCCAGCCGCCCCGCATCACCAGTTTTTCACAGGCGACCTCTTCTCCGTTGCAGCACACAGAACCACGAAGCCGCTTCATCGGATACAACGGATGCTTCTCCTCTGTCCGGACAGCTTGCGCAACGGTAGTTCGGGAGTGACGCCATCGACATGCGTGTGCGGAGGAATCGTTTTCATTCGGAGATCGACGGATTGTGTGTTTCTTCGGTAACGCGGTTTTATTTTACATGACTTATCATTTCATTACCATTTTTTGAGTTGTGATGTCGGGGTAGTTTTCTTTGTGTCTGGATGTTGATCGAGTAATTAAAATCGTTGCGCATGCCATGTAATGATTTCATTTTGTGATTAATTGTCAATTAAATTTATTTTAATTGAATGTTTATCTGTTTAAATTACTTTTGCACTGAATTAACTTCTAAAATTGAGACTGACCTTTTAATAATAAGTCGATTCGGCGGTTCCGAGAAGATGAACCGTGTTGACCAATTGTAAGTGCAAATTGGTGACACAGTTTTGTGAGAAACGGGTTGTGTCATTTCACCGTGTAGTTCGGTACTTGAACGAGTCTTCTAATTTATTTATAACACCAGAGAACGAGACCTTAAATAAATTAGGAGATTTAAAATAAGCATCTAAAAAATGCTTATATTTTCTGAACTGACGATAATTAGACAGAATAAATATTTAATCACATAAAAAAATACTTTTCACGGGTGCGTAGTAGTTTAATTGTGACATCAGCATCTCTGACACATTTTGTTGATTTAGAGTTCATCATCATTTTTAATTGCAGTTTAATTTATTTCTTTCGCCTTCTCATCTTTTAGTTTAATTAAAATAATAATAAAAAGCACACAAAATATGAATTTCCTCAACTTCTATCCGTTTGAACATTGTCCAGCGAGATATTTTTAATGAACTAGATTCCGTGCTCTCTGTGGTTCGACCCTGCTCCCTACTTTTACAGTAGCCAGTTGGTTATAAAAATTTGCAAATTGGATGCGCTGCGATGCGCGTACTAGACACCCTCTCCAAGCTTATTCTGAAAGTGTCTTGGAGATCTCAAACTGTTACTGTCTTGCTCTCTCCTAGTAAAGACCACGGAGGTGCTCAAACATGCTATAGACATCCATGTTTTCGTGAGACTTCATGAGTTCACTAAATATTGATGATAACATCAAACATTGAACGTCGACCGCATTGTTCATATGTTTCTCGTAGGCCAGGACCTCTTCATCACACGCCTTTTGGGTAGGCGGATCTGGTAATGAGGACTCCAGCACGTAAGATTTCAATTCATGGCGTAGAATAACTCAAAGACGTCTAAACCATTCCTGGAAGTTACTGCCAGTGATGATGTTGTCTTTATCCAGTATTGATCGCAGGGATAGTGTGGTTGACGAGCTTGTCATTTTTATTCTACAATTAAAAGAGCAGATAATTAGTACTTTCTTGATTACATTTTATGAGAAATAATAAATTAATTTTATTAAGTCTCCCACTATTTTATTAATTCCCAATGACCCTCACCATTGAACTCGGAATGTCTAGTTGCTAGGACATTCTAGTGACAAGGATCCATATTCCCCTTCGCATAATCCCAACAAGGGTTGGTTAAGCTATTTGAAGGTATTTAGGTAGGTTGGTCTTTGTCAACTGCGGGCTTGCAACTCCTTGATCCGCTGAGTGGGCTCCCCAATCCTGAAATCCTGACTTGGATTTTGCCTCAAAATTTACACCAAGTCTAGCAAGAGCTACACCTCTTGATGTAAAATGGTTAAGTCAACCCGAAACTTTCATAAGAGATTCCTGTATAAAAGTAAGTGTCCCAACAAGGGTTGGTTAAATACATAGTTTTATTGAGTCTTGCCCTTAATCAAGTAACGAAAGATTTAGTCTGACTTAATATTTTATTGAGGGATTTTTTATCTCTTATGCGCAAATTGCTTATTATCTTTATCACTTGTTAATATTAAGTGGAATTTACTTAAGTGATTAACCATGTCTTGATAATAATTTACGCAAAAGCCAGGTTTATTTTAGTTCCATTTTGCATGCATGTTAATTCATTAATTATGTAGTCGTGACAATACATCCATAATGAAAAACCATGCAACTGACAGAAATAAAATAAAGCAAAGGGCCTGATCATGAGCTTTTCTAATGGTTAGTTTATCTAGCGGTTGATAAACTAACCGCTGACTTAGGGGAGAAACACTTTGAACCTTTTTAAGGTTTGTGTTTACAACTTTTCATCTATCCATCTTTGTATCTCCTTGGATTGGTTTCGTCTCGACTCCTTGAACCGCTTCCACAAGCTTGAGAGCTCCATCCATTACATATGCCTTTTAACTCACACGCAGGTGACGGGTAAAAAGATGGTTTACATAAAAGAAACCATGGGCACGTAGACCTTACATATTAATGAGGAGTGATGACACACAGACCCATAATTTAATTTTAAATAAATTAAAAGGAAACCAATCACATACAAAGGTCTGGTCTAGCTCATGATCATACGCATACATACAACGAATTACGCATTTCATAAAACCAACATTCAATTCTTTAATCGTTTTTATTAAGATAAATCACGCTCGAATCGATTAATTATTATATTTAATTAATCAATCCTTTTATCTTCATCCTTTTCTGAATTTTCCCGAGATTCTTATCCATAACCTTGGAGGTAACACTGTGAATACCCGTTCGAATCTACATGATATGTAATTCTGAACATTACACAAACATTAAAGTTTTAATTCTGTGTAATTTGGTAAAGTACACGGTGTGTAGTTCCGACTATACGACGTTTACTGCCTTCACCGTCTTATCCGAAGTACACGCCTAGGGACTAGGTATGTGAGGCGTACTTTGGAAATCTCGGAGTACATGGCGTGTCCAGTGGGCCACACACCGTGTTGTCTTCGGGTTACAATGTTACCGGTCGGCTTAGCCGTGTATGGGATACACGGTTTGGCCCTTGACCCGAAGGGACTACACACCGTGTCCAGTGGGCCACACGATGTGTAATCCGACTGATCGTGTGCCAGTCTGTCTTGGTCAACACGCAGTGTAAGAATTAACCACACTGCGTGTCATTAATGCACACGCCTTCAGTAATTGTCGAATTACTCCCGATGCACTGAACACAACTACACGGTGTGTAATCCGGATTACACGGCGTGTATGGCAGATTACACGGCGTGTAACTCCGAATACACGGCGTGTACTGTTGTGTTACCTGGACAGAATTGTCGGCGCCTCCTGATGAGATCTTCGATTTAATTTTAATCAAAAAATTATTCATTTCTGTTAGATCTGCGAGAAACGAAAAGAGAAAGAACAGATCTAGAAATTCAGATTACAAAAACGATCAAACTTGAATTGACAAACTAAATTATTAAAGCGTAAATCATCAATGAATTATTTAAATAATTATAAACGATGATGTGACCCCTCTGATACCACTTGAAGGATCCAGGCACAGCAGAAGCGTGGTGTTGGGAGGACCCAACTTTGCTTTTGACGTAATCAATGACCAATCCGGGATCAATACGACGATGAACACCAACATCCACGGATTAAAATTAAAGATTTAGACAGAGAAGAAAAACACCGGATTCAAGATAGAGGATGTTGCACATCATGTTTATAATTAATTTATTAATTTCTGAAGAAATTAAATACCTGGATCTTTGGTACTTTCTTCATTGATGATCGTTGATCGTCCAAAATGACACTTTCAGATTATCATCGTTGCGCTCACGAGGATCCAAAGTAGAATTCCTCTAGCGGTGATCCACACATGCTCCAATGGTCTCTGAACAACGCCACTCGTTCTTCGGGTGCTAGCGCGGCTAAGCGAATGTCTTGCGTCGATCGTTCTTGATCACTCGTTCTTCGGTCTTGATGAACTTATCTCGTTCTCGAGAGGGAGATATGAGAGGAGTCGAGAGAGAAAATGTTTGGCTCAACAATTCTCAATTCACCGGGGTTTGGCATAATAGATGTACCTGCCTATTAATCGACATGAGGTTTCAGTTACAATATTTAATTGCGAAACAACAATTAAATGCAATTATAACTGTTAGAGAAAACCTATGCCACATAATAACAATAGCACCACCATTATTTATGGTGTGCCAATTTGCGCAAAACGGAAGCATAAATGAAATCCCATGCCACATAAGGATAACAATATTATTATTATTTCTTCCGCCAATTGGATAAACATTATTTACCGACTTGTAAATAATTAATTTATCAACGAACACGGTCTTGGTCCGTTCGAACTTCTCTTCCATTTATTGAACACCCGAATAAAATATTTTATTCTCTTAAATAAATATTTTTATTTACAAACTAGTAAATAAATATTTATTAAATGTTCAATAAAATAAATAAATATATTTTATTCACAATCTGGTGAATAAATATTTATTTAATTTATGCGATCATTTTAACTTGAATAAAATTATTCTTCGATCTTGAGAATAATATTTATTCCACTAATTAAATTCAAATAGAATTTAATCGAGACTACCAGAAACACTTTGTGTGTTACCCTTTATAATTCTTTCTCGTTGGCATTAGACGAACTTGCCTAAAGTTCATGATTAATGTCTAGCAACGGGTTAAGACACTTAAGAGAAAGAACTTTAAGTCGCAATGACGACATCCACATACTAACGCTTACTGTGTAATATAATCTCTTTGTCACAATATCTCATCAAGCAGGTTTCATGATAGTGTCGTCAACCTATATGCTTGATACGTCATTCTTTGACTACTTGAAATAAACTCGTCGTTACACCATGACCATGGAATTTAGAGCGACGATTCTATTTCAATCAAAGGGCCGAGATATCAACTTTCATAAATGGAAGAGACAAATCTTTCCTCGACTTATCCATTAATAACATGTCATTCGTGACGCACCCAACGTACCCTACTTCCCGCCAACATATGACGTGACGGTTTTTGTCAGTAAATCAAACCGCGCAAGTCGTGACACGTATTAATGATAATCTTAAAGTCTAAGGACCATTACACACGCTCGCAGATAGGAATATCCGATGACACCAAAACATGCAGAATTTCTACTGGCGGGTCTGTTCTCATAATCTCCCGTCTTGGAGATTACCAAGTGCGAACTTCATAAGAAAAAGTCTCATCCGCTTACGAGTACTCGCACCTGACGGTCTGTATGCTATGCGTCCCATCATAGTATATAATCCAACCGTAGAACTATATTTAAGAATATTGTCATAACACTTTAAGGTTTTCATCATAGCGGAGAACTGTTATGACCTTATTAATGCGACAAATATTCTAGGACATTATTACATTATAGTCATGCAGAACAATGAACAATATGTAATAAGATGTTTAATATTTAAATACATTAAATATTAATGTAATCAAAGTATAAACAGTTGGTTCTAGGACACCAACTCCGACATATAGTTCTGGTATGTATGTTTAATAAATACAAATTTATTATATATGAAGTGAAAAGTGATTAAGAGACAATTTGAACTTGAGGTAAGAGAATTTGTCTCAATTTCCACTCCATTGAGACATATTTAGTAATATGCACCTATTTATTTTTATTTGGTATATATGCCGCCCCTTTGATTTATTTAAGATGAATATCTATTTGTTCATGATGATTAATGTCTCAATTCAAGTTTAATATTTTATGAAGTTTAATCTTTTATGAAGTTTCTATATTTTCTTTCAATTTTCCTCCCTTTGGAACTTGAATCAAGAAAAGAAATGTTTAAAAGAAAAGCTGATCTTATGATAATGTATATTTTTCTTCCATGTCTATATTTTTGAAATTGTTTTACAAAAAGTCATTTTTATTTACTCAATGGATTTAATGATGGCATATTAAGTTATCCTTGGATTTTTACAAGTTTTGAAATGAATCTTTCTAATGTTTTTTGAAAGGCTCATTTTGAATTTCTTTATAAAAGCAAAATGAATGTTTTTCTTAACATATACGGTGTTAACAGATTTTCCCACCGCCATAACAATTTTATGATATCCAGTTTCTTCTATAAGTTTTCAACAGTTTTACAAAGAAAACTCTTATGAAGAATTATTTTAAAAGTTCCGCTTCCATTTTCTTCTATTCTTTAAAAGACATGATTTTACCACAAAATCTACTTTTATGATGAATTGAATGTAATCTTTTATCTCTTATTAATTTTGTGGTCATTAGCATTCTCTAGAAACATTTATTTTGTTATGAATATTTTTCATTGGAAATTACGTTTCTCTTAAATATCCTTCCTGGATATGCTTATTGCCTAAATCATATATCATTTATACATATAGTGTTATATTATTAAAGTTATTTGACTTATTGTGGAAATATTGATATTCCTAATTCTTTACTCAAAATGGACATTTGTTGACAAATCATATTGTTTATGGCCAACGAACCTGTACCCGAGTGGTAGAGGTTCCTACTTGGCATCCGAAAGACCCAGGATCAAATTCGGGCGGGGTGAATTTCCGGGTTACAATAGCAGGTACTGTGCAGTACTGTAGCAGCCAGAACTATTCATCCAATTTGGGCCTTCGAGCCACCGGTTTGGGCCTACGGGTCTCAGGGCCTTCGGGCCACCAAAGGCCTTCGGGCCACAGGGCCTCGGGCCACCAAGCACGGGGCAATGTTAGTCGATCAACTATGTGGGGTGGGGAGCTGAGTGCCTTCAAAGATACATATGCTGGGGAGGGACTGTTTTAAGCATAGTCAGGTCTTGGGCCTTCAATGGCATGTATTGGACATTCTGCCTCTGGGCCTTCAGGTCATGTATGAGCCATGTGCATTGGGCCGACAGGTCATTTAAGGGTTTCCCCTTAACCCTTAAAAGGAGGATTATCCAAAATAAATAAAAATCTAAGGCCTTCGGGCTTTTAGAGTATATTGTTTATGAATTAAATTGGTCATTCGATATGTGAGGGATTCAAT
Organism: Viscum album; assembly: GCA_963277665.1. Taxonomy (NCBI): domain Eukaryota; kingdom Viridiplantae; phylum Streptophyta; class Magnoliopsida; order Santalales; family Viscaceae; genus Viscum; species Viscum album. The sequence continues at coordinate 918,614,901 of OY728123.1, read as the reverse complement.
GGACATGATGTGATAGGCGGTGCCCAGATTTATATAGTCCCTCGATGCATCGACAGGTCTTATGAGACAACTTAATTGGCCAAATTAAATGGGGTTTTAGTGTATATTTGCCTATCAATTAAACTATCTTGGCACAAGGCTTTGACAGTATAGATATCATGATGCCTGAGATCACGATGTCCAATATTAAGAATTTCCTTCATTGAGAATTTAGTTGTTATTATCCACGAGATTACTGCACTGACATTATTCATGGATGTATTTCATGCTCAAGTTAATGATTAAATGGAATGTGGTTTTTGTTATTTACCTTGTTAATGATTAAATGGAATGTTGTTTTTGTTATTTACCTTGTCATATTGATTATCCCTTATTTACTCATGACAACTTCCTTTATATTTAACTCTTACTAAGCATCTGAGCTCACCCTTCATTTGTTTTATTTTCACCAGGATATGAAGAAGGATATTATGAATAATATCAAAGACATAAGAATGATTCTTGTTAAATGATAAAAAGAGGTAGACCCGAATACCCAAGGTCCTCTCTAAAGGAGTCCTTGAGGTTATATTATAAGGAATAATAAAGACCACATCATACTATAAGTCCGATGTGAGATGTAGACTCCAACACTCCCCCTCAAGCTAGGCGTACCTAGCTTGAACACATAAAGAAAAAAAACAAAGCAATCAACAGACGCTGCAAAACTCCCCCTCAAGCTGAACATACCCAGCCTGATTACAAAATAAGACAAAACAATGAAGAGATAAATCGCCATGGCTGCTGCTCCCCCTTAAGAAGATGGATGATGCTGCTGAAAAAGATTGGTTGCTAAGCTGGACAAGCGGACCGGTCGACAGAGCGTCGGGAAAGCCGCACAGGCGGGCCGATCGTCGGAGCGCCGGGAAAGCCGCATTGGCGGGCCGGTTGTCGGAGCGTTGGGAAAGCCGCACAAGCAGGCCGCTGCTGGAGAGGTGGCTGGAAATGCCGGACATGGATGAAATCGGCGAGGAGGGTTGCCTTGCAGAGGAGTAGCGGACTGCCTTGCAGAGGAGCAGCGGACGAGGGAGATCCAGAGAGGAGATCCAGTCCGCGACTGGATTTGGCCGAACGAGAGGAGGCTCGCATGCGGAAGGGGACGCGATCTCCAGGCGGGGACAATGACAGAGGAGCAGTGGACGAGGGAGATCTAGAGAGGAGATCCAGTCCATGACTGGATCTGGCCGAACGAGAGGAGGCTCGCATGCGGAAGGGGACGCGATCTCCAGGCGGGGACAATGACAGAGGAGGGGTGTCGGGATGGTGCGCAACAGATGTTGCGCAGGGAAAGGTCGGAGATGGGGCGGAGTTCGCGCTCGCTACGGGAGGAGGGCACCACATGGAGCGGAGGCCGCTCGGGAGGGAGATGCCGGGAGGGAGCCGTTGAGCGAGGAGAGGCCGACTGCTGGAGGGGCCAACATGGAGGGCCGTCAAGGGAAACGAGGCTGGAGGGGCGGCGACAAATGAGGATTACTGGCTATGGAGGCTGCCGCCCCCCATGGGGAGAATTGATGGAAACCTTAGACGGGGAAAAAAAATGGGAGGGAGGACCCGAGTTTAGAAAACCTCCTCTGATACCATGTTAAATGATAAAAAGAGGTAGACCCGAATAACCAAGGACCTCTCTAAAGGAGGTCTTGAGGTTATTTTATAAGGAATAATAAAGACCACATCAGACTACAAGTCCGATGTGGGATGCAGACTCCAACAATTCTCATGCTCTGTATTTTATATATCTAATGTAATATGGGAATCATGTATGCATCTAGTTCTTGAAGACTGCTAAACTGATTGATCCATCAGGATGAGATCCATTATATCTTATGTCAATGTAATAAAGTAGAAATCGACTCCAGGTTACTAATGTTGGGGTTTCTATAGTTGGTATCAGAGGAATTTTATTTAAAACATTGAGAACTAGATTTTTAATGAACATAAGTAACATGAGAATTATGACAATCATTTATAGTATTTGAGAACTTTTATCATTAGAGAGATTTTTATTTTATGGATCAATATTCATGATGATTACGAGTTAACTCAGTGTGTGCCATTATCCAGTGATGATGCTTAATGAAAGAAAGAGAATCAACACCCGTAGACAATGTAGAGTTGCCTTGCTGAGCAAGCCAATACAACTGGTGTTAGAATTGAGCAAATCATGGCCATATTAGGGAAGTTGACTCAGGTTATAATGAATAACCTTGCACATATGAAACAACCTATTATTCTACAGAGCGATTCACCTATGTTGGTTCACTTCATGTGACATAAGCCTTCATCTTTTAGTGGAACTACTAATCCATTGGTAGCTGAATTGTAACGTCCCGAAATTCTAAAATAAGAACATTGTATTCGATAGCATGTATGACACGCAACACCAAGCACGTAAGAGAATATAATATCCCGATACTTTACAATATATTTACTATTTTTCATATATTCTATATATTGCAATGCACGCAACACCGAGTTAGCTTGCGTTACACGCAAGAGTGACTTTGTTTGGTAGTTTGTGTTACACGCAAGATCGAGTTTTACCGAGCAACAATATATTATTAAAAATATTATTATTTAATATAATAAGATATAACCTAACCGTTAAATTAGCAGTTATGAATAATATTAACTAACTTATGAAAATCTATGGTATACACAAATATAAAATGAATTTATTGGTTACAAATTAATTGGAAATGAATATAAAAACCAATTGAATATAAAGAGAATATTTTTATAGAAAACTATTTTTATGCTTACAAAGCTCTTTTATCCTAATAAATTAAAATTAATTACAATTAGTGAGTAATATCGATGTAATATATATATTATATATTCAATCAAATATTTTTGATATTCATCCAATAGATTTGATAAGCTTAAGATAAATGCGTCTTTAAGGACACACTAGCAGCAACTTTGGGTGCAAAACAGACTAAATTCATAAATGTAGCCGCATACTCTGTCATTGAGAGATTCTCCCGCTTCAAGCTGAAAAAGTCCGTCATTCTAGCAATCTTGAACGTGTGAGGATAAAATTGTTTGTTGAGCAATTCTTCAAAATCCTCCCATGTAATGCCTTGGTCTAATTTAGACCGAACTGCTAAATCCCACCATTGACATGCAAGATCCTACGACATATAAGTTGCCAGCTTAGCTTTTAGCTCAGCTGGTGTGCCGAGGAAATCAAAGATTCGATTCATCCTATTTAGCCACACCTTTGCCTTCTCTGGTTCCAAATCACCTTGAAAGATGAGTGGATTCTGCTTCTGAAACTGAACGGAATGATCAACTTGCCTTGGTTCATCCTTTCGGTTCTCTCTGTTCACAGCCTGAAAAGCCCGGAAAATACTTTGAACCAGTTGTTGGTTCACCTGTGGCTCGGGTGCAATCACATTCTCAGCAACTTCTTTCGGTTGGTTTCTACGACTCCTACCGGGCGTCATCTTTTATAATCAAAACAAAACGCTATAAGTCTCACTCTCTAGCAATTGAAGGATTCACAATTTCAAATTTACCATATCACAACTATCACGACAAGACAGTCCTAAAATTTCATACTTTCCGTTTTCAATTCATTTTTGAAAAGTCCCCCATGATTTTGAAAATCAAAACATTTTTCAAAATACCAATATCATGCCGTTTTCAAAATCTCACATTCGAAAACAATTTCAATATTTTCCAAAAATCACCTCTTTTGCACCAAATCACAAATCATTACTCAAAATGAAATATGCACTCCTAGTGGGAAGTTATTTCTAACAATGCATGCCATGCTCTTCTGATTGGCTAAACCTATGACAATGAGGTAACTCCTATAAGTGTCTTCAAAACACTTATGTTCCCAACTCCTTGGTAACATGAAGTTCAACATAAATAGGCTATCTATGCCTTTTTATGCTCTACATTTCAAGTTCCGACGATCCTACCCCTTTCCACCATCCCAACTGAATGTCTAAAGCAGAATGATTTTCAACTCTAAGACCGAAAAACCAAAACCATCTGTCCCAAAATGAATGATAGACCGACCAAGACTGATACCATTTGTAACATCCCACCCTCCTTACTGGATTGAGTCTAGGCGGAATTGATACTAGGCCTTAGGTGACATCCCCAAGACGTCGAAGACTGACAATAAATGCCAATAGCTTCAATATAGTTGGGGGATGATTTGTCCTATGAAAATCAAACAACCACAACCAAGTATACCACAAACAAACAAAAACTATATGATGCATGTTAACAGTGTAATATTACTCAATTTATAACAACCAAACCAAACTATATCAGTGTACCAAGCAGAATCTAAGACTAATATCAAAATACAAAGTAGAAGACAAAACCAACAAAGCTCAGAGACTCCAAAGACACCCAACACAACAACTCCCAACACGCTCCAAGCTTCAACTTCACAATCCATGCCCAAGTGTCACGAAACATCACTAAAGAAATGCAATATTTTCCCTTATCCGTGTCTTGATAAACGATATCAGCAAACGCACCAAAGTGCCCAAGCAGCGGGTGAGTAGTGAAACTCAGTAGGTTATCCCCAAATGACTTCCCTACTAACGCCACTAGGATAGAACAAGTTAGCACCTTTATATTAAACAATTTATATAAAACCATTTAAAACATTTTAAACAGTTTATATCAAAGCCAAGTATTTTCTCAATAAAAAAGTTTCCATGGAAACAACCAAACAAGTCCTTTAAACCATTTCACAATCCATTGTCATAACCCATTCTAATCCACACATCCACACATCCACACATCCACACATCCACACATGCATGCCCAAGTGACACTTCCATACTTATGAGAAGTCTCTCATCGATCTACCAAGTCATCACAAGGTAACCATATACCAGTGCCCCAATGGAACACGCTCTTTCCACAGGGCCACATCAATGCAAATGAACACACACCAACCAATTATGCCAAAACTATGCAAAACCAATTTTTGCCAAACAATTTCAATAAAACAATATTTTTATTGAAAACCTTTCCAAAAAACCTTTTTCCATGAATTAAACTAAACAACTATTTTTAAAATCATCATTTTAAAATCATTCAATAAATCACTTTGCACAGCAATTCTACAATTTCACAAACCATCACTAAATAAGGTTTCTACCAAACTTTGCACAACAATTTCACAATTAAATTCAATCTATTTAAAAAATTTGAAACCAAGCCTTCGAGTTCTAATAACAGGAGCCAAGAATGAAGCCACCTACCTCAGAAGCTATGGTAGAAATGAAGAACGACACAATTTCTTTAACAAAATGGGTTGAAATTCCAAAAATCTGTCTTAGATCTTGCTCCCTAACTTCAATACAACCATATCTCATCATGATTAACATCAACTATCATAGATCCATCCCCAACGGACTAGATCTATGAATCTAAGAGAGGGGAGAAAAATAGATCTAAGAAAAACCACCAAGAACGGAGACTTAAGCAATCTGGCCTTCAACGCACCAAGATTTGCCAACGGATTGCTCTCGGATCGAAGGGCAGAGTCTCCACAGCCTTTGGGAGGAGAGAAAATTGAGTTAGGGTCGTCAAAGAGGAAAAACGAGTGGTTTAGAGGTAATCCCAAGTGAGATCCACAATTTAAAGATCCAATTTTTAACCGTGCATGGTTTAGGCGCACAGGCAAATCGTGCACAAACCGTGCGCCAACCGTGCGCCAACCACTACCTCCAAACACCCTTTGCATGGTTGACTCACACGATTAGATAAACTGTGCACCAATTGTGTTTTTCCCTTTGTTTCAATTTGCACAGTTACTCCTGAGTGACCGCACGGTTTGGCCAAACCGTGCGCCTACTCAATAGTCTCTGTCTCACCTTGCACGGTTTCCTGAAGGAGTTTCACGGTTTTTACTAACCATGCTCAAACCGTGAACCTCTAGAAAAGCTCCAAAAAATTTCAAAAGTCCTCCAAACTCTCCCAAACTTCACCCAAACACTTTACATACTTAAAATACATAAGAAAGAGTTACTTGAAACTGGGGTGCTACAAGGTGCCTGTAGATGCTTCATCTATTAATATAGATGATGACGACATACTTGAGGTATTGTTTTGATGATTTTGTGAAGTTGTAGGCTTTTATTGCCAGAGAATATATCTTGGAAATATATCATTGAAGTTAGGCCTTTGTTGAGGATTATGATTCTTCCTTGCATCATATTCAAATGGTTCATTCTACCCACAGGGGCTTCATGGGTTAGTGGGGAATTCCCCCTACCCAAAGCTATGTTGGGTGTTTGAACCCTGCCTTATGTAAGAAGGTGCTTTAAATACCTGTGAGGGAGAGATTTTCCCTCCAAAAGGGTCCCACTTAGCTCAAATTGGATTCATTTGGACTAGACAAGTCCCCTAGATTGAGGGGCATGTTCAGGATGCCAATGACAATTGATACCAAACAATCCTTTGTATTGATTCATTTTACTTTAATGTTAGTTTTTTTTTGTTTTTCCAAAGTATCTCAATTTAGTTTATAATTCGAGTGGAGTTGAATTTTGAGTTGTAACGACCCGTGTTTTGAACCAGATAAAAATCCAAGAGAATTTGAACTTTTGCGTTTATTGGATGGACTGTTTTTAAAACCGAGCTTCAGAACGTGAATCTGAGAGTTAAAACACGTCAATGTGTTGTTTTTGGACCAAGGTGAAGGCCCGATAGGTTTCCCAGGTGCCTCGTTGAGTTTCGGAAGCACCGGGGTTCTGAAATCAAAGTTTTGGAGGGTCTGGCTGAGGCGCACGGTTTGTCTGAAACCGTGCGGCCCCCAGCATCAAACTGTGCGACCCCCACCATCAAACTGTGCGGTCTGTTTTAAGGGAACAGAACATTCCGCACAGACTGTGCACGATTTACCCAAACCGTGCGCCTAGCCCGCACGAGTTGTGCCAAATAGACAGTACCTATGCACTGTTCATCGCATGGTTGATGCACGGTTTGGCTAACCGTGTGACTTAGACTGTGCACAAGGAGTTTCTTAAAAAAAATATTAAATTAATTAAAATTAAAATAAATTAAAAACAAAACCTAAGCTACCCCTCCCCCTCCTATTCCGTGCGACGCCCTCTGGAGCCCTCGGCCTCGCGTGACCCCCCTCTCAGCTCCTCTTCGATGGCTGATTTCAAACGAATTTCTTTTTGTTTCTCGTCCGATTCTTCAAGGTATGGCCTCAGGCTCCCTTCTCCTCCCATGGTTGGCCAATTTTTCTTTTCCCCGTCTCCCGGTTCTGTTCGACCGAACCCAAGGGTTTGGGTTAATCCAGATTTTTGGTTTTCTTCCATTGTTAGGGCGTGCGGTGCGTCTCTTGAGACTCCGTGCGTGCTTCGGCATCCGACGCTGAAGGCAAAGCGATTCGGTTCGTTTCGGTTCGCCCGTCATCAATTTTAGGTAGGTTTTCCTCCGTTATTATTTATTGCTCAATTTCTATTTGGGGATTTCATGGTTTTTGAGTTCTGGTAATTTTCTTTAAGTGCGTTGGACCTTGCCGCGGTGTTTTCGAGTCGCCAGAGTCAAATGCTACTTATCGCGTATGCATAGGTAGACATATATATATATGTAAGTTCCCTTGTTATATGTATATTCACTCACGACAGTGGATATATATGGGCCTAGGTGTGCTTACATATATATATGAAAAATGCATACGGGTGTAAGTGGAAACGGGTGTATGCATGTATAAACATATATGTAAACATCCCCTTGTACATATTCATGGTCATGCGAATATGTACATAGGGGCTAGGTTTCCTTATATATATGCAAAGATGCATGTGCTCGGAGGCAGGAAAGAGCATCTTCGAGTGGTCTCCAATGAAAACTTAAGTGCCGAAGTGTTCAGCTTGACCTTCTTCTTCTTTGAGGTAGGATCCCTTTCTATGGCCCCTTAAATTTAAGAATGCCCTAATTAATTGCTTTTCACACCTTCCTCAGACTTTAATTAGCGCTGTATAGTTTTTAGAATAAATGTTTTTTTAATGTGAACTCATATGATTCATGAATGAAATGTTTAATATGCTATATGAGTTGTTTGAAGAACAATATCATGTTTTTATAATAAAACCCCTCGATGGAGGTGCGTTGTCTTCTAAGCTAAAAAGTAATGATTAGTTATTTATATCATACTTGGTTTATTCATTGGAGTATTTCTTATGCCTTCATGTTAGGGCTTAATAAGTGGCATGCTAGTACATGGCCTCCTTTGTTATTCTTAAATGATGTTACCCCCTTTCTTTATAATTGTTCATTGAACCAATGCACCTTCTAAGTGACACTTTGAGCTTTGTAATTGAATTGTCATGTTTTGCTTAGTTAAATAACATGAATTGATTTGAATTGCTTGCTCATGATGGCTTGCATTCCATGAATGTAATAAGTGGTTTAAATTGAATGAAATGAAATGTAAAGAGTGGTAAGGCCACACTGTTTAGTACATGCTTAATTTGAATTGTTATAATTGAAATGTGATGACTGGATTATAATGGGTTATTTAAATGCAAAGCATGAGAGGTCATCATACCTCTATATAGGGTTGATAAATAAGTTGCATGAGAGGTTTTGCCCCATGCCATATATTACAGATGATACGCCTTGATATAGGCTGTGGTCGATGGTAAGAGGGTTGTGCATGACGGATAAACACGCTCCCTTACATCGGGCGTTGAGTATGGAATCTCACACCAGTGATACGATATGGGCATTGGGCTGAAGCACCACGTTCCATGATAGAGTGTTGCATGGCGGCTCACTTGCCATCACGAGTGTTGTAGTATGGAATCTATCACTCTATTGGGATGTAGGGCATGTACCCTATTGCATTGAGCTTTTAGGCTCGTGAGACTAGTCATGGACAGTGTGAGTTACACCCCGGTCCAACCAACACTAGTATTCCAGGTATATGGCCATTAGGCGTCCGCACACACTTTGTTCATATTGGTGGATGCAATATATAACTAAACTAAATATATATATATATATATAATTTTTACTATATATATATATATAGTTACTGATCAGACTTTCTTTCCAGCAGTAAGCCGAAGCAGGTAGAGTCGGCCAAGTGTTTGATTGGAACCTAAGCCGACCTGTGTTATTATTGTTAGATTGGTATAGCCTGATCCGGTTGGACCGAATGCTTGTGGCTCGTATTGCACACCAGCCCGCAGTTTTGACTTGGGTGACCGTCTTTCACTGTAGCGACGCGGACTTCTAGCCGTCTTTCACTGTAGCATAGTGGACTTTTCAATTGTTGGTGGAATAGTGCTTCGTCCTCTACATTAGCCCATTTCGGGTAGGGTTGTGTGTGTGTGAGAACTCTGAAAAACTCCCTGTAAACTATGCTTCCGAATTATAATGATTTTCTGCCTCTGTGGACGTAGAGATTATTCTGGAATCACGTAAATCCCTGTGTTCTTGTTCTTTTTTTCCCTTTTACTCTTCTTTGAATCTTTGTTTTGTCGTTGTGACTCCCGGCGTTTCCGCATCAATTATTTCAGTACTGTTTAATGTTTCTTATTGCCTGCACACTACTTAATTTATATTGCACAGAATGGATTGGGTTAGACACCGTGGATGTCAGCCTACTGAGATTATTATCTCACATCCTGCTCGGGCCGCCATTGCACTGGGGTACCCGAGTAGACCTTATATTTGCAGGACCTCAGTTGATTGATTGTGCTGTTTAGCTTGTACCTGAGAGTTACAGGCACAGGACCGAGCCAAAGCTCGAGATGCTTGTGAAGTTAGTCGTTGGACAGTTTTTCTTTTATTACATTGTATTGTTATTGTCATTATTACCGCTTGTACTTGTAGCATCATCTGTCATACATGCAATGTTGTAAATTGGCGTTGACCACTTTTATATTAAGTTGATTATTATTATTATTCCGTTGCTTGTCGCTCATTTATTTACTGTTTCTGCTATTGTATGTTGTTTCATATTGATTGTACCGCTGTGCGACTCTGATAAGAGAGTATAGTCTTCCCACTATCACCTCATGAGACCCTCGCTGCTAGTCGACAGCCTCTGGCGCACAGGGAGATGTGTTTGAGGCCATGTGATCCACCGGTTCGACTACCATATTAGTGGTCAGTTGGACCGGGACGTTACAAAGTGGCATTAGAGCTGGTTTTTACTTTGCCTTATTGTTTTGGGTTGGTAGACAAGAGACTAGGAATGTGTCGACGCTTGGTAAATAGTTGTATCTGGGACTGATCACCCCACCCATGGGGAAAATACTAAGTGCCCAGGACTGAGATTGATGTTCATGCAGTTGAATTTGATTTCACCTAGGGTGATTGATGTATTTTCTATTGCTTACTGATTTGTGAGATTTACGGTATTTTACCTTTGCCCTGACACGACAAGTAACATTACATGCATCATATTAGGGACATAGAAATTCACATGTCATGCAAGTTCCATGCCTTGTAGTTGCATCTGCAGCTTGCCCGTTGTTTTGATTCTGTGCCTTGAGTGTATGCCATATTAGGTATTTTTGATAACATGCTTAGATTTGTACTTGTTAGGTAATCCTTTAGCATGCCTACTTATATAACATGCTTGGGTGTTTTGTTTTAACATGCTAGTCTGCTGCCATGATTTGGTGATTCAATGCCATGCTGCTTGATTACTTAGCATGCTTCTGTGCTTATGAGCATGTTTCCTTCTGTTTTTACCGCTCTTAATAACATGCTAAGTTATAATGTTAATACGTAATTGGTTGTTGTTGGACCCCATTTAAGGTTAAAGGGGTATTTCTGTTCTGAGTCCCACATTGGTCTTACCACCATGTAATTAGTTTTTACTTCTCTATAAAAGAGGATCCCCACCTCACATTGAGGTAAGGGGAATTCACCCATTACATGGTATCAAAGAGATTTTTATCCCGAACCCTCCCTCCCTTGCGGATTCCCGGCGTTCTCCCGGCCCCGCCTCTCTCACTCCTGCCCTAGCCTTCCCGGCAGGCCCTCCCTCCCGGCGCACCTCTCCTCTCCGGCCCTCCCTCCCGGTGCACCCTCCCTCCCGGCTCGTCCCTCCCGCTACGCCTCCACCTCCCGGCGCGACGCGGCTCCCGGCTCCTCCCGCTGCTCCTCTACGCATCCCGTCGGCCCGCCCTTCCTGCGCGCGGCGGCCCGGTTGCTCCCGACGGCCTTACTGCGACGCGGCTCCCGGCTCCTCCCGCTGCTCCTCTACGCATCTCGTCGGCCCGCCCTTCCTGCGCGCGGCGGCCCGGTTGCTCCCGACGGCCTTCCTGCGCCGCGGCTCCCGGCTGCTCCCGGCGGCCTCCCGCTGCTCCAGACGCCATCACCCGCGCGCCCCGCCGGCGGCCTCCCGCTGCTCCCGGCGCCTCCCGGCTGCTCCCGACGACCTCCCGCTGCTCCCGGCGGCCTCCCGCTGCTCCCGACGGCCTCCCGCTGCTCCCGGCGGCCTCCCGCTGCTCCCCGCGCCTCCCGCGCCTCCCGCGCCTCCCTCTGCTCCCGCGGCCTCTCGCGGCTCCCGGCTCCCGGCGGCTTCTCCCGGCTCCCGGCTCCCCGGCTCGCCCCGCCATCCCGGCGCACCTCCTCCCGGCGTCGCGCCCTCGCGCCCAGCCATCAGCGCCCCGCCCCGGCGTCTCGCCCTCGGCCTTGCCCCGGCGCCGCGCCCTCGCCCCCCCCAGCAGCTCCCTACCCGCTGCCCTCTCCCGGCGTTGCTCCCGGTTTGGCCTTCCGGCGCCCGGCGCGCCCAGGTCCAGCCCTGCTCTCGGCCCTGCGGCGCTCCTGCCCCGAACCCGCGCCCCAGCACCCGCGCCGCCCCTGCCCGGCCGCACCATCCTGAGCGCGACCCCCTGTCGCTGCTCCCTCCGGCCGCATCTCCGGGCCGCTTCCCTTCCACCGCCCGACTCCCGGCGCACGGGTCCAGCGCCCGCCCTCCATGGACGCGTCCTCCGTTCTTCCGTCCCTCATCACGGCCTCCTCCCGGCTTGTCGATGACCGGCTGGATGCCACTAATTTTTCCGTCTGGCGGAAGACGGTCTTGATGTCCCTCCGCGGCATGGGGCTTCATTCTCATCTTGAGAAACCCCCACCTGAACTCACTGATCCTAAGTTCGACTCCTGGCAGCTGGCGGACAGCAAAATCTTCGCCCTACTGGTCAACTCCATGGACCGCTCCGTGAAAGATGTCACCCGGACTGCCAACACCGTCAAGGAGCTCTGGGATTCCTTGCTTGTCATGTTCTCCGAGACCAATAACTTGGCCCGGGTCTCTGACGTTCTACAACGTCTCTCCCATATCCGCCAGCAGGATCGGGCCTTCCCCACCCACTTCATGGAATGGAAGGGTCTCCGCGATGAACTACAGGAACTCTGGCCGATTCCTCAAACTCCGGCCGAAGCGCAGACTCAACGGGACCAGCTCTGCCTATTCAACCTCCTGAATGGCCTCGCACCGGACTATGCCACGACGGCCACCGAGATGTTTGCCAGCCCGTCTACACTGGATATCCCGCAGGTCTATCATCGCCTGCAGAAGGCACATCGGGCCCTTGCACCACCCGTCCCCCTTCCTGATCAGACTGCGCTCCGTGATGCGCCCTCACCTGCTGCTACTCTTCCCTCGTCGTTGGATCTCTCCCTGGCTGAGCTCCAGCTGATTCACGATTACCGGTCCACCTCCATCGCGGGCTCTTCGTCAGCTTCTCTTGCCCATTCCGGTGGTCACACTGCCCTTGTCAGTCATCGTTCTCCGGCATGGATGCTTGACTCTGGTGCGTCCGACCACCTCACCGGGGATGCAGGTATGCTCTCCCACTACCGTCCCTATAGTGGATCCTCTGCCATCACTGTTGCTGATGGGTCCACTCTCCCCATAGCCGGCTTTGGCTCCTGTTCCCTCACCTCCTCCCTTCACCTCTCCTCGGTGGCTCATGTACCCCGGAGTCCTTTTAACCTGCTTTCCATCAGCAAACTGACCAAGGATCTCAATTGCACTGCTCTCTTTTCCTCGTCTTCTGTTTTGTTTCAGGAGCGGACGACGAACCGGGAACTTGGTAGAGGCCAGCTTCGGGATGGAGTGTACATGTTCGCTGGCCCGCCTTCCATCGCCTGCGCGTCTCTCCCTGCTCATGCCGTTGACCTCCATTCCCGGTTGGGCCACCCTTCCGCCTCTGCACTTCATCGACTCTACCCCGATATTAGTCCCCGTTTTTCCTTTCCTTGTGAGTCGTGTCGTTTTGCGAAACATCATCGCACCTCCATTCCCGATGGCTCTCTTTGCCGCCTCAAAGCCCGGCTTGTCGCCAAGGGATTTGCTCAGACGTATGGTATCGACTACTTTGAGACCTTCTCTCCAGTCGCCAAGATGGCCTCGGTCCGCCTTTTCCTTTCGCTAGCTGCTCATCATCGCTGACCGCTTCATCAACTGGATGTTAAAAATGCTTTTCTCCATGGCTTTCTTGATGAAGAAGTCTACCTCCAGCAGCCTCCTGGTTTTTCGGCCTCTGGTGCCGACCGCCATGTCTGCCGTCTCCGTCGCTCCCTCTACGGCCTCAAGCAATCTCCTCGGGCTTGGTTTGGCCGCTTCAGCACGGTCGTCACAGCCTTTGGTCTCTCTCGCAGTATGAAGGATCACACCGTCTTCTTCCGTACGACGGCGCATGGCTGTATCTTGCTTGTGGTTTATGTGGATGACATCATCATCACAGGGAGCGACTCCAGAGGCATCGCCAGCCTTAAGGCGCATCTTCACCAGCACTTTCACACCAAGGATCTTGGTCCCCTCACTTACTTCCTTGGCATCGGGTCTCCCGGACTGCGGACACTATTTCTCTCTGTCAGCGCAAGTATGCTCTTGATATCTTGCAGGATGCCGGGTTGAGCACCGCCACTGCCGTGGACACTCCCCTTGAGCCTGGGGAACGCTCCCTTCATTCCGACTCGGAACCCTTTCCTCATCCCGAGAGCTATCGCCGCCTGGTCGGTAAACTCAACTACCTCACCATGACACGTCCTGACATTGCCTGTGCCGTTGGCAAAGTCAGCCAGTTCATGGAACATCCCACCCGCTCTCAGTGGGATGCTGTCCTTCGCATTGCCAAATACATCAAGAAAGACCCTGCCCGTGGCCTTCAGTACTCCCATCATGCTCACATGGATGTTGAGGCCTTCTGTGATGCGGACTATGCCGGCTGCCTCGCTACCCGCAGGTCTACTTCGGGTTTCGCCGTGTTCTTTGCCGGCAATCTCATCTCTTGGCGCAGCAAGAAGCAGACTGTCGTCTCCCGGTCGAGTGCCGAGGCCGAGTATCGAGCCATGGCCACCGTCACTACTGAGATCCTCTGGCTTCGTCATCTCCTCCATGAGCTCGGTTTCCCCGCATCGACTCCTGCTCATATCTGATGTGACAATCAGGCCGCCACGAAGATTGCATCGAATCCCGTCTTCCATGAACGGACGAAGCATATCGAGGTGGACTGTCACTTTCTCCGCCACCATCTGGAGCAGCACCATATCGGCTTCGGCCATATCCCAACGGCCGATCAGCTTGCCGATCTCTTCACCAAAGGTCTTCCCGGAGCTCGCCTTGAGTCTCTCACTACCCGGCTGGGTATTCACAGCCTCCCTGGCCCAGCTTGAGGGGGAGTCTGAGATGGTCCTGTGTCTTTGTTGTCTTTTTCTATTTGTGGGACTCTATCCAATCTGGGCATGTCCAGCTTGAGGGGGAGTGTTGGACCCCATTTAAGGTTAAAGGGGTATTTCTGTTCTGAGTCCCACATTGGTCTTACCACCATGTAATTAGTTTTTACTTCTCTATAAAAGAGGATCCCCACCTCACATTGAGGTAAGGGGAATTCACCCATTACAGTTGTGATTAAACGAGAACTAGTTTTCAGTTATAAGGTGTATAGGCGCCTTATAATTGGGAAAATGTGACCCATATATTCAAACCATCTCTTGAGTTTTCTAAATATGTTTATAGACTGTTGATTAAAAATGTAAGAAGGTTGCTAAAGTTAAATGTTAAAGTAGTATGTTTTCAATTAATGGGATCCACATGCCAAACTGTAAAGTGTATGAGCGCTTTATGGATTGGTAGATGGCCACCCATATGACTGGAGTGTTGTATATGAGCATGTTATAATTTGAAATGAAATTGGTTTCGATTAAATGGGAGCTAGACTTTGGTTTATAAAGTGTATGTGCGCTTTATAGATTGGGGTGTTAGCAACCCATGTAATGGAACTTTTGTATATGACCATGTTATGTTTGAAATGGTTGAAATATAATAGTTTAATTTCAATATGTAATGAATTGGTTAAATATCTAAATTCACAACTGGACCCAAGTAGGTCAGTTGGGGCATGTTTCTAATGAGATGACCCGTTTGGGTGTTTATAACGTTAATAATTACGAAACTGCTATTGGGTTGCATTTTGATGAACCCAGGTTGGCTTAATGGGACCCTCGTAAGTCGCCTCTTTTGTTAAAAAATGAATTTATATGATAAATTGCCTAATTTATGACGGGATGTCAATAAATGTTTAAAGTTTAAAAAGGAAGTTTTGATAAGACTTGCCTGTTATGCCTTGGTGTTTTGGTTGAAATCTTTTAAATGATTAAAGATTAAATGTGAATAAATCCAGTTGACCTTAAAATGGAACCCTAGGTGGTGTCCTCTGTTTAGACCCTCGTGTAAGGGCAGTTTCAGTTTCTTTTTGTGTAGCCTTGGAATAAAATCATGAGCGTTTTCCGTAGGCGTTCTTTTTCTTCTTTCAATGGCTTAAATGATAGGCTTTTTGAGTTCAGTGACTTTTCTGTTGGCGTGACCTAATAATAGGGTCTACGTTTGTGCTTTCGTAAGGGGCTAGCCCGTGGTAGGTAGCATCCTTAGAGCTTCAATACCTTGCTAAATCCTATGAGCTTTCTGACATTGGGTGTCGTTCGGGTGCCATTGTCTCTAGTAGGACTCCTTTTTTCTAAATGACACCCTTGTTCAGATGGGTGGTCATGTTTTCTTGGCCTTTGTTATGGGCGCGAGCATCGAGTAATGCTCGGTTTCAGCTAGTTAGAGATGCCTTGGGCATGGTCGACGACTTCGTAGGTCATGTGACCCTTTCTTTTCCTCAGTGATGGACGACTTGGCATGTCGTCATCCAGGTTGAAGGTCGTATGGGGCAATACGACTTCGGGTTAAATCTCTTATACGGACAACCTGATACTTGAATGAATAGGGTGGATAGCCTATGGATAGTATCGAGGATGTTCCGTTTGCTCATGAAACCCTGAGGTAGTATGCGTTCACGTACGCGGTACCCATCGAATACAAAATGTTTAAACGAACTGGTTGAGTTTGGTGAGATCGTTGAACCTTGAGCTGTTGAGTACGTTCTCGGGTCATCTTTAGAGTAGTGACCTTGGGCGTTAAAGGAATCAAGTTCATCCCAATGCTCGGGATGACTTCCTTGTGACTCGGGTGTTTTAACACTCCGGTCGGTTTGGTTTTAGTTTTTATGCCAAATGTTTAGTCTCGGTGACATGGTGATTGTGACTCGGAGGAGCGACACACGTGCGTTTAAAGTGAATCCGGATCTAGCGCACTTGTGAGCGACTAGTCTGAATCTCTTCTTTCGACGGCCAGGACACTCCTAAGGTGGGGAGTGTCATGTTGAATTTGGTAAAAGTGTCTTTCAAGGTAGAAGGAGCACAACCTAAGAGGACCACTGGGAAATAGTCACTTTTGCTAAAATGTCTTTCAGGCTTTCAAGTTTTTAAACGCGTCGGTGCTTGCTTGGTAGCATGACGTTGTTATGGTTGGCTGTGTGTGCAACCTTTCAAAACGCCGTTGGTTGTGGAGGACTTCGGTGGTTAATCTTGAACGGTCACAGAATGCCTCGGGTGGTGAAGGCTTGTGATATGTTTGTGGCGATGCGTCGGCGGGTGAAGTTGAGTTTCTTTTAAGAAGTTGACCAGTAGTGGTTCTCCTGTTCTTTTTTGTTTTCTTGGTTGGTTGGAAACCGTTCAAATCCTCTTAGAGCAACTCTTCCTTGAGAG
Source organism: Viscum album (assembly GCA_963277665.1). NCBI lineage: Eukaryota > Viridiplantae > Streptophyta > Magnoliopsida > Santalales > Viscaceae > Viscum > Viscum album. The sequence continues at coordinate 918,597,810 of OY728123.1, read as the reverse complement.
ACGATCATGTCTCCTATCTTGACTTCGTCTTTGATGCACTCAGTGAGCGTCGGTCTTACGCCGCGCTAAAGCTTTAAAAGCCGTTGGGCTTGTTGGGTGGTTTTCTCGGCATTGCATGCTGGATGCGTGGTTCTTTTTGAGGCCTGGTTAGTCTTGAGTGAAACCGGGATTCCCGTGTAGGAATGCCTTGGACGGACTCTTTGACACCAGCCGTTCTCCTTGATGTGATTGCCAGGCGGATGCCGCTCGGGGCTCAGTCAATGATCAGATGTGGACGTCTTGCCCTTGTGCCAACGTCTCGCTTGTAAGCATGGAGTATGAGCTACCTTAGGTTAGTTCCTAAGACTTGAGTTTGTTGATTCTGAGGTTACCCCAGACTTGTTGTCGGGCTTGGAGGTGATGCTTAAAGGGTAACGATTACAGTGGGCTGGATCTGGATTACACCCTTGTTCGTGGTGAGGCATGACGGAATAAATGGTCAGGTGATGAATTGACCAAGGAACGTCACCGAAAGTCAGATATGAGCTTCGGTGAATGTCTGCGCTAAATGCAAGTTGCCTTGGGAGAAGGTATTGAGGTTCATTTGTAATGCGCCGACCGTCTAAGTCGGGCTTCTTTGAGAATGGTGAGCCGTAAGTGGCTCGACTCGTTATCCCTCTTGTTAAGCATGTACGGTAGGACGAAACCATTTGGAGCATGTCGATAGGTTAAGGCGGGTGTGACTTAGAGGGTTGTCGATGTCTTTCGTGGAAAGCGTACGCGATCGGTTCTGTTAGGTCGATCGGGATTTGGCCGTTTCTCTCAGTGAGGTCTCTTCTATGACCTTTGATGTAATCAGTTTCACCCGGATAAGGAAATCACGCCAGGAGCGTCGCTAGAAGCTTAGAGGCGTGTTTTGTAAGGCAATTCTGACGTTGGGAAATGTCATGGCTCGGAACTGACCCTCTTTAATGTTAAAGTCTAAGGTGGGAAGCACCTTTGGCTAGATATGTTTAACGAGACGACGACGTGATTGTGTCTCTAGCTAAACGGGCTCGGGTAAGTGTCGTCTCGGTGTTTCGGTTGGAAAACGAGCGCTGGCTCGAGTTTTGACGGCTTAAGTGCCGTGTGCTTAAGGAATGCTCGGAGGTGCGTTGGGTGTTTGGAAACGCAACACGACCGTTTGAATGAGATTTCACGACCCTTCGAGTGATGTTTACGTTGTTCCCGATGACTTTTCGGGGATGAGAAGTTCTAAGGTGAGAAGCTTGTAACGACCCGTGTTTTGAACCGGACGAAAATCCAAGGGAATTTGAATTTTTGCGTTTACTAGATGATCCGTTTTTAAAACCGAGCTTCGGAACGTGAATATGAGAGTTGGAACACGTCAATGTGTCGTTTTTAGACCAAGGTGAAGCCCCGAGAAGTTTTCCGGGGTTCCTCGTTGAGTTTCGGAAGCGCCGGGGTCCGGAAATCGAAGTTTTGGAGGGTCTTGCTGAGGCGCACGGTTTGTCTGAAACTGTGCGGCCTCCAACAACAAACCGTGCGGCTTGTTTTAAGGGAACGGAACGCTCCGCACGGGCTGCGCACGATTTACCCAAACCGTGCGTATAGCCCGCACGGGTAGTGCCAAATAAGCAGTTCCTATGCATTGTTCATCGCACGGTTGGCGCCCAATTTGGCTAACCGTGCGACCCAAACCGTGTGCAGTGAATTTCTTAAAAAAAAATTAATTAATTAAAATTAAAATAAATTAAAAACAAACCTAAGCTACCCCTCCACCCCTCCTATTCCGCACGACGCACCCCCTGGAGCCCTCAACCTTGCGCAACCCCCCTTTCCCCGACTCCTCTTCGATGACCGATTTCAATTGGATTTCTTCTGGTTTCTCGTCCGATTCTTCAAGGTATGGCCTCCGGCTCCCTTCTCCTCCCTTGGTTGGCCGGTTTTTCTTCTCCCCGTCGCCCGGTTCTGTTCGGCCGAACCCTAGGGTTTGGGTTAATCCGGATTTTTGGTTTTCTTCCGTTGTTAGGGCGTGCAGTGCGTCTCCTGGGACTCCTTCATGCGTGTTACGGAATCCGCTGCCGAAGGTGAAGCGGTCCAGATCGTTTCGGTCCGCCCGTCATCAATTTTGGGTGGGTTTTCCTCCGTTCTTCTTTATTGCTCAATTTCTATTTGGGGCTTTCGTAGTTTTTGAGTTCTGGTAATTTTTTTGTGCGTTGGACCTTGCCGCGGTGTTTTCAAGTCGCCAGAGTCAAAGGCGACTTACCGCGTATGCATAGGTAGACATATATATATATATATATATATATATATATATATGAATGTTCACCCACCGTTTAGTACATGCTTAATTTGAATTGTTATAATTGAAATGTGATGCCTATAATGGGTTTTTTAAATGCAAAGCATGAGAGGTATTGCCTCATGACTTGCATTATAAATATGATGATGCCTTTATATAGGCTTGATAAATAAGTTGCATGAGTGGTTTTGCCTTATGCCATATATTATACATGATACGCCTTGATATAGGTTGTGGACGATGGTAAGAGGGTTGTGCATGGCGGATAAATACGCTCCCTTGCATCGGGTGTTGAGTATGACATCTCACACCAGTGATACGTTATGGGCGTTGGGTTGAGGCACCACGTTCCATGATAGTGTTGCATGGCGGCTTACTCGCCAGCACGAGTATTGTGTGGAATCTCTCACTCTATTGGGATGTAGGGCATGTACCCTATTGCATTGAGATTTTAGGCTCATTAGACTGATCACGGACAATGTGAGTTGCACCCCAGTCCAGCCAGCACTGGTATTCCAGGTATATGGTCATTAGGCGTCTGCACACACTTGGTCCATATAGGTGGATGCAATATATAACTATATATATATATATATATATATATATATAGTTACTAATCAGACTTTCTTTCCGGCAGTAAGCCGAAGCAGGTAGAGCCAGTCAGGTGTCCGATTGGAACCTGAGCCGACCTTTGTTATTATTTCAGTTTTGTTTAATGTTTCATATTACTTGCACACTGCTTAATTTATATCGCACAAAATGGATTGGGATAGACACCGTGGGTGCCGACCTACTGAGATTATTATCTCACACTTTGCTCGGGCCGCTATTGCACTGGGGCATCCGAGTAGACCTTATATTTGCAGGACCTTGGTTGATTGCTTGTGATGTTTAGCTTGTACTTGAGAATTAGAAGCATAGGACCGAGCCGGAGCTCGAGATGCTCGTGCAGCTAGTCGTTGGACAGTTTTTCTTTTATTACATTGTATTGTTATTGTAATTCTTACTGCTTGTACTTGTAGCATCATCTTTCATAGATGCAATGTTGTAAATTGGCGTTGACCACTTTTATATTCAGTTTATTATTATTATTCTTCCGCTGCTTGTCGTTCATTTATTTACTGCTTCTGCTGTTGTATGTTGTTTCATATTGATTGTATCGCTGTGCTACTCTGATAAGAGGGTATAGTCTCCCCACTATCACCTTCTGAGACCCTCGCTGCTAGTCGGCAGCCTCTAGCATGCGGGGAGACGCGCTTGAGGTCATGCGACCCACCGGTCCGGCTACCGTATTAGTGGTCAGTCGGGCCGGGACGTTACATGAGTTGGTCAAAGGGCTGAACTTATGCACTCTTAAATTTGGAATTGTATCCATTTGTTTTTCGTTTGCATTTTTCTGTTAAATTATTCCTGTAATTGTTCATTCTTTGCATTGTATACCTATGTGCTTGAGCTTTTAATTTTTTCACTCAAATTTGCATGATGATCTTGTCAACTGTTGGTTTCTGAATATAGATGTGGACCAAATAGTTATGGAACATTTCCAGTCAAGCTGCACAGCCCAACCTCCAACTTCTAATCTTCGGCACATTACCTCTACTGTTAGTAAAAGCAGTACTGTCATGCAGGAAGAGTCCTCTTTGCCACCTGAATCATGTTCGATCTGTAGCAATGGTTGTGAGGTATGCATATAATTATAGACTTGCTTTATGTCTGGGTAACTGAATGGTGAATGTTTTGAATATTTACAGGCTTGACTTGTTAACTGAAATTGATACAGCTTGGTTCTTGCCCAGAAGGTACCAATCATTTACAAGAAATGAAGGACATGCTAATTGCAATATCAAATGAACTGCTTGACAATGTTACCTGCCTCAGTCCAGCCCAGATGGGCAAACTTCGTCAAGATAGGTATGCTTTAAAACCCACATTTAGTTGCGGTTCCTTTGGTAGAAAAATAGAATGAATTTTCTTTGGTGCAGCAAAGAAACCAAAGATATGGTGTGGATTTTTCTTCTGTAACCAATTTGATGTTTACATTTTGTAACACTTATTGCTCTTCTGATCTTGACTCCTAGGTTTCTGTTAAACAAGCAATTTTAACAGCTAGAGATGCATCTTCATCGCAGTTCATACGATGAACGAAGAGAGAATTCACACTTTTCTGCATCCAAGGCCACTCCCAATGCTTTTCAATATGGACTTCCTCATGAAAAGTTTAATGAGCCACGTGTTTTATTTGACTCAGGAGATAAATATTGTTTTACATCTTGTCCTGTGGAGAGAGAACCATACATACCAAAATGTGTTAGTGTCAATTATATTGACGGTTCTAGTGAGAGGTAATGGAGCTCTGGGAATTTCCCATGGACAAAGATGCTGGAGGTTCATGCCAATTTTTGTTTAAATTTACCTATTTTGAATGTTATTTTGATCCATTTTTTCTGGTTTCAACTTGCAGGCTAACAACAAAAGGGTGTTTGGAAATAACTAATTCCGCCCAAACCAAAGAGAAGTAATCAATGCAACAATGAGTGGGCATTATGTTTTTGTTTTAATGCCTACAGGAGGTGGAAAGAGCTTGACGTATCAGGTTTCTTCAAAGTCACCGAACTGTTATTGTGCTTTATTTTTCAATCAGAAGACTAAAAAGAAAGGAAGAAAATGAACTTTTGATTTTTTTTATCCAGCTAACTGTTGCTTGCTGTAATGTACCAAAATCATTTTTTATTTTTATTCTCATCTGAGTATAGTTTTGCAATCTCAATTTGTGCTTTATTGGATGGAAAAATATGGGCATGATTTAATTCCATCTACATTTATAGACCATCGTGTTCCTTTTATATTTTCAAATTATACCCCTCATGGAAGTAATGTCCTGGGCTTCTATTTATGGTATATATGAGAATTCAATTTTGCAGTTGGCAGTAGAAATTAAACATTGCAATTAAATTCATGCCTTTGAGATTTTAATTTTGCAGCTTCCCTATCTTTCCGGGCATAACATTAGTTATTTCTCCCCTCGTGTCACTGATTCAGGATCAAATAACGCATCTATTGCAGGTATTCCTTGCAGTTTTATTAATTAAAAAATGACATTTATTGTTATCTGTCATGTTGATCAAATGCTTACAAAGTAATGATCATTTTGCCTAATTTGTCTGACCTTCTTAATAGGAAAACATACCTGCAGCTTATCTAAGTGCTAATATGGAGTGGAATGAACAACAAGCGCTTTTAAGAGATATTGATTCAGAAAATTGTAAATACAAGCTGCTCTATGTTACCCCAGAAAAAGTTGCTAAGTGAGTTTCCGTTTTCTGTCTTCAAAACATTTTTGAATATGAATCATTGGAATGTTTTTGTGCACTGTAGCAATGTTAAGCTGGCCTCAGAATGACATTGTGCTAATTCTCCTAAAGGCGATGCTTATGTATATTATGGTATTGCAGCATAGAAAGTCATTATCATGCTATGTTACATTACTAGCATGGGGTTGGTGGAAATCCAAACATTTTTTTCATTAACTTGCAGAATGATCCATTACCCCAATGGTTGTTCACTGAAATTCATCACCTAACTGGTTAAGCCAGTACTATGAAGACATTTTATTCCTGTTTGGGATGCTAATTACATGTACATTTTTTATTGATGTAAAATTTTATTGGTTAGAACAATTTAACAATTTTCACACCATCACAAATTAAAATTCAAAACAGATTTTTACATATCTATTCTTCTTTCTGCCTTGGAATTGCGATTTAGTAACTTGAGGTGCTTAATGAATGAAACAAAGAGATTTCGTATTCATTTTGATCATGGAATGGCTCTTTCTCTTGCCTGGATACTAGGCATGTACATATTTTAGAATTTAATTATGTATTTTTTCCCCTGTGACCTGGACTGCGGAGTGCACTGGAAAAACTGTATATTAATTTTATGATGTTTTATTGCATCGGGATTTAAATTTTTTGTCTCGGTATCTATTTCATCAAAATTTCTTGTTGGTGCCAAATTTAAATGTAGCAATGTTATTTGACTGCAGAAGTGATGTCCTTTTGCGGGATCAAGTCCCCGGACCGTTTTCTTCTGTAGCGTGCGTTGATAATAGAGCCCACCTTTTAAGTGATGTCCTTTTGCGTCATCTTGAGAGCATATATGCTCGTGAATTGCTTTCAAGGATTGTTATTGATGAGGAACATTGTGTAAGCCAATGGGGCCATGATTTCAGACCAGATTATCAGGTTTTGGCATTGTAAACCTGTTAGTTTTGTTTAAAGGGTATTAAATTTCTGTCTCAATTCTAAGCCATGTAACACATGATGTCTAGGGCCTTGGAATCTTGAAGCAGAAGTTTCCTAATAGGCCAGTATTAGCTTTAACTGCCACTGCAACAGCTAGTGTAAAAGAAGATGTTGTGCTAGCTCTTAGCCTTGTCAATTGCATCGTCTTTCGGCAAAGTTTCAATTGTCCAAATTTATGGTGAGTCCTGGGTTAAGCTTTTGCTGACTCTGAATGTTGAACTAAAACATCCTTTATGATTGCAGGTTTTCTGTTATCCCAAAGACAAAAAAGTGCGTGAAAGACATTGATAAGTTCATTAAAGAAAACCACTTTGATGAATGTGGTATATTTATTGCCTTTCACGAATGGACTGTGAAAAAGTTGCCGAAAGGTTTCAGGTTCATCTCTCTTACAATCACGTATTTTTTGTTTAAGGCAAGCCTTTTAAGCATAATCAAAGCTCTGCTTCTCAAGATAAAATTGTTTTTGCAATTTTCTTTCAGGATTGGTTTTGATTTCTGTCATTTGTTAATCAGATTCTGGAATTGCACATTCACGCTGGACGTGCAATGATGGAGGGTCTGCCAACATGTTCTGAAATTCTATAGTTAATTTTTTGCTTTAAAACGCCAGTAAGATCTAAAAAAGAGAAATAAATGATATGGGAATTGGTATGCAAAGTGAAACAATCTGATTGATTGCAAATCGATATCCATATTTTGTATTTTGATGGGTAAATACATGTATTCGATCCAATTACTATCAGGGTTTAAGCCTCTGTCCAACACTATGGATTTAGGTTGCATGCTTGTACCACCACTGTTTATTGCAAGGGTTTTGCTGAGATTGCAGCTTTGTTCATGAAGCGGGGAGTTGAACCCTTGACATCAAACATGAAGATTGAATTCTGCTTGCTGGACACTTTCTATTTATGCCAGCTGCATGCTGAGTTGATAGTTATTGTTGGCGCCAAGCTGAGTTGAACATTGGAATGGCCCATGGGCAATGATAGGATGATGCCTTTTTCCCATTCATTTTCAACTTACTATTTGACATAATATGATACCAATGTTAAATAATTCCATCCTGATTGTGTGGTCTTTTTTACTAGATTAACCCAGGGCTGTTTTTACAACTGATTACCGCTTTATATTTTATAACCTTTCTGATGCTAAGACATTATATTAAAATTTCAGGAATGTGGTCACAAAGCAACATTTTACCATGCTAGCATGGATCCTGCTTGAAGGGCATTTGTTCAGAAACAGTGGAGCAAAGATGAGATTAATATAATATGCGCAACAGTTGCATTTGGAATGGGTACTGTTGACAATGATTTTATTACTTGTTTGCAGTTAACAATCATGTGCTCACAATGTTATTTCAGGTATCAATAAACCTGATGTTCGTTTTGTGATTCACCATTCCATGCCAAAGTCTATTGAAGGCTATCATCAGGTTAGTTTTCCAAATTTATATTGATGTTTTGTTTTTAATGCTATGTCCATATGGCTGGAGTTCAAAATTGTTTGTTACATCTAATCCAAAATCTATAATTATGTTCACATTCTCCCAGAGTGTGGTCGTGCAGGTAGAGATGGCCAGCATTCATCTTGTGTCCTATTTTATAATTATAGTGACCATGTATGTTAACCTATCCAATTTTGTATTTATGTTTACGAATATTTTTGGGCTTTAATGCTTAATATGATGCACATATTTTTAACTTTTTATCTGTTCATATATTCTCTTCCACTGTTTTCCATTCAAAATCCTGCAGATTCGAATTAAACTCATGATCAGCCAAGGTAGCTTTGAACAAAGTCCCATGTCGTCTGGATATAACTGTAATACTGTGGCGAATTCTCCAAGGGCTTTAGAAACAAATGCTGAGAATCTTCTGCGCATGGTGTGAATTTTATAGATCTCCATATCTATGCACTGCCCTAAGGGCTAGTTTGACATGAGTGATTTGGGGAGAAGAGAAATGATATGGAGGGAAATAGATTTCTAATGTTTGATGATCAAATTTTAAGAAAGGGGGTGGGGGAATGATAAGGGGAGAAATAGAGAGAAATAGATTTCTTTCCTTGTTTTTAAATCATCCCAAAATTGGGATGATTTGAAAGGAAATGATGATGGAGGCTAATTAATATTTTAAATTTCCAATTTTATCCTATTTTCTATATGTATCACAAAATAATTTCTTTTCTTTTCTTTTAAAAAGCTTCACCAAACAAAATGAGGATAAATTCAGATCATTTTTTTTCTTTTACCAAATTATTGATCCAAACAAAAGGAGAGAAATCAATATCATTTCTTTTCTTTTCTTTTATAAACTATTAAATCTTTTTTTCTTTTACTAAAATCTCACCAAACATAGTGTAAATATTTTCACAAAAAATATACTAAGTTTGTGAGGGAACATTTTCAGGTCAATTATTGTGAGAATGACTTTGATTGTCGACGTCTCCTACAACTTGCTCATCTTGGAGAGAAGTTTGATTCAACCATGTGCAGAAAAACTTGTGACAATTGTTCTAGGGTAAGAAGCTCCGTCAAGAAGGATTTCACGGAGACTGCAAAGCAACTGGTTGAAGTGGTTATATTAACAGGGCGGCATTTTTCATCTTCTCATATCCTGGATGTCTACCGGGGTTCCTTAAGCCAATTTGTATGTCTCATATGGCTGGGTTTGTTATTTCATCAACTTTGTTGTTTTCGTCTTCTAAATTGATCTCATGCAAAATCTAGGTCAAGAAGCATAAGCATCACATTTCGAGTCTTCATGGAGCCGGAAAGCATTTTGCCAAATCCGAGGCCTCCCGAGTGCTGCGTTATCTGGTCATTGAGGATTTTCTTTTTGAAGACATCAAGAAAAGTGATGTTTATGGATTCGTGTCATCGGTACTGAAGGTAACCGACAAATACTTCGTGATTTACTGCAATTTAAGTTGATTTACATAAATTTAAATGTCAAGATCCCCCCCCCCTGCTGTTTCAGTTGAATGAATCCAGGGTTCACAATCTCCGTTTTGGTGGGGAGAAAGTTATTTTGAGGTTTGGCCATTTCTGAAACATCTTCACCTTTTCTTGATATGGTTATGATGCTGTTTGGCAGAACACAGAATTGGCTTTCTTTTTGGTTATGTGACAGAAGCACCATGTGAATGCTGTCTGTTGATTATTGATGTTGCAGAATCCCATTGGAGGAAAGAGCATCCAAGATAAGCAGGCCCGAGGTGACCCCTGCAAAAGCCTCATTCACTCCTGTCCCAACCCCAAACGGAAGTCAACCTGGTAGAATCTCTGTACACAATTTTTTTAATCTCCCATAATGTTTCCTTTTTTGCTTTGTTAAAAATCCAGAGTAACTGTAAATTTATAATTTTACCGCAGGGTCCAGCTCAATGGTAGTGGTCCTACGGGGGGTCTCGGCGAGGTCTCAGGTTTGAGTCTCGCTGAGTACTTCCCTGTTGAATTAGTGCAGGATTTTTGTTGTATTCATCCCCCTCCCTAGAACTGTTGTAATTATTATAATTTTACTGTAGGACCTGTCGGCAAAACTTTATTCTGCTCTTCGAGTTTTTCGTTCTTCTCTTTCAAATGAAGTTGGAGTTATGACATATCACCTCTTCCAGTAAGCTTCTCGTTCTCTTGCATGAAATTCCGTGGCAAGCTGTATTCTAATTGTCTTGCATTGGTATATCCAGCAATGCTACATTACAACAAATCAGCAAGAGAGTACCTAGAACAAAGGAAGAGCTTCTTGAGATCGGTGGCATGGGCAAGTAAGTTCTTCAGTTGGTTATATCAAGGTTGATGAACAGAGAACATGTTGATGGTTGGATTAATACAGGGTCAAAGTAGACAAATATGGAGACTGGATACTAGAAACCGTGGAGGCTACCATTAAGGAACTTGACAAAAACAACAGTGGCGGCAACTGCAGCAATGATTCTGCGAAGAGGAGAAGAGAGTCGACCCATGTTCCTGATGCAGACATGACCCTGGATGACTTAACACACAGCAACGGAATGTCAAGGAAAGGAGCATTAAAGAGACGGAATAGCAGCGCAGAGGTCAATCCCACTGGGCCAGTCTGTTATGACGACTGCTTTGATGATGACTTAGATTTTGATGATTCTGTTTATGAGACTGTTGGTGCGAAGGCTGCCTCAGACCCTAAAGCAGACACAATTGCTGCTGGCAGGGTCCTGCCGGCTTGGTCATTGCCTGGAAAGGAGCATTAAAGAGACGGAATAGCAGCGCAGAGGTCAATCCCACTGGGCCAGTCTGTTATGACGACTGCTTTGATGATGACTTAGATTTTGATGATTCTGTTTATGAGACTGTTGGTGCGAAGGCTGCCTCAGACCCTAAAGCAGACACAATTGCTGCTGGCAGGGTCCTGCCGGCGTGGTCATTGCCTGGAAACAAAGCTCAGTGTAAAAATGATAATCTCTTTGAAGAGTACAGCTTCAAGGGATAGGAGTATTTATGGCTTGCATGGTTATTCTTATAACCATCTTGTGTACAGTTGTAGTTTGGATTAATGAGGATCACGCTGAAGGGATTTACCTTCACCCCTCTTTTCTGTAGGAGAAGCATTATTTCCTACAATTTAGCTCATGGAATGAAATTGGCACAACAGAAACCATTTATTATTAACTCTAGTGTTAGTATGTTTTACACACATTCGCACGCAGGATGTTTCAAACCAGATGATCATACCATTGCCCGTGACCCTCCCGTGTTCCAGTCCCTCGTACAGCTCCTCTCATGGCCGGGTGAAGAGCTTGTGACACCCATGTATACTGCATCTCCATCCTGCAAGCTTCTGGTTACCATTCTTTCCATGATTTCATTTCTGGATTGAAGCTTCTCAACACTGGCGGGATCCCCGGCATCATCCTTTGACAATTCATTAATTATTTTGACTTTTTCTTTGATCCTGGTGTTGTTGCTGGTGGATAACAGACCCTCCCCCAGCTTTTCAGCAAATTTTGATGCCAAGATTTCCTGGTCTGCAGGGTTGGCGAGTGCTTGCTCGCTCAGGAGGACTTGGTGATGAATTAGAATGCTGCAATTACAAATAAAATGGCTCATCATTTATACTCCCAGCTACACATGCTTGGTTCGTAGCTAATCTAATGAAGTAGAATGTGCCATTAAGGTTAATCAAATCCAATGAAACCAGTGTATCATTTGTTGGTCTTTTGTAAATGATTTTAAAAATATTAAAAGTTATATAATTTGAGTTATTTGTAGTGTTGCATGAATTTTATTGATGAATATAACATATTATTGATGTTTCAAAGGGTTAGATTCAAATTCCATTTTATCTTTTTAAAGTTTCAAAAATGATAAAAATTGTATTTTATGAAAAAAAACATTTTATTAAATTATTTTAAAATCATAAAAATCTGAATCATGAACAAGTGGGATAAGATATAGTAAAAAATGTCATCCCTTAGACATTTATGGGCTAATTTTACTTTCATGGTAACTTTCTGGGCTCTTGCAAAAAACTATATTATTGTGGTAATTATTAAGAGTTAACATAGATTTAAACAAAGAGAGGGTAAAAACATTATCTAAACATGTCTAATTTTTATTGGAAGATAGTATTTCAACTCATTCTCATCTTATATTTGAATTATATTAATTTGTATCCATTTGGACATGAAAAATAATTTATATTAATTTAATACTTTGATAAATCTCAAGAATGCCCTCCTCACTTATAAAAGGACTTCCCTTTTATCTTTTCTTTACACCAAATTGAGCAACCTAGCTTGACCAAACCATGTCTAATTCTCATACCAATATCCTTATATACATTATAGAGGTGCTGATTTTCCCAAAATACTAACTCTAGTGTCCTTAAGAAGTGATCAAAAGGAGGTTTCTCTAAGAAAAAGTAATCGTCTTAACCAAGTTTTTTGTTTTGGCTTCTTTTACCACATTTAATTATGTCCTAAAAATTCCAATATAATAACACTATATTATATATATTGAGATGTATTTTGTTGATGAAATAATATTTATCTATCTTCTAATCCATCAAATGAAAAACCTAACCATCGCTCGTTTAGATGATGCACTACTGCCTCTCGAACCGGTGTAATTTGTTTTCCATCACTGCCTCACACGAATAGTCATAATGACGGAACTAATGAATATATATATATATATTATATATTTATGACATAATTATACTTCTGTAATTTTAATATCATATCTACCTTCTAACTTTCCAATCTATTGGAAGACGATAACATCATTCGTGCGTACATGTGAACTACAATGTCCACGAAGCGATGTGATCTGTTTTTCATTTTAACTTTATATGGATGATAATAAGGATTCATTTAATGAATATATATGACATATATGATATAAACATAATCCTAGAAAGTTTAATTATTATTTACCATTATTTCATTCCATCCATCAAAAAGTAAAAACAATGGTCATCCGTTCGTACGACCTACCATCTCTATGAATGGTATAATTCATTTTTCTATCTCTATATTTTATAGATAACTCTAAATATCTATATGTTGAATATATATGACATGTATATCTTGAATAATTTTTTTGATATGGTGGAACTATGAGAAATATGTAAGGATAAAAACAACTGAATCAAAACATACATGAAAAAAGAAGCAGTTAATACCTGTTAAAATGTTATTAATAAAAGATTAACAAACGTGTGATAAGATATTATAAATGAATCATATATGATATTATTGACATGTATATAGTTATGGTATTTATGTTTAATAAATATAAATTTATTATATATGATTTTAAAAGTGATTATGAGGCAAGTTAAACTTGAGGTAAGAGATTTCGTCTCAATTTCCACTTTATTGAGACATATTTGGTAATATGTACCTATTTATTTTTAATTGATATATACACCGCCCCTTTGATTTATTCAACATGAATATCTATTTGTTCACGATGATTAATGTTTCAATTCAAGTTTAATCTTTTATAGAGTTTCCATATTTTCTTTTTACTTTTCCTCCCTTTGGAACTTGAGTCAAGAAAAGAAATGTTTAAAAGAAAATTTGATCTTATGATGAAGTATATTTTTCTTTCATGTACATATTTTCAAAATTGTTTTACAAAAGTTATTTTTATTTACTCAAGGGATTTATTAACGACATATTATGTTATCCTTGTCTTTTTACAAGTTTTGAAATGAATCTTTTTAATGTTTTCCAAAAGGGTCATTTTTGAATTTCTTTACAGAAGGAAAAAGGAATGTTTTTCTTAACATATACAGTGTTAACAGATTTTCCCACTGCTATAACAATTTTATGCTATCCAGCTTCTTCTACAAGTTTTCAACAGTTTTATAAATAAAACTCTTTTATGAAGACTTGTTTTAAAAGTTCCGCTTCCATTTTCTTATATTTTTTAAAAGACTTGATTTTACTTCAAAATCCACTTTTCTGATGAGTTGAAGGTAATCCTGTTTCTCTTATTATTTTTGTGATCATTATCGTTCTCTTGAAACATTCATTTTGTTATGAACATTTTTCATTGGAAATTATATTTATATTAAATATCCTTCGTGGATATACTTATTGCCTAAACCATATATCATTTATACATATGGTGTTATATTATTAAAGTTATTTAACTTACTGGGGAAATATTAATATTCTTTATTCTTTACTCAAAATAGACATTTGTTAACAAGTCATGTTGTTTATGAATTAAATTGACCATTCAATATATGAGGGATTCAATGGAAATGATGTGACAGGTGGTGCACAAATTTATATAGCCCATCAATGTATCAACAATTCTAATGAGACAACTGAGTTGGCAAAGTTAAATAGGGTTTTAGTGTACCCATAGATTAAACTATATTGGCACAAGGCTTTAACAGTAAAGATATCATGATGTCTGAGATCATGATGTCCAATATTAAGAATTTCCTTCATTGAGAATTTAGTTGTTACTATCCATGAGAGTACTAAATTGATATTATCCATGGAATGTGGATTCTGTTATTTACCTTTCCATATTGGTTATCCCTTATTTACTCATGATAGCTTCCTCTAAATGTAACTCTTATTGAGCATCTGAGATCACCCTTTTTTTTGTTTTCCTTTCACCAGGATAAGAAGAAGGATATTATGAATAATATCAAGAATATAAGAATGCTTCTTATGCTATGTATTTTATATACCTAATGTAATATGTGATTCATGTATGTATCTGGTTCTTGAAGACCGAAGAACCTTTGTGATGATTTTTTAACAAAAATTTGTATTTGTTGACAACTAACCTTTTTCTTGTAAAAGAATGTTTTTGTTCTTCTGGATCAGACCCAGTCCATCGAAATGAGTTTTTGTAAGAAAGCTGGAAGTTATTTTCCAGACGTAGAAGGTGTAAGGAAGATGGAAGCTAGAAGTTCTGTAAAGTTTTTGATCAAATGCACTATCAGACTCAGATCCATCATCATGAAGTTCAAGATTCATCAGACTCGGTGTTGGTTAGAAAGTCAGAAGCTGCGAAGTGAGGAAGTCAGAATGATATTGTTTTTCAATCAGACCGATAAATCAAATATACAGATCATCGGATCCAAAATAAGTGGAGGTAGAAATTGTTGATTTTTGGAAGTTTTCCTTTTCCGTAATCAGAGAAAGAAATAAGTTCATTAGAATGAAGGTCATAATGTTGCTGAATAGGTTGAATGAAGAAAGTGACGTCAGAAGTTCGAAAGTTCTTAAACTTTCTAACCTAAAGTCAGACGATGCTTTGCTGGTTATTGAGTTCTAATAAATGATGAAACATTATCATGATAAAATATTTTGAAGACATGGAGGAATCATAAAGCTTGTATCAGTTCCAGGAATCCAAACACAAAAGATCGGATCCAGAAGTGCCGAACACAAAAGTTTTCAGAAGTCAGAATGTGTGAAGCTGATGAATTTTGAAGAATTCCAAAGTTGCTGAGTGGAGTTATCATCATATGTAGAATTCCATCGTAATTAAAATTCTATTGTTATGCAGATTCCATCATAATGACTCTGAGAAGGAAAGATGACCGAAATGACTTTGAGAAGGAAATATGATCAGATTGAATCTAAGAAGGAAAGATGATTAGACCGAATTTGAGAAGGAAAGTCAACTAGAATAATTCTGAAGAGGATAGTTAGATTGTAATGAGAAATAAAAGATAGTCAGATTGTAACAAGTAGTGAAAGATAGTCAGATTATAATGAGATGAAGATAGTTAGATCACAATGAGTAGAGGAAGAAAGTCAAATCGTAATGAACTGAAGATAGTCAGATCGTAATGAGTAGAGGAATAAATTCAGATCATAATGAGTTGGGGAAGTTTCATCATAATAAATCTGAGGAAGTTAATCATACTAAAGCTGAGGAAGTTAAATTGGACCAAAGCTAATGAAGTTACATCGCACTGAAAAAAAGTTAGTATGTTTGAGAAGACCGATTTTAGAGAAATGTTGAGAAGGTTTGAATTAGTCAATGTTGAAGTTTAAATGTGAGTGATTTTCAGAGATTTGAAATTTGAGTCAGTAGGAAAAGTTTTTTAGTTCCCCACCTTTGCTATTCTGAGTTGCTTATAAATAGAAGCATAGTACATTCGTACTTTGCAATTTTTCATGAGTGCAGAAAAGGTGGAGCATTGCATATTTCTTGTCATGTTTTCTTTCCGGTTTGAGATCTTAGAAGAAGGTCGGACACCTGAAAGCCTTGTTTACTGGACTGAGAAAATCAAACTGAGGAAGATCGTAATGAGAAATTGAGCAGAGTTTGAGAAGTGTAAATTGAGAAAGGGAGCGTCATATTGAGTTGATCAGACAGAGTCAATCAGATTGTGTTTATCGAATTGAAGGCCATCAGACTCAGGGTCATCAGACCCATGAAATTTTGTGGAGAAAATTGAACAAAGTCTTTATACTTTTGTTGTGGCTCAATATTTTTATAAGAAAACTTTGTAAATTTACAGGAGTCAGTATAATCATTCATATAGGAAGATAGAAGGTGTCTAGAGAGATTTGACACAAGTTGTATTTACTTCATTATTATAGTGATTTTTCATAGACCCATGAGAGTGTCTATGGCAAGGATGTAGGTTCTCACACTGATGCCGAACCTTGTAAATCTCACGTGCTTTAGTTGTTTTCCTACCTTTTCATGCATGAGTATTTACTAAAAGATGATAAGTATGTAAACTTTAACTGGTTGCATGAGTTAAGTTTTCAAAAAGTATTGAAACTCAAAAAGTGAACAACTGATTCAACCCCACCTTCTAAGTTGTTATTTGATTCTTTGGAACTTCAATTGGTATCAGAGCTAAAAGTTCCCTTCTTGAATCATTATCATGGATAATATCAATTCTGTCAACAATAGAGTAATTCTCACATTTTATGGAAAAACTTATTATGGATTAAAAAATAGAATGATTCCTTATATCCTATCTCTTGGCCTGAAAGTTGTTGATGCTGCCACAACTGGTTTCCCACCTATCACTACTAGAATTCTAGGTATTTGTGACGGGATCCTGTCGCAAATACGTTTTAGTGACGGGGTCTCGTCGCAAATAGCCCGTTGCAGAAAACACCGTCGCAAATAATATTATTTGCGACGAGAAACTTTACCATCACAAATAAGCCTTTGATTATATACATTATATATATAAATTTATTTGCGACGACCCATCACAAAAAGTATTTGCGACGGGCCCGACGCAGATACTTTTTTGTGACGGGCCCATAGTCCCATCACAATTAATTTTTTTTAAAAAATATTTTATTTAGACTATTTGCGACGGGAACCCGTCACAAAAAGTCCCGTCGCAAATAATCAATAAATTTTAATTTTTTTTAATAAAATTATAATTAATGAAAATATAATATTAATATTATTAAAATAAAAAAAAATAAAAAAAATATTAAAATTCTCAATAATCAATAAATTTAATAAAATTATAATTAATGAAAATATAATATTAATATTATTAAAATAATAAAAAAATAAAAAATATTAAAATTATCAATTTTCAAAAAAATAAAATAAAAAAATCATAAAATATTAAAAATTAAATTATGTAATATTCGCACCGATATAAAAGACAAAAATTGTAAATAATTCATATTACAAAAAATGTTAAATTCAAATGTTTTTAACATAACAAAAAAATCACTGAGGGGGGTCGTCTACTAAAGGAGGTGGAGGAGATGAAGGAGATAGTGGAGGAAACTCCATCCCTAAACTATGAGTTAGATGACGCATGTACTCCATCTGCTCGTGATGTTGCTGCTTCCATCGACACATCTCCTCCTCGTGCTGCTACTGCTGCTGACACATCTCTTCTTGCTACTTCTGCAAACTCTCTATAAGGTCACTCTGAGCTCGCAACTACTCCTGATACTGTGAGACAGAAGATGATGTCTCTCTATGAGCTCCTCTCGAGCTGGACGCCGACATCGCAGCAGTACCATAATAAGTACCAGAAGTCATATGAGAGCCGATACCAACTACTCAACCCTTCTCAAAGCCATACTGAGTCGCCTGCATCCATGTCGCCTCGTCGAAATGGTGGGCACTGGTCTGATCAGTCGCCTTGTCCTGACTCTCATCCTGTGTCTGAGAGGTCGCAACCTCATATGACTCCTTCAATTCCAATTTGAAATTAAAATTGTGAAAATATTATATGCAGTTAATTGTCAAACTGAAAAAAATAATACTAACCATAATCCGACGCTGGCGATCACCTCTAATCTCTCCAGTGACTGGATCACTGTACATTCTCCGATAAACATCGTACTCTGTAATATCAGGATGCTCGACTGCCTATATAAATATAAAATAAACTGTTTATATTTGAAGTTATATAAAATATTTAAAAAAATACTTACCAGATGCTCTCTATGCGTACTGAATGTACGACTATCAGCTCAAAGCGTCACCTCCTGTCTCCCCCGGTTCTATCGACCCAATGAAGACCTCCTCTGAAATCCACCACCCAACCAGTGTGCACATAATCCATCCCAAACGTGAGATGAAATGTACTCTGGTCGGTGGGCTCTACACGACTCATCAAATACTGTCGCTCCTACTTTTTTCATGGCCATCCTTCTCAAATTGTGCAAAAACTGATGAAAACAGTCACACATAGCCACCTCCCATGCTGCGTGGATATCGGCATGCATGCTATCATCGATGAGATACCATAAACCCTACAAATAATTTATAATATCAAGTTAATAAAATAAATTTCAAAATAAATATTATTTATTTACGTACCAGCCAATGATTGTACATGCCGAGCTGCAAATCAACGAGAATCTACTCCCATGTGATCCATGGCTGAGAAAAATAGTTGTGCAAGACAGCGCTCCCCTGTCCAACAGCTACATGCGCAAAACTGTGAAAAAAGAATAAATAATCAAACAATTAGTATATATATAAATAAATTAATGAAAGCTAACTAAAATATACAGGTTACCATACCTCCATGTGCGTGGATCGAAGCCAAGATGTGGACGTCACTCGGGGATAGGGTCAGGAATCATCAGTCGCGCAAGACCGCGCCCCCTCTGCATACCTCCCGAACCACCAGTAGACTAAGGGTTAGATGATCCCAAATCCCCATCATCCAAAGGTAGCTCAGCCTCCTGTAACTCACGAAATAGATCGGGGTCCATCTGAAACACAAAATGATTGTTGTTAGCAGATAGTTGAAAATAACTATTATATATAGATATATATTAGTTATGATTATAACCAGCATTTAACTGTGTCAATGTTCACCTTCATCATCATCTTCATATCTGACGATGTCAATGTATTCATATTCCTCCTCGGTATCATCAATATTCATATGAGTTTCAGTTTCATCATCTCTTATCATTTCAAATTCATTTGTAACATCATTAACATTTTTGTTACCATCGACCCTTAATTGTGGGATGTCATCATCGATATTCACGTCTCTTTGTAAAAAAGATGGATTTTGAGTAGTCTCTTGAAAAATTTCAATTCCTTCCACTTCAGCATAACCAAATTCAGTTTGAGTAAATTGATTTTCCCAAGATTTCATTTTTATTATGCTTTACCAATCACTTAGGTCTCTTGAAGTAGCACAATACTTTGCGTAATAAATTTGATGTGCCTGTTGAGCCAGTAAAAATGGTTCATTTACTACAAGAAGACTTTTATATTTAATATCGATGATTTAATGAGTCGGATGAACACGCAAGCCTCTATCAGTATCCAACCACTGACATTTAAACATCGTTATGTAATTCTGTCCAAGATAACATAACTCAATAATTTCATCCAGAATGCCGTAAAAGTCAACTTCAGATTCTCTATGATGCGATCCTCTCAAACAAACTCCATTGTTCATTGTTTTTTTATTCCCCATATGCACGTGTATGAAATCAAAAACCATTCACCACATATGCATTATAATATTTAACAATTTTGGATGATAGGTTACTCAATATACACAATCGCTTATCAATTTTATCAGCATGTTGAGACACCTGAAAATTTGTAAAACAATTATCAATATAATAAATAATAAAATTAATTGATATTAAACCATCAATAATTTATGTTACCGGTTTTTGAAACCATTGAGAATTTTTTTTTGTCTGCGTTCTTCAAGAGAAGCTGCTGTAATTTGTGGAAGTTGTTTCTTGATATGATTATCATATAACCTACAAATAAAATAAGTTTACATACTATAACACAAATTATAAAATAAGTGATAGAAGAACTCACATTACAAATGCTATCATTTCTTCACAGTTGAGCAGAACATATGTATGAGCTCTGTGATGTTCATCGTCTGAAAGCCATCGTTCTTGAACTTCACCGAAGCCAAGATTTTTCTGATTAAAAACTGATAATTTATTTTCCATTTCATCATTAAAATTTCCCTCGTTCTGTCCCATGCAGTTGTGTTTTGAGGGATATTCAGATTCAAAATAGCGAGAGCATAAAAAAGAAATTTTCTCTTGAAAATAAGCTTCAGCAATTGAGCCTTCAACTGATGCTTTGTTACGTACTTTTTTCTTCAATTTCTGCATGCATCTCTCAAATGGGTAAATCCATAAAAACTGTACTGTACCTCCAAATTTAGCTTCATGTGACAGATGTAATATCAGATGTTCCATTGAGTCAAAGAAAGCAGATGAATTTTTTTTCTAGTTTACATATAATTACAACAACATCTTCTTCTAGTTTTCTTAGTGCATCATAGTCTGTTGTTGCTGCACAAATGTCTCAAAAAAATATAATATGTCTGTTATCGAATTCCAAATCATATAATTCAACAAACCTCTGAATCCAATCGGCATAAGTCTTTCCATTATAACATGACAATCGTGACTTTTTAATCCGGTAATATGACCATTCTTAACACATCTGCCCAAATTGGAAACATAGCCATCTGGAAGTCTCAAATCAGAAATCCACTGACAAAATAATAAGCGACTCTCTTTAGATAGTGTATAAGCTGATTTTGGCTTCATTAACCTCTGTGATCTGATATTTTCAAATAGTTCAAGTTCTGGTCGCCTGCAAATGTGGGCAAGATCTAATCATGCTTTTACAGTATCTTTGGTCTTACCTAGTGTATCCAAAACTATATGAAATAAATTATCAAAATAGTTCTTCTCAATATACATGACATCTAACATGTAATGAACCAACAAATCAGACCAATATGGAAGATCCCAAAAGATGCTTCGTTTTATCCAATTATGTTCTTTCCCAAAGCCATGAATTTTCTGTTGGTTTACTGTTGACCCAAATGTGATGGGAGGTAATGAAAATCCAACTGATTTTAACTCTGTACCTAAGATCATTTTTGGAGGTTTATCCCTTTCAATTGTGCCTTTTCTGAAATGAGATTTGTTCCTTCGAAAAGGATGATCGGTTGGAAGAAATCTGCGATGACAATCAAAATAGAGAGGTTTTTTCCATTGACGAGCATAAAGGCTTTGTTGTCTTTCATAGAATAAGGATATGATTTCAGACCATGTGTACTCCAGCCAGATAACATACCATATGCCGGAAAGTCACTAATCGTCCACATCAATGCAGCTTTTAATGTGAAATTTTGTTTCGCAGCAACATCATATGTACTAACACCATTACTCCACAATGCATTTAACTCATTAATCAAAGGTTTCAAATAAACATCAATATTCTTTTTCAGATGTCCTGGGATTAATAAGGTCAAAAAGATATATGGATCCTTCATCAACATCTATAGAGGTAAATTGTATGGAGTTATAATGACAGACCAACATGAATACTGACTACCATAAGAACCAAACAGACAGAAACCGTTAGTAGAAAGACCCAATCACACATTTTGGGCTTCTAAAGCAAAAGACGGATGCAGACGGTCAAAATGTTTCCATGAATCACCATCAGATGGATGATTCAAGCTTTTATCGGTTGAAATATTGGTTTTGTGCCATGACATCATTGACGCTGTGTTCTGAGACATAAATAAACGTTGCAGCTTGGGTGTAAGGGGGAAATATCTCAACTATTTTACACTAATCGATCCAGACTTCCCTGGTTGAACTTCTTTATACCTCGATTGTCCACATGTGGGACAATTATCCAACGACTCATTTTCACCAGAATATAAGATGCAATAATTTGCACATGCATGAATCTTTCGATAACTAAGGCCTAGATTACGAACCGACCTCTTTCTCTCATAGTAATTTGTAGACAACACATTTTCTTCAGGTAATAGTGTTTTAACCAAAGAAAACATCTGATCAAAACAGTTGTTTGACATTGCATTTTCTGATTTAATAGCCATAAATTTTGAAACTTCTTCTAATTTGCTTATGTTGCAACCAGGATATAATGCATCCTCAGTAGACCTCAACAAATCATAAATTTTGGATGGCGCCAACTCAAGAGTTAAATCAATATCATCGCGAGTTTCAGTCTGTTGAATAGATGGACCTGCAACATCATGTACTAAATTTTGAAACTGTGATGGATCCGGGATCAAGTTATTAGTATCTTCTCTGGAAGTGCATTCACCGTGTTGATACCAAAAAACATAATCTGGTTGAAAACCAAACCGCAAGAGATGTCCCCCAACCTTATCAAATGTGTCAAATGTTCTCAGAGCACATTTTTTACAAGGACACTTAATTGTGCCTTATGAAACATATTCTGGTTTTGATGATGCAAATGCTAAGAAAGATTCAACACCCTCAATATATACAGCATTTAAACCAGAACCATTTGGATTTCTGTGCTGATTTATCCAAACGCGATCATCTAATAATGACTGATGTCAACTTCCTTGTTCCATATTTTTCTATATAAAATATAAAATCACCACTATTTTTGAATAATTTGAAATTATAAAAAAAACTATCTGAAAAAAGAAGATAAATAATTATAACTTCTTAATAATTACCATTAATTAAGGGCGACAAAATTCCCAGTGGATTGACGGCTACTCTTTTGTCCGACGGCTCATTTACTTGCATCTTTCTCACACTGAAATCACAATGAAGAATCTGGTCGGAGGTAGTCATATTCATTCTCGTATGCACGAGAATGAATATGGGTACCTCCGACGAGATTCTTCATTGTGATTTCAGTGTGAGAAAGATGGAAGTAAATGAGCCGTCGTACAAAAGAGCCCCCTTTTCCTCGATGAATCATCTTCTTCCAACTGTCACCGCCTGAAAAAATTATAAAACATATAATCCTACGAATGCATATCCAATCTCGTGCATACGAGATTGAATATGCCTACGTAGCAGTACATTTTTCATAATGGTTTGAGTCAGTGAGAGTTGAAAGGAGAAAAGTCATTGAGCAAAAGGAGTGCCATCAATCCACTGGAAATTATGCCAAGTTCTTAAAATTTATTAAAATTTATTAAAATTTTTTCCCAACTGTTCCTAACTAATTATTACTATTTATTACGAAATATTACTATTTATTAAAAATTATTGCTATTTATTACGAATTATTACTATTTATTATGAATTATTACTATTTATTACTATTTATTACTATTTATTATTAATTATTACGAATTATTAAAAATTATTAATAATTATTACTATTTATTATGAATTATTATTATTTATTACTAATTATTACAATTTATTACTAATTATTACAATTTATTACTAATTATTACAATTTATTACTAATTATTAAAATTTATTACTATTTATTACTCATTATTACTATTTATTACTCATTATTACTATTTATTAGCAATTATTACTATTTATTAGCAATTAATACAATTTATTACAAATTATTACAAATTATTAACAATTATTACGATTTATTACTAATTATTACAATTTATTACTAATGATTACAATTTATTGCTAATTATTATAATTTATTACTAATTATTACAATTTATTACTATTTATTACTCAATATTACTATTTATTAGCAATTATTACTATTTATTAGCAATTAATACTATTTATTACCAATTATTACTATTTATTAACAATTAATACTATTTATTAACAATTATTACTATTTATTAACACTTTATTACAATTTATTACTGTTTATTACTAATTATTACAGTTTATTACTAATTATTACTCTTTATTACTAATTATTACAGTTTATTACTAATTATTACTATTTATTACTAATTATTAGTATTAATTACTAATTATTAGTAATTATTAGTATTTATTACTAATTATTAGTATTTATTACAATTTATTACTAATTATTACAATTTATTACTAATTATTACAATTTATTACTATTTATTAGCAATTATTACAATTTATTACAATTTATTACTAATTATTAACAATTATTACGATTTATTAACAATTATTACAATTTATTACTAATGATTACAATTTATTGCTAATTATTACAATTTATTACTAATTATTACAATTTATTACAATTTATTACTCATTATTACTATTTATTAGCAATTATTACTATTTATTAGCAATTATTACTATTTATTACCAATTATTTCTATTTATTAACAATTATTACTATTTATTAACAATTATTACTATTTATTAACACTTCATTACAATTTATTAACACTTTATTACAATTTATTACTGTTTATTACTAATTATTACTCTTTATTACTAATTATTACTGTTTATTACTAATTATTACTGTTTATTACTAATTATTAGTATTTATTACTAATTATTAGTATTTATTACTAATTATTACTAATTATTACTAATTATTAGTATTTATTACCAATTATTAGTATTTATTACAATTTATTACTAATTAGAACAATTTATTACTAATTATTACAATTTATTACTAATTATTACAATTTATTACTAATCATTACAATTTATTACTAATTATTACAATTTATTACAATTTATTACTCATTATTACTATTTATTAGCAATTATTACTATTTATTAGCAATTATTACTATTTATTACAATTTATTACTAATTATTAACAATTATTATGATTTATTAACAATTATTACAATTTATTACTAATGATTACAATTTATTGCTAATTATTACAATTTATTACTAATTATTACTAATTATTACTATTTGTTAGTAATTATTACTATTTATTAGCAATTATTACTATTAATTACCAATTATTGCTATTTATTAACAATTATTACTATTTATTAACAATTATTACTATTTATTAACACTTTATTACAATTTATTAGCACTTTATTACAATTTATTACTGTTTATTACTAATTATTACTCTTTATTACTAATTATTACTCTTTATTACTAATTATTACTATTTATGTAAGAACTCGGTTCTTATTTTGAGGTACGGGCTTCTTCTTTTTCCTTTTCTTTAAGTGTTTTAGAGAAAATATGGAAAATGAGGAAAAATCCTAAATTTTGGAACTACACGCCGTGTACTTTTCCACACGCCGTGTACTTTTGGCCGTGTTGGGATGGGTACACGAGGCGTGTAGCCTTATCGGCAACGAAGGGTGTAGGAACTGACTACACGCCGTGTAGTGGTACCTTACACGCCGTGTAGTCAGTCGGCAGGCTTAAACAGTAAGACGGTGGAGTCGCCGCCAGCTGGGCAACAGTACACGCCGTGTACTTGGAAGTACATGCCGTGTACTCATGTCGACAGATGAACAGTGTGGCGGTGCCGCCAAATGAATAGTTAAATGAAAGAAGTACACGCCGTGTACTCAGAAGTACACACCGTGTACTTTGTTTTTTCGGCTTAAAACAGGAAGTAGCCTCCTCATTTGGCAGAGGAGACTCTTGAACTGTTTTGGAGCCAAAGGAGGAGGCCGAATCTTTGAAGATCCACCGGGCGTTCGTCTGGAATCCGTTTCGGCTTCGGACGATCTCGTTAGAACCGCACAGGTAAGCCCTCCCCTCTCATGGTACTGTTCTTACCAATTCTTCTCCTAACGTAAGTTATTTACATTTGTTTGGTTTTTGTTCTTCGTTAGATCTACGCCGTTCTTGGGCGTTTCAGGAGTCGGCGTTCGGGTATAACGCTCGTTGATGTATAAGGTAGGTGGCTTGGTGTTTAGTTTTCCAACTGTTGTGTGTTTTGTGCGTTTTTGTGCCACGAACCCATGTTGGGGTGTCGTGTGGCTGAGGCCATAGCTATATTAAACACCTAGAATTGATTAGGTATTTAATTATGATATTAAAATGCTGGTTGGGATCGTTGCTTGGATCCGGAACCACCCCCGGGGTGTGTTTCACTGTTTAGCCGTTTGGCCAGGATACCCGAGGGTATGCCTTAAAGTAGTAATTGTAGAATTGCCTTGAGAGTAATTTCTTGTTACTGCTTGTTTACCTGTTGGGCATAGCCCGGTTACCTATTTAGCCTGAGGGCGTTGTTGTGATTAGCCTGTGGGCACTGTGCTGTATTATCTTGAGGGCGTGACTGTTTTAGCCCGAGGGCTGTCGTTATTCTGCCTGAGGGCAACCTTTCGTGCCTGAGGGCTTGACTTCCGTGCCTGAGGGTGACACTTCGTATGCTTGAGGGTGAGATTCTGATACGCCTGAGGGCAATACCTGTGGGTTGGATTCTGTATGGCTTGAGGGCAAGCCTGAGGGCGTGGTTTACTATTTTAGCATGAGGGCACGGTTCTGGTTGGCCTGAGGGCTTGGTGCTGTTGAGCACAAGAATGTTACTAAATTAAATAAATTAAATGAATAATAAAATGGAAATTTAATTGTTAAGTTAGTTACTGTTTAGTACTGCTTACCTTATTGCATTTTACTATTGCACACTGTTGTTGCATGCTTACACGCAGTTGGGCACAGGCCTTTGGTGGGTGCCTACTGAGATATATTTCTCACACCCTATTTGGGTCATGCTTTTCGGCCCAAACAGATTACGTTGCTGCAGGTGTAGATAGGGGCAAGAGTCCCTATACATGTACTTGACTGTTGCTGAGGAGTAGGAGGGCATGGGACCAAGCCTAGGCTCGCGATGCCGCTGCCAGCTGTTTTGCTTGTTTTGTTGTACTCTGTATTTTGTTGTACTGCATTGAGATGTAACATGTTCTGGATGCTTTCTTAGAACTTGAAATATGTAGCATCGTCACTTATATACTGTTGGTTATATCCACTGCTGTAGTTATTCAGTTGTGTATGTTTACTGCTTCCATTGTCGTGTATGTTTATTTTGGTATTCCGCTGCGCTACACTTTGACAAATGAGGGCATAGTTTCCCCACTATCAGACCTGGGCCCTCGCTGCTAGTCGGCAGCCTCTGGCGTTTGGGGAAATGCGCTTGAGGTCATGTGGCAAACCGGGTTCGGGGCACCCGTTGCGTGGCACCCGGGTCCGGGACGTTACAAAGTGGTATCAGAGGAGTTTCTTTTCTTTGACTTACTATTTGGAGCCGTAGTCAGGGATAGGATGGAACGGTAGTTGGTAATAAGCTGTGCCCGGGCGTAGCTAACCCGTGTATAGGGAAAAGCCAGTCTACCTCGTATTTTGCATTCCTTTGATTTTACAATTTTACGGTTGATATGTTTTCACCGTTGGGTGACGCACTTGAGATTGTGCTGTTTATATTTTATCTGTGGGTTCTATTTAGTTGCAACCCAATGAGATGAGGGTATGCCATCTCATGCATCATATAGGCACATGCTAGATATCACATGCCATGCATAGTTTTCATGCCATGTATGTGCATTAGAAATTCGCATGTTGTTGTGATAATTGTTGTGCTAATAAAGCATGCTGTTGTGATAGCTGTTCGATAAATACCTGCCTTATGATATGGTATGTTTGTTTGAGCTTGTTTATAGGATGGACGCCAAACTTTGGTTTTTGGGGAGTATGGGCCCCCATTGACTGGAATTTGGTGGATCATTGACTGTTTATTGGTTATAACACAAATAAGATGTCAAACTTTGATTCATGGGGAGTATGGGCCCTCACGGATCGGAATTTGACACTTAGGTGTTGGTTTTTAGAATTTTCTGGGTTCCGGGGAAGTTTCTGAGGCATACTGTCCGGAAAACCCAGAATACAAGTCGTGTAGGACCTCATACACGCCGTGTGTGTTCTTCTGTTCGGGAAGAAAAATGAACTGTTTGAGTACACGCCGTGTACCATGAGTACACGCTGTGTAGTCTCTTCCCGTGTCACAAACCGTGTGGGTGGCGACACAGGGTAGGGCAAGGCTTGGGTAAAACATGCCGTGTACCGAATGGACACACCGTGTAGTGTGACCCGGAGTCCGGCCGTGTAACTAACAACACGGGTCAGTGAACTCCTTGTCAGAATACGCCGTGGAAATTATAGACACACCGTGTAGTGTGACCTGGGGACTCGGTCGTGTAACTAACAACACGGGCCGGTGTCACCTCTCCCTGAACACGCCGTGTACATGTGGGACACGCCATGTAGTCTTGTCCGAGGACAGACCGTGTGGAGTTAGCCGTGTGGCTGGGAAACGGGGTGGTGTACACGCCGTGTGCGGGTGTAACATGCCGTGTAGTGTCAAGCTGAGTAGTCGGCCGTGTCACAGACTAAACGAGCAGTTGGAAAATAACACCGTACACGCCATGTAGATATTATACACGCCGTGTAGTTTTGTTCGACGGAAGCCGTGTGGCTTAGCCATGTAGAAGGACCCGGGCAGGGGAAGGGAAGTTAAGTACACACCGTGTAGTCATTCTACACGCCGTGTAGTCTTGTTTTTCCAATTTTGCATGCTTTCTTCCTCTTGTTTCCTTTGTGGTTCCTTTGCTTTTCAGTCTTAATAATCTTAAATCTGAGGCGTGCTTTTGACCCTGTAGTGTCATGCCGCCTAGACGACCGCGAGTTGTTCGCCAGGAGAGCGGCGACGATTATACTCCAGAGATGGTGGGCCATGGGCTACCAGTTGATCCACCAGCAGAGCCAGATGCGGCGCCAGCTGCTATACCGGACACAGGCGCGGAGGCGCAGTTCCGTGAAGGCTAATTGCGGTTCATACTGACCTTTCAGGGGGCACCGCAGGCTTCCACATCTATGGCCGAGCTGACGCGTATCTTTCAGCAGCAGCATCCGCCTACGTTTTCAGGGGATGGCGGACCACAGGCTGCGGAGTCTTGGTTGGGGTCGATGCAGACTATTTTCGAGCATCTTGAGACGCCTCCAGGGTGGAGGGTCAAGCTCGCGACTTACATTCTGCGTGATTCCACCAAGAGGTGCTGGGATGTTACCACCCAGTCAGAGCATCATAGGGACATGGCGTGGGAAGATTTTCAGGCAGTATTCTATGACTTCTTCTTTCCCGAGACACTGAGGGCAGATAGAGATCGAGAGTTCATGAATCTGCAACAGGGCGCCATGTCGGTGATGGACTATTCTGCTTTTTTTTACAGAGCTTCAGCGTTTTGCACCCGTGATAGTGGGTGATGAGACATTGAGAGCCAGACGTTTTGAGGATGGTCTTCGGTATGACATCCGAGCACTGGTGAATGTTTTCAGGT
Source organism: Viscum album (assembly GCA_963277665.1). Taxonomy (NCBI): domain Eukaryota; kingdom Viridiplantae; phylum Streptophyta; class Magnoliopsida; order Santalales; family Viscaceae; genus Viscum; species Viscum album. The sequence continues at coordinate 918,568,243 of OY728123.1, read as the reverse complement.
TGCCTACTGTACACGCAATTGTGAACCAGGCGTTGATTACAGAGAGGAACCTGCGGGAAGCTAGTGGTGTGGGCCAGGGCGGTTCAGCACCAGTTACTGGTACTATTTATGCTGGCAAGAGGAAGAGACAGATGGAATTCTCTCAGGGTGGCAGTACCAGCTAGGTAGTCTCTTCAGGTGTTCCGATCAGGTGCTACCAGTGTGGCAGAGAGGGGCACAAGAGACCACAGTGTCCACGAGACCCAGTTGAGTTCCGAGCTTACGACAAGATGGGTCATTTTCAGCGCTTTTGCAGGGTGTTTCTACCAGTGGCTAGTGAGAGGGGTTCTGTGCAGACTCCGCATGCGGGAGTAGGACCAGTGGCTTCTTAATAGTCCGGGAACTAGAATACGTCAGGGCGTACAGACAGAGATGGTGGTCGTGGCTGTGGTAGCCAGACACCAAGATCTCAGAGGCAACAGGGTGGGACAGCTCAGGGTAGCCAGGCTGTGTCGCAGGGCTGCGACACTGGGCAGACATATGCAGTGCGACAGACCCAGCATGAGCAGGATCCCGGACCTTCTACAGTCAGAGGTACTATTCTAGTAGCTTCTGTCTTGTCTTCAGTACTTTTCGATACGGGTTCTACACATAGTTTTATATCTGTACCCATTGTGGAGAGCCTTGGGCTCGGTGTTTCTACTTTTTCTCAGATCATGACGCTAGACACTCCGTTGGGGACTAGGACGGCTGGTGTGCGTCAGTGTAAGGAGTTCCCCCTTGAGGTTGGAGGATGTCACTTCCTTTGGGACCTCTATGTCTTGGAGATGACGAGCTATGACGTCATTCTCGGGATGGACTGGTTGGTTCCCTTCCGAGCCTTTGTAGACTGCTATCGTCGCAGGGTGCATTTCACGTCACCAGAGGGCGGAGAGTTTCTATACAAGGGAGAATGGGATGTTCAGGCGAGTCGAGCTGGACCAGAGCATAATGGGCGAGGTGGAGTCACAACCCAGATTACGAGCTTATATCTGGATGATCAGGGGACTTATCAGACGGATTTCCCTCCAGTTGTCGATCGTTTCAGGGATGTCTTCCCGGAAGACTTTTCAGGTCTACCTCCGGTGCATGAGGTGGATTTCTCTATCGAGATTGTACCAAGAGCAGCACCGGTGTCCATTTATCCTTATAGTATGGCCACGCATGAGTTGCAGGAGATCAAGAGGCAGTTAGAGGAGTTACAGACGAAGGGTTTTATCTAACCCAGTAGTTCTCCTTGGGGTTCTCCGGTCCTTTTTGCGAAAAAGGTGGACGGTACCCTTAGACTCTGTGTGGATTATCGGAAGCTGAACCAGTTGACGGTTAAGAACCGATATCCCTTGCCGAGGATAGATGATCTGTTTGATCAGCTTCGTGGAGCACGAGTGTTGTCGAAGATTGACTTGCGATCCGGATATCATCAGCTGCGCGTTAGACCATCTGATATACCTCTCACAGCTTTCAGGAGTAGGTATGGTCTATATGAGTACACGGTTATGCCGTTCGGACTCACGAACATGCCAGCAGTTTTCATGGCTCTGATGAATCGTGTGTTACATCCGTATCTTGATTCATTTGTAGTAGTATTTGTGGATGACATCTTGGTGTACTCTCACACTCGACACGACCATGCCACCCATCTTGAGACCGTATTGAGTACACAGAGGGAGCATCAACTATATGCTAATCTCTCTTAGTGCCACTTTTGGATGGACCAGATTCACTTCCTGGGTCACATTATCTCAGAGGAAGGAGTTCCAGTAGACCCAGAGAAGGTGAGAGTAGTTGTTTTCTGGGAGCATCCTAAGAATGTGTTTGAGATACAGAGTTTCTTAGGGCTGGCTGGTTACTACAGATGCTTCATACAGAACTTCTCCCGCTTAGCAGCACCGTTGACAGATCTGACTAAGAAGGGTGTGAAGTTTGTTTGGTCAGAAGCTTACGAGGCAGCTTTTTAGGACCTGAAGGGAAGATTGACATCAACACCGATCCTGATACTCCCAGAGCAGGGGAAGAGCTATACAGTTTACTGTGATGCATCAGGGATTGGGCTGGGAGCTGTTTTGATGCAGGGCGACCGAGTTGTTGCGTACGGGTCTCGGCAGTTGAGGCCACATTAGAGGAATTACCCGATGTATGATCTCGAGTTGGCTTCAGTTGTTCATGCGTTGCGCTGTTGGAGACATTATCTATTGGGAGAGCATTTTGTGGTTTTCACCGACCACAAAATCCTCAAGTATATCTTTACTCAGCGTGACCTGAATTTGAGGCAGAGAAGGTGGGTTGAGTACCTACAGTCCTTCAATTTTGAGCTTGCCTATACACATGGTAAAGGTAATGCTGTAGCTGATGCACTGAGCAGGAAGACTCAGATACAGTCATTGCAGGAGGCCAGTGGTGAGTGGCAGCTTATGGCTTTGTTCTCTGAGATGCATCTGGAGGTGCATGACAGTCAGGGGCAGAATTATCTTTCCTCGTTAGCTGTGACTTCTACCCTCCTGGACAGAGTGAGGATGAGGCATCTATCGGTTTCAGAAGGCCTAGTTCTACGGGAGTTGGTGGCAAGTGAGGAACCTCCTCCTAGTTGGATGATAGGAGATGATGAGGTTTTTCATTTCCATGGACGAGTATGGGTTCCAGGGGATATACGTGAGGAGCTGATGTGGGAGTTTCATGCTTCAGCTTGGGCAGTTCATCCCGGGGTTACCAAGATGTACCGTGACTTGAGGCGTCAGTACTGGTGGCCGGGTATGAAGAGAGAGATAACTGGTTTTGTTACGAGGTGTTCCACCTGTCAGTAGGTGAAGGAGGAGCACCAGAGGCCAGCTGGGCTGTTACAGCAGTTGCCCATTCCAGAGTGGAAATGAGATGATGTCGCGATGGATTTCGTGACAGGATTGCCGAGGTCACCTCGAGGCAATGACGCCGTGTGGGTTGTTGTGGACAGACTCATGAAGGTAGCTCACTTCTTGCCGATCAAGGAGACCTTCGGTGTTGACGAGCTCAGAAGGCTGTATATCCGAGAGATCGTGCGTCTGCATGGGGTCCCTCGTTCTATCGTTTCAGATAGGGACGCCCACTTTACGTCTCGTTTCTGGCAGAGTTTTCAGAGGACGCTGGGTACACAGGTGCTTCTGAGCATAGCATACCACCCTCAGACAGATGGCCAGTCAGAGTGGATGATACATGTGCTAGAGGACATGATGCGCGCATGCGTCCTAGAATTTGGGGGCTCTTGGGAGAAGCATATACCCTTAGTCGATTTTTCCTATAACAATAGTTTTCAGGCGACTATTGAGATGGCACCATACGAGGCTTTATATGGTAGGCCATGCCGATCACCTTTGTGCTGGTTAGAGGCAGGTGAGGCAGCTTTACTGGGGCCACAGCTCGTGCAAGAGACATCTGAGCAGGTCCAGTTGATTCGAAAGCATATGGCTACCGCGCAGTCTCGTCAGAAGTCTTATGTTGATCGCCGCAGATGACCTTTGGAGTTCGTGGTCGGGGATCAGGTTTTTCTATGTGTTTCGCCGAGGCTGGGACACAAGAGGATCAGGAGACAGGGTAAACTTTCACCGAGGTATGTGGGGACATTCAAGATTCTGGAGAGAGTCGGGCTGGTTGCCTATCGGTTGCAGTTACCGCAGCGGTACCGATCCATGCACGACGTCTTCCACGTGTCTCAGTTGCGTCGCTACCATTCAGACCCATCTCACACCTTTCAGCCTGAGGAGGTTGAGCTTCAGAATGATGCATCATTTGAGAAGCATCCGATCTGTATCATTGACAGGAGCATGAAGGTTCTCCGAGGCCGGTCATTTCCTCTCGTACGGGTGCTATGGCAGCATGACCGGGTGCAGGGCGAGACCTGGGAGCGGGAGGCTGATGTACGTGCTCAGTGTCCAGAGCTTTTCTGAGCTTTATCTTCTCCACCCTTGGAAGGGAAATTCGGGGACAAATTGCTATAAGGGGGGAAGTTTGTAAGAACCCGGTTCTTATTTTGAGGTACAAGCTTCTTCGTTTTCCTTTTCCTTAAGTGTTTTTGAGAAAATATGGAAAATGGGGAAAAATCCTAAATTTTGGAACTACACGTCGTGTACTTTTCCACACGCCGTGTACTTTTGGCCGTATTGGGATGGGTACACGGGGCGTGTAGCCTTATCGGCAACAAAGGGTGTAGGAACCAACTACATGCCGTGTAGTGGTACCTTACACGCCGTGTAGTCAGTCGACAGGCTTAAACAGTAAGGCGGTGGAGTCACCACCAGCTGGGCGACAGTACAAGCCGTGTACTTGGACGTACATGCCGTGTACTCATGTCGACGAATGAACAGTGTGAAAGTGCCGCCAAATGAACAGTTAAATGAAAGAAGTACACGCCGTGTACTCAGAAGTACACGCTGTGTACTTTGTTTTTTCAGCTTAAAATAGGAAGTAGCCTCCTCATTTGGCAGAGGAGACTCTTGAACCGTTTTGGAACCAAAGGAGGAGGCCAGATCTTTGAAGATCCACCGAGCGTTCGTCTGGAATCCGTTTCGGCTTCGGACGATCTCGTTGGAACCGCACGGGTAAACCCTCCCCTCTCCTGGTACAGTTATTACCAATTCTTCTCCTAACGTAAGTTATTTAAATTTGTTTGGTTTTTGTTCTTCGTTATATCTACGCCATTCTTGGGCGTTTCAGGAGTCGGCGTTCGGGTATAACTCTCGTTGACGTATAAGGTAGGTGGCTTGGTGTTTATTTTTCCAACTGTTATGTGTTTTGTGCGTTTTTGTGCCACGAACCCATGTTGGGGTGTCGTGTGGATGAGGCCGTAGCTATATTAAACACCTAGAATTGATTAGGTATTTAATTATGATATTAAAATTCTGGTTGGGATCGTTGCTTGGATCCGGAACCACCCCTGGGGTGTGTTTCACTGTTTAGCCGTTTGGCCAGGATACCCGAGGGTATGCCTTAAAGTAGTAATTGTAGAATTTCCTTGAGAGGAATTGCTTGTTACTGCTTGTTTACCTGTTGGGCATGGCCCGGTTACCTGTTTAGCCTGAGGGCATTGTTGTGATTACCCTGTGGGCACTGTGCTATATTAGCCTGAGGGCGTGACTGTTTTAGCCCGAGGGCTTTCGTTATTCCACCTGAGGGCAGCCTTTCGTGCCTGAGGGCTTGACTTCTGTGCCCGAGGGCGACACTTTGTATGCCTGAGGGCAAGATTCTGATCCTCCTGAGGGCAATACCTACGGGTTGGATTCTGGATGGCCTGAGGGCAAGCCTGAGGGCGTGGTTTACTATTTTAGCCTGAGGGCACACTTTTGGTTGGCCTGAGGGCTTGGTGCTATTGAGCACAAGAATGTTACTAAATTAAATACATTAAATGAATAATAAAATGGCAATTTAATTGTTAAGTTAGTTACTGTTTAGTACTACTTACCTTATTGCATTTTACTATTACACACTATTGTTGCATGCTTACACGCAGTTGGGCACGAGACTTTGGTGGGTGCCTACTGAGATATATTTCTCACACCCTGTTTGGGTCACGCTTTTCGGCCCAAACAGATTACATTGTTGCAGGTTTAGATAGGGGAAAGAGTCCCTATACAGGTACTTGACTATTGCTGAGGAGTAGGAGGGCATGGGACCGAGCCTAGGCTCGTGATGCCGCTGCCAGCTGTTTTGCTTGTTTTGTTGTACTCTGTATTTTGTTGTACTGCATTGAGATGTAACATGTTCTGGGATGCTTTCTTAGAACTTGAAACATGTAGCATCATCACTTATATACTGTTGGTTATATCCACTGCTGTAATTATTCAGTTGTGTATGTTTACTGCTTCTGCTGTCGTGTATGTTTATTTTGGTATTCTGCTGCACTACACTTTGACAAATGAGGGAAGAGTTTCCCCACTATCAGACCTGGGCCCTCGCTGCTAGTCGGTAGCCTCTGACATTTGGGGAAATGCGCTTGAGGTCATGTGGCGAACCGGGTTCGGGGCACCCGTTGCGTGGCACCCGGGTCCAGGACGTTACAATTTATTACTAATTATTACTGTTTATTACTAATTATTAGTATTTATTACTAATTATTACTAATTATTACTATTTATTATGAATTATTACTATTTATTACTAATTATTACTAATTATTAGTAATTATTACTATTTATTAGGAATTATTACTATTTTTATGATTTATTGCAATTTATTACAATTTATTACTAATTATTACAATTTATTACTAATTATTACAATTTATTACTATTTATAACGCATTATTACTATTTATTAACAATTATTACTATTTATTACAATTTATTACTAATTATTACAATTTATTACTAATTATTACTAATTATTACAATTTATTACTAATTATTACTAATTATTACTAAATTATTACTAATTATTACTAATTATTACTAAATTATTACTAATTATTCCCATTTATTACTAATTATTCATATTTATTCCTCTTTATTATTATTATTTATTACTGTTTATTACTATATATTACTATATATTACTATTTATTACTATATATTACTAATTATTAGTTTTTATTACTAATTATTAGTATTTATTCCTAATTATTCCTAATTATTCCTAATTATTTCTAATTATTTATAATTATTTGTATTTACTACTAAGTATTTCTAATTATTCCTAATTATTCCTAATTATTTCTAATTATTACTATTTATTATTAATTATTTCTCTTTATTACTAATTATTACTGTTTATTACTAATTATTACTAATTATTACTAATTATTAGTATTTATTACTAATTATTACTAATTATTAGCATTTATTACAATTTATTACTAATTATTACAATTTATTACTAATTATTACAATTTATTACTAATTATTACAATTTATTACTAATTATTACAATTTATTACTAATTATTACAATTTATTACTAATTACTACAATTTATTACTAATTATCGTTAATAATTATTAATTACTACTAATTATTAAGAATTAGTACTAAAAATTTCAATTTATTAGTTCAAATAAATACGCATGACAAAACAATTTAAATTTAAATTGATAACAACTAATCAACAATAATAAAAATTAACATAAAAAAATGAAATAAATTAAAAATTAAATAAAACATAAGTATCTTTAAACTCGATTTCCTATTGATGAAGACGACTTCACAACTTCTTCGTGAAAAAAAATTTAGTCAGGAAAAATTTCACTCTAAAATTAGAGTTCAGAGAGAGAGGATCTAAGAAATGAGAGGAATGAGAGAAAAAACAGATGAGGGTATATATAGGTTAGATTAGTTGCGACGATGCTATTTGCGACAGACATCCCGTCGCAAATATTATCTTTTGCGACGGGTCTCGTCGCAAATACCTACGCCTGTATTAATTACTGTCGGCGGTTAAAAAGGTATTTGCGACGGAACCTGTCGTAAATAGCACCTGCCGACACACCTTTTACGACTTGATGATATCCCGTCGCGAAAAACTATTAACCGCCGTCGAGTATTTGCGACGGGGGGATCCCCCCGTCGCAAATAACCTTCGCGCGGTTTGGCGCGTATTCCGCACCATACCTTTTGCGATGGGAGACGAAATTCCGTCGCAAATACTAGGATATTTGCGATGGGTAAATACTCCCGTCACAAATAACCTCTTGGATGGACCTTTTGCGACGAGATTTATTCCTGTCGCAAAAAGCCCGTCACAAAAGGTTTTTTTTCCCGTTGTGTATTAAGAAGGATTCCCCAATGACTTTTGTTGATAAAAGAAATATAGAAGTTAATGGAAAATCTAGAAATGATATCCTTATGTCCTTATTAGAAAATGTTTATATGAAGGTGATTAGTCTCAAAATTTCAAAGAGTATGTGGGACAAGTTGAAAAGTATTTTCGAAAGGAATACAAAAGTGAAGGAAGAAAAGCTACAAATTTGGCATAGTAAGTATGAAGACATTATAATGAGAGATGAAGAAACTATTAATGAATACTTCACCAGAGTAAATGAAATTGGTTGCAACATCAGAGGATTTAGAGATATCCTGGAAGATTCTACAATTGTGAAGAAACTTATGAGAAACTTTCCAGAAAGGTTTGATTCTAAAATTTCTACTTTAGAAGATAAAGATTATTTATCTCTTGATGAGTTGCACAACTTTCTTGTTGCTTATGAAATGAGAAAAACTCCAATGTTCAAAAAGAAGATGAAAGATGGAATGGATTTTGAAGTCATGTGAAAAATGAAAATACAAGATGCCGAGGATGTTGATCCTTATGACTCCGAATATAAATAGGATGATGATTTGAATGATAGAATCATGTCTCTTATTTCTAAAAACTATCGAATAGGAAGAAGAAGGTATGAAGATAAACTTCCTCTCAAATGTTTTGAGTGTGGAGGAATCAGACACTTTGCTACGAATTTCCCCAAGAATAAAGTTGGTTAATATCAAGATGATTCTAATGAAAAACCTTGATAGAAGAAGTGGAACAAAAATGATAAAGAAGAAAAATCATCAAAAAAATATAAGAAGAAGTTTATTAAGAACAAGAGAAGTATGTTGAGTAAGAAAGCTGAATCAGACTCAACTGAAAAAAATTCTTCAGAAGATGAAAGTTTATAAAAGGTTAGAAAATTCATTAAAAAAGTTTAGAAAATATAATACTCCTCAAATAGTAAAGAAGAAGAAGGTGAAGAATCTTATAGAGGGTATTAGCTCAGAACAGAACTTCTTGCATGTCTTGAGAAAAAACAACTCTTAAGAAAGAATCCAGAATGATAAATAATGACAGTGGAAAAGTTACTAAAGGTGAAAAAGATGTTTTCAAGCAAGAAGAAGAATACATCCAAGAGATCTTAAGTTACAAACTAATAATTAATGAACAAATAAAGATGGTTGAAGATCTTAGTAAGAAGATGGAAGATAAGGAAGAATAATTTAACAAGTTTCAATAAAAACTTCTTGAGTCTAAAATTACCTTGAGAAAGATGAATGAAAAATTCAACAAATCCTTGTAAGTAAAAGCCGAGACTTCTAAAGTTGTTGAGAAAACTTAAATCAAGAATTAGGTGAAATACTCACCCACCAAAAATAATGTTTCATCTGATTTTTATAATATTTTAGGTTTTGGAGAAAGTGTTGGGAATGATTGGGTGGAAAAGGGTGTGAGAAACCTATTTCATCTACATAATATGAAAACTTACTAAGGAGGATATATGGTCCACATCCATAGATTGTTAAATAAGGAATAAGTTATCAACCTTAATAAAGTTTCTACAGCGAAAGATCTTACTTTAATAGAAAATCAATATTTGATGGCTATTTCTAGTGCTGTGGAATCTATGGGAACACTGATTATAATTGTTGGCATAACTTTTCACTTTCAGGAAGAAGGTTTGAAAAAAGTGAAAATAATGGTGGAAGAAGGTTGGGTAACTTTCATAACCCACAATAAGTTAGAAAATAAAAAACTCAAGATGTTAGAAACTTTTTAAAAAAATCAATTTGAATGTCTAGAAGAAGCTTGTGGAAGATGTGATTAGGTTGGTCATCATTCTAAAAGATGTATGACACTCCTTTTAGAACAAGTTTCTTATGGTAGAAAATAAAAGGAAGCTATAAAGAAGAAATTTTAGGAAAGAGCTTTTATTGTTGAGACATCTTTGAAAGAAAGTAAAAGGAAAAAACCATGGATACTTGATAGTGGTTGTTATTCACATATGATAGGTGATATAAAAATCTTAAAACATGTTGAAAGTATTGATGGAGAAGAAGTTACCTTTGGTAACAATAGTTCCTTAAAAATTAGAGGAATCAAAAAAACTGAGATTGAAACAAAAAAGTTGAAATATAAGGAAGTTCTATTTGTTGATGGGATAAAACATAACTTACTTAGGGTAAATCAACTTTGTGATGATGAAAAAGAAGTGATTTTCAAAAAATATTCTTGTATCACCAGAAGTATGAAAGATGGAAAAGTTATCACAAAAGGAGAAATAACTAGTGGTAATCTATTTCAACTCGAAGAGTTTAATAACTCATATTATTTGAGTGCTGAAGATGAAAAAAAATTGTGGCATCGAAGACTTGGGAACCTTGGGTAGAAAAATATAAACAAACTTTCTAAAGTTAACACTATCTGTTATTTTATAGAATTGAAAATAAGAGATGAATATGTTTGTGTTACTTTTCAAAAAGGGAAGATTAATAAAAAAAGTCACAAGAGAGTTGAGATTCAATCTACCATACCTCTTGAATATATTCATTCTGATTTATGTGGGATGATGATACATAAATCAACAAAAAGTGATTTATACTTTATCACTTTTATTGATGATTTCACTCGGATAACAAACATCATGTTTATAAAACATAAGTCAGAGGCTATGGAAATGCTCAGGTTCTTCAAAAAAGAAGTTGAGAAATAAATGGGGGTTTATATAAAGAAGTTAAGAATAGATAATGGTACCGAATTCACACAAAATACTTTTGAAACTTATTTGAGAAAGCATGGTGTCAAACATCAGTATAGTGCTCCCTATACTCTACAACAAAATGGAGTACTAGAAAGAAGAAATAGAAGTTTGGTGGAAATGGGAAGAAGTATGTTAGTAGAATACAAAATTTCAATATTCTATTTGAGAGAATCTATTAGTACTGCTGTAAATATTCAAAATAGATTATTGTTGAGACTGAAAACTAACATGACATCTTATGAAATTTGGTATAAAAAAAACCTTTTTTAAAGTACTTAAAAGTTTTTAGAAGTCCATGTTTACTTAAAATAAAAAATCCAGATCTAGGAAAGTTTGATGATAAAGATGAGGAAAGAACTTTTATGGGTTATTCACCTAATGGAAGAAGTTACAAATGTTGGAACAAACATTTATCAAGGTTGGTGGACTCATATGATGTGAAAGTAATTAAAAATAAAAATTACTTAACGAATTTTTTTGAGAATGTTGAGGAGGATAAACTGAATATTTTTAATGTTAGTGAAAGTAAGTCAAACATGCTTACCAAGATATAGGAGAATCGTGTGATGAGGAAATTTCATTTGGAAGAGAAACTTTGAAATTTCCCACCTTACAAAAACATTTTATGTCTAAAAATATTATTGGAAATCAGAAGTCTCATGTTCAGACCTGAAGAAAGTTGATATTAGAAAATTAGACCTCACTTATCTCAAAAGACGAACCGAAACTAGTTTCAGAAGCTATTAAACACAAAGAATATGTGGATGCTATGAATGAAGAGTTAGATCATATTGAAAAAAATGAAACATGAGAACTTATTTCATGACTAGAAAATAAAAATGTTATCGTAACAAAGAGGGTTTACAAAAACAAATTGAATGAGAATGGATAAGTTTCAAGAAATAAATCATTACTTGTTTTTAAAGGCTTTTCACTAGTGAAAGGTGTGGATTTTGAAGAAACTTTTTCCCCAGTTTCAAGATTAGAAACTATTAGAATGTCTCTATCAGTGGCTACAAATAGAAATTACAAAGTTCATCATATAGATATAAATTCATCTCTCTTAAATGTTTATATTGAGGAATAAGTTTACATTGAAAAAACTTGTGGTTTTCAACTTTATAATAATGAAAATAAGGCTTATAGATTGAAGAAACCCTTGTATGGGTTGAAATAAGCCCAATGTTCCTGGTATCCAAAACTTGATAGCTGTTTGAGAATGTTGATTTTTTTTAAAGGAAAAGTTGATAACAAATTATATGTAAAAGATGTTGACTCCATAATTCTAATTGTAATTGTTTATGTGGATGATATTTTTTTTACTGGGGAAGAATAATTTTTTTGTAAAATTTTTTCTAAGGAAATGAAGAAGAATTTTGAAATGTCAATGTTGGGGAAATTAACTTTCTTCCTTAGCCTACAAGTTTAATAAAAATAAAATTACATTTTCTTATATCAATAAAAGTATTCCAGGGAATTGTTAAAGAAGTTTAGGAAAATATAATCCAAAAAAGTCTCTACTCCTATATTTGTGAGCACAAAGTTGAGTAAAGATGAGTCTGAAAAAAGTGTGAATCAAAAAGATTTTCGAAAGCTGATAGAAAGTCTACTTCACCTTACAGCCTCAAGGATTGATATTTTTTATGTTTTGATTTTTTGTTCCAGGTATCAAAGTAATTTGAAAGAATCATATATGTTGGAAGCAAAGATAATTTTGATATATGTTAAAGGAAAAACTTCAGATGGGTTATAAAAAAAGAAATTATGAGATGAAGTTTCATGGGTATACTGATGTCGATTGGGATGAAGATTGTAATGATATAAAATCAAACTCAGGAGTAATATTTTTCTTGGGTGAATGTTGTGTGACTTGGAATAGTAAGAAAAAAAGTTCAGTTGCCTAAGAACAACAAAATCAGAATATGGTGCAGCTACGAAGGCTTGTACTCAGATGTTGTTGATGAAAGTTAAACTAGAAGATTTGAAAGTAAAAGTTTCCAAACCATTGAAGATACTTTGTGATAATTAGAGTGTAATTGATCTTTATAAAAGTCCTATTCAACATTCAATATCAAAACATATTGATATAAAGTTTCACTTTATAAAAGAGAAAGTTTCTGCTGGAGATGTTTTTCTGGAATATATCTCAACAAAGTATCCAATTTCTAATATATTTAGAAAGGAAACAACAAAAGAAATATTTTTTGAGTTGAGGCTGAAAATTCATGTTCATCCTCCTATAATGAATTTCTAAACCTCATAAGGAAATCACCCCCACCATGCTTTGGATTATATTGACAAAGGGGGAGAGAAAGTAAAAAATTTCTTAATTTTTTTTCTTATCTTTATTAAATGAAATTGAATCTATGGTTATCATAAAATGGGGGATAGAAAAATAAAAGTGAGATAGGAAAAGATAAAAGTGAGGGGGATTTTATCTTTACATGGCCGCAAAACTTTCTTATAACCAAATGATGGAATTCCATAAAAAATGTTACTTTATCTAGTAGTGTGGTGTCAGGATGCTCTCTTTTGAGAAAGGATATGTTTTGATAAAAGTTGAAAACCATGAGTTGTTTCAAATATTGAGTTATGAAAAATTTCCGAGAGATGAAAAATTTGTTAACAAGTTTTGTCAACAAATAAAAATAGAGAGATTGAAGAACCTTTGTGATGATTTGTTTTAAAAAAGTTTTTTTATTTGTTAACAACTTACCTTTTTCTTGTAAAAGAATGTTTTTGTTCTTATGGATCAGACCCAATTAATTAGAATGAGTTTTTGTAAGAAAGTTGGAAGTTATTTTATGGATGTAGAAGGTGTAAGAAATTTGGAAGTTTTGTAAAGTTATTGATCAGACACACCATCATACTTAGATCCATCAGCATGAAGTTCAAGATTTACCAGACTCAGTGTTGGTTAGAAATTCAGAAGTTGTGGAGTGAGGAAGTCAGAATGATGCTGGTTTTTAGTAAGAATGATAAATCAAACATATAGATCATCTAATAAAAAAGAAGTGTAGTAATAAATTGTTGATTTCTGTAAGTTTTCCTTTTCTATAATCATAGAAAGAAATAAGTTCCTAAGAATGAAGGCCAAAATGTTTCTGAATAGTTTTAATGAAGAAAGTGATTTCAGAAGTTAGAAAGTTCTTAAACTTTCTACCCTAAAGTCAAATGATGCTTTTCTGGTTATAGAGCTATCATAAACTATAAAGACATGGAGTAATCATAAATCATATATCAGTTCTTGAAACCCAAACATAGAATATCAGATCTACAAGTACCATACATAGAAGTTTTTAGAAGTCAGAATGTGTGAAGATGATGAAGTTTGAAGAATTTCAAAGTTGTTGAGTGGAGTTATCATCAGATGCATAATTATATCGTAATGAGAATTCCATCTTTATGAGGATTACATTAGACCGATTCTGATAAGGAAAGATGATCAGAATAACTCTGAGAAGGAAAAATGATTATATTGACTCTAAGAATGAAAGATGATCAGGATGACTTTGAGAAGGAAATTAAATCAGACTAACTCTGAAGTGGATAATTAGATCGTAATGAGAAATAAAAGATAACTAGATCATAATAAGTAGTGAAAGATAGTCATATTATAATGAGATGAAGATATTCAGATCATAATGAGAAGAGGAAGAAATTCATATTGTAATGAGATGAAGATAATCAGATCGTAATGAGCAGAGGAAGAAATTCAGATCATAATGAGCTGAGGAAGTTTCATCATAATAAAACTGAGGAAGTTAATTAGAATTAAGTTGAGAAAGTTAACCAGAATGAAGCTGAGGAAGTTACACCAGATTGAAGAAAAGTTATTTTGTCTGAGAAGATTGATTTCAGAGAAATATTGAGAAGTTTTGAATTAGTCAAAGTTGAAGTTTAAATATGAGTGATTTTCGGAGATTTGGAATTTGAGTAAGTGGGAAAAGTTTTTATTTTCCCACATTTTCTATTCTAAGTTGCCTATAAATAGAACCATAGTATATTCGTACTTCAAAAATTTTCATGAGTGTGGAAAAGGTAGAGTACTATATATTTATTATCAAGTTTTCTTTTTGGACTGAGATCTCAAAAGAAGGTCATACACCTGAAAGTTTTGATTACCAGAATGAGAAGATCAAACCGATAAAGATCTTAATGAGAAATTTAGTAGAGTTTGAGAAGTGTAGATTAAAAAGGGAGCATCATATTAATTTGATCATATTGAGTTAATTGGATTGTGTTCATCAGACTAAAGTCTATCAGACTCAGGGTCATTGGACCCAAGAACTTTTATGGAGAAAATTGAAAAAAGTATTTATAATTTTATTGTGGATCAAATGTTTTGTAATAAAACTTTTAATACCGATGAGATTTAGTATAACCATTCATATCTAGAGATAAAAGGTTTATAATGGGATTTGGTACAATTTTTATTCACTTCTTCATTATATGGACTTTCCATAGACCCATGGGAGTGACTTTGGAAAAGAATTAGGTTCTCAAACTGAGGATGAACCTTATAAATATCATGTGATTTAGTTTCTTTCCTAATTTTTTCATGAATGAGTATTTAATAAAATATGATAATGATATAAACATTAATAGGTTTCAGGGGTTAAGTTTTTAAAAGTATTGAAACTCAAAAAGTGAACAACTGATTCAACCCCCTTTTCGATTGTTATTTGATCCTTTTAAACTTCAAAGACTACTAAACCGAATGGTCTGTTAGGATGATATCCATTATATCTTATTCCAATGAAAAAAAATTAGAAATCAGCTATGGGTTACTAATGTTTGGGTTTCTATAGTTGGTATCAGAGGAAGTTTATTTTGAAACCTTGGAAACTAGATTTTAAATGTATATAGCTAACATGAAAATTATGATAATCATTTATAGTATTTGAGAAATTTTATCATTAGAGGGGTTTTTATTTTATGGATGAATATTCATGTTGATTATGAACTAACTCATTGTGTTCCATTATCTAGTTATGGCGCCTAACAGAAGAAAGGGAATCAACACCCATAGACAATATAGGGTTTCCCTACCAATCAAGACAATACAATTGGTGTTATAATTGAGAATATCATGACCATTTTAGGGAATATGACTCTGGTTATAATGAATAACCTTGCATGTATGGAGTAACCTATTATTCTAAAGAGTGATTCACCTATGTTGGTCTACTTCATGTGATAAATGCCTCCATATTTTAGTGGAACTACCAATCCATTGGTAGCTGATAAATGGATTAAGTATCTTAAAATGATATTCCTAGAATTAGGATGAAATGAAAGTGAAAATGTTATTATAATAGTGTATTATTTGGTAGGAGATTCTAATAATTGGTGGAAATTGATCTAAAAAACAAAAATGAATAAATAGAAATCATGGAATGGTTAACTTTTAAGGTGATATTCTTTGAGAAATACTTCCCTAGAGAACAATGAGATGAAATAGAGAGAAGGTTCCTTACTTTAAAGAATAATGGAGAATAATATATAGTGGAGTATGAGGCTAACCTCATAGGGAAATCCATACATGCTGTAGACTACATACATAATCTATAGATAAATATTGACTATTTCTTTGATGGGCTTAAGCTGAGTCTCTGAAGGGCACTAGTTTCTCAAATGTTTTCATCATGTGATGACATAGTATCATGTCCCATTAAGACAAAGAATTAATTTTATAAATTCAATATCTTCAAGGGATATTAAGATAAGTAGAGGTCAACTGAGAACCTAGAAAAATGCAACACATTAAAGAAGAAGAAGGGAATGGAGAAATTTACTACATATAGTAATTATGGAAAGAAATATCCTAGAAAATGATTTTAAGGAATGCGAGTTTGTTACATGTGTGGAGATAAGGATCATATGGATAATGACTATAAGGATGATAAAGAAACCACTAATATATAGTTATTCAATTACAATGTGACAAGTAATTATTCAAATTAGTGCCCTAAACATCAAAGGAACTTACCACAAAATATGTAAAGGGGATAATACCAAATATATAGAATTACTACACCCAAAGTGGAAGTTCCAAGTGATGTGGTGAAAGGAAAACTTATCATCCACTCTAGAAGTGAAAATGTTTTATTTAATTTAGGTTCTACCCACTATTTTATATCTAAATAATTTTCTAATGGTATCATATCACTACCTCAATGATAAGATATTGAGTTGGCAGTCAAATATCCTAATGGTAGAATGATTATATATGAAGTCTATATCTCCTCTATAATAGATGTTTGTGTGAATGTTCTTCCTAAAAATATTAGTATTCTACCTCCAGTTAAATTTTATGTAATTTTGGGCATGGATTGAATCTCTTAGTATAGAGCCCATAATAATTATTGAGGAAGGAAAGTTATATTCAATATTTTGAATCATCATATGATAGTATTTTGGTGTGAGTATGAAACTGAACTCCAAATGGAAATTAATTCCATCATATGGGTTTTACTACCTATTCATGAGGAGTGTTTATCTAAGATGTTTAGGAAGAAACTAAAAATTGAGGATATTCCTATTTTATGATAGTTTTTAATGTATTTCCAAAGGAGTTTCCTAGTCTTACACTGAATCGTGAAGTTTAGTTTTCAATAGAACTCAAAACTGGTGCTATGCCCATTTCAAAGACTCCATATAGTACTCCCTAACTGATTTTTAGGAATTAAAGAATAAAATATATAAGAATCTAGATCATGGATTCATTCGACCTACCGCCTCACCTTGGGATTCACTTGTTCTTTCTGTTATGAATAAATATGGGTCAATGAGTCTTTTCATTTAGTAACGGGAACATAAAAAAATCACTATTAAGAACAAGTATCATCTACCCTATATCGATGATCAGTTTTATTAATTATGATGAGCTAAATATTTTCTCAAGATTGATCTTTAATCCAAATATTATCATCTAAAGGTCAAGAAGGAGGATATACACAATACAACTTTCCGTATGAGGTATGGTCGTTATGAATTTATATTAATTCCATTTGGACTTACCAATGCTCCCACTATCATTATAGAATTAATGAATATTGTCTTTAGATATTACCTTGATTGGTTTTTGGAAGTCTTTACAGACGATATTATTATATATTCAATTAGAAATAGTGTAAAACATTTATGGATCATGCTATAGACCCTAAGAAAGGAGAAACTATATGAAAAATTTACCATGTGTAAATATTGGCTAAAAAAATTATCATTCTTAGGTCATATAATTTAAAGAGAGGGTATATTAGTAGATCCTTCAAAGATAGAAGTTATTGAGCAATGACCTATACTAACCATGGTAATTGAGATGTATATTTTTCTTGGGTTGGATGGATGCTACCATCTCTTTTTAATATATTTATCATGATTATCTAATCCACTCACCAAGTTGAATCCAATGGGTGTTAAGTTCTTGTGGGTAGATGAATGTGAGGAGAATTTAAATGAATTGAAGAGATGATTAGTTAGTGATCCTTTACTTACACTTCCCCACAATGAAGAAGGGTTTGTGATCTATAATGATGCATCAAAAAAGGGATAGGGATTTATCCTCATGAAAAATGATATGATGATAGCCCATTCCTCTTTCCAATTGAAAATAAATGAGGAGAATTACCCAGCTCATGATTTGGAGCTGGTAGCAGAATTTTTTTCATTCAAGATATGGAGACATTATTTTTATAGTGAAAGGTATGATATATATAATGATTATAAAATCTTTAAGTATAAATTTACAAATAAAGAGATGAATATAAACTAGATAAGATGGTTGGAGTTGATCAAAGATTATTATTTCTCTATACATTATCACCCTAGGAAGGAAAACAAGGCAACTAATGCTATGAGTCAGAAATACCATGCTAGTTTGTCTTTAATGAAGATTAAAAGAGATCTAATATATATGGATTTATAGAATATGGATATTGAAATCTTGAGTAAAGGGGACATATCTTATCTTTCTCAGATGAATATTGAACCATCCATCCATGAGAGGACTAAGAAGGCACAGAAGGAAGATGTGGAATTATAAAAGAAGGTGGGAAATGCTATTGAGATTAACCGTGACCATGATAGAATAATAAAATTCATTAACCTAGTATGTGTATCATCAATACCATAGTTGAAGAAAGACCTATTGGATGAATCTCATAGTTCATCATTATCTATTCATCTTAGAAGTATAAAAATGTATAAAAATATGAAATAATATTTCTAGTGGGATAACATGAAAAGTGACATTACTGAGTATATATCCTAATGCCTAATGTTTTAGCAAGTTAAGGATGAGAGATATAAGTTTAAGGGGATGTTACAACCATTACCCATACTAGAATGGAATTGGTAAAACATTACCATCAATTTTGTCATTAGACTCCTCAAAACATCTAAAGGACATAATGTTATTTGGGTTGTAGTCAATTGAATTATGAAATTAGTGAATTTTATCACTATTAGATAATATTTATCTCTTGATCAGATTACCTGGTTATACATTATGAAAGTTTTGATATTTCATGGAGTACCACTCTAAATCATGCCTGATTAGGATCCGAGGTTTACCTTGAAGTTACAGAGTATCCTCTAGTATAATTTGGATATGAAGTTATGTTTCAGTACTTCTTTTCATACTTTGACATATGGTTAGTCTGATAGGAATTTTCAAACTCTTGAAAACATGTTGAGATACTTCTCTATAGATTACAAAGGTGGTTGGGATCAAAACCTTTCTTTGGTAGAATTTTATTACAACAATATCTTTCACTTGATAATTCAAATGAATCTTTATAAAGACCTCTATAGAAGGAAGTAAATAAATCTAATTAATTTGGATGAATTTGAAGAAATACAGCTATTGGGACCTGATATAGATATGAAAATGGTAGAGATGGTTATATCTATTCAACAACACATAAGGGAATCTTAAAGTTAACAAAAAAGTTATGTTGACAATTATCGGTGAGATCTAAAGTTAAAATTTGGTGATAAGGTATTCCTGAGAATATATAATTAGAATAAGTTTATGTGTTTTGGAAGGAAGGTAAATATCATCCATAGATATATCGATCCCTTTGAAATTATTTATAGTATCAGGATGGTAGCGTATTGATTGGAAGTTCCAAAAAATCCCTCTCAAGTTCATGATGTGTTCCATGTATCTCTCTTGAGAAAGTATATACCTAGTCCTTCACATGTATTTAACTCAGAGGCCATACTAATAAAGACAAATATTTCTTATGAGAAAAAATAGTTATAAATTCTCGATCATAGAGAGAAAGTGTTACGAAACAAGACCAATCATCTGGTCCAAGTTTTATGGTGAAACCATAAGTTTGAATAAGCTACATGGGAACTTGAGGATACAGTGAGGAAAAATTATCCTTAGTTGTTTGTATCAGAGTGTCATAATTTTTAGGGAGAAATTATTATATGGGATGTAGAATGTAACAACCCATAATTTTATGATATATTTATCTTTATATAAATTTAATTTCATTGATAACCTTATATACATAAAACCCCAAGTTTAAATAAACCATGAAAAACAATAGACATATTATAATCAGATAATTTTTTCATTTTTGAAATCATCATTTCTATATTATCTTAAGATGTATTTTTGAGAATCCTTCAAAAAATTTAAATTTTGAGTGAATAGTGATGATACTGATTATTAAAGAAAATTGTATTTGATTTTATAGTATTTTCAAATATTCATTTTAATTTGTATTAGTTTTAAAATTTTATTAGTTTATTATTGGTAAAAATAATTTAATTTATACCTTTTGGATCAATATTATATTATATATTTTTGTAGAAATAATTTTACAATTAAAAATGTATTTTTTTGGAAAATCATTTTTCATTGCATTTTGAAGGTTTATTTTTAAAAGAATTTCTACCACCTAGAGGAATTGAATTTGATAAAATGGATTCCATATATTTAATTATGAGGTTCAAGATTAGTAAATAGGTTTCTTTTAATTTTAGACATTATGAATAGTAACTGTGGTAAAATTTATCACCACGATAAAAGGTAAAATTGGTTGACCTAAGTTAAAACTAATAGTTAAGATCACATTTGTCATATAAATTATTATTGTATGAAGGGACTTAGACCCTTAAAACCTTTTTTTTAAAATTTAATTTTTTAGGGGACACATATCAATGAAAATGACCTATATAATATTTTAAGTAAAGAAAAATACAAAATATCACTCATTTACTTTTAAATATATCTTTTATGCTCATATAGGGACAAAATCAAGTAATGAATGAATATTAATGTTTATTTTGAGAACAATGAAATTATTTTTATAATGGTAATTCATTTATAATTTTTAGTGATTATATAATTACCCAAAATTATTACGCAACACCAACACAATATTTCTTCAATTAATAGAAAAATGAAATAAATGGTTTTAAAAATATTAAAAGTAGTATAATTTGACTGATTTATAGTGTTCCATGAATTTTATTGATGAATATAATATTTTTTTTAAAGTATTAGATCTGAATGAAATCCTTGTCTTGATGTTTTAAATTCAAATTAAATCAATAGTGTCAAAAATGACATTAATGAAATTTTATGAAAATAATATTTTCTTAAATCATTTAAAAATTACAAAAATCTTGAATTAGGACAAGGGGGATAATATATGGTCTAAATTTTCATCCCTTGTTAATTTATTGGAAATGTTTTCTTTTATATTAACTTTCATGGCTATTATAATGTAAAAAACATTGTTATCATAGTAATTGTCAAATAGGTTAAATATCACCTAAATTCTAGAGATTCTATTTTTTCTAAAATACCAACCCTAGTGTCCCTAAGAAGAGATCCAAATGTGGTTTCTCTAAAAGAAAGTAATTGTTTTAACCAAGAATTTTATTTTTTACTTATTATTTTCTACCTTCAATTATGTACTAAAAATTTCAATATAATAACACTAGTATATTTAATATACTAGTATTTATTATGTCTATGTAATTATATTTATCCATCTCCTTCCTCACCAAATGGGAAACAAAACCATCACTCATGTGTACGACAGACCATCGTCTCACGAACCGATGTGATTTGTTTTCCATCAACACCTCACATTGCTTGTCATAATGATAAAACTAATGAATATATATTATATTTAGGAAATAATTATGATTCTTTAATTATAATATCATATATACCTTCTTACTTTGTAATCTGTTGGAAGATGATAATGTATCTTTTGTGTACTTATGGACTACCACCTTCACAAAGCGATGTGACCCATTTTCATTTACACTAAACATGGATGGTAATAAGGATTGATTTAATAAATATATAAGATAATTATGATTAAAAAAATGATCTTGTAAAGTTTAACTATTATTTACCTGTGTTTCATTAAATCCATTGAAAAGTAAAAACAACGTTCACTCGTGCATATGACCTATCGTCTATTTAATTTTTCTATATCTATATTTTATGGATGAATAATAATGTATATTTTTTGAATATATATTAAATTTAAATCTTGAAACACATTTTAGAGATGATGGAATCATGACAGAGATGCAAGGATAAAAATTACATAATCAAAACATACCTGAAAAATGAATCATTTAACACCCAAAACAATGATAATAATAAACGATTCATAAAAAACATGATAAGATATTATAAATGGATCATATATGATATTATAGATATTTATGTGGTTTTTATATGTATGTATAATAAATAAAAAATTATTATTCAATAAGATAAAATAGATTATAAGGGAAGTCGAACTTGAGGTAAGAGATCTCATCTCAATTTCCACTCCATTGAAACATATTTGGTAATAAGAAATTATTTATTTTTATGTAGTGTATATAATTACCATTTTATGTATTTAACATGAATATATTTTTATTCATGATGATTAAAGTTTCAATTAAAGCTTAATCTTTATGGGATTTTCCATATTTTCTTCTAACATTTCCTCTCTTTGGAACTCGAATCATGTAAAGAAATGCTTAAAATAAAATTAAATCTTATAATAAGGTATATTTTTATTTCATGTAAAAATTTTAAAAATTATTTTAAAAAGTAATTTTTATTTAATCTATGAATTTATTTAGGGAATTTTAAGTTTTCCTTGACTTTATACAATGTTTCGAAGGAATATTTCTAATTTTTTCTTAAAGGATCATTTTAAAATTTATTTACAAAATTCAAAAGGAATGTTTTTAATGTATACAGTGTTAACATATTTTCCCACCACCATAACCATTTTATGATATAAATATTATTCTACAAGTTTTCAATGGGTTCTTAAAGAAAACTATTTTATGAAAACTTATTTTAAATTGTTCACTTACATTTTCATATATTATTTAAAGGACATTTTTTACTAAAAAATATACCTTTATGATGAATCAAAGGCCATATTTTATCTCTTATTAATTTTTTTTTCATCAAATTTCTCTTGAAAAAATCACTTTCTTATGATCATTTTTCATTAGACATTTCATTTTACATAAATATTTATCATGGATATGCTTATTTCCTAAACCATATATTATTTATAAATATAGTGTTTTACTATGAAAATTATTTGATTTAATGGGTTAATATTGATATTTTGTATTATTTAATCAATACATACATTTATTAATAAGGCATATTTTTTATAAATTAAATTGATCAATCAATATATGAGGAATGTGTTGGACATGAAGTGGAATGTGGGACCCAAAATTATATAGCCCTTAGATACATCAATAGGTCTCATGAGACAAATTAGTTAGCCAAATTAAATGGGGGTTTTGGTGTATTCCTACCCATCAATTAAACTTTCTTAGCACAAGGATTTGACAGTATATATATCATGAATTCTGAGGTCATGATGTCTAATTTTATTTATTTTCTTCATTTAGAAGTCATGTATTGTTATCCATTGGATTAATGTATTGATATTTTCCTTGTATGCATTTTTTTTCTCATGTTATTGATTAAATGACATGTGTTTTTAGTTATTTACCTTTCTATATTGATTATACCATATTTACTCATGATAGATTCCTTTGTAAATAACTCTTACTGAGAATCAGATCTCACCCTTTATTTGTTTTCCTTTCTTCAGGATATTAAGAAGGATATTATTAATAATATCAATGATACAAGAATATTTATTATGCTATTTAATTTATATTTTAAATGTAATATTAGAATCATGTATATATCTGGTTCTTCAAGGCAACTATACATACCATCCCTTATAGATGAGATCCATTGTATCTTATGCCAATGTAATAAATTATACACTATATTTGGGTTACTAGAGTTGGGGTTTCTACACCCATGAAATCAATGAACCATGCATCAAATATTTCAAAAAATAACATGGGTTATTGGGGATAATTACTTTCAAAGACATTAACTGTGAATTGAAAACATGTACAAGACTTACAAAGATGATGGATATCTCTATGAAATTTATGTCAATAAAGTTAATACTGAATGATATTTTGAGTTTTATATTGAGAGTTAATATGGTTCCCATAATCCAGAATGTAGAAAAAGCTCAAAATAGATGTGAAATTATAATTAGAGATACACTGATGAATATCCTAGTTACTACAAATTCACTAAAAATATAGGTCATCCCATATATACCAGCATGACTCACAGTCAAGTATCTGGGATTGTTTAGTTCTAAAATTAGTGGGAACCACATATTCCACTAAAAATTCACAATATCTTAATACAAAGGGGGTAAGGTCAAAATAACACAAAGGTGCTTATTAGGTAAACATTCTTCAATTAGGAGGGATGTGTCAACATGGTGGTTCAATGGCAGTGTAATCCTATTAATGTGGTCAGATATGAAATTTTACACTCCTATCATGTATTTAATCTCTTCTTAAAACTTTGAGAAGAGGAGTATCAACTATATGGGGTAGGTATTTTCCTTGGGATTTATAAGGAGAAGCTGAAGGGTAGCATGATGAGAAAACACATTGTTTTTTTACCCAAGTAGATATGAAAAAAAAATTCTTAGGAAAACAAAAAAAATAATAAGTTATTTTTAAGTGGTCATGTACTTTTCCTAGGAAAAGTTAGGGGTATGTGAGGCATACACAATGACATTCATATCCACACTAAAAATTTGGGATAAAAATTCCCCAACTAAAAATTTTGAGGCATAAAAAATAAGCTCAAAGGGGAGATCCAACATTAGTGGTTGGATGATGGGAGGTGATGTGAGACTCCATTATTATGAATTAAATGTACCCTCAAAATTTCTATAAAAAAACTCAGAATCATTTTATAACAATTGTAACAAGGTAAGTTCCATATTACTAAAGTTTTTAATGAATCCATAGTAAAAACAAGAATGGTCCAAGAAAGAATACACCTAAAAAACAAACCTTGTATATGAAAGGGATAAATTATTTTGATATTTTATTTATAAACTTGAATTCCTTCACATGAAATGGAATGATAAATAAATATCCCACACTTTATAATAAAATTAAATTTCTCATAATTTAATGAGATATTTTTTAATACAATATCGAATGACAACAACTAAGTGTGATAAATACTCATTAAAGGTAGACCCATAAACTATAAAATATTCTATGAAATTATCATGTTAATTAGAAAAAATACTCAACATATAAACCTAAAGATTAATTGGAGTAGCATGTAGACCCAAAGGAATCCTTCTATATGAAAATTTTCTAAATGGGAAAGTAAATGCTTCCTTCTCCTGATCCTCATGGACAACATGAGTTGAAAATAACCCAAATATCCATAAAGGAAATAACAATGAGAGATAGAATTAAATATTTTTAACATTTTTTCAATGAAATATAGAGTAAAGTGGTCATTTAATATGGTTCTATTTTTCCAACAGTATTCTAGTAAAAACAACCAAATATTTTTCTCATGTATTAGAACTAATTCATTTCTTTCATATGACCCTAATATTATTCTCATTTTCTTAAGAAAAAATTTCACTAGGATAACTTATTTACTGTCATATATGAGATAAATGATCCTAGTATCAATTAATTAATTAAATTCCATGTTTACCACTTTAAGGATTCTAGGATTTAAGTGATGTTGATATTACCTTAGAGGCTTATCCCCATATTCTAATAGTATACCATGTAATCAAGCTAATCAAAGTTATATAAAAAATATCTATCCTATTTCATTTTTATAATATATAAAAAGGTTTATTAGTTTTAATTCTAGTCCTATAGATAGGTCATTAGAACTAATAAAGATAAATTAGTCAATACCCTTAATATAGGCATATTTTAAAGTAGAGGTAAGAGGTTTTAATTCCAACTCCATAATTTTTTTCAATTGGGGGAAGGGATTTGATGAAAGTGAGTTAAATGTCACTATTTATCTATCCATGTTTATTATTTATAAAGTGAAATAAATAGAAATGATATTTTCAAAATCATCAACGGTTTTGGGTACCTCAAAATGAACACACTCATCATTTAAAATACAAAAAATCACACCTATATAAACCCAAACAACTCTCATAACATGAATTATAAATCTAATAATCAAAGAGTAATGGAAAAGAATAAAAATCAGAATGTGGGTTATGGAAAGAATGTTGTGTGTGTGCCATTGTAGATCCCTTCCATCAAATATATAGGATGAGTAAATTGATCCTTAATATGTTATTTCATTGCATAAAGGAAATTGAATCATACTTTTTTTACCTCAAATTCCATGAAAAGTATTCCATTGTCAATATTGATGGTTTTATTTACTATTTTATGAAATGAACTTTTGAGTATAAGAGGAGAGTGCCCTTGGGTTCAGGAATATTCTATCTAAAGATTATAAAATTTTATCAATAATATGTGATTCTTTACCCATACAAGGACATCCTCAATCACTCTAATTGGGTGTGTTGTTCTCCGGTTAGAATGGTTCTAAATGATTCCCATTTTTTGAATCTACCTAACTTAAAATTAAATATACACAGAGTGAGACATCAATTTAATTGAATCACATTAATCAATAATCGCAAAAAAAAATAAATTCTCTCATACTGTATAAGGAATCATAAATATTCTATAATCCTTGAATTTGGTAGGAATTTCCATTTGAATCAAGGCGGATAAAATTATCCCAAGGTTAAATTTCTTATTCCCCTTTAATAATTGATAATGGGTGAAATTATCTTTATGAAATCTAGTGTAGTGATGATTTTTTCTAAATTTATCTAAGAGAAGAATGTTAACTTGTATTTTTTGAAATTATAAATGATCTCTTTATTAACATCATTATCAAATGTTTTTTGGATTGAAAAATTATTTGGGGAAAAGGAATAGGAATAAATATATTAGGGGAATCCTCAATGGTATTTTTTTAACTTTTTTATTTTTTTTATCATCACTTGAATATTTTAAGGATCGATATGGAGGGTTTTCAAGAGGAGGCCATTCTATTATGTAGAATCATCAAAAGGAAAATATTATTTTCCACTATAATATGAAATTGAACATACATTACCTTTATCTTTAGAAATGAAAAGAGGCTGGGATGGTAATTATCCAAAGATTTACATAATTATATCCTTGACGGTGTTTTCTAGTATTCCCACTTGATTCTATAAGTCTTGAAATTCTAATTGAGTGGTCTATTGAAACTACAGGTTATTTGAATCCATTATTTTAATTGGGTTTTCTATATAAGTCTTGGGTTTTTGAGGGGGTTGTTGTAAAAGGTTTTATGGTGATTAAGTATTTTTGGTTGGTGGTGGAGGATGACTATTCAAATGTAAGTGGTTACATTACCATTGAGGTTGGTTGGAATATCCATATTTATTATATACATGGTTATCTTTGAATACATAGTCAGATGGATAGTATGGATCTTTCCTAATGTGTTTATTGTATGGGTAACCTAGGAAGATTGACTCACAATTATCAGAAGGGTCTCTCAATTGAGTGAATTGGACAGAATAATGGGTGATGAAATAACTGATACCACAATTAATTAGAGGATAATGTTCATATTTACCATGAGAGAGATAAATTTTATGGAGTAGGGTACTTACCTCT
Source organism: Viscum album (assembly GCA_963277665.1). Classification (NCBI taxonomy): domain Eukaryota; kingdom Viridiplantae; phylum Streptophyta; class Magnoliopsida; order Santalales; family Viscaceae; genus Viscum; species Viscum album. The sequence continues at coordinate 918,540,670 of OY728123.1, read as the reverse complement.
TCAATCATCATGCCCACCATATTCTCAAAATTGTAACTTTGCACCTGATAGACACCTCAAAAATGTATATTAAAACTTGAAGAAAACTAGATAGTATTCTAAACCATATTTTTGTTGATTTTACTTATATAAATTAGAGTCTTTTACACTAGGGAACCACCTATAGTATCATAAATCATATTGTAATCAATATAAATTAAACCTTCATAAAAATATTGAATTAAAAGTTGATTGGTTATTTGGTGGTGTGGAAAACATGAACAATGTCTTAAAATTTTCCCAGTATTCATGTAATGAATCCTATAATGTTTTCCTTAGTCAACATATTTCTTTTAATAATTTTTTATTTTAGGAGGCCAGGATGTATTTTTCATTAAAAAATAATTTCATGTTTTCCCAAGCTCTAATTAGGGTGTTTACATAGTAAAACCAATATTTTGAAGTTTAATCTAAATAGAATGGAAAATAACTATATTTAACAAAATCCACAACCACTATTGTAGGTTTTAATATTGAGAATACAATGTGAAAATCCTTTAAATAATTATGTGGATCTTTACTAGAAATTCCATGTAATATTGTTAATATATAAATCAGACAAAATTTTAGTTTGAAGTTATGTGCTTCGCCGTGTATTTTAATACATATAAGATGAATATCAACATCAGGTGATGTTAAATTATTTAATATTCAATTATTTTCAACCATGTTATACAATTTAATTTCAATTTCAACTTTATTTATAGAATAATAAGGGTTTTGAGAGTTTCTGATGTGTTGTGTGCTCCCTATCAAAGGATTTATTTTCATGTCTTAGTGTCCCTAATGCAGGATCCTCTCTGGTTTGGGTTTGAAAGGGAATAGTTCACCCAAAGAATAATGAATCATATAAAATACCAAAACTAAAAAGGTATTAGAACATATATTGATATAAAAAATTAAAAAAAAAGTTACCCATTACACAATGATCATATAAAAAATACACACTCTAAATTGTAGCGCTCGCCAGTAAGGATGCCAAAATTTGGAAACACAACCATGAAATGTCAAATAAATTAGGTTCATAGAGAATATTTATAGTACAGGTAATACAATAGATCATTTATAAAGGATATATTTAAGTTTAATGTGTGAATTATCAATATTTTTTATAAAAAGAAATTAAAAAGAGGGGCTGTTTTGAATGACACTTTAAAATAATACTTGGAAACAAAAACAACTTGAATTTAAAAGTGAAATTTGGAAATATTATTAGAAATAAATAGATTTATTGGAATAATATGATTATTAGATTTCTATGCATGTTTTCAGTTTCATTGTTAATAAAATTTCAATAGTTTTTATATAATGATTTGGTTGAGGTTTTTTAAAATCTTGATTATGCTGAAATCCCTTAGAAATGAAACACTTTGATGTGAACCATTGCATACCTATCATATAGCCAATGTATAGAGATTATGTGATGTGTATGGAATACCAAAGTACATTAATATCATATATACAAGAGAAAATAAAGTTTCTATTCTCTCTCTAAACAATCATAAAATAAGTTCCCCCACTCAAAACCTAACACCATTTGGTTAAATTGGATGAGGGAATTTCATTCAAAGTATCAAATCATAATAATTAAAATTGAAATTATATTAAGATATAAACCCATGAAAATTTTATAAACTCAAAGTAAAATAATTCTATTTTAAATTAGGTACCATAAATCCCTCACTAAGTGTGTATCTCCCTTACAAAATCACCCACTATGTAGCTCACTATTGAGAGGAGGAGGAGACACAAGTGGAACTCTATTATCATCATTGTTCTCCTTATGAGTATATAGAGATCCAAAAATTATATAATGATGATATGAACCCTATAACACATTAAAATGTTTTCAATTCACCCTAATAGTTGAACTTAAAAAGGAGGTACCCATTGTGCCAATTTATAGTAATAGTGATTGGTGGTTTTGGGCACACATGATTTCAAAAAAAACTTTTATTAAGGATTTGGATGACCAAAAAGACCTATATTGATTTTGATATAACTAAAAGTTATTTCTATACTAACTAATCTATCTAAAAAAATATTATATGAAATTGACGATCTTAAACTCAAGATATGTGAAAATTATAAAAGTGATCTCGTGACATTAAATAGATAATATTCTCTCCAATGTTTCAACATTTAGGGTCCTTAAATGGTAAAATCAGGATTATGTTTCTTTTTATAAATTTTATTTTAGAAGTCCAGGAATGTTTTCACCATATCCGAGACTTATTATTTTGATAGATTAGGAGAATTTTTGATTTTAGTCCACTTATTTACTTGGTCTATCACACTATTTGGACCATTTTGTATGAATTTAATTACGGGATCTCCAAATCACCTCCAATTACCATGAAAACATTAAAAATGTAAAATTTACCTTTCTAAAAGTTTTTAAAATTTAAAAATTTAATCAAATTATAAGTGAAATTAATTATTATATTTTTAATTTATAATATAAATAAAGTTTAAAACCATGTTATGAAGGTGGATTTTTTTGAATCAAACTGTGATTAGATAGTGTATATAAGAGGAACATAGTAAGACACTTCTGAGTTTTATACTCACAAATTTCATGGAAACCCTATTGTGCACATAGATATTATTTTTGGATTTTAGGTGATAGGTTATATGGGGGATCTAGTAGGGGTTACTAAATGGAGTTAGGTTGGAGGACTTGTCTAAGTGACGACTTTCTAGGGATCTATTTTTTTAAATACAATAAAATAAAATAATAAAAAAAGTAAAAAATCATCCAATATAGATAAAATAATTCATATATAAATTCTAAATGATTAAATTGTGAATCTATACCTTTCACTATTATTGTTTTTTCACTATCTTCAACCATCATCACATGGGTTTATTTCAAATAATCAAGAGGTATCCAAATGAAATCCCTCCTCTGGAGGTATCCATGGGATAAAACAGATTTGATCATCATATGAGTGGGATCCTACCCCCTCTAAGACATTATATTTCCCCATAATATAGAACAGGTAGGGGAATATATCTTTGAGAAGAGGGAGTTTCAGTTGAGGGTCAGGAACATTCTTCATCTCTTTATCTCATGAAGAATTCATTTTATAAATTCCTTGATGATACTCCTTGAGTAATTATACATTAAATCTTAATTTTAAATTCAATTAATTCATTTACTATCATTTTCAACCATTTCATGAAACTCTTACATGAATTTATCTAATTCTTGTATGTTTCATATTAAAAAACTGTTCGTAATGACAACCTAAGTGGAAGATCATTTTAAATGATAATTAATATCATTCTTCCTTTCATTATTCATAATGTCAAAGTGAATCACATCATATAATAACACTTCCATATGATATATCTAATCATACCATTCAATTATCTAGAGTTAGGAGCATGATAACATGCTTTATGATATCTATGGTCACATAATACAATATAGACAATAACATCATATGAAAAATTTATTTAGGGTATATCACCTTTAATCTTCCACTTACACCAAATCCTAAAAGACTTAAGTTCCATTTCACCTCACCTCATATCATATATGATAACTTTTGAAATCATATCCAAAACTAATTTTTGATATTTTCTAATATACTTTTGAAAAGTAAACAACAACTACACTGTGTAACACATCATATTATTTTTTTGAAAACCCATCAAAAATAATTTTCTATTAACTATAAAAACCTTTTAGAGATGCTCTATGGGTCAAAATCAATTCCTATTTATCCATCAACAAAGTGTAACCACATGTGAATTTATATTATTAAAAAAAAATAAATATCAGGATCCATAAATATAAGCAAAGAGTATCCACTGATAGAGAACCAATTATACTCGATCTATAAAGGGATATTGTGTGATATACACTAGACACATGTATCTATATAATTGTGTCCAACAGTTTCATCACACATTGTCATACACCCTCATACATTCCATTTTTATAATATAACGAGTGACCATGAGACCCTATTGGTGATATTTTTCAGAATTGGTGTTAGGAGGAGATAATTCAAATGAAAAGTATAGTGTGCACCCAGCTCCATGCACCAAGGACCAAGTGATGTGGTCCATAAGGCTAGGTCTATGCACCGTGGTTTTGTTCACCTAGGTTTTATGTTGTATGCATAGCTCTCCTTTGCATAAACTACTCACATGCCTGATCTCTACAACCAGTTTTCTTTATGCAAATCTCCTAGCCTCAATAGGGCATGAGAGGTGATTACCCACTTTACACTATGCACACATATCCTTGTGGTCTATAAATAGACCTAATAGACCCCATTTTAATGATTTTTTTCTAGAAGATAAAATTATACATGATCTATGCATACTCAAGACTTTAATAACCCCTTCATGCAACTTCTAAGTCTATAAGTATAGAATATAATAACTAAGGTGTCCCAAACTAGGGATCTACTTTCCCAAGTCACCCTAGGGGAACTATACTTGGGAACTACATTCCTTAACAACCTAGGGATACTATAGTAGGGAACCATGTTCGCTAACTATACCAGGAATTGAATACTATGGTGCCACATTACCTATCCATCCCAAAGGTACCCCACTAGGGAAATAATTTTCCCTACACTCTCACTAGTGTAAAAATTTTCCTTGAACTCACACTATGGTTCCAATTATCCATACTATATAATTAGGAGAGCCTTCGCTCAAATCTAAAACTAGGGTAATAATTCAACCTAGTCAAAAAATTATAGTGCCATTTTACTCTTCCTTCATGAAAGATAACACCCTCAATAAGGTGTCCTAAATGAGTTCCATCATAGAATAGTTCTCCTACCTGGGTGCCTATCCCTTTGGGCCTCATCCATGACTTCCTGAAATACATGATTATGATATGCACATTAGATTTCACCTAATTGATCATGTATTCCATTGAAAATGGAATTTATATATTCTCCTTCCTAATTTATGGGTCCCTTAGAGTGTTTACAATAATTTATTCCCTTTACAATTAGGGTTTATGTTATAAGGATACCAATAGAACCCCTCCTAGATCATGATACTCAACATGGATACCCCATATCAGGCATCTTATTGAACCAAGAATCCAATGAACATATTTTTTATAATAAATGATCTAGTAACATATTGATGAGACTATTATTAGGTGTAAACCCTAAACCATATTCACTAATACATATAATTTACATTTCCAGTCCCCCATCCTAGTTTGGTCACTAAAAAATGAAAGTTGGACACAAAGATACGAGCCTTTGATTTAATGTTAACCCTATAACATACCTTGTATAGAGTCATTGACCAAGTTAGGAACCTATGGACTACCCATTCATTATCCTGACTCAATCTATTGTTTTCTACGCTTTCCTGAAATAGACATTTTTACCACATGACATTAAAATGCATGAACCAGTCATATCACATGAACATGAACACTATAACTTTAACTACATGGGTTTTGATTCCAATTAACCAAGATATGTAAGATACCTCTCTGAGGTTTAATATGAGAATTCTAGTACATATCTTGGGTCTCCCATTAGGTGTATGTCCCAATCCATCCCCACTTGGTCATATTCCATTTGAGTGAATTCTTCCTATTTAGGACATATTTTCTATGATCCATTCTACCATAATGGGTTATATTACCTATAAGTTCAACCATAAACTATCCAATTTAGTTACCAATAGGTGGTATGATCCCAAAATTTCTACTCATGTGTAAGACCCGCACCAGATTTTTCTAGGCACCTTTCTCCAAGTAGTCTTAATAGAATGACATTAAACTGTATAACATAACATCCAATCCATCTGATGTTAAATTTCATGGAATTGGTCCAAGATGCATGACCTTAAAAAGATATTTGATTGGTCATATCTACATGAACTTAAAAGGAAACACAATATTCCTTGTCACATAAACTTAAAAGGTATAATGTGTCCCATTAAATGGCACCAAACTATATTGGTTCTGATTCCATTCATAGAGATGTGTAGGAAGCCCCTATCATAGGGCCGATTCCAATTATAAAACATCTAATACCTAACTAGTTGGAAAGAAACTCCATATCACCTAGATGTATGACTTTAATCTATACCATCACTAACATATAGAAGAAATATAAATAACCTTTAATATATATAGAGGTTCACATGAAAACATAGTTTTAATCGATAACTTGTATGGTGGTAACCAATCCCATACTGGGATATAGAAAGGATTCAATAATATGTCTGAAATCTTCAAGATAGTCCTAGAGTAGGAAATTATTTCCCCTATAAAGGATGATATGAGCATCAACTACCACCATATTGTCCAATGTGCCACTAAGGTACCACTAGTAATGACCTAGTGATCTACTAACTTTGGAAAGTATATTTGTACTGACTGAAACCTCATTATAGTGGGTGTGCATCAAAAGAAAAACTGTGAACCTGATTTTAATCCTTAACTATGAGAGTTATCAATCAGACAAACTCTTTTTTTAATGCATTAAAAAATTTTATTGTTTGGAGTTACCTCTTTCAGGACATTTAGGAACCAACTCAAAACTCTATTCAATACAAATAACAATGTTAAATCACACAAAAACTAGTGTATTATATCTAGGCCTAAAATATTCCACTACAGTAATAAAGACCATGAATCATGAACCCAGGAGGACACAATCACCAAATCAGTGCCTTTAGTGCTAGATATGTAATGCACTAGTATATAAGTACTATCTGAATTAATCAATTCAAAATCTAGAGGTAGCTTATGAAATTCTTTAGGATCTGAATCCCCACCATCCGTCCTATCAATAGTGGACCATAAAGAAACATGCGAACCCTACTTCAATATTCAACCACTTTGGGAGACTCTCCCTTGTAATGACCCAACTATTTTTTTATCATTCAAGAAATAATATATATGGTTTAGAATAAAATTTTTGAGTATAATTTGATAAATATAAATAAAGTATAAAGTTTTAGCTATTATATGTTAATAGACATTTACCTTAATCTGAAAAGTTTTTATAAGAATACTAAATTAAATCAAAAAAATATATTCCTAATGATAATTATAAATGATAGAAGTGGTATTATATTTATACAATATCAATTAAAAATGTTAAATAAATATATAGAATATATTTATCCATGAATATTTAAAATATAGAAATTTAATGGTGATAGTTAAAGAAATTATAAGAATTGTAATTGAATGAGGATATATTCCAATGATAATATAATGAGTATTATAAATATCACCAATTTTAAATAATTTTTTTGAAATATTTGTATTAAAACATATAATTTATTGGTTTAAGATATATATAAGGTAACTTTACAATAAATACTATTGTGTATGAAATATTAATTATAAATAATATTTAATAACATATAATTGAATATAAAAAAATATGTTGTAAAATTTCATTAAAGAAAATATAAAAAAATTGTAAAACTTTTAAAAATGTAAATTATAAATATGTAGATTGAGTTTAAGTTATATAATTACTGTATAAGTTCTAAAATTAAAAAATAGATGATGGATTTATAGTTTATAATTGAATAATTAATATTTTTATAAAATTATAATTAAATTATCAATTATAATTGGTTGGTAATTTATAAATAATAGAATTTTAATATATTTAAATTATAATTAGGTAATTGGACTATAATTTCTAAAATTTTATTAGATACTTGTAATTAAAATAATTAGTTTAAATGTATAAATTAATTTTTTTGGCACATCGTAGTGTTTAGTGAAGTTTGATTTTTTAAAAGGAAAGGTATTATTAAAATATTATTTAAAAAATATATATAATATTATAATGAGATGAATGTATATTTTAAAAGTTAAGTAATTATAATTAAGAAACATAAAATATATATATTCAATTAATTAAATATTTAAGATTATTTGGTTATAAAATGGTATTTAATATATATATATATATACACACACTGCAAATATATATAAACTTATTTCTAGTGTATATATATATATATATATGTAAGAAAATAGTTATAATAGTAATAATAATAATAATAATAAAGAATAGAAGTAAAAAAATGAAATAGAAATGGGGTGAAGCCCATTGTATTCTTCCCTATCATCCACACGAGGCCTCCAACCACCCACACCCATCACTTCCACCCTACTAAAACTTGATCCCACACCCAAGACATGACCACCCCACTGACTGATGACATCCTCAACAATCATCATCATCCCCTACCCACTATGAGGCATTATTCAGCCTTTGTAATCTCCAAACAAGGGGAGTCTCATCTCACTTTACTATCCCGAAATATTATTCATACTACAGGCCTTGGGGTGTTAGTGCATGAGGATAACATGGTGGAATTGGTTTGAAATTATATTTCACTATCCTATCCAATTCTAGATGTACTATTTTTTGAGGTCAATGGAGGTTATTCATTATGAGGAACTAAATTAGTGAGATTGATTATGATGGGTTTTATGTGTTGTTAATATTAGTGTGAGATATTTCCATGAAACCTCAACAAGCCTCATTTTTGGAGGAAGCATGTGAAGCAAATGAGGTATTTCATTAGTGATAATAATAGATATACAATATATATATATATATATATAATGAAATCACAATTTTGGAAGTCTATAAAAGTATATCCTCATTAGGAATTCATACAAAAAATTATTTGTGTTTTGTAGTTAGAAATAAAGAGGGTGAGTGAGAGGAAGAAGAGAATTTAAGAGTTTCCTTTGAGAGAATTAATTCCAAAAAATTTAGGTTAGTAGTATGACGTAAGGGAAAATCATATTTAGAAATTATAATTTTATTTATAAAATATTTTTGAATTCAAAGGTTGATTATAATTTTTTTAAGGGGAATAATATTTAAATTGATGTTTTAATTTTTCTTCTAAACCCTCTTATCATTTAAAATAGTTTTTAATTGTTAATTCTAATTAAAAACCCTATTTGCAAGGGGAAAATTCCTTAAATTTTATCATTTCTTATGATGATTGTTTTTAAAGTTTTATAAAATAAAATGCCCTCTTTAAGGGTTATTATTTTAAAAATATTATAGTTTTCATATTGTTTTAATATTATCATTTTTTTGTAAAGGGGATTTTTTTTTCAAAATTTATACTTTTAAAACATATCTATTTTCTAAAAATAAAAAAACCGCATGTTTGGATTCTAATTTTCATTTTATGGGTAATGGGGATTTTTTTATGATAAAATTATATTTTTTATATTTTCTAAAACCTTCTTAGTAAAAAATTCCAAGTTTCCGGATTTCCAATGTTTTCATTTCATGTGTTTAAAATTTATCAAAATTTCATGGATATTTTTTAGGTATAAATTATTATATGACCATGCATCATTTATCCTAATTCAACATCCATTTAGGTTTTTCATTATCTTAGTCTAGAGTTTTATTATCATGAGTTTTGATTGCTTCTTATTTAGTGATGAAACACCTATGAGTATATATATATATGTGAACATATATTTATATATATATATATGTGTGTGTGTGTGTGTTTGTATATGTGTATGTTTGAATCCAATTCCATAGTTTTCAAAAATATGATTGAAAACTCCAATAGAAAATTCTAAGCTCCTGATGTTTTATTAAAAATTTGGTGCGAGGTCTTTGTAAACATGATAAGGAATATGGAGTGAACCCAAACCTCCTGGAATTTTATCCACCAAGATGTGTAGGCCGCAACCTTCAATGGTATAAGTTTACTCATAATTTTTTCCATGGTTTAAAAGTGTTTTTATGAAATATCATTGTATTTATTTAAATATGAAGTTATTTTTTAATATTCTAACACAAATTTAAAAGGGATTTTTTGGTTTTATTTGAAGGTTTGGTTTATGAGAAAAGTAGTTTTAGTATTTTAAAACGATTTAAAAAATATTATCATAAAATTATTTTACCTTTTTTGGAAAAAATGTTATTGAGTTTTAATTTAAAATTGATTTATTTATTTAATTTTTTTTATCTAAAATAGTATTTTCACTTTTTGAAGGATTTTTTTCAAATAATTTTTTTCTTATATTTTTTAAAAAATGTATAATGATATTTTAAACACCTCACTTAGTTGTATTATAACAAAAATTTTATAAATGTTTTTCAATGTGTATTTAATTGAGTAATATTTACTCAGGTGATAGGCATTGGTTATGTTGATTAGACAGAGAAAGCTAGAGTCATAAAAGTACTTAGATTTTAAAAAACTTGTACACTCGAGTGAGACATTTTTTGTTTTAATTTATCCCAAACCCCCAAAACTCTATACTTGAACAATCCTTAGAAATATAAGGACTGTATAGTTTTCAATAGATGTTTAATATTTTATTTTTAAAAAATCTATACTGGGTTTTTAGCAGTAGATTCGAGAGCACGAGTCTGAGGTGTCTCAGTTGGAATCAGAGGGAAGGTTTGTAAAAATTTGGAGATTAGGATATTGAGGATGAATTAAGAGTTAGAAATATTCTTTTAAGTTTTGAGGTGATTGGATTTCAGGAAATACTTGATATTAGAGTCCTTGTAATTTAATGGATAATTTTATGAACTTTCTAGGGTTTCAATATTTTGGATCTTGGATTCGGTAGAGCACTCTCTTATAACATAAAAATTTTCATTGATTAGTTACATATAATTTTTTTGATGAAATTAACTTTATATATTCATATATAGAAACACACACACACACACACACATATTTTCTTCACCTAATTAGAATATAAACTTACCTTAGATAACTTAAATTGTGTGGATGAAATTTATTTGTGTGTGTGTGTGTGTGGGGGGGGGGGGATTTAATGACCCAACTATTTATGTATTATACAAGAAATAATATTTATGGTTTGTGTTAAATAGTTTCACTATAATTTGAGATATATAAATAAAGTATTAGTTTTAGATTATATATGATATCAAACATTTACCATAATATGAAAAGTAGTTATAATCATACTAAATTAATTCAAAAAATATCTTCTAAATGATAATTATAAATTATAATAGCGGCATAATATTTTTATAGAATTGATAAAAAATGTTAATAGAATATGTAAAATATTAATATGAAATAATATTTAATATGTAGAAAATTAATAGTGGTAGATAAATAAATTAAAATAATTTTAGTTGAAGCAGGATATATTCCAGTGATAATATAATGAGTATTATGTATACAAATAATTTTAAATATAAATTGTGAAATATAGGTATTAAAACATATAATTTATTGGTTCAAGATAAATATAATTGATATTTACAATATGAAATATTAATTAGATATTAGGTTTAATAACATATAGTTAAATAAAAACAAATATATTGTAAATTTTTCATTAATTAAAATAAAAAATAAAATCTTAAAATGTTTTAAAATATAAATTATAAATAAGTATATTTAATTGATGTTATATAATTATGTTATAAGTTCTAAAATTAAAAACAAATGTTTTTTTAGTTTATAAATTCTTAATTAGAATTTTTATAAAATTTTAATTAAATTTTAAATTATAATAGAATGGTAATTAATAAATAATTTAATTTTAATGTTTAAAAATTATAATTAGGTAATATGATTATAATTTCTAAAATTATAATAGAAAATTATTATTAAAATAGATAATTTATATGTTTATAAAAAATAATTTGGGGCATTTTAGTGTTTAGAGTAGTTTGATTTTGTTGAATGGTAAGATATTATTAATATATATATATATATAATATTATTATGAGATGCATGTATATGAAAAAAATTGGTTAATTATAATTATAAAACATAACAAATATATATTCAATTAATTAAATATTTATGATTATTTTGTTTTAAAATGGTATTTAATATATATATATATATAATAAATAGTTTATAATAACCATTATAATAATAAAGACTGAAAATAAAAAAACTAAAATATAATTGGGGAGGAGGAATCACTTTATCTTCTTCCTTGACATCTAAATGAGACCACCGAACACCCAAACCTGTTTTCACTACCCTACTACTACCCAAGCTCACACCAAGGGTGCAACCACCCCACTGATTGATTCCATCGTCACCACTCACCATCATCGCCTACTAGAAATGAGGTTTTCTTCAACCTAAAAAATCTACAAACAAGGGGAGTCTAATCACACCTTGTTTCCCAGTCCTATTATTCAATGTATGTGCCTTAGGGTATCGGAGCAGGGGGCTAAATTAGTGGGACTAGTTCAAAATTGACTATTACCAAATCATACAATTCTAGTTATACCACTCTTTTGAGCTCCATAGAGGTTATTAATTTCAGGGACCTCAAAAATTGAGACTAAATATGATGGTTTGTGTGTGTGGTAGATTTTGGAGCGAGATATTCCCACCCAACCTTATCTGTCCGCATTTTTGGAGGAAGACAAAAAATACAGTGAGGGTTTTCATTATTGATAATAATAGTTATAAAGTATATATATATACACTGAAATCATCGGTTTGTAATTATATAAAATGATATCGTCTTGTGATTTTCATTTAGTAATCAAGATGGTGATATAGATTAAGAAGATATTTTTGGAGTTTTTGTCAGGAGGAATAATTCCATAAATGAATAGTTAACAATATACGGTAAGTAGAAATCAAATTTTAAAATTATAATTATATATATAAAATATTTTTCAATTCAAAGGTTTATTTTAATCTCATGTATGAGGAAAAATATTTTAATTGATGTTTTAAATTATCTTCCAAACCCTATTATGTTTTAAAATAATGGTCAATTGATAGTTTTATTTCAAAAACCTCTTTGAAAGGGGAAAACACCTTTAATTTTATCAATTCATGTGAAAATTATTTTAATGTTTTAGTAAATCATACACCATCTTTAGGGGTTATTGTTTTAAAAATATGCTATTTTTTGAAGTGTTTTTGTGTTATAATTTTATGTATAAAATGGAAAATGTTTTAAAAATTTCTACTTTTCAAATGTCTCTTTATTCTAAAAATAAAGTAACTATAAGTTTGAATTCTGATTATCATTTTATTGGTAAATGGGAATTTTTTTAAGATAAAAATAATTTTTTCAAAGTTTCTTGAAACCTTCTAGGTAAAAGAATTGTGGGTTCCTAGATTTCAAAAGTTATTATTTTATGTGATTTATATTTTTTCTAATTTTCATGGATATTACTTATTTATAAATTATTTTATGGTCATGCATTATTTATTATGATTTTGAATCTATGTATGTTTTACATTTTATCATCCCATAGTTTTATTCTCACAAGTTTTGATTTCATCTTATTCAGTGCTAAAATACCTAAAAATATATAATCACTCATGAGGTTAACTAGAATATCTTTATGAAAACTATAGGAGGTCCTCCCCTTACCAATTGATCAATAACAAGTGACCATAGAGGATCTACCCATTGGAACCAAGATGATAACTCTAGAGGTCCTCCCTTAGGGAATGTGATGAAGGAATCCTCCCTTTAATGAAGAAACCATCGAAAGTGAATCTACTACCTCATATAAAGATTGTAAAATCATCCAAAATATATGTTCTCCTTATCATTATAAAGTCCCTCCTTGCAATGATCCATTTTATTAACTCAAAGTTCTTCCTGATGTTTGAGCTACTCTAATTTTTCTCTAATACCAATCAATACCCATGAAATCAAGGCAACTAAAAGTAAGTTCATCATCACTGAACAGAGAAATTTCATGTTATTCAAAGGATAGCTCGAGGAGACGGTCATTTTCTACACCTCCCCTAGATTTCTCAATCATTAATTAACTTATGGAGATTCTAAATAATCCTAATCCTATTATTAAAAAAACAGTGAAGTGGCCATTATGGTAATATATGGTTGAGGAATCTATTACAGAGAAGGAAGGATATTATATATTCTTGTGAAAATAATTACCCATGTATGAAACACTAGTCATATACTAGCATTTAGCCACTCCTTGGCTATAGAGACCCAGACCTATGCTCCCAATCCTGGTGCTGAATACACATAACTTAAAACACTAAATTTAATACACATATATCATTACCATACCCTCCTCATATTTACAATCCAAGTACCTTTTATATTAGTGTTTTAGTGAATTTGGTCAAATCACTAACTAATAATCTCAACTATTTACATCAAATCGAAACTATATTTTTCTAAAATATAAAAGAAGATAATAAATCCACAATGAGACATCAATGTATCCAAAAAAATAAATATAGAATATATTATTCTTGGAATATAATATATAATAATTTATTTAAAAACCCGGGGAAAAGGAAACATAAGAAGCAGTGCACTCAGATGCTCAGTAAGGGCGTAATAAAAGTAAATCATAATTGTGATAAATTGATGCATGTGAGATGGCACAACAAGATATCATAAAGGGAATGGAATCGAGACATGGTAAATGAAAACATAAGATAATGGAATAAGAATGTTCATAATATAAGAGAATGAAATCATAATAATGTTAAAAAAATATAAACATGAAACCATAAGAATAATTCAAGACACCTTACTCATGTACATAACATAGTTGGGTAAGATAACTACCCACTCCCATAGTTTTCTAGGATCACTACCCACACACCATAGTTTGAAAGGATCACTAACCACACACCATGATATCTCATGAGATGAAAACATTACCCAATGCATTGGAGGGATATATAATTCTAGTCCCACCTATCACATAATGAAAATCATACATATATGTACCACATGGTCTTAATCAACATATCATAAAAACTGAAGGAAATAAAATGGGCTTTATATTATTTTTAGTGGTTCCCAAATTTAAAACTCCTGATTTCATCAATAAACATGACAATATAAACCAATGGAAAATAAATGGAAATCTGATGTATTTATTTGTCATTCTAGGTAAATACCACTAAAATAATATGATTACATTTATAGTATTTACACCATATAGAAAATGTATATATGGTTTAAATAAAAATTTATCCAAACAATTTATTTATTGGGAATCTAAGTAAACACCATTCAATCAAGTAATAGAATATAGGGCATTCACAAAGGAAATAAATTAGAAGTAAATCATTCCTATACAAGGGGATGATTAAGAAATATGAAAGTAGAGATGGATCATACCATATATTTAATATATAATTTCATAACCCATATATATATAAAATGTGGATGTTATCATTTGAATAATACCCTTAATTAAGTATACGACATAGTTTAAGAACACTATTAGACGAATTAAGACAATTTCTTTAAAAATAAGAATTTCCATTGTCCTTTGAAAAAATTTAATAGGAATAATTTATTAAACCATGAGAATAATAATTTCCTTTTTTTGAAAACTTGAATTCATAGTGTGGAAGTCTCTTAGAAAATGACAATGGTGTTGGAAAGATACATTCACATTGATACATGTAAAAGAGATACATTTTGGTCAAAAATAGCCCATACATAATAATTTAAAATAATTCCTTTCAAAAATATTTTTTTAAGAAATTAAAATTAGTTAAAAATTTATATTTTAAAATTTTTTGTAAAGAAGAAATTTTGGAACATTTTAAAACATTACTTTAAAAGAAATCATTTTTGAAAAATAATTATATGAAAAATGTTTAAAGTACATTAAAACCATTTAGTGAAAACAATATCAGAAAATTTTCATTAAAACCATTCATTGATAAGTGGTGAATAGAATTATGATGGTCACTTGGAATATTATAGAAAATATGTTTGATGGTAAAACATGGATATAGAAGAGAAATATCTATTGGAAAGCATATAAGTTATTCTTAACAAAATCCCTATTTTATTTGAGTAAGAATTTCATAAAAGGGGAGGATATTAATGAAGATAATTAATATCCCATTATAAAAAGTAAATATACCATTTTAAAAGATAGTGGAATGAGAAAGGAGACTTGGAATATCAAAATCAAGAAGTGATTTCACAACTCATAAGAAAAAGGACTTGAATCGAGAAAACAATTATAAAATGAGTGACATTTTAATCAAAACCATTTAAGTATAAATATGTTGAAAATTAACCTAAAATACCATGAAAAAAATATATTTCATGATAACATAACAATTTCGAAATATATTCATCATATAAAAGTAAAATGGTTACTAAAGTAAAACATGTCTCAATGAAGGGAGTTTGAGACAAAAATCCATTTACTTATTTACCTGCTTAGTTGATAACACTATAACTTTCTATAAAAAAACCATAAGTATCTTAATCATATATTTCATAACCTTATTAATTTATATACCACATTTATATACTCAATTTATAATAGGTTTTAATGAATATATTTTTTCATTATATCATATTTTTATCATCATGTGTTAATATTTTTAATTGTCTTGTATAAACTTTGTAAAGTTAATGTCTATCCTTGAACATTGATATCAAGTTCATAATTAATATATAACCTAATGTTATATAATATATATCCAATTATTATTTATAATTTTCCACTTTTATCCCACGCGAGTTTTAATTATGACCCATGAAGATGAAGTCAGAGACAAACTTATTTCAACAGTTTTTATTGAATGAAGTTGATATATTAATATTATAACTCTAGAAAATTTAAAACATATATAATTGATTATTATTACATTTAATTAATAGTATATAACATTTCTTAATCATTCACTTTATAAATATTACAACATTTCTCTTCTGGAGGTAAACCGACCAAAACAAGAGCATGTAGTAATGATCGAATGAGTAAGAATGTACTATTACATAATGTTATTTATACATTTAAAAATTATTATAAATGTAATATATATCATATATATCCATAAAATCCATTCATATAACCATTAATTATGGGTTTTATTGAAAAATAAAACTCGTTGTTCATGGTGGTGGTAGTTTGTGCACTCACATGATTAAGGAACTCATTTTTCAAAGAATGGGCAGAGTGATGGTATATAAATATTTATCATTTTAGAATTATAATAATGTTATAATTATCATATTATTTTATTAATTACATTTTTAGGTCCATCCATGTTAGGTGGTTAATATAAATAATACACATCCTTCATGGAGGCGGTAGTACGCACATACGCATGATTAAAGATCTCATTCCTTAAACAATGGATGGAATGAAGGTAAATATAAAAGGTGATCATTTAAGAATTGTATAAGTGATATGAGAAATATAATTATTCATGAAACAAATTATTTATACCAACCATAATAGGATGTGATGAAAACCAAAAATCATGGCATCATGAGGGCGGTAGTCTACAAGTATGCATGATCGATGTGTTAGGTTTTCTCAGTGGATGCTGCATAATGAGTGAATAATTGATGTTAAATTAAAATAATGATTTTTTTGTATATATATGATACTAAATAAATTATATTAATAATGTTATGTAATATTAGGAAGATTAAAATTAAAAATAATGACTAAGATTTGAGTAATAATCATGTCAGGACCTTTTATTTTTCATTTGAATTATCCTTATAAATAAACGACTTATGCTAATTAAGTATAGCCAAAAGATATGTTTCATGGGACAAAATTATATTATGAAAAAGTAGGAATAATTTCACCAAGTATTTAAAATGTATGGGTGTGTAAATAATAGTGTAAGAACCCGAATCTTCTTTTTAGGTATGGATATTGATTTTGGGTGTTTTTTAGAAAAAAGGGGAGTTTTTGGAAATTTTAGAAGTACATGATATATACTTAGGAGTACACACCGTGTACCAGGTTTCCACGGGTGGCTGTGTACTGTCTGTGTAATGACTGATACATGGCCATGTGGGGTAATGTGATAGACTGCTAATGTCGGGGGCCGGTTGAGATGAATACATGAAGTGTTCATTAATAGTACGCGCCTTGTAATTTTTATTTTAATTGTTTTATCAGACCGGGGTTGCGTGTAACCCTCATATCCATCTTCTTCTAGCCATGACTCATAAAGGGGCATACAGAATCACTGATTCTTCTCTGAGCCACTGACCTGTCATCTATTCTCTAAATCAAACACCATTAGTTGTGTTGGAATCGCCTCAGCGAGTTATTCCTTCTTCTTGAGCCCTTTTCCCTAATTCTTCCTTGTTCTCAAATTATTCGAGGTTGAAATTTTTTGATGTTTTTGTAGATCTATGTCATTATAGGACAATTAAAGGTTTGAATCTAGAGTATATTGATCATACAATGTTGAGGTAGGTGGTTTGTTTCCTTTTGTTGGTTGTCTTTGAGTTTTATATGCCAAAGTGCTGAATACCCATGTTTCAGGTATTTCAGGTTAAGGAAATTGAACCTTGTTTTATCTACCTTAGATTGATTTTTAGATTAAGGGTTTTTTGTTATTTAATTATGTGAAATTTCATTCTAAGGAACACCCCATAGGTGCATTTCCTTGTTTGAATGCTTAGGGCCGTTTGGTCCAGGTTGCCTGTGAGGCAGACCTTGTTTTCCTTACCTTGCTTGATAAGATGGAATTGATTATCTTTTACTATTTGATAAATTCTTGTGATATGAATTGGAATTGTTTATCCATGTAGTAGTTGAAATTAATTTTGGATTCTTGATATTATATATGTATGATTGAATTTCATAGGGCTGTGAGAACCTGGTGTAGTTAGACCACAGGGGGAATTGAAATTGAGTGCTTCCTCAGAGTGTCTGTTATAATTCATGATATGAGACCATAGGGGGGATTGACGGTGAGTGATCCCTTAGAGTGTATATATTTTATGTTATGAGACTATAGGGGGAATTGACATTGAGTGCTTCCCTAGATATTCTATAGACTATTATGGAAAGACCATAGGGGGAATTGACAGTGATTGATTCCTTAGAGTGTCTTTGCCTTTTTATTGCATTAGTTGACTAGAGGGGTTAGACTATGTGAGCTACCCATAGGGTTAATATAAATATTGAATGTTTGTGACAAATTTTCCAAGCCAAAGCACAAGCTTGGATTTAGTCCTATTAGGTAGTCTTCTGAGATACCTGTTTGTGATACTTAATTGACTGAATAATGAATATTTAATGCTAATGAATTTAAATGGAAACTATAGGATTGGTTACTTTTTTGTAATCCTAGTTCCTTTGATTCTTTTCCATTATTACCTACTATATATACTCACTGATAATTAGGCAAATATCTTATGGTGGTTGCCTACTGGGATTCATCTCATACCCTATTTGGCTCATGCTTTTGGACCTAAATAGATTATATGGTTGTAGGTATAGATAAGGGAAAGCGACCTTTGTCATTAGGTACTTGATTGCTACAGAGCTAGATAACATGGGACCAAGCTGAGGATTGTGATTCTATTGGAGTTTATTCATCTCACACTCTTTTTGGGTCATGATTTTGGACCAAAATAGATTATATGATTGTAGGTATAAATAAGGGAAATCACCCTTTGTTATCAGGTACTTGATTGCTATGGAGCTGGATAGCATGGAACCAAGCTGAGGCTTGCAATACTGCTACAATTTATTATTTTTCTTTTGTAATATTGTTTAGTACTGTATTCCCAACATTGTGACTTGTTTGGATGTTTTCCTAGACATATGTGACATGCATCATTTATATGTGTGATTCTGCTGTTTATTTACTTTCAGTCTTCTGCTGTTCACTTATTGTATGGTAATACTACTTCTGATACTATTTATTATTTGTTATTCTACTATACATACTCTGATAATGAGGGCATAGTTTCCCTACTATCATACCCAAGGCCCTCACTGCTAGTTGTAAGCCTCTAGAATTTGGGGAAATACACTTGATGCCATGTGACCAACTGGGTACGGGGCACCTTTTGGCGGCACCCAAAATCGAGACATTAAAAAGTGGTATCATAGGAGGTTATTTTCTTCTTTTTCTTACTATTTGGAGCCTATATACAAGGATGCGAAGGAATAGGTAGTTGGTAATAAGCTGTGCTCAGGATTAGCTAACCCATTTACAGGGAAAAGCTAATATACCTCGAATATTACAATTTTTTTTTCTGGTTTTTCAATTGCTACAGTTGATTTGATTTCACTGTTGGGTGATATACATGTTTTGTGTTGTTATGATTTATATCATTGAGGTTATATTTCTATTGAAACATGATGAGATGAGGGTATTCCATATCATGAATCATATAGGAACTTGATAGGGATCACATGTCATGAATTCTTATCATGCCATTTAGGGTGAAACACTGATTGCATGCTGTTGTAATAGATGTTGTACTAGATATGCATGTTGTTGTGATATATTCTATGATAGAATACCTATTATTTTGATAGGGTGCTGTAATATGTAAAGTTTAATTTGTATGGACACCAAAATTTGGTTCTTGAGGTGTTATGGGCCATCTTGGATTGTAATTTGGTGGATCATATTGAACTTAAACTGAATTCTATTATGATATTCCATGAATATGATGCCAAGATTTGATTCGCGGGGGAGTATGGGCCCCCAAGAATCAGAATTTGACACTTTAATGTTTGTTTCAGTGTTTTTATGGGGTTCCAGAGTAGTTTCTGAGGTTTACTATCTAAAAAAACCTAGAATACACAACATGTGATGATGAATACACACCATGTAACCTTTTGTTTAGGAAGGAAATATTTTCCTTAAGTACACACCGTGTAGTCCTTATCCGTGTGACTGACTGTGTGAGCAGATACATGGGGTTGGGAAATGTTTGGTGACACATTCCATGTATTTAGAGTACACGCCTTGTTTTAAGGTCCATGTATCTAGCTGTGTGACTAACAACACAGGTGGATTAAACTTAGGTTGTACACACCATGTTCCATTCTTGAACGCTGTGTAGAGTTGACCGTTTCACTGACCATGTGACTAACGACACAAGTGGTTATAACTTAAGGGGTACACTCCGTGTCTAGGGTGAACACACCATTTAGTGTTACCCAGGAAGGAACCATGTGTTTAGTCATGTAGAGGAACTAGGGTAGGGGGAAATGATTCAAGTACACACCGTGTCTTAAGGAGAATACGCCGTGTGTATGGGTGTTACACGACCAAAATTGATAGAGGTACACACCATGTTAAAAGCTTAAGGGAACACACCGTATAGAGGTTATGCACACTGTGTACCCCTGTTTTGTAAAACTTGATTTTTTTCTTCTCCTTCTCCTTTTTTTCACTTCTAAGTTTCAGTCCTAGATAATCTTAAGCTAAGGTGTGCACTTGACCTTGTAGAGTCATGCCACCGAGACATCCTCTAGTTGTATTCCAGATATAGGGCAATGATTAGACAATGAAAATGGTAAATCATAGATTACCAGCCAATCCTCCCTCCGTGCCTATCTTAGCACCGATAGTTATACCGAACATAGGTGTTGATGCAAAATTCTGAGAAGGCTTCATGAGGATGATGCAAACCTTTTAGGGAGCACTGCATCCTGCCCCATCTATGGAAGATTTGATAATGGTTTTCAATAGCATCATCCTCCCACTTTCTTAGGGGATGGAGGACCTTAGTCTGCATAGTCATGGTTGGAAGCCATGCTGTCAATCTTCGAGCATCTCGATATTCCTCTAGAGAGGAGGGTAAATATCTCTACCTACATGATTTGATATTTCTCTAAGATATGGTTGGATGTGATATCATAAGCAGGATACTGGCGGGTTATGGCTTGGGATGAGTTCCGGTGGACCTTCTATGACTAATTCTACCCAGAGACCTTGAGGGCCAACCGAGATTGAGATTTCATGAGTTTGGACTAGGGTACTCTCTTAGTCATGGAATATTATTATCACTTCACTGAGCTGTAGTGCTTTACACCCATTCTGGAGGGTGATGAGTTATTTATGGTGAGGAAGTTTAATTATGGTCTCAGGCATGACATCCGATCTCAGGTGAAAATATTTAGGTTGACTTCCATATCTTCTATAGTCAACCAGGCGCTGATCATCAAGCACAACTTGAGGGATTATGGAGATATGGGCAAGGGTGGTTTCATATCTCTAGTTAGCACTCTTCCGATCGATGGTAAGAAGCGCCGCAATGAGTTTACATGTGGCGATCTGAGTAGGCGGGATTCTCCTTCAGGTAACCAGGTGGTGTGATACCAGTACAAGAAGGGTGGAAATAAGAAACCTCAATGCCTAAGAGACCCATTTGAGTGGATATATTATGGAAATATGGGACATATTCATTGTTTCTACAATGACCTTCCTCCATTATCTAGTGAGGGAGGATCTATTTTGACTCCTAGTACTGGAGTAGGACCACCAGTTTCACATCAGACTAGGGGATGGAGTTCTTCAGTACTTTCAGGCCAAGGTGGTGGTTGTGGCCACAGTGGTCAGACACAGGGTTTTCGATAGCCACAAGGTGGATCAGCTTAGGGATATCATATAGCTTCATAGGTCCATGGCACTGGTCAGGATTTTGCACTAGAGCAGTTCCAGTAGGAGCAGGATCCCAGACCCTCTATGGTTAGAGGTACGATTTTGGTTTCCGCAGTTTTAGATTCTACTCTTTTCGATACAAGGGCTTCCCATAGCTTTATATATGTTTCTATTATGGAGATCCTTGGGCTCTGCATCTTTACTTATGCTAATATCATGATGCTGGAAACTCCATTGGGGATTAGAGCGGCTAGTGTACGTCAGTGCAAGGAGTTCCCTTCTAAGGTTGGTGTGTGTCACTTCTTATGGGACCTTTATGTCTTAGAGATGACGGGCTATAATGTCATTATTGGAATATAATGGTTAGTTATCTTCCAGAAATTTGTCTATTTCTATCATAGTATGGTGAGTTTCACATCACCAGAGGGCATATTTTTTCTACATAAGGAAAAATGGGATGTCCAGGCAAGCAAAGCTGGACCCGAGCATCATGGGTTGAGAGGTGTTACAGCTCAGATTTCTAGTCTATATCTTGATGACCAAGGGACTTATAAGAAGGATTTTACTCCAGTGGTTGATCGTTTTCCCGATGTTTTTCCAGATGACTTTTCAGGTTTTCCTCTAGAGTAAGAGGTATACTTTTCTATTGATCTTGTGCCAGGGGTAACACCGGTGTCCATTCCCCCTTATAGGATGGCTAAAATAGAGTTGTAGGAGCTCAAGAAGCAGTTAGAAGAGTTTCAGGAAAAAGGGTTTCATCCGAACCAGTACTTCTCCTTGGGGTTCACCTATCCTATTTGCGAATAAGGCAGATGGTACCCTCAGACTTTATGTGGATTATTGGAAGCTTAACCAGTTGACGGTCAAGAACCAATATCCCTTGCTGAGGATTGATGATCTCTTTGATCATCTTTGAGGAGCCCAGGTGTTCTACAAGATTGAATTGAGATCCAGTTATCATCATTTTCATGTTATACCATCATATATACCTCTTACAACCTTCCTAAGTAAGTATGGTCTATACGATTATTTGGTTATTCCATTCGGTCTCACAAATGTGCTGATAGTTTTCATAGCACTGATTAACCAAGTATTCCATCCATACTTGGACTCCTTTGTGGTTGTTTTCATGGAAGATATCTTATTTTATTCTCACACTCAACACGATCATGGCACCCACATTTGTATCATTTTGAGTACACTGAGAGAGCATCGGTTATATGCTAAGCTCTCAAAATGCCACTTTTGGATGGACTAGATTCACTTCTTAGGTCATGTCATCTCAGAGACAAGAGTATCAGTAGACCCAAAGAAGTTGAGAGCAGTAGTTTACTAGGATAAGCTGAAGAATTTATTTTAGGTACAGAGTTTTCTGGGGCTAAATGGTTACTACAAGCATTTTATATAGGACTTTTCACACTTAGCAGTGTCACTGACGGGCCTGAATAAGAAGGGTGCGAAGTACTCATGGATAGATTCTTATGATTCAACCTTTCAGGATCTGAAGGATAGGTTGACTTCAACACTGATACTGGTTTTTACGAAGCCTCGAAAGAGTTATACTGTTTACTTTAATGCATCAGGTATCGGGCTGGGAGAAGTGCTTATGAAAGGGGAAGGAGTCATGGAGTACAAGTCTTGGAAGTTGAGGCCACATGAGATGAATTACCAGATGCAAGATCTTGAGTTGGATGCAGTTGTACATGCTTTATGTTGTTGGAGGAATTATCTTTTAGGAAATAATTTTGTGGTGTTCACTGACCACAAAAGTATCAAGTATATCTTTACTCAACGTGATCTGAATTTGAGATAGCAAAGGTAGGTTGAGTACCTTCAGTCCTTTGACTTTGAGCTTGCCTACACACTTGGGAAGGGAAACACAATAGATGATGTGTTAAGCAGGATGACTCAGATACAAGAAGTTCCTAAGGCTTGTAGTGATTGGTAGATTATGGCTTTGTTCTCTAAGATGCATTTGGAGGTGCACGACAGACAGAGATAGATTTTTCTTTCTTATGTAGCTGTTACCTCTACTATTCTCGATCAAGTGCGAATGAGGAAACAATCAGACTCCTAAGGACTAGTCCTTTGGGAGATTATGTCAGGAGAGGACCCTACTCCTGGGTGGACCATAGGCGAGGATGAGGTATTTAATTTTCATGGACATGCATGGGTGTCAGCAGACATACATGATGAGTTGATGTGGGATTTTTATTCCTCAATTTGGGAAGTTCATCCTGGTGTCACCAAGATGTATCTAGGTTTACACTGTCAGTATTGGTGGCTAGGTATGAAGAGGGATGTAGTTGGTTTTGTTATGAGATGTTCCACTTGTCATCAGGTGAAGGAAGATCATCAACGACCAGTGGGGATTTTACAATAGTTACCCATTCCCAAGTGCAAGTGAAATGATGTCGCGATGGATTTTGTGATAGGGTTACCGAGGTCTCCTTGAGGTAATGATGCGGTATAGGTTTTTATAGACAGGCTCACGAAGGTTTCACACTTCTTACCGATCAAGGAGACCTTTAATGTTGATGAGATTTGAAGTTTTTACATCCGAGAGATTGTACATTTGAATGGGGTTTCACACTCTATCATTTTAGATAGGGATTCTCATTTTACTTCTCGTATTTGGTAGGGAATATAGAGGGATTTGGGTACACAGGTACTTCTGATCACAAATTACCATCCCCAGATAGATTTCTAGTCAAAACACACGATTCAGGTGCTGGAGGACATGCTTCAATCATGATTCCTAGATTTTAGAGGTTCTTGGGAGAAGCACATAACTCTAGTGGAGTTTTTCATACAATAAAATTTTTCTTACATGTCACACCAAGGTTGGGACATAGGAGTATTGGGAGATAGGTAAAGATTTCACTGATATACATCAGGCTGTTTAAGGTTTTAGAGAGAGTCGGTTGAGTTGCCTATCGGTTGTAGTTACCTTAGAGGTACTGGGATATGCACGACGTCTTCTATGTTTCTCAGCTACGACATTACTTCTCAGACCTGTCTCATGTTTTTCAACCTGATGAGGTTGAGTTGGAGGTGGAATCATTATTCGAGGAGTATCCTATATGGATTATTGATATAAGTGTGAAGTTTCTATGTGGACGGTCTGTTCCTCTAGTACGGGTGTTATGGAGGCACATGTGAGTATAGGACGAGACTTGGGAGAGGGAGACCGATGTGTGATCGTAGTGGTCGGAGCTGTTCAAGGATTATTCTATGCCACATTATTAGGGAAATTAGAGGAATAATTTATTTAAGGGGAGAAGTTTTTAAGAACCTGGATTTTCTTTTCAAGTATGGATCTTGATTTCGGGTGTTTTTGAGAAAAGGGGGAGTTTTTTGGAAATTTTATAAGTACACACCATATACCAGGTTGCCGTGGGTGGCCATGTATTGGCTGTGTAATGGCCGAGACATGGACGTGTGGGGTGATGTGGCAGACTGCGAATGTCAGGGTCTGGTTGAGATGAATACATGACATTTTCATTAATAGTACATGCCGTTTACTTTTTCTTTTAATTGTTTTATCAAACCAAGGTCACCGCTAACCATTATATCCATCTTCTTCTGGAATTTACTTGCAAAGGGGTGTACGAAATCACTGATTATTCTCCGATCCACCGACCAAACATCTATTCTCTAATTCAAACACCTTTGGATGTGTTGGAATCACCTCGGTGAGTTCTTCCTTCTTCTTGAGCCCATTTTACTAGTTCTTCCTCATTCTCAAGTTATTCGAGATTGAACATTTTTGAAATTTTTATAGATCTACATCGTTCTAGGAAAATTCAAGGGATGATGTCAGAGTATATTAATCATATAACATCGATGTAGGTGGTTTATTTCCTTTCATTGGTTGTCTTTGAGTTTTATATGCCAAAGTTCCAATTACCCATGTTTCAGGTATTTTAGATTAAGGAAATTGAACCCTGTTTTATTTGATTAGATTGGTTATTGGATTAAGGGTTTGTTGTTGTAGAATAATGTGAAATTACATGTTAAGGAACACCCCATGGGCATGTTTCCTTGTTTAAATGTTTAGAGCCATTTGGTCCAGATTTCCTGTGAGGCAGAACTTGTTTTCCTTGCCTTGCTTGATAGGATGGAACTGATTGTCTTTTGCTATTTGATAAATTCTTATGATATGAATTGGAATTGTTTATCCATGTAGTAGTTTAGATTACTTTGGGGGTGATTGATATTATATATGCATGATTGAATTGCATAGGGCTGTAATAACCTGGTGTAGTTAGACCACGGGGGGAATTGACGTTGAGTGCTTCCTCAGAGTGTCTGTTATAATTCACGCTATGAGACCACATGGGGGATTGATGGAGAGTGCTCCCTCATAGTGTCTATAGTTTAAGTTACAAGACTATAGGGGGAATTGACATTGAGTTATTCCACAGATAGTCTATAGACTATTATGGAAAGACCATAGGGGTAGTTTATGGTGAGTTCTTCCTTAGAGTGTCTTTTCCTTTTTATTGCATTACTTGGCCAGAGGGGTTAGACTGTGTGAGCTACCCAGAGGGTTAATGTAAATATTGAATGTTTTTGATTAATTTTCCAAGCCAAAGAACAAGATTGGATTCGGTCCTATCAGGTAGTCTTATAAGATACCTATTTTTGATACTTACTTGATTGAATGATGAACATTAAATGCTAATGAATGTAAATAGAAACTGTAGGATTGGTTACTTTTGTTTACTCCTAGTTCCTTTGCTGCTTTTCCATTATTACCTTCTATATATACTCACTGAAAGTTAGGAATAGATCTTGTGGTGTTTTCCTACTAGGATTTATCTCACACCCTGTTTAGGTCATGCTTTTAGACCTAAACAGATTATATGGTTGAAGTTATAGATAAGGGAAAGCGACCTTTGTCATCAGGTACTTGATTGCTGTGGAGATGGAGAGCATGAGACCAAGCTTAGGCTTGTGATGCTGTTGGAGTTTATTTGTTTTCTTTTGTACTTTTCTTTAGTACTGTATTCCCAGCATTTTGACTTGTTTAGTTATTTTCCTAGACATATGCGACATGTATAATTTATATGTGTGCTACTGTTTTTTATTTACTTTCAGTATTCCACTGTTCACTTGTTGTATGGTATTACTACTTCCGCTACTGTTTATTATTTGTTATTCCACTGTGCATACTTTTCCAATGAGGGCATAGTTTCCCCACTATCACACCCAAGGCCCTTGCTGCTATTTAGAAGCCTCTGGAGTTTGGGGAAATGTGCTTGAGGC
The DNA here is from genome assembly GCA_963277665.1 of Viscum album. NCBI lineage: Eukaryota > Viridiplantae > Streptophyta > Magnoliopsida > Santalales > Viscaceae > Viscum > Viscum album. The sequence goes on along the minus strand of OY728123.1, from coordinate 918,513,016 downwards.
CATGCGACCAATCGGGCATGGGGCACCTTTGGGCGGCACCCAAAACTGGAATGTTACAAGTAGTTTTTTGTTATCCCATTTATAACTGAAGGGAAGGGTATTTTCCATGGAAAAGAATGTTAAGTATGGGGTATGAATGAAATGGAATTAAAGTTAGGTGAGTCAGGTTAATAAAGGTGGGTAAGACATGTAGTTAAGAATTTAAAACCAAAAAAAATAATTCTATAAGGTCTAAAGGTCATGTAAATTTTGAAAAATTCTATCCACTTTAGATTAGTCATTTAAACATGCATTACTCTTAATTAAATAATAATAATGTCAATTATTTTATTACTAAAAATATAAGTAGACCCTTATTAACAAATTTTTAAATACCTATTTTTAATTTTGGATCCATTTAACCTAATTAATTTTAATATTATGAGAAAATGTTATTTTAAATTAAACACACCAAACACATGAAAATTGTATTTAAATTAAATATTTTTTAAAGATTAAAATTATATATAAGATATATTTTTGTTGGTTAATGATTTTCATGATAGTAGTTTATTTATTAAAAAACAAAAAAAATTATGTGGATTTAAAAGTAATCTAAAAACAAATTTCACCATAAAAAATTTTAATTAAAAGAAACAAACAAAAATAGTTTTTAAGTTATAATAAAATGTTGCTTAAGTCCTAAAATATTAAAAATAGAATTTATATGATCAAAATAATTTTTATATTTATTAATTATACCATAAAATTATATATTTGATCAATTAAAATATTTTATAAAATTTTATTCCTTGTACATACATTGATAATGTGATAAAAGTCATCATTTTGTAAAAAACTGTATTTTTCACTATTTACCTAAAAATTGATTTTTTTAAAAATTTTAAAAAATAAATCCTAAGATAATTTTTTTGAGGAATTTAAAAATGAAATTTAAAATATAAAATTTAAATTCTAAAATTTGAAAACATATATTTTCAAATTAAAATATATAATATAAAGAAAACAGATTTTATTGAAAATAACCTTTTCAATATTGAGTCATATTAGTTATTTACCTTATAAAGGTAAGAAATATTAATGGTTTATCATATTAGTGTTTATTATGTATTTATTGTTAATTTATTATTAATATTTTATGGTTTTTATATGTTGGGTGTAGTATATGATGCAAGTTATAGGACATAGTATATATTTTAATTGATCCAAAATCTCGGGTTATTACATTGGTATGATATTATGAATGTATTGATAAAAGAATTCATACCATATTTATGAAGAAAAATTTAAGTGAATTTGTTATACCTAAAGACTAGATACCTATGTTATGGAATGTATATAAATCATCTCAAGATATTTGAAGATATTTTCCATTACATTGATTTGTCTACCTTTATATTGGTGTGGAACTGAATGTCAAGGATGCCGTGCGAGTAAATCCAATATGAATACCATAGTACTATATAGGTGATATTATATATAATCACCAATAATATATGTTTTTTATTAATATAGTATGGGGAAAATAACATACAATATATTTACCCCACTCACTGGACAATAAAGGATAGATAGGGAATGAAACTTGCAATGTCATTGCTTCAAGACAAGTTTTAGGCCTAGGATTTTCCTATTCTAGTTGGTCTATCTAGTGGAATCTCACTATTAATAATTCCTAGAAGAGTTTTATAGAGTTGTAATTATCTACTAAAATAAATATTCCAATAATGTCATATATGAATCCCATTATAAGAAAGGAAATCCTTTAATAATAAAGTATTACTTAGTGGAAACTGGTTCCTAATCAGAACTGGAAATAAACCCAACTTATGTCCAATTCATTTTTCAAAATATTAAGAAGGTTGTGATGAAAGATTAATTGGTATCATTGTAGGATTTTCCACAACCTTTAGGTCTAGGGTAATTTTTACCACCACCACTGCCCCTAGGATTACCAAATCCATAATAGGTATAAAAAGTGAAAGTGGTAGAGGAACATCAACCCTAGCCTGTATGGTAGGGGACATTAATATCCCTCTATCATTTGAGGAAATTGGTGTTTTATATGCCATGAGTCACTTAATAGGAAATAACATCATAGTTTCTTCCAATTCGTAATCCATCTCTACCATTTGAAGTATACTTGGTGCATTCCACTGAAGAATCCATCAGGATAACCAACCAAAAATTATATCCTAGGAAACAACATAAAGATAAGGTGAAGCCTCATAGGGATCAAAACCTGAAATGGTCAACCAATAAGGAAAATATATTATACGGTTATGATTTTTCCCTTGATAGATGTTTAGAGGATGAAAAATACACCTATATTACTAATGAGGTTATGATCCCCTCTATGTGATAAGAATCACTAAATATCATTAGAATCAACCTTGAAGATAACAAGGAATATGAAACTAATATAGAAGAATACAATAAGGAAGACTCTATTTTGAATACAAATTACACTGAAACACATGATAAAGGAATGATCACCCAACATCAGAGGTAGACTCATGATCCAAAGGTTCCTTAATATATTATTCCACTGTATTCTCATCAGGATTCAACCAAATTTAAAGAAAAATTTGTGGATATATACTACCAACCACCTGATAAAGATGAATAATTTTTTTCTAAGGAGAGGTAAGCTCAATATAAAGTTTAGTTGGATATATTGAGATAAATAAACACAAAATTACTTATAGAAAATATTATCACTGAGTAAAACTCCCAAACAGAGGCCAATGTTTCTATTCTAGTATATATTTAAGAGTATTGAATTGATCAACCAATAAAAATAGAGTCTATCCATCTAATAAGATCCAAGTCTAGAAAACCAGTATACCTTGATTTGGTAGCCAAGGACTATTAGAAATATCCTCCCCTAGGGTGAAATACAACTCAGTTTCCAGTAATCTATCCTTGGTTGAATCAAACTAGATATTAACATTATATTCAAGAGAACCAACTATATCCAAATCCACCCATTTAATTTACTCAGGTGTCTACATAATTGTTGTTCCCATAAGTACTCCTTTAATTCATTGAGTCCCTTGATGCTCAAATGTAAAACATTGAAGGGTGTTGCATACTGGTATATCCAATGAGGAATCCTTATCTTTAATAGGTTGACATGAATCCTCTTTCACCCATTTCAAGAATCATGCTTTGTCAATATTTAACATAATGAGATATCCAAATCATAAATTTATGCACTTTGTACCTTGATAAAGCCCCATTATAGGATCATTGGATCACAAGAAAGTATAATTTTTTTTTGTTATATACAAACACTAGATGGAACAACATTCATCTGTTATAATAACCCACTAGGTAGGATATTTCCAACTGGGAAGATCAATATTTATTTTTATTCTATAAGTTTATCTCTATGATGAGGAAAAATAAATCAATGATCTCTCAAACTAAAAACAACATGGAAATATGAGGGTGTTGAACTTTATTACTTGGGGAAAGGTGATAAAATACTCCCTAAATATAATGATTCTAAAATAGTAGCTATTGGAGATATGTATATAAATATATAAAATGATTTTAAGACCCCTCAAACCCCCTTAGAGAATACTAGTGGTTTCCTGGAGGTTTTGACCATCACATAGTGATTGGAATATGTGATCTATCACTATAATGACAAGTCTTGTCTATCATTACCAGCATAAGGGAAGAAACCTGTTAGATATAAGACCACATACATTATTCTCAAACCATCATTGATTCTATCTCTAGCTTCTATGTGTATACAATTTCATGCAGCGCCTCCCCCTGAATGAAAGAAGTTGCAACACACCCTCTTTGGGAGGTAAAGTAGGATAAGAATCATTCAATGCTCATAGACCATGAAAATAAAGTGTATTAATTTTTAAGAGAATATTTTATTGTGTATTTAATTAGTATAATGGAAACAACCTTCTCAATATTATGAAGTCCAGGAAACCAAATTAAGTAATTCTAAATAACAAACCTAATTATTTACACTTCTATTATAATCTTGGAACAATATCCAAGATTTATTTTTCTTCAAGGATATACTCTAAAATATGGTTGAATCTAAGAAATTCAAGTTAGGATAACCCCCGACACAAGTGTCTTACACACTGTTACCTCACCTAAAGAATAAGGATAGTTATGAAATTTCCTAGACAAATGTATGTATAAATTTAATTAGTGGATTACTAGGAAATTGATCAGCCAAGAAAACAAAATTGAATAAGCCATTTTAGATCCCAATTCCCCCTATGATGGAATAGATGAAATCTTTATCATCATAATATTCTACAATTTTATGAAAAAAATGTTGATATAATAAGTAATAGGAGGAGGATCCCTTGCTGATGTTCACACCAGTCTAGACCCACTAGGATATCTTACTCCCATCCTCGAGGAGGATAACTACCATCCCAATGAATGCAACAATATACATCTCTCATCCATAAATGATTATCATCATATGAAGTTTCAAAATATTTTTCTATCAATGTTATCCACATGAAAGTTCCATTTAATGACAAATATTATTCTTATGAATCGAATTTCCCCATCCATAATTAGGGATAAATTTGCAAATGTATTGGATATAGGGGAAATGAGGTTATGGTGGACCTCGATATTCAATTGATATTTTTTAAAGTCATATATACTATAGAAACCCATAAGCAAGTGCTCTTACAAGACCAAACAAATCTGATCCTGAGTCATACAGGGCACACTGTTATCTAATTGATCTATAGTATTAATTAGTGTAAATGTATTTGTCTTGTAAAAACCTGGGTATGTGAATACCTATTCAGACTAACCCAAAAATAATAAAATGTCCGTAAATTTTAGTTAGATAAAGGATCTTCCAACACAATTATTATTGATCGTAATACCTCGAGCATTGGGGTATTCTCACAGTAAGAATAATTATCCCCTGGTCTAGAAGTATAATATTTTTAAACATATATTAATTATCTTTACTAGGTTATGAATCCAATTTTCTCTTCACACGCCAATAGAAATCAATAAAACCCTTATCGAGGCCCTTTTAAACCCTCAATAGTTTGATGTTTAAATTTTTTTGAGATATTCCATTAAAATAATGACTCCACAAAATACAACATAGTCATTTTATTTATAGAATAGGACTAAGAAGTATATATATCTAGGAACATCAAACCCTTGTATATATCCACCCAGATTAATGCCATTGATTTTTAAAGAACCATTATTTATAATGGTAATTGGATTTATATCATCTTGAATCAAACATTCAGGATCTTAGGCTATAATGAATATGATTTTTCCATTTCCAACATTACAATCTAGGGGAAGGAAATGAATTAAAAGAGGCCACTTGGAAGGGTCAGGATTAGATCACAATTCAAATATCTCATTTATACCTCCAAATTATTGATCATTCCCTAAGACAAAACTTTCAACATATTACTAGGAATTCCATATATTCATATATATGCAAAAGTGCCCTTGTCATACCAAAAATGCTTTAATTACTCTTTTAATAATAAAGTTTTAGTACTATAAAGTTATAATGCCCTAGATTTGAGTCCTATGGATCAAAATATATAGAAAAAAGGTTCTATAAATTAGAGGAGAAGTATATGATAGTAAATAACACCATTAAAATTTATACTCCAAATGAACTAGAAATTTCTCTTATCAGTGCATGAATAAATCTCAATAAAGATTATGTGATTCCCATCAAATTAATTAAGGAAAAAACTATCAATTTATAGATACATTAGTTTATATTTCTTCCATTATGTAGAAGAAGAAATCATTTGATAATTTTTATTTCATATGATGGTCAAGTATATATCCTCACTGAAAAAACACTATGGAGAAATGAAAATATCTCAGCATAGTTCATGTTCATCAACCATTCCCTCAGGACTCTTTATGAAAAATTAGGCCTGACCAATATTCAATAAAATGATCTAAGTCTCTCTGATTAAGTAGATATGAATCCAAATAGAAGAAAAAAAAACATAGGGTTTTGGAACATTTGTACCCATTATCATGGTATTTATGACATCAAATGAGTCCATCCCTTCATAAGAAAGATTTCATTCCAATAGGGGTAATATCAGTGGCCCCATATCTTCTTCTAGATCCCAAAATTCCCATATTACTCATTAATCCAATAATAATGAAGGAGAAGAATAGGAAGAAAAAATGAAGATGATCTTATGGGTTCCCCACCAGTATCTAGAATAGAGTCTCAACCACTGTTAATGAACTCAGATAAATTAATCTGAGTATGGAGGAATATCTAGGACCTATATTGATTAGTAAATCTATGAACCTTGAGGAACATGATAATTACATCTCTTTATTGAATCATCATCAAAATGTTTTCACATGGAACTATAAATAAATTTCTATATTATTTTCCCATGTTACCACCTATTTGAATTTTCTAGAAGACCACTATAGTTATAAAAAGGTAACTATAAAAATGAATATTACCCATGTTTCCATTGTAGAAGCTGAAATTTTCATGTTTATCAAGGATAAAAACTATAAAAAATTAAAATACCTGGAATAGATCACCAAAATTATTTCTATGGATAAAAATAAAGTGAAAATCAAGTCTTACCTTTAATTGGGACATCATAATCAACACTACAACAATAATGATTATCCACTCTCGACCATGGAATTTTTGATGGATGAAATAATCGACTAACAATCCCTATCCTATAAGGATGGATATTTTTGGATATAACCAGTTATTGATGGACCCTAAAAATGAGGAATCCACTACCTTTAGGGTACCCCAAGGAGTATATTGATACCATGTAACTCCATTTAGATTGATTAACTTTGGCCTTATATATTGAAATATCATGCACCATATCATCAATCCACTCATGGGAAAAATCATGGAATACTATAAAGAAGAGATAGGGGTTAAATCTAACTAATTAAATGATAACCTTATTGATATTGAAAGAGTATTAAATAAAATATAATATCACATCTTTAGGATAAACCCCTGAAATGTAATTTTAGGGTCAAATCTAAGAAATTTCACATCATCATGTTATCCCATGGTGAAAATGATGTTGAACATGAAAGGTCCTAGGTGATACTTAATATTTATAACACTCAATGCCTCACATAGTTAAGTGGAATCCAATGGAATCTCATATACATCAAACACATTATAACCAATCTTGTAAGATAAATATTTCCCCTTCATAATGATATTGATAAAAGGGGCTGCTTATTAGTTGGATGTAGATTTCTAGAAATTATTTGAATATCATATACAATACATTATACATCCACCAATATTGACATCACCAATATAAGGTAACCCCCTCATACTCTACGTAGAAAACTTGTAGTGATCATATGGAAACTTCATTGATTGGAATAATGATACAATAAAATAAAAAAACTTATATTATATCAGAAAATTGATGTTTGATACTGAGATCTAAAACTTTATATCAAAATGAATTTCCTTGTGTTAATTTTCATAATGTAAAAGTAGATACACTATTGTAACATCATGATGTCAAATATGTCTCTTATGATGACCCACTGATGTATACCCTCAATTATCTAATATTAATTGGGAATTTATCATAATGAGAGGTTATCCTACAACAATATAATATGCTGTTCATGTTCTAGAATATTTTTAAAAGGAATGAATAAGAGGATTTCCTTACAGGATATCCTATCCTATAAAATTAATCATTGGATACAAATAATTATAATGAGGAAGTTTTCTTCATTCATGAGGCTTCAGAGACCTAAAACATGTACTTTCGTGGGGCATCCGAAAGCCTAACAAGAAAAAGGATAGAGAAACCAAAGCCCAACCAATGAAACTTGGGGATTTTATTTATCTCACCAATAAAAGTACTCATACCTTACTCCTTCATATTTTCATGTGGATGTACCAACAATAACACCCCAAGATTCTGTAATATATATTTTCTCTAAATTAATACCATATTTAATATCTTTCTCTACACAGAACATCAAACTAAAATGAGCCACAAAATATTGAATTAATATTAATAATAAAGTTAAAATAATAATAAAAACATTGTTAAATAAAAATATATTACTTAATAAAAAATTTCATACATTTAGAAGATAAATAATTAATATAGTTTAATATTAAAAATTATTGTTCCTTATGATATAACTCATTTTTAAGTGTTTTATATTTTATCCTAATAAATTAAAATAATTTTTTATAATATTATTATAATATATAAACTAATATATTAACATTAATTAAATTATACATTGATATGAAATAATATTAAGAAAAATTAATGTTTAAAAAAATCTTTGATATATAATGAATTGTTTTCATTATATTTTGTATTTTCACTTAAATGAATAATTTATAAATTTTTGAACATGAATTTTATAAAATTATCTTCATTTTTGGATTCATAATGTCAAAATTATCTTATAGTAAATTTGTGGGGATTTTCTTTAATAATTTATTTTAAGGTGAATAATGGTAAATAAAGTTTTTTCAAAAAATATAAATTTTATGACTTTATCATTATATAATAAAGCCTTAAAATTGTAAAAAACCTTTCAATTTTTCAAATATTTATTTATGAAGTAAAAATATACATTTCAAAAGTACTATGTTAAATTTATAAAACCCATGTTTAACATTTTAGAAACTTAAGTAATATTTTACTCTAATAAAACTATTTTCAGTATGATTCTTTTAAATAAGTATTCATAAGGTGGAATTCAGTTTTGGATTACTTTTAAAGGCACATAAATCTTATTTGGTTAATAATAAACCAATTAGAGTAATATAAATCAACAAAATTGATAATTTTATCATAATAATAATTTTCAATAATAAAAATACATTTTTCTGGAAATGTTTTTACATGTTATGTGTGCTAATATTAAAATTAAATTTTATCACCCATAGAAATTTTATTTTAAAAAATGGATTTAATATTTTAAATCAATAGGAACAAATTTTTCAATAAGTCCCATTTTATTTTTGATAATCAAAAGAAAATTACATAGGTAAAAATTTGTTACCATGTTAAAAAAAATGGTAAAAGTGAATATTCTGAGTAAAAGACTCAAAAACATGTTATAAACATTTTGAAAAATGTATGGTTGAGGATTTATCAACCTTAACCCTTTACCCAGTCCATTATTTTTCAATATTGGATCTATTTGACCTTTTAATTTTGATATTTCCTTTTTATATACTATAATCATGTCACACTACTCCCTTATAAAAAGATCCATCACCACACCACTTATCTTTACACACCAAGCCTCTTGGATTTGACCAAAATTAGCATAAGTAAATATAAGATTTACCAAACTATTATGATTCTAAAAATATATATAAAAATTCCCGCATTTTAAAACTCTCTGGGAAACAAGAATGATGGTTGTGTGTACGTATGGACTACCACCTTCATGAGGTGATGTATTTGATTTTAGAACACTAGTAATTTAAATTTTATATAAATATATTAAAATATGATTCAAAATCTTAAAAAATATAAATAATATCATCATACTTATATAATTATGATATTATTCCAAAATAATCACATTATTAACCATAATTTCCCATCAAGTATAGAATGTTATAGTTTGTGTCTGTTTAAATAAAAAATTGGACAATTCTATAAATTTATATCATGTATGTCACAAATTGGTCTGAGATTCCATCTAACCTGACACACGATTCAGACCATGGAATGACCTGAAGGGTGTCCTTAGTCCCCACAAGCTGACAACCAATGCATGGTCATCTGAGAACTCCATTGGGAATGATTTTACCACAATATTAAAAATCAAAATATTTAATAAACATCAATAAATAAATAAAATAAAATATCAAAAATCACTCGAAAGTAATGATGTAACAAAGAATCATTTACAAATACAAGTTTAAGTTTACAACCACAAAAAAGAAAAGAGAAGGGGGGGGGGACAAAGGAAACCTTATCCTCCTCATGTTATGAGGAATATCCTCCTCTATGTCACCACTATCACTTTTCCCCCAAAGAAAACAACCAGCAAGAGTATCCACCACCCCCAAATGAGGCCTTAACTTTACCTAAATCAGAAAATACATGTTTTACATATAACCATTGGGTATATATAGGGTGTGAATAAAATTATTAGTGGGATACCACCATGTGTTCCATGAATATCCATTATAATACAAATAAAAGCGATAGTTATTAAATAAGGTAGACAATTAAGTTTTGAAAACAATTTTTGGCTTTGAAAAATAATTAAAAAATTAAAGAATATTTGATAATAGGTAAAAAAAATTGTATAACTCCATGGGAAAACTCTATGTAGTAAGGATACTTACGTTCTAGGTGCCTCATATATTGGTGGTTGAACATACCAAAATCTATTCCCATGAATAAGACATTGGAGGGGATACACCCAAGGTCCAATGGTAATAGACATGTCACAAAGTTTAGTTAGTGTTGCATTGTAATACTACTAATGATATTGTCCATGGAATCACTAGCTCACCTATATACCAGCCCTAGCCTTCCCACCCAGGTAATCAGGGTTCCCAATTACTTTGTTCAATTCCAAAACCAAACCAACCCCCTTTTATCACAATTCAAGTCATCACAAGCCAAGTATACCATTTACAAAACATTAAAGGGCATAAACCATTTTCAAAGCTCTACATGTACCCAAACCTTTGAAATTACCCATTTACACCCACAAAAAAATTTAGAGAATAATTTTAATTCTAGGAAAACAAAATTAACTAATCAAATAATATCACAACATGGAACTAGCTATCTTTCTCTTTGAAACCAACAACATCCAGTCAGAAATACCAAGCCAAGAAAAAACAATATCCTATAAAATCAAGGACACACCATAATAATTAAAAACCAAGAAAAGTAAAAGAGGTTGTACTAAACTTAGGTCACCACATCTAATAGAGATAAGGAACCTAAAAAGAAAGGGAGGAGAGACCTATAAGAGAGAATAGGTGGAACTTACTTGAAGATTTATTGAAGATACAAACTCAAATCACCAATGGATTGAATCCACAATGGAAGTGGAGGAGAGGGGAGAATGCATAGGGATAAAGATTCATGAATGAGGAAAATTATAGGTGAAACGGTTAAGAATCATTTAGTGGGAGAAATAGTAATTTCAAGGTTTTTAAAACCTGGGTAGGCCGCATGGTCTATCAGACTATGCACCAACCATGTGGGTTTATCTTCCCTAATAGATGAAGGCTGCATGGTTTAAGTCACATAGTTTTGGAAATCATGCACCTAAATATGAAAGAAATCTTGTGATACTAACTAGGAAACATGGCTTGGTTTATGGTCATGCGCCTAACCGTGTGATCCACTTATAGCCTTTGTGAAGGGGTGCATGGTTTGAAGAGGCTGGCGCACAATTTCTAATAACTGTTCCCCAACCATGTGTCACCCTTTGCTCATTTTAAAGATGTTTTTTTCTTTAAAAACACCCAAAAAAATACATAATAAAATTAAGACCAATAATAAATGGAAAATACCTAAAAATAACACCATGGGGGTGAAAATTCTCCCTTCCATGCCCCTTTCCTCCCTTAGAAAGTCAATCCATAGCCTGATCATAGAACAAGTTAGGGTTTTTCTCTACCATACAAGAATTCAGTTCTCAAGTATCATGGTCACCCTTACCATCCTACCATAGGAATTGAATTAATAGAATGTATTTCCCCCAAAAAACTTTTACCTAAAAATCTGAAATTCAAACTGGTTACTCAGTCACTTACAGATCAAGTTCCAACTCAATTTATTCTCAACTGATCACATGAGATGGGTCTAAATTATACCTTTTCAATTATGATACATGGAAAAAATCATGAATCAACATAGATAGAAAATAAAATTTAAGATGCTATTCTACTTTACTAATCCTCTTGATGATCCTAAAAGGTATGACATACCTCGGTATAAGCTTCCTCATCTTACTAAGATGGTGATGAACCGAACAAGTTGTCACTTTTAAAAAAACATGATCACCCATTTAGAATTACGAGGATCAGTGTTGATGATTGGAATGGGATTTATAATGAATTTAAACTATGATAAAATGATACCGGATCATCTAGACTTTTCAATTCATCTCCTACACAATGATCAGTCCCACTAAGGAAGTCTCACCCACTTCTGTTCAGCATAGAGGAATCTGACATGGTCAACTATAAAAAAATTCAACAGGATCCATCTTGATCTATGATTGGTAACTATTATTGTATGAAAATTATACTAACACAATTTTTTTAATCCCATAATAAACTAATATCTAAGGCATAGAAACAAAACATATCTTCCAAGATCTAATTCACCCACTCTGTTTGACCATCGGGTTGAGGATGATATGCCATACTAAGTCTAAACCGTGACCCCATTTCCTTCTAAAGGCCTTACTAGAATAAAGAGGTAAAATGGGGGTCCCTATTAGAGATGATAGTATAAGAAACACCATTAAGCCTCACAATCTCCTGAATATACAACCTTCCCAACTCTCCCAATTTATTCGAATTCTTATTTTGGATAAAATGGGAAGATTCAGTTAGATGATTGATAAACACCCATATAATATTATTTCCTTGGGGTGTATGTGGTAGCCTAATAATGAAGTCTATAGATACCTCATCACACTTAAAGGTAGGAATGGGGAGAGGATGAAGTAAGATTGGGGGCTTTTGGGGCACTGTTTTAACTTAGTGGAAATTATAACAATGAGATAAGAAGTCAATAGTATCACACCCCATACCTAGCCACTAGAATTGGAATTGCACATCATAAAACATTTTGGTGGATATAGGGTGTACAAAACACTAAGACTGATGGTAGTCCTACATCACCACCTTCCCAAGAGATGATGACACGAAAAAACTACCCTTGAAGTAGATAATTACCTTAGAGGCCAAAGACAATTCTCTAGTGACCTCCCCACCATTTAAAATCTATATAGAATGATAACAAAACTCATATATGGGATTTAATTCATGAATCAAATATATAAAGGAGGGTATAAACTCTAAGGTATATAAGAAAATACCTATATTATACTCTTTGGATTCCATGTGCATTCGAGAAAAAATCCCTATTAAATACCACTCATCAATGGAATCATATAGATCCTAAGTGGGTAACTTCAAAATCAAAGAATCAAAAACCATATTTACCTTACCTAGGGTGTATATGATATCAAATTTGAACACATGAAGGTCATCTATACATCCCCACTACCTCAGATTAAGATACTTATGGGAGAAAATGCATCACTGGATTTTTTTTCTAAGTAGATTGTAAATTTCTACCCAAAAAAGATAGTGGCACCAAACTTTCAGGGCATGCATCATGACTGCTAGCATTAGGTCATGGGTTGGGTAATTCTTATCATGTGGTCAGAGTTAGAGAGAGCTATACACTGCCATATGGCCACCCTACATAAGAATAAAACCCAAAACAATACCTGAATCATCACAGCATACCACATATCCATATCTATCCTCTGGTAAGATCAATATAGGGGTGGTGTTAAACCACTTTTAAGATCTTTGAATGAAACCTGGAATTCTGGACTCCATGAAAAATTTACCCCTTTCCAAGCGAGGTCTATCATTGGTGTATAAAGTCAAGAGAAGTACCTAAAGAACCACCTGTAATACCCCACCAGGCCTAGGAAACTCCTGATCTTGAAGAAATTCCTCATCTACTCCCATGATATTACAAAATTAATTTTATATAGGTTAAAAGATACCCAATTTTTTGAGATCACATGTACAATAAACTTAACATCCTAGATCTAAAAACAACATTTTTAAAGAATAACATAAGTATAATGATCTCACAATGTGCCCTGAAAAAACCTCAAGTGCTTCCCGTACTCCTATTTATATCTTGAGAGGACCATTATTTCATCCAAAAATACCATGAAAAAAGATTCAAGGTATTTATGAAACACCTAGTTCATAATAGATGTAAAAACTATGAGAGAATTTTTCAATCTGAAGGGTGTAAAAAAATACTCAAAATGGTCATACCTTCTTCAGAATGATATCTTGGGAATGTCTACTTCTCTCAGCCTGACATATTGATACCTAGAATGAAGCCTGATATAATAAAACAACATATCCCCTTTGATATGGTCAAAAATATCATAGATATGGGGAAATTGGTATTTGGTCTTGATGGTGACCTGAACATATTTCAGTAGTCAATACACAATCATAGAGATCAATCGACCTTCTTGGAAAAAAGAACTAGAGAGGACTAGGGAGTGATTCTTGTGTGACTGAACCTTTTGGATTCCAAATATTTCAACTGTATATTTAATTCCATTAGCTTGGTGGGGACCATATGATATGAGGGAAGAGATATTAGCTGTGTTTCCAGTTCTAAATCAATGGTAAAATCCACATCACATTTAAGAGGAAAACCTAGGAAATACTCTAGGAATACCTTAGGGAATTCATCCACTACATAAGGTAACCAAATCTCCAATACCTTCTTATCATTCTACAATATGAGAGAAGTCACTTGGAAAATAATCCTTCCTATCTCCAAAAGTTGGGATCCATCTCATCATGACCATTTATACCATTCTCCTTGAAAAACTCGAGTGCTCCCATCGGGGGAAGTGAAAGTCACCCAGTGATGATATAAGTAAATATATACCTTTAAATAAACCATCCATTCCATCCCTAGGATAACATCAAAGAGGTTTATATCTAGCATAATGAGATCCCACTTTAACTCAACCTATGACAAGGAGATAATGGAAAATAGGCATAAATGGCCCTGCTCCTTCCTCCTATCAAGAGGAATAACTAACTCTATGTACTATGACATAATATTAGTAAGGAGATACAATATATCCACAAGGAAAGTAGAAATAAATGAATTAGAAGAACCAATATCAAATAAAGAAACTACCATGGATGATTCAATAAGAATGGGACCAAAAACTATCACGGGTCTTGCATCAAATTCCACTAGTGCCCAATCCACAGTATGAAAGTGTTTTACTAATACCTATGATTTTGGTAGACCATTGACCTATGGATCCACCTTATGATGGATTTTCAAATAAGAAGATCTAGCCTTACCACTATGTCCACTAGGATAAGACCCCATTTCTCTAGATATATCATACTAGGCTATTGATCCCCTGGGTATTGTAGAACCTAATTTGTTCTGAGAAGGATGGGAAACCTTAAAAAACTATTTTAGCCAGAACATGCTTCCATATTAATAATAAGTCTTGGGTGGATCCAGGAATTCACACCACATGTTTCCATATTTACCATAATGATAGAACATAATAGATCAACCACCTAAATCTACTGATAAAGGTAGTCATGGTAGATATTTAGGGATACAAACACCCTTCTTATCACACTCCTCATGTTTCCTTTTCTTCTTAACTAATCCAACCCACTTTATTTCAACAATATAAGTATTCTAGAAAATCCTAACATACCAACTTGATCAATTCCACCACCAGTGATCGGTCAACTACCCCAGCCTAGGTTTT
Source organism: Viscum album (assembly GCA_963277665.1). Lineage (NCBI taxonomy): Eukaryota > Viridiplantae > Streptophyta > Magnoliopsida > Santalales > Viscaceae > Viscum > Viscum album. The sequence goes on along the minus strand of OY728123.1, from coordinate 918,497,437 downwards.
CAATATGAACAAAAAGACCTGTGTTTTAATGTCCAGTAGAAATCCCATTTCAAACTGTTGATATTTAAACATTTTATTGGAGTCTGTCTCAGGAGAAAAATAGATCATCTCTATGAATTGTTTGGAATAATATAACAATGAATTCTTTCCTTGATGGAGGCCCAGGAATTCTTGGGTCTTGGTGAGGGCCAATTTATCAGGGCACTACTACTCAGTGATGATAGTATTTAATTATTTCCATCATACATTCTCATGTTTCCATAATTGAACCAATAAATCACAAAACCTTCGAATGGGGAATTCAAACATAAATTCACCAGACTTTGAAAGCACCAGGAGTCCCTAGGAACTCAAATATCCTCTCAATATTTCACACATAGACATCCAATTCCTAGGGTCCCATGCTTCCCTAGAATGAAGTGGGTTTATGTTTAAGGAACTCCTGAGCCTGATATTTTTCAAGACTAGGTTATACTTTATTATCTTGAGAATGAAAAGAGACCAATCCATGATATATATCTTAGATATCCCAAACCACCACCTCGACTAATCTCCAATCAACTAGTGACATATAAATCTCTCTGTCCTCCTCCCATTTCTATAAAGGAGGTATATGGGGAGGCATGATTCTATAGAATCCAAAAAAAGAAAGGGAGATTATCAATATATCAAACCTAGTAGAATTAACACATAACATAATAAATCACCCAAATGAATCAAAATAAAACCATAACAACAAAAAAAATAATTCAAAACCACTCCACCATAAATCAGAACCCATGCCCAGTATATATCGTACACATTACACCTAAATGAGGAATTAAATCAAATAATCAATATACCATGGTGATCCAAGGCCTATCATAAGGAGTGCTGTCTAGAATCCCCACTCATTAATATAACCTCAAGCCCTGAAATCCTTAACTCATATCTATCTAGACTCTCTTAAATAATAAGACCCAAAATAATGAAAAAACTTGACTCTAGTACAAAGTTTTTATGATTTTTTCTAGGATTCCATCTAACATGAAACATAAACTGGCCTTTGACATGGAACTAAGGGTGTTCCTAGTCCCCATGGGATGGAAACCAATTCCTGTTTATCTAAGAAATACCTTGGGAGTTCTTTTCCCATAAGAGTAACAATCAACATCTGCAATAAACATCAATAAAATAGTCACATAACATCTTAAACATCATCCAAAGAAAATATGTACTGAAAAATAATTTAAAATTTCATGTTTAAGTTTTAAAAAATAATTAAACCAAAATGAAAAGGGGTATGAGGCCAACAAAGGAAACCCAATCCTCATTGCGATATTAGGACCATCCTCCACTATGCGACCACCATCACCTGTCTCTAAAAGAAAGAAGTTAGAAATAGTATCCACTACCCCAAATGGATAAAAACCTAAAAATAAGACCATATGTGTGACAATGTTTGACTATAAAAATATGAGTACAATAATTATTAGACATTAATGGGTAAATAATGTTTGGATTATGTTTCATGATAAGTTATGTTAATATTTAATTTATTATTATTTTACCGCCTATTTTTTTCATTATAAAATACCGAAATAAGCTCATCACCATCTTAGTCATCATGAATCATAAATAAAAAATGTATGAGATGAAATTATAAGATTATAAATCATAATAAAATAGTTATTCCAATAAAAATAATAATATATTAATGATTAAATTTGAATCTATAAACAAGAATCAACACCACTATTAAAAAATAAGTACTAAAAAAATAATCAAAGCTAACAACATCCGATGATGAAAATAAAATAGTACTAATATATTTGTAATAAATTATTGTAAATTATGTTTATATAATTATATATGTATGAATAATTTTTTTAAAAATGTTATTGAGAAATTATTTTTTGTTATATAGAAGATCAGACAATGTTCAGCTAAGTTGGATTTAAGGAAAGGGTTTTTCAATATCAATGTTTCTTCATTGGGATTTGATGAATATTAAAAAATTATTTCCTTTTATTAGTGTATATGATTGTAATATATTTATTTTATCATAGTGTTTCATTGATTCTAAGGTATATAAAAATTCATATCATGTTCTACCTTTCATGGGTTTTCGATTCAAATGATAATGATGATGTAAAGGTGGTTTCTTAACTCAACATATTTTCTTATGTACTAATGATTTTATTTAAATATATATCTTTTAAGATGGTATAATACTATTCTATTAATTTATTAGAATGTAAGTCCTCCTTATTTTATAGGGAATTAAATTGATGGATTTATTTCTTCATAAAAGTTGATGATGTTAAGAATAATTACAAGACTCTCCAAATAATATCTTTTTCTTCCATGTATAGATTTTCTCTTCAAACCAATTTTCTCCTTTTAATTTATAAACCCAATTTTTTGATATTACATGTGTCCTTCACTTTTACATTTTCCACTATTCAAAACAATGTTTTATTATCCATTTTTATGATGTGATTTTCAATAATAGGTATTTTGAAATACTAAAATGGTTTTTCATTTCATAATAATATTTGTATGTACCACTCTAGATTTAATTGATATAATATTTATTTCCTTTTAAATTCTACTTTATTGATGGTTCTATTATTTAAAAAAATGGTAAATGTTTTCAAAATTATTCACAAAACCTTTTTGAAAATACATTTTGAATATGACCTATAAATTCATCATTTTACAATAATGTTGAAAAAGTTTTCTAAAATATTTTATTAATATTTTTCCATGTAAACACATTATTTTACCATAACAACCATTGTTCTCAATGAAGCTCCCATTACATGTTTAAAATAGGGTATTCTAAACAAACTTATTTCATAATGATTTTAAAATTATAATGGGTATTTCTTCTTATTTTTCAATGTGATTTACTAGACGATATTGAAAAGAAATTTTTATTATATGTCAACATACTTAATGATATTGATGTTACAATATAGATATTTTCTTACACCATGATCCACCTTCTTTCATTGTATGACTTATCACATGTTCTTTGGATGTTTTTATGAAACCCATATCTTTTCTATGGGTAAATTAGATGATCTTTGAAATATGAACTTTTCAATTTTATATTAGTAAAAAAATGTATGAACAATTATTATTGATGGGTGGGGTCCTCTATACCCCTCTAATTAATTTTTTAATATTTCATGTCACATGAGTTGATGAAAAGTCATGTGAACGTGATGCAGGTAGTTTTGTTCACAAGATTTTTGTGTGTACATGATTCAAGTATATTTGATCATATCATTTTTGTGTAAACATGATGCATGTATATTTTCCACAAGTTATTATATGAACGTAATAAATGTAGCTTTATTCATCAATATTTGTGTGTGAATGTGTTGATGGTTGATTTTTTTCACATGTTTATTGTGTGAACATGATGTGGTATATTTTTTAACAAGTTTTTTGTGAGAACATGATGCATACATCTTTGTTAAAAAGTTTATTGTGTGAAAATGATGTAGATATATTTTTTCATAAGTCTATTGTGTGAAAATGATGTTGATATATTTATTCATAAGTTTTTAGATAAATGTGATGTAGGTATCTTGGTTCAAAAGATTTTATATGTTTATGTCTATGTGATAATTCTATATTATGTTATTATTCAATAACATGCCATATTTATCAAAGCCTGTTATTATGACCCTTGGATAATGTTTATTATCTCACACTCTTTTAATATATTATAATATTTTTCAACTAATATTATATTTCCTTCTATCATGAATTTTGAAATCTCATATTCTTCCATGTTATTTTTAATAAGACATTTCTTTGATGCTTATTTTTTCTCATATGCCTATGATATAACCCTTAATGACATGTTGATAAGTTTTACCTTACTAAGAATTTGATATCACTTATTTTTTATGATTCTATTCTATAGGATATAAATCTAATTAGATCTAATAAATATTCAATAATGGATTATATGTGGTTCAATTATGGAGAAATGTTCACAAGTATCATAAAATAGGTTTCCTATGTAGTTGATCCTCAAAGAAACTAAACCTTCCATTATTGGGATTGTGTTATTATTTGTGATATTTAATGTTTAAAATATGTAAATTATATAAAATAAAGATATTTCATCTAACATTGTATAAAATTCAGTGTTTAAAGAAATCATTTTTTTGCACCATATCTTGGAGTGAAGGTGTGGGGAGCCTCAGTTGATATCACATCAAGGCTTAGTTATTATTGAGGATTAGTTTACTTATATTTGGGTATTATGATCACAAAAAAATACTGAAAACACTAGAGATAAGTATAAGTATATGATAACATCCTAAAATTTTGGTAAGTTATTGATTTTATGGTTTACAAGAAATAACATACCTGTATTAATACAAACAAGTGTATTTAGCCTCAAGAATAAATGTACCTAGGGTTAGTAACACTAAAAGGGGTGTAATGGTTATTAAATAAATCATCACTTGGGGCATGATGAAAAGGACTAATTTCACACCTGGTTTGACACTCTTGATGGATATTATTTGGTTGATCACATTCCCTTTACAAACCATTATGAAGGATTTGATCACATTTGTATGGTATGACTAGAGATCCTAATAGTAAGTAGACAATGAATGAACAAGATTGAAAATTAGAAATTTATATGTTAGGGTACACAAGTAATTAATTATTTATTCCTTTAAGTTAATATTTTTCATTTTTATATGAATATATAATCCCCATATTTAACTTTTCCTTAGTTAAGTAATGTTTGGTGGATTGGATCTTATGGGGAATGGCTCCTCAATCTCCTAGATCCTGAAACTCTCGTTACTTCTCTGCCTTCCCTTCCCTCTAGGGTTTATTCGATCAGTGCGATGGTGCTCCTCACCTCTCCTTTTTCTTTATCAGGATCTTCTTCTCCTCCCCCTCCTCGACTGAAGATACGGCTGGTGTGAATGTTGTTCGAGTCTAATCACCCCTCTTGCTGACTAACCCTTGCACATCATACCTCTATCTGGGCCTGTGTGATGGTTCTTTAGATATCTTGGGTCAGCGCTAGTGGTGGTGTCTGATTCTCTCCTTTTCCTCTACCCTTGATGGACAACCCATCAGGTTTGACTCCATCTTGGTTGGGATTGATTTAGGTCTTAGGTTGTCTTGGGATGGTGCTGGAGGGGGACTGGTAGTAGTCTCAGTCTTGCTTCTTTATCGACATTGCTTTCCTTTCCTCCTCATCTTGGTCCTTAATTTTATTATTATTCAGGTTTTCTTTCTGATGGAGGGTTTCATCTTATATTTGGATGTTTTTTAGTATTTTATGTTTATGTGTGGATGGATAATGCTATGATATTCTTGAAATGGCTACAGTTTTGCTGGGATTGTTTAAGATGGCGGGCTCAAATCTCATTGGAAGCTTAAGATGCCCAACTCTACCCTGGCCTCGAGTCCCACCTCCCCTCTCCAGGTCGATCTGGCATGGTGGTTCTTTAGTACTTTGGGAAGTGGTGTTCGGGTGGCTAACAAATTTCCAAGAGGATGCTTTATGGGGTTTTCGTTTCTTTATGGAGACTGTGGAATGCCATTGATGGGGTCTGGAGGACGGTGGCTCTGACACACTGCTGTGATAATGAATGATGATGACATTGGAGTTTAGGCCAGTGTCATCATCTGGTGTGACTCACGATGGTGATGGCGGCTGACAACGATGGTATATGATTTTGTGGGCACATGTTGTGGCTTGGTTCATGGACTGAGATCCATTATGATGTTTTTTTTATCTTTTGAAATTTGAATTTTGAAAAACTTGGTATGTTGCGTGATTTTTCTCTCTCTCTTTGAATTCTAAAGTGGGTGGGTTGTGATGTTGTATTTCCTTTATGGTTTTTATTTGCTTGGAATTGCATTTGGGTTCACACTTAGCCTTTAAAAGTGTCATTTGAAAATATAAAAATATGGATTGTGGAAGTAATGTTTGAAGTAAGGAGAAATTGAGTTAACGATGGATGTGATGGGAAATGTGGGGATTGCCCTAATGAGAAACCAAAGGGGATAAAATTATGGGTACAAAATCTTGTGTCCATATTCACTCAATTATCCCAAGTTAAGAATAATAATTTGAACTATATTGAGCTTATGTACGCACCAAGTATGGATAAACTTGCTATAGATTCATTTATACATCAATGACCATCATACTTTTGTTGGTATTTTAATCCACTAATTTAAAAATAGTTAATTAATATGGTAGTTAAGATATTTCTTATTATTATATACTAATACCATGAGAAGGTTATTTTTTATATTATCCTTTGGAAGGTGAGACTGACCTGTGGGGGAATCTTATTAAGAATATAACTCTGAATGAAGAAGTTCACTCAATTGGATGAGAGGAGTTTATGAAATTATTCTTATTGAAATACTTTCCTCAAACTAATCACACATAAATAGAGAATGAATTATTAGAGACGGAACAAAAGGATAATGAATCTATTGAAACCTATATGGATAAATTCATGAGACTCACAAGGTATTCCTCTGATTTTGTTATGGACCCTGAAAGTAAGATCAAATGATTCTTTAGTCACTTAAAACCAAGCCTTTAAAATTTATTAGCTATAAGAGACTTTGAAAGCTAAGAGGATGTTTTTAACTATAATATTAAGGTGGAAATATATACAAGATACACTCATTATTTTTTAGATAAGAAAAGGAATTTATAGTTTCACAGAAACCTAAATGAAATATATGAAGGTGGAATGAAATTCCAATCTCCTACATGTGGAAAATGTGGGGGAAATAAATAAGGAAATTACTTTAAAGGAACAAAAAAACATTTGAAGTGTGGGAAGGATGGACAAAAAATTGTAATTATCAATTAGAGGAATAAAGGATAACTAATTAAATAACATAATATAAATTTACATCTAATTCTCCACCTACACTTTACTTATTCAAACGAATGGAGTTTTTTCATTACACAAAACAATGTACCAACATTATGGAAATCGAGTATAATAGGAAACAACAACCTATTAAACCAGGGGAACATGAAATAACTTATATAGTCCCAACTTCTAATTTTAACCATGATAATAAAGTGGTATAATTAACACTTATCCTCAACTCAATATTTGTGGATGTCTTATTGCAACTATATTATCTCTTAGATGTTTTCTAAGAGAATTTAATCATTACTCTAATTATATTATTATCAAAGAAAAATTTATGTTATATGAATATTTTATATCATATTTTTGTTTAAGGGTATTATATTTTTTAAAATATTATAAAACTTCTATTGTATGAATTTAATGTGATTTTATAAATGGATTTACTATCTCCATATAGAGTCCATATTAATTATTGAAAAATAAAAATCCCATTCCACATTCCAAATCAATCTATAGACATTAATTAGTTAAAGGATAACTCTAAACTATCTAGGAAAAATTAATTCCCTTATGTGTACCTTACTACCCAATCATGATATGTATTTAACTCAAAATATTGAATAAAAACTCAATATTTGGATTGACCAATTATGACAGAAAAAAGATATATATCCTAAGATTTTAAGATGGATATATCTTTAGATATTTTATCTAGATTCATGCTTACATATTATATTTCATTAGATTATTTCAATAATTAATGATAATTAAAATCACAAGGAACAAATTTATTTAAGGGGGATAATGTAACACCGTGAGAATTTGGAATATACCCTTTCTCAAAATTAATAATTTTTTTGATATCTTACTTCACATGCAACACTAAAATAAAATGATCCATGGAATATTAGATAAATATTATTGATAAAATTATAATAATAATAAAACAACTAATAAATAAAAATATATTAATCAAATAAAAATTGTAATAAATTTAATGCTAAATAATTAATATGGTTTAATATTAAAGAGGTTTATTCTTTACCGTATAACTATTTTTTAAAGAATTGGGTTATTTTTCCTAATAAATTAAATTGAATAATTTTATAATATTATTATAATATATTAACTAATATATTAAAATTAATTATATTATAAATTGATATGAAATAATATTAATAACACTTAATATATAAAAACTCCATTTTTATATAAAAGAAGTTTCCCTTTATATTTTTCATTTTCATTTTAAAGATTAATTTATAATTTTTTGAACATGAATTTTATAAAATCAACCTATTTTGTGGATTGAAAATTCCAATATTATATTAGGGTTTATTTTTTAGTTTTTTCAAATAATTTCTTTTTATGTGAATAGTTAAAAAAAACAGTTTTACCCAAATTGTAAATTTCATGACTTTATCAATATATAAGAAAGAACTAGATGTGTATAAAACCTTCTAATTGTTTAAATTTTTATTTAAAAATTAAAACTATACAATTTAAAATACTATATTGAATTTATAAAACCCATGTTTAACATTTTGGAAACATAAGTAATATTTTACTCAAATAAAAACTATATTTGGCCTATTTTTTAACTAAGTATCCACAAGGTGGAATTCAGTTTTTACATAATTTTAAAGCTATATAAATCTTATTTTTTAATAAAAAACCAATTAATTTCATAAAAATAAAAAATATTGATAATTTTTTCTTAATTATAATTTGTAAGCATAAAAATACACTTTTTTCTAAAAATTATTTTTACATGTTTTGTTTGATAATATTAAAATTAATTTTTATCATGAAAAGAAATTTTATTTAAAAAAAGTAATTCAAATTTAGAATAATTATTTATAAATTACATATTAAGTCCCATTTTATTTTAGTCATTAAAAGTAAATGAATTAGGTAAAAATTAGTTACTATAGTAAAATAAAAAATTGTAAAAGTGAAAAATATAAGAGTAAAAGACTAAAAAATATGTTATAAAAATGGGTGAAAATGTATGTTTTAGGCCTTAGTGACCTTTAACCTTTTTTAAATAAATTATTTTATATTATTTGATCCATTTGACCTTTGAATAATGACCTTTTGTTTTTATATATTACAAAAATGCCACTCATCTCCCTTATAAAATGATCCATCACTACCCCGCTTATCTTCACACCCTAAGCCTCTTTTATTATAAAATAAACTTCCCAAATAAATCATTAATACTCCTAGGCACTCCCTATATGTTTTTTTCTTACTAAAATTATACCTCTCAAATACTTATTCCATTTTACAAATGGTATCTTTCAAAGAGTAATATAACATTCTCAATTATGATTTTTTATTTCATTTTCCATATTAATTCTTCTTTCACCTTCAATTATAATATTAAAATGTTTAAATAATTACATAATTATCACAATTATTCTTAAATATTATTATATTTATGATATAAACACTTTCTACCTTCCTTCCAACCATTCAAAAAATGAAAATGTCTCTTGTTTTATGTGAAAAAAACTGCCTCTATAAGTGACATGATCCATTGTTCATAGCCACATTACTTGATCATTTAAAAGGGTGAATCTTTTGAATAAATATTATATTTAAAATATTATTAATATTATTAAAATATAAACTAATTCTTACCATCTTTTGGTTCTATGGAAAATGAGAATGACATCCATGTGAATGTGCGGACAACCACCTCCATAATGTGAAATATTACATATTCCAACTCTATAGTATTTTATTAATTATCTAGTTATCATAAAATATTATTTAAAACATTTAAATCATATAAAAAATTTAATTATAATTAATTAATAATGATATTATTATAAAATAATCACATTCATAACCATACTCACCCATCAATTATAACATGTTCAAGTTTGGGTCGGTTTAACAACCTATATGAACAATGTAATATATTTTTATTATGGATGAATAGGGAAAATTGAATACTTTTATTTTTATACATTATTGAGTAAATAAAATTGTATTATGATTCAATAAAGGCTATTTTAATATTTAACATATTATTCTTGTACCCTCATATTTTTTCGTTATAAATTACCAAAAAAAGATCATCACAAACTTCTTTATTGTGATCCGTTACTAAAATACATATAAAACAAAATTATAAAATTATTCATTATAAAAAATATACTAAAGTACCTAAAATGATATCTTAATGATTAAATTTTAATCTATAAACAAGAATCGACACTACCACTATAAAACAAGTACTTGAAAAAAAATCAATGCTAATAACATCTGATGATTAAAATAAAATATATATAAATAATATATTTATAGTAAATGATTATATTTTAAGTTTATAAATGGTTATTTTTATTAATAATTTATTTAAATATGTGATTGTGATAGTTATCCTTTTTATACACAATGTTAGAGAATATTCAGCTAAGCTAGATTTAAGGTAATGGTTTTCACATCTCAATTTTTCTTCATTGATATAGGATGTGTATTCACCAATTATTTTATTTTTATAGTGAATATATCAATCATATATTTATATTAACATATATTTTTTTAAAATATATGTGATTTAAAAAAATATCTCTTGTTATACCTTTCATGGAATTTCAATTTGAAAGATAATGATCATTTAAGGCGTTTTCTCGAATCAACTTCATTTCTTGGGTCCTAATGATTCATATTTGACTATGTTTCATTTAATATTTCATTATTATATTATATGATGTTATTATAATGAATTTCTTATTAATGTTATAGGAAATTACATTGATGTATTTATTTCTTCATAAAAGTTGATGATGTTATTAATATTTCTCATGCTCTCGAAATAATATCTTTTTCTTAAAAGTCTATACTTTTTATTATGACAAAATTTTTCCACTAAAATTGGAAAACCAATTTTTTTTATCCCATGTGACCTTAAATTTACCCTTTTCCAATTTTTAAAATAAATTTTATTATCCCTTTTTATAATTTCTTTTTCAAAATATGTATTTTAAAATATTAAAAATATTATTACTTTAATAATCATATGTTTTATATTCCACCCCAAATTTCATTTAGATAATATTTATTTATTTTTTAAAGATTCATTTTCAAATGTTATTTTCTTAAAAGGTAAAAGTTTTAAAAAATTTTCTCTTAGAATTTTTAAAAATAACTTTGAAGGTGACCTGTAACTTAAATGTTTTATGATAATGTTACAAATGTTTTATAAAATCTATTTTTAATGTTTTCTCTATGAAAAAAATTATTTTATTATAATGAAAATTATTTTAAATAAAGAATAAATTCCATGTTTAAAAATTGTTTTTCTAAAAAATCACAATTTCTAATGATTTTAATAATAAAATAGGAATTTCCTCTTATTTTTCAAAGTGATTTACTCAATGATCTTGAAAATAAATTTTTTATCTATTCCAACATCCTTAATATAACTTATATTACACTATGGATATGTTATTACACCACCATAAACATTATTTCTATTAATTACTTATGAAATGTTATATGAATATTTTAATGAAAACTAACTCCTTTCTAAGGGTAAAAAAAGTTATGTTTAAAATATGAATGTTTTCACATTCTCTTAGTAGAAAAATTTATAAAGTATTATTTTATATTAATGGGGTCATATATATCTCTCTAATACATTGGTTAATATTTTATATCACATTATATGATGAAATTTTGTATGAATGTGATGTGGGTATCTTTGTTCACATGTTTTTATGTGAAGGTGATATAGATAGCTTTGTTCAAAATCTTGTTATGTGAACATGATGTGGGTATCTTTTTTCACAAGTTTTCTATGTGAATGTGATGTAGATACCTTTTTTCAAAAGTTTTATATGTGTACATGATGTAGGTATATTTTTTCACAAGTTTTTTGTGTGAACATGATATAGGTAGAATTGATCACAAATTTGTTATGTGAATGTGATGCAGATAGTTTTGTTCAAAAGTTTTTTGTGTGAACATGAAGTGGGTATAATTGTTCATAGTTTTATTGTGTGAATTAAATTAAGGTATCTTTTTTCACATATTTTTGCATGAACATGATATAGGTAAATTGGTTTATAATATTGTATCAACATATGTTTGTGCACTAATTACCTGTTATGATATACTTTAATGAAATTACATATTTTAATAGACCTTTGATTATTCCCCTTGGATCATGTTTATTGTCTCACAATATTTTATCACAGTATAGGTTTGTTCATTTGAGATTACATGTCCTTATATCATTTCTTGTGAATAACTTTTACTGTTTCTTATTTTTTAATTAGATATTTCTCCCATGTTCATATTTTATCATATTTATATTATCTAACCCTTGATGCCATGTTGATAAGTTTTCCATTATAGAGGATTTGAGATCATCCCTTTCTTATGTTTCCTTTTTCCATGTTACAAAGATGATTAAATCTTATAAGGAATCTAAAAGGGTGTTTAGTGTGGTTCCATCATAGAGAAATGTTCCCAAGTATAATAAAATATGTGTCTTATGTAACAGATCTTGAAAGAAACTAAACCTTATTTTCTTGGAATCATATGTTTATTTTTGATATATAATTTTTAACTTATATAAATCATATAATAAAAATATAGGTTCATCTCATTTTTTTATCAAATATGACATTTAAAGAAAGTGATTTTAGCACCAGATCCAAGAGTAAAGGTTTAGGGAAACTCAGTTGGAATCAGAGTAGAGTTTAGTTATTTTTGAGGATTATTTTTATTATTTTCAGAGATAAGGATTTTAGAACATTAGTGAAAACCCTATGGATAATTATAATTATAGGATAATGTCATAAATGTTTGGTAAGGTATAGAGTTTGTGGTTTCCTAGAAATGATGTTCCTGTCTAGATACAAATAAGTTGATAGAGGCTATGGAATAAATGTATCTAGGGGTAATAACCCTGAAATGGGCCTATTGGGTTTTAAATAAATCATCACTTAGTGCATAAAAAAGATTCATAACTACACACCTAGTTTGAAAATCCCATAATATATTCTTTGTTTAATCACATTCTATTTAAATAATAGTATAAAGGATTTGATTAAATTTGTATGTAATGGTTAGTGATTTTAATTGGATTTAAACAATAAAAAACTTGATTGAAACCTAGTAATTTATAATTTAGGGTATACATGTAATTTATGATTTACTTATTTTATGTTAATAGTTTTCATTTTTATATTATTACCAATTTATCATATTTACCATTCCCATATTTAAGTAATGGTTAAATCAAGGTGAAACTGAGTTATCGATTGATGTGATGGGCAATACGATGATTGTCTAAACGAGAAGCTAAATGGAATAGGAGGAGTAAAAAATATTTTGGTAATAATCACTCAAATCCCACTGGTTATTAATAATAACATAAACCATGTTGATCTCCTAAATGTACCAAGGAAGTAGAAACTTTCTATCGATCCCTTTATGTGTCAAAGACCACCCTCCTTTAGTGGATATTCTAACCCACCAATTTCTGAATAATGGATTAAAATAGTAGGGAAGATATTTTTCAATATTCATTTCTCAGACCATGAGAAGGTAATTTTATCTATTTATCATATGGAAGGTGAGGCTTAATAGTGGTGGAAAATTATGAAGAATATAACTCTAAAGGAATAAGTTCACTCAATTTGATGAGAGGTGTTGAAGAAATTATTATTTAATAAATACATCATCAGACACTTTGAGTGATAATGAAGTGATATTTCCTAGAGATGAAACAAAATTAATATGAATCCATTGGAACTAATTAGGTCAAATTCATGATACTCACAAGGTATTCCTCTATAATTATTAATGGCACTGAATGTTAGATCAAATGATTCTTTAGTGTTCTAAAATTAAGTCTCTCAAAGGAACTAAAAATAAGATAAATTGATAGATATGGTGAATATGTTTGGTGTGAACTTAATTTAGAAATAGAAACTAGAGACTTTCATTATTACAGAGACTAGAAATGGAAGATATAGTTTCATAGAAGACCGAATGAAAGATCTCAAGGTGGAAAGAAATTAAAATTGCACATATGGGGAAAATGTGTCAGGAATGACTAAGGAAATTTCTTGAAAGGAACACAGAAATGGTTCATGTATAAGAAGGATGGATATAATTACTGAAATTTTTTATCAGGGGAAAATAAGCCAATTAATTCCACAAAGGAAGAGAATTTTCATACTAATATTCCACTCACACTTCAATGCTTGAAATGAAAAAAAGATTATGTATTATGAAAATAGTTCCCCAACCCAAGGGATAACAAGTATAATATGAAACATAAATCTTCTAAACCAAAGGTACATAGAAGAGATTATGAAATCCCCACCATTTAAGTAGACCATGATAATGAAGTTACTTAAGGAACAATTTTCCTCCACTTAATATTTTTGGGTGTTTTATTATCACTCTATTATATATATAAAATTTTACAAGATAATTAAATCACCACCCTCATGATTTGATTATCGAAGAAAACTTCTAGTTGTAAGAATATTATCTCTGAATTTGATATTTGTGGGAATGTTCTTAAAATAAATCTTATTATCCTTCTATTATATGAATTTAATATGATTTTATAAATTGATTTACTATCTCCACTTAGACTCTATATTAATTATACCAAATGGGAAATCACATTGCATATTCCAAATCAACCAATAATCATCCATTGGTTTAAGAATAACTTTGAACACTCTAGTAAAAATAAATTCCATTTTATGGGTATTAATACCCAATAATGAGAGGCATTTTACTAAAATTATTGAGTAAAAACTCCATATTGGCATTGAATGATTTCAAGGGAAAAATATATATGTAATAATTTTGTAAGGTTGATATCTCTCTATAATTTTTTTGGAGTTGTGTCTAATAGTTAGATATCCTTACAATATTTTATTAGAGAACAATAATTAAAATTTTGAGGACATAATTTATTTAAGGTGGGAGAATGTGACATCATAATATTATGATTTTTTTTCTAAATCAATATTATGATCGAGAGATTACCCTACACACAACACCAAATTAAAATGAACCAAGATATATTAGATTAATATTATTAATAAAATTGTATGAATAATAAAATCACTAGTAAATAAAAATATATTACTCAACTAAAAGTTTCATACATTTAAAGGACAAATAATTAATATGGTTTAATATTAAAATGGATGGTTCCTTCTCAAATGAGAGTTTTTTAAAGTATCCTATATTTTATTTAAATAAATTGAATTAAAAATTTATATAATATTATTATACTATATGGACCAATATATTAACATTAATTAAATTAGAAATTGATATGAAATAATATCAATAATGATTAATATTTAAAAACATCATTTTTCTATAAAATATGTTTTTCTTTATATTTTGTGTTTTCATTTAAAATATTAATTAAAAACTTCTAGAACATGAATTTTATAAAATGAAATTAATTTTTAAATTCAACATATTAAAATTAACATAGGTTTAATTTTTTTTATATTTTTTAAATAATTAATTTTTAAGTGAATAGTAAAAAATACAATTTATACCAAATATGTACATTTTGTGACATTATAATTATATTAGAAAAACCTAGAAGTCTCTAAAAACTTTTAATTGGTTATATATGTATTCAATAATTAAAAATATACATTTAAAAATTATTATGTTGAATTTATAAAACCCTTATTTAGCATTTTATAAATTTAAGTAATAATTTACTCTAATAATAACTATTTTTGGCATGTTTCCTTTAAAATTGTATAAACAAGATGGAATTCAATTTCATATTACTTTTAAAGGGATGTAACTATTATATGGACAATAATAAACCAATTAAATTGAATTTAATCAACTAAATTGGTAATTTTATGGTAATCATAATTATTTTTCATAAAAATACACTTGATATAAAAATGGTTTTAATGCGTTATGTGTGCTAATATTAAAATTATTTTTTTATAAAACTCAAAAATTTTATTTTAAAAAATTTATTTCATATTTTGAATCATTAGGTCTATATTTTTTAATAATTCCAATTTTATTTTTTGGTATTAAATGTAAATCACTTTGCTAAAAAATAGTTTCCAAAGTAAAACCAAAAAATGGTAAAATTAAAACATATAAGAGTAAAAGAATTATAAATATGTTATAAAAATATGTTAAAATGTATATTTGAGGAATTATAGACCTTAATCCTTCTCTCACTCTATTATTTTATTATTATAAAATCCATTTGACCACTGAATAGAGACTTTCCCTTTTAATATATTATAAAATCCCACTTTTTTCCTTTATATAATGAGACATCACTAATCCACTTTTTTTGCACACAAAGTCTCTTGGATTCAATTGAACTATGCCCAAATAACCTCCAACACTACTGTACACTCCATAGTGGTTCTATTATTCTCAAAATTCCAACATTCAAATCCTTAATCCATTTTTTAAAATGAGCTCTTCCAAGGAGTAAGTTAACATTCTCAATTACTAATTTTTCTTTCCTTTTCATATCTTTATTATTCTATCACATCTAAATATATTCTACTAATGTTGAAATAATTATATCAATATAATTGGTATACATAAATTTTATTTTGGTTATGGGGTAACCACATCCTAAATTCCTCCCAACCATTTAAAATATCTTCTATATTACGTGTGGAAAACATCATCTATAAGAAACTTGATACATTTTTCATTGCTAAATTATATGGATAGTTAAAATGGGGAATCTAGAGAATAAATATGATATTTAAAAAATTATAAATATTCTTAAAATATAAACCAATTCCCACCTTCATTATATTCAATAGAAAATGAGAATGACGCCCATGTGTACAAGAGACCATCTACCTCCAAGAAGTGATGTATTTTATTTTTTATCTATTTAGAATTTTATTCATTATCTAAATACATTGAAATATTATTCACCATCTTAAAAAATTAAATTATATCATTAAAATTATTTAATGGAGATACTATTCCAAAATAATGACATTCTTAACAATACTCACCCAACAATTATAGTATGTAAAAGTTTGGATTAGTTTAACGACCTATATGAATAATTATATAAATTTCTATAATGGATGAATATGTAAACTTTAATATGGTAATTATTGTACGTAAATTATTAAATAATTTTTTTATTATAATTATAGAAAGGTTATATTAATATTTTACTTATTATTATTCTATATCCCTTTTTCTCATTATAAATTGCTGAAACAAGCTCATCACCAACTCCATCGTCACAAATCATAACTAAAATACTCATGAAATAATATAATAAAATTAAGAATAATTATAAAAAAGTCCATTATAATTCCTATAATGATCTTATAATGGTTAAATTTGTATCTATAAACAAGAATCGACATAACTATTATGAAACTATCATTAAATAAACAATCAAAGAAAATGACATCTGATGAGGGAAATAAAATACATACAACTAATATATTTGTGATAAATGATTATAAATTAAGTTTATAAAAGGATATAAGTATGAATAAGTTTCATAAATAGATTATTAATTAATTTATTTTTGTCATATAGGATATTAGAGAATGTTTGGCTAAGTGGGATTTAAGGTAAGAGTTTTTGCGTCATAATTTTAATTAATTGAGATATGATGCATATTCACAAATTTTTTCCATTTTGTAGTGCATATATTGGTTATATATTTAATTTATCAAAAATTTTATTTCAATTTAATAGATTTAAAAATATATCGCATGTTCTACCTTACATTTGTTTTTAATTCAATATATTATAATGATGTAAGGGGTTTTATTGAATCAAATTGTTTTCTCAGGTCATAATGATTCCTATATGACTATGTATCTTTCAAGATAGTGTTATTATTTTATATGATGGTATTATAAGGAAATTACTCCTTTTTAGGGTATTATTTTAACGTATTTATTTCTTCATAAAATATAACGATGTTTAGAATAATTCCCATCCTCTCCAAATAATCTATTTTTCATCCATGTTAATGTTTTCTATTACTCTCAATATTATCCTTTATATTTAGAAACCCATATTTTTATTATATCATGTGAAATTAAATTTTCCATTTTACACTTATCAAAATGATGTTTTACTATCCCTTCTTATGATGAGGGTTTTAAAAAATTAATTTGGAAAAACTATAACATTTTTTCCTATTTTTATCATATTTTTTATTTTCTGCTCCACATTTCCTTGAGGTAACCTTTATGTTTTATTCAAAGATAAATTATTAAAGGTTATTTATTTTAAAAAATTTAAACATTTTCAAAATGTTTCAAGTTTCCTTTTTAAAAATAGCTTTTGAATGTGATCCATATCTTCATTGCTTTATGATAATGGTAAAAATGGTTTTTAAAATCTATTTTCATGGGTTTTCCATACAAACACATTATTTTTCCATAATGAATATTATTTTCAATGAAGCTTCCTTTCCATGGTTAAAAATTATTTTCCCTAATAAACCTAATTCATAATTATTTTAAAATGAATAGAGGTATTTCCTACTCTTTTTCAAATTTATATACTAAATAACCTTGAAAATTAATATTTCATCTATATCAATATCCTTAATGATCCTTATATTACATTGGGGATAATTATTATACAACCATCCACCTTATTTCTTTAGATGATTTATGAAATTTTATATGGATGTTTTCATGAAACCCATATCTTATCTACTGGTAAATTATGTGATATATGAAATATGAATGTTTCATGTTCTCATATAATACAAATATATAAATGATTATTACTAATAGGTAGGGGTAGAATATATCCCTCTAATTCATTAGTTAATATTTTATATAAAATTAAATGATGAATTTTTTCATGAACATGATATATGTATCTTTGTTGAAAGGGTTTTTATATGAATGTGATGCAGTTATATTTATTCACAAGTATTTTTTTTATGTGAACATGATGTAGGTTTATTTTTTCACAAATTTTTTTTTATGTGAACATGATCTGGATGAATTTTTTAAAAATTTTATTATGTGAACATCATATAGGTATATTTGTTCATAAGTTTTTTTGTGTGAATGTGATATAAGTAGTTTTTCTCATATGTTTATTGAGATAATGTGATACAGGTAGCTTTTTTACATGTTGTTGCATTAAAATGATGCATATAACATCCTTCACAAGATTTTATATGCTTATGTTTGTTCCATAATTCCTTATTATGATTCATTACAATAATATTTAATATTTATATATTCCTATGATTGTGACCCCTATATTATTTTTATTGTATCCTAATAATTTACTATGGAATACTTTTGTTCATTTTATATTAAATGTCCTTCTATAATTACATGGGAATGACTATTTTTCTTCCATGTTCTTTTTAATAATATATTTCTCCCATACTCAAATTTTCTAATATTCCTATGTACTAACCCTTGATTCCATCTTGATATGTTTTCTATTATTGAATGTTTGATAACAACCCTTTATTATGTTTTCATTCCCCTAGTTATAAATATGATTATAATATATAAGGATTCTAAAAGTTAGTCTAGTGTGGTTTGATTATGGAGAAATGTTCACATGTATCTTAAAATAAGTTACTTATGTTATTGATCCTTGAAGACACTAAACCTTCCATTATTGGGATTGCGTGATTGTTTTTGAAATGTAATGTTTATCTTGTGGAAATTATATAAAATAAAGACAGGTTAATCTCATTTTGTATCAAATATCACGTTTAAAGAAAAGTGTTTTTAGCACTAAGACTGTGAGTGTAGGACTAAGGCACTTTAGTTGGTATCAAATTAGGTTTTAGTTATTTTTGATGATTAGTTTAGTTATTAAAGGTATTAGGATGATAAAATATTTGTAAAAAACCAAGGGAAAAGTCTATATATAGGAAAACATCATAAAATTTTGGTAAAGTATTGGGTTTTTGGTTTCCTATAAATAACATATTTATCAGGATACATTTGAGTGAATTCATTCTCTAACATAGATTTACCTAGGGGTAGTAACTTTAAAAGGGGTGAATTGTGAATTAACTCAATCATCACTCAGTACATGACAAAGAGTCCTAACTACACACTTGGTTTTACTCACCCAAGGGATATTATTTGGTATATCATGTTCTATTTATAATATATTATAAAGGATTTGAGAAAACTTTTATGGTTTTGTTACAATTCCTAATAGGAATTATACAATGAATGATTTAGATTGAAATATATAAATTTATATGTTAGGGTACATATGTCAATTAAGATTTATTAATTTTATGTTAATATTTTTTTATAAGATTATTGAACTATTATATGTAACTTTACCATAATTAAGTAATGTTTAGAGAAAATAGAAACCATGTAAACAATGGATATGATGGGAAATGAGGTGATTTTTCCAATGAGAAACCAAACAGGATAGGATCAGGGGTACAAAATATTATAGTGATACTTTCTCAACTCTCCCAAGTTTTGAATAATAGAATGAACCATGCTGATATATTGAATACACCAAGGAATGGGAAACTTTCTATAAAATCCATTTTGCATCAATGACCAACATCATTTAGTGGGTATTCCAAAACAATAATTTCTAAATAGTGTATTAATACATTAGAGTATATATATTTCTATTCTCTAATGCTCAGACCATGAGAAGGTTATTTTTTCTATTTATCAGTTGGAAGGTGATGCTAACTAGTGGTGGTCTCTTATTAATAACATGACTCCAAATTAATAAGTTTATTGAATGGGATTAAAGGAGTTCAAGAGATTATTTTTTTCTAAATACATTCTTTGAAATATTAAAACATATATGGATTTATAATTTCTAAATTTGAAATAAAAGGAATATGAATCCATTAGTACATTTGAGTCTATCTTCATAATAATCATAATGTATTCCTTTAGTTTTATCACTAAACCCAAAGGTATTATCAAATTATTCATTAGTGGGATAAAATCAATTCTTAAAAAATAATTAGATATAATAGAATTTGGAAGCTATGAGGAAGTTATTCAATGTTCACTTAAGGTGAAAATGGAAACTAGAGACACTCATTATTATGAAGATAATAAAAATAAGATATATTTTCATGGAAACCCAAATGAATGATCTTAATGGTGAAATAAATTCCAATCATCGATATATAAAAAATATTGGTGGAATCATTGTGGAAATTACTTGAAAGTAATCAATAAATATTTCATGTGTGGGAAGGATGGACACCAAGCTCATAATTATTAATCAAGTTAAACGAGACAAATTAATTGAAATGAGGATGATAAAGTTATAACTAATACTTCACCCACACTTAAATGATTCATATGAAAGGAGTTTGGGGATTATGAAAAACTATGATGCAACATAAGGGATAAATAATATTATAAGAACCACCAACCACTTAAACTAAGGTAATAATGAAGAGTATTTGAAATCAACACTACTATTGTGTACCATGATAACAAAGCAGTTTAATGGACACTCATCCTATACTCAAGATTTGTGGATGTATTATCACCACTCTGTTATATTTATAATGTTTTATAAGGGAATTAAATTTCCACCCCAATGATTTTATTATCAAAGAAAACTTCTAGTTGAATAAATATTGTATCCCAAGTTTATGTTTGTGGGAATGTGCTTTATGAAAATATTATTATCTTTCCATTAGATAAATTTAATGTGATTTTTTAAATTCATTGACTATCTCAACATAGAATCTATAATAATTAACAAAAAAGGTAAATCACATTCCACATTCCAAATTAACCTATGACCATCCATTAGTATATAGAATACCCTGATCTATCTAGGGAAAATTAATTCCATTATGTAGTTATTATAACCCAATCATGATAGGTATTTAAATCAATTGATCAAAGACAAATTCAAAATTAGGATTGACTGATTATGAGGGAAAAAGATATATTTCATAAGTTTATAAAATTTAAATATATTTAAAAATTATATATTCAGTCATATTTATATATTAGATTTCCATAGCTTCTTTTATTATTGAATTAAAATTAAAATTGGTTGGATGCAATTTATTTTGGGTGGAGGATGGGGGAATGTAATACCTAGAGATTTTAGAATATATGTTTTCTCTAATTTAATACTACATTCGATAGATTACCCCACACGCTACACTAAACTAAAATGAGCCATGAAATATTAGATGAATATTATTAAAAAATTATATGAATAATAAAACCATGAGTAAATAAAATGATATGAATCAATTAAAAATTGAATACACTTAGAGGATAAATAATTAATATAGTTTAATATTAAAAATGACCATTCTTTCCCAACCAATTTTTTAGAGTTTTTCATATTTTATCCTAATAAATTTAATTGATCACTTTTAAAATATTATTATAATATATAAACTAATATAATAACATTAATTAAATTATAAATTGAAATAAAATAAAATTAAGAACACTTAATCTTTTTAAAATTTCATTTTTACATAAAAAAAATTCTTTCTTAATATTTTTAATTTTTATTAGAAATCATAATTTTAAAATTTAAGAAATTTAATTTCATAAAATGAACATTTTTTTTGGATTAAACATGCGAAAATTATATTAGGGTTAATTTTTTGGTATTTTTATTAAATAATATATTATTTAGATGAGTTGTGAAATATTCATTTTTTTATCAAAACTATAAATTTTATGAATTTATCATTATATAAGTAAGACCTAGATGTGTATAAAACCATTTAATTGGTCTAATAAATATGTAAGAAGTTAAACTATACATTTTAAAAATATTATATTGAATTTATAAAACCCATGCTTTACATTATGAAAACTTATGTAATATTTTACTCAAATAAAAACTATTTTTGTTATGTTTCTTTTAACTAAGTATCCATAAGGTGTAATTATATTTTTGATTACTTTTAAAAGCTAAAAAATCTTATTTGGTCAATGATAAACCAATTAATGTCATATAAATTAATAATATTCATAATTTTATCCTAATCATAATTTTTAACAAAAAAAATACACTTTTTCTAAAAATGGTTTTTACACATTATGTGTACTAATACTAAAATTATTTTTCTATAAAACTTATAAATTTTATTTGAAAAAATGTATTTAATTTTAGGAATAATTATTTCCAAATTATACAATAATATAAAATTTAATTTTAATCATTAAAAGTAAATTACTTTAGTAAAAATTACTTAACATATTAAAAACCAAAAAATGGTAAAAGTAAAAAATATATGTGTAAAAGACTTAATTTTATTTGTAAAAATGTACGGTTGTGTCTTTATTTCCCATTAACATTCACCCCTCCATTATTTTGTATTATTAGATCCATTTTTTCTATTAAATAATGAATTTTCCTCAATATATTATAAAAATTCCACTCCTCTCCCTTAAGAAAGGATCTGTAAGAACCCAGATCTTCGTTTCAGGCACGCCTTTCCTTTTTCTGCAGTTTTTGAGAAAAATAAAATTTCTGGAAATTTTTGAAGTACATGCCATGTACTTCCTAAGTATACACCGTGTACTCTTTTCCCGCTCGGAGCCATGTACTGGCCGTGTTCAGGCCACACACACGGTGTGTAGGGGTGATGTGGAGGCCGATTTTTGCGGAGTATGGAAAGACCTAGTACACGCTGTGTACCCTAAAAGTACACGCCATGTACTTTCTTTTTTTTCTTCACTAAACGGACCGGGGTCACGCCTGACACAAAGAAACATCTTCTTCTAGGTTCCATTCGTCCGAGAGTGCCGAGGATCCGCAAATCTTCGATGAGCCCCTGCCTCTCCATATGTTCTCCGATTCGAGCACAGTCGATTGCGTTGGAATCGCAGCGGTGAGTTCTTCCTTTTTCTTGAGCCTTGTTTTCCATTTACTCCTCCTTTTCAAGTTATTGTGGTTTATGTGTTTCAGAAATTTTCTCAGATCTACGACATTCTAAGGAGAATCTGTCGTCGCTGTTCACGTATATCGATCTCCAAGGATCGAGGTAGGTGGTTTGTGCCTTTCTGTAGGAAGTCGTTGAATATTATGTGCAATTTCCACCAATTCCATTGAATAGGAAATTATGTGTTCCCTATTTTTCCCTACTGTTTTCCTGCTTTGCTTGATTGCTGCAGTAGAGGTTTATGCTTGTGAGTAGAGTAATTTTTTTTGTGATTAGGTTGTTTTTCCATGCTTGTTTTCCTTGTTATGTGTTTTTTCCAGCTTCTATGCGTAGTTGTAGGATAGTGGAACTGTTGCTTTGTTATGCTATTGAGTATTAGAATGTTATCCAAGTAGTTCTTGAGGTTTACTTGGACGATACACGTGCGCTATGCATGTTTATTTTACATAGGGCTGCGAGAACCTAGTGTAGTGGACCATAGGGAGAATGGACGAAAGATCTTCTCTAGAGTGTCTTAAATTACGATGCGAGACCACATGTGGAATTGACATTGAGTGCTTCCTCAGAGAGTATTTAGTTCCTCGACGCTAGCCATAGGGGGAATAGACGTTGAGTGCTTCCCCAGAGAGCCTTTAGTACGATACGAGACTATAGGGGGAATTGATGGTGAGTGCTTCCCCAGAGAGTCTATTCTTTAGCCGAACCAGAGGGGTGAGACTGTGTGTGCCTCCCAGGGGGTTGCTAGTACTTATAGATTGAACCATAAGGGTTAGACTATGAGAACTACCCAGAGGGTTACCTTGTTTTACTTGTTGATTGTTTTGTACTTGTGTAGTTTATATGCTAGACTGTAAATTGTAGCTGCTATGTATTTTACTGTTTAATGTTCCTGT
This sequence comes from Viscum album, assembly GCA_963277665.1. Classification (NCBI taxonomy): domain Eukaryota; kingdom Viridiplantae; phylum Streptophyta; class Magnoliopsida; order Santalales; family Viscaceae; genus Viscum; species Viscum album. The sequence goes on along the minus strand of OY728123.1, from coordinate 918,472,754 downwards.
ACTTTACTTTCCATGTATTCATTGACTATTAGGAACAGATCTTTGGGTGGTTACCTACTGGGACTTTGTCTCACACCCTATTTGGGCCATGCTTTTGGGCCAAAGTAGACTATGTTGTTGCAGATATAGATAAGGGCAAGCGCCCTTCTACTTCAGGTTCTTGATTGCACTGGAGCTGGAGAGCATGGGACTAAGCCGAGGCTTGCGATGCTGAGGAGTTTCTCATCTGTTTTTCTTTTGTTATTGCTTTAGTACTTGTGTTCAGTTGCATTTCAGCACGTTTTTGTGTTTGCTTCTTTCCTTAGATATTTGTACCTGCTGTATCATTATCATCATTACTATATATTTATTCTTCCACTGTATGGTTCTAGTTATGTATGTTGTTACTGATTCCGCTATTGACTGTTGCTTTCCTTACCTTGTATACCTTACCAAATGAGGGCATAGTTTCCCCAATAATTTACCAAGGCCCTCGCTTCTAGTCGGTAGCCTCTGGCGTTTGGCGAAATGCGCTTGAGGTGATGTGGCGAACCGGGCATGGGGCACCAGTGGAGGGGCTCCAGATTCAGGTCGTTACAAAGTGGTATTAGAGGAGTTTCTTTTCTCTTGCTTTACTCTTTGGAGACTTTAGCCAGGGATAGGACGGATTGGTACTTGGTATTAAGCTGTGCTCGGGAGTAGCTAACCCATGTACAGGGAAAAGCCATACTACCTCGTTAATTGCAGTTTGATGGTTTTGAGATTTTACAGTTGATATAATTTCACCTAGAGTGATTAACATGATTTGCGTTGTTATTTCCTTGAAGATTGTGGTTCTATTTCTATCGCAACCTGATGAGATGAGGGTATGACATCTCATGCATCATATAGGCACTTGTAGAAATCACATGCCATGCATTCTTGCCATGCCATCTAGGGTGAATTAGCGATTTCATGATGTTGTGATAGACTTTGTGTAGATTATGCATGCTTTTGTGATGGATGCTTGATAGAATATCTACCTCCTTGTTAGAGGATTTCTTGTTTCCTACTTTGCTTAAATGAACGCCAAATTTTGATTCTTGAGGTGTTATGGGCCCTCACTAATCAGAAATTGGCACCTCCTTGCCTTGTTTTCTGTGTTTTCTGGGCTTCTGTGCAGTTTCTGAGCTACTGCCCAGAAAAACCCAAAATACACGGAATGTACTTTTTGACTACACTCCGTGTAGTTTTTAGACCATGTCACTGACCGTGTGAGCAGGGACACGCTGTTTTAGAAATAACTTCAGGAACACACCGTGTATGGTAGGTACATGCCGTGTAGTTTGGAGCCATGTACCCGGCCGTGTCACTAACAACATGGGTGGGGAAGCTCGAGTAGAACATGCCGTGTTGTAAGGTAACACACCGTGTAGTCCCATCCAAGTACCCGGCCGTGTCATGAAAAACATGGGTCGGCGTCACCTTCTCTTAGACACGCCGTGTTGTTTTCGGAACACGCCGTGTAGTCTTGTTCTGGTACTCGGCCGTGTCACGAACAACATGGGATGATGTCACCTTCACCTATACACGCCGTGTTTTTTTGGAACACACCGTGTAAGGTCCAACCGTGTATAAGGCCATGTATTTAACAAACATAGGCTACCAAATCCTTTTCTAGTACACACCGTGTTTGTTCAGAACACGCCATGTAGTCTCAGGTTAAGTCGGACCGTGTGGGTTATCCGTGTAAAGAGACTCGAGAAGGGGAATAGTTTTCAAGTACACGCCGTGTGTTGGGTCAACACGCCGTGTAGTTTGAGGTGTTACACGACCTGTAGGGTAGGGGTACACGCCCATGTCAGTGGCTTAAGAAGACATGCTGTGTAGTTTTTATACACGCCATGCAGTCGTGTTTTGTAAACTTGTGTGTTTTCCTTCCCCTGTTCCCATTTTTACTCTTGTGTTCTCTGTCTTTTTTTTTTTCTGATCTAAGGTGTGATTTTGATCTTTCAGAACTATGCCTCCAAGACATCCTCTGGTTGTACGTCTGTTGTCAGGCAGTGATCAGACGCCAGATATGGCTAATCAGGGACTTCCTGCCCATCCTCCAGTCAGGCCAACCTTGGCACCGACTATCATACCAGTTGTAGGCGCTGATGCATAGTTCAGGGAATGCTTTATGAGGATGATGCATACCTTTTAGGGAGCACCGCCTCCTGCCAAGACTATGGAATACTTGATGCGGGTTTTCCAGCAGCAACATCCTTCTACCTTCTCGGGGGAAGGAGGACCACAGGATGCAGAGTCATGGATGGAAGCCATGCTGACTATCTTTGAGCATCTGGAGATGCCTCCAGAGAGGCGGGTCAAGCTCGCTACCTATATGCTACGAGACTCCGCCAAGAGGTGGTGGGACATGATCTCACAGGAGGGTCACCAGTAGGTTATGGCTTGGGAGGAGTTTTAGCGCATCGTTTAGGACTACTTCTACCTGGAGACCCTGAGGGCCCACTGAGCCTGGGAGTTCATGAGCTTAGAGCAGGGTACTCTTTCTGTCATGGAGTATTCTTCTCGTTTCACCGAGCTGCAGCATTTCAAACCCCTCTGGGATGGGAGTGGGGTGTTCTTAGCAAGGAAGTTTGAGGATGTAATCAGGTGGGAGATTCTCTCACAGGTGAATATCTTACAGTTGACTTCCATCACTTCCATTATAAACCAGACACAGATTGCGGAGCGCAATCTGAGAGACTCCGGAGTTGTGATCCAGGGTGGTTCTGCTTCCAGAGCTAGTGTTCCATCCATACTTGGACTCCTTCATCGTGGTCTTCGTGGACGATATCTTGGTTTACTCTCACACTCGACACGACCATGCCACACATCTTGAGATCATTCTGAGTACACTGAGAGAGCATCAACTTTATACTAAACTTTCGAAGTGCCACTTTTGGATGGAGCAGATTCACTTATTGGGTCACGTCATCTCAGAGGCAGGAGTATCTGTGGACCCAGAGAAAGTGAGAGCTGTAGTTTCCTGGGAGCAGCCGAAGAATGTTTTTGAGGTATGGAGTTTCCTAGGGCTGGATGGATACTACAGACACTTCATTTAGGACTTTTCACTCCTAGCAGCACCTTTGGCAGGTCTGACCAAGAAGGGGGCGAAGTTCTTATGGTCAAATTCTTGTGAGTCAGCCTTTCAGGAGCTAAAGGGGAGGTTGACGTCGGCACCGATACTAGTCTTGCCAAAGCCAGGCAAGAGCTACACCGTTTATTGTGATTCTTCAGGTATCGGGCTAGGAGCTGTGTTAATGCAAGGAGATGGAGTCATCGCGTACGGGTATCAGCAGTTGAGGCCACATGAGAGGAACTACCTAACGCATGATCTGGAGTTGGTGGCTATTTTTCATGCCTTACGCTATTGGAGATACTATCTTTTAGGAGAAAACTTTGTGGTCTTCACCGACCACAAGAGTCTCAAGTATATCTTCACTCAGTGTGATCTGAATCTAAGGCAGTGCAGGTGGGTCGAGTATCTTCAGTATTTTGATTTTGAGATTGCCTATATGCTAGGAAAGGGTAACGCAGTGGCAGATGCATTGAGCAGGAGAACTCAGATTCCGGAAGTTCATTAGGCCAGCAGTGAGTGGAAGCTTATGGCTCTATTCTCTGATATGCATCTGGAGGTGCACGATAGACAGGGAAATACTTTCCTATCTTCTGTAGCTGTTACCTCTACACTACTTGATCGGGTATGGATGAGGCAGCTATTGGACTCAGAAGGCTTAGTCCTGTGAGAGAGTGTGTCAGGAGAGGACCCTCTTCCTGGACGGACAATGGGCGAGGATGAGATCTTGCATTTCCTAGGAAGCGTATGGGTGCCAACAGACATATGTGAGGAGCTGATGCAGTATTTTCATTCCTCAGTTTGGGAAGTTCATCCTGGCATCACCAAGATGTATCAGGATCTTCATCGCCAGTACTGGTGGCCATGTATGAAGAGGGATATTGCTAGTTTTGTTATGAGATGCTCTACTTATCAGCAGGTGAAGGCAGAGCATTAGCGACCAACAAGCCTTTTACAACAGTTACCTATTCCGGAGTAGAAGTGGAACGATGTTTTGATGGAATTCGTGACTGGGTTACCGAGGTCGCCTCGAGAGAACGATGCTGTTTGGGTTGTCGTCAACAGACTCATGAAGGTTACTCACTTCTTTCTGATCAAGGAGACCTTTAGTGTTGATGATCTGGGACGAATTTACATCCGAGAGATTGTGTGTTTTCATGGAGTTCCACACTCCATTGTTTCAGATAGAGATGCACGCTTTACCTCTCGGTTCTGGCAGGGACTTCAGAAGGCCTTGGGTACACAGGTACTTTTGAGTACAAAATACCATCTCCAGACTGATGGCCAATCCAAACGTACGATCTAGGTGCTAGAGGATATGCTCAGAGCTTGCATTCTGGACTTTGGCGATTCTTGGGAGAATCATATTCCTCTGGTGGAGTTCGCCTACAAAAACAGTTTTCAGGAAACTATTCAGATGGAACCTTACGAGGCTTTTTATGGTAGGCCATGCCGATCAACCTTATGCTGGCTGGAGGCAGGAGAGGCAGCTTTGCTGGGACCTCGTCTTGTTCAGGAGACCTCTGAGTAGATAGAGTTGATTTAGAAGAGGATGGCTACAACACAGTCTCGAAAGAAGTCTTATGCTGATCAGTGGAGACGACCTCTAGAGTTCGAGGTCAGAGATCAGGTTTTCCTGCGTGTCGCACCGAGGTTGGGACACAAAAGGATTCGGAGACAGGGTAAGCTTTCACCGCGATACGTCCGGCCGTTCGAGGTTTTGGAGAGAGTTGGGCCGGTCGCCTATCGGTTGCAGTTACCCCAGAGGTACCGGGCCATGCACGACGTCTTCCACATCTCTCAGTTCTGACATTACTTTTCAGACCCATCTCATTTCTTTCAGCCTGAGGAGGTTGATCTCAAAGCGGATGCATCATTTGAGGAGCATCCCATCCGGATTGTCGATCGCAGTATAAAGTTTCTCTGTGGGCGGTCTTTCCTTCTTGTACGAGTGCTATGGCAGCATGGGCGAGTACAGGACGAGACCTAGGAGAGGGAGGCTAATGTACAGTCGCAGTGTCCGGAGCTGTTCGGGGTTTCTTTTTTTATGCCTCGCGAGGGAAATTCGGGGATGAATTTCCATAAGGGGGGAAGTTTGTAAGAACATGGATCTTCATTTTAGGTACGCCTTTCCTTTTTCTGGAGTTTTTGAGAAAAATAAAGTTTCTAGAAATTTTTGAAGTACACGCCGTGTACTTCCTGAGTACACGCCGTGCACTCTTTTCCCACTCGAAGCTGTGTACTGGCCGTGTCTGGGCCACACACATGGTGTGTAGGGGTGACGTGGAGGCCGATTTTGGCGGAGTACGGAAAGACCTAGTACACACCGTGTACCCTAAAAGTACATGCCGTGTACTTTCTTTTTTTTACCACTAAACAGACTGGGGTCGTGCTTGACGCACATAAATGTCTTCTTCTAGGTTCCGTTCGTCCAAGAGCGCCGAGGATCCGTGAATCTTCGATGAGCCCCCGCCTCTCCATCCGTTCTCTGATTTGACCACGGTTGATTGCGTTGGAATCACAGCGGTGAGTTCTTCCTTCTTCTTGAGCCTTGTTTTCCATTTCCTCCTCCTTATAAAGTTATCGTGGTTTATGTGTTTCATACATTTTCTCATATCTATGACGTTCTAAGGAGAATCTGTCGTCGCTGTTCATGTATATCAATCTCCTAGGATCGAGGTAGGTGGTTTGTGCCTTTCTGTAGGAAGTCGTTGAATATTATGTGCAATTTCCACCAATTCCCTTGAATGGGGAATTGTGTGTTCCCTATTTTGCCCTGCTGTTTTCCTGCTTTGCTTGATTGTTGTATTAGAGGTTTATGCTTGTGAGTAGAGTAATTTTTTTTGTGCTCAGGTTGTTTTTCCATGCTTGTTTTTCTTGTTAGGTGTTTTTTACAGTTGCCATGCGTAGTTCTAGGATAGTGTAACTATTGCTTTGTTATGCTGTTGAGAATTAGAATGATATCCAAGTAGTTCTTGAGGTTTACTTGGACGATACACATTCTCTATGCATGTTTATTTTACACAGGGCTGCAAGAACCTAGTGTAGTAGACCATAGGGAGAATGGATGTAAGGGATTCTCCAGAGTGTCTTAAATTACGATGAGAGACCACAGGGGGAATTGAAATTGAGTGCTTCCTCAGAGAGTCTGTAGTTCCTCGACGCAGGCCACATGGGGAATAGACGTTGAGTGCTTCCCCAGAGAGCCTTTAGTATGATATGAGACTATAGGGGGAATTGACGGTGAGTGCTTCCCCAGAGAGTCTATTCTTTATCTGAACTAGAGGGGTGAGACTGTGTGTGCCTTCCAGGGGGTTTCTAGTACTTATATGTTGAACCATAAGGGTTAAGCTGTGAGAACTACCCAGGGGGTTACCTTATTTTACTTATTGATTGTTTTGTACTTGTGTAGTTTATATGCTAGACTGTAAATTGTAGCTGCTGTGTATTTTCCTGCTTACTGTTCCTGTACTTTACTTTCCATGTATTCATTGACTGTTAGGCACAAATCTTTGGGTGGTTTCTTAATGGGACTTTGTCTCACACCCTGTTTGGGCCATGCTTTTGGGCCCAAGCATACTATGTTGTTGCAGGTATAGATAAGGAAAAGCACCCTTCTATTTCAGGTTCTTGATTTCACTGGAGCTAGAGAGCATGGGATCGAGCCGAGGATTTCAATGCTGAGGAGTTGCTCATCTATTTTTCTTTTGATGTTGCGTTAGTACTTGTGTTCAGTTGCATTTCAGCACGTTGTTTTGTTTGCTACTTTCCTTAGATACTTGTACCTGCTGCATCATTATCATCATTTCTATATATTTATTCTTCCGCTATATAGTTCCAGTTATGTATGTTGTTTCTGCTTTCGCTATTGACTATTGTTTTCCTTACCTTGTATACCTTACCAAATGAGGGAATAGTTTCCCCAATAATTTAGCAAGGCCCTCACTGTTCGTCGGCAGCCTCTGGCGTTTGGGGAAATGCGCTTGAGGTGATGTGATGAACCAGGCATGGGGCACCAGTGGAGGGCCTCCGGATTCGGGTCATTACAGGATCCACCACAACCTCATGTATATTGACACCAAATAATCTTGTATTTGACTAATATATACCCAAATAACTCAATTTTTTTATAAATAAGATTTAATATATCTACTATGAAACTGGTAGTAAACAAACAATAGAAGCTAATAACATCCGATGATAAAAATAAAATACAACTAAATAATATATATTTTAATAAATAATTATAAATTAAGTGTAAAAATGGATATATTTATCAATAATTTTCTTAAATATGTGATTAATATAGTTATTTTTTTATACATTAGGTTAGATAACATTTAATAAAGTGAGATTTAAGTTAAGGGGTTTTTCATTTAAATTTTACTTCATTGATATATGATGCATATTCACCACTAATTTCATTTTTCATGGTGTATATGTTTTTCATTGATATATTTTATCAAAATAGTTCTTTTAATTTATGGTATTTACAAATCCGTCTCATGTTCTACCTTTCATGGATTTTTAATTTTAAAGATAACGATAATGTAAGGGGTTTTCTTGAATAAACTTCTTTTCTTGGGTCATAATGATTCCTCTTTGACTATGTTCATTTCATGATGGTATTATTCTGTTATATGATTTTATTATAATTAATTTTATCCTAATTTTATAGGGAATTACATTTATTTATTTATCACTTCATAAATGTTGATCATGTGATGAATAGTTTTCATCCTCTCCAAATAATCTATTTTTATTCCATGTCTAGACTTTCTCTTTTATCCAATGTTATCCTTTATATTTGGAAAAATATTTTTTTATCTCTTATTAAATTCACTTTTACCATTTCTAAATTTTAAAAGGAAGTTTTATTATCCCTCTTTATGATATGTGTTTTAAAAAAATGTGTTTTAAAATAATAAAAAAGTTTTTCCTTTCATAATCATATGTTTTATCTTGCACTCCACATCTCCTTGAGAAAATTGTAATTTATTTATCAAGTATCCTTTATTAAAGGTTATTTTTATAAAAATATAATTTTTTTGAATAATATTAAAATTATATATTTTTAAAAAACTTTTTAAATTGAACTATAACCTCTTCGTTTTACAATAATGTTAATTTTTTTCATAAATCTGTTTTTAAAGTTCTTATGTATAAACACATTATTCTTCTGAAATGACCATTATCTTCAAAGAATCTTTATTTCCATGTTTAAAAATGTTTTTTATAAATAAACATAATTAGTAATTATTTAACATGAAAAGTGGAATTTTATCTTGTTTTTCAAAGTGACTCACTAAATGATCTTGAATATTAATTATTTAACTATGTAAACATCCTTAACAATCCTTATATTACACTAGGGATATGATATTATACCACCATCCTCTTTATCTTTATGGATGGATTATGAAATATTCTATGCATGGTTTCCTGAAACCCATCTCTTTTTATACATAAATTAATTTATATTTAAAATAGTAATTTTTTCATGCTCTCATTTCCTACAAATTTATTAATGATTATTATTGATGGGTGGGGTATTATATAGTCCTCTAATGAATTGGTTAATATTTTATATCACATGAGATAATGAAATTTTATAAGGACATGGTATATGTATATTCTTTTACAAGTTTATAGTGTGAACCTAATGTGGGTAGTTTTTATTACATATTTTTTATGTGAAAATGATGAATGCAACTTTGTTAACATATTTTTTTTGTAAAGGTGATGCTGGTAGCTTTGTTCATAGGTTTGTTGTGTGAATGTGATGTGGGAAGAATTATTCACAAGTTTTTTTGTGAACATGATAGGGATAGCTTTGTTCAGATGTTTTGTTGCGTGAATGTAATATGGGTAGCTTTTTTCACATGTTTTTTGTGTGAATGTGATGTGGTTAGATTCATTAATAGGTTTTTGTATAAAAGTGATGTAGGAATAATTGTTCACAAGTTTTTGTGTGAATGCGATGCTCATAACTTGGTTTACAAGATTTTATATGCTCATTATGGTTCCATTATTCTTTATTTTGATATGTTTTGATGACATGCCATTATTATTATGCCCTTGGATCATGTTTATTATATAACCCATTTTTACCAAGGTATATGTTTTTTTTAATTTGAGATTATATTTCCTTTTATCATGATGCAACATCCCTCCCTAGAATATACTAAGCAGCACCTCGATATAGTTGACCACATGACCTCAAGCGTGCCTCCCCAAATGCCATAGGTTGCCGACTAGTAGTGGGGGCATATGGTGTGTCCATGGGGAGACTATGCCCTCTTAATCAGAGTGCAACACAATGGTAATTAATAACAGTAAATAGTAAAAAAATCAACAAAATATGAATAATAAATCATCTAGATAAATAAATAGGTTAAATATAAATTATAAATAGATTAAAAATGATGATGATCATGTCATGTAGCTATACAAAAAATGAAGTACATGAGATACAAGGGAAACAAGAATATAACATATGTTAAATAGAAATACAAAAAATACTAAAATATGTCTCCACTAGAATCATAATTATAGGCTCAATCCTCTACTCTAATACTCCATCCTAGCACTCAGAATCAAACATTAGAAGCTGACCACTTTCCCTTATCTATACCTGCAAACATGAAGTCTGTTCTGGAACCATAGGAGAACCAAATAGGTTGTGATATATACTCAATAGGACACCACCAATGGTGTTATGAAAAATCCATTATGTTCATATAAAATGAGTAGTGTGTAGGTACATAATAAATGTATAATAATAAATAAATAAAACATATCGGTATAAGTTCCTCATGGATACCTGACCGATACTACCTAATTATTCCTAATCCATTTGTCTCTGAACCAAGGTGAACCTATACAGATATGATATGGGTGTAATAATGGGTCATCATAAAATGAGTATCAAGGGTGGAATGACCCCAATCAAGTGATTTGTCCTGGAGGATGTGTCCCTAGGATAAAAATTGCATATTCTTAGATTTAAATAAAAGGCATCCCTATAATTAAGTAAATTGAATCCTAATCCTAGTTAAGGCGATTTGTAAAAGTAATCCCAAGTATCACTCTTGGAGCTCTATAAATACCCATCACCATAGAGTTCATCCAAGGTGATCCTTAAAGGATTCCCATGTATCACTCTCAACATGGTGTATTAATGAGCCTCTAAGCCCATCCTAGATATCCCACATAGGGGACCTAGTATCACTCATGGAATGGTATAACCATCTTGGCACTGAGCCTATCTATGGTGACATCCAAAGGGAACTATTATCTCTCATGGGTAGGTAAGTAGTCTTCCCATTGATCCTATACAAGGAATCTCATAAGTAATCCAAGTATCATTACCGATATAAAGATAATCACTCACATTTATAATTATGCAACATGATGGGCCCATCCAAGGTGTCCTTAAGTCAAGACCCTCATATCACCCTTGTCTTAAAGTGAAAGGGAAGGATATTATTAGAAATAACTCAAATAATACCCCCAAGTATTATTAATAGGTTTTCTAATTCACTTAGTTTATATAATTTAGGCTATGGTATAAAGCCCAAGGGCCTAACTCATAGACACTCATTTTCCATAGTTCAATTCACATTATTTAAGTATTGTTTATTATAAAGAAATATCACACCCTAAAAGGTGGTTAAAAATTTTAATGAAAAAGGGTATTTAGGCCCTTAAGGAAGGGAATTTCCATAAGGATGGTTCATGTCAAGGAGAATGCTCAAATACATTATTTTTTAGGTAGATAAGATCTTGTTATTCATGAAAATATCCTTTAATTTAAGTAATTATTAATTAAGGATGTGACACAAAAAGTTATAACATGTAGAATAATGGATTATAATAAAAATTCAACAAAAATTTAGGTAAATAGATATACCACCTATCTTAGGCCCACAACACTCTTGTTATCCAGTGTTGGCCCTTAAATTGAGATGGAATGGGAGAAATTAGAAGAATGAACAAATGCATTGAAAATAGGGTATACGAGCACAAACCAAAAAAGAATATAAAATAGGAATACGAATGAATAATGGAAGAAATAGGAGTTTAGATCTTACCATTGTGTATCCAATTCACTTGATGGTGAATAAAACAGAGACCTAATAAAAGAGATACCCAAAATCCTAAATTGGATTGAGGAGGAGAGCTCACACAAGGGAGGGCTATCTTTTGGAAGAGAAATGAAGGGGTTAGGGTTTAAAAACATATAAGAGAAATAGTAATTTAACCCTTAATTAATGGGTAGAATGGTTTGTCCATATGATTGGATAAACCATGGACTAACCCTGCACCCAAAACTGCCCAAGGAACCCCCTCGCATGGGCTAGGCTCATGGTTTGACTAACTGTGCACAACACATTTGAAATATCTCTCTAAATATTTCTGTAGCACCTGCATAGGTGTGAGAAATGAGTCACATGGTTAGGTAAAACTATTCATCCCCCTTCTTTGCACTGGGAACCCTACACGGTTGAGTAACAGGGTTAACACTAACTATGCGCTGTGCGACTCAATCTTCTTCTCCAAAAATTGGAGCTCTGGGATCCGAATGAACCCTAGAATCTCCCAAAACACTAATTATCCTTTATAAACCACTATTAACATAAAATAATATGTTTTTAATAGTACAATAAGTGTCCATACCTCCTAAAAAATTAGTATGTTGCAACCTTCCCGCCTTAAAACAAATCATCCCCGAGTTGCGCTTTTGAGGGTGGTAAAGTGTCATATGAGAAAAGTTCCATCCAATGAGCATATACATCGGCCTCTCACTACTAGGTCTTATTATATACATGGCTATGATGGAATTCCACCTAGAAGAAAGGAACTGACCTACCTCAAAGATCCTTGATGCTCCGATCAATGATACATATTAGATGCTCCTCAAAGGATGCATCTTCTTATAACTATATATCCTCCAAATCAAATGAATGAGACATGTCATAATTATACCGGTGAAGCTACGATACATGGAATATTTAATGCATGGAATGGTACATTTTAGGTAACTACAACTAATAGGATACTGGCCTGACTCTCTCCATGATCTCAAAAGGCCTGACGTAACTAAGTGAAGCTTGCCCTGTCTCCGAATCCATCCATGAACCAACCCAAGAGAAAATCACAGAAAAAACTGATATCCCACCTCAAATACTTGAGGTTGATAACTAAGATCAGTTTAATACTTATGACTAGATTTATCTATATCCATATGATTCAGAATTAGCTGTACTTGCTTTGAAGTCTCCTGAACGAGATGAGGAGCCAGTAGTGCTGCCTAACCTACCTGTAACCAACACAGGGGTTAACGGAATGAACTAATATAAAGGGAATCATAAGGGCCTATCTAAATCATTAAGTTAAACTATTATTGTAATTAAAATTAATTATAGGTATATGTTTCTCCCATGAACCTCCAAAATCAAGGACGCATACCTAGAGTATATCCTCTAACACCTATATGTCTGCTCAGACTGCCCATTAATCTGATGGTGATATGCTATACTCAGGAGCATCCATATTCCCATTTTGTACATTAGCATGAAATGAAATCATTTTGTATATGACTCATCTTATGGCTTGATTATTATTGTATTTTTTTAGATATTTGTATTCTGATTTCAATTATTGTTCTTTCTTCCATTGTGATGTGAGTTATTTTTTTATGATTATGTTATATATGTTAATTTATTATTACCTCCATGACACTCTGACAAAAATTAGAGTATAGTCTCCCTATTGTATTACCATGAACTCTCACTTATAGTCAGTATCACTTGGTATACAAGGAGGCGTGCTTGAGGCCATGTGACCCACCCGCTCGAGGTACAATTTTAGTGGCTCCCAGTTTGGGACATTACACATGACTTATGAATAACTCTTATTATCCATTGTTCTTTTTAATAATATATTTATCCCATTCACATGTTTTATCATATTCTTATGACATAACCCATGATGACATACTAATAACTTCTACCTTATTAATAATTTGATCTTATCCATTTTATATGTTTTAATTACCTAAGTTATAATAATGATTAAAACCTATATAAAGTCTATAAGAGAGTCTAGAGTAGATTAATTATGAAAGAATTTTCAATAGTATCTTAAAATATGTTGCTTATGTAGCTGATCCCTAGACACTAAACCTTTCATTATGATATTTTGTGATTATTTATGAGATTTAATGTTTATATTATGAAAATAATGAAAAATAAATATAGGTTAATATCACATTATATCAAAGCTACCATTAAAAGTGTTTTTAGAACCAGATTTTAGATTTTGGGACTGAGGTGACTCATTTGGTATCAAAGTAGGGTTTTGTTATCATTATGGATTATATTTGTTAATTTTTGGTGTTAAGATGATAAAAAATTAGTGAAAAATCTAGGTATAGGTATAAGTGTAGGATAAAATCATAAAATTTTTGGTAAAGTATAGAGTTTATGGTTTCCTAGAAATGGTATCCATATCTTGATGAAAACAAGTATATGCAAGATCCAGTATAGTTGTACCTTTGGGTAGTAACCTTGAAAGGGGCATATTTGGTATTAACATAATCATAATGCAGTGAATGAAAAATTGGCCAAACTATACACTTGGTTTGGCACTCTTAGGGGATATACTTTGGTTGATAAAATTCACTTTATAAACCATTATGAAGGATTTGAGTACATTTCTATTATATGGTTTGAGATCCTAAGAATACATAGACAATGAATGACCTAGATTGAAACCTATAAATTTATATGTTATGGTTCCTCTATGATTTATGATTTATTAGTCTTATATTAATTATTTTACTTTTTATAAGATTATCTAATTCTCATCTTTTACTTTATCTTATTTAAGTAATGGTTAGAGAAAGGATAAACTAATTTAATAATGAATCCATTGGAAAATTTAGTGATTTTTCAATGAGAAAAAATGGCATAGCAGGAGGGGTATAATATCTTATGTGGATAATCACTTAACTATCCCAAGTTATAAATAATTACATGAACCTTGTTGAGACCCTGAATGAACCAAGGAAGGCACAATATTCTATAGAGTTCTTTATTCATCAATTATAACCCTCCATTAGTGGATCTTCAAACCCACTAATTACTGGAAAATCTATTAATATAGTATAGAATATATTTTCCCTTCTACCATGCCCATACCATGATATTTTTTTGAGGTGATATGAAAAAAACATACATAAATATTACATAATTTTAGAATAAAACTTAATATATTACACAATAATCCATTCCCTAAAACCTTAATAGTTTAGTGTCTTTAGATACAATATATATAGTTGAATTATTTCATGATAGATATTCTTCATATCCCACAAAGTTTTTCTCTCATAGAAACCTTCTTATACATATAATACTTAAATCATTTATTCATAACCTAGGTAAAATGGAAACATAAGAAAGGGTGAGTTTAGATGCTAAATAAGGGTAAACATGAGATATTACAATAAAAAATCATATATAAGAATAATATTAGTATCTGGGAATTTAATCATGATTATAAATTATGATGTTTATACCCAATCAGTCATAGATCATAAATCATGAGTCATGAAATAAATATTCCCCATTTCAAAATACATGAGTCATATGAGTGAGGAATCACCATTAATTAATCATTCTCCATGAGATAATATCATATGTATAAGAACATGTCATAGGAATTATTTAACAATCATAAGCATATAAAATCATTTCATTAGTAAATGCTCACTGCCAAGACCATCATTACATTGTGGAAAAAGTCACATAATGGATTGGGTTCACTCACAAACCTCTTTTAATTCTTGAAATGAATTTAAACCTTATAATATTTAATTTAATATCCTGATATATCAATAATAAATCAATTAATTGGATTAATATATAATTTATGTCCCATTAATCACATAATTAAAACCATACATACATGTTCTACAAGATCATTAAAAAATTAATCACTTCATCACAACATAACCCATAAAAAAGAAATGGGTTTCATAAATATTTCAATATCACATAATCATAATCCATCCATAGAAAGAACTTTGTTGGTATTATTATATCAAATACCCAATAAATGATAAGAAACATAAAATTATTTTGACATATATGAAAAATACCTTTAATAGAATATTTAAAACTTTCTTTCAAAACATGAGAACAATATCCTTTTTTTGAAAATATTTTAAATAAAAATTACTATAATATTGAGAAAATTATTTTATTTTAAAATAAAAATGGAAACTTATAACTTAAGATTCAAATTAATGAACACCCATGATAGTTTTAAAATTTGTTCGTATAGTAAATATTAAAAAAAACTTTCGTTTCAGGCTTTTAAAAAAATCATAAATAAATTATTCAAAAAAATTATATAATTTATTTTTAATTATTTGAAAATAATTACAAATATGTTTTAAAATAAATTTAAATATTAATTGGATAATAGAAAATAAAATCCTTGAAAACATTTTAAAGAGCATGGGTATAAAAGAGAAATTCACCAAAAAAAAGGAAATAAGGTTGAATTTTCTTAAAAACATTTTATTGATTGTTTTACATAATAAAGAGATAAGAATAAAATTAAAACATAAATACCCTAGAAATTAAAATATAAGAATAAAATAGATGATATTTAAGAGATAACGAGCATATAATTCCCCCAATGGTGATTTAAGAATAAACAATCCCAACTAAAATATAGAGGAAATAACACTATTCACCAAGGAAATTATTCCACCAAAAGATAGATAATGATATCTATAGTTCAAAATGTGGCCCATGATTATTTTAGTGATCTAATCGAAATGATGGATTTATAGCCTCCTTGATGATATTGGAGCACCCAGGTACTCCATTGGGAAGATCATTTATTTCATGTCCAATCTGTTCCTCAGAGAGAAAACCTACCTATATGAGAACCTATTTGAGATATAGAAGTTTCTCTTCCATTAGTAAATAATTTGACCAATATGGTTACATTAATCATCAATAACATTATTAATACCATGGAATGATATCTTTTTAGAATTCATAAAGATAATATTATCATCTTCAAAAATAATATGGTAGATGTAATGAGAGTGAAATCTACATCGAAAAGGAAGAACATTACCCCTCACAATTCTCCCATTGATGGTGAAACTAATAAAATATTGAATAAGGATTGGGGATAACAGGAATCACTATCTTATCCCTCAAGAATCTTTGAAGAAGACATGATTTTCCCCACAAATGATATTGAAATACAAGAAGAACTAACACAACTGAAAATGAGATCTGAGACCTAGGAGGAGAAACCAATACTTGTGAACACCTTGATGATGAAATTTTACTCGACTCTATCATAATCCTTATCCATATAAATCTTTATTTTCATGTTAGATCTACGAGCCTTAAGAGTAATATCATTGACCACTTACTAGGTAAATGTTATCACCCCTTAGATCGAATATCCCTTAACAAACCCATGTTTCTCATTAGATATCCAATATAGGAGACGAATAGAGATCCTTCTATTAATAACACTATACAACACATTATATGGATAATTTCACATGCCTATAGGTCTATAATGATGGATATAAGAAGTTTCCTTGATTTTGGGAATGAGCACCAGGTTAGTGGCACAAGCTACCCGAGGGAGATTGATACCCCATAAGAAGTCTTGCACAACCTTCACCTGGTCTCTCTTAAACAGATTCTAGGATTCCCTATAGAAAGAAATCAGGAAGCTATCTAGGCCCGAATCACTCTCTGGGTTGAGACCATGCATCAACTCACAAATCTCCTTCTAATCTGGATTAGCTTCAAATAATTAATTTTCAAGACCGATGTTAGTGTGAGGGATCATGTTTAGTATTTCACCACACCCACTTGGATAACCATTAAGAATATGGGTTTTGGGACCTACAAGGAGCACCTTGAAGTGGAATTTAGCCATGCCACCCACCACTTACCTATAATTAGTGTAGGATCCATCCTCCATAAGTATGTTGGGGATGATGGTAGGCCTTTTCTTCTTTATACAAGCATAGAAGATTGTCATATTTTGGCTGCCTTCACAGATCCATTTTATTCTTGACTATTCACATGCCAACTGTTCATGCTTGAGGAACATATTTTCCAGGATATCCATTTTTAGAGAGTTCACCAAATAGTTTATCATTCCAGTACTCTTATAGAATAGATTCCAGGTGCTTGATATCAATCTTCACCACATCTATTTCCTGAAATAATGGAGTTTGGTTACTAATCCATAATTGGAGATCAAATTTGAGTCATCTTATCTTGTTATGAAGCCCGATCCATGCACTCCCCTTGATAGGTTTTTTCCATGAATCATTAAAAACTTGATGAAATCTTGGAGTCTCAGTCCAAAAATGAGAGAAAGAGAAGCTCCCACCTCTCTCATGCCTATAGTGTAAGGAAACTAGTAGATAAAAGTGTTCCTAGAGACTAAAAATGAGGCGATTTATCTTAGAATTTGGGTAGGTAGAGATGGAGGGTTCGTTATCAAGAAATCGATCCAAGAAGAACCATGAGAGGAGGCCTCATTTTTTATTAATGCACAAGGAAAAGTGGTCCCTAGTGAAGCCCATGTCCATAAGCCTACTGTGGGCTATGAACTGAATGAAATCCCCACTAGACTTATAAGGGAAGGAGATTCTCCCTTTCTTTTTGGCCAGATCAATGACAATGTTAAAATCACCAGCCATGAACCATGCCAACTACCTCAAATTAGAGGATCCAAGACCATGCCATAGTGATTCTCTTGTTTGATCATCACAACTTCCATAAAAAAATGAGATGAAAGAATTGTGAGTACATAAATAAACCTTCATGGTAATGAACTAGTCCGACATGTTAATCAGTTCCAATAATATATTGTAATGTGAAAATATTCATATGTGTATGTTTTGAGGGTTGTAATATAGATACTCACACATTTTGATTCTCTATGAAAACTGGGATATTTTGGAGGAACATTGTTTGGACTATAGTATTGCAACTAGGGAGGATTTATTCTTATGGATTTCAGTATAAATTAAATACATTTTAACCTAAGCCCCTAGGCCTCGGGCATTCCAAATTTTTAACAAGATCATTGGTCAGATCATTGTCTAGTTTTGGACCCAAACTGTTTCGCACCTTTCATCTGATAAGGATAAGGAGAACATTCAGGTATTATTTTGGATTGGGATCTCATGTATACTCTATTAGGAAGAGGCAAAGATATCATCATAGAAGAATTTGGGGGTTCTTGAATATGGTATTTAGACTCCTTCAAAACCCTAGATATAAATTTTAGAGAAATTCCATGTGCTATAAACCTAGATAGGTAACTTATTCACATACCTTCTATCAGGTGGATAATGAGATACTTCATTTGAGGGGTCTCCACTTGTGAGTACTGGGAAGAAAAACAAACCAAAAGAGCCCGAGTCTCCTGGAGATGACATAATACATCATATAGGGATGAATAAATGGGAGTAAACTACTCTAAAGGACCTGGATCATGAGGAAAAAGATCATGAGTAGGGTAATGACAATCAATACCCTTTCCTTGAGCCATTCGATTAATATGAGAAACTCAAGGATCCCCCTAAAGCATGAAAGAGATTTTGAGGACTTATGTACGCGCACATAATGTTTTCATTTTCTAATTGATGGAAAAAAAGAAAGGTAAATAATAATAAATATTTTTATAATTATAATAATATCATAAATATCATAGATATATTCATTAAATACATCTATATTAATATCATGCATGGAATATATAGAAAAAAAATATTGTCGCTTTGTGGTGGTGATAGTCCCCACATACATACAAATGATGTTTCCATTTTTCATTTGATGGAATGAAGAGAAAAAATGGATGTACCGTTAACATAAAAAAATTCATTATAGAAGTTATACTGATATAATAATGTTTAAATAATTATATAATATTTTGAGGAAGTTAAGGAAGAATTAAACTGGAAATAAATCAGTAAAAACAATTACCTATTATTTAGAAACCTCCTTTGGATTACACCTTAAGACTTCAAATGAAGACCGTTTGGGAAGAAAAAAAGTTATAAAACATGGGGAGAAAAGTTAAAAATATTTTTGGGAAGGACTTGGTTGAGCTATATGGATAAAAATGTGTAAAGTGATTAGGGGAGAGGAATTCCTTTTATAAGTGAGGGGAGTAGAACTCTTGTAAATAGTTAAAACATTAAAATATAATAATACCATATTATAGTGAAAGTGTAATTAAGGAAACTAAAATTTTAGGATAAGACATTTCTGGGCCAAAATACCTTAAAAGAATCACATTTATCCATGGTTTAGAGATATATTATTCCTTATCTCTAATTTAAACCCCCGTTAATATATTAAATGGTCACTATGGTGACAATGGTGACAATGGTATACCATGGTAACTATTAAATATTACAAAAAATGAAATTTAACTAATTAACAAATTTGATCCACCAGGTTAAAAGTTTTATTTTTTTACTGTATTCAATTTCTATATGTACCAAAAATTCATTTTAAAATAATCTAGAAAAACGTAATGAACACCGTTTTTAGAAAAATGAATTTTTAATAATAACACTCAAATTATTCTTAATCCTTTCCTAGTAAAAACAATAGAATGGATGGTAATTTTTTTATTGAATATATTATCGAAAAATTTAATTAAAAAAATTCTCCAATAGAAATTAATTTAATTTATTAATATAAAACACACTACACACATGAAAGGATTTGATTTCAGGAAAAATTATCCTCTTTTATCTTCAAATGATTTTATTTTCATTTCTAACAAATTGATAAAAAATGAATTCATTTTAAACATGTGTAAACAATAGTATTTCATTTGTTTAATACTATGAAGTATTTTTAATTAAAACATATATGACAAAAACAATTATTATAAAAAAATATTTCAAAACAGTTCTTAAGGATCAATAATATTTCTTAAGTGAATTGGAAATTAATTTTGATAATTATATTTTATTTAAATACCTTATAATGTGATCTATTTTATAATTTATAATCATTATTCACATATGTTTGGGTTTGTGTGATTTATAATATATCTAACACATTTATTTAATAAGGAGAAATATATTTTTAAATCATGGGGTGTAACAAATGAGCACCCTTATAATAATTTCACCCTTGAAATTTAGCAACTCTGATACAAAAAACTGGGGATACCTATGCCTCATCACATCCTAAAATTCCCAAGTTACATCCTTGAATTTATATGTCCTCCAGTGGAACTTAACTAGTTTAGTGTTCTTATTTCATACCACTTTATTTCGATGATCCATAATTTTTACCAGTTTCTCATCATAAGAAAGATCATGCTCCAATGGTAAAACCACTGAGTTCATTAAAAGAGAAGGATCTAGAATGTACATTCTCAAAAGTGATACATGGAACATATCATGAACTTGAGATAGGTTTAGAGTAAGTTCCAATTGATAAGATACCATCTTGATATGATCTGGAATCTCATGGTGACTGATATATATAGGGCTTAACATTCCCTTATTTTGAAATATTATAACATTATTACACGGATATATCTAATGGAACACTTTATCAGTAAATTTGATCTGAAAATATCATTGAGTATTATTACCATAACATTTATATCAACTATGAGATTCGCTAATGTGATGCATAATGTCTATAACCTTATATTCCATTTCCTTAACTATCTCAAGTCCGGATAACTTTCATTCCCTAACTTCATACCAACATGTTTGAGTCATACACATCTTTCCATAGAGGTATTCATAAGGATTCAAAAAAAATTCTCTAGTAAAATAATTTTTTGTAAGAAAAATAATATAGATAAAGGTGTTGATCCCAAAATCATTTGAAATCAATAAAGCAGGACCTCAATATATCTTCCAGGGTTTGAATGGTCTTCTTAGACTGACCATATGTCTGAGGATGATATATAGTGATAAAAATAAACTCTATATTCAAATATTACTGAAGATTTATGAATAATGTTAATCTAATCCTTGGATATTGATCATATATGATGAGATTGGTACTCTATGAAACCTTACCAATTCCTTAATGTATATATTTGTGATTTAATCAAGAGATAAACCTTCTCTAATAGTAATGAAATCTTCTAATTAGGTGATCGACTATAAACCAAATATAATTATTTCCTTTAGATATCTTGGGGAGTTCCATAATAAAATCCAATGTGATGTTTTACCATTTCCAATTAGGTATGGGTAATGGTCGTAACATCCTATTATAATTATTGTAACAACCCGAGATTTTATGAAAAATATTTTTTTTATTTCACTAATGTCTTGTGTTGTACGCTACACCAAAAGGAGCTTGCACAACACGCATCCTTGACTTGCCTTGCATTACACGCAATCACGACCTTCCTCGACAGCGTATGTAGTACGCAATACCGAGTTTCACTAAACAACGATATGCTATTAAAATATTATTATAACTAGCCGTTATGAATAGTAATAACCACCTTTTAAAATTTTAGAAATTTTAGATCTCAAAATGGACTTCATTTTTGGATTCGGAGTATCAAATTTAGCCTAAGGTGAAATTTTGGTACTTTTCGGATAACTTTCATATTCTGATGAATAGTGAAAATTACTAAATTATAATTAAAAACAACTTTTTTAATCGAAATAATTAATAGTGATAAATCATTAATTTGAGTGGTTTTAAAGTATATTTAGAATATATTTTTACAATTCAATACAATGTTGGTCATTGTATGTAATTTCACATTTACACCAGACATAAACAAGTGTTAATCTTTTGATAGTTATTATCTCTTAAAAACACGCTATTTGTTGTGACATCGGAAATTAATTATAAAATTAATTAATGCAACTTATATGTTGGGAATTTTGTAAAATAGAAATCATTTTTGAATTCGGAATATCAATTATAGCCTAGGGTGAAATTTTAGTACTTTTCTGAAAACTTTCAATTTTTGATGAATAGTGAAACCACTAAGTGGTAGGTTAAAAAAATGAATTTTGCATAAAACTTAATTTTACCGCTTCTGTGAATGGAATTTCGAAAATCCGACAGACACGGTTGATATCAGTAAGTAAAATGTGGTTCAATGAGATAAAAATAATTTTTTGGTGAATAGTAACTTTTTACTTTTTTTTACCATGGTTAATAGTAAATAGGGTAACTAAAGGTAAATATGATATTACTATTACCCTAACACATGTCCTAATTCTATTGGATAATTGTAATTCGACCAAAAACAACCTTATGAATAAAATATGACCATTTAGGCCCACTTGGGTTAGATTAGGACATTTATTATTAATTTATTTAAAGAAGGGTTAAAATAGTTAAAATCAAAGTTTAATAAGTAAATCATTTTTAATACGGGGTTATACATAAGATAAATTCGACTATAAATATTAATTATAAAGCTAAAACGATTTCCTGCATGATGGTATTTTATTTATAATTTTTAGACATTAAATAATTTAATTTATTTATGACACAATTATGATTCAGTAATTATCTTATTTATGAAATATTGACATAATCGATGTTATAAACACCAAAATAAATATAATTTGAGACTTTTTATGAATTACACTAATTTTATAGGTTACTATGATATACTAGTGTTGATTTAATCAACTTGGTTCGAACATATAATTCTGTTATGACTTTCACAAAAATCATATATCAAATAGTGTCAAAATTGACACAAAATAGTTTTTAAATCAAATATTATATTATTAATTGTTATTTTATTCTTAAAAATATAATGTTAGGCCAAATGACTTAGATAAGGATATATGTATTAATAATAAACAATTTGGGGTTCGTTTGGCATGTTATAGTAAGTGTATTAACCATATAGTGAAAGAAAACAAAAAGACACGGTAAAAGTTAAATTATTTAACTTAGAGTTAAATCTAATTGATAAGGTTAAAATAATACCCTAAACTTGTCTAAATCTTATTGGTTGATAGGATTTCGACCCAACCCCACTTTAGCTCCGAAATAAGACCCTTTGGAACCATTATAAACCGATTTTGACTTTAATATAAAATAATATTTTGAGGTATTCCTAAGGTGCCCCTCTCCTCCCTTATAAAAGGACACCTCATCCCCCTCCCCCTCACACCAATTTGAGCACTCAAGCTCGGCCAACCCCTGCAAAAATCTCTTCTCCACTTCCCAAGAAACATCCTAGAGGTTCTGGTCTTCCTCAAAGACCAATTTTAGTGCCCTAAGAGGAGGTCTCAAAGAGGCGCTTCAAAGAAGAGGTAATTACCGTTACCAATTCTTTCATCTTTATTTCTTCTTCCACTTCTTCTTCTTAGGTTGTTTCATTATGAAGTAATAACATCAGTATCACTCATATACTGATATGTTATTTTAAGTATGAAACAACCCTATTTCACCATCTATCCATCCTACGGAAAAATAAATCACCGCGCGTGCGTACGTACGGAATACCGTCTCCACGCTGTGGTGTAATCTATTTTCCACCACCACCTTACATGGATGGGTATAATGGTGTAAAGAATAACTATACATAGTTATTACAACATCATATTTATTCTGATATATTGTATAATCCACTCCAATTCAATTCAATAATTATGGAAATGATATCATCGCTCGTGCGTACGTACGGACTACCGTCTCCACGACGCGATGAGATTCATTCTTAATGATTAACCATTCATGAATGATTATAAAGTATATATAATAAGTACTAATGAAATATATGAAATAATAATGATACTGGATTTATGTATATATATATATATATGTATGTCATCTACTTACTTCCATTCAAGACAATAAGGAAAGAAAAACAGCGTTCATGCGTACGTACGGACTACCGTCTCCATGAACGGTGTTTTTCATTTCATTTATCTATCTATTATATATATATATACTGAATATATATGATATATAAATCATATTTTATATTCTGGAAGTAAGTAAATCATGATATAAGTAATAATAATGTCAAGAACAACAAGTCAAAACACCTACGATAAATGAAACGATTTTACCCAAAACGCTTCTTTAACATGGAATTTACAAAAGAACGGGTAATATAATGTCATAAGTGAACCATATACGATATCATAACAATGAATATGATTCTGTAATAAGTCAATGACATTATTTAAATCATTATACAGGAGGTTCGGACACATACGAAGCAAATCGGACCTAAGGTAAGGGAAATATCACAATCTCATTTTTATCCGAGATTGTTTATACATTAGTATTTACTGGGGTGTATTTTATCATCCACATCCATGTTTCCTCAATATGTAATATTATTTCCATCCACCTACAATTTTTTAAATACAATTTTACCCTTCGGTGAGTTTTTAGTAAAAGATATGAAAGGAATCTTTTGTCATTTTTCATACGAGGTATTTTTTTGACTTTTCCGACAAAAGTACGAGAAGAATGTTTTTTTAACTTATACGGCATGAATGGATTTATAAAACATTATTTCCAAGAAGTTTCCTTTACAAGTATTCAAGTTTATTTTTAATCAACTTCTTTTAGTTTAAAATTGTATGACATGTTAAGAAAGGAAAAGTGTTTTTGAAGTAGAAAGGATATTTTCCTCAAGAACGGAGTTCAAGTGTTTTATCAAAATTATTTTCCATCTAAGATAACATAGGGTTCTGTTTCTATCCCTATTATTACATTGATTTGGTTATGTTGTTATGGAATTATTTTTATGAATTCCTTTATCTTATATGAATTGTTTTATGATGTCATGATGTTTAAGAATCCCATTTTTATTACATGGGTTATGAAATGATGTATGGTTTATGATTTTGTGGCACACATAAGAATGGTATCATTAAGAGATGGGTGGGACCTATATCTACCTCCAATGCATTGGGTAAAGATTTTATATCTCATGAGATAGACATGGCTGGAATGGTAGGTTATACCGGTTCAGTGAAACAGGACTGAAACGAGGGTTACTCGATTCAGAAAGGGACTTTGTCCACTAAGATAGTCTTGGAAATGAGTCTTGACTAACAAGAAATGATTCTATATGATTATGTGTGAATGCCACAAAGTTTCATGTTTTAAGTTATGATTATTGTGATTACATTTCACTGCCATGATTTACCCCATGTTATGAAATTATGATCTCTTTTGCAGGTTAAGATTTCCAAAAGTTATGTGCTTATGTATATGATGTGATTGATATTTCTTTTGTTTACCCTTACTGAGCATTTGAGCTCACCCTTTTTATGTTTTCTTTTCCCCAGGATATAAAGAAAGGTTTTAGGTAAAAAAAAGGGAAGATCTTTATGGGAGATTTTGAAGATCTTTCACCACGATTAGAAGATTATATTCCGAGTTTCCAAAGACACTAAACTATTACGATCCTTGTGTGTGTGTTTTTTGTTATGTACTAAGTATTCCGCAAATGTAATGTAATGTCCATGTACGTCAGGCTTCGGGTCTCTACAGTTGGTATCAGAGGAAAGGTTTAGTCAACCTTTGGAAACTAGGATGCGAAAACGTTAGTGAGATCCCTAGAGATATTTCTACGGTATGTCTAGGGATGTCCCTAAGGTTAAGTATACGTATAGGTTATAGTACTAGAACTACGCTAACGATCATAGAATTAAACCTAAGATGTTAGATATTGAAGGTACTTCCCCTTTATTATGTTGTTTTCCCTAGCATGTTTTTTGCCTCTCACACTATTCTTTTTGGGTTTTAGACGATGGCTGGAACCCGAAGGAACCGTGTTGATCAATGCAATGGACAATGCAATGATTATCCTCCTAAACAAACAAATGTTATGGGAGATGGAGTGCAAAATATTATTGCTATACTTACAAAAGCTATGAATCATTCTGGACTTCCAAATGAGCAGAGAAGGGAACAATATTCTATTGAGTCCTTCATGAGGCAACGTCCACCTTCTTTCAGTGGGTCTTCTGATCCACTTATTGCTGAACAATGGATCAGTACCACTGAAAAGATATTTTGAGTTCTTCAATGTTCTGAACATGATAAAGTCATCTTAGCAGTATATCGTTTGGAAGGTGAAGCTGATCAATGGTGGAATCTTATCAAGAATACAAGGCAAAGAGATGAAATTGAGTCCATGGAATGGGACGAGTTCAAGAACTTATTTTTCAATAAGTACTTCCCTCGTATTCTTCGAACAAAGATGGAGAAGGAGTTTCTTGAACTAAAGCAAAAAGATGATGAATCTGTTGGTATATACGAAGCGAATTTTACAAGACTTGCAAGGTATGCATCTGGCATTATCATCCAACCTGAAAGTAAAGTTGATCGATTTTTCAGTGGCTTAAAACCAAGTCTTCGAAGGGCATTAGCTATAAGAGACTTCAGTAGCTATGAAGAAATTGTGCGTTGTGCTATCAAGGTAGAAATGAAAGTTGGTGTTACATATCCATCTCATGGTTTTGACAAGAAATGAAAGATGGAGTTCAAGGAGAAATCTAAGAATAATGGTGAAAAGAAGATGAATGTTTCCTTATGCACAAAGTGTGGAAAGAAGCATGGTGGAGATTGTATTAAAGGGACTAGAAAATGTTTTAAGTGTGGAAAAGAAGGTCATCGAGCAGCTGAGTGTCGAAGTAATGGAAAAAGGGTTTCTAATGATGTGAATAAAGCAAACACTTCAGAGAACACACCACCAACACTTCAATGCTTCAAGTGTAAGGAAATGGGGCATTATGCTAATAAATGCCATAATCCAAGGGTTAGTGATGATCAACATGAGCAACCACTGAAGGCAAAGGACAAAGGGAAGTCACATGGGATCACTATTGGCAATGTTGAATATGACAACGATGTGGTGGAATGATTAAGTGTTTATGTAATGGGATTCCAAAATAATGTTGTATCATTGAGTATTGCAATATTTATTGATGTGGTATTCAAAGTGATTGAGATATTTTTTGGAAATAAGATGATATGCGCATAATGAAGGGAAAACGAGAAAATGAAATGTTTAATAGTATTCATGAGCTCATGATTGATATAAGGACTAAGTGATATCATGGTTTGAGTATATAGAATTTTGAGGATTTTGGTATGTGGAAAGTGTTAACTTTAAACTGCATTCATGTTTTCACTAAGGTATTCAATAGAATACATGATTAAGGACTTTGAATGTTTAGAATGTGACCAACAAGACATATCTTATGGGGATCAACGATGGTATTAAATCTCTGGTAATTGTTTTCACTATATTATGAGAGTGGACTGCAGTATTATGGGTAAGCCTAAAGATTGGAATGGATTATGTTGGAATAAGTTAGTATTGTTTCAGGATAGAAGTTTTTTTTTGATATTATTGATGGGATGTTATAGTAATATAGTTTTAGAAAAAGGACAACCTGCAGGAAGGGCGACAGCCCATCGCGTCGGACAAGGCTGTGGGAATCGAACCCACAACCGAAGTGTGACTGGCCTTTATCGCCTACCACTGGCCTACAGGAAGTCCCTGTTTAGTAGAAACTAGTTTTATTATATTAAGCAGTATGATATATGAAGTATAAGTCCATTTTAGGAACCATATGTGATTAATCTCACTATAGATTGACTTATGTATATAATTTTTGCTAACCTTTTGTTTGAGACAGATGGAATGACCCGTCATTCTATCACATGATCTGCTAACACTTCACGAATAACAAATTCAACTTCATTTATTTAAGAGAGGAAGTGGAAATTGTTCAAGGCATGAACAACAGTGAGATTGTACCAAAATAAAGAAAGTATTTATTCTAATTCAAATTTTCAACTTTAGGGAAATGATCTTGAAAACCAAAAATGTTGTCCTAGTGATCTTATACCTGATGAATCAGATGGTACCTTAGATCGTCACAAATTTATGGATTTGTGATTACTGGATTTTCCATAGCCATGTTCTCTACCACTCTCCATCAGAACATGATGGTTAGATTTCTCTTCCATATCCATATTTTCACCTATGTGGAAACCCAGTGATTAGTTTATTTGGGTAATCGTTACATTTCATACTTTAGTTTTTAAAGTCAAGTTTTGGTATTCCTTTTTACGATGTGGGTTTCTATTAAAGAAACTTTCGAATAGTAAACCATTTATAACCCCGACGAATTTCGAGGGCGAAATTCATTTTAAGGGGGGTAGAATGTAACAGCCCGAGATTTTATGAATTTTTTTTATTTCACTAATGTCTTGTGTTGTACGCTACACCAAAAGGAGCTTGCACAACACGCATCCTTGACTTGCCTTGCATTACACGCAATCACGACCTTCCTCGATAGCGTATGTAGTACGAAATACCGAGTTTCACTAAACAACGATATGCTATTAAAATATTGTTATAACTAGCCGTTATGAATAGTAATAACCACCTTTTAAAATTTTAGAAATTTTAGATCTCAAAATGGACTTCATTTTTGGATTCGGAGTATCAAATTTAGCCTAAGGTGAAATTTTGGTACTTTTCGGATAACTTTCATATTCTGATGAATAGTGAAAATTACTAAATTATAATTAAAAACAACTTTTTTAATCGAAATAATTAATAGTGATAAATCATTAATTTGAGTGGTTTTAAAGTATATTTAGAATATATTTTTACAATTCAATACAATGTTGGTCATTGTATGTAATTTCACATTTACACCAGACATAAACAAGTGTTAATCTTTTGATAGTTATTATCTCTTAAAAACACGCTATTTGTTGTGACAGCGGAAATTAATTATAAAATTAATTAATGCAACTTATATGTTGGGAATTTTGTAAAATAGAAATCATTTTTGAATTTGGAATATCAATTATAGCCTAGGGTGAAATTTTAGTACTTTTCTGAAAACTTTCAATTTTTGATGAATAGTGAAACCACTAAGTGGTAGGTTAAAAAAATGAATTTTGCATAAAACTTAATTTTACTGCTTCTGTGAATGGAATTTCGAAAATCCGACAGACATGGTTGATATCAGTAAGTAAAATGTGGTTCAATGAGATAAAAATAATTTTTTGGTGAATAGTAACTTTTTACTTTTTTTTACCGCGGTTAATAGTAAATAGGGTAACTAAGGGTAAATATGATATTACTATTACCCTAACAGATGTCCTAATTCTATTGGATAAGTTTAATTCGACCAAAAACAACCTTATGAATAAAATATGACCATTTAGGCCCACTTGGGTTAGATTAGGACATTTATTATTAATTTATTTAAAGAAGGGTTAAAATAGTTAAAATCAAAGTTTAATAAGTAAATAATTTTTAATATGGGGTTATACATAAGATAAATTCGACTATAAATATTCATTAGAAAGATAAAAAGATTTCCTACATGATGGTATTTTATTTATAATTTTTAGACATTAAATAATTTAATTTATTTATGACACAATTATGATTCAGTAATTATCTTATTTATGAAATATTGACATAATCGATGTTATAAACACCAAAATAAATGTAATTTGAGACTTTTTATGAATTACACTAATTTTCTAGGTTACTATGATATATTAGTGTTTATTTAATCAACTTGGTTCGAACATATAATTCTGTTATGACTTTCACAAAAATCATATATCAAATAGTGTCAAAATTGACACAAAATAGTTTTTAAATAAAATATTATATTATTAATTGTTATTTTATTCCTAAAAATCTAAGGTTCGGCCAAATGACTTAGATAAGGATATATGTATTAATAATAAACAATTTGGGGTTCGTTTGGCATGTTATAGTAAGTGTATTAACCATATAGTGAAAGAAAACAAAAAGACACGGTAAAAGTTAAATTATTTAACTTAGAGTTAAATCTAATAGATAAGGTTAAAATAATACCCTAAACTTGTCTAAATCTTATTGGTTGATAGGATTTCGACCCATCCCCACTTTATCTCCGAAATAAGACCCATTGGAACCATTATAAACCGATTTTGACTTTAATATAAAATAATATTTTGAGGTATTCCTAAGGTGCCCCTCTCCTCCCTTATAAAAGGACACCTCCTCTCCCTCCTCCTCACACCAATTTGAGCACTCAAGCTCGGCCAAACCCTGCCAAAATCTCTTTTCCACTTCCCTAGCAACATCCTAGAGGTTCTGGTCTTCCTCAAAGACCAATTTTAGTGCCCTAAGAGGAGGTCTCAAAGAGGCGCTTCAAAGAAGAGGTAATTACCGTTACCAATTCTTTCATCTTTATTTCTTCTTCCACTTCTTCTTCTTAGGTTGTTTAATTATGAAGTAATAACATCAGTATCACTCATATACTGATATGTTATTTTAAGTATGAAACAACCCTATTTCACCATCTATCCATCCTACGGAAAAAGAAATCACCGCGCGTGCGTACGTACGGAATACCGTCTCCACGCCGTGGTGTAATCTATTTTCCACCACCACCTTACATGGATGGGTATAATGGTGTAAAGAATAACTATACATAGTTATTAAAACATCATATTGATTCTGATATATTGTATAATCCACTCCAATTCAATTCAATAATTATGGAAATGATATCATCGCTCGTGCGTACGTACGGACTACCGTCTCCACGACGCGATGAGATTCATTCTTAATGATTAACCATTCATGAATGATTATAAAGTATATATAATAAGTACTAATGAAATATATGACACAATAATGATACTGGATTTATGTATATATATATATATATGTATGTCATCTACTTACTTCCATTCAAGACAACAAGGAAAGAAAAACAGCGTTCATGCGTACGTACGGACTACCGTCTCCATGAACGGTGTTTTTCATTTCATTTATCTATCTATTATATATATATATATATACTGAATATATATGATATATAAATCATATTTTATATTTTGGAAGTAAGTAAATCATGATATAAGTAATAATAATGTCAAGAACAACAAGTCAAAACACCTACGATAAATGAAACGATTTTACCCAAAACGCTTCTTTAACATGGAATTTACAAAAGAACGGGTAATATAATGTCATAAGTGAACCATATATGATATCATAACAATGAATATGATTCTGTAATAAGTCAATGACATTATTTAAATCATTATACAGGAGGTTCGGACACATACGAAGCAAATCGGACCTAAGGTAAGGGAAATATCACAATCTCATTTTTATCCGAGATTGTTTATACATTAGTATTTACTGGGGTGTATTTTATCATCCACATCCATGTTTCCTCAATATGTAATATTATTTCCATCCACCTACAATTGTTTAAATACAATTTTACGCTTCGGTGAGTTTTTAGTAAAAGATATGAAAGGAATCTTTTGTCATTTTTCGTACGAGGTATTTTTTTGACTTTTCCGACAAAAGTACGAGAAGAATGTTTTTTTTAACTTATACGGCATGAATGGATTTATAAAACATTATTTCAAAGAAGTTTCCTTTACAAGTATTCAAGTTTATTTTTAATCAACTTCTTTTAGTTTAAAATTGTATGACATGTTAAGAAAGGAAAAGTGTTTTTGAAGTAGAAAGGATATTTTCCTCAAGAACGGAGTTCAAGTGTTTTATCAAAATTATTTTCCATCTAAGATAACATAGGGTTATGTTTCTATCCCTATTATTACATTGATTTTGTTATATTGTTATGGAATTATTTTTATGAATTCCTTTATCTTATATGAATTGTTTTATGATGTCATGATGTTTAAGAATCCCATTTTTATTACATGGGTTATGAAATGATGTATGGTTTATGATTTTGTGGCACACATAAGAATGGTATCATTAAGAGATGGGTGGGACCTATATCTCCCTCCAATGCATTGGGTAAAGATTTTATATCTCATGAGATAGACATGGCTAGAATGGTAGGTTATACCGGTTCAGTGAAACAGGACTGAAATGAGGGTTACTCGATTCAGAAAGGGACTTTGTCCACTAAGATAGTCTTGGAAATGAGTCTTGACTAACAAGAAATGATTCTCTATGATTATGTGTGAATGCCACAAAGTTTCATGTTTTAAGTTATGATTATTGTGATTACATTTCACTTCCATGATTTACCCCATGTTATGAAATTATGATCTCTTTTGCAGGTTAAGATTTCCAAAAGTTATGTGCTTATGTATATGATGTGATTGATATTTCTTTTGTTTACCCTTACTGAGCATTTGAGCTCACCCTTTTTATGTTTTCTTTTCCCCAGGATACAAATAAAGGTTTTAGGTAAAAAAAAGGGAAGATCTTTATGGGAGATTTTGAAGATCTTTCACCACGATTAGAAGATTATATTCCGAGTTTCCAAAGACACTAAACTATTACGATCCTTGTGTGTGTGTTTTTTGTTATGTACTAAGTATTCCGCAAATGTAATGTAATGTCCATGTACGTTAGGATTCGGGTCTCTACAGTTGGTATCAGAGGAAAGGTTTAGTCAACCTTTGGAAACTAGGATGCGAAAACGTTAGTGAGATCCCTAGAGATATTTCTACGGTATGTCTAGGGATGTCCCTAAGGTTAAGTATACGTATAGGTTATAGTACTAGAACTACGCTAACGATCATAGAATTAAACCTAAGATGTTAGATATTGAAGGTACTTCCCCTTTATTATGTTGTTTTCCCTAGCATGATTTTTGCCTCTCACACTATTCTTTTTGGGTTTTAGACGATGGCTGGAACCCGAAGGAACCGTGTTGATCAATAAAATGGAAAATGCAATGATTGTCCTCCTGAACAAACAAATGTTATGGGAGATGGAGTGCAAAATCTTATTGCTATACTTACAGAAGCTATGAATCATTCTGGACTTCCAAATGAGCAGAGAAGGGAAGAATATTCTATTGAGTCCTTCATGAGGCAACGTCCACCTTCTTTCAGTGGGTCTTCTGATCCACTTATTGCTGAACAATGGATCAGTACCACTGAAAAGATATTTTCAGTTCTTCAATGTTCTGAACATGATAAAGTCATCTTAGCAGTATATCGTTTGGAAGGTGAAGCTGATCAATGGTGGAATCTTATCAAGAATACAAGGCAAAGAGATGAAATTGAGTCCATGGAATGGGACGAGTTCAAGAAATTATTTTTCAATAAGTACTTCCCTCGTATTCTTCGAACAAAGATGGAGAAGGAGTTTCTTGAACTAAATCAAAAAGATGATGAATCTGTTGGTATATACGAAGCGAATTTTACAAGACTTGCAAGGTATGCATCTGGCATTATCATCCAACATGAAAGTAAAGTTGATCGATTTTTCAGTGGCTTAAAACCAAGTCTTCGAAGGGCATTAGCTATAAGAGACTTCAGTAGCTATGAAGAAATTGTGCGTTGTGCTATCAAGGTAGAAATGAAAGTTGGTGTTACATATCCATCTCATGGTTTTGACAAGAAATGAAAGATGGAGTTCAAGGAGAAATCTCAGAATAATGGTGAAAAGAAGATGAATGTTTCCTTATGCACAAAGTGTGGAAAGAATCATGGTGGAGATTGTCTTAAAGGGACTAGAAAATGTTTTAAGTGTGGAAAAGAAGGTCATCGAGCAGCTGAGTGTCGATGTAATGGAAAAAGGGTTTCTAATGATGTGAATAAAGCAAACACTGCAGAGAACACACCACCAACACTTCAATGCTTCAAGTGCAAGGAAATCGGGAATTATGCTAATAAATGCCATAATCCAAGGGTTAGTGATGATCAACATGAGCAACCACTGAAGGCAAAAGACAAAGGGAAGTCACATGCGATCACTATTGGCAATGTTGAATATGAAAACGATGTGGTGGAATGATTAAGTGTTTATGTAATGGGATTCCAAAATAATGTTGTATCATTGAGTATTGCAATATTTATTGATGTGGTTTTCAAAGTGATTGAGATATTTTTTGGAAATAAGATGATATGCACATAATGAATGGAAAATGAGAAAATGAAATGTTTAATAGTATTCATGATCTCATGATTGATATAAGGACTAAGTGATATCATGGTTTGAGTATATAGAATTTTGAGGATTTTGGTATGTGGAAAGTGTTAAATTTAAACTGCATTCATGTTTTCACTAAGGTATTCAAGAGAATACATGATTAAGGACTTTGAATGTTTAGAATGTGACCAACAAGACATATCTTATGGGGATCAATGATGGTATTAAATCTCTGGTAATTGTTTTCACTATATTATGAGAGTGGACTGTAGTATTATGGGTAAGCCTAAAGATTGGAATGGATTATGTTGGAATAAGTTAGTATTGTTTAAGGATAGAAGTTTTTTTTCGATATTATTGATGGGATGTTATAGTAATATAGTTTTAGAAAAAGGACAACCTGCAGGAAGGGAGACAACCCATCGCGTCGGACAAGGCTGTGGGAATCGAACCCACAACCGAAGTGTGACTGGCCTTTATCGCCTACCACTGGCCTACAGGAAGTCTCTGTTTAGTAGAAACTAGTTTTATTATATTAAGCAGTATGATATATGAAGTATAAGTCCATTTTAGGAACCATATGTGATTAATCTCACTATAGATCGACTTATGTATATAATTTTTTCTAACCTTTTGTTTGAGACAGATGGAATGACCCGTCATTTTATCACATGATCTGCTAACACTTCATGAATAACAAATTCAACTTCATTTATTTAAGAGATGAAGTGGAAATTGTTCAAGGCATGAACAACAGTGAGATTGTACCAAAATAAAGAAAGTATTTATTCTAATTCAAATTTTCAACTTTAGGGAAATGATCTTGAAAACCAAAAATGTTGTCCTAGTGATCTTATACCTGATGAATCAGATGGTACCTTAGATCGTCACAAATTTATGGATTTGTGATTACTGGATTTTCCATAGCCATGTTCTCTACCACTCTCCATCAGAACATGATGGTTAGATTTCTCTTCCATATCCATATTTTCACCTATGTGGAAACCCAGTGATTAGTTTATTTGGGTAATCGTTACATTTCATACTTTAGTTTTTAAAGCCAAGTTTTGGTATTCCTTTTTACGATGTGGGTTTCTATTAAAGAAACTTTCGAATAGTAAACCATTTATAACCCCGACGAATTTCGAGGGCGAAATTCATTTTAAGGGGGGTAGAATGTAACAGCCCGAGATTTTATGAAAAATATTTTTTTTTATTTCACTAATGTCTTGTGTTGTACGCTACACCAAAAGGAGCTTGCACAACACGCATCCTTGACTTGCCTTGCATTACACGCAATCACGACCTTCCTCGATAGCGTATGTAGTACGCAATACCGAGTTTCACTAAACAATGATATGCTATTAAAATATTATTATAACTAGCCGTTATGAATAGTAATAACCACCTTTTAAAATTTTAGAAATTTTAGATCTCAAAATGGACTTCATTTTTGGATTCGGAGTATCAAATTTATCCTAAGGTGAAATTTTGGTACTTTTCGGATAACTTTCATATTATGATGAATAGTGAAAATTACTAAATTATAATTAAAAACAACTTTTTTAATCGAAATAATTAATAGTGATAAATCATTAATTTGAGTGGTTTTAAAGTATATTTAGAATATATTTTTACAATTCAATACAATGTTGGTCATTGTATGTAATTTCACATTTACACCAGACATAAACAAGTGTTAATCTTTTGATAGTTATTATCTCTTAAAAACACGCTATTTGTTGTGACAGCGGAAATTAATTATAAAATTAATTAATGCAACTTATATGTTGGGAATTTTGTAAAATAGAAATCATTTTTGAATTCGGAATATCAATTATAGACTAGGGTGAAATTTTAGTACTTTTCTGAAAACTTTCAATTTTTGATGAATAGTGAAACCACTAAGTGGTAGGTTAAAAAAATGAATTTTGCATAAAACTTAATTTTACCGCTTCTGTGAATGGAATTTCGAAAATCCGACAGACACGGTTGATATCAGTAAGTAAAATGTGGTTCAATGAGATAAAAATAATTTTTTGGTGAATAGTAACTTTTTACTTTTTTTTACCGCGGTTAATAGTAAATAGGGTAACTAAGGGTAAATATGAT
This sequence comes from Viscum album, assembly GCA_963277665.1. Lineage (NCBI taxonomy): Eukaryota > Viridiplantae > Streptophyta > Magnoliopsida > Santalales > Viscaceae > Viscum > Viscum album. The sequence continues at coordinate 918,436,585 of OY728123.1, read as the reverse complement.
ATTACTATTACCCTAACACATGTCCTAATTCTATTGGATACGTGTAATTCGACCAAAAACAACCTTATGAATAAAATATGACCATTTAGGCCCACTTGGGTTAGATTAGGACATTTATTATTAATTTATTTAAAGAAGGGTTAAAATAGTTAAAATCAAAGTTTAATAAGTAAATCATTTTTAATATGAGGTTATACATAAGATAAATTCGACTATAAATATTCATTAGAAATATAAAAAGATTTCCTACATGATGGTATTTTATTTATAATTTTTAGACAATAAATAATTTAATTTATTTATGACACAATTATGATTCAGTAATTATCTTATTTATGAAATATTGACATAATCGATGTTATAAACACAAAAATAAATGTAATTTAAGACTTTTTATGAATTCAACTAATTTTATAGGTTACTATGATATATTAGTGTTGATTTAATCAACTTGGTTCGAACATATAATTCTGTTATGACTTTCAAAAAAATCATATATCAAATAGTTTCAAAATTGACACAAAATAGTTTTTAAATCAAATATTATATTATTAATTGTTATTTTATTCCTAAAAATCTAAGGTTCGGCCAAATGACTTAGATAAGGATATATGTATTAATAATAAACAATTTGGGGTTCGTTTGGCATGTTATAGTAAGTGTATTAACCATATAGTGAAAGAAAACAAAAAGACACGGTAAAAGTTAAATTATTTAACTTAGAGTTAAATCTAATTGATAAGGTTAAAATAATACCCTAAACTTGTCTAAATCTTATTGGTTGATAGGATTTCTACCCATCCCCACTTTAGCTCCGAAATAAGACCCTTTGGAACCATTATAAACCGATTTTGACTTTAATATAAAATAATATTTTGAGGTATTCCTAAGGTGCCCCTCTCCTCCCTTATAAAAGGACACCTCCTCCCCCTCCTCCTCACACCAATTTGAGCACTCAAGCTCGGAAAACCCCTGCCAAAATCTCTTCTCCACTTCCCTAGCAACATCCTAGAGGTTCTGGTCTTCCTCAAAGACCAATTTTAGTGCCCTAAAAGGAGGTCTCAAAGAGGCGCTTTAAAGAAGAGGTAATTACCGTTGCCAATTCTTTCATCTTTATTTCTTCTTCCACTTCTTCTTCTTAGGTTGTTTCATTATGAAGTAATAACATAAGTATCACTCATATACTGATATGTTATTTTAAGTATTAAACAACCCTATTTCACCATCTATCCATCCTACGGAAAAAGAAATCACCGCGCGTGCGTACGTACGGAATACCGTCTCCACGCCGTGGTGTAATCTATTTTCCACCACCACCTTACATGGATGGGTATAATGGTGTAAAGAATAACTATACATAGTTATTACAACATCATATTGATTCTGATATATTGTATAATCCACTCCAATTCAATTCAATAATTATGGAAATGATATCATCGCTCGTGCGTACGTACGGACTACCGTCTCCACGACGCGATGAGATTCATTCTTAATGATTAACCATTCATGAATGATTATAAAGTATATAAAAATAAGTACTAATGAAATATATGACATAATAATGATACTGGATATATATATATATATATATATATGTATGTCATCTACTTACTTCCATTCAAGACAATAAGGAAAGAAAAACAGCGTTCATGAGTACGTACGGACTACCGTCTCCATGCACGGTGTTTTTCATTTCATTTATCTATCTATTATATATATATATATACTGAATATATATGATATATAAATCATATTTTATATTCTGGAAGTAAGTAAATCATGATATAAGTAATAATAATGTCAAGAACAACAAGTCAAAACACCTACGATAAATGTAACGATTTTACCCAAAACGCTTCTTTAACATGGAATTTACAAAAGAACGGGTAATATAATGTCATAAGTGAACCATATATGATATCATAACAATGAATATGATTCTGTAATAAGTCAATGAAATTATTTAAATCATTATACAGGAGGTTCGGACACATACGAATCAAATCGAACCTAAGGTAAGGGAAATATCACAATCTCATTTTTATCCGAGATTGTTTATACATTAGTATTTACTGGGGTGTATTTTATCATCCACATCCATGTTTCCTCAATATGTAATATTATTTCCATCCACCTAAAATTGTTTAAATACAATTTTACCCTTCGGTGAGTTTTTCGTAAAAGATATGAAAGGAATCTTTTGTCATTTTTCGTACGAGGTATTTTTTTGACTTTTCCGACAAAAGTACGAGAAGAATGTTTTTTTAACTTATACGGCATGAATGGATTTATAAAACATTATTTCCAAGAAGTTTCCTTTACAAGTATTGAAGTTTATTTTTAATCAACTTCTTTTAGTTTAAAATTGTATGACATGTTAAGAAAGGAAAAGTGTTTTTGAAGTAGAAAGGATATTTTCCTCAAGAACGGAGTTCAAGTGTTTTATCAAAATTATTTTACATCTAAGATAACATAGGGTTATGTTTCTATCCCTATTATTACATTGATTTGTTTATGTTGTTATGGAATTATTTTTATGAATTCCTTTATCTTATATGAATTGTTTTATGATGTCATGATGTTTAAGAATCCCATTTTTATTACATGGGTTATGAAATGATGTATGGTTTATGATTTTGTGGCACACATAAGAATGGTATCATTAAGAGATGGGTGGGACCTATATCTCCCTCCAATGAATTGGGTAAAGATTTTATATCTCATGAGATAGACATGGCTAGAATGGTAGGTTATACCGGTTCAGTGAAACAGGACTGAAACGAGGGTTACTCGATTCAGAAAGGGACTTTGTCCACTAAGATAGTCTTGGAAATGAGTCTTGACTAACAAGAAATGATTCTCTATGATTATGTGTGAATGCCACAAAGTTTCATGTTTTAAGTTATGATTATTGTGATTATATTTCACTGCCATGATTTACCCCATGTTATGAAATTATGATCTCTTTTGCAGGTTAAGATTTCCAAAAGTTATGTGCTTATGTATATGATGTGATTGATATTTCTTTTGTTTACCCTTACTGAGAATTTGAGCTCACCCTTTTTATGTTTTCTTTTCCCCAGGATATAAAGAAAGGTTTTAAGTAAAAAAAAAGGGAAGATCTTTATGGGAGATTTTGAAGATCTTTCACCACGATTAGAAGATTATATTCCGAGTTTCCAAAGACACTAAACTATTACGATCCTTTTGTGTGTGTTTTTTGTTATGTACTAAGTATTCCGAAAATGTAATGTAATGTCCATGTACATTAGGCTTCGGGTCTCTATAGTTGGTATCAGAGGAAAGGTTTAGTCAACCTTTGGAAACTAGGATGCGAAAACGTTAGTGATATCCCTAGAGATATTTCTACGGTATGTCTAGGGATGTCCCTAAGGTTAAGTATACGTATAGGTTATAGTACTAGAACTACGCTAACGATCATAGAATTAAACCTAAGATGTTAGATATTGAAGGTACTTCCCCTTTATTATGTTGTTTTCCCTAGCATGATTTTTGCCTCTCACACTATTCTTTTTGGGTTTTAGACGATGGCTGGAACCCGACGGAACCGTGTTGATCAATGCAATGGACAATGCAATGATTGTCCTCCTGAACAAACAAATGTTATGGGAGATGGAGTGCAAAATCTTATTGCTATACTTACACAAGCTATGAATCATTCTGGACTTCCAAATGAGCAGAGAAGGGAACAATATTCTATTGAGTCCTTCATGAGGCAACGTCCACCTTCTTTCAGTGGGTCTTCTGATCCACTTATTGCTGAACAATAGATCAGTACCACTGAAAAGATATTTTCAGTTCTTCAATGTTCTGAACATGATAAATTCATCTTAGAAGTATATCGTTTGGAAGGTGAAGCTGATCAATGGTGGAATCTTATCAAGAATACAAGGCAAAGAGATGAAATTGAGTCCATGGAATGGGACGAGTTCAAGAACTTATTTTTCAATAAGTACTTCCCTCGTATTCTTCGAACAAAGATGGAGAAGGAGTTTCTTGAACTAAAGCAAAAAGATGATGAATCTGTTGGTATATACGAAGCGAATTTTACAAGACTTGCAAGGTATGCATCTGGCATTATCATCCAACCTGAAAGTAAAGTTGATCAATTTTTCAGTGGCTTAAAACCAAGTCTTCGAAGGGCATTAGCTATAAGAGACTTCAGTAGCCATGAAGAAATTGTGCGTTGTGCTATCAAGGTAGAAATGGAAGTTGGTGTTACATATCCATCTCATGGTTTTGACAAGAAATGAAAGATGGAGTTCAAGGAGAAATCTCAGAATAATGGTGAAAAGAAGATGAATGTCTCCTTATGCACAAAGTGTGGAAAGAAGCATGGTGGAGATTGTCTTAAAGGGACTAGGAAATGTTTTAAGTGTGGAAAAGAAGGTCATCGAGCAGCTGAGTGTCGAAGTAATGGAAAAAGGGTTTCTAATGATGTGAATAAAGCAAACACTGCAGAGAACACACCACCAACACTTCAATGCTTCAAGTGCAAGGAAATGGGGCATTATGCTAATAAATGCCCTAATACAAGGGTTAGTGATGATCAACATGAGCAACCACTGAAGGCAAAGGACAAAGGGAAGTCACATGCGATCACTATTGGAAATGTTGAATATGACAACGATGTGGTGGAATGATTAAGTGTTTATGTAATGGGATTCCAAAATAATGTTGTATCATTGATTATTGCAATATTTATTGATGTGGTATTCAAAGTGATTGAGATATTTTTTGGAAATAAGATGATATGCGCATAATGAAGGGAAAACGAGAAAATGAAATGTTTAATAGTATTCATGAGCTCATGATTGATATAAGGACTAAGTGATATCATGGTTTGAGTATATAGAATTTTGAGGATTTTGGTATGTGGAAAGTGTTAACTTTAAACTGCATTCATGTTTTCACTAAGGTATTCAAGAGAATACATGATTAAGGACTTTGAATGTTTAGAATGTGACCAACAAGACATATCTTATGGGGATCAATGATGGTATTAAATCTCTGGTAATTGTTTTCACTATATTATGAGAGTGGACTGCAGTATTATGGGTAATCCTAAAGATTGGAATGGATTATGTTGGAATAAGTTAGTATTGTTTAAGGATAGAAGTTTTTTTCGATATTATTGATGGGATGTTATAGTAATATAGTTTCAGAAAAAGGACAACCTGCAGGAAGGGCGACAGCCCATCGCGTCGGACAAGGCTGTGGGAATCGAACCCACAACCGAAGTGTGACTGGCCTTTATCGCCTACCACTGGCCTACAGGAAGTCCCTGTTTAGTAGAAACTAGTTTTATTATATTAAGCAGTATGATATATGAAGTATAAGTCCATTTTAGGAACCATATGTGATTAATCTCACTATAGATTGACTTATGTATATAATTTTTGCTAACCTTTTGTTTGAGACAGATGGAATGACCCATCATTCTATCACATGATCTGCTAACACTTCACGAATAACAAATTCAACTTAATTTATTTAAGAGATGAAGTGGAAATTGTTCAAGGCATGAACAACAGTGAGATTGTACCAAAATAAAGAAAGTATTTATTCTAATTCAAATTTTCAACTTTAGGGAAATGATCTTGAAAACCAAAAATGTTGTCCTAGTGATCTTATACCTGATGAATCAGATGGTACCTTAGATCGTCACAAATTTATGGATTTGTGATTACTGGATTTTCCATAGCCATGTTCTCTACCACTCTCCATCAAAACATGATGGTTAGATTTCTCTTCCATATCCATATTTTCACCTATGTGGAAACCCAATGATTAGTTTATTTGGGTAATCGTTACATTTCATACTTTAGTTTTTAAAGCCAAGTTTTGGTATTCCTTTTTACGATGTGGGTTTCTATTAAAGAAACTTTCGAATAGTAAACCATTTATAACCCCGACGAATTTCGAGGGCGAAATTCATTTTAAGGGGGGTAGAATGTAACAGCCCGAGATTTTATGATTTTTTTTTTATTTCACTAATGTCTTGTGTTGTACGCTACACCAAAAGGAGCTTGCACAACACGCATCCTTGACTTGCCTTGCATTACACGCAATCACGACCTTCCTTGATAGCGTATGTAGTACGCAATACCGAGTTTCACTAAACAACGATATGCTATTAAAATATTATTATAACTAGCCGTTATGAATAGTAATAACCACCTTTTAAAATTTTAGAAATTTTAGATCTCAAAATGGACTTCATTTTTGGATTCAGAGTATCAAATTTAGCCTAAGGTGAAATTTTGGTACTTTTCGGATAACTTTCATATTCTAATGAATAGTGAAAATTACTAAATTATAATTAAAAACAACTTTTTTAATCGAAATAATTAATAGTGATAAATCATTAATTTGAGTGGTTTTAAAGTATATTTAGAATATATTTTTACAATTCAATACAATGTTGGTCATTGTATGTAATTTCACATTTACACCAGACATAAACAAGTGTTAATCTTTTGATAGTTATTATCTCTTAAAAACACGCTATTTGTTGTGACAGCGGAAATTAATTATAAAATTAATTAATGCAACTTATATGTTGGGAATTTTATAAAATAGAAATCATTTTTGAATTCGTAATATCAATTATATCCTAGGGTGAAATTTTAGTACTTTTCTGAAAACTTTCAATTTTTGATGAATAGTAAAACCACTAAGTGGTAGGTTAAAAAAATGAATTTTGCATAAAACTTAATTTTACCGCTTCTGTGAATGGAATTTCGAAAATCGGACAGACACGGTTGATATCAGTAAGTAAAATGTGGTTCAATGAGATAAAAATAATTTTTTGGTGTATAGTAACTTTTTACTTTTTTTTACCGCGGTTAATAGTAAATAGGGTAACTAAGGGTAAATATGATATTACTATTACCCTAACACATGTCCTAATTCTATTGGATAAGTGTAATTCGACCAAAAACAACCTTATGAATAAAATATGACCATTTAGGCCCACTTGGGTTAGATGAGGACATTTATTATTAATTTATTTAAAGAAGGGTTAAAATACTTAAAATCAAAGTTTAATAAGTAAATCATTTTTAATATGGGGTTATACATAAGATAAATTCGACTATAAATATTCATTAGAAAGATAAAAAGATTTACTACATGATGGTATTTTATTTATAATTTTTAGACATTAAATAGTTTAATTTATTTATGACACAATTATGATTCAGTAATTATCTTATTTATGAAATATTGACATAATCGATGTTATAAACACCATAATAAATGTAATTTGAGACTTTTTATGAATTCCACTAATTTTATAGGTTACTATGATATATTAGTGTTGATTTAATCAACTTGGTTCGAACATATAATTCTGTTATGACTTTCAAAAAAATCATATATCAAATAGTGTCAAAATTGACACAAAATAGTTTTTAAATCCAATATTATATTATTAATTGTTATTTTATTCCTAAAAATCTTAGGTTTGGCCAAATGACTTAGATAAGGATATATGTATTAATAATAAACAATTTGGGGTTAGTTTGGCATGTTATAGTAAGTGTATTAACCATATAGTGAAAGAAAACAAAAAGACACGGTAAAAGTTAAATTATTTAACTTAGAGTTAAATCTAATTGATAAGGTTTAAATAATACCCTAAACTTGTATAAATCTTATTGGTTGATAGGATTTCGACCCATACCCACTTTAGCTCCGAAATAAGACCATTTGGAACCATTATAAACCGATTTTGACTTTAATATAAAATAATATTTTGAGGTATTCCTAAGGTGCCCCTCTCCTCCCTTATAAAAGGACACCTCCTCCCCCTCCTCCTCACACCAATTTGAGCACTCAAGCTCAGCCAAACCCTGCCAAAATCTCTTCTCCACTTCCCTAGAAACATCCTAGAGGTTCTGGTCTTCCTCAAAGACCAATTTTAGTGCCCTAAGAGGAGGTCTCAAAGAGGCGCTTCAAAGAAGAGGTAATTACCGTTACCAATTCTTTCATCTTTATTTCTTCTTCCACTTCTTCTTATTAGGTTATTTCATTATGAAGTAATAACATCAGTATCACTCATATACTGATATGTTATTTTAAGTATGAAACAACCCTATTTCACCATCTATCCATCCTACGGAAAAAGAAATCACCGCGCGTGCGTACGTACGAAATACCGTCTCCACGCCGTGGTGTAATCTATTTTCCACCACCACCTTACATGGATGGGTATAATGGTGTAAAGAATAACTATAAATAGTTATTACAAAATCATATTGATTCTGATATATTGTATAATACACTCCAATTCAATTCAATAATTATGGAAATGATATCATCGCTCGTGCGTACGTACGGACTACCGTCTCCACGACGCGATGAGATTCATTCTTAATGATTAACCATTCATGAATGATTATAAAGTATATATAATAAGTACTAATGAAATATATTACATAATAATTATACTAGATTTATGTATATATATATATATGTATGTCATCTACTTACTTCAATTCAAGACAATAAGGAAAGAAAAACAGCGTTCATGCGTACGTACGGACTACCGTCTCCATGAACGGTGTTTTTCATTTCATTTATCTATCTATTATATATATATATATATACTGAATATATATGATATATAAATCGTATTTTATATTCTGGAAGTAAGTAAATCATGATATAAGTAATAATAATGTCAAGAACAACAAGTCAAAACACCTACGATAAATGAAACGATTTTACCCAAAACGCTTCTTTAACATGGAATTTACAAAAGAACGGGTAATATAATGTCATAAGTGAACCATATATGATATCATAACAATGAATATGATTCTGTAATAAGTCAATGACATTATTTAAATCATTATACAGGAGGTTCGGACACATACGAAGCAAATCGGACCTAAGGTAAGGGAAATATCACAATCTCATTTTTATCCGAGATTGTTTATATATTAGTATTTACTGGGGTGTATTTTATCATCCACATCCATGTTTCCTCAATATGTAATATTATTTCCATCCACCTACAATTTTTTAAATACAATTTTACCCTTCGGTGAGTTTTTAGTAAAAGCTATGAAAGGAATCTTTTGTCATTTTTCGTACGAAATATTTTTTTGACTTTTCCGACAAAAGTACGAGAAGAATGTTTTTTTAACTTATACGGCATGAATGGATTTATAAAACATTATTTCCAAGAAGTTTCCTTTATAAGTATTCAAGTTTATTTTTAATCAACTTCTTTTAGTTTAAAATTGTATGACATTTTAAAAAAGGAAAAGTGTTTTTGAAGTAGAAAGGATATTTTCCTCAAGAACGGAGTTAAAGTGTTTTATCAAAATTATTTTCCATCTAAGATAACATAGGGTTCTGTTTCTATCCCTATTATTAAATTGATTTGGTTATGTTGTTATGGAATTATTTTTATGAATTCCTTTATCTTATATGAATTGTTTTATGATGTCATGATGTTTAAGAATCCCATTTTTATTACATGGGTTATGAAATGATGTATGGTTTATGATTTTGTGGCACACATAAGAATGGTATCATTAAGAGATGGGTGGGACCTATATCTCCCTCCAATGCATTGGGTAAATATTTTATATCTCATGAGATAGACATGGCTGGAATGGTAGGTTATACCGGTTCTGTGAAACAGGACTGAAACGAGGGTTACTCGATTCAGAAAGGGACTTTGTCCACTAAGATAGTCTTGGAAATGAGTCTTGACTAACAAGAAATGATTCTCTATGATTATGTGTGAATGCCACAAAGTTTCATGTTTTAAGTTATGATTATTGTGATTACATTTCACTGCCATGATTTACCCCATGTTATGAAATTATGATCTCTTTTGCAGGTTAAGATTTCCAAAAGTTATGTGCTTATGTATATGATGTGATTGATATTTATTTTGTTTACCCTTACTGAGCATTTGAGCTCACCCTTTTTATGTTTTCTTTTCCCCAGGATATAAAGAAAGGTTTTACGTAAAAAAAAAAGGGAAGATCTTTATGGGATATTTTGAAGATCTTTCACCACGATTAGAAGATTATATTCCGAGTTTCCAAAGACACTAAACTATTACGATCCTTGTGTGTGTGTTTTTTGTTATGTACTAAGTATTCCGCAAATGTAATGTAATGTCCATGTACGTCAGGCTTCGGGTCTCTACAGTTGGTATCAGAGGAAAGGTTTAGTCAACCTTTGGAAACTAGGATGCGAAAACGTTAGTGAGATCCCTAGAGATATTTCTACGGTATGTCTAGGGATGTCCCTAAGGTTAAGTATACGTATAGGTTATAGTACTAGAACTACGCTAACGAACATAGAATTAAACCTAAGATGTTAGATATTGAAGGTACTTCCCCTTTATTATGTTGTTTTCCCTAGCATGATTTTTGCCTCTCACACTATTCTTTTTGGGTTTTAGACGATGGCTGGAACCCGAAGGAACCGTGTTGATCAATGCCATGGACAATGCAATGATTGTCCTCCTGAACAAACAAATGTTATGGGAGATGGAGTGCAAAATCTTATTGCTATACTTACACAAGCTATGAATCATTCTGGACTTCCAAATGAGCAGAGAAGGGAACAATATTCTATTGAGTCCTTCATGAGGCAACATCCACCTTCTTTCAGTGGGTCTTCTGATCCACTTATTGCTGAACAATGGATCAGTACCGCTGAAAAGATATTTTCAGTTCTTCAATGTTCTGAACATGATAAAGTCATCTTAGCAGTATATCGTTTGGAAGGTGAAGCTGATCAATGGTGGAATCTTATCAAGAATACAAGGCAAAGAGATGAAATTGAGTCCATGGAATGGGAAGAGTTCAAGAACTTATTTTTCAATAAGTACTTCCCTCGTATTCTTCGAACAAAGATGGAGAAGGAGTTTCTTGAACTAAAGAAAAAAGATGATGAATCTGTTGGTATATACGAAGCGAATTTTACAAGACTTGCAAGGTATGAATCTGGCATTATCATCCAACCTGGAAGTAAAGTTGATCGATTTTTCAGTGGCTTAAAACCAAGTCTTCGAAGGGCATTAGCTATAAGAGACTTCAGTAGCTATGAAGAAATTGTGCGTTGTGCTATCAAGGTAGAAATGGAAGTTGGTGTTACATATCCATCTCATGGTTTTGACAAGAAATGAAAGATGGAGTTCAAGGAGAAATCTCAGAATAATGGTGAAAAGAAGATGAATGTTTCCTTATGCACAAAGTGTGGAAAGAAGCATGGTGGAGATTGTCTTAAAGGGACTATAAAATGTTTTAAGTGTGGAAAAGAAGGTCATCGAGCAGCTGAGTGTCGAAGTAATGGAAAAAGGGTTTCTAATGATGTGAATAAAGAAAACACTGCAGAGAACACACCACCAACACTTCAATGCTTCAAGTGCAAGGAAATGGGGCATTATGCTAATAAATGCCCTAATCCAAGGGTTAGTGATGATCAACATGAGCAACCACTGAAGGCAAAGGACATAGGGAAGTCACATGCGATCACTATTGGCAATGTTGAATATGACAACGATGTGGTGGAATGATTAAGTGTTTATGTAACGGGATTCCAAAATAATGTTGTATCATTGAGTATTGCAATATTTATTGATGTGGTATTCAAAGTGATTGAGATATTTTTTGGAAATAAGATGATATGCGCATAATGAAGGGAAAATGAGAAAATGAAATGTTTAATATTATTCATGAGCTCATGATTGATATAAGGACTAAGTGATATCATGGTTTGAGTATATAGAATTTTGAGGATTTTGGTATGTGGAAAGTGTTAACTTTAAACTGCATTCATGTTTTCACTAAGGTATTCAAGAGAATACATGATTAAGGACTTTGAATGTTTATAATGTGACCAACAAGACATATCTTATGGGGATCAACGATGGTATTAAATCTCTGGTAATTGTTTTCACTATATTATGAGAGTGGACTGCAGTATTATGGGTAAGCCTAAAGATTGGAATGGATTATGTTGGAATAAGTTAGTATTGTTTAAGGATAGAAGTTTTTTCTCGATATTATTGATGGGATGTTATAGTAATATAGTTTTAGAAAAAGGACAACCTACAGGAAGGGCGACAACCCATCGCGTCGGACAAGGCTGTGGGAATCGAACCCACAACCGAAGTGTGACTGACCTTTATCGCCTACCACTGGCCTACAGGAAGTCCCTGTTTAGTAGAAACTAGTTTTATTATATTAAGCAGTATGATATATGAAGTATAAGTCCATTTTAGGAACCATATGTGATTAATCTCACTATAGATCGACTTATGTATATAATTTTTGCTAACCTTTTGTTTGAGACAGATGGAATGACCCGTCATTCTATCACATGATCTGCTAACACTTCACGAATAACAAATTCAACTTCATTTATTTAAGAGATGAAGTGGAAATTGTTCAAGGCATGAACAACAGTGAGATTGTACCAAAATAAAGAAAGTATTTATTCTAATTCAAATTTTCAACTTTAGGGAAATGATCTTGAAAACAAAAAATGTTGTCCTAGTGATCTTATACCTGATGAATCAGATGGTACCTTAGATCGTCACAAATTTATGGATTTGTGATTACTGGATTTTCCATAGCCATGTTCTCTACCACTCTCCATCAGAACATGATGGTTAGATTTCTCTTCCATATCCATATTTTCACCTATGTGGAAACCCAGTGATTAGTTTATTTGGGTAATCGTTACATTTCATACTTTAGTTTTTAAAGCCATGTTTTGGTATTCCTTTTTACGATGTGGGTTTCTATTAAAGAAACTTTCGAATAGTAAACCATTTATAACCCCGACGAATTTCGAGGGCGAAATTCATTTTAAGGGGGGTAGAATGTAACAGCCCGAGATTTTATGAAAAATATATTTTTTTATTTCACTAATGTCTTGTGTTGTACGCTACACCAAAAGGAGCTTTCACAACACGCATCCTTGACTTGCCTTGCATTACACGCAATCACGACCTTCCTCGATAGCGTATGTAGTACGCAATACCGAGTTTCACTAAACAACGATATGCTATTAAAATATTATTATAACTAGCCGTTATGAATAGTAATAACCACCTTTTAAAATTTTAGAAATTTTAGATCTCAAAATGGACTTCATTTTTGGATTCGGAGTATCAAATTTAGCCTAAGGTGAAATTTTGGTACTTTTCGGATAACTTTCATATTCTGATGAATAGTGAAAATTACTAAATTATAATTAAAAACAACTTTTTTAATCGAAATAATTAATAGTGATAAATCATTAATTTGAGTGGTTTTAAAGTATATTTAGAATATATTTTTACAATTAAATACAATGTTGGTCATTGTATGTAATTTCACATTTACACCAGACATAAACAAGTGTTAATCTTTTGATAGTTATTATCTCTTAAAAACACGCTATTTGTTGTGACAGCAAAAATTAATTATAAAATTAATTAATGCAACTTATATGTTGGGAATTTTGTAAAATAGAAATCATTTTTGAATTCGGAATATCAATTATAGCCTAGGGTGAAATTTTAGTACTTTTCTGAAAACTTTCAATTTTTGATGAATAGTGAAACCACTAAGTGGTAGGTTAAAAAAATGAATTTTGCATAAAACAGAATTTTACCGCTTCTGTGAATGGAATTTCGAAAATCTGACAGACACGGTTGATATCAGTAAGTAAAATGTGGTTCAATGAGATAAAAATAATTTTTTGGTGAATAGTAACTTTTTACTTTTTTTTACCGCGGTTAATAGTAAATAGGGTAACTAAGGGTAAATATGATATTACTATTACCCTAAAACATGTCCTAATTATATTGGATAAGTGTAATTCGACAAAAAACAACCTTATGAATAAAATATGACCATTTAGGCCCACTTGGGTTAGATTAGGACATTTATTATTAATTTATTTAAAGAAGGGTTAAAATAGTTAAAATCAAAGTTTAATAAGTAAATCATTTTTAGTATGAGGTTATGCATAAGATAAATTCGACTATAAATATTCATTAGAAAGATAAAAAGATTTCCTACATGATGGTATTTTATTTATAATTTTTAGACATTAAATAATTTAATTTATTTATGACACAATTATGATTCAGTAATTATCTTATTTATGAAATATTGACATAATTGATGTTATAAAAACCAAAATAAATGTAATTTGAGACTTTTTATGAATTAAACTAATTTTCTAGGTTACTATGATATATTAGTGTTGATTTAATGAACTTGGTTAGAACATATAATTCTGTTATGACTTTCACAAAAATCATATATCAAATAGTGTCAAAATTGACACAAAATAGTTTTTAAATCAAATATTATATTATTAATTGTTATTTTATTCCTAAATATCTAAGGTTCGGCCAAATGACTTAGATAAGGATATATGTATTAATAATAAACAATTTGGGATTCGTTTGTCATGTTATAGTAAGTGTATTAACCATATAGTGAAAGAAAACAAAAAGACACGGTAAAAGTTAAATTATTTAACTTAGAGTTAAATCTAATTGATAAGGTTAAAATAATACCCTAAACTTGTCTAAATCTTATTGGTTGATAGGATTTCGACCCATACCCACTTTAGCTCCGAAATAAGACCCTTTGGAACCATTATAAACCGATTTTGACTTTAATATAAAATAATATTTTGAGGTATTCCTAAGGTGCCCCTCTCCTCCCTTATAAAAGGACACCTCCTCCCCCTCCTCCTCACACCAATTTGAGCACTCAAGCTCGGCCAAACCCTGACAAAATCTCTTCTCCACTTCCCTATAAACATCCTAGAGGTTCTGGTCTTCCTCAAAGACCAATTTTAGTTCCCTAAGAGGAGGTCTCAAAGAGGCGCTTCAAAGAAGAGGTAATTACCGTTACCAATTCTTTCATCTTTATTTCTTCTTCCACTTCTTCTTCTTAGGTTGTTTCATTATGCAGTAATAACATCAGTATCACTCATATACTGATATGTTATTTTACGTATGAAACAACCATATTTCACCATCTATCCATCCTACGGAAAAAGAAATCACCGCGCGTGCGTACGTACGGAATACCGTCTCCACGCCGTGGTGTAATCTATTTTCCACCACCACCTTACATGGATGGGTATAATGGTGTAAAGAATAACTATACATAGTTATTACAACACCATATTGATTCTGATATATTGTATAATCCACTCCAATTCAATTCAATAATTATGGAAATGATATCATCGCTCGTGCGTACGTACGGACTACCGTCTCCACGACGCGATGAGATTCATTCTTAATGATTAACCATTCATGAATGATTATAAAGTATATATAATAATTACTAATGAAATATATGACATAATAATGATACTGGATTTATGTATATATATATATATGTATGTCATCTACTTACTTCCATTCAAGACAATAAGGAAAGAAAAACAGCGTTCATGCGTACGTACGGACTACCGTCTCCATGAACGGTGTTTTTAATTTCATTTATCTATCTATTATATATATATATATACTGAATATATATGATATATAAATCATATTTTATATTCTGGAAGTAAGTAAATCATGATATAAGTAATAATAATGTCAAGAACAACAAGTCAAAACACCTACGATAAATGAAACGATTTTACCCAAAACGCTTCTTTAACATGGAATTTACAAAAGAACGGGTAATATAATGTCATAAGTGAAGCATATATGATATCATAACAATGAATATGATTCTGTAATAAGTCAATGACATTATTTAAATCATTATACAGGAGGTTCGGACACATACGAAGCAAATCAGACCTAAGGTAAGGGAAATATCACAATCTCATTTTTATCCGAGATTGTTTATACATTAGTATTTACTGGGGTGTATTTTATCATCCACATCCATGTTTCCTCAATATTTAATATTATTTCCATCCACCTACAATTGTTTAAATACAATTTTACCCTTCGTTGAGTTTTTAGTAAAAGATATGAAAGGAATCTTTTGTCATTTTTCGTACGAGGTATTTTTTTGACTTTTCCGACAAAAGTACGAGAAGAATGTTTTTTTTAACTTATACGGAATGAATGGATTTATAAAACATTATTTCCAAGAATTTTCATTTACCAGTATTCAAGTTTATTTTTAATCAACTTCTTTTAGTTTAAAATTGTATGACATGTTAAGAAAGGAAAAGTGTTTTTGAAGTAGAAATGATATTTTCCTCAAGAATGGAGTTCAAGTGTTTTATCAAAATTATTTTCCATCTAAGATAATATAGGGTTCTGTTTCTATCCCTATTATTACATTGATTTGGTTGTGTTGTTATGGAATTATTTTTATGAATTCCTTTATCTTATATGAATTGTTTTATGATGTCATGATGTTTAAGAATCCCATTTTTATTACATGGGTTATGAAATGATGTATGGTTTATGATTTTGTGGCACACATAAGAATGGTATCATTAAGAGATGGGTGGGACCTATATCTCCCTCCAATGCATTGGGTAAAGATTTTATATCTCATGAGATAGACATGGCTGGAATGGTAGGTTATACTGGTTCAGTGAAACAGGACTGAAACGAGGGTTACTCGATTCAGAAAGGGACTTTGTCCACTAAAATAGTCTTGGAAATGAGTCTTGACTAACAAGAAATGATTCTCTATGATTATGTGTGAATGCCACAAAGTTTCATGTTTTAAGTTATGATTATTGTGATTACATTTCACTGCCATGATTTACCCCATGTTATGAAATTATGATCTCTTTTGCAGGTTAAGATTTCCAAAAGTTATGTGCTTATGTATATGATGTGATTGATATTTCTTTTGTTTACCCTTACTGAGCATTTGAGCTCACCCTTTTTATGTTTTCTTTTCCCCAGGATATAAAGAAAGGTTTTAGGTAAAAAAAAGGGAAGATCTTTATGGGAGATTTTGAAGATCTTTCACCACGATTAGAAGATTATATTCCGAGTTTCCAAAGACACTAAACTATTACGATCCTTGTGTGTGTGTTTTTTGTTATGTACTAAGTATTCCGCAAATGTAATGTAATGTCCATGTACATCAGGCTTCGGGTCTCTACAATTATATCTCCCAGCAGTATCTTTTTTGTATACCAAGCATCAAGATACACACTCCATATTATCTCTCCTCATATTATCCTACAAGAAATGATCGTTAACATATCTATAAATTATCATAATTCTAGGATGAATAACGAATGATGAAATTTTATATTCATCCAATATGTCCACCAATTTTGGTATTAATGGGACACATTCCTAGTTATTGACTCTAATCATGCCATCCCAGTCAATATTGAATTGAAAAAAAATCATTACCTTCTTTTACAACTTTATATCCCACTTCTAAATCTTTTTAATCTTTACATAAACTAATGGTTTAATATTTATCTGAGAAATATTGGTTATTTTTACTTCTATCACGATTTCAATGTTCATAATATGTAAATCCAAAAGTATTTGATATCTTTCAATCACTATAATAAAAAAATAATATTCCTTCAAAATCAGAGTATCAAACACTTTTTTCAGCTTCCCAGGGTGGTAATATATTGAGTAGTCATAATATTTAATCATTTAAAATAATATCCTATAATTTATATTCATTTATTTCTAGGTGAATATATAATTAAATATTTTTTTATCCATATATATGTCACACCTATCACCAAATAGATAATTCCTCTATACCATCAAAGTAAAAATTACCACATCTAATTCTGAATCATGAGTCAGATAAATTTTCTCATTGAATAAAAATTGGTGTGAGGCATAATATACTACCATATAATTATACCTAATAAAATATCCTAGTCCCTTCTTTTATGAACCACTATAGATCACAAACCCTTCTCCGCTGTAAGGTAGTGTAAGAACTATTTCACTGAATAACATTATCTTCAGTTCATTGATTTTTTTGTAATATTCATTCAAAGGAACTTGGTTTCCTTTCAAATCAATATATTTAGTGTATTTTATAGTGAATAGAAATTTATCACAAGGAGTAAATAGAATCTATCCAACCTAAGAAAAGTATGGATTTTAGTCACTATAGTTGTTTCGGGACAATGTTCAATAACTTCTATCATATAAGGATCCAATGATATCACCTCACTTGTGATTAAATGAAAAAATAATGATACATTATATAGCCACAATTCACAATTAATAAAATTTTAAAATAATTTATCCTTACACAAGGTCTTCAATACAATCAAATGATCTTCATTACCTTCCTTCCTCTTATAATATATAGAAATATAGACTATAAAGAATACCGTAAATAGTACAAGGTATTCTATAATGATTTTTTTCATTAGATCTATGAAGATAACATGGCTATTAGTAAGTCCAAATTGAATCACTATAAATTCATAGTGTCCATACCTCATACATAAGGATGTCATGGATATGTCCTTCTTTTTAAACCTTAATTGATGATATATACATCAGTGGTAAATCTTTTAAAAGCATTTATCTCCTTAAATATGATCAAAAAAATCATTAATATGGTTCATAGGAGACTTTTTATTGATAAAAATCTTCTTATGTTTCTGATAATCACTACAAAGATGTATTAACCCATCATTCCTTAAAAAAAGAACAAGTTCAACCCATGGTGATGAACTTGGATGAATGAATCCATAATAAATATTATTATAGAGTTTCTTCTTCAATTCTAGAAACTAAATTGGGGATATTCTATAATTAATATTTAAAATATCTGTAGAACTTGGTATGAGTTCTATTGAAACCTCAACTTCATGATTTTTAGTAATAATAAGAAACTCTTTAGGAAATATATATTCATATTCCTAGAAAATAAGTGTAACATTAATTTTGAGTTTATCCCAAACCATTTGAGATAGATATACCTCAATTACAGGTAATAAAACCCATAAACGTGATATAGTTTCCATCAGATGTTCATATTCACCCCCACATTGATAGATGCTCATTTTTTCATTTTTAATGTGAAATGTGACTTCTATTCCTCAGAAATTGATATGGTATCTATATAAAAAAATAAAATCCATGCCCAAAATCATATCAAATTTAACTAGTTGAAGAATAATATTATTTTCAGGAATCATATTCCCATAAACCACAATTATAGAGGATAAATAAACTTGAAATGAAATAATCATACCATTAGAAGTTCTCATTGATAATTAAATATCTAATAATTGAGGTAGGGATGTGATACCCTTAAAAATCTTTATATATTAATAAGTGAGTAAAATAATAATCAAATAAGATATTTTCCACTCTATTTAGGATGATAAGTGTACCATTTACTACTTCATTCTCATGACCCACTTTGGTAGTTGTGATCACATGAGCTTTGCCATTTTATCTTAGATTAAGTGGTTGTTGGAACCCATTGAAATCATTAACTATAAGATCAATTCATAGGTTGGAATAATTTCCACACTCATTGTATTTATAGTATTAGAGTGTGGGTGATGCATTTGGTTGAGCTCTCACAATATTAATTTCACTAGCTTGCATCATTATATCTCTTCAGCATTCAATTACTCGATGTACTTCATTTGTAGACTTGAAATATTTACCAGTCCCTTGGATATAGTCTCCCTCATGCTTCATTTAACATATCCAAATTAATTTTATTTATTTAATGGGTTTTACTATTATAATTTCCTAAAAAATATATCTTTCTATTTTTATAAAAATCAAGAGGTTGATAGAAATACCAACTCTCCATTTCTTCCTTGATAGAACATTTAATTCCTTATTAATAACTACAACATTCATTTATATAAAATAAATTTTAGAGACTTGGTTTTAAGCCACTTAATAATTAATAAATTTTTATTTTAGGTTCAATGATAAAACTAAAATCATACCTTGCAAGTACTATAAATGTTTCCTCATAGGTTCTAATAGATTCATCATCCTTTTTCTTATGTTCAATGAATTCCCTTTCTATTTTCATGTGAAGATTAAAATAGCATACTTACTAAAATATTTAATCTTAAACTCATCCCATCCCATAAAGTTAATTTACTCCTATTTCATCATATTATTAATAATATTCCACCGTTTATGAGATTCATCTTCCAGATGAATGACCATGAGGAAATATTATTCATTCTTTAGCCACTGGATAAGGGAAAATATATTTTCAGTGGCACTAATCCATTTCTCAGACACTAGCGGATTAGAGGACCCACTAAAAGAATTTGGATGTTTCATCATGAATGAATTAATGGTGCATTGTTCCCTCTTTTTATCATTTTTAAGCTCAACATTATTCATGTCTTAAGAGACTTTCATGAGAATAGAAACAAAATTTTTCATTTGATCTCTCATGCCATTTGGTTTATCAAGTGGAAAATTATTGCATTATATTCCATATTCATTATTAACATAACTCATCCAGGTTCTAGATGCTAACCAATTTTTTTTGTAAAATTCATATTATAATAATCATATTGATAAATAATATAATCATGAAAATAATTCCTGAGATGTCCTAAATTACGACACCTTCTTATTAGCCTATAAAACTTTTAGGTTTACCTTATATTAAATTTAGTTAATCATAGGTTATCTTATGTTACATCCTCATTTTTTTTTCAAAATATAATATCTAAAAATAAATAAAACATACTTTTTTACTAAATGAGGTGACCCAATCAAAACATACATAAATAATACATCATTTTAGATGAAAAAAATAATATATTACACAATAATTCACACATTAAAACCATAAAGGTTTAGTCTATTTTGAGACTAGATACAAAATAAACTTATTTTATGATATATTTATAACATTTACGCTATAATTCATCTCCAATAGTTCCATTATTAGGCATATACAACTTAAAACCCTTCTTCACAACTAAGGGAAATCAAAACATAAGAAATGGTGATATCAGATGCTCAGTAAGGGTAAACAAAGGAGATTTAAATCAAAGATAATATGAATTCATCAGATAAAAATAGGGGTATTAGTTAATTATTATAACATATGATTTTCATCCTCTATCATTCATTGATCATAAATAATGTGTCTAGGTATAAATACTATACTTTTTAAAATACGCGAGTCATAATAGTGAGAAATCGTCAATAATTAATAATGATCCATGCGAGAATATAATAACCATAAGAACATTTCATATGAATTTTGGAATATTAATATTCATAGAAAGTCATTTAATTATTCATGTCTTACCTCCAATACCATTATCACATAGTATAAAATATGCAATAATGTTTTGGGTACACTCCCCAACATATTTTCATTCTTGGAATAGGTTTAATCCCACATAAACTTGTATATTATCTCATGAGATATAAATAATTATCCAATTAATTATAGGGATATATAATTATATTAAAACTTGTCACATAATGAAAGCTATAGATGCATGTTTCAGAATATCATAAAAGCATCCATAAATTCATCATAATATAACTCATAGAAAAAAAAAACAGTTTTTTATAATTATTTTAATATTAAAAATCATAAGCCATATAGAGAAAGAAAATTATTTTTATCTTTATATAATATAACTATTGAATCATAAAAAAAAATCAAATTATGTTAATATAGATGAAAAATACATTTAAAATTATGTTCAAACCTTTCTTTGAATAAAAATTACTTTTATTTTGATAACATTATAATGAAAAAATCCTAGAATATTTAGAAAAATATTTTATTTTAAAATAAACAGGGAAAATTTTAAAGTAGGTTTAAAATTGAAGAAAAATAATTATGGTGAGAAAATTCATTCATGAGGTAAACAATAAAACAAAGATTCATTTTAAAACTTTTTTAAAAAGTAATGACTAACATATTTGTAAAAATATTATGAAACATAATTTTTTATAATTTGAAAATAAAGTGAAATATAGATAAAGATAAATCTAAATAATTATTAGATCCTAAAATTCTTGAATTTTTTTTAAATATCATGAACATATAAGGAAAAGTTCTCTCACTAAAGAGGAAATAAGGTCAAATTTTCCTAAAAATAATTTCTTGATAATTTTAAGTTTAAAAGAGAGGATAAAGAAAGGAAAAAATTAAAACCCCATAAATAACCAAAGTATAAGATAATATAGATGGTTTAATAGATAAATGTAATTTAATTCCACTAAATGGAATCTATTTATAAATAATCCTGATTAAAAATGATATTGAAACATAAACCCTTAACTCAGACCATGACTATCATCATACGCATTCTTAAGATCCTATATAATTAATTTACATTTATTGTACTATATACTAGTACCTTATTAATACTTATATTATAATATAAAATTCCCTTATAATTTTCAACTACCCATTTATTACAATTCTTTATTAAAATCAATATTCAATGTGTTAATTGTTCTATTTCTCATGCTTGTTTTGGTTTGATGGTTCTGATCCATGTAACTTGATAATGGTTTCATCATCTATATATTATTATTCATGTTATAATAATCATAATTATTAATTATTTACACATTTATAATCATTCATATAAATTAGTCATGATAAATTAATTACATCACTTTGTGGAGATGGTATTCTGTACATGCTCACAAGTAAAATATTCATTTTTAAATGACTGGAAAGAAATAAATTTAAATAATAATATATATTTAAATAATCATAATAATATCATAAATATCACATATATTCATTAAATACACCCATATTACCAACCATGTATGGGGTCATTAAAAATGAACCACATTGCTTCATGGAGGTGGTAGTCCACACATATGCATGAATGGCATTATAATTTCTCATAGGATAGAAAGGTGGTGGAATATGGATATACCATTAAAATAACATCATTTAGGTATATTAATGATTATTTTTTCATCATTTAAAGTTTATTTAATATTTGTATGAGGTTAATGGGTAAAGAAACTCTAAATAGATATGTAAAGACAATTACCACTTCTTTGAAAACCTCATTTAACTTACACCTTAATCCTTTAAGGGATGGTATTTTTGGAAGACCATAATTTCTAGGAAATGTGGAGGGAATTTATAAAGATATTTGGATAGGTATTTAATGAGATATATAGCTAAAAATATGCGATGTATTGAGGTAGAGAGGGCCACCTTTTTTAAGTGATTCGAGTGGCACTCTTGTAAATACATAAAATATTAAAATATAATAAATTCATATTCTAATGAAATTCATACCAAGGAAACCAAAATTATAATACAATATATTTTTCGGTTGAATTATATTTATACAATCAAATTTACCCAAGATTTATATATATTTTATTCCTTATCTATATGTTTAACCCCTGTTAATCTTTTTAACCTTTACTGTGGAATCAACGTTTTACCATGATATTTATATATGATGACCAAAAATGAAATCGAACTCATTACTGAATATGAAAATCCTCATTCAAAATAATAAATCCATTTTACCATATTCAATTTCTATAAGTGAAAAAAATTAAATTTAAAATAGGTACGCAAAACACAATGATTTAAAAAAAATGCATTTTCAATATAACATGGAATTTATTATTATTAAATTCCTAGTAAAAAATATTAAATAATTGAGAATGTGAGAAGGAAGGATAAAATGTATTATAGTGGGTTACCTAGGTTGTATCCAGAGAGGAGTGCACAACAATTAAGCTGTCACCTTAAAATAGAAAAAAGTGAGGTTGTTTTTAGAAATTGTTTGATTTAGAAAATACAAGAAAGAAACTAAATAAAGTAATTAAGTGAAAGTTTTGAAACAAATTGACAAATGATGTGATTTAAATCAGTGATATGAAATGGTGATCAGGTTAGGGTCGGTTTTCCAATTGTAATTCTATCATTGTTCATTTTACCCAATTCTCCTCTGCTAAATCATTAAGAGTGAGAATCCACAATCATTTCTTCTCACTCCTTTGGTCAAATAAAAATGTTATAATAAACCTTACTAAAACCTCATATTGGTCTACTCTCCTTACAATGTGTAATAGAGTTGTATAAAATACCCCCAATTATCTTAGGCAATTCCCAATCGGGTCTTGTTTATCCCAAGCAATCAAGAACATTCACTACTCCTCACACACGTACCGGTGATCACCGAGTACTATACCACTAAATCCCGGTCTATTATATTGTTTATAAACCAGAACCTAGTGGAGGGAGATATTGATAATTAACCAAATATAAATGAACAACAGAATCTAAAATAAGATACAATCGTACATGATAATAAAAACTGTTATAAGAAATTGAAACCGATTCGCAGAAGAGAAAAGAGGATTTTAAAACATTAATAGAAGGAACTCATGAAATACAATATGGAAAAAATCTCCTTCCCCAATCACACATAAGTTTACCCCACCATGGTAAGGTTAATTGTGAATTATTGGAAAGAATAATTCATTACAAAACTAAGAAGAACAAAAGAGAGAAAACAAAGAACAAGCAATTTGATGCTCCAGAATCTGTACTCCAGAAGTTTTCCTCTTTTCTTCCCACCATACGACAGAAACTCACTGAGGTCCCTTATTATAGAATGTTGTAAATGAAGGTGGATATCCAACCCCAACATTTGAGTCATTTGACAGGTTTAATGAAAGATATGGCCGAATCAATGACCATTAATTTTCTGGACGCCGAACACTGTTTCACCCACTCCACTTGGATGCACCCAAAAGATGCCTTAATGAGATTCATATTTTATGAAATTTAATATGAACTGTACCTTGAAAGTCCTATGTCAACACCAGCTAGAAGTAACTCATTATAAGGTCGGATGAAGGAGATATTTCATATTTAATGCAGTGGGGTCCATTCTGCCTGCCAAACTGATTTCTCCACTTGATTGAATTTTTTGTACCATTGGGTTTCGAATTGGGTCTTGGTTCAGAAGGAACATTTGAAGCCCACAAAAATAGGAATCCTAAAAAAAGGATTCACTTCAATTTTACCCATATTATAAAAGTTATACCCGCAAAACAGAAGCTATATAAAACTGACAATTTTACAGAATTACCCTATTTTCACATTTAAGCCCAAAATACACCAAAAACACATAAATGATGAAAATACACTAACATTGACTAATTGGGAGGGATTAAATCATTGAAAAACATATAAATAATAATTAAAATATTAACTCTATCAATTCCCCCACACTTATCACTTGGACTCCTGGACAAGTCAGAATCTAAATAAAATCAAAGTAAATTCAAAACACATATCCATGAGATCCACCAATTTGAAAACAAGAAACAAAATATATCATGCCTCATCAAAATCTATTATTTCATGATCTTAATTTAATATCATTCAACATATTTACTCTTCATTTCTCATCCCATGCACACGAAACACTTACTTAACTTTCATTATCTCTCATCACACAAATTTTCAATTTTTAGCAATGTCTTTCTCATCCAAACTCATACAAGGGTCACCATAGGCTTGTTAAATTCCTACATCTCCACCCGATGTGAGTCAAAGACATATGTTTATCATGAGTACTTGTTAAGGTTTTTCTATGGATTTTGGTTGGTAGGATTTCTATGTGAAATATTCTGAGGCAAAATGAGAGGGCTTGGCTCTTTTT
Organism: Viscum album; assembly: GCA_963277665.1. NCBI lineage: Eukaryota > Viridiplantae > Streptophyta > Magnoliopsida > Santalales > Viscaceae > Viscum > Viscum album. The sequence goes on along the minus strand of OY728123.1, from coordinate 918,410,959 downwards.
GAAGCAAAATTGCATTAATCTAAATTTCACAAAAGTATGGTCTCCTGTTCACTCTCCTCAGTAGAAAATAAGCTCCTTCTTCATGGAATATCAAGGAATGTTCACAAATTTTATAATTTCAGCAGAAAACATTTCAATATTCTCAAATATAATATTTCTTGAAAGCTCCAGAAAAGGCACATCTTTCTTTTTTTACATTAGAAGCTCCAGAAAGGCACAACTTCTCTCATCACGAAAGCTCCATAAAAGGCACATATTTCAGCAAGATGGTTTATTTTCAGCAGAAATAACATCTCTTCAACATTTTTTTCACCCAAATTATCCCCAAATAAGGTAGTACAAAACAAGACACCTTCCCCCACACTTATGTTCAAATAGATCATGCAATTTTACTTCAAGAGCAGGTTGGATAGGGAATATTGTCTTGTAATGTTGCTAACCTAACAGGATGTTCATGGATTCTATGGTCTACAATGATTAAATGTACATGGTGGGCCATTATAAAAAGGATTATCTTGAAAAGGGGGCTTTAAAATCAAAGAAATTCATCAATCATTTAAAACACATGTACCTCAAACCCTCAAGTTTTGATAGGAATAAATCAAATTCTGGTTAAATCAAGAATGATTTGGTTCTCTCAAGAAGTGAGGTGAATGTAAATAATATGAAAATAATAGTTTTATAAGCCTCATGGGAATGTGATTTAAAATATAAAGACAGTGATATGTGGCATGGGATTCAAAAAAATAGAGTATTTTTTCATGAAATTCCCAAAGAATTGAACTTGAAACAATATCATTTTCAGCATTCATTTAAGATCAGTTTCAAGGAATAAATTATTTCACTCATGGAGATGGGTTTCAAAAATATCAATGATAATCATTTCAGCTCAAAAGTTTCAAAAACACACAAAAATTGAAAAATAAACACACAATATTTTAAACACACATGTTTTTTTTAAAACAAATAGGAAAAACAAACAACACATAAAAATTCTACACTACAAAGGTTCCATCCCCCAAACTTAAATGATGCAGTGTCCACAATGAATTCAAATGTATTTAACATGTAAGAATATTGGAAATTGAATCACAAAAATCATGAAAATATAAAGGATAGGTACGACCTGACTTATTGGTAGTGCAATGTTGAGTTAAGCTCCTAAGTGCGACGCATATAAAAACCTACAAATAAAGGTAGATAATAAAACATAATAAATTTATTGAATGTAAAGAAAATAGAAATAGAATTAGAATAGAAATATAGATCTTGGTTTAATCCCCCAAGTGGGCCCTGGGTTTTGACTGCCTCCAGATGGGCAGTTTCAGTTGGTTATCCCCAATCCGATGGTGGGTGAAGTTTCATTAATATGAACCATCAGAAATTATTCTTTCCATCTTGAAATTCTTCCTTTTTGTTGAGGACTACAGGGATATGGTACACCAAATCCACCCCCATGAAAATGAGATAAAATATGTATGGTGGGGTTAGGATAAATAATGAGTCCTCCTCTTTATTGGTTTCCAATTTCACAACTTCATCTTTGTCCTCTAGTGGTTCCCCAAGGTATAATTCAAAGTAATCATCTTGTGTCTCTTTTTCCTCAAGAAATTTCACTTGGATCTCATCTTGAACTCCTTACAATAAATTATCACCATGTTCGGGGAGCTATAGGTGTTCATCTTCAGGTGTATCTTCTTCTTTTTCCTCATCCACCAAGGCAATACATTTTTTGTCCAAATCTGAAAATTTCAAGCAAGGGATGGTGATACTCAATTCATATTCTATATAATCAGAATGAAAAGAGTTAAGAAAAATATTATATCCCTTAGGTATCTTGACTTCAATTTCTTCTTCAGTATTATTTTTCTCTTGTATTTGAATTTCACAAGATAGAGGTAGGTAGTTAGGCTCCTCCATCTTTTCTTCAAATTTCACCACTTTGGCGGTGTCTTCCTTCAATGGTTCTGAATCTTCTACTTTGTAAAGAATATGTGGATCAAGTATTTCTTCAAAATCATTCTAGAATTCATCCAGATATTTTTTCTCTCCCACATGTAGCTCAATAGGTAATTCTTCCTTCTTGTCCTCCTCGGGTTCATTCATAGGTTCTAGTTTTTCCATCATTGCACGGACATATTCAAATGCAAGTTCTACTTTGTTATCTGGTTTTGCTATGTCATTTTCAAGTTATTTCATATGAACTATATCATAACTAGCCTCATCTAATTTTTCTAAATGTGGGTAGTTGGTTCATGAATTAAAGAAATAATCATTTGAAAACATCATGTAAAAATATTTTGTTATGTTTTTTTTGAAAAGTGTTAAATATTTATAATGAAATTGTGGCACTACCTCCCTAGCAACGACGCCAAGTTTTGACACGCGCCTGTCGTGGGGTGTGGAAAAAACAAATATAACCTAATTTAAAATGTATTATAGTGGGTTACCTAGGTTTTCTCCAGAGAGGAGTGCACAATAATTAATCTGTCACCTTAAAATAGAAAAAAGTGAGGTTGTTTTTAGAAATTATTGATTTAAAAAATACAAGAACAAAACTAAATAAAGTAAAGTAATTAAGTGAAAGTTTTGAAACAAATTGGCAAATTATATTATTTAAATCAGGGATATGAAATGGTGATTAGGTTAGGGTCGGTTTTCCAATTGTAATTCTATCATTGTTCATTTTACCCAATTATCCTCTGTTAAATCGTTAAGTGTGAGAATCCAAAATCGTTTCTTCTCACTCCCTTGGTCAAATAAAAATTTGAAAATAAACCTTACTAAAACCTCAGATTGGTCTACTCTACTTAAAATTTGTAATAGATTTGTATAAAATACCCCCAATTATCTTAGGCAATTCCCAATCGGGTCTTGTTTATCCCAAGAAATCAAGAACATTCACTACTCCTCACACACGTACCGGTGATCACTGAGTACTACACCAATAAATCCTGGTATATTCCATTGTTTATAAACCATAACCTAGTGGAGGGAGATATTGATCATTTACCAAATATAAATGAACAACAGAATCTAAAATCAGATACAATCGTACATGATAATAAAAACTGTTATAAGAAATTGAAACAGATTCGCATAAGAGAAAAGAGGATTTTAAAACATTAATAGAAGGAACTAATGAAATGCAACATGGAAAACCTATCCTTCCCCAATCACACATAAGTTTACCCCACCATGGTAAGGGTAATTGTGACTAATTGGAAAGAAGAATTCATTACAAAACTAAGAAGAACAAAAGAGAGAAAACAAGGAACATAAAATTTGATGCTCCAGAATCTGTACTCCAAAAGTGTGCCTCTGTTATTCCCACCAGACGGCCGAAAATCACTAAGATCCCTTCTTATAGAATGTTGGAAATGCAGGTGTCTATCGACTCTAAAAATTTGAGTCATTGGACTGGTGTAATGGAAGATATGGTCGAATCAATAACCATTACTTTTCTGTCCTCTAAACACTATTTCACCCACTCCACTTGGACGCACCCAAAAGATGCCTTAATGAGATTAATATTTTATGAAATTTAATATTAACTGTACCTTGAAAGTCCTCTATTGACACCAGCTAGAAGAACCTCATTATAAGGTCTTCTGAAGGATATATTTCATATTTAATGCAGTGGGGTCCATTCTGCCTGCCAAACTAATTTCTCCACTTGATTGAATTTTATGTACCATTGGGTTTCGAATTGGGTCTTGATTCATAATGTACATTTTAATCCCACAAGCATAGGAATCCTAAAAAAAGGATTCATTTCAATTGGAACCATATTATAAAAGTTATGCTCAAAAAACAGAAGCTATATAAAACTGCCAATTTTACAGAATTACCCAATTTTCACATTTAAGCCCAAAATACACCAAAAACACATAATAAATCCATTCCTAGTAAAAAATATTAAATAAAATATTAAATATTTTATTGAATATATTATATACACATTTCATTAAAAGCATTCATAAATAGTGAATTATTTAATTTATTATGATAAAAACACATTATTCTCATAAAAGAAGTTTTTTCCAGAAAAACATCTATTTTTTACTGTAAAATGATTTTATTTTCATTTTTATTCAATTGATAACCAATGAATTAATTTTATACATGACTATAAAATATATTTTCATAATTTTAATAACCTTAATTAACTTCTAAATAAAATATATTTGAAAAAAATAATGATCACAACAAAATATTTCAAAATTATTCCTTAGGAACAATTATACTCAGAAAGCTCAGTTAGAGGCGAGCCTATGACTATTTATTAATAAATAAAAAATCATAAAGGAAGTACAATAAGGCAGAAAAATAACTAGATCTCGTCGAAATCATACCCATCATCACATCCATTGTAAATTTCTTCCTCCACCGTAGCCGACTCCCACTCCGAGCTTTCATAATGCTTAAGAACCTTGGCATATTTCCTTCGCAGATTCAACTTCTCCAACGCTAAAAACTCCTTCGAGGACTACATAGCCCAATTTTCCTTTACAATAGAAGATCTAGTAGACACCGACCTTGGAAGAGAAGAGTAGCCCTTCCTCGTCCTTCGTTGTGTTGGTATAGTTATAACACCCTCACTCTCATGCACCTTCATCCTCCCATCCTGAATGACATCTCTATAGGAAGGCCAAACAACGCCACTATTATTTTCCTTGTCACTATCTGAGATTTTTCCCCACTTTCTAGAGATGTGTACCTCTTGGTAACCTTCATTCAAGCCCTGATCCTGCTGAACTTGACTGTTGGAGTCAACCATGGCAAGACATTGTGGTTGCTCCACAATATTCTGCATTCCACTCTCTCCAATTGCATTCTTAGAGAAGTCATGATGTAACTTGCCGCCTTCCTGCCTTTTATAATTCTTCTTTACATGAGAGGTCTCCACATTATCCAGTTCAAGAAAACGGTTACTAGTGGAAACCGTGATAAGCATTGCTTCAGCAACATCCGCCCGCCCTTGCATCTATTTAGCACAAGCATCCTCCACCTCCAATTTAGAGACAATTGAGCCCACATGCTGTGCAGTCTGCACTTTCATCTGAAAATCCCCATGCACTTTGTTTACAGGGATGATATCTGTAGACCGAACTATAGCATGCCGAGGTTGATCATCATCCACTGTCTGAACATTGGAAATTATCTGCTCCTGAACACCATCAGCAATCGATTCCACAGGATTTGAAAAGGAGTAGGATATCCCTGCATCTACTTCCAATAGACCGAGCCCACTCCCCTTTCATTCCCTCACAACACCTTCATCTCCCTTATCCTGACAAACTGAAACAGATTGTATATCATCTTCAGACCTACTGCTCAGATGGACTTGAGTCCGGCTCAAGAAATCTGGACACCCAGCATCCTCTACTCTATGCATTCCCAAAGCAAATCCAAGCATACCCTCACTCCCATCACCATTGTCCAGCCTTAACTCCCCATCACCAATAGCTGACACCACCTGACCATTGCCAATCATCTGCTCCTAGACCGCTTCCCGCACATTCCCCTGAGAAACAATTTGGACATCATCATGCTGTGACATTCCCGCACCTCCCTGCACATTACACTTGACCGAAAGATCCTCCCTTAGTCTTCTAAACACCCTGGACACCCGCAGATTTAGTTGATGATCCATGGCCTACTTCCCCTTCTCAGATCCAGAAACATCCCCTGCAACCACATGACACACCGCTGAAATGTTAACAGACCGCTCCTTCTCCACTGGCCGCAACATCTACTGCTCCCGACCCTTGTCCTCCCTACCCACACCCGAACTCATTAAGCCATACTCTCTGCCTGCTTCATAGGCCATGCCACTGTCGCCTATTTGGACTACCCGGTGACCAGGACCCCTGCCCACCATTCTTGTAGCTCCCCATCGACAAACAGTGGAAGAATGCCCCAACCGCCTACAAGAATAACAGTAATCCGTCCAACTCTCGTAGATCACACGCTGTTTATACATATACGCCTCACCAATTGTTATCCATACATAATCAAAGGGGGTTCTAGACACGTCCATCTCAACACACACCCGTGGATTAATAGGATGATAAACCGCCTGTGTGCGATTGTCAGAGCAATGATACCTACCTACCAGGTTGCTGAGCATTTTCAACACAGAAGGATTTTGGAATGGTAGCGGAAGATTGGGGAACCTGACCCAAATCATAGTAGAAGGAAAATCACAACTCATATGAAACTTAAAATACCATAGAAAAAGAAAGAACCTGAAACCATCGCAACACCATGGAGCCCTCGACTAGGCACTGATGAGATCCTCCTCTGATGAAAATCAGATCATGATATGATTGTTGTCCAGCAATCCCACTATCACCCTTTCTCGGAGATCCCAAGATTCGAAGACGAATTTGTCAAAGGAGTCCACCGAAGGTCATCTCTTCTTGAACCGCACAACCAAGGTGAGATCCACGAGCGAAGAGGTATCCGTGAACTCCGAGTTTGAAATCTGATGATTCGGGAAACCATTAATGAGCTCTGGACCTTTTGGGCTCAAAACAGCTTTTGGGAACGACGGAATAAATTCAGGGTTAGAGAAGGGATGAAAGGGGGCCACTCCATTCAAGGCCTTCGAAGATCCCTCCCCCGCCAAGGAGGGAGGGACTAGCACGGAAACTGCCATCGTCACCGAGAAGAAATATACCAGAATGGGAGGCCTTTTCCTATTGTACCTTTAAACTCACACACAACCGTCTCCATGAAAAATTATTGAATAATAATAAAAAGTACAATGACATCTAGAGTGTAATCATATATGTAATAACTTCTAGGAAGATACATTTGAGTATGAAAATATAAAGCCAAATCATAAAGGGGAAAAATATATGACCAACTAGAAATGAAGTCCTAACCAGAAAACAATTGGAAAAGAGGAAAACTAAGGGAGCCTGGATCTTGATCTCCAAGTCTGACCACTAAATCCATTAAATGCACAAAAGTATCACTAAGATCCACTAATGTCAACACCAACCTTCCTATCATCTACATAAGACATGGCACATGTGGGTAAATCCCATGAATGGGTGATTATATACATAGTTAGTAGGATTTAACAAACACCACAAATGGATAAATAGAAATATACAATAGAAGTTAGCTCACCCCATAACAAGAGGGAAATTAAAACCCTATATATATATATATATTCTCACAAAAAACTCAGACAAGAGATAAAGGGTATATCCATTTCCACAACCCAACTAAGTACAATGAGTCTTCCTATAACTCAAATGGTCCACATTTGATGCCCAATATCATAAAAAACCTAAGAAGAATCTATTTGGGGGGGGGGTACAATCCTCAAAACTATTCTCCCTAGCTGAGGGTGACACAACTCTAGTGGAAGACCCACTCCCCACAAGACCACAACAACAGGGGAGTAACACTCCCTAGATAGAGAACCCACACCCTACTAAAGTATGGGAGAGTAATGACTCTACCTATGTAAAGAGTATGGGGGACCCATGAACTGGTGTGATAATTGATTACCGACCCTAGAATCAATTTGATGATCCTACCCTAATCACTACCATCATCAAGAATCACTTGAAGAATAGGCATACTTAGAACACCTCAAATCATATATCATATTCCATAATAAAGAAATAAATAATGTTATATATGAAAAAATACTCAAGATATGCTACTCAAAAGACAAAATATGAGTTATAAATATGGAGATATAGAATGTAGAAGTTTTGGGAGAAGTACACGATGTGTATGTGGGGTCACACGATGTGTGACCTCACCTCATCGCCTAGGCGTGTTCTCCCTTGAACACATATTAGGAATACATGTTGTTCTACATGATATGTATAGGTGTTACACTACATGTATCATCCACTTAGGTCTTGTATATTCTCTTCCACCCCATGCCCGTGTACATCGACCCATTCCCATGTACATGGTCGTGCATGGGTGTTTTTTCTATGTCTAAGTACACAGACTTGCATGTGTACTCTAGCCATGCCATTATTTAGGGATTTTTCCATTCTTGTGTAATCATAGAGTAAATTACAAGATTCCAACACTAGGTCACATGGTGTGTATATGGTTATACAAGGCGTGCGACACCTATTTCTATCCAAAACCTTAGCTTTCATAGTTAGGGGATTACATGATGTGCGTTCTTCTAGACTACATGCTATGTAGTCAGGTTTATCATATGCAGTAAATCATATTATTCAAATGGTTTTTTGATACACCTATTAAACAAAAAATCTCCCTATTTTACCACATAAAATTGATGGGTAATGTCTCTATCTATTGATTCTCTACCTTCATTGGATATAAATTGAAATTCAATTACCCTCACAGGAGTCTATTGCATGTCCTCCACCTTCGAGGCCCCGAAACTCACAACCATCACCCAAAAATCATGATACCATCTTGATCCATATCTAACATACCAATACTTATATCACTCATGTAAAAAAGATGAATCTGGGGGTTTGATCAGGCTCAAATATTCCTTGTAAAAGTCAAATTGAAACTCTATGGTCCAAAATAGAAGAATGTGAAAAATAACGGGGGAATATCCCTAAAACAAATTGATACCATCATTAGCCAACATGATCCTGAACAATGAACAAGGATCATAAATATAACTTGGGTTTGAATCATTTGAGAAACATGATAATAATTATTAGTTTAAATAACACAAAAATCAATGGGAGCATGTGAAGAAATTAAATAAAAAAAGCAGATAAAATCCATTATTTAAAAATTTAATTGAAGGGAAGTAAACAATAAATAATGAGTCCTACCTCAGTTATGGACCCATTATTAGTGAAAAAATTTTATTCTAATGATTAAAAATATCTATTTCATTTTCTACATGCCTCTTAATTTACCTCGATCTTATTTCCACCATTCTCCAATCCCGATCCATCAACAAAGAATACTCTTCTCCAATCCTCATAGGGTTATGTGGATAACCCTAAAGAAATATTATAATGATGTATTTATAGATTATTAGGCCAGGTTAGGTAATTTAATTAAAATAAATAAATAAATAATTTATTTAATTAAATGCACCTTCCAATGGTCACGTCAAATGGAACATCTAACACTGGTCAACATTATGTCACACTTAGGGTAAACCCCACATTCCTAAATCAACCATGGTCTCATATTTTACATATGAGGTCCCAAATAATGGGAAAAAATTTATATCAAAATGATGAATGCACATTCATTAATATATATAAATATTTTTAGTATATTAATTATGATATCCCAAGATACCCAAACACTATACGTACTCTGAGGATAAATACACACACACACACATATATTTATATATAGAAATATTCAAAGAACTAATCCATCAATACTAGAGTCATTACATTCTCCACTCTAAATTTTTTCAACCCAAAAATCACAAGCTAAATAAAAAGGTGAGGGTACCGAGTCCACATATGACTTTTATTCTCCTAGGATATCTCTTTCATGTTACCATGCTTCCAAATCACATGAAACAAAGGGATGGTTTGTCCAAAAAAGGAACATATCCTACTGATCCTTGATCACCATCGATTACTCTGTGAAGGTGGATCCATCTTCAATGTCTATCTCAACCCAGTAAATAATAGTCATAGGGTTGTGCATGTATATCCTCACCTATGACATATCGAATACATCATGCACTCAATCCAACTGTGGGGACAAGGCTAGATGGTAAGAAAACTCACCAACCCTTTGTAGGATATTGAATGGCTCGATGAACCTTGGAGATAGCTTGGATCCCCAAATGAACCTCCACAATCCTCATCACGGGGATAATATCAAGAAAACAATGTCTCCCTACTCAAACTCCAAGGGACTATGATGTCGATATGTGTAATATTTTTGAATACTCTAGGATGTAATCATATGCCTATAGATCACCTAAACCTTCTCCATTAGTGCCTGCACTATCTATGGACCAACAAGACACACCTCTCTAATCTTAGTCTATCTATTAGGGTGACATGAAAGGTCTCCCATACATAGACTCTAAAGGTTCCATGTCTATAGTAGAGTGATAAATATTATTATAAGAAAACCATAACAATGAAAAATAATCCTATAAAATCTAGATGAATTCCAACAGACAATCCCTCAACATATCCTCAAACACCTAGATAGTCCGCTCGGTCTAGAGATCCAGGTGAAACATAATACTCATCTAAAACTGCATCCCAAAAGCCTCCTGTATTGTTCTCAAAAACCATGATGTAAACTAAGAATCATATTCAAGGAAAATCATTGAGGTTACCCCATGAATCTATATGATCTCCTACATGTAAAACTTCCATAAAATCTCAACCATACTCTTATCTCAGATGTAAAGGAAGTGCACCGAATTGGTAAGTCGATCAAAAATCACCTAGATAATATCATGACCTATCTCTATTCATGGAAAATTCATCATGAATTCCATGTATATTTCATCTCATTTCCACTCTAGGATATCAAGAGGATATGTCAAATCTATTAGAACTTGGTGTTCAACCTTTACCTACTATCATGTGATACACTGAGAGACAAACCTGGTAAATCTCAACCACATTCTATCCCAAAATAATTATAGCTGAAAGTACTAGTACATCTTTTCCATAATGGGATGTACAAATTAGGGGGAAGTGTGAAAATCCCTCATCAAATTCTCACGCAACATGACCAGAATCGCTGTCAGTCCCTAAAAAGGATGACATAATTCCCTCCTTCAGGAAATACATATGGTGCATCTATTAAGGATATCTGGTCATATATAATATCACATTCAATGTATCCTAACTGAAACTCTATAAAATGTTGATGAATCATAGGAATCACCACCATGGAATAATGAAAAATTACACCCTTCACCTCCATAAGGGTCAGCTGCGATAAAGTCAAATACTCAAATTCCTCCTCCACCAAGTGATAACGAGACTTCTTGTTAAGGGAATCTGCTACAACATTTTCCTTCCCAGAAGTATAGACTATGTTAAAGTTATAGTCCTATAAAAATTCCAACCAGTGTCTCTATTTCCGGTTAATATCTCTTTTAGTGAAGATATAAATGAGACTCTGGTGATTTGAGTATATAAAATAATGATCTCCCAGAAGAGAGTGCCTCCACATCTTTATAGTGGAGACTAAATCTAAAAACTCTAGGTTGTGAGTCATGTAGTTATTATTGTGGGGTATTAACTACCTTTAACCATATGTGTTCACTTCCTACCTCTACATCAAAACTCAACTGAACCCATCACCCAAGGAATCATAAAGAACTACATACTCAATTACCTTATCTAGTAGTCTCAACACAAGATAACTAGTTAGCTTATGCCTCATCTCCTTTAAGGCTCTCTAACACTACTCAGTCTATATAATTGGATTCCCTTTTTATATCAAGTCAGTCAAAGGGGTTTTAATCCTAGAGAATTCTACCATAAAACTCATGTATTACCCCACTATGAAAAGATATCTCAACACCTTTGAGACACTCATTGGTGGATCCCAAGAAATCACCACATCAATATCCACCAAGTCTATAGCTAAACCATGATCAGATATGACATGAACCAATAAGTGAAACACATGGATCCAAAAATGAAACTTCAAGAGAGTAACATAAATCTAGTGCTCCCAAAGTATGTCAAGGACCATCCTCATATGCTCTTTATACTCCTCCTATGATATAGAGTAAATGAGTATGTCATCAATGAAGATAATAAAAAATTGGTCCATGTATAGCTAGAAGCTCCAATTTATAAGATCCATAAACACATCAAGATCATTCATCACACTGAAAAGCATCACCAAGAAGTCATAGCGTTCACATAGAAATCAGAATGACATATACAAAAAATCATCCTCATGAACCCTCAATTTGTGGTAATCGGATCTAATTTTTATCTTAGAGAACCAAATCACACCTCTCAACTCTTTAAATAGGTCATAAATCCTAAATAAGGATTACTTGTTCTTTATCATCACCTAGTTAAAGAGATAATAATAAACACATAGGCTTAAGATCCCATCTTCCTTTTTCAAGAACAAAAATGGAGCTACCATTGGGGACACACTGGGTCTAATTAAACCCTTCTCTTAAAGGTCCTCCAAATGAACCCTCAAAACTCAAATATTGGTAGGGGACATATGATATTCTACAAAATATATCAGTGTGGTCATAGGGTGAAATTCAATGTTGAAATCCATATTCCACTTTGGATGTAGTCCTAGTCCTTAGGGAATACATCTATATAGTTCTCCACTACCAAAGGAATCCAGATGTCTGAAGTGACCAGTGCACCAAGGGATAAAATTTCCAACTAATGGGTGATTGGTTTATTCTTCCTACTCACAATGCCCACTCGCTTAGCCATGAGATCTATCTCACATGAAAAGGAGAATCTCATCTCATATTTATAATGGCATCTAAATTTTTTGTGATGACAATCAATCTAGGCCCGTACTATGGAAAACCAATTTATACTCAAGATTATGTCATAAGGTTTTATTGTGATGACCAAGATGTCCCTTGAGAAATCCTATCCACGATGCACCATCTTTCACTATTGACAGATATGGGATATCAAAAAATCACTCCATATAGGAACCTCTAACCATAGTTTCTATACTAAATCCTTAGTTATAAGATCCTTCTCTTGCACAATGGATAAGGTGATAAAGTAATGACTTAATAATATGCATACTAGAACTTGGGAAAGAGTATAAATGATATAGATCATACCTTGAATCATATAATGCATAGCCTAGTCATATCACTCCATAACATGTAGCTGCCTGTGGCCATGATCACCTGCTCCCTGAGCCTAGCATAGGCCACCTACTACTGCTATTATAAGTATCTCATAACATCTCCCTCCACTAGCATCTTTTTTGTCTGTAGCTCCACCTACCACTCAACCAGCACCACCTCCCTAGGGGCAGCCCTAACCATGCCATGGAGACCTTTGATACCAGAACTACCTCTTCCATGGTGGTCCATCCACCATCTACCTATCTTTCTCAACATGATGGGTTAGGAAATCATGTGACATGTAACCCCCATGACAAGTATAATATCGAACCTTAGCTGGATGTTTGGATCCTCTATACAATCATTGAGCCTTAGATCCATGTGTTCGATTTTGAGAATGAGTATGCCTCCTTAGTCGAGACCAAAAAGTCTGATGCATGATAGATACTATAGGAAAATCTGACACATGATGTCCACCACTAGATCCAACTACCCAACATTACTCTTATAGGAATCTCTCAGTAACCAGAGCCGTCATTAGCACTCTAGAATAAGTCATAAGGCATAAAGAGACTATTCTAGCACAAATGTCCCTATAGATACCCGTCTCAAACTTCCATTCTTGGAAGAAACCACTCTGCACCATATCCATGGAGTAACATGTGAGGTCAATGAACCTCATAGTATAATCTGTAACTGTCAAGTCACCCTATTGTATCTCAAGATGCTTCTAAATCCATACAGAGCATAAGCATTTGGGGTAATAATCATTTTGAAATAGCTACTAGAAGTCTGACTATGAGATCATCATCATATCGTGGGTCTGCATAACCATAATCCACTAGTGGCCTACTACCCCATGAATAAGGCTAGGTGAAAGAATAACCATTTGATCAATCGAGGTCCAAACAAGCCTGAATACTTAGACTACCAACTTAATCGAATCCTCCACTACTTGTGGGTTTATCTCACCATTGAACCTAAGCGGTATTTGATATTTGAACTCATGTAGCACACTAAGACTTTATGTACGTTGTCCCACCCTAATGGAATTATCTACTACTCGATAGGTGGGGGAATTACTACCTACCTATATTTAGGAAACACCTCATGAGATGAACCCTACACTGAGGCCTCATCACTCAACTGATCATCGTTATGATCCTATACCAGTAACCTAGATGGATATATTTGTAGAGGCATTATAAAAGTGATCAAGATATACCAAGGTTAGTGAGAATATATATATGAGGATCTGAATCAAGAAGGATAGTCAAAGGACTTAATACCATATGATGCATGTACCATTTTCCCCTGCAACTGATGTCTCAGTATACTGATTCGTAAAGTAGGTAGTTAGATTCCTAGTGAATAGATATGTTGGACACCATACAAACACTGAATTTTCTATCCTAAAACATGCACTCAATACACACTGACACCATTTCCCTAAGTTCCCAACCAATCCTCACTATGGATCCCACTCCAACATAGACTTGAGGATAAATTTCTTTGATACCACTTTATCATGACCCAACCCACTTGGGACCACCTATCCATTGAAAGACTGATTTTGACAACCCCATGCCCACATCTAATAGTCTAGGTGATGGATATAAGCATAGAGAAAGAATATAGAATAATAGGAGGCCTTTTCCTATTATACCTATATGAACACACACAACCATCTCCATGAAAATTTATATAGGAATAATAAAAAGTACTAAAACATCTAGAGTGTAGCCATGCATGAAATAACCTCTAGATAAATACATTGGATTAATACAATATAAATTAAAATAATAAAGGGTAAAAATAAAATCCCAACAAAAAATGGAGTCCCAAATTGAGAATAATTGGAAAAGAAGAAAATTGAGAGGGCTTGACTCCTGATCTCCAAGCTTGACCACTGAACTTGGTCAATGCACCAAAGTATCACTAAGCTCCATCGATGTCACCACCGATCTCCATTTCATCTGAATATACATGACATATGCAGTAAAAGTTTATGTAAGTGTGAGTATATAAATACCCTACAGGATACCCCAAAAACTAAACATGTATAAATTAAAAGATACAATATAAGTCATCTCAATCCATAGTAAGAGGCAAATTAAAATCCAATAAATTTATTTATATATGATCATAAATAAAACAGGATGAGAGATAAAGGAGATCTATATCTCCATATCCCACCTAAGTATAATGAGTCTTCTTACAGCTCCAATGGTCCATCTTCAATTCCCATCATCACATAAAACCTCACAAGAATCTATGTGTTGGGGCTCAGTCCTCACCATTGTACTCCATATATGAGGGAGAAAAAACTCTAGTGGAGAAACCGTTCCTTACTAGATCTTAAAGATGGGGGGATTACCACTTTGTAGATAGAGGTCCCAAACCCTAATGAAGTATGGGGGAGTACCGACTATACCTATGTAAAGAGTATGGGGGACCCAAACCCTGGTATGATAAGGGAGTACTGACTCCAACATCACTCTGATAATACTTCCCTGATCATTGCCATCATCAACCATCTATTGAAGACGAACCATGCTCAGTATACATCACATCGTATCTTGTATTCTATTAAAAAGGATAACATCAGGCACTATGTGAAAAAAATATTAGGATAGGCTACCTATGGGACAAAATCTAAGTTCTGAATAAGGAGATATGAAAGGTATAAGTCACTAGGATAAGCACATAGTGTTTACGTGGGGTTACATGGTGTATGACCTCACCTCATCAATTGGGTGTGTTAACCCCTGAACATGGATTGGGAATCTATATTCTACTACAAGTAATGTACAGGTGGTACATGACATGTATCATATAACTAGGGAATTCTCATTCTCTTCTGACCCGTGCCCATTTACATCATCCTATGCTAGTGTACATGGTTATGTCTCGGTATTCTAGCCATGCCCGAGTACAAGACCTTTCCTATGTACTCTGGATATACCCATGTGTCTGTCTATGGAAATTACCATATACTATTGGTGTTCATTCCAATCCTCCAACACTGGGACACACGACATGTATAGGTTCATACACAACATGTGATATTTATCACTACCCTAAACCTAGTCATCATATCCAAGGGACTACACAATGTGTGTTCTTCTGGACTACACATTATGAAGTCAGGTTTTTCATAGTAAGTAAAGAATGTTCTTCTTGTGGATTCTTGATCCACCAATTCTACCATAAATATCATCATTTTAATACTCAAAACTAATAGGTAACATCTCTATGCATTGATTCCCTATATTCAGTTTTTGGAAATTGGAATTTGATCACTTTTGCGGGATTTTGTTATGCTTTCGTCGCTATTCTGGGTGATAAAACCCATATCCATCAATCATAAATCATGATCCCATCACAACCCATCACCAAATCACCAATACTTCCATCGATTGTGAAAAAAACATGAATATGGGGGTCCAATCATTCTTGAACCTACCCATGGAAAATAAAACAACAACCCCATGTGCCAATGGTGAAAATTTGAAGAATAATATAGAAAATAACATGAAAAAAGTGACATCATCATTGGACAATATAATCCCAAACAATGAACATGGATAGTGTATATAACTGGGGTGTAAATAATGTGAAAAATAGAATAATATTCAAGGTTTAAATAACACCAAAATCAATGGGCACATGTAAATAACTTTTATCGAATAAAGGAGATTACATCCATGCTTTAAATATTTAATCAATGGGGAGGAAACCACATATAATAAGTCCTACATCGGTTATGGACCGATCATTGGTGAAGAGAGGGTCCTATATAAATAAAGAAGATCCAATATGTTCACTACCTACCTCACAATTCACCTCAATCCAATCGCCTCCATTCTCCAATCCCGATTCTTTAATGAAGAACACTATTCTTTAATCCTCAAAGGGTTATGAATTTTAAACTAGAGAAAAATCATAATGATACATTTAGAGAGAATTATTTTAGGTTAAGTCATATAATTAAAATAAATAAATTATTTGTTTATTTCATTAAATTAACTCACCAACGGTCACCTCCCATGAAATGTATAACTTCGGTCAACCTTATGTTGCGCATAGGGTGAAGCCCATGTTATGGAATTAATAGTGGTATCATATTTCTCACTAGAGGTCCCAAATAATGGGGAAACCATATATATCAAAATGATGAATGTGTGTGAATTAATATATATTAATATTTTTAATATATTAATTCCAGGGTCTAAAGACACCTAAACACCACACTAACACCATGGATAAATCCAGATATATACATAGAAATATTCAAAGGACTAATCCATTGAAACCAGAGTCCTTATAGTGTGCCTCACAAGATACTGAAAACATTTTTTTATTGATGAAAATGATATTATAAAATCTTAGGGTTTTGTAGTTATTTGAACTATTTATTTTATGGAATGTATGGATAACTAATAGAGTAATATTATTAAGAATACGACTCCGAAGGAAGTTATTAACTCAATGAGATGAGAGGATTTTAGGAAATCATTATTCAATAAAAACATTCCTCCAACTCTTTGAAATAAAATAGATCTGGAATTAATTTAGCTAAAAGAAAGGGAAGATGAATCCACCAACACCTATGAGAATAAATTCCCAAGACATGAAAGGTTTTCCTATAATTTTATTATAGAATATGATATTAAGATCAACTAATTATTTAGTGTCCCAATACCAATTCTTCTAAAGGAATTAATGATAAGAGACTTTGTTAGTGATGATGATATTGTTTGATGTTCTCTTTGGGTGGAAATGGAAACTAGATAATTTCCATTACAATAGAGATAAAAAAAGGAAGATGGGGATTTATGGAAAACCAAATGAAATATCTCAAGGTGGAATGAAATTCCAATCACCTGAAAGTGGAAAATGTAGGGGGAATCACTGAGGAAATTTTTTTATTGGAATTTGGAAATGTTTCATGTATTGGAAGGTTTGAAATTAATCTCATAATTATCAAAGTAAAAGTGACCAATTAATGAAATAAAGTAAGAGAAAGTTATAACTAAGTCTCCACCCACAGTTCAATGCTTCAAATTCATGGAGTTTGATAATTATTAAAAAAAATCCCCAAACAAAGGGATAAAAAGGATAATAGGCACCCTAAACCTCCTAACCAATAGAACTTGGAAGAGAATATGCAATCACCATCTCTAAAGCGAACCCCGATGATGAAGTTGATTAAGTAACACATATCCACCAATAATGATTTTCAGATGAATTATTTCCAATCTATTATATATAGGAAGTTTTATAAGAGAATTAAATCACCACCCAATGATCAAATTATAGTAGAATACACTTATTTATATGAATATTGTTTCTTAAGTTGAGTTTTTTTGGTAATGTTATTCATGAAAATATTATTATTCTTCTTTTATATGAATTTAATGTGATTTTATAAATGGATTTTCTATCTCCTTATAGACTATATATTAATTACAAGAAATGGTAATAACATTAAACACTCCAAATAAACTTATAATCACCCATAAAGGAAATGATGACTCAAAACTATATAGGAAAAATTAATTCCATTATGTGTCTTTTAATATATAATCATGATATATATTTAACTAAAATTGTTGAATAAAAACTCAATATTAGGATTGAATGATTCTGGGAGAAAAAGATATATTTCCTAAGTTTGTAAGGTTGATATCTCTCTAGAAATTATATTTCGAGTAGTGTATACCTTTTAAATATCATTTTATTTTTTCATTAGAGAATGATAAATAAAATTTTGAGGACTCAATTTATTTGTAGGGGGGATAGAACATCATGATATTTTGGAATATATTTTTTCCCTAAATTAATATGATGTTCGATAGGATAATCTACTTGAAACACCAAACTTAAATGACCCAAGACATATTAGATGAATATTATTAAGAAAATTTTAACAATAATAAGAACAATTTTAAATAAAATGATATTAATCAATATAAAATTGCATAAATTTATAGGATAAACAATTAATATCATTTAACATTAAAAAAGATTATTCTTTCTCAACTAACTATTTTAATAAACTTGTGTCTATTTTATCCTAATAAACAAAATTGAACAATTTTATAATATTATTATAATATATGAACTACTATATTAACATTAATTAAATTTTAAAATGATATGAGATAATTTTAACAACTCTTTATATTTTAAGATAATATTTTAATATAAAATAATTTTTTCGGTATATATTTTTTTTATTTAAAATCCTTATTAATACATTTTAGAATAATAAATTTATAAAATAAAATTTATTATTGGATTTATATTGTCAAAACTATCTTAGGGTTAAATTTTGTGACTTTTATTAAATAATTTATTTTTAGGTGAATAGTGAAAAAGAAATTTTTACCAAAACTATAAATTTTATTACATTATCATTATATAAGAAATATATTTAAGTGCATAAAAAAATTTCATTTTTCAAATATTTATTTGTAAAGTTAATTTATACATTTGAAAAATACTATGTTGATTTTTAAAAACCCATGTTTAACCTTTTGGAAACTTAAGTAATACTTTACTATAATAAAAACTATTTTTTTATTTCTTTTAACCAAGTATACCTAAGGTTGAATTAGAGTTTGGATTAGTTTTAAATATACATAGCTATTATTTGGTAAATAATTAAATAATTAATTTCATGTAAATAATAAAAATTGACAATTTTATCTAAATACAAAATTTTAAAAATATAAATACACTTTTTATACAAATTATTTTTACATGTTATGTGTGATAATACTGGAATTAAATTTCATCTCTATTTGAAATTTTATTTTAAAAACATTTTTTTATATTTGGAATCATTTGGTATAAATTATTTAATAATTTACATTTTATTTTTAGGTATTAAAAGTAAATTACATATATAAAAATTAAGTGCTATGAAAAAAATCCAAAAATGGTAAAAGTGAAATTTTTTAGAGTAAAATACTTAAAACAAATATTATAAATACATTCCAAAATATATGGTTGATTATTTATCAAACTCATCCATTCCATCATACCATATTTTTCCATTATTAGATCCATTTTATCCTTGAATAGTGACTCATCCTTTTAATATATTCCAAAAAAGTCACTCCTCTCCCTTATAAAAGGATCCATCCCCACCCCACTTCTCTTCAAACACCAAACCTATTTTATTCAACAAAAAACTTTCCAAATAACTCTTAAACACTTATATATGCTCACTATATGCTCTTTTTTCTCAAAAGACCACCATTGAAATCCATAATTCATTTTTCAATGGTGCACTTCCAAGGAGTAAGGTAACATTCTCAATTACACCTTTTTCATTTCTTTTCCTTTAATTATTCTTATATTACCTCTTAATATAATCTACCAATGTTTTAATGGTTACATAAGTGTCATAAATGCAAAATAATTTTATTATGTTGGTGGTATATCCACTTTATACCTTTCAATAAATCATTTGAACAATGAAAATTTCTCTTATGTTATGTGCGGACAACCACCTCCTTAAGCGACATGATCCATTTTTAATAACCTCCTTAAAGGAATGGTTAAAAGATAAAATATAGTGTATAAATATGAAATTTAAAACTTTAATAATATTCTTAAATATAAACCAATTCCTACCTTGTTTACGTTCTTTTCAAAATGAGAATGACACTCATGTGTTTGTGCAAACTACCGTCACCATGAAGTGACACATTTTGTTTTCTATCTCTATTATATTTTATTAAATATATAACTCATTTAAAATTTTATTTATTACCTTAAAAAAATTAAATTAATAATATTTTACTATTTATAATGATATTATTCCAAAATAATCACATTCTTAACCAGACTAACCCATCAGTTATAGTAAGTTTTAGTTTCGGTCAGTTTAATCGCCTAAATGAACAATTCTATAGAGTTTTATCATGGATGAATATGGATACATGAATACCAAAATTATTATAAATTTAAAATTAAATAATGTATTTATGGGTTTTTAAAGGTTATATAAAAATTTATCTTATTATTATTGTACCACTTTTTTTGTTCGTTATAAATTTACAAAACAAACTCATCACTAACTTCTTCATCGTGGATCATAACCAAAATACTTATGAAATGAAATTAGAAAATTTTAAATCATCATAAAAAATTTATTCTAGTAAAAATAATGGTCTTGAAATTATGAAATTTTAATATATAAACAATCATAAACACTTTTATTATGATATTTGTATTAAATAGACAATCGAAGATAATGACATATGATGTTGAAAATAAAATAAAAATAACTAATATATTTGTTATAAATTATTATAAATTAAGTTTATAAAAGTATATTTGTTTGAATAATGTTATAAAATAAGTTATTAAGATATTTATTTTTATTATAAAGGAGTTTAGATAACATTTGGAAAAATAAAACTTAATATAAGGATTTTTTGCATCTCAATTTTGATTCATTGAGATATTATATATATTCAAAAATTATTTAATTTTTGTAGTGTAAATATTGGTCTTGGATTTCATTTATCATAATTTTTCCTAAAATTTAATGGATTTAAAATCCATCCAATGTTTTACCCTTTGTGGGTTTTCAATTCAAAAGATAATGATGATGTAATGAGTTTTCATGACTAAACTTATTTTCCTGGATTATAATGATTCCTCCTTGTCTATGTTTTCAAGATTTTATTCTTATATTATATAATTTTATTATAATTACTTTATAACCTCTTCTATAGGTAATTATATTAATGGATTTGTTTATTAAATAAAGTTCATGATGATAAAAAAATTCATGTTCTATTCAAATATTCTCTTTTTCTTCAATGTGTATATTTTATCCTCTACCCTATGTTATCATTTATATTTGTGAACTAACTTTTTTATCTAATTTTTCCTTCATATTTTGACTTTAAACTATTAAAAATAATTTTTTATTATCCCCTTTTACATTTTGGGATTCAAAAAATGTATTTTAAAATATTAAAATGGGATTTCCTTTCATAATCATTTGTTTAATCTTCCATTAAACATTTCCTTGAGGTAATATTTTTGTCTTTTTCAATGATCCATTATTGAAGTTTATT
Organism: Viscum album; assembly: GCA_963277665.1. Classification (NCBI taxonomy): domain Eukaryota; kingdom Viridiplantae; phylum Streptophyta; class Magnoliopsida; order Santalales; family Viscaceae; genus Viscum; species Viscum album. Next base: position 918,389,080 of record OY728123.1, on the reverse strand, counting down.
TTTTTAAATAAAGGTAAATGTTTTTAAAAGTCCTCACATCACCTTTTTGAAAATAAATTTCTAATATGGACCCTAACATAATTATTTAATGGTAATGTTAAAAATGTTTTATAAAAGCCATTTTTATGGTTTTTCCATTTAAACACATTCATTTTAATCACAAAATTTTCCCAATAAATAATCCTTCCCATGTTTATAAATTATTTTTATAAATAAACCTAATTTGTAATGATTTTAAAAAGAAAATGTGTATTTCCTTTAAATTTTCAAATTGATTTACTCAATGATCTTGTAATTAAAATTTTCATCTATCTCAATAATTTTTAATGATCATTCTATTTCACTTGGGATATGTTATTATATCACTATACCTGTTATTTATTATATTATCTTATAAAATTTTATATTTAGTTTTTTTTCATAAAAACCATCTTTTTACCATGGGTAAATTAACTTATATTTAAAATATGAATATTTCCATGTTCTCCTGGAACATAAATATATGTAAGATTATTATTGAAGGGTGAGGTCCTAAATTTATCTCAAATGATTTATTAATATTTCATATCACATGAGATGATTAAATTCTATGTGAATATGATTCAGGTAGCTTTATTCTAATGTCTATTATGTGAAGGGGATGTGGGAAGCTTTTTTAACAAGTCCGTTGTGTGAACATGATACTGGTAGATTTTTTAACAAGTTTTTTCTTCTGATGGTATGTAGGAAGGTTTGTTTATAATTTTTTTAGGTGATCATGATGTTGGGATGATTTTTCACAAGTTAGTTATGTAAACCTGATTTGAGTAGATTTGTTGATAATATTATTTTGTGGACATGATGTAAGTAGATTTGTTAACATGTTTATTGTGTGAAATGATGCAGGTATCTTTGTTCACTGGTTTGTTGTGTAAATGTGATGCAGGTGGCTTTTTTCACAAGTTTTTTTGTGAATGCGATGTAGGTATCTTGGTTTATAGTATTTTATACTCCTATTATTGTTTCATAATTCTTTATTATGCATTATTTCAATGAAATTCCATATTTTTATATGACTATGATTATTCCATTTTAGTCATGTTTAGTGCCTCTAATTATTTTACCATAGTATAAGTTTATTAATTTGAGATTAAATTTCCTTTTATTAGGACTTATAACCAATTATTACTATTCTATTTTATTTTTAATAAGATATTTCTCCCCTGGTAATGCTTTGTCATAAGCTATGATCTTACCTTATATTACATTTTCACATGTTTTACCTTAAAAAGTGTTTGATCTCATTCCATTATTATATTTCTATTCCCCAAGATATAAAGATTATTCCAACCTATAAAGAGTATAGAATGGATTCTAGTGTGGTTTGATTGTTGTGAAATATTCACAATTATAATAAAATAATTTACTTATGTAGCTCAACATAAAAGACACCAAACCTCCCATTCCTATCATTATAAGATTTTTTATAATATGTAATGTGTAAATTATAGAGATTATCTAAATTAAATAAACATTTATCTAATTTTTTATCGAAGTTTATTATTTATGAAAGTGTTTTTAGAACAATATCAGGGATTATGGGTCTAGGGTGCCTCACTAACAACACGAAAAAATATAAGGCCCTTATTATTGGCTTAAAATTGGTCTTACAAATAAAAATGGACTAATTTATTATTAATAGTTATTTATATTTAGTAATAAAGAAAATTATTTCTTACATTCTAGGTTCATTTAATAAACATTTAGATTTATTTTCCAATGTATTTATGACCATAGTAGAGGTAGACTAGTATGTGATAGTCGTTTGAATTACAGATCACTAGGTCATCACTCTATTCATCAGTAGCAACATGGAAGAAACCAATGAGGTCAAAAAACCCTTTATCAAGTGGATCCATTATGTAACACCATTATATTTTAAATTATATATAATTTTCTATAAAACCAAATATGTTTGATATCTTGCTTCACACACAACATTGAACCACAAAAAACCACGAGATAATATATAACTGTAAAAATATATATGTAAATTTAGAGGAAAAAAATTAAGGTTACCAAATTATGAAATATACATAGTCATAAAAATAAAGGTCATTATTAATACTAAACCATTGATGAAAATTCAATTCATGTAGCTAAATAACTAATTAGACTGATTTATAATTTAAAATAAAACCTTTCTAAAAAGTATTATTTTTAAGTGCCTTATTTTTAGAAACTCAATAAATTATGGATAAAATATATTATTGATATGAATAATATACTGAAACCAATTTTATTATAAATTTAAAATAAATATGAACAATAATATTCAATATTTTAAAAATTTTTATCTTACCATGAAAACAATTCTCATAAATTTTTATGTTTTTATATAAAAATTAATTTTTACCACTTTTAGAAATTGAATTATATAATTTGATTATAATATTTTTAATAAAAATTATAAAATTATGTAATGGGGGAAATTTAAATTTTAGTCATAAAATTAAGTTACCAAGGTAAATATTAGTTATCATGGAAAACAATTATTTTTTAAGGAATGATAATTTTATAAATATTATGATTTTAAATTAAATTGATCCATTTTAAAATAAGGACTCTAATATTATGTTTAATAATATATAAAAACAAACTAAAAATAATTTTACTATCAATCAATGTTAAATAATATTTTACACACTTAATGATTAACACATCATTTTTCTAAAAAAATAGTTTTTCAACAAATTATATGTTTTAATTTTAAAGGTAATTTTCTCATATTTAGTAGTTTAACTAGATAATTTTCAGTCAAAATTCATATCTAGAGAAGAAAAATTTTGTATGAAGTGTAATATATTAGTTTTAGAAATAAATAAAATAAAATAAATAAAATAAATAAAATAAATACCATAACTATCTTTTAATCATGACTAATATGTGATAAAATGGGAAATATAATGTGGATAGTATTTTACTAAATAAATTTGACACGTATACCATCAATAATACCTTTATGTATGTTTTTAAATTCTTAAATACATTTCTCACCAACACATCCCCAGTTAAATCACCCAACTCTCTTACAATTCTACTATTACCCCTTACTTAACATTATTTTCCAAAGATCTATCCCTATTGTTTTAGATATAATAGGATCTCACTTCCACCCACCTCAGGCCACACCACTTGTTTAAAATTATGATGAAAATATACAAAATTTACTTATTATAGAGAACCTTTACACATTTTTAATCCCCTATCCTCAACAAAGTTCCTTAAGTCCTTTATTTAAAAAGGACACTTCAAGTGAATATATAAGTTCTTAATGTGTGCATTACTTATCCTTTAACTTATTTTCTTTATACTTATAATACACTATCATCAAAAAGTGTTTTAACCACATATATATAATTTAATAATTATAAATTATATATTTAATTTTTTTTATAATTATGGTATAACCATTATCTATTCCCCTTCTATTCAATTAAAAAAAGGAAAACGTTTCTTGTGCATGTGTGCAAACTGTTACCTCCATGAATGACATGATTATTTTCTTCACCACCTTTCAAGGATGATCCTAGATATAGGTTTAGTGAATAGATATTTTATTTATGACATGATTTATATTCTGGAAATATAATTTAGGTATTCTATAAGTAATATTGGCAATAAGCGACCATTGTAAAAGTAACCGCATAAAATGAACATACCAAGAGGAAAAAATTATTTATTTATAAGTGATAACTAATTTTTCATTTACCTAATTTTTATAAATATTACCAATTATTGTTCATCATTTTAATAAAATCTAAATAATTTAATTATAATTTTTTATAGTTATATCACAATAAAAGAATATTTTCTATTGCCATACGCACACATAAATTGTAGCATATTCTTGTTTGGTCGGTTAGAGAACCTACATGAACTATGTAATAAATTTATATCATGGATGGGTTTTAAAAAAATATTGAATATTAATTAGTAAATAATTACTTTTTTGTTTTTCAAATGTAATATAATCATTTAGATCATTAATTAATACAACACAATTCATTTGTTATAAATTTCCAAAAGGCTTGTCACCGAATTCATCGTCGCAAATAATACCTAAAATACTTGTGAAATGAAATTATATAATTATAAATAATTATAAAAGTTAAATTCTAGTACCTATTATTATTTTTTAATGATGAAAGTTTGGAGAATAATGATGACCAACACCACTATTACAAAACTAGTTCAAAATGACCAAGATTACTCACATCTAGTATTTAAAATGAAATAATAAATACCAAAGATACATGTATATAATAATTATAAATTTAGTTTATAAGATGTTCTAGATATGAAAAAGGTTCTAAAATATAATATTAAGATATTTTTTAGATGATTTTATATTGCATTCGACTAAGATAGGAAACAAGGTAAATTTTTTCTTAGTATCAATTCTGATTTTTTGAGACATGTTACATATTAGGCCCCATGTTTCCTTCGTATGGTGTTATATTGATTTAATATCCCATTTATTTTATATAATTTAAGGAATTATAATTCATGGGATATAAGAAGAAAAATCATGTTCTTTTCTTCAAATGGATTTTAAAATAAGCGTTACACCAATCGTAAGTATTTTTCATAGCTCAATTTTCATTTATTGAGTTATGATCACTGTATTGATATTATTTCATATAAGTTTAGTATATTTTTACCTTTTATTATATTATGTGTTATTTTCTCATTTTTACATTTTTACCACATATACCCATTTTCAAAAATTTAATGCTTCACGGAGTATGTTTCTCATAAGAGATATTCATAACTAAAATATCCTTTATTGGGGTTATAATGTTTCATCATGAATATTTCTTTTCCATTCATGGGTTCTTAAATCCTATGATTGTATTATATGATACTTTATATTAATCTATGGGAATAATGACCATTTAATTCAATGATTTTACCTTGATGAATCTCTTCACCAAAATGTATATCATTGATAAGAATAATTTCCATTCTCTTTAATGATGCTTTCACCTCATTGTCAATATTTTCCATCCCCACTATTTTTCTCCTTTATAATTAGAAACCTAATTATGTGTTATCTTATGTTAACTATTTATTTGAATTATCCTATTTTAAAAAGTATTTTCTATTACTATTTTTACAATTTAGGTTTCCAAAAAATTTACATTATTTTTTTTAAATTTATCCCTGTTAAGATAAAATTTTTTGTATTATTGACCACATTTCCTTAGATAACTTTATGTCTTTTTCAAGGGTCTATTATTAGAGATTATTTTTTAAAAAATGTTTTCAAAATTTTTACTTCAACTTTTCAAAAATGAATCTTGAATGTGACCCATAACATTTTATTTATGTTAACTTTAATTTTATTTTTCTAAAAACTATATTAAGTTTTCACCTCCATTTAAATTTTAATATTAAAAATTATTTACCCTATTGGGACTTATGTTTCATGATATATCATTTATTTTATGTTATCCAATTTATAAATTGAGGGGATTCAAATTTTGATATGAAAAAATACAATTCCTAATCCCTTATTATGTGGTATCGTTTAAAGCATTCCTCATTCAAGGTGTTTTCCATCTATGTACACATACATATATATTTATTTTGATACACATGAGATTTTATCATTTAAAAACATACACCTTATTTCTATAGATGTATTATGTTCATTTATTAACAAGTAAATTATTGAAATTATGTATGTTTTTATCCCAATATGGATGTTTATTTATTACTAAGGAATGTTGATTATAAATTTAATTTATATTTACATAACTCACATTGTAAATGCATTTAGCATAAAGAAGTGATAGTTGGGGATCAATATTATATATCTTGATGATGCATCAGTTGGTATAATGAGACAAATGATTTTAGTATTTGGTGTATACATACCCAATGCAATAATGATTTATTGGTTATGACCTTGATGAGATGAATGATTATTTGGATTTTACCTTGATGACAAGAATACTTTCTTAGTTGAGGCCTTGATGAAAAATATCAATATGTACAAAATTATGTATTTTATCCCCATTATTTCATTTTTTATTGTCCATGTGTTTATTTATGTTTTTAACCATATGTTTTTTATCTCATATGATTAGTTATAAAAAATTATTTGTTTATCATTTTTTTTCTCACTATATTATTCATGCCAAGTTTATGCCTAGATGGTCTCTGATACATGTTTTACCTTACTAATCATTTTACATCACCCTTATTATTTTCTCATTTAACTATGATATGAGAATAATTATTATATATTTTATGTGTATAAGAGTATCATGTGATCATAATTGTGTGGTATATGTTGAATACTTATTATAGACTAACTATTCCCTTATATAATTGAAAAAATATATGTATGGTGAGAAAGACATGAGATTTTTTAGATTTTTTTTTCATAATTTATAAAACTCTAAACTTAAAAGGTATTTAGATGTATGTGAATCCATATTTTTTATTAATATTGTAATTATTGATGGTTAAAATTGGGTGTCTTTGGTTCATTTTAGTGCTGGTATGTAAAGAATGTTTTTATTCACCCCATATTCAGGGACCACAGGTCCAAGAAATCACATTTTATATCCAAGGAGGTTTTAGATAACTTTTTAGATTAGGATATTATCTATTAAGGATGTAAATTTCGTTAAGGAGTGATATGTTAAGGTTTATTATAACTTTAATGATATAGATAACACTTTTGGTTAGTTGAGGCAATGTTGAATATTTTAAGGATTTGGGTAAGGTAAATTTAGTGAAAATAATAGGGATAATTATAAGGGATAATTCTAAGTATTGGATAACATCTTGAAGATTTGGTAAAGTTTATTTTGGGTGTTTTCTTAAAAAATAGATCCATGTATGAATAATAGAAAGTGTATGCGATTTTGGCACATATAGACCTAGGGGTAATCACCCTAAAAAAGAATGGTTGAGCATTGACAAGATATTTTTTCTTTGGTGAGTGATGTGTGGGCCAAGAATATATAACAAGAGAGACACTCCCATGGGATATGATTTGTTAAATAAAAATCTATTTGTAAGCATTTATAAAGGATTTATTATGTTAAGGAATTAGGTTAAGGAATATGAGAGAAACCAACCTAAATATCCTAGATTTATCTAAGAGTGTTTCATATTGAACTGGATGCTAGTATAATAATTTCAAAGAAAAATAAATTTTTATATTTTAATTTTAATTTAATTATCTTAGAATAATTCCCTTTAGTGTTCAAAAATCATTCGAACTGTAATACCCTATATGTATGGATGGGTCCTGGAAGTTGAAGAAAAATTTCAATTTTGAATTGGTGGAAAGTTCAGATTTTCAAAGGTGTTTCAAAATTGAATTATAAAGTTTGGAAAAACTTAAAATAGTAATTTTGGTTGGGTAATAGAGTTTGGGAGGCATACTAGGGTCTAGAGAGATCCTTGGTAGAGGCCAAGGTGGCTTATGATTCCTAGTCTACAAAAGTCCACTAACTAGCTGATGGCTCCAAACAAAAATCCCTTTAGATTTCAAAAGCATTGGAAAGCTGGTGACCCATTAATAGTGAGTTGGCAAGGTTTAAAGTATTCAAAATGATATTTTTCCCACTCAATTTTTTTGGGGGGTCCCCTCCTTTCCTCTTATATGAACGCATAGAACAGGGTTTACTCTCACCTTTTCTCCCACCCCCTTGATTAAGGGTTGATTTTGTGGGTAGTTTTAATCAACTCAAGGTAAATTTTGGATTCCATCGACCTTTATGGATCTACTTCCACCCTTTTGTATAATTTTCCTACCTTTTAGCTTGGGGTTTGGTTCTAATTCCATTAGATCATGTTGGAATCATCCAAGTGAGATGGGGATTCTATTATAATTGTGATAAGGGCACCCAAAGATGCCATTTGGGCCTGGTTTCTTAAATATTCATCAAGTTATATCATAGTGGTGAATTTAACGAAGATTTTGTAGGTTCTGAGTGCAACATAAGCATGGTTGGGATGGGACCCAACTTTGATTTTTTCCATGATCAATGATTATTCCGGGATCAATAAAATGATAAACACCAGTCTCCATGGAATATAATAAAAGATTTAGATAAAGAAGAAAGAGGCCCAAAAACTTAGAGAGGATCTTACACATCATGTTTATAATTAATTTAATTAATTTTATAAAGAAAAATAATACCTGGATCTTTGGTATTTTTATTCATTGATGATGTTGATCATCCGGAATGACCATTCCAGATTATCTTGTTGTGCTTGTAAGGATCCAAACTAGAATCCATCTAGTGGTGATCCACACGTGCTTCGATGGCATCCAATCGACACCACTCGTTCTCCGGGTGCTAGCGCAGCGAAGCGAGTGTCTTGTATCGGTCATTATTGATCACTTATTCTTTGGCCTTGAAGACCGTCTCTCATTCTTAAGAGGGGAGAGAGGAGGATTTGAGAGAGAAATTGTTTGGATCAACAATTCTCAATTCACTAGGCATGTGGTGTGGTTTCTGGAACAATATGTGTACTTGTCTATTTATATACATGGAATTTAAATTACAATATTTAATTGCATAACAACAATTAAATACATTCATGAACTTATAGAAAACACATGAATTTAATAATAATACCATGTCATTATTTATGGTGCACCAACTTGTGAAAAACGGAATGATAAATTCCGTGTCACAAAATAATAGCAATGTTATTTTAATTTGTGCCAACTAGTTAAATAATTATTTACCATCTTTCAAATAATCATTTTACTACCGGACTGACCTTGGTCCAATCAAACTCCACTTCTATTTATTGAACACTCGAATAAATAATTAAATAAATTATTCTCTTAAATAAATATTTTATTTACAAACTAGTAAATAAATATTTATTAAATGTTAAATAAAATAAATAAATGTATTTTATTTAATTTATGCGATTATTTTAACTTGAATAAAATTATTCCACGGTCTTGAGAATAATATTTATTTCATTAATTAAATTCAAATAGAATTTAACCGAGACCACCAAAAAAACTTAGTGTGTGATGATCTAGGATTATTTCTCATTGGCATTAGGCGAGCTTGCCTAAAGTCCAAGAGTACTATCTAGCAACGGGTCAAGGAACCCAAGAGAAAGAATATAAAGTCGCAATAATGACATCCACATATGAATGATCACTGTGTAATATAATCCCTTTTTTCACAATATATCATCAAGTAGGTTTCATGATTGTGTCATCAAATTTTATGCTTGATACATCGTTCTTTGACTACCTAAAATAAAATATTCGTTACACTATGACCATGGAATTTTGCGTGACGGTTCTATTTTAATCAAAAGACTGAGATATCAACTTCCATAAATAGAAGGGAAAAATCTTCCTTGAATTATCCATTAATAACATGCCACTCGTGATGCACCCAATGTACCCTACTTCCCACCAACTGTCTACGTGACAGTTTTCATCAGTAAATCAAAGTGTGTAATTCATGACATGTATTAATGATAATCTTAAAGTATAAGGATCATTACACATTCTCGTAGATAAAAATATATGATGAAACCAAAACATGAGGAATTCCTACTAGCAGGTCTTTTCTTATAATACCCTATCTTAGAGATTACCAAGTGAAAACTTCATGAGAGGAAGTCTCATCTGCTTAAGAGTACTCGCACCTAATGGTTTTCATGCTATGTGTCCCATCATAGCATGTCATCTAACCGTATAACTATATTTAAGAATATTGTTATAGAATTTCAAGGTTCTCATCATAGAGGGGAACTGTCATGAACTTATCAATGCAACAAATTCTCTAGGACATTATTACATCATAGTCATGCAGAACAATGAAAAATATGTAATAACACATTAAATATCCATGTAATAAAAGTAAAAATAGTTGGTTCTAGGACATCAAGTCTTACAAACACCCACTTGGACTAAAGCCAACTACCTACGACTTTCAGTCCACTAGACCTCACATGATGATCATGTTTCTAATGAGTCAAGGATTTAGTTAAGGGGTCCTCCACACTGTCTTCTGTGGAAATAATACTCACTACAACTTCACCACTCTGAGAAAAATCCCTCAAGAGATGATACTTCTGAAGTATGTGCTTCATCCGCTGATGTGACCTTGGCTCTTTTGCGAGAGCCACTACTATAGTATTATCATAGTACAATGTGATGGGATCTTTACTGCTAGGTATCACATCTAGATCCTAAACAAAAATTTACATCCAAACTGCTTCTTTACCTGCCTCAGAAGCTGCAATATACTCAGAATCTATTGTAGAATCTGTGACCACACTCTGCTTTGAGCTCTTCCAGCTCATTGTACCCCCATTCAAAGTGAAGATGTATCCCTTTTGTGACTTCATGTCATCTTGATCAGTCTAGAAACTAGCATCTGCATATCCTCTAATGACTAGTTTTCCATCTCCTCCATAAAACAGGAACATATCCTTAGTATGCCTCAGATACTTTAGTATAGTCTTGACTTCCATCTAATGGCGGTCACCTGGGTTAGCTTGATATCTTCCTACCGCACTCAATGCGTAGGCGACATCCAGCCTAGTACATAGCATGACATACCTGACTGAACCAATATCTGATGCATATGGAGTCCTTGCCATTATCTTTCTTTCCTCATGTGTCTGAGGACACATTTTCTTGGAAAAATGAATGCCATGTGACACTAGAAACAATCCCATCTTGGATTGTTCCATACTGAATCACTTCAGTATCTTATCAATTTATGTACTTTGACTTAGGAATATCAATCTATTGGATCTATCACGATGGATCTTGATCCCAAGAATATACGATTCCTTGCCTAAGTATTTCATGGAGAATCATTGATTCAACCATTCCTTAATAGACTGTAATACTGGTATCTCATTCCCAATAAGTAATATATCATAAATATATACTATTAGGAAAATGACTGGACTCCCACTAAACTGTTTGTAGACACAAGGATCACATTCATTTGTGATAAAACCCAATTATTTTATGGCTTCATCAAAATGAATGTTCCATGACCTGGATGCTTTCTTTAATCCATAAATATATTTCTGCAACTTGCATACCTTATTAGCATCATTTGGAGTCACAAACTATTCAGGTTGTGTCATGTATACATCTTCCTGAAGGTTCCCATTAAGGAATGCTATTTTGAAATCCATTTACCAAATCTCATAGTCATGGTAAGACACAATGGAAAGTATAATTCTGATGGATTTCAGCATTGTAACTGGTGATAAGGTTTCATCATAGTCAATTCCTTGACTCTGTTTAAACCGTTTTTTCAACCAATCATGCCTTATAGGTAATGACTTGTACTTCCATGTCCAGTTTCTTCTTGAATACCCATTTTCAACCAACATGCTTTACATAAACTGGAGGATCTACCAAAATCCAGACTTGATTTGGTACATGGAATCCATTTCAGAATTTATGGCTTCTTGCCACTTGGCAACGTATGTGCCACTTAATGCTTCCTTATAGGTTAGAGGATCATTATTATCAACTAATAAGGAGTTACCATCCTCAGTAACTATAAAAACGTACCATTTTGGTTCTCTAACCTCTCTTGTACTCCTACGAAGTACTTGTGTCTCTGGAACAGATTCTTCTTCCACAGGGCTTCATGGAAGCAGTTCCTATACTAACTCTTGTGTACCTTGAGACTTGACTTCATCTAAGTCTATCTATCCCCCTCTATCCCTTTTGGAGATGTGCTCTCTCTCAAGGAATATGGCATGTCCTTCCACTATAAATTTTTTTAAGGGTTTGTATAGGTAATATCCACTTGTTTCCTTGGGGTATCCTATAAAGGTACACTTTGTGCCTCGGGGTGTGATTTTGTTACCTGAAGAGGCCTTAACAAATGCTTCTCTACCCCACACATGTAAATTTGATAACATGGATTTTATTCCACTCCATAACTCATATGGAATACCATTTATCAATTTAGTTGGTACTTGGTTTAGTATGTGTGACGCTGTTTGTAACACATATCCCCAAAAGGATAATGGAAGACTCGCATGGATCATCATTGATCTCACCATGTACAATAGGGTGTAGTTCATCCTTTCTCTCACACCATTCTACTGAGAAGTGATTGGAGGAGTGAGTTGGGATAGGATCCCAAACTCCCGTAAGTAATCAATGAAGTCTTGATTAAGATATTCTCCACCTCGGTCTAAGCGGAGTTTCTTAATCTTCTTACCAAGCTGGTTTTCAACTTCATTATTGTATTCTTTTAACTTATAAAAAGAATCCGACTTATACCTCATTAAGTAGATATATCCATATCTACTAAAATAATCAGTAAAAGTTATTAAGTATGAGTACCCTCCCCTTTCTTCAACTGGAAATGGTCCACACACATCAGTATGAACCAATTCAATAAGTTCTTTAGCCCTTTCACCTTTCCCACTAAATGGAGATTTGGTCATTTTTCCTTGTAAACATGCATGACATATGCCAAGTGGTTTTAGTTCTAAAGAATCTAAATATCTATCTTGATGTTACTTTGTCAAGAATTTCTCATTTACATGACCTAGCCAATAATGCCAAATTTGGGTGTGGTATGATTCATTTGAAGTATCTTTGTTATCGATTTCCATTACTTGGTTTGTGTAATCCAACATGTAAAGTCCGTTGTATAAATGTGACCTACCATAACAAATGATATCTTTGTAAAATAATCAACATTCATTTCGAAACTTGAAAACAAATCCATATGTATCTAATATGGATATAGAAATAATGTTTTTAGTAATATAAGGCACATAATAACAACCCTTTAACACCAAGATCATCCCGGTTGGCAACGTGAGGTGGTAGTCCCCGATAGCTACAACAACAAGTCTGGATCTATTGGCTACTTGTAGATCTACCTCCCCTCGATCAATCTTCCTGAATCTACTTGGTTCCTGTATTTGGATACATATGTGAGCACCAAAAGCTATATCTAATACCTAATTTGTAGAAACAGATATATTTCATTCGATAACAAACGTACCTGAAGCTTCCCCTTGCTTCTTAGGCTGGGTGTAGTTCTTCTTCCAGTGGCCCTTCTTGTTACATTTGAAACAAAAAACCTCATGTTACCTTGCCTCCCCTTTGATCTTACTTTTCTAGGAAGTCCGTGAAGAAGCTTTGGGCTTAAATCTCTTCGCCTTCCCTTTCCTCTTATTCACCATATGGATAGAAGGATTTTCACGCTTCATATATTTTTCCACTTGGTGAATGAGGATAAGAAGATCAGATAGAGACTTCTCGATATTTTTCATATTGAAATTGACAACAAAGTTAGAGAAGATCCGAGAGAGTGATGTGAGAATGAGATCGGTGACCAGTTATTTGGGGAGTTTAAACCCTAGAACCTCCAGGTGCTCAATGTAGCTAATGATCTTGACTACATGAGGCCCATCTGGGGAACCTTCTCCAAGCTTACTCTGAAATATTGACTTAGATATCTCAAGACTTTATTGTCTTTCTCTCTCCTAGTAAAGACCATAGAGGTGCTCGAGCATGCTATAAACATCCATGTTTTCATGAGACTTCATGAGCTCAATAGACATTTATGATAGTATCAAAAATTGAACATTTATAGTGTCATTCATATGTTTCTCATAGACCAGGAAATCCTCATCACTCACCTATTTGGAAGGCAAATTAGGTAATGCTTACTCCAGAATGTAAGACTTCCATTCATGGTGTAGGATAAACTGAAGGCGTCTAAACCATTCATAGAAGTTACTGCCGGTGAGGATGTTGTCTTTATCCTGAATTGATTGTAGAGATAGTGTGGTTGATGAGTTTGTCATTTTTATTCTACAATTAAAAGAGTAGATCATTAGTAATTTCTTGATTACATTTTATAAGAAATAATAAATTTTATTAAGTCTCCACTATTTTATCAAGTCCCAATAGCCCTCACCATTGAACTCAGAATGTCTAGTTTCCATGACATTATAGTGGAAAGGATCCAAATTCCCCTTCGCATAACCCCAACAAGGGTTGGTCAAGCTATTAGAAGGTATTTAGGTAGGAAGGTCTTTTCCAACTGTGGTCTTGTACCTCCTTGATAGGTTTAGTGGACTCCCCAATCCTAAAATCATGACTTTGGATTTCCTCAACTCTTGCCTCCAATGTTACACCAAGTCTAGCAAGGTCTACTCATCTTGATGTAATATGGTTAAGTCAACCTGAAACCTTTTATAAGGGATTCCTATATAAAAGTAAGTGTCCGAACAAGGGTTGGTCAAACACATAGTTTTATTGAGTTTTTCCCTTAATCAAGTAATAGAAAGCTTGTTCTAACTTAGTATTTTATTTGAGGGATTTTATCTCTTATGCATGACTTTCTTATTATCATTATCACATACTTGTTAATATTAAGTGGAACTTACTTAAGTGATTAATCATGTCTTGATAATATTTACGCATAAGTCTGGTTTATTTTAGTTCTGTCTTGCATGCTCATTCAATTCATTAATTATGTGATTGTGACAACTCATACATAATGATAAACCATGCAACTGATAGAAATAAAATAAAGTAAATGGAATGATCATAAGACTTTATAATGGTTAGTTTATCTAGCGGTTGATAAAATAACCCCAACCTAGGGGAGAAACAACTTGAACCTTTTGGGTTCGTGTTTACAACTTCCACCTGTCCACCTTTGTATCTCCTAGGATTGGTTTCATCTCGGCCCTAGCTTGAACTGCCTCCACTAGCTTGGGAGTTCCATCCATTATATATGAATGTTTTAACTCACATGTAGGTGAGGGGTAAAAAGGGGTTTTACATAAAAGAAAACTTGGGAACACATGCCCTACATATTAATGAGGAGAAGGCTCGCATGACAAAAAATTTAATTCAAATAAATAAATTAAAAGAAACCATCCACATAAAAAGGTCATGGTCAAGCTCATGATCATTCATAGATGCAAATATATTTACACATAAATAAAACTAGCAATCAATTCTTTAATCGTTCTTGTTTAAGATAAATAAAACTCGAATCAATTAATTATCATCTTTAATTAATCAATACTTTTATCTTAAACCCTTTTATGAATTTCCTTGATATTCTCATCCATCATAATTTTAAACAAATAAATTCATTTTAAATTATCTTTGTACGTAACTTGTACCTTGGAGGAAACCCGGTGAATTCCTATTCATAACTACCCAATGAGTAGAAATGAACATTACATAGATGTTAAATTAAACACATATATATAAAACACCTATCACGTGTTGTGCCTCAGCTTTACGCGCGTACGATGATACATGTCTCAAGGGTTTGTATAATATATTAATAAATTTTAATAAATATGCATACTTTGGATGAGTACATGATGTGTAGTTCCAACTACATGACGTTTACTATTTTTCACCATCCATCCAAAGTACACGCCTGGGGAAATGATGTGTGACTGTAATTTAGAAATCTTTGGAGTACACAACATGTCCAGTTGGCCACATGCCATGTAGTTTTTCATTACACAGTTTCTAGCTGGGCAATCCATGTACGGGGTACACAGTCTAACCCTAACCTGAAGGGACTACACATTGTGTCCATTTGGGACACACGGTGTGTAATTAGAAAACTGTGTGCCACCTATTCCTGGTCAACACACAGAGTCATTTAAGACTTAAAAAGGCTCTAACACACGTCTTGGTTTGGCGGATTGGTCTGAAGCATTAAATCTTGACTACATGACATGTACTACCGAATACACATCATGTGTTCTGGTGTTGTATGACCAAGAATCTTTGGCACCTCCGGATGAGATCCTCTATTTTATTTTAATCAAAATTTAAAGAAAAGATCATTTCTATAAGGTGAATGAGAAACGAAAGAGGAGGAATAGATATCAAGATTCATATTTTCAGAATTGTTAACTTGAATTGAAACAAATAAATTATTAAATGTGTAATTAATCAATGAAATATTCAAATAATTATAAACTATGATGCAACCTCCCTCTTATACCACTTGTAGGTTCTGGGCATAGTGAAAGCGTGGTTAGGATGAGACCCAACTTTGATTTTTACCATGATCAATGATTATTCCGGGATCAATATGATGATAAACTCTAGTCTCTATAGAATATAATCAAATATTTATATAAAGAAGAAAGAGGCCTGAAATCTTAGAGAGGATCTTTAACATCATGTTTATAATTAATTTAATTAATTTTATAAAGAAAAATAATACCTAGATCTTTGGTATTTTTATTCTTTGATTATGTTGATCATCCAAAATGACCCTTCCGAATTATATTATTTCACTTTTAAGTATCCAAACTATAATCTCTCTAGTAGTGATCCACACATGCTTCAATGGACTCCGATCAACACCGCTCATTCTCTGGGTGTTAGTATGGTGAAGAGAGTGTCTTGTGTCAGTCATTATTGATTGTTTATTCTTAGAACTTAAAGAACGTATCTCTTTCTTGAGAGGGGAGAGAAGAGGATTCAGAAGAGAAATTGTTTGGCTCAACAATTCTCAATTCACTAGGCACGTGGTGTGGTTTCTGGCAGAATATGCATAATTTTCTATTTATATACATGGAATTTCAGTTACAATATTTAATTGCATAACAACAGTTAAATACATTCATGAACTTAGAGAAAACCCATGCATTTAATAATAATACCATGTTATTATTTATGGTGTTCCAAATTGTGCAAAACGGAATGATAAATTCCACGTCACAAAATAATATCAGCGTTATTTTAATTTGTGCCAACTAGTTAAATAATTATTTACCGTATTGAAAATAATTATTTTACTACCAGATCGACCTTAGTCTGCTCAAACTCCACTTCCATTTATTTAACACTTGAATAAATAAATAAATAATTTATTCTCTTAAATAAATATTTTATTTACAAACTAGTAAATAAATATTTATTAAATGTTCAATAAAGTAAATAAATATATTTTATTTAATTTATGATTTTAACTTGAATAAAATTATTCCATGGTCTTGATAATAATATTTATTTCATTAATTAAATTCAAATAGAATTTAACCGAAACCACAAAAAACACTTAGTGTGTGACCCCCTAGGATTCTTTCTTGTTGGCATTAGGCGAACTTGCCTAAAGTCCAAGAGTACTGTCTAACAATTGGTCAAGGCACTCAAGAGAAATAATGTAAAGTCACAAAAAAAACATCCACATATGAACGCTCATTGTGTAATATAATCCCTTTGTCACAATATCTCATCAATCAAGTTTCATGATTGTTTCATCGAATTTTATTCTTGATACGTCATTCTTTGACTACCTGAAATAAACTCATCGTTACACTATGGCCATGGAATTTAGCACGATGGTTCTATTTCAATCAAAGGGACAAGATATCAACTTCCATAAATGGAAGAGACAAATCCTTACTCAAATTATCCATTAATAACATGCCACTCCTGATGCACCCAATGTACCCTACTTCCCACCAACTGTCTGCGTGATGGTTTTTGTTAGTAAATCAAAGTGCGTAAGCTGTGACATGTATTAATGATAATATTAAAGTATAAGGATCATTACACAAGCTCACATATATAAATATCCAATGACACCAAAACATTCCGAATTCCTACTAGCGGGTTTGTTATCATAATCTCCTATCTTGGAGATTACCAAGTGCGAACTTCATGAGAGGAAGTCTCATCTGCTTACGAGTACTCATACTTGATGGTCTGAATGATATGTGTCCCATCATAGCATGTCATCCAACTAAAAAACTATATTTAAGAATATTTTTATAGAATTTCAAGGTTCTCATCATAGTGGGGAACTTCCATGACCTTATCAATGAAAAAAACACTCTAAGACATTATTACATCATAGTCATGAAGAACAATGAACAATATGTAATAATACATTAAATATCCATGTAATAAAAGTAAAACCAGTTGGTTTTAAGACACCAAAACTTACATATTTTTCATTTATTTGAATTAAAACTTTGAATTTATTGGTGGAATAGAATAGAGATTTATCTTGTTTTTGGTTTGGGGGTGTGCTGAGGGTAGAACAAACCCCTTTTCTCTGGGAAATGATAAGAGTTAAATTCCCATTGAGTAAATATAAATTATTACAATTTTAAATTAGTTTGTGAAATTTATTTTATTGGCTTAAATTTATTAATTATTGATGTTGGGTGTGAGTTAGGGGATCATAATATTTGGATAAACATGTATGGACCTTGATGAGACTTGACAGAGCTACTATATTTGGAATTAAAATAAGATTGCTTCATGGGTGAGGTGGGTGATCCTCATACCATCCTAATGTATTTATTAATTTTTTATAGTCACGTTGTTGTGAATTCAATCCACCGAGTGTGATGAAATATTCAATTTTGGTTTGTTTGTAAAATAATTAAATTTTTTAACCTAAAATGAAATCCCCTAGAACTAACAAAGTGAAAAGTCTAAAATAGACCATGTGCACTGGTTTGATGCCTCACCCACTAATGTATGAGGCCTTGAAATATATGTATTAATTGAGATATGAAAAATCACATTAGGGGTGAGATTAATTAAATTAAAATTATTTACATTAGTGGTCCTATTATTGAAGCCTTTGAGAGACCTTATGGTAGGGGAGGGTGACTAATGTAATGTATGGACCACGGGTCGACCTTGTGAGAGAATTAAGGTGCCTTATATATTTTAGGATAGTTGAGTTAAACCATGGGTGATTTCCCTTCCCCCACAGTGACATATTTTTTGGTGGATATACATGAGGGAGAAGAGGAATGTGATGGGTGTGAAGATTGACCTAATATTATTTTGAAGTGGGATTGGGAATGTGTTTTATCTTAAGACTGAATCCCATGGGGGTTGAAACACATGTCCTTAGATTCTATTACATGTTACAATGATGCTGGGGGGTGTGGTTCCTTTTTAGTGATGGGAGTTAACCTGATAGATTAGAATCGGAAAATGGAATCAATGTTGGGTGTTCATGCATGATATGACCAAGAGGACCTGGTGAGTGTCCCAAATTTGTGTGGACCCTAATAAGGTGTGTGTATGTTTGGGTAGTGATGATTTTATGTGTCACACTTGAATCCAAACTGACATTCAAGACCAATGGGTATGAGATAATGGAGATGGGATTGTGTGTTCGACCAACCATTGATTCGTTTTAATTTTATTATTGGTTCTAATAGTTTATTTCTTATCAAGCCTAATAATTGACCATTAGGATTAAAAATATTTTTATTTCCAAAGATAATTAGGAATCATCTGATTGAGATGGATGATACCTTGGGATACCTGATGGGTATGGGGTTGGTGCATTATGAACACCTATTCCTGTAGGAAGTCTAGGTTTCTAGGAATGGGATTGATGTTATGGAATTACTATGTTATATTTATATGATTTTAACCTCACATGATGCAAATAATGTTTCAATTTATGATTTATTATGAATTCTTAGATCTTATATCATTGGAAAGAGACCCATTCTATATTTGACTCTTGTTCTATAATGGCAAGAGGCATTTCATACATCATTCACAACATGTAGGAATTAACAGGAAATATAGGGCCACTATTGTGTTATTTATGTCCCTAACGATAGAGGACCAACTATTTAAAGTTTCAATAATAGTTTATACAATTTTTACCCATATAATCTGTTGGTGGTAATCTATTTAGCTATGTTTCCATGTGTATTTATTTTTGAGGACAGGTCATGTGAATTCTATATAGAGATGATTGATGACATTGGTAATGATCTAGTCCCTTGGTGAAAGGGCTGTATTGTAACCTTAGTAGGACAATATGAGAATTTGAAGCCATGGGGATAAACCCCTTAGGGTTTGTTGTTATTTCGGTTCAGTTACTCAATGTGTTAGTAAAAAATATATATATTGTTTTCTTATATATCATGGAATAGAACTCTACTTAACAAAACCACATGATAGTGTTTTTCTAAATACAGATCATCACAGGGAGATGTAGATTGAGCGTGTATGCCTATGTGTTGTGACCAGATCCTTTAGGGAGCATTATGATGAACAAATTCTTGGTGAGGGTGGATTCTCTAGGTGCAGACTGATATAAAAACTTGATTCATTAGTTTTAGACTGTGTGTGAGTTATTTACCCATTAGTTAAATAATTTAATATTCTAGTAACAACCTATATGGTGTTATCCCATATATCTTGGAATGAAAATCAATATAGATAAACATTATATGTATGGTTCATTGGAACAAATTGTTTAGAACAATTCCGTTAAATATATATAACCCATTGCAGGGTTTTGATTCTTGAGGGAGTAGTCCTATATATAGATTCTCAGTGATAATCAGGGCCCTTATTTATAGATGAGTTGTAATGTGATTATTGTTGTGTACATGAGACCCTTGAGTGGGTAGTTGTCATGTTGGATTCCAGGTAATAATTGGGAAGGGAACATGTTTGGAATCATATATTTCATGAATTATAGAATAATGGACCTTTGGAATAGGTGGTAGAACCTATTGAACCTTGGTTTCTATTCATAATTTAGTTATTTGGAAACATGTCTAATCGAGGGTGGCCTGTTAGAGTGGTTAATTATTGTTGGTAATTTCATTAGAGGAATATAGGCATGGGTAGTGCCTCATGTTGAGATCAATTCACATGTGGTGTCATCAAGTTTATGGAAAATTCACAGTTATGACTTGGGGTTTTATAATAATATCAAATTGGGTACTACCACCTTTGGACTTGAGGTAGTTATAGTGTCATGGTGTTGGTACCGACATTGAATGGTAGGGTTACTCGGGTGCCTAGCCATATTAACTTTGGAAGTGCTTCCAAGCATAGAAAAAACATAGGTTGTTGCTTGTGATTCAGAATGGTTCCAGGTGGTGACTAAGCATGTGGTCATGATTGAATTAGGATCTATACCTATTTTTGAAGAGGATTTCCTAGGGTTCTCCTAGATAGAAGATATTATCATGCTATAGAGAATGATCAGTCTAAACATTGTGACATGTGACTCTTTAAATATTGAGCTGGGTTATGTGATTAGGTGGTATAGGTGTGTTTACCAATTAAGTTTTGTTATGATCATGGTAAAATCACATGGTAGGTGCGAAGTTCTTATTGGTATATAGATTTGGGGGGGGGGGTGCAAGAGTGAAACCAATATATCTGATGATGTTGATGCAGTGTGTAACGCCCCAAACCTATTTACCCAGAGTCGGTGCATTATTACGTATCATTGGCATGATCACAAATGATCAAGTCCCGAAAGACCTATTAGTTTAGTAGCCTTGGAAATACTAGATACATTCATAAGGTTTACATTACATCATGAAATAAAAACAACAACAACATCTTGACTCCATAGACCACACTCATATCCCCTCAGACTATCCCTATAGGTCAGTCATAAAATACTTCTTCACATCCTGGAAAAAATAAAACATAAAAAGGGGTGAAATCGGATGCTCAGTAAGGATAACAATATACCAAAAACTTTCATAAATAAGCATAAAAATTTAAGGTAATGTATAATTAAAACAAAATTATTTTAAACTTGAACTTCATCATAATATGGAAAAGATAAAATTAAATAATTCCGTTTAATTATTCACATGGATATTCTACTAGTAAAATAATCACATGAAATATCAATAACCACTTTCATAATAATAGAATGAATAATGCCAGACTTTCAAAACCACATAGTCAAGGCCTTGAGCCAAGACTACAAATAATATTTTGTCAAGGCCTTGTGCCAAGAAATTATTTTATCTCATGAGACCTACCGATGCATCGAGGAGCTATAGCAGGCTCCACCCGTCACTTACTAAGTCCAATGCATTCCTTATACGAAAAGGTTTAAACATAACATAAACATTCGTATTAAAACTAGTATACTAAATGTCAATACCTTATCCATAAACCATGAATGGTAAAAAAATAACACATCCAAGTCAAACACATCAAAAAACCTTCAATACAATATGGAAGTTTTGTATCATAATAAATCAACTTCAAATAAGATTAAAATCCATCAAAGGATGTTGACATAGATGAAAATAATCATCAAAACTATTTAAGAGAATTATCTCCCTTTTTCTTGAAAACATTTAAATGTCACACTATTTATCAAAAATCCGTTGAAAATATATTTTTGAATCAAAGTGTCCCATACCACTTTGAAACTTTTAATGGAATTATAATTTTAAAAAATTAATGTCCATATAAATAAATCATTAAAAACATTTTTAAAACATGGACATTAATAAGAAATATTTAGAAGAATAAATCTTTAAAACATTTGAATGATATTTTAGTTATAGTTCCTAACCAAAATATAGGAACTTGAATACAAATAATTGAGGTAATAAAAACTTTATAATATCATGAGAATAAAGGGATTCATGATATAATATGTCAAAATACATTATACACACCATATAAAAGTGAACTGGTGTATAATAATAAAGAAGTCTCAATGGAATGTAAATTGAGATGAAAACCCTTATAAAGACCATATCCTTAGGTTAAGGATAAATAAATGACATAATTATGTGTGAAAAATATAAATACACTAAATATGATTGGATATTTAGTTTAAATTAATCATATAACATTCACACATATTCTTAAAAAAGACAACACCAATGGCTTGGATGATTAACTCAATGAATGAAAATTGAGTCAAGATTACTCTTATAAAGTTCATATCAATGACTTGAGAAATTATCAATGGAGTGATTATGAGTGTTAAAATTATATCCATACAAAGGGGAGTAGAAATTACTAAATAAATAATAAATAGTGATTACACACATAATCTTGGAGTAAAATAATCAATGAAGTATGCGTAAAGCCCAATGAGGGGAAATTGAAATTTGAAATTCCCTTACCGATTTGGTAAATTATTAAACATACACCCCATTTAAGAAGGATCATAATATGAATATGTAAATAACCATAAATTAAATTATATTACACCAAGAATACAATCATGGGAAGTACATACACCACTCAAAAGAAAATAGTGGAAAATATAACATAAATCCCACGAAATTGAATAGTGAGACAAGAAACCCCTTACCTTGAACTTTTCCTTGGTCAAGGGTAGGTTATCATCCTGTATAATAGTTAAATCATTGTTATTAAATTATAAAATAATCATATACATTAATATTATATCATATATGATCTTCTAATATTGCATTGTTAATATTATTTTAGTATTATCGTCGTTTCGAGTATTAACTTACTCGTTTTATTTTATATGTTTTGTTACATAAGCTGTTTTTGTTATGGGTAGGTTGTATATTATTCATATCCATAATTATATCAAGTACTTAAACATTATTTTTAAACATCAAATTAAAATTATTCTTGAATGGATACGATGAGGAATGAATCTCATCGCGTTCGTGGAGACGGTAGTCCGTACGTACACACGAGTGACAATATCATTCTTTTGATATTAAAATCGTATATAATTGGATGGTATATCATATATAAAGAATAATTATAATGTTATATTTATTATTTATATCATTTATACTTATTATTATACCCATCTAAATGATGAAATGTTTGAATAACAAACTACACCACGACGTGGAGACGGTAAGCCGTACGTACGCACATGTGGTGACTTTTTCATTCATAGGATGGAAAAAAATAAATAATATGGTTGTAAAATTTTTATAATAACATCAAAATATATATAAGATACTAGATTTATTATTTTAGAATGGAAACAACAAAGAAATAGGAAGTGGAAGAAGAAAAGAACTTGAAATAGGTGGTGAGATATTTACCTCTTCTTCGGGTTCTTCCTTTTGATTTGATCAAAAGGGATCCTTAGGTTGGGTTGCTGAAAAAAGTAAGGCCTCTAGGATGAAGGGAGGACAATTTAGAGGATATTTGGGCAGATTTTGGCCGAGCCAAATTTATTTTAAAGTGTGAAATAGAGATAAGGGGGAGTGCCCTTTTATAAGAGGGGTGAGGGGTACCTTAGGAAAAACTTAAAATATTATTTTATAATAAATTCATATTCGGTTTATAATGGGTCCAAATTAGATTATTTCAAAGATAAGGTGGGAATGGGTCGAAATACACTCAACTAATAGGTTTTATATAGGTTTGGTTCACTATATTAACTTTATCATTTAGATTTAACTCTCAGTTAAATAGTTTGATATTTACCATGTCTCTTTGTATTTTTATATTATATGGTTAACAAACTTACTATATACATCCAAGAGAACCCCAAGTGGTTCATTAATTATACATATATCATTATATAAGTCTTTTGTCTAAACCTTAGATTTTTAGGAATAGAATATCAATTAATAATATAATATTTGTTTTAAAAACTCTTTTATGTCAATTTTGACACTATTTGGTATTTTGTTTTTTCTAAATTCATACCAACATTATTGCTTCGAAAAAAATTTATCTAAATAACCTTAATATGTTATATTAACCTATAAAATTAGTTTAATTCATAAAAAGTCTCAAATTACATTTATTTGGATATTTATAATATTGATTATTTTAGTATTTCATTAATTAGGTAATTACCTCATCATCATTGTGTCATAAATAAATTAAATTATTTAATGTCAAAAAAATATAAATAAAATACCATTATGTATTAAATATTTTTAGATTTATAATGAATATTTATAATCTAATTTATCTTATGTATAACCATATATTAAATTTTTTTTAGTTATTAAACTTTGATTTTAACTCTTTTAACTCTTCTTTGAATTAAATAATAATAAATGTCCTAATCTAACCCAAGTGGACCTAAAGGATCATATTTTATTCCTAAGGTTGTTTTTGGTCGAATTACACTTATCCAATAGAATTAGGACATGTGTTAGGGTAATAATAATATCATTTTTACCCTTAATTACCCTATTTACTTTTAACCATGGTAAATAAAAGTAAAAAGTTACTATTCACCAAAATTTTTTTTTTATCTTATTGAACCAAATTTTACTTAATGATATCAACAGTGTATCTCATATTTTTTAAATTCCACTCACAAAAGCGGTAAAATTAAGTTTTATGTAAATTTACAAATTCTCCTAGGAGGTGGGAAAAAGACGGTAAAAAGTTTCTTAAAATTTTTATATTTCTAAAATTATCATAAAATGACTCTAATGAATTAAAATGAAATTATATATGTATTATGTATCTATTTTTACCTCAAATAAATTTAAATAAAATAAATAATTATTTAAATAAAAAGTCGGTTTTTAAATAATAACTTAGTGTTTTCACTATTCATCAAAAATTGAAAGTTTTTAGATAAATACCAAAAATTCACCCTAAGATAATTTCGATATTCCAAATACAAAAATGAATTCCATTTTCATAAATAAAATTTATAAAATTTCAAAAAGTGGGTATTACTATTCCTAACGGCTAGTTTGATTGGTTGTGGTGTGTTAGAACTCGAACTTGCGTACAATACACGCTATTGTATTATTCAAAGTAGAACGTACTGTAGATGCTTGGGGTGTTACATTCTCCCCTCCTTCAAATAATTTCATCCTCAAAATTTGAATTTTTTTTTGAAAATAAAAGGTTAAAAATAGAAAAATACTTTTGTGGAAAACCCACATCGGAAATTAGGTTAATAAAATTTAGTTTTAATAAGATGGAAAGGGAGATAAAAAAGTCACCACCAAATTATGATCTCGATTAGGAGAACATTGGTGGAAATTGTAGACACATAGTTAGAGGGAAAAAATAAATATTTATAGGGAGTGATTGAGGTCATCAATCACAAACAATTGTAAAATTGAGGGCCTCAAAGCCATCAATCTATGATGATTTAAAATATCATCGGTCCAACAAAACAAAAAGAATTAGGATAACACATTTTTGGTTTTAAGATCCCTTCCCTAAAGTTTAATAATTAATTTATTCATAGAATAAGAAAAAAAATATACTTGACAAGTAGAGTTTCATCCTCCATCTAATTCTTACCATAAACTCATCTTTCACTCCAAATGATGAGTATTAAATATGACTTGGTCACACCTAAAGAACTAGAATCAACTTATATAGAATCATATAATCCTCAATGGATGAACTATATATTTCCCTTTTATTTAGAGATTAACCAAAACCAACATGGTTAGTAAAATATCAGATGATCCCAAAAGGATAATACTTTAGAGAAAGAAATACTAATCTTAATTTATAAAATTAAACCAACAATACCCAAAGTTAAATAAGTACTATTCAATAAACAATTGTCTATAAAATATTTCAATATAATCCAAACTAATATTGAAACCCAAAACTCAGAAGAATCTGCTTACATTGTCTTCCACGTTAAATTGTATCTCCAAATAATATCGACTACTCTTAAAGTCACGTATTTAAAATCAATTAACCTAATCACATATTCTATATGATAGGTTAATCACTTCCATAAATAACCCAAATCACTATAAATCCAAAATAAAATCATAGGTAAAAAAAAACACCATTAATCTTCAAATGAAATCCCATAGTATTCTATTTTCCTTAGGCATATAGTATTCCCAATAGAGCGAACGTCTTCCAAAATAACATTTATCACTTAATCACTAAATCATTTTCCTATACTAAGGATATCCATTTGATAAGACATAAGATCCCAAATCAAATTATTATTGATCAATAAAGTCATTTAACTAAAAAGAATTAGTCACACTAACTAGGGACTTCATGTGGTCGAGTGGTAGGCAATAAATCCCAATCACACTATGGTTGTGGGTTTGATTCCCGCAGCTTTGTCTGACACGACAGGTTGTCACACGGTCTGCATGTTGTCCTTCTTAAAAAACTATATAATTTTATAATAGTCCCAAAAATGTGATAGATTTTTCAAAGTAACTATAACATAATTTCATCACAAATGTTATCTCATACCTCACATTTTCATCCTAGAATTTAATAAATTGTAATTGCCTCAAACTCAATGATCATATAAAACCAAATGGTTTTTTATAACAATATCCACAAGAGAAAAGATAATTCTTCCTCAAATATCATTTTCAGAAGACAAACTAATGGGTTAAAAATACAAGAGAAAAGTCTTTCAAAGTAATCCCATCATCAAAGATCACTAATACTTTTTAAACATTTCTCCATCCATTTATGTCCACATAACTTCTTCCTTGACCAAGAGGATATCCTATAGAATAGAGAGTTCACTCGGGTAATGGATAGGTCCACTAAATTTACGAAAAATGACTGTAAATGGATTCTTGGGACCATTTTTATTTTCTTCTATAGTACTCTTCATTTTTCCTCTGTAATTATTTACTTTATGTCCTTCTTTCCCACACATAAAGCATTTCTTTGTTCCATTGAGACACTTTCCTGGGTGTCTCCTTCCACATTTATGGCATGATGGAAATTGATCTTTTTTCTCTCCATGGTCTCCACTGCTGGAGCTCCTCTCATTCAGCACCTTTCTCTTCTTTTTTGAGTCCGGGAGTTGGTTAATATATATTTTGTTGATCATATTTTTGGAAAACTGATTCAGCATTAACATGATATCTTTTACACCTATCAACATTCAATTTCGTTGCTCATTTCCACTACTATGACCAACTTGTACATCAACTTCAACATTACTATGACTTCCTTGGAATCCAGCCACTGACTAACACTAGAAAACATAGTGTTAGTCATAAAATCATTTAGAGAATATCATAACACCATATTTTTAATCTAAAACACCTTAGGATTAACCAAGGTTATTTATTCTCATCTTATATTAAAATTCTTCAAGTCAGTTTGTAAATAAAATATGAATTATCCTAAGCATATCCCCCGGGAGTGTCGTAACCAAGAGTGCAGCAAGACCCATTTTCATGTACCAGGATACCCCGGGTCAAGCCCGAAACTCCTTGTTGGAGTTTTCACTCCTAGGTACATCTGTGCCGGAGCCACCTCTACCTACTCATATCCAGACATGGATGTATTGCTTGGAAAATACACAAAATCTATACTTTACCAAAATTCTAAGATGTTCTTATATACTAATCCTCAAAGACTATCTTAGGGTAATGTCCTATAATCAGAGTTTATTTAAATCTAGCTTCCATGGTTAGTACTAAACTTCCTGTGATACCAACTATAACGCCTCGACCCTAGTTACCCAGAGTCGGTGCATTATTACGTATCATTGGAATGATAAAAAATGATCAAGTCTCTAAAGACCGATTAGTTTAGTAGCCTTGGAAATATTAGATACATTCATAAGGTTTACATTACATCATGAAATAAAAACAAAAACAACATCTTGACTCCATAGACCAAAATCATATCCCTTCAGAATATCCCTGTAGGTCAGTCATAAAATACTTCTTCACATCCTGGGAAAAATAAAACATAAAAAGGGGTGAGATCAGATTCTCAGTAAGGATAACAATATAGAAGAAACTTTCATAAATAAGCATAAATATTTAAGGCAATGTATAACTAAAAAAAATCCTTTTAAACTTGAACTTCAGCATAATATGGAAAAGATAAAAGAAAATAATTCCATTTACTTATTCAAATGGATATTTTAATAGTCGAATAATCACATGCAATATCAATAACCACTTTCATAATAATGGAATGCATAATGCCAAACTTTCATAACCACATAGTCAAGGCCTTGTGCCAAGACTACAAATAAGTTTTTGTCAAGGCCTTGTGCCAAGACACTAGTTTGTCTCATGAGAACTACCGATACATAGAGGAGCTCTAGCAGGCTCCACCCATTACTTACTAATTCTATTTCATTCCTCATATGAAAAGGTTTAAACATAACATAAAAATTCTTATTAAAACTAGTATATGAAATGTCAATATCTTATCTATAAACCATGAATGGTAGAAAAATAACACATCCACAGTCAAACATATCACAAAAACTTCAATACAATATGGAAGTTTTGTATCATAATAAATAAACTTCAAATAAGATTAAAATCTATCAAAGGATGTTGAAATATATTAAAATAATCATCAAAACTATTTGAGGAAACTATCTCCCTTTTTCATGAAAACATTTAAAAGTCACACTATTTATCAAGAAGCCGTTGAAAATAGATTTTTGAATCAAAGTGTCCCATACCAATTTGAAACTTTTAATGGAATTATAATTTTAAAACATTAATGTATATATGAATAAATCCTTAAAAATATTTTTAAAACAAGGACATTAATAAGAAATATTTAGAAGAATAAATCTTTAAAACATTTAAGTGATATTTTAGTTAGAGTTCCTAACCAAAAGAGAGGCACTTGAATACAAATAATTGAGTTAATCAAAACTTTATAATATCATGAGAATAAAGGGATTCATGATATACTATGTCAAAATACATTATATACACCATATAAAAGTGAATTGGCGTATAATAATAAAGAAGTCTCAATGGAATGTAAATTGAGATGAAAACCCTTATAAAGACCATATCCTTAGGTTAAGGATAAATTAATGAAATAATTATGAGTGAAAAATATAAATACACTAAATATTATTGGATATTCAGTGTAAATTAATCAGATTACATTCACACATATTCTTAAAAAAGACAACACCAATGGCTTGGATGATTAACTCAATGAATGAAAATTGAGTCAAGATTACTCTTATCAAGTTCATATCTATGACTTGAGAAATTATCAATGGAGTTATTATGTGTATTAAAAGTATATCCACACAAAGGGGAGTGGAAATTACTACATAAATAATAAATAGTGATTCCACACATAATCTTGGAGTAAAATAATCAATGAAGTATGCGTAAAGCCCAATGAGTGGAAATTGAAATTTGAAATTCCCTTACCGATTTGGTAACTTATGAAAAATAAACCAATTGTAAGAAAAATCATAATATGAAGATTTAAATACCCATACATTAATGTATATTACACCAAGAATACAATCATGGGAGGTACATACACCACTCAAAAGGAAATAGTGGAAAATATAACATAAATCCCACGGAATTAAATAGTGAGATAAGAAACCCCTTACCTTGTACTTTTCCTTGGTTGAGGGTAGGTTATCCTCCTGTATAATAGTTAAATCATTGTTATTAAATTATACAAGAATAATATACTATAATATTATATAATATATGATCTTCTAATATTTCTTTGTTAATAATATTTTAGTATTATCGTCGTTTCGGTTGTTAACTTACTTGTTTTATTTTATATGTTTTGTTACATAAGACATGTTTGTTATGGGTAGGTGTTATATTATTAATATCCAGAATTATATCAACTCCTTAAACATTATTTGTAAACATAAAATGAAAATTAGTCTTTAATGGATACAATGGGGAATGAATCTCATCGCGTTCGTGGAGACGGTAGTCCGTATGTACGCACGAGTGACAATATCATTATTTTGATATTAAAATTGTATATAATTGGACGATATATCATATATAAAGAATCATTATAATGTTATATTTATTATTTATATCATTTATACTTATTATTATACCCATCCAAATGATGAAATGTTTGAATAACAAACTACACCATGACGTGGAGACGGTAAGTCGTACGTACGCACGTGTGGTGACTTTTTCATTCATAGGATGGATAAAAATAACTAATATGGTTGTACCATTTTTATAATAGCATAATAGTATATATAAGATACTGGATTTATTATTTTAGAATGGAAACAACAAATAAAGTGGAAGTGGAAGAAGAAAAGAACTTGAAATAGGTGGTGAGATATTTACCTCTTCTTCGGGTTCTTCCTTTTGATTTGATAAAAAGGGATCCTTAGGTTGGATTTCTGACTAAAGGAAGGCCTCTAGGATGAATTGAGGACAATTTAGAGGATATTTTGGCAGATTTTGGCCGAGAAAAATGGCTTTTAAGGTGTGAAATAGAGAGAAGGGGGAGTGCCCTTTTATAAGAGGGGTGAGGGGCACCTTAGAAAAAATTTAAAATATTATTTTATAATAAATTAATATTCGGTTTATAATGGATCCAAATTGTTTTATTTAGAATATAATGTGGTAATGATTCTAAATACACTCAAGAAATAGGTTTTATATAGGTTTGGATCACTATATTAACTTTATCATTTAGATTTAACTCTTAGTTAAATAGTTTGACATTTACCATGTCTCTTAGTATGTTTATATTATATGGTTAATAAACTTACTATATACATCCAAGAGAACCCCAAGTGGTTAATTAATGATACAAATGTAATTATATAAGTCTTTTGGCCAAAACTTATATTTTTAGGAATATAATATCAGTTAATAATATAATATTTTTTTATAAAAACTCTTTTATGTCAATTTTAACACTATTTGGTATTTTGTTTTTTCTAAATTTATAACAGAATTATTACTTCGAACAAAATTCATCTAAACAACCCTAATATTTTATATTAACTTATAAAATTAGTTTAATTCATAAAAAGTCTAAAATTACATTTATTTGGATATTTATAATATCAATTATTTTAGTATTTCATTAATTAGGTAATTACTGCATCATCATTTTGTCATAAATAAATTAAATTATTTAATGTCTAAAAAATATAAATAAAATACCATTATGTATTAAATCTTTTTATATTTCTAATTAATATTTATAATCGAATTTATCTTATGTATAACCCTATATTAAAAATTCTTTAGTTATTAAACTTTGATTTTAACTCTTTTAACTCTTCTTTGAATTAAATAATTATAAATGTCCTAATCTAATTAAAGTGGACCTAAAGGATTATATTTTATTCCTAAGGTTTTTTTGGTCTAATTACACTTATCCAATAGAATTAGGACATGTGTTAGGGTAATAATAATATCATTTTTACCCTTAATTACCCTATTTACTTTTAACTGTGGTAAATAAAAGTAAAAAGTTACTATTCACCAAAATTTTTTTTTATCTTATTGAACCACATTTTACTTACTGATATCAACAGTGTCTCTTGGATTTTTGAAATTCCACTCACAGAAGTGGTAAAATTAAGTTTTATGTAAATTTGCAAATTCTCCTAGGAGGTGGGTAAAAGACGGTAAAAAGTTCATTAAATTTTTTGTATATCTAAAATTACCATAAATTGACTCTAATGAATTACATTGAACTTATATATGTATTATTTATCTATTTTGACCTCAAATAAATTTAAATAAAATAAATAATTATTTAAATAAAAAGTCAGTTTTTAAATAATAACTGAGTGTTTTCACTATTCATCAAAAATTGAAAGTTTTCAGAAAAATACAAAAAATTCACCCTAAGATAATTTCGATATTCCGAATCCGAAAATGAAGTCCATTTTGATAAATAAAATTTATAAAATTTTAAAAAGTGGGTATTACTATTCCTAACGGCTAGTTTGATTGGTTGTGGTGCATTAGAAATCGAAGTTGCATACAACACATGATATTGTATTATTCAAAGTGGAACATACTGTAGAAGCTTGGGGTGTTACACTGTGCATACTGGTTACATTCAATTCATCTTAGGTTATGATATGGTGATAGCCATGAGTGATCTAATTGATGATGGTTTAGAGGAAATGTGTGATCATGGATCAGGATGAGTGGTATGAATGGGATAATTATTGAAACTAGTGTGGTTTGTGCTCGAGGAGTGGTATAAGTAGAGATATATAGTGGGGAGTGAACCATTGGTCTTTAGAGGGTAGTGAAACTCATTATAAGTTGAATTTTATGGAAGATGTGGATGATGTTCCTATGGGGTGGGAATGGGGGGATACAATTTTTTTGATAGGGTTCCTAAATATAATCAGTTTTCCCATGAACAAACATGATGTTTGGTGATGGATGAAACCCAGGCCATGATGATTGGAAATTGGATCAGTAGTAAAATTTTAAGAACTTTGATGTGGTAGGGAGAAGGATACTGGTCATAGGAATGTGGCCCTCATTTAAAAAGGGATCATGGATGTGTGGGTCCTATTGATAGACTATTTTTTAGGAACTATGATTCTAATGGATAATTGAACCCGAATATAACTAGATTCCTCAAGGAATTATAGGTGGAGTCCAATTATCAAATTTCTGCACCAGATAAATTAGTATGATCCAATTGTGTAGGATTAGAGGTGTGTTAGTTCTCATAGTATAGAAAGGCATGATTTTTTTTGTCTAGTTGGGGTTGAAACCAAATAGTTTCATTTGAAACTAGGTATATAATTTTTTGATAATATTCAAATGATCATGGGATTACTCCTAGGATTAAAAGCATTGCTATCTAGTAATTTAGAAACATGTTTTATGTTGAAGATGAGCATCTTTGGAACAAGCCAACCAAAAGAGTTTTGTTTAGTCACTTTACATGAAATTGATTACCATAGGCCAAGAACTACATAGAGTGAATTGTTTTGTATACAAAGGGTTTGTTTTAGGAATTTGTAGCATTTTGTGTGTGGAAAATATGATGTGTTCAACTATATAAATTGTAAAATTAGAACAAAACGAATTCATTGGAATCAGAAAATAGAATGAGTAATAGTTTTTTAACATATATATTTTTGGTGTGGGGTGTGGAAATCCATTCTAGGTTCATTGTTATAATGTAGGTACAATGTTTTAGTAGAAAATTTTAGTGGCATGGATCATCAAGGTAATATAATTATCCTTAAAAAGATAAAGATTATAGGGGAGGGGGAGCACCATTATCCTAATGATGAATTAGATGATGATGTGACAATGTATCTGGGTAGAGAGATGTGGGTAGGCAGCATATTGGTCTTCTGAGGATGGTTATGGGCGGTGGATTGTGTTATAGTAAAAAAATATCCTTGGTTTTGGAGTTATGATATGGGATCTAGTTTTTCATTTGAGAGCATGACATGATGAGTTGGTCATGAAATATTGATCTAAGTAGGTTGGGAATGATAATTGAATGATCAATGAGACTTATCAGGGACTAGAAGTTCTATTATTAGGATATTATAACACCCAATTTTTATGAATGGGTTTTGGAAGTTCAAGAGAAATTTTATATTTTAATTGGTCAAAATTTTAGATTTTACACCATGATTATGAATAAAATTATAAAGGTTAGAATACCTCAAAATAATCATTTTGTATGGGTAATGACATTCAAGAGGAATCCTAATGGATTGGGAGATCCTCGATTGAGGTCAGGGATGCTAGTGGAGACTAGGTTGCAGCACACCACTAGTAAACTGATGGAAGACACATGTCGGTTGATGGATTTTGAATCCTAGGCTATAATACAACATCATCCCACTAGTGTCTATAGGAAAAAATAATTTTAATTGAAGTAAATACCAGTTAGATGGTGGACCAATACTAGCTATATGATGGGATTTAAAAAGGTAATAATTACAATTCTTCTCCCAAAAATATTATGAGGGGGCTACTCCCCCATTTCCCCTTGGTCATGCATACAGATTAGGACAGACTCCCCCATTTTCTACCCTTCCCACCTTTGATTATAGGTGTTTTTTTGGAAATTTTTTATTGATTCAATGTATTTTTTTGGATTCTATTGACCTATCTAGATCTATTTCCTTACTTTTTTTTCTCTAAATTTTATTCCTCCCAACTTAGGGTTTGGTTCTAATTTAACCAGAGCATTGTGAAATTAGCCAAGTGAGATGGGGATTCATTTATTCTTATGATGAGGGATTCTCAAGACTCTATCTACACCCGGTTTCTTGAGGATTCATCAAGTTAATTCACTATGGTGAATTTATTATGGTTACTTACTTAAATTAAATTTATTTTTTATTTTTATTGGTAGTGTAAGTTAGGGAATCAACTCAGTTTGGGTTTGGGGGAGTGAAGAGTGTGGACAACACCCCATTACTCAAGTAATCGATAAGCTTTGGATTCCCAGTGTGTTCATGAGAATTATTACTAATTGAATTTATTCTATTTAATTAACTTAAATGGTCTTATTTAATTAATTATTGATATTATGGATGAGTTAGGGGATCTAGATAGTTCGATGATCTTGGAAAGACTTCAGTGGGACTTGAAATAGTTTATGCCCTTAGAATTCAATTTTGAAAGCATCATGGGTGAGGTAGGTTTTCATCATACCAACCTAGTGGATTTATGCATTTTTATATAAATTTGGGTGTGTGGTCATGAAACTAATGGTGATCAACTGTTTCATTCTTGTTTGTTTGTTAAATAAATAAATTATTTAACTTAATATGAAATTCTATTGAATTAACAAAGTGAAAAGTCCAAGTCTGAACTTTTGTACTAATGTGATGCCTTGGTATCCAATAAAATAATAATTGACATGAATCCCTTCCTTAAGATATGTAAATACTTATGAGGGGTGGGATTAATTAAAATAAAATGAATTAATTTAGTGCCACTTTTATAGAAGACTTTGTGAGACCTTCTGGTAGAAGTGGGGGACTAAGGGGATGTATTTCCTAGGGCTTGGCCATGTGAAATCCTTAATGTGACTTGTATCATTTGGTCTAGTTAAGGTGGACCACGAGTGAGTTTCCATACCCTATGGATTCATGTTTCTTGGGTGAAAAAACCTGAGAAGAGGGATAGATTGGGTGTGAGGACCAGACTGAGATGGATGAGAAGTGATATTGGAAACATTCCATCTCTTAAGGATGAATTCCATGAAACATGAACTATGTGTACATAGAGGATGTTATATGATATTTTTATTCCAATGTGAATGTATCACTTTGGGATATGGGAGTTTACCCGAGATATGGTAATTGGACAATAGAAACCATGTTGGGTGTTCATGCTTGATGTGACTAATGGGACTCAATGAGTGTCTAGAGTTGTCCTAACCTTGTGTTGGTGTGTGTATGGTTGGATATCTATGGTTTTGGGTGTCCCTTATAACATAAAATAATGTGTATTACTGATAGGGTTGAGATTATGGTTATGGTTGTGGGTGTTTGGACATCCCATAATATGATTTAATTTTATTACTATTTATAATATGAAATTTACTAGGATATTTGGGAATCATATATTTTTACTTGTATTATTTTGATTACTTTAGATTCTCCAAAATCACTTGATTGAGATGGATGAGACCCTGGGATTCTCTAAATGTCTGGGATCCTATCTCATAATAAACTGGGGTTAGATTTGTAGTTTAACTTGAATCAAATTTGGTTGATCCAATGATGGATGCCTAGTTGTGGTTATTAGGATCCAACATTAGAGTATGTGATAGAATATAATCAATAATTATTGAGATACCTAATATTCATCTGATATAGAGTGACCTTTGCGAATTCATGGGGAGCCTAGGATTTGAATAGTGATATAATTACCCCATTGTGAATTATTAGGACTCCCAAGATTAAAATGGTGGTATGAGGTAATAGGTGGGAATATATACCTTATCACAGATTTTGGATATCCTAATGGTGACTATTGGATCCCATCAATTGATGCCTAGGATACCCCCTTGGATCAAGAGGAAACACTAGTGATGGTTCGATTGAGGATTTGTGAGATATTGGATACCGAGGTTATTAACTATGGGATCAAGTATTTTATCCCATTTAATTTCCTTGGTCTCTTAGGAATTAGTCAAAAATAGTTTTATTTGATTTCCTAGGGCCTTACCCTCTAAAGAATAAAACAACAACCTAACATCGCGAACACATAAGTACTATTGTGGGGATCCGCATTTGGTTCTTATGGATGAGGGTTTCCTAGTGATGCCCTAGGTTATGCTACTCATCATGGTAGTGGTATGATAATAGGATACCCATAGTTTGGAAAATGTTCCCCATGATGTGATGATCATGCATAGAGACATTCCGATGCTGGTTGAGGTAGGTATTGTCGATCAGGTTCATGGACATGAGGATCAACAACGATCATTGGAATTGGACCGGGTAATATGTATACTCCCTTTGAAATATTGTGATAATTTGGATTGGAACAGTCCCCATGACATACTTAGAGACATTTTGGCACTATCTGAAGCAAGTATCTTTGGTGGGTTTGTTTATTTTGTTTAGCCATTTTTTGTTTATTCTGAGCATGTCCCAAGCACATATTGTTGCATTACCAGTATATTATAGAACCGCATTGGTGGTTCCCTACTAAGTTATCTACTCACAACCTTCTAATTCCTCAATTATAGTTGGGTATCCAAGAAAACTTCCCTTGGTTTCAAGCATAGGTTGGTTAGAGGTCCAGTATTGCACAATAGAGAAATATAGCTTAGATATGATTAGAGATTAGAGTGTGGTATGAATTAATGATATAGCGGGGCCTAGTTTTTATTTTATTTCTTCTATGTATTCTGTATATGTGATCATCCCAATGGGTTATCAATGGTCTATTCTTGTGCATCCACATTTCATTTTATTATATAAGGAGAAGTTTATTTATCCGTTCTTCATACTTGGATATATATGATTCTTGGTTATTTATTTTCATTATACACTCTAATAAAAGGGGTATAGTATTCTCATAGTACTACCATAGACCCACAATGATAGTCATTAGCCTTGAGAATATAGAGTTCTATTCTTAGGGTCACATAGTGGTTTGGTCTGGCTAATGTTTGGAGTAAGCTATGATGGTGTGTTAGATTAACCTTTTTTTTAGTTTTAGTAATGGCTGAATCCCAAAAGAATCAAGTTAACAATGGATTACATGGTTAATAAATAGATTTTTATAATAAGAAACATATCTAGAAAATAATTAAATTAGGAATCCCTATGATTATGTCAAACCAACTATCAAAAATTATTATTAAAAACATATAAACGGTTGAGTTCCGAAATAAACCAAAGATGAGGAAGATCAAGTCTCATGGAAGTTCTGGCGAGAAAAATAATGAATTAAAGAAGATTCAATTTCTTTTATGTCAAAAGTTTTGGAAGTATCACCAAGGATAATGTATTAATAGAAATGGGATGGGTTTTGTAGGTGAAAAATAGGGCACATAGGAACAAGTTTCAAAGGAAAAATGCTGCAATCGGTTAACATTATGAATGGAAAAGATTTATTTCCAAAACATGCCTATGGTATTATGGTATACTCCTAATTTGATAATATATCCTGATATATTCCTATCTTTTATATACCCTCAACTAATTTCTATTATTTATTGATAATTAAAATTGGTAGGATGAGATTTATTTAATGGTTGAAGAAAGTAAAACCCCAATATTTTAAATTACATATTTTCCTTTAAAACATAATGTTTTTGATATCTTGCTTCACACACAACACCAAACTATAATGAACCGAAAAAATATATAACCATTAAAATGTAGATGTAGAATTTATGGGTAAAAATAGAGGTAACAAAATTATGAAATATATGTATAAATAAAAAATAGTCATTTTTAATAATAAGTAATTGATGAAAATTGAATTAGTGTAGCTAAATAACTAATAATAATGATTTATGATTTAAAATACAACCTATCTAAAAATTGGCCTTTTATGTGATTAATATTATGAAAATAAATATATTATGGATAAAATATATTGTTGATAAATATAATATACTGACACCAATTTTATTTTCAATTGATATTAATTAAAAACAATAATAGTTAATGTTTTCAACAAAAGTTATTTTTATGAAAATAGTTTTCATTATATTTATATTTTTCTAAATAAAATTAAAATTTACCAATTTTATAAATTTAATTATAAAATATTATTTGAATATTTTTAATAAACATGATCAAATTATGCAATTTGGTCATTTTGTAGTCATAAAATTATGTTAGTAAGGTAAATATTAGTTACCTGGGTAAAAAAATTATTTTTCAAGGAATGATAAATTTTAAAATATTATTATTTTAAATTAAACTGGTCTATTTTAAAATTAAGACTCTATTATTATCGTTATATATATATATATATATATATATAAAGACTCATTTAATAAGTAGTTAATGTTAAGTAAGATTAAGAACACTTAATGATTAAAATGATATTTTCAACAGAAGAAGTTTTCAACACATTATATGATTTAATATAAAATTTAATTATCATCTATATATAAATTGAATTAGATGAAATTTAGACCAAATTTGGATTCAATATATTTAAATTTTGTAAGAATTTTTATCTTTAAATCTTAGTAATAAAATAACTACCATGTTAAAATTTTAATCATGATTAATAAGTGTTAAAATGGGTAATATAATATGGATATAATATTACTAAATCAATTTGACACTTAGAAAATCTATATTACCTTTTATAAGTATTAAATTTATACTAACATGTATCACCAACATTTCCTCACTGAACTCACCAAGATGTCAAGAAATTCCAATCTTACCCCTTACCCAACATTTTTTTCCAAAGATTTGTCCCTCTTTTTCACATAATGGAGCTCACTTCCTGCAACAAAAATCTACTGATGTAGTTAAAAATTAGAATGATTATATACCCAATTTACTTATATTATATCACTTATACATGTTTTTAAGTCCATATCCTAATAAATATTCCTAAAGTTCTTCATTTTTGAAGGATACTTCATGAGAAGTTCCAAATTATCAAGGTAAGTATTACTTAACTTTTAATATATTTTCTTAATCCTTCTCATCTAACATACCCAAATAAATTATATCCAAATGTATATAATTTCATAAATATAAATAATATACTTAAATATTATTATATTGTTCATATAACCATTATCATTTCCTTTCCCATTCAATTGAAAAATGAAAACGTTGCACATGTATGTGTGTGGAAAACCCCCTACATGAACGAAATGTTTATTTCAATCACTACCATTCAATAATTTTTCTATAAATTTGATTAGTGAAAATATAGGTTAATTATTTCATGGAATATATCCTATATATATAAATTTGGAAATCTAAAATTACTATTATTGATAAGTGATCATTGTAAAACTAACCGGCTAAAACAAACATAACAAGAGGAAAAGAGGATAGTTTATTAGTGAAAAATTATTTTTCATTTACCTTATACTTAGAAATATTACCAATTCTAATTTATCACCTTAATTAAATCAAAATATAACCATTATAATTTTTTTATAATGATATTAAAAAAAAATAATCTCTTTTATTTCCATATGCATACATATATTGTAGTATGTTCTTGTTGGGTTGATTTAACCACCTACATAAAAAATGAAATAATTTTTTTTCAAGGATTGATTTTGAAACTTAATATCGGATATTAATAATTAAATAGTGATTTATTTGGTTCTATAATTATAATATGAACATTTAACTCATTAATTGAGACAACGCCATTCATTCATTATAAATTATAAAAACAAGATTTTCACTAACTTCATTATTATTAATAATAACTATAATACATAAAAAAGATATAATAACAATAAAAATGATAATAAAACATCAATTAAAGTACCTTATATCATTTGGTAATGATTATATTTGGAAAATAATGAATAACAACCCTGATATTATGAAAATAGTTTAAAACGATCAAGATTACTCATGCATAACTAACTAATATATATGTAAAGAATAATTATAAATGAACTTTATAAATTTTTAGATATGAATAAGGTTATAAAATATAATTTTAAGATAGTTATGTTTTTTATACTAGAATTTAGAGTGCATTCATCTAAGTAAGGAAACACGATAAGGGTTTTCTTGGTCTCAATTTTGATTATATGAGATCGGTCATATGTTATACATTAGTTTTGTTTATACATAGTTCTATTTATCTATACCACAAATGTTATATACTCTATTTCATTATAATTAATTAGGAATACCTATTCAAATTATGTTCTTTTTTTTTTCAAATGGATTTTGAAAAAGTGTTACGACATTCATAATAGTATATGGTAACTCGATTTCCATTCATTGAGATATGATCATTCTCTTGAACATATTTCATATAAGTTGAGTAAATTATAACATTTGATTATATTATATAGTATTATTTCATTTTGTACATTTTTACCATATAATACAATTTTCAAATATTTTATTCTTCAGGGAGGATGTTTCCTAAAAGTGATATTGATAACTCAAATATATTTTCTTTGTATTGTAATGTTTCATATCAAGATTTTATTTTCTATTATTTTGTTCTACAACCCTAGGATTTTATTATATGTTACTTTTTTATCCTCATTGGAGATAATGAGATTTTAATGCAAATATTTTTACTTAATGAATATATTTCTAAAAACGAATATCACTATTAAGAATAATATTCATCCTTTTTGATGACTATTTCCACTCATTATCTGTATTTTACTTTCCCAATGATGTTCACCTTTATATTTGGAAACCTAATTACGTGTTATCTCATTTTAACTCTATATTTTACATCTCTAATTTTAAAAATGATATTTTGTTAGACTTTTTAGGATATTAAAAAAATGTAAATTAATAAAATAAAAAAGGTTTTTTTCCTTTCTTTATCAAATGTTTTGTATTCTAGGACACATTTCCTTGCATAAATTTGATAAAATTAGATATTTTTATATTGAGTTATATTTATAGATGATATTATTGTATATTCTAAAAGTTATGATGATTATGTGAAACATAGAAGGATTGTTCTTCAATAGTTCTACATTAATAGTTTTCAAACATATATTAAATAGTATCAGTAACCCTAGAAATTTATTTCTATAACAAGGTCATATTTAGGGGATAACTATTGAAGAACACATGATTGATGGATGTATAATTCTTGGGTTTAATATATTCTTGACCTTGAGGTAGTAAAGGGAAGATTCATATTGAGAAAACCGGGTTAGATATTATTGATATCCTTGGAATTTAATACTGATATACTAAAAAAGTGAACCATGGAATTTTTGGTAGTGTTTATAAATTTTTTGGGATAATGATATATATATTGACTTGTGTGTGACTTTATGAACTAGTGGTTAACACATTTTAGGGTTAAAGATAGAGTTAATTTTTGGAGGAATATTTTATTTCTCTATAGTTTAATGTCTTGGATATTAATATGGTTTTGGAAAAGGTATATATTTTAGAATTTATGATCAATGTATATAAATACTTAAATATATTATTGTATGAAAAATAAATATTGTTTGAAGATAGATAAGTAACCTGATGTAGCCTAAGAGAGTAAGATTGATATCATATGAGAAGTTATATCCTGAATGATAAATATATTTAGAATACCCTCACCTACATTAATAAGTGAGTAATAATTAAAATTATGAGGACACAATTTATTTAAGGGTAGTATATTGTGATGACACAACATTTTATTATATATAAATTTTATTTCCTTCAAATAAACATCATGATGATAG
Source organism: Viscum album (assembly GCA_963277665.1). NCBI lineage: Eukaryota > Viridiplantae > Streptophyta > Magnoliopsida > Santalales > Viscaceae > Viscum > Viscum album. Next base: position 918,346,740 of record OY728123.1, on the reverse strand, counting down.
ATTGTTCCCCATAAAATACTAAAATAAAAATATACAAGACATATTAGATAATAAAATTATAATATGGACAAAACCTATGGTATATAAAAATATTTTAATCAATTATAAATGAACATAAAATAGTATTAAGAATGCATCATATTTTAAAAGGCATTCTCAATAAAAAAGTTTTTTTATATATTTTATTTTCATTTAAAAGATAAATTTATAACATTTAGAAATTTAATTTAGTAAAATTAACTCTATATTTTGAACTCATCATGTGAAAATTATCATAGGGTCTATTTTTGAGATTTCCATAAAATAATTGATTTTTAGGTGAATAGTGAAATTATTGATTCAGCTAAAAACAATAACTTTTATTACATTATATTAACATAATAATAACTTAATTTATTATGAAAACATTTTTTTTCTATAATATATATATATATATATATATATTTAATAAGTAATATATATCATTTTAATATAATATGTTGAATTTTTAGAACCTATCTTTAACATTTTGGAATCTTAAGTAGTAATTTTCTCTAAAAACTATTTCTATTCACTAATATTAATAATCTAATTCCATCACTTATAGAAATTAAATCTATAATAATGGATTTAAAATTTTATATCATTATTATCATATTATGTAAAAATAGCAATTAATTTTTTGTTCATTAAAGTATGTTTATTAAGATTAAAGTTAATAGCTAGAATAATTAAAAAATTGTTATTTTAAAAGAATTATTTTATTAATATAGAAAAATTTGTTTATAATAAAATAAATTAATCACTTAAAAAAATTAATTTCATATAATAATAAATACTATATATAATTATATTATCAATCATTCCATTTATAATCAATTCCAAATAAGATTAAAATACTTAATGGAAAAACAACACTATAATAAAAAATAAATTTTCTATATATTGGACATTTTAATTTAAAATTAAATTTTGTATTATTGAAAAATTGAATTTGATTAAATACAGGGTAAATATATATTCATCAAAACTAAATTTGGTAAGAGTGGTGACCTTTTATTTTTAATAATATACATATTACATGGATAAAAACAAATTACCATGGTAAAAACGAGAATGGAAAACTGTAAAAACCCAAGGGTAAATGACTTGAAACATGATTAAAAAATTTATGGAAATTTATATTTGAGGATTTATAGACCTTATATAACCAAAAAATCCATTATTTATCACTTTTGGAACCGTTTACCCTTCAATAGTTTCATTCCATTTTTGAAAAATAACTATTGTTCACAAAAGTTCCCATTTCTTCAATTATAAAAGGGTGAAACTTACAACCCTTAAAAACACACCTATTCATTAAAATTATTTTTGAAAATATCAAAATTTTATATTCCAAAAATACACTCTCATTTTCATAAGTACCTCATCTAAATTAGTTATCTTAATCCATTCATTTCCAAGGAGAATTTCAAGAGAAAGTTCAAGCTCCCAAAGTGAGTGTTACTTAATAAATATCCTTCTGTAATTATTATTTCCTTTTCAAATTATACTATAAATAGAAATATAATAAGATCAATATCATTATTATACTGAATTGTTTTCTTATTAGCAGAAAAAACCTTATTTATTCATTTCTGTCCACTTAGAAAAAGAAAAGAATATTAACTGTGTGTTGTGTAGACTACCACCTCTATAGAGTAACATTTTTCATTTTTCATATTTGTTTTATTTATTTATCCAATCCACTTAAAATATGATTCAAAAACCTAAAAAAATTTAAATTATATAATTATTCTTATTTTATAATGATATTATACACTTCTTTAATCATACAAACCCATTGAGATATAACATGTTTAGGTTTGGGTTGGTTTAACCACCTACTTGAACAATGTTATAATAATCTATAATGAATGACAATTGGAACTTAGATAGAAATATTATTATAATTTATTATGATAAAAATAAATGTTTTATGTTTTTAGAATTTATGTATAATTTATTTAACTTATTTTTAAAATATCATCATGGACCGCTAAAATTATCGAAATAAGCCAACACTAATTAAATTTTCATGACAATATAAGAAAAAATAGAATAAATTTATATAATATGATAATAAATGATCCATATTAAATGAAATATTTATTAATAAGGTTACTAAGAAGGTATATAATAAAATTAATTCGATTATTCAGGATGTTAGGTGCACGCATAGAATGAATCAGGAAAAAGGTAAGGGTTTCTTGTCTCAAAATTTTATCACTTAAGACATATTACTTATTATAAACAATGATTTAATTATAATGGTGTATCTAATTACCATTTAATATTTTGTATTTTAATTATATTTTATTTCATTATATTCAATGTTATATTCCATTTTCTTTCTATCATGGTGTTTTCACTCAAAAATTACAAAAACTGTATGGATTTTTGGTAACATAATTTTATATTATTGAGTTACAAACTTTATTATTGAAATATAATGCTAAAAAATTTATTTATTCTATATAATTAATAATTTTTATTTTATTTTATCCTTATTTTATAGGATTTTTTAATTTATTCTTACAACCTCATTATCAAATGATTCTTACCTCAAAGATTATTTTTCTTAAAAGGGTTTATTAGTCTAAATTCCTATTTCTTAAAACATAATTATTTTTTTATGAACCAATTTACTTTTATATGAGTTATATAATGCCTAATTATTATTTTATATCATGAATTATCCTTCATTAATGGTATTTTATGTTTAGTTTTAAGTATATTATACTTTAAGGGTTTTGATTTAAATATTACACAAGAAATAATGTTTATTTTCCAAACCTCATTTTAAAACTAAGATCTATAAAATGTGATAACCAATGTGGTGAATTTTTAAAGTCTTTCTTTCCAATGTCACAATAATTATATTCCCCTTTTGTTATCATTGGTATTACTTATTTTATCATTACCACGATTTAAAATGAATGTTTATAATCTTTTAAATAGATATGGTTTTCAACAAAATAATTTTAAAAATACAATGAGGGATTTTTTATTATTATTATTTATCATAATCTCTAATTTTTTATATCCTTATATTTAGTTTTCAAATAGAAAAATTTCATTTTCAACTAGCTTTAATTTCTTTGAATTTTTTTTAATGAAAATCAATTTACTGTTTTCTATATGGTTCATTTTTGAAAAAAAGATCTTTTAATATTTCTATATGAATGTATATTTCTATTACCTTTGTATTTTTATATGAATCATTATCTCTAAGCTTTATTTATCTATAAAAGAAATAAATTTTCTCCTAGTATTATCATTTTTTTAAATTCTGTCAAAATTTCAAGGATATTTCTTATTTTTTATCTGATTTATTTATAAAATCCCTTAAATTGGTTTATATATATGTTATTATACTTTTACATATCATATGATTGATCAAAGATATTATTAAAATTATTCCATCCACCTTCTTTCTCTAATGATTTATGTAATGTCATTTTATTTTAGAGGAATGACCCAACACTTCTACAAAGACTCTTTTTTATCCTTGTGAGAACTTTTAATATTTATAGGGATATTTTTAGAGCCAAGTGCTGAGATAAAATGATATTTAGAGGCCCAATGAGCCTGATATTAATATTAAGAAAATATTAAAAATATTAATATCATGTATGAATAGTTTTCCTCAAATAGTGGAATAAATCTAGGATGGAGTCTCAGATAAAAAATATGAGACCATAGTTGATTTCGGGACACAAGGTTTACCCTATGCATGAAATAAGGTCAGTTTTCCTTGGCTATTTGGTTGAGGCAGCCATTGGACATACATTTAATTGATATAAATAATTAAATTTATGTATTTTATTTTAAATGACCTAACGTAAATTCCTCTATAAATACCCAATTATAGAAATTCTCTAGGGCCATCTGCGTAACTTTGGGATAATTGAGAGGATCCTTAAGCATTCTTCATTGGCGGATCGATATCAGGGAATTAAGGATGATCAGATCAAGAGGATCAAATAAAATAGGTCTTCCTCATCATTTGAGAATAAAATATTCACTAATAAATGACCCAAACCAAGGTAGGTATGGTCAGTTGTGGTTTCCTCCATTTTGATTAAATGCTTGTGCATGGATTCTTATCTGTTATTCTTTATCTATGATTTATCTATTATTTACATGAGTTTTTTTGGATATATTAAAATTTTAACAAAAACTTATAATTATTATGCCATTATATCACATTGTATATCCTATTTATATGGTCATTGACCAAGAACACTTGACCAATGATGGATTAACCTTCATTCTTGAGCATTTCTCCCCATGTTCTACTCATTCTTCGCCATTGACCCATTGGGTCATATTTTGACATTTCCAAGTAGGTTTGAGTGTGATAGAACCTATAAATTCATAGAAAATGGAAAATAATGATTTGTATGGTGATTTAAAGATGGATCAGGATGATTTTTGGGTGATGTTTCATGGATCTATGATCCAGAGAAACAATAGTGATGGGAGGTGTTACAAGACAGATGAAAGATCATAGGAGTGATACTAGGGTTGGATATCCCCTTCCACACTAGGGAATGTGTTACCCATACTCTTTATATATATTGAGAAGGTATTCCCCTACAATAGATGTATATACTCTATCTACATAGTGGTACTCCCCCATCTTCGAGCTCTGACGGTGTGCAGGGCCTTCATGGGAGTTGTGGATTCATCATATTTGGAGTGTAGAAGTGAGGAGTGGAACCATCCCAACATATTCTAGTGAGGTTACATGAGATGTATGGTTTGAAGTTGTGGATCCCTCAATTTTAGAGTGTAGTGGTGAGGTTAAAGACCCTCCACATGGTTTCTTATATGGCTGTGCATGATGCAGGAAGAATCATATTTCTTATTATGGTTATGGAGATGTAGATCCACTTTCTCTCTCATTTGGGATTATTGTTGAGAATATCTAGGTGTTTATGGTCACTGTATCAGTTTTTGATTAAAATGACTTTGTTGGTTGAGATAACCATTGTAATATCTTTATATTTCTCCCTTTGGTATTTTCAAGGTGTCATATTGTGTATGTATATACTCAAACCTACATGGGATTTTCTCGCACATGCCTTTTATTATGTAGAGGACAAATAGTTCAGTGAGGAAATTAGTGGTGCATAGTGATACCTGGGTGCATTAACCGAGTATAGTGTTTAAGACATGTAGATCATGACCTGAGCTCTCTTAATTTTCATTTATTCTAATTGTTGTTAGGTTGGGAATTCATTACTGGTTTGGCATGTATTTACACCCCTTTTTTGGTTTGTAATATTGTACTCTGTTGTATTTTCCTATATGTTATTGCATGCATGCTTACACTCTAGATATATTGTGTTTTGTATTCCTTTACATTGTTTCATGAAGATGGTTGAGTGTACGTGTACAAGTAAATTAGGATAAGGACTCCCGGTTTACATTATGCCTTCTTGATGCTTGTTATAATTCCATAGCCTATTAGAAGTGGGATTGGGGTTGTGGCAGTTGGACCTTCTACCGACTAGTTAGGCCCTAGTGGGTCGGGTCATTATAGAGTGATATTAGAACAATTCATTCCTTAGAATGGTGTTTGGAGTTTTCCCTAAATGAGGATTGGTTGGGACTTAGGGAAACTATGTGATAGTGTCTCAAGTATGGATTTCAGGATAGGGAACCTATTGTTGGTGTGAGAATAGAATTATCCATACACTTGGAATATAACTACCTTATTGTTAACTCAGCATACTGAGAAATCATTCGCAAGGAAAAACGGTGCATGCATCATATAGTATTGATTCCTTTGACCATCCATCTTGAGTCAGCTCCCCTGATATGATCTTTAACCATGGTAAATATTCATAATTTTGAATATGATGTTGTGATGAAATCTAGATAGGATTTCAAGATAGTGGTATTATGATGAATAATTGAGAGATAATGCCTCAGTTCAGGGACCCATACATGAGGTGTTTCCTCTAAGAGAAAATTGGGTAGTGATATCACATATTGAGTAGTGCATGGAATCTACTTTAGTGTTCCAGGAAGATAATCATCTATATGTTGAGTAGTGAATGGATCTAGTAGGACATGACGATAGTATGCGCATGTAATGACTCAAATTTTCCATGTATTATTTTTGGATATTTTGTAGATTATTTTGACACTTGGTGCTGAGAAAGAGTGTGATTCCGAGGCTCAGTGTTCCCAAAATAAATGTTTAAAATATATTAAATGTATTAAATAGAATGTGCACACAATTTTTCTAAAAAAGTTAAATGACATATAAATGAAATCCTGGATTAGAATTCCGAGTGAACTATTGAGTTTAGAGCGTGGGTTTTACCCTAGGTGTGACATAAATTTTTTCGGTGTGAGGCATTTGTGAAAAAGTCATCGCGATCGTAAAATAAATAAAATAATTAAATGAAATTATTTTATTTGACGCAATGAATTAATGATTATATTTAAATAAAATCTTATGAAAAATAATCAGGGTTAGCTATATAACCCTATAAATCATTGGAGTGGCATTGGATATCTTTGAAGAAGATTCTATTAGCATAGGATGACTGGATCGAAGATTGACAACCAATGCAAGTTGAAATCTAAGTATCTTTCCAATGATCATGGAACATATCCATTCATTCTCAGTGATCAATTATAATTGAGGTAGGATGTTAGTTTGATTGTATTAATTCATTGTTTATGATTCCTATGATGAACACAAATAAATCAACTAATGAATTGATTCACAGATCATTCGTATTATGGGATAAGTTAATTTTATTTGGAAATTGGGATAATATCATTGTGATTACTTGAATATCTCTTTGTTCATCATTCTAAAAGAAATGAATTGAGGTCAACACGATAATCAACCAAGTTCCATTCCTCAGGATTTTTCTTTGTTCTTTTCTTCCCTGATTCTATATTCATTGCAGGCATTCTTCATTTGGCCCGTGGTTCGACATGCACCAAGGAATCAGTCGCTGCACACCCATTTCTTTGTTCAATGAATTGATATTGTATATATGATATCAGCATGATGTGAATGAGGTGTAATGATGGTAGAAGTGAAAAAATCATATTGGATTGGATACCTCCATTTTTGGATGGTGCATGTGACAATGACAGTAGTGAATAGAAACTGATTTCTATGTGAATCGGGTGAACAAAATATGATGAGCGGTGACGAAGATGCACCAACAGAGTAGATCCACAATTTATAGTGAGATCGAGGTTCAAATCTAAGGAGTTGGTGGTGTGAGAATACAAAGAAAGAAGAATGATGTTTTCTGAAAAATCCTGGTCAACAGGACATGTACTTCGTATATTTCGTGTGATACCCCCCTTAGTGGTGGATAGGGTTTTGGAGGAAGTTAAGGATTACACGATGCATAACCATATCACATGGTGTGTGACTCATCCCTGACGGCCTAGTGTGTACTTAGAAGGGTACACAGACACAACTTGGGGTATAGGGGAACAAGCATGCCATGTACCCATATATAGACACGACCATACCAAAGATATATGGGCATAGCTGTGTACTGTGAAACGAGATGAAGTACACGAGAAACAAAATGATGTGTACTTCTACATGGTCATAGACATAGGATGTTTACATGGGTAAGACCCAGGGTCAAAGGGACATAGTGTGTACCCCTAATACATACTGTTTACTCCCTTGATGTTGGCTTGGACCCCTTTTCCTCTGTATCTTAGACAAGTTTCATTGGGGTATGATCCCTATATCCTTTCCCTGAGGGTTAGTTTGGAATCAACTTCTACACATAGGATAACGATATATTCAGTAGGAATTCTCGGATAGAGTTATTATAATAATTCTATGAGGTTCAGAGTGAGATCCTCTTCATTTTCTTTGCCTAGGTGGAGTTCTTGGTATCATCCTGACCAACACTACATGGGCACCAATCCTCTACTTAGTATGTTATTCTAGATTAAGTTTCTAGTATACCCCATGGCCTTGAGAGTGATCATCATATGTATATCATATCTCTTAAAAATTCCAGTATATACTTTCTATGAATATACCTGATGAGAAATTCCACTCGGACCAACATCATTAGTCCTATCTGACTCATTGAGTGTGTTCTCCTCGATGAGTGCTATGTGGAGCCTTCGAGCTAGAATCCTAGACTGGTATTATGTTTGTGACTTTTCCTTTGAGACTGTGTTTCATTGTTGAGTATATCTGTATATTCTTGTTATATGTTTTATAGACATATACCTATGTTTATTTGACTGTTATACTTGTTATTTTATTCTTTATGGTTTTAGGGGTCCTACTGGGCATTGTTATACTCACCCTACAAGGGATTTTTCCACATGTGTCATGTATTGTGCAGATGATCACCCTTTTGATAGAGTCCTAAAGGGACCAGGACCAGGTGATGCTTAGTGAGACAAGACATAATGAGGTGTGTTCATGTGGTATATTGACAGCAGTCCCCAGTTTACTTTTATGTTTGACTTGTTTTCACACTCTATGGTGGGATTGTATTTGGACCTGTTTACTTCCTTTACATTCTATCATAATCTAGTAGTGGGATTTAGATGCATGCATGCATGGTTGCTCAATTATTTTTTCATTTCATCATTGTATGGGCTTGGAGATGTGTGAATGTGTACATGTACTTACGCTAAGGCCTACCATGTTAGTGATATGCCCACTCGACACTAGTCTCCAGCCCCTGGACTATTGGAGGTAGGCTTGTGGAGTCACAATACATTCTCTATTGGGATGGGTCATGACATATTTGTATGAGAGGAGTCAATTCTACCTTAGGACCAAAGTATGTGATATTGGTTTGGGGAAATTGTGTTAAGTGTTTTAATTTTGGATTTTAGGATTTGGAATCCAATTTTGGTGCAGAGGATGATGTATCCATACATTAGGACTTTGTGAAGAGTTTTTTGTTTTTGAATTGGACAAAAATCCAAGGAATTTTTAACTTTTTCATTTACTGGATAGGTTAAATTTAAAACAAAGATTCATAACCCAATTCCTTGAGTTGCATCACTTTAATGTAATATTTTTGGACTTGGTTAAAGTCTTGATAAGTTTCCTATTTATCTTGAGGAGTTTTAGGAGCACCATACCAAGGAATCAACTTTTTGAAGGACCTATAAAGGGCACATGGTTTGTTTGAAACCATGCATCCCACTATAGAAAACTGTGTAGACCACTGTAGGAAACTATGTGGCTTTATTCAAAGGGGGTAGTGGAGGTATGCATGAGTTTTGAACATTTTGATAAACCATGCACCTATCCCACATGATGTACTTTTGAAGGTAGTAACCCCACACTGTACATCATACGGTTTGGAAAAATGTGTGGTTGGGTATTTTTTAACAAATTGAATTAAATTTAAAAAAACTTTAAACACTCACCCTCACCCCTCTACCCTCATAATTGCATGAACACCCCCTAGGGGTCTCCATGGATGTGCAACAACACCCCCTTCCAGCCGCCTCCGATCATCGATTTTGGTTGAATTTCTCACAGTTTCTCCATCAAATCTCCAATGTAAGGAATTATGCTCCTTCTGCTCTCCATTTATAGCCAATATTTGGTATCCCTATTTCCTTTCTCGATTTTAACAAAACCCTAGGGTTATGGTTTGAATGATTTTTGGTTTTATTCTGAAGTTAGGGTATGCGATGGTTCCCTTGGGACCCCTTTGTGAGAGTTCCAGCAACTACCGCTGAAGGTGAACCGGTTCTGGTTGTTTCAGTTCTCCGCCACTAGCCAATGTAAATATTTATACCCACTTTTTGGTTTTTACCTTATTATATTGCATCTTATGGGTGTTTTAAGGTTTCTAGTTACTATTCTGTAGTACGTTAGACCCTACCATGTGGTTTTGAGTTGTTGAGTCTAGGGAGACTTTCCTATATATTCATATGTATATATATATAGGTTCCCCTGTTATGTGTATATTCATCCATGGAATTAAATATACATGTATGAGGCTAGGTATAACTATGTATATATATGAAAATTCATACGTAGGTGAGTGGAGACGAGTATGTTCATATAAGAATATATGTAAGGATCCCCTTGCACATGTTCATGGCCATGCAGATGTGTATATAGGGGATAAGTTTCCTTATATGTATGCGAAGGTGTATATGATCAGTGGGGGTAGTATTATCTTTGAGTTAGAAGTTTTCAAGAACTGAAGTGTTCGGCTTTGTTCTACCCTAAGGTAGGGTCCTATTCCTTTTCCCCTTTAAATTTAATAATGCATTAATTAATTATCTTCGCACCTTTAATTATTGTTTTTCCATGTGTGGTAGTTTTTTTAAAATGATTTACTTTGGTAAATTAGATGTGAATCTTAATTGAATAAATGATTTGTTGATGAAAATTCATGATTTTATAATAAAACCCCTCCAATGGAAGTTAACTATCTTCAAGCTAAAAAGAAGTGATTATACTTTTATGCTTTCTCGAATTTTTGAACTGATAGTTCCTTATGACTTGATGTCACATTTGAGATATGTAATTTTTATGTCATGGCCCCTAATGGAATTAGAAAAATAGAGTTTCCCTTTTTAAATGATTAAAGAACCAAGTCACCATCTAAGTTCTTAGACCAATTTTTTTATTGGAATTACCCATGTAGGTGATTTCCTTTTTCCATTGACACCTCATAAGTGACCCATAGAGCCTTATAAATACAATTGACATATTTTATTAAATTTAATGAGTTAAATTAAATGAAATGGTTAATTCATGATGATTAACCTTCAAATGAATTTATTAAATTATTTTCTAATTCATTGAATGCTATTAATACCTTGGGTGACACATAGATTTCCAAGTAAGAATGCTATGTATGGACTCAATGGTTTATTATATCAACACCCTAGATGATACATGGATTACCATGTATGAATTTAATGGATAGACTCAAAGGTTTATTATATTAAACCCTGTTTGATACATATATTCCCAAGTAGGAATTCCATGGATGGACTCAATGGTTTATTATATTAATACCTTATATGATACATGGATTCCCAAGTTGTAATTCCATAGACAGACTCAATGGGTTATATATATTAATACCCTGGATGATACATGGATTCAAAAATAAAAATTCCTTGGGATGACTCAGGCCTCACAAACCCTTGGATTAAGCATGCTTGGACTTGCTTAGAAAATATTGGTATAAATGCTCCAAAGACTCCAACCAGCGCCTTTACCGGGTTTCCATCGAAATGATCATGGGACTCTGTGAGGATTCCCTAGTCTTCTAAACCTTGGATCCAACCCTTTGTGGTCTAACACTTTCATTACAAGGATAGTTTATTATTTTATTGTTACATATATACTATATTGGAGTTGGGATTTATGCGCCACATTCCAAGATTAGGGTGTTTCCTAGTGGCCCACTCACTATCCCAAGTGTTGTAACATGGCGTCTCTCACTCTACAGGGATGTAGGGCATGTAACTTATCCACCAGTTGTTACTATATATATATACATGGTGACTAATGAGACTTATTATAGATATGAGTTGAATAATGTATAGCTGTCAGGTGTCCCTTAGGAACTTGGGTGAGTGGTTGTTCATTTATTTAGTTTTTCTTGTCTTCTCTATTCCATCACACTTCTTGATTTATGTTACACTCTCTAGATTGGGATAGACACTGTGGGTTTCAGACTAATGGTATTTATATCTCAAACCCTACCCAGGTACCCTTGGTACCTGAGTATACCTTATATTTGTAGGATCTAGGTTGATTATTATATTTCTTGTACCTGGGAGTTAAGAAAAAAGGACCAATCTAGAGCCCAAGATGCACATGGAGATCACCTATGGGGATTTTCAATCTTTTATTTATTTTTATACTATAATTTAAATCATGATGTTTTTTAATACTTTAGCTTATGTATCATCCATCATCCATCCATTATATAAATTAGCGTTGGCCACTTTTGTTCAATTATATAAAATCTTTCTTCCGTTTCTTGTCATTGATATTTACTGCTTCCTTTGTTTAATTCTATTTCTATACTATTATACCAATTTGAAATATTTTATATGAGGGTATAATATGCCCACTATCACCTCCCAAGACCCTTTCTGCTAGTTGGTAACCTCTGGAATATGGGGAGACACACTTGAGGCCATGTGACCTACCGGTCCAGCTATCAGTTCGATGGTAAGTCGGGTTGGTATTTTACAAAGTGGTATTAGAGATAAATATTTTACTTTGTCTTAATTTTTTGGGTTGGTAGAAAAGAGACTAGGAATGTGTCAGCACATGGTTAATAATCATTCTTGGGACTGATCACCCCATGTACGGGAAATGATCAAGTGGCTAGGGATAAGAATTTTTGTTTTTGTTGTTTGATGTTACAATTGATATGATTTCACCTTGAGTGACTAGTAAAATTTCCATTGCTTATTGGTTTATGAGTTTATGGTATTTTTACCCTTTTCCTAGTTAGACAAGTAAGTTACATTACATGAATCATACTAGTTACATCAAAATTAATAAGTCATGCATATGCCATTCCATGTAGTTGTGTTTATAGGTTTCCTGATAATTGGATTTTGTGCTTTGAGTGATATGTAATTATTAGATTTATGTCTATTGAGGTAGTTCATTATCATTCCTTCTTTTTTTACTACCCTTTATATCATGCTTTTGTGATTAAAATTCCATGCTTATGTGATTTCAGCATGTTTCCCTATGTTAGCTACTTGTAGTGACATGCAAGCTTTATTTGATATATAATTGATTTCTTTTGTTAAATTAAGTGGTTGTGATTATTAAGGGAGCTATTTTTTAGATGTAAGGAATATGGGTGCTTTATAGTTGGGAAAAGATAACACGTTTATTCAAACCATTTCAAAAGACTATTAAAATTTAAATGAAAAGGTAAATTGGTTTGTAAATTGGATCCAAATTCCAAACTATAAAGTGTATGGGTGCTTTATAGGTTGGTATATGGATACCCATATAACTGGACCATTGTATTAGATCATGTTAAATTATGAATTGAATTTTGTTTCGATTAATGGGATCCAATTTTCAATCCATGAAATGTATAGACGCTTCATGAATTGGGAAATGGCCGCCCATATTAAATGTAACGGTATGATGTATTGTGAAATGGCTATAAATGTATAGGATTATTTAATTTTGATCTGAAATGAATTTTTTTACCTTCTAAAATGTTGAACTATGACTAGTTAAGTTAGTTGGAACATGTAACTTATGAGATGACCCGATATGGATGTTTAAAAGTTTAAATTTGAGTAACTTCTCTTGGGTTTCTTTCTAGAGAATCCATGTTGGCTCAGGGGGTCCTTGTAAGTCTCTATATCTATTAAGAAGGAATTTATTTTTAATAAATTTATGAATTATGACTAAATAAAAATAAGTATAAAATTTTTTAAAAGGAAATTTTATGAAACTTTCATGTTTTTTCCCGTAGGTAATTGGTTAAAAATCAAGGACCATCTGTTTTTGTTTCAAAAAGTGGTACATGATGTTTGGATTTAATCTTTTGATGACTAAAAGATTAAATGTGATTAAATATAAAGGTCTTGGAAATGGAACCTATAATATTTTCCTCTATTTATAACCCTCTTGTAAGGGTAGTTAATGTTTCTCTTTGAGTTACCTTAGAATAGAAGTGTGAGAGTAATCTATAGGAATTATTTAACTTTCAGCAATGGATCAAATTATTGGATTTTAATCCAGTGACTTCAGTTGGCATGACCCAGTGATAGGGATGAAGTTTTGTTTTCATAAGGGGCTATCCCATGGTAGGTATCACCCTTATAATTTAAATTCCTTTCCAGTTCTATGACTTTCACGACGTTTGGTGTCGTTTAGATGCTGTTGTCCCTAGTAGGACTTTCAGTTTCCAATGACACCCTTGTTCAGATGGGTGGTCATAGTTTCTTTGTCCTTTATATAGGAATGTGTAGTGAGTGATGGTTATTTTAGTATGTTAGAAATGACTGGGGAATGGTCAGTTGCTTCTTAGGTCATTTTACCCTTTATTCTTATTAGTAATGGACAATTGGTGATGGATTCATCCAGGATAATGGTCATATGAGGCAATGAGACTCTGAAATAAATCTCTTGTGGTGTTGATTATAGTCTCGGGTCATCTCCAAGTAGAGTGACTTGAGTGATAAGGAATCAGTTTCAACCCAATTCTTGGGATAGAGTTTCAAAAGACTTATGCATTTTAATACACCTGTATCATTGGTTTGGATTTATTGGTATTCTTTGACATACATGAGTGTGGATCGAAGGAGTGACACACATATGGTTAAGGTTTTTTTGTATTAACAAGCTTGTGAGTGGGTAGTTTATCTTATTATCCTTTAATTACTGAGAAATTCATAATATGGGGAGTGTTATGTAGGTTCTGGTAAATGTGTTCCCTCCAAGTAGAAGGAACACAATCCAGGAGGACCATTGAAAATGGTCACTTCTTATTGAAATCCCTTAGGGATGTTTGGGTTTGTGAATGTCAGTGTTTTCTAAGCAGTATGAATTTGATCTAGTTTGCGGTGTATGAAACCTATGAAAAACACCATTGGTTTTGGGTGAATTTAGTGCTTAAATCTTGAGTGATCACATAAATCCTTGGGAAGTAAAGGCATGTGATCATTTGTAATGACGTGTCGGTAGGTGAAGTTGAGTTTATTCTAATAAGTCAAAAAGTTACAAATGATCTCTTTTCTAGTAGTATATTCTACTTAGTGAAGAGCATGTCCCATATCTTTATATCATCCTTGATACTTTAAGAGAGAGTTGGTCTTACATTGCACTAAATCTTTAAGCTATTGAGATTTTTGGGTATTTTTTCTCAGTATTTCACACTAATGCGTGGTTATTATCGAGGCTTGGTAAGTCCTGAGTAATTCCCAGGTTCCCAAGTAGGAACACATTGGTCGGACTCACCAACTCCATCTATTTATTTTTGACTTGACCGCTATGCAGATGCCACTCTGGTCTTAGTTAATGTTCAACTTTGGTTAATGTGGGTTTTTACCAACATATTATTTGTAAAATGGAGTGTGAAATACCATGGAATATTTCCTCAGACTCTAGTATAAATGGTTGGGTGATGGTTTGACCAATGAAGCATCACCAGGAGTCAGGTATGGGATTTGAAAAATGCACTCTTTGTAAACTCAAGATGCCTTAGAGGAAATAATTGTGGTTCAGTTTGAAATGTTCCTACCATCTAAGCTGGGCATCTTTGATACAAGTCATCAAAGTAACTCGAATCATTATCTAATATTTTAGTTTAAAGTTTATTGTCATAATGAACCATTTTAAAGCATGTTTCCAAGTTAATGAGAGTGTGGTTTTAAGGTTGGAAGTGTCTTATGAGAAATATTACGCGATCAGTTTCTGTTAGGTCAGTCAATATTTGGCCATTCCTTTTTAATGAAATCATTCTAGGAGCATATTTAGAACTCTTAGAGGTGTTCTTTGTATGGAAATTCTAATGATGGAGGTACCGTGTCTTGGAATTGGACCCTTCCCTAAGTTATGACCTATGATGGGGAGCACCATTGGTCGAATGTTTATAGAGATGATGGCGCGATCATGTCTCTATCTTAACAAGCTCATGTAAGCTCAATTTTGGTGTTTCAATTAGAAAGAGAGCGTTGGATCGAGTTGTGATAGCTTAAGTAATGCTTAAAGGTTCATTGGGTGTAGGAAACACAACGTGACAGTTTTAATGAGACTTCACAACCCTAGTAGGTCGGGTATTGTTTTAGTTTTTTCCAAAAGGATTTTTAGGGATAAGATGTTCTAATATCGGGAGATTGTAGAGTTCTGTATTTTTGAACCAGACAAAAATCCATGGTATTTTGAACTTATTCATTTACTGGACGGGTTAAATTTTAAACCAAGTTTCAGAACCCAATTTCGTGAGTTGGATTACTATAATGTAATTATTTTTTACTTGGGTAAAGTCTTGAGAAGTTTCCCAGGTTTCTCGAGGAGTTTCAGGAGTGCCAGACCCAAGAATAAACTTTTTAAAGGAACTGTATAGGGCGCATGGTTTATATAAAACCGTGAAGATCACTATAGGAAACCACACATATTTTTTCAAAGGGGGTAGTGGTGTTATGCATGGAATGTGCACATTTTTCTAAACTGTTAACCCAGCCTGCATGGGGTTCTTTTTCAAGCAGTAGCCTCACACTGTATACCGCACTGTTTGGAAAACTGTGTGGGTAAAACCGTATGATTTGTTCTACTTTAAGAAATTGAATTAAAATTAAAAAAAAAACATAAAACACTCACCCTCACCCCTCTACCCTCATACCTACATGACACGAACCCATGAGGATCTCCCTGACTATGCAATGGCACCCCATTCCATCTGCCTCCGATCTTCGATTTTGGCCAGATTTCTCACAATTGCTCCATTAAATGTCTTAGGTAAGGCCTTATACTCCTTCTCCTTTCCATTTATATCCAATATTTGGTCTCCCCATTTCCTTTATTGATTTTTATGAAACCCTAACATTAGGTTTTGATCAGTTTTTGGTTTTCTTATGAAGTTAGGGTATGCGATGGCTCCCTTGGGACCCCTTTATGTGAGTTTCGGCAACCACCGCTGAAGGAAAATTAGTTTGGGTTATTTCAATTCATCACCTCCATTTGAGGTAAATATTTATACCTTATGTTTTCTTTCTGCCATATTATATTTCATCCTCTTGGTGTTTTGAGGTTTCTAGTAACTATTCTATAGTACGTTGGACCCTACCATGTGGTTTCAAGTCACCAAGTCTAGGGAGAATTTCCTATATATGGATAAGTAAGTATATATATATTTTTAGGTTCCCCCCATTATATATATATATATATATATTCATAAATGGTAGTGAACATACATGTATGTGGCAAGGTGTTCCTACTTATATATATGAAAATTCATACATAGGTGAGTGGATATGAGTATGTGCATATAAGAATAAATTTAAGGATCCCCTTGCACATTTTCATGTCCATGCTGATGGGTGAATAGGGGATATGTGTACTTATATGTATATGAAGGTTCATATGATCAGTGGGGGTAGCATCATATTTTATTTAGAAAGCATTAAGAGCCAAAGTTCTTGGCTTGGTCCCACCCCGAGGTAGGGTCCCATTCCTTTGCCCCTTTAAATTTAATAATTCATTAATTAATTATCTTCACACCTTTAATTAATGTTTATCCATGTGTGTTATTTTTTCTAAGAAGATTTACTTTGGGAAATTAGATGTGATAATTAATTGAATAAATTATTTGTTAATAAACAAATTCATGATTTTATAATAAAAACCCTTTAATAGAGGTGCATTGTCTTCAAGCTAAAAAGTAGTGATTAGAGTTTTCTGCTTTCTTGGTCTCTTGTACTAATAGTTCCTTATGCCTTAATTTCACATTTGAAATATGGAATGTTTATGAAGTGGCCCCTAATAGAATTAGACAAATGGAGTTTTCCTTTTCAAATGATTGAAGAACCAAGGCACCATCTAAGTGCTTGGACCATTTTTTATATTAGAATTACCCATGTAGGTGATTGAGTTTTTTCCATTGACACATCCTAAGTGACCCATGGAGCCTTATAAATACAATTGACATTTTTTGGTAAACTAAAGGAGTTGAATGAAATAAAATTGTTAATGCATGATTATTAACATTAAAATGAATTTATTAAATTATTTTTGAATGTATTGAATGCTATTAACACTTTGGGTGACACAAGGATTTCCAAGTAGGAATTCCATGGATATAATCAATGGTTTATTATATTAACACCTTGGGTCATAAATGGATTCCCAAGTAGTAATTCCATGGATAGACTCAATGGTTTATTATATTAATACCCTGGATGATATATGGATTCCCAAGTAGGAATGAAATGAATGAAATAAATGGTTTATTATATTAATACCCTGGATGATACTTGGATTCCCAATTAGGAATTCCATGGGATTACTCGTGCATTGGTACCCCTTGGATCTGGCTTTCTTGGAATCACGTAGGACATATCGATATACATGCTCCTAGGACTCTAACCAGTGCCTTTATCGATTTTCCATCGAAACGCTCATGGGACTTGATGAGGATTCCTTGGTCTTCTAAACCTTGGATATGTCCCTTCGTGCTATGTCACTTTCATTATATGACAAGGTCCTAATTTTATTATTACACAAATACTATATGGCCATTGGGATTTATGCACAATGTTCCATGATTAGGGTGTTTCCTGGTGGCCCACTCACCATACTGAGTGTTGTAGCATGGTGTATCTCACTCTATAGGGATGTATGGAATTACCCTATCCATCAATTTTTACTATATATATATATATACATGGTGACTAATCAGACTTATTCCAGCTATGATATGAAGAAGGTATAATCATCAGGTGTCCCTTAGGAACTTGTGTGGGTGGTTTTTCATTTATTCTATTTTTCTTGCCTTCTATATACCCGCACACTTCTTAAATTATGTTACACTTTTTCGATTGGGCTAGAAATTGTCGGTGCTAGCCTACTGAGATTTATATCTCACACCCTACTTGGGAACCCTTGGTACCCGAGTAGACCTTATATTTATAGGATCTAGGTTGATTTCTGTATTGCTTGTACTTGGGAGTCAGGATAAATGGACCGAGCTAGAGCTTGGGATGCTCATAGAGATCACCCATTGGGATTTACTATATTTTCTTTATTTTTGTAATGTAATGTAAAGAATATTATTTTTTTAATTATTTAGCTTATGTATCATTCATCATCCATCCATTTTATAAACTGGCATTGGTCACTTTTTTTCAGTTATATAAAATCTTTTTTCTGCTACCTGTTATTGCTATTTAATTCTTCAACAATTGACTTATATTTATATACTATTATACCACTTTGAAATCTCTAATATGAGGGTATAGTCTCCCCACTATCACCTCCTGATAATCTCGCTACTAATCAGTAACCTCTAGCATACGGGGATACGCACTTGAGGTCATGTGACCTACTAGTACGACTACGAGTTTGATGGTAAGTCGGGTTAAGACATTACACTTTGATCAACCACCTTTTGAATCAGTAAAAGAGAACATTGATTGTAGGGAAAATAATGGTATATGAATCATATAGGAATGAGTTTTGGTTTCCATTTACTTCTTGAGTCATCTCTCCAAATATACTCATTGATTGAGGTACATCTTGTTTACATACATGATGCCTCTGAAATGTATTCCTACTAGGATTAACCATCAAGATCATGAGGATGATCCCCTTAGTGATGAGGCATCGATACATGGATTAGTTCTAGAGGAGATACCTCTAGGTGGTGCACCGGCTATATCACCACCTCTTGAGTAGGAGATGATACCCACTGTACTAGAATATGAGGTGATAAGGATGAGTGCACTTCATGAGTTTTAGTGATAGAGACCCATCAGGTTCTGAGGTGAGCTTGACCCATAGGTAGATGATGACTAGATTGATGTACTAACATGAATTTTTTATCTAGTCAAGACACCAATAGATAAGATGGTGATCTTGGTGGAGAGCATTCTCCATGGATCAGTAGGGAGATGGTGGGGTTTGGTGACCTAATCTTATGATGAGGTGACTCTATCATGGCCAGAGTTTGAGAAACTTTTTATATATAAGTTTTTATCCAGCTATATTGAGGGCTTTATATATCCAAGAACTTCTATAGTTCTAGAATGGTAGCATGGTAGTAGTTGAGTATTCATTAAGGTTCACCAACCTCTCTAGGTAATTGATAAATATGGTTCATGATCAGTTCTTCTAGGATCAGACCTTCGAGCGAGGAATGTATAGATACATATGAGCCATTTTTATACCTCTATGAATTACTACCTATACTAGGGAGATAGAGAATGCTTTTGTGTTTGTGATTTTCTTGGATGAGTAGACACATCTAGTGGTTGTTGATAGTGGGCCCATAAGAGTATAGATCTTGAAATAAGGGAGCTGAAATCTGTCTTAGGGACCTAGACATGTGAGAGGTTTTAGGAGGAGGTCCCAGGATAGAGGGTCTATGGTTTAGGGATCACAAGATGGGTCTAGTCATCCTATAGAGAGGCCATTATACTCATATGATGATAGAGAACATATTTCCTGATATTGTTTGACCCGCCGTACAGATGATGGGAAGAGCATGGATGGGCCGCTGATGCAACGAATGGAGTAGACAGGTCTGTAGGGAAGAAGATGTGGAAGAGGATATGGGAGAGTAACTAGAGGTGGTACATTCTTTGTCCTATTACCACCACCACCACCAAGTGGTCCACACCAGGCTTAGGGAGATAGAGGATATGGACAAGGGTAACTATAGGCGGTAAAGGCTTACAAGCTAGAGGCTCTAGAAATGATTTGAGGTATGATCTATGTCTTTTATACCATAGATTAAATATTGAGATATATAGTTGATAGTCATTACTTTATTGATACCTATATGTTTTGAGACTTATAGATTTCAGTTGAGTCCTTGGCTCGAACCTTACACTTGGAGACTTCTACTTGACATGACTCAGTGATCACACACTTGTACTGATAGTTTGACCTGAATCTTGGAGGTAGAAGTTTTTTTGGGATCTCTATGTAGCTGCGATGAGGCCGTATAAGGTCATTTTAGGTATGTAACTATCTAATGTTCATCACTAGATTGATTGTTTTAGGAGAATGATGTGATGTTTCTACAGCGATGGAGCCCAATTTTCCTCTGTGAGTGAAAATAAAACCCAAGAAACATAGGATGAACTCATGAATAGGAGGGTGCATCTAATTAATCACTAGTTGGAGGGCATAAACCTTGATGCATTGGATGTTATTATTTTTTAGTTTCTTGTAATGGTGGAATAGTATGGAGTCATCTTTCATGAGGAAATTCTAGGCTTAACTCCCTACTAAGAGATATAATTTTTCATTGATCTAGACCCCAATATGGAACCAATATCTATGCCATCATATCAGATGGATCCTATAGAGATTCATGAGATGAGGGTGTATTTTAAGGACTTGTAGAGGAAGGGCTTTGTTAAAACTAGAGTTTCACCTTGGGTATCCTCAGTTTTATTTTCCAAGAAGGTGGATGAGAGCTTGAGGTTATGTGTAGACTACCAGTTCTTGAATCAGGTGACTGTGAAGAACAATTATACAAGACTAAGGATCAATGAACTCTTTTATTAGTTGTGAGGAGAAAAATGTTTCTCGAAGCTTGAAACCAGGTCATGATATCCCCAATTGTGAGTATAGGATGATGACACAATGAAGGAAACATTCAGATTTCACTATAGTCACTATGAGTACTTGGTGGTTCCCTTTGGCTTGACGAATTCCCTGACAGTGTTCATGGGACTCTTGAACCAGATCTTTCAGCATTTCTTAGACTGGTTTTTTGTAATATTAATTGATGATATCCTTGTGTACTCAACATCTGAGGAGGAGCATATGAGACACTTGAGGATGGTTTTGAATGTACTCTGAGAGAAGCAGCTTTACATGAAGCTCTCTAAGTTCCAGTTCTAGATATATGAGGTCCACTTTCTAGGATATGTTATCTCAGTAGATGGAGTGGTAGTGGAACCATCCAAATTTGAGGAAGTGTTATCTTGAGATCCACCTAAGAGTGTGATAGAGGTGTGGAGATTCCTTGGATTTTAAGTCTATTACTGAATATTCATAACTTATTTCTCCATGGTATGTGCATTAATGAAAACTTTGACTAAAAATGGTAAGACTTTCTTGTGGAAAGAGAGGCGACACAAGGCATTTCAGGAGTTGAGATAGAGATTTATGAGCGATCCCATATTGATATTACTAGAGGAGGGTGTAAAGTACGTAGTGTTATGTGATGCGTTAATATCTAGTCTTGGTTGTGTTCGGATTCATAGGTAGATAGTGATTTACTATGGTTCATGTCATTTGAGACCATAGGAAATAACTACACAACCCATGATCTTTAGTTAGCATTGGTAGTCTTTTTACTAAATATGTGGCAACTCTACCTGATAGGAGAGTGATTTATCATATATTTTGATCACAAGAGTCTCAAGTATATCTTATCTCAGAAGGATTGTAACTTGAGATAGAGGTGATGGATAGAGTTACTCTATGATTATGAATTTGAGATTGTATATACTCCTGTGAAGGGGAATGTGGTAGTATATGCTCTCAATAGGAGATCTTATTAGTAGTTGCTGACTAAGATGTTAGATCAGTTGGACTCATTGCGGTTATCCATTGTGGATGGAGAAAGAGAATCTTACCTCCAATCAATGGTCATTAGCCCTCCTCTTTTTCAATGAGATTAGGAGGCACAACTTAGGGATACTAAATATGAGACCCTACATACTCATATATTCACCATACATGCTTCTGATGGATTTTATAAAATTGGGGAGCATGTCATTATTTTTAGAGGACACATGATTGTACCAATGATGTTATGGGAGGAATTTTTGAGAGGGTCTCATACATATCCTTTGTAGGTACATCCATTTGTGTAAAAGATGTACTACGACCTCCAATGTTTGTTTTGTTGGCCATATATGAAGAACACAGTTGCATAGTTTGTCTCTTGATGCCTTAATTGTCAGTAAGTGAAGGCCTGACACCAAGTTCCAATTAGTTTAGCTTAACCCCTTGAGGTGTTAGAGTGGAAGTGGGATGTTATATCTATAGAATTCATGATGGGTTTACCATGTATGTATAGGGTAAATGATTCCATCTAGGTGATCATAGAATGACTAACCAATTCATCCCACTTCCTAGTCATTTGAGAGTAGAGTTCAATAGAGATCTTGGGACACCTCTACATATAGAAGATAGGAAAAATACATGGAGTTCCATCGATGATCATTTCTGACCATGATGATAACTTCACATCTCGGGTATGTAAGGGATTTTTGGAGGCATCTGGGACTCATTTTATCTTGAGCATAATGTTTCAACCCTAGACTGACGACCAGATTGAGTGGGCTATTCAGGTTCTAGAGAACATGCTTTGAGTTTTCATGTTAAACTTTTGATGTAGTTGGGAGGATCATATGGCACTAGTGGATTTTAGGTAAAATAGTTACCATTACAACATCGATATAGAACCATTTGAGGTTTTGTATGGGTGACCCTGTAGGCCACCACTTTGTTGGACTGACCCAGGAGAGTTAGCACTTGTGGGTCGGGAGTTAGTGTGAACTACTACTGAGAAGGTGCAGATCATTCAGGAGTTAATGAAGACTATACAGATCCATAATAAGTATTATGTGGATACATAGTAGAGGACTTTGGAGTCAAGGAGGGATACCATGTGTTTTTTGGGTTTCACCTTTATGTGGACTATATAGATTTGGTTAGGGTGGAAAGATATATTTGAGATTCATCCAAATTTTCAAGATATTATGTAGAGTTATAAAGGTAGTGTAATTATTAGATCTACCACCACAATTAGACTGGGTACATGATTTCTTTCACATGTTGCAACTGAGGAGGTATGTTCATGAACCATCACACATTATTGAATGGGGTAAGCTAGACATCAAGGACGGAGCTATCTTTGCTGAGTTCTCGGTGGAGACCAAGGATTGGTAGGAGAGGATCATTTATGACTATGTGATTCCTTTAGTGCATGTACAGTTCCATCACAAGAATCTTTAGGAGAGTATCTAGTAATGAAAGGCTCAAATTCATGCTCAGAACCTACATCTCTTTGTGCGACCACTGTTTTGTCTTTTCAAGACATAAATCCCCAAGGTGGGGAGAATGTAATGACTTGTATTTTTAATATATTATTTTTGGATATTGTATGAATTATTTTTAAGACTAGTAACTAAGATGGTGTGTGATTCTAAGGCCCAATGTTCTCAGAATAATTTTTTGAAATTTATTAAATATGTTAAATATCACATACATTTAGTTTTCTTGAAAAATTGTAATAACTTATAAACAGAATCCTAGATCAGAAATCTTAGGGAACCATTGAGTTCATAATGTGGGTTTTACCATAAATGCGACATAATTTCTTTGGCATGAGGCGTCTATGGAAAATTCATCATGAGTGTAAAATAATAAAATAATTAAATGAAATTATTTTATTTAACTATTGATGCAGTGAACTAATGCTTCTATTTAAATAAAATATTATGGAAAATTTACAGGGTTATCCGCATAACCCTAAAAATCATTTTAGATCCATTTTAGAGTGTTTAAAGAGATAAAATTAGAAGATGATGACCATATTAAATATTGAAAACTAGTGTGAGATAGAATCATAGGATATCTCCAACAATCATGGCACACCTCTATTCTTCATCAAGGATCAATCTAAATCGAGTTAAGACATTTTTTTGATTGGATTCTTTCCCTGTTTATGATTCTTATTAATAATGTGAATCAATCAACTAATGAATTGATATGTGGATCATGCATATTGTAGGATAGATTAATTTTATTCAGGAATTGGGGGAATATATTTGTGATTATTTGATTATCTCTTTGTTCATTATTCTAATGGAAACAAATTGAGGTCAATGTGAATATCGAATGAGGCCCGTTCCTTATTATTTTTCTCTATGACTTTATACCTAGATTCTATGTTCATTATGGTAGTTCTTAATTTGGCATGTGGTTTGAGATACATCAAGTAATTGATCATTGTGCACCCGTTTCTTGGTGCAATGATTCGATATTGTAGATCAGGTATCGACATAACGTGGTGGATGTGTGACTATGGTAGAGGTGAATGAATCAAACCATATTATAGACCTATATTTTCAAATGGTGTGTAAAAAATGATGGTAATAAATGAAAATTTATTTCCATGTGAATCGGGTCATCAGAATCTGACGAGCATCAATGGCATGGCCCCACCGAATTAGATCCATGATTTATAATGAGATCAAGACTGAAATATGAGGCAGTAGAGGCATGAGCATACATGGAAGGAAGAAGGGGGGTTTCTAGAAAAACCTAATTAAAATTTCATGTACTTCATAGCTACACTCTATGCGAGACACCCATTAGCAGTGGATAGGGTTCGAGAGGATGTTAAGGACCACATGGCATGGGACACTATTACACAACATGTAACCCCTCCCTGATGGTTCAATATGTACCACTAAGGGTATAAAAACATCGATTGAGGTACATTTTCATGGTAGAATTGTGTACCCATATATAGATACATCTAGAACAAGGTTACATGGGTATAACAATGTACTAGGATATAGGGTGAAGTACACAAAAAGCAGCATACCTTGTACTTCTACATAGACAAAGACATGGGACATTTACACGAACATGACCTAGGGTTAAAGGGACACAATGTGTAACCCTAATACATGCTATGTACTCCCTTTATGTTATATTGGATCCCTTTTCCTCTGTATCTTGTACAAGTTTCTTTTGGGTGCATTCCTTATATCCTTTCATTGAGGGTTAGTATGGAATTTCCTCATACACATCGAAAAATGACCCCTTTAGAAAAAATTATTGCATAGAGTTATTAGAATCCTTCCATGAGGTCTATAGTGAGATCATATATTCATATTTTTACCCTAGGTGGAGCTCTTGATATCGTCGTGACTAACACTACATAGGCACAAATCCTCTACTTATCAGGTTGTTCCAGATTGAGTTATTGGTATACCTCATGGCCTTGTGAGTGATCCTCATCTGTGCATCATATCTCTTCAGACTTCTAGTGTATACTTTTTTGACGAGACCCAATGTTCACTACCTCCTAGAGATACTTCATACATTCTATCTAACTGATGGAGTATGTTCTCCTAGATGAGTGTTATGTGGAACCTTTGAGCTAGAATCCGTGGCTGGTATTACATTTGTGACTTTACCTCTGATATTGTGTGAATTTGTTGAGTATATATTAATATTATTATTATATGTGTTTTATAATTATACCTATGTAGAGATGAACATTATACTTGTTGTGGCATTATTTTTAGTTTTAGGGTGTCCTATTGGGTACTGTTATACTCACCCATGTATGGTCTTTTCCCACACGTTTCATGTCTTGTGAAGGTGATCAACCTTTCGACAGAGTCCAGGAGAGACTAGGACTGGGTGGTGATTAGTGGGACTAGACATACCAAGGTGTGTTTCTACAGTATCTTAATAGTAGTCCCTGGTTTACTTTCAGGTTGGACTTATTTTAAGACTCTTTATGGTGGTATTGTATTTGTCCCCATTTACTTTATTTACTTTCATTAATACTATGGTTATGGTATTTAGATGTATATATGAATGTTTGTTTAGTTTTTTTACATTTAACAATTGTATGGACTTATATATATATATATATATATATGTGTGTGTGTGTGTGTGTGTGTGTGTGTGTGTTTAGGTACTTAGGCTACAACCTCCCATGTTAGTGATATACCTACTTGGCCCTAGTTGCTAGCCTCTGGCCTATTGGAGGTTGGCTAGGGGAGTCTCGGCATGGGCCCTATTCATAAAGGTCATGACAACATAGTCATATCATGTTACTCAATTTCCAAAAATAGAGACCTCTAAGGTTTCATGGAAATCTATACCCTTATTTAGTGGAGGATTGTCTTGAGTTGGTGGTCCAAGTTTTTTGGCTTGTGCATACACTGACTGACAAAATGGATGTACTCACAACTAGTCCTATTTGTGGAGAAGTAGTAAGTTATAGTTATTCTAGTAGAAGTCTCACATATGTTGACTATGAATCATGAGTTCTGTAGATTTTAGATAACTTAGATTTCGTGGTGAGAAAGACCCCCCTTTTTCTTTGATGGTAGAGGACAAGCATAAGCCTATGTTGTGAAACTCCTTCTTTTATAGGAACTATCTTAATGGTGTTATTGGTGGAGATAATTCTCTAAGGTGATGTTGGGCATTGATATATCCCTGATTTAGTGATGTTTGACATGGCTATGAGTAATCAAGGAAGAGATACATGTTCCCCATCGAGACGTGTTCTTGTGACACGATCCAAAATTGTATGGGAGAGTCAGTGACATCCAAAAAGGATAGTGTCGATATATGGTGGATTAGTTTCATTGAATCGTGTTATTGAGTTCATTTGATGTGATAAGGTGTTGGATCTATCACTAGTTGACGAGGATATGTGGGCAAGGGGAAAGGTGGCTTCGAGTAGTAGAGGATAATGAACCTGAGGATTTATGTGTGATTGATGTGTGACTTGTGTCTTATTTTCTCTAGTTTTAGTTTTGGTACATGGTTTCAAGACACTTTCCAGGGACGTATCCCCAATCTATGGTCTAGCGATACCAGTAGAGTTTTTTTCTCAACCCTTGTGTTTGAGTCTCTAATAGAGAAGATAGATAATCACACACTTTTACTAATAGTGTGACCCGACTCTAGGAGGGGAGATAGAGTCTATTATGGAATATTTATATAGTTTGTAGTGAGGTCCTATGATGTTTTCCCTCAACATGGATGAGTTTATTATAGTTAATTTCTAGATGAATTTCATCAGTGAGGGTAAAAGTGCACCCAAGGTGGCGGTATATAATTTTCCTTCTCAAGTGAGAAAGAATATTTGGAAGAGCAGGATTAACTCATGTGTTAGAGGATAAAACTAATTTATTAGTTATCTAGTATGGCCCTTGGAGTAGAGAATGATATGGGATTTCAGTTTCCTATGATGGTGGAGGAGTATGTGGACATTCTTTATGAGGATGTACCAATTTTACCTCTAAATAGAGAGTTTTTTCTATATGGACTTGCATTAGGGATGATTTGATGTATACATTAGCATATTAGATCATCCAATGTAGCTGTGAGAGATGGAGGCATGGTTGGAGGAGTCTATAGATCAACAACTTATTATACTCAACATACCCTCCTGTAAATCCTAGTATTGTTCACCCAAGAGGTAGAGGATAACTTGAGGATACGTGTGAATTGAAACAACTAGATGCAAGTGACTGTCAGGGAGGAGTATCCACCCCTGATAATCGATGGATTATTTAACTAGTGGATTGGGGGAAAAGTGGTTCTCAATGTTTGATCATAGGACAAGATATCACCAGTTCTAGGTTTGAGTGGATGATTTACCAAATGTGGCTTCCAAGAGTCACTACAGTTTCTTTGAGTTCTTGGTGATACACTTTAGTGCGATGAACACTAAACATAGTTCATGAGACTCATGAATTGGATCCTCAATCCTTACTGGATTTGTTCATGGTAGTCCTCTACGATGGTGTCCTCATGTACTCAGTGTTAAAGGCGAATCATGTGATATATTTGATGAGAGTTTGAAACATGCTATGAGAGTACCATATTCATGGTGATATCTCATAGATATGTCTTGAATTTTAGAGGTCCAATTCTTGTGATATGTCTTCTTAGAAATGGGATTGATAGTGGACCCAACAAAGGTTAAGGTAGTGATAGCTTAGGATCCCCCCAAGGGCATGGAAATGGTATTAAATTCCCACAATAATGTTTTCCTATCTATTATTATCGAGTGAGGTGATAGAGTAGATCACCTCTTCATAATGGGACCTTGAGGGAGAGGATGGTGAATACTACCTCCAGTAAATGGTTGTTACCCCACAACTTTTATGAGTTTTTAGGGAGGATCATCTTGGAGATACTATCTATAAGATCTTTAATGAAAAGATATACATTTAGAATCTCTTAGACGGATTTTTTGAAGGTGTGGAGCATGTAATTTTTGTTTGAGGATGGGCAGTGACACCAATCATGCAGAAAGTGAATGTTTTGAGGTGTTGTTTCCCTTAGTAGTGTATCCAAGAGGATGTGTGGATGTATTGGAGATCCCCTGGCATTAGGATTGGTGTATATGATTGTTTTATCTTATTGCTAAGCTTAAATCTTATTTTCTCTCCTATCTATAGGTGGATACTAAGGTACCAAGATAAAGGTTTAAATGAAATGGTATCTTTGTGGTTTTTATAATGGGGAATTCTATGACTAGTGAAAGTTTATGATGCTATTTGGGTGATCATGTACTAGATTTCCATGTTATCCCACTTCCTAACCATATGAGAGAAGAGTTCAATAGAGAGTTGGGATGCCTATGCATGTAGAAGGTAGTCTAGATTCATGGAATTCCCACAACGATTGTTTCAGACCATGATTATCACTTAATCTCATAATTATGGAGAGGAAGCAGGTGGCCTTTGGGAATTGGTTCCTCTTAAGTACAATGTTTCTACCCTAGATAGATATCCAAGTGAAACCGACAATTTTTGTTCATTCCACATGATTCAGGTATACATGTTCATTATAGGATATATCTGGGAGGATCATCTACCACTGACGGAGTTAAAGTATTACAAAAATTACAACTCCACCATTGGTGTAGCATCATTTGAGGCCATATATAGAAGACCCTATGGGTCACTTCTATAATAGTTGGAGCCAGTGGGAGGTAGTTCTTATGGGCTTAGGGTTGGTACCATCGATGGTTGTGAAATGTGAAGTTCATTTAGGGGTGGATGAGGACTACTTGGAGACTTCAAGATTCTCTTGAGGATTGATGATGGTGGCCTTGGAGTTTGACAAAGAGGTCTTATGTTTTGAGATATCTTACCACTTTGAGGATCATAAGAATTTGGCAGATACGATAACCTATCTCTGAGGATTATATGTCCTCTTTTTTCCTAGTTACTACATCAATTTAGTGAGGTGGAATACCTCTTGACCTGATGACTTCAGTTGTGCTCTGTTCTTATAATCTACATGTATCATAGATGTAGAGATATGTGCATGAATCATTACATGATATTGAATAGGGTGAGATAGAAATCAATATTTGGGTTATCTCTTTTAGATGTTTGAGGAGCCAGTGGTGTTTGAGAAACAATTGGGGAAAACCATTCATGGGAAATAGTTTCTATTGAGTGTGTGTTTTTTGACAGCACATGAACCCTTTAGAGAGCTCACTAAAATAAGAATCCTAGATGAGAGCTAAGTATCATCACCCAAGAGTAATTTTTTCACTTTTTGGGATGAAAAGGATTAAAGGTGGAGAGAGTGTAGTGGCACATTTTTTTCCACATAAGAATTTGGAATATTTCTAGGAATATTTTTAGATATATGCACTAATATTTCGTGAGATTTTGAGATCTGGTGAGCCCGATATTGATATTATAAAAATATTAAATATATTAATATCACATATGTGTAGTTTTTTTAAAATAGTTGAATAAATCATGAATGGAGTCTTAGATAAACTATATGAGATGATAGTTAATTCCAAAACATGGGGTTTACCCTTTTTTCAATATATAATTTCTCAGTGCCTGAATTCTAGATGAGGTAGTAGTTGGTAATGCGTTTAATTTAAAAAATTAATTAAATTTTTTATTTTATTTAAAATAAACCAATCTAAATTCCAATATAAATACCAAATTATAGAAATTATCCATGGTTATCCACATAAAATTGGGATAATTGAGTGGAGAATTGGGTGATATTCATAGTTGGATCAATATTAGAGAATGACAGATGATTAAATTGAGGTGGATCGAGAGGTAGTGAATGCAGCAGGACTTCATCATCACTGGAAAACACATTCTTAACCAAATATTGATCCAAATTGAGGTAGGGATCATAAATTGTGGTTTCCTCGATTTTTATTAAAAGTTTGAGCATTGATTCTTATCTACTATTATTGATCTATGATTTATCTATTCTTTACATGACCCCATTCAGATAGATTAAATTGTAAAATCAATTTTATAATTTTTATTCCATGATATCACCCTGGATATCCCATTTATATGATTTTGACCAATAAATCTTGGAAAATAATGGATTCACATTTTTTCTTATGATAATCCCCAATGTTATTTTAATTCTCTCCATTGTACCACATGGTCACGTTTTGACTTTACAAGGCAGTTTTAAGTATGATTGAACACTCAGATTTGTGGAGAAATGGAAAATGATGACCGATATGGTGATTTTAGGATAAATCATGATGAGTTTTGGGTTATGGTTCATAGTTCTGGGATATGGAGTGGAAAATCCGATAGAAGCCTCTGCAGGACAAATAGTGGATCATTAATGAATGATTAGATTCTGATTACTATTAATATAAGGCATGGAATTGATGGTTTCTGATGAGGACAATTGATTCTGGGTGGTCAAATAGAGAGATTTGTGGTGATGAACATAGATCTAGAAACTATGTGAAGAAACTTCAGTTTCTATGGAAAACCTGACTACACATCATTTAGTCTAAGAACACATGCCATGTAGTCCCTTGGTTGTATCATCTAGGGTATTTGGGAAGATATGGATCACACACTATGTGGTCAGGCCTACACACTGTGTGAACCCACCAGGGTAGCCAGGCTATATACCAACTCCATAGGCATAGGACCCCATGCAGTAAGATACATCGTGTACTATGAGAGTAAACAATCATGCCTAGATTTATATAGGCACAACTCAGTACCTGAGCACAACTAGGTACATGGTTAGGTACACAAACATGACCCAAACTACATAGGAACAGTTAGTAGCACATAAGCAGGCCCTGAGTGGTTTAGATACACCATGTTCCACTTATACATAGCATGTATTATGACATGTATTCCCTATACATCTACATAGGAGGTGAGGTCACATGATTTATGGACCCCATACATGCTGTGTATTTCCCTTAAGAACTTCTTCCTCTCATATCTCTTTCTCAAGGACTTAGAGTTTTTCCCATGAGTACCCTATACTAAGTGTTTATCCACATAGAACATGATGGTGTACATCATTTTGGAACATGAGATACGATGTGAGGTTTTCCAAGCATGAAGCATCTATAGACAATGCTTGAAGGTGGCAGTGATTAGGGAAAGATCATCAGAGTGATGCTAGAATTATAAATCCCCTATTTCACTAGGTCATGAGCCCCATTACTCTTTATACTAATAGAGACATTACTCCCCTTCAATAGGTGTAGGTATTCTATCCATGGAGTGGTACTTCCCCATGTTTGAGCTCTGGTGGTGTGAAGGTCCTCCATAGAAGTTGTGGTTCCCTTGGTTGTGGAGCAAAATATCGAGGATCAATCCCTTCCACAAATATTTTGGCGATGTTACACATGATGAATGGTTCAGAGTTATGTCTCCCTTAGTTATGTAGAATAGTGGTGAGGTGTAGGCCCCTCCACAAGGTTTCTTATGCAGTCATGCATGATGCTGGGCATCAGGGATGGATCTTTCGAGCTACATGTATACTCATTGTTCTTAGATGGGTTGTAGTGATGAAGGTTCCCTTGCTATCTCATTTGGGATTCCTATTGAGTATATCTGGGTTTTTATTATTGTTTTCATAATTTCTAATTGATATGGATTCATTGGCTTGAGATGAAATTTTTTATATCATTCCATTACTCCATTTGGGGTTTCCAGGGCATCTCATTGGGTTTTTATTTACTCAGCCCTCTATGGGGTTTGAATGAACATGTTAAGTCTTATGAAAATGATATAAAGATCAATGAAAATATCAGTGGAGCATAGTGTTACCTAGGTGCATTAATCTCATATAGTGGATGGGACTTGGAGATTTGGAGATGGGATATCTAAATTTTTATTTATTCCAATTATTTTCAGGTTGAGACTTTGTTTCTTGTTGGGAATGTAGTTTTCCACCATTTTTTGTTCATATTATTGTACTCTGTTGTATTTTCCTAGATGTTATTGCATGCATGTTTATACTCTCGATATATTATCTTTTATATTCCTTTTCATTTTTTATGGAGATCATTAGGTTCATTTTTACAAGTATATTAGGATAAGGACTCCCATTTTATATTATTCATTTTCAGTGCTTTTCACCAAGCCCTAGCCTATTGGAGTTGGGTTTGGGGTTATAGCGGTAAGGCCTTCCATCGGCCAGGCAGGCCCCGTTGGGTTGGTTTGTTACAACTACCACTTTTAATCCTAATCATCCTTTATGTGTAAGTATGAGTTTTCTTCCAATGGATTTCCTCTATATATAGTCTATATTTACTTCCTATGATTGAATAAATTTCATGAAAATTCCATACCTTTGTTTATTTGGTAAATTATTGGCTTATCCATAAAACCTTAATCAATACATTATAAATAAAATATTCTCATATATCTTGATTGAATAGTATTTACCTATAATTTTTATTAATATCTTTGGATACCATTTTATTTTTCCATGGGTATATAATCTTAATATTATTGATGGAACTATAAATGATTTACTTATGTCAAACCTATTTAAAAATGGCAGAAAACCCATTTTATTTCCATGGGTGCTTTATGATGTGCTGAATGGATTCCATTTTATTTCCATAGACTCGCTGTGAAATGATGAATGATTGATTTAAAGTGGTATATAAAAGTATGGATGAATGATGGGTGGAGTAATATATCACCATCCAATGCAATGGTTAATAGTTTATATCTCACAAGATAAGTATTCTCAAGTATGTTTTAGTTGATCTTAAGTATGTGAACTCATGGTGTGGCTCATAAAAGTAATGTTCCCTATACTAAATTTTGTGCCACTTTTTAATGGTATCATGATGTGATGCTCTCATTGCCCATGTTTGTTGACAAATGTTTCAAAACTCTTTTGATGCAAGTATTTTTCCTTATTATATGATTTATGATCTATGATTTGTAGGGTATAACATTCTTATGTATCCTGATTATACACATATTCTATTCTTATTTTCACTTATGATATTTTATTTTTATCGCTTATGTTTACCCTTAACGGGCATTACAGATCACCCTTTATTATGTTTTTTTCCATAGGTTATGATGATGAGTGTAACCTGTGGTAAGTCTATAAGAGAGTATATTATGGTTCTATTATTAAAATATGTTAATAATTTTTTTAAAATAAGTTCCCTATGTAACCAGTCCTCAAAGAAACTAAACCAAGAGGTTCTCTGAGTTATGTGATATTATTGCGAGATTTAATGTTAATGTAAAATTTGTGAAATTTATCTTGGATAATCTAACTTGGTAAAAATATTAACTTGTAAAAGTGTAATAAAACTAGGTTGAATACCCTGAGGGGGGGGGGAATTAGGGTAAGATAACTTTAAAACTACTCCCTTTCAAATACTGTTTCATCATTAAACCAACACCTATCTCTCTATTTTCCATGAAAATGTATGAACAGAAATGAAAAAATGCACGAGACACATCAATTTTACTTGGTTCAATCACACTAGGATACATCTAATGAGCATAAAAAGCAATATGCCAATGTACCAAATCCACTAAATCTCACTACTGTTACAATATTCAGAGCAGACTCACTGTCCCTCCTAGTTTGTAACCAATCACAATTTTAAATCTCACTCCTCTATCAACCAAAGTGTGCTCAGTGATCCTTTAGATGATTGTTTTTTTGATCACTTAAATCAATATGTTTTACACCTCATTTAGTTCATAATTAATTTCCATTTTCATCCATTTGATTAATAACACTTTACTATATAATTACTAGGAAACTCTTTATAGGTTTTCACAATATTGGATTTCATGCAATCCTTGCATGCATTGTGTGCAACCTTATCACCTTGCATGAAAAATTTATGTTTTTTTTTGTGGAAATACCAACATACAAAAATTGTTATAAAACTACCAACTTCCATGAAATTTCACAAAACTCCCAACTTCTACCAAATATTGTGGAACTCCCAACTTCCACACAATGTTACAGAAATCCCAACTTCTGTGAAAAGTTTTTGAACTCCTAAATTTTTTCTTATAGAGACAAGTAACTTTTATTTGCACAACTTGATATCTAAGTTATTATTGCATGAAATAAATAGATTTAGAAAAATATTAGACATTTCAAATCCCCAATATTCTCTAAGTGTTGAGCTTCTAAAATGAGAGGGGTAGACACCTATTTATAGACATAGCTGGACCTATATGAAAGTTCCTCACGATCCTTCCACTATACACACAACATTACTCTAAGATTTAACTTCACCTTTTGATACATCCTTTGTCATTAAAACTCCATCTCCATTTTACAGGTGCACACAACTCATCCTATGTTGCACAACTCCAAATTTAGCATAATTTTAGATCTTGTGTGCAAATATTTCCTTTTTCGTATTTTGATGTGTCGGTCCCAAAACTTCACTTGCACACAAATTTTTGAACCACCTTCACCCTTGTACAAAACTTTTCACGTTTACAAAAAATTCTTCCTTTTCCATTTTTTTTCCATCCTACAAACTTTAGACTAAAAAATTTGGCAAACACTGAGAAATGACGCCATCTTGTACACTTGATATTATATACCATTTATAGAAAATCAATTTCTTTATCTTAGATCTTTATCAACATAACCTGTCAAAAATCTATATGGAACTCCACAACTAACCTTGGAATCAAACTTCATCAACAAACACAATCAACCCAATAACACTACAATGTTACCTTGAAGGATTTTTCCAAACAAAAAATATGTGTTTTTAGCACAAGAATCAAGAGTGATACTATAGGGAACCTCCTAATTCCTTGACAGAGTACTAGTATTGAACATATGAAATCCCTTGATACAAGGTAGGAAACTCCAAAAAATGGATCTTAAATGGGAAGGAACATACCCTATGCATAAGGAATACTCCAAAGGAGCCTATTCATTGATCATGATGAATGTAGAGTATATCATGCGAGCTACCAATGTATGAATTCCAAAGAAACATTTTTTATAGACTCAAATTGGGATACTTTTTACATACATGATGATGTTAAACTTCATAGAATAAATTCCATTACACATGAATCTAAACGACTTGGAATAGTTTTATATTACATCACTATAAACTATAGACCATTTAAGTCCTAGTTACTTGATGTTAAATTTCCTGAATAGTATTTTACCATATATGAACTCCCAAAATATTTGGGATAGTATATTTTTGAGACATGTTTCATATAAATGATATTTAGACCCTTGTAAAAATTTTTAATGTATGGATTCCTCATTTCATCAATCTATACTCATGTAAAATTCCCCTTATATTATAACAACTACATATGGCTTGATTCCTATCCTTTTAGGATATATAGTGACGTTTGGATTACTTATCTCAAATACAGTCATAATTATTATTTCATTAGAAATCACTTCATTTTGGTTTATGATACATCAGTAATTCATGCTGGGTTTACTCAACCAAGATGAATCCATTTAATTTTGTACATAATCTATATTTTTACAAAATACATCCATGAAAATATCCTTATTACATATAATTAAACTTTATAACCAAACATTCTAAAAGAAAAAAATATAATCCATATAGTGTAAAATACCATTTCATATGAGATTAAACTATAGAAATTTTATATCCTAGTCACATGACATAAAACTGCATGACATATTGTTTATTTTTTAAGGCCCTAAACTGATAACAATGTTCCATTATATGGGTCTTAATTCACTAACATACATGACATATTTATGTAATATTCCCTAATTTATGAATCATCATATATGGATATATATGGAGACAAAATTCACCCTATGTATTAGACTAAACAACAATGAAGTATTTTATTCATCAATTATTTATTTCTCATGGAAATATTATCCAAACATAATGTCATGGTTAACCTAACAAAATAATAGAAAATACCCTATAATTATAAGCATGTGTTCCTATATTATTTCCTCCATATGATACATTATGATTCATGGATCTCCTATCCTAGACCTAATGGAAACCAATATTTCTATGCCTTTTTCTTCTATAGTGATGGAGCCATTCCTAATTCAAACTATGTTTTAATATTTCTCTATCACTAGATAATCCGCTAATTTCTCTTATTATATACTATAAATGATATAGAGCTTCACACATAGGATTATTTCAATAACTATGGGTGAATATATTCCCTTTGACGTGGGATACATATTGATGCTAGGATATCTTATATGAGACCCAATATAAGGACCTGACCATAAAGTGTTACATAATATTGGTTTTGTAGTCACACATTAACTTTCTTACATTTCTAATATCTTTATAGATTATAGTTTTAGAGAACTAATTACTAAATATTACAGAAAAAACTAATATATTACAAAGCGGGAACCTCTACTTAAAATATATTATTTCCACAATTTAAAACAATTTAAATGAAAAATGCTTTATTTTCATTAAGATTTTTCATGGATTTAAACTAAACTATTTCTTTGTTCTTACCATCCTTAAACCCTGTAAAAAATATTTAAAAATGTGGTATAACTATAAAAATTATTATTATAAAATACAAAAGTAATAAATTTTTTAGTCCAATGAAAAACATGAAAACCCATAAAATGTTTACCTTTATCGCTATATTCTTTAAGTTTATGAAATAAATAATATACACATGAAAACACCCACTTTTTCTCAATGAAAAACTTTAAAATACATAACAAGAAAATAAAACCCATTTAGGAATCCTAGAGCATTATATTCCTAACCCATGTTAGAAATAACTAGATCCTAATAAAATTCATAGGAGAAACATCCCTAGTAAAATTATTTCTTAAATTTTAAGACAATGAATATTATCCAATTAATTAGAGAGATATATTGGGATCACCCATTATATAAGATGTATAGGGAAGACCTATCGTTTAAGATGTATTGGGATCACCCATTGTATAAGATGTATCAGTCACACCCACTATATAACCTATATTAAGCTCATCCATTAACATCTATAATTCTAATGTACCGTACCATTAATAAAACATTTTAATATATCAAATTTTAATCTTAAAAACCATAGAAAACTATTTGAAACCCATTTAAAAAACATTTTTGGATGTCGAAATTCCCTTTCCTTTAAAAAATACATTTTCAAAACTAAAATATACAGAATAAAGGGAAGAAGGGTTTTTATTTTTAGAAAACATGGATTATTGTAAATGAAGTAAAACATAAAATAATTTTTTTTCTGGTGTTGGGAGAATTTTTACTCTATATATATTAAAATTTAACATTATTGTTTTATATTTTTTTTAAAAATCCAAAATGTTCCTTAAAAAATATTTAAAGAGATTTATTTTGAAAAAATAGTTTAAATTCAAAAATGAAATAAAATTTCCTTTATAATTAATTTATATCCATATTAATAAATCCAAAAAATAATTTTAGTAATATATATAAGGGATAAAAGTTTTTAGAAAATTAATTTTTAAAACATTTAAAATGGGGTTTTAAGTTAAAATGTTTCTTACCTCGAGTATGACTCATCACATACGTTTATTATATTCCTAAATAACAACCTTATGTTAATTAATTAAATTATTAATAACATTTTCCAAGTTAATTCCATTATAATTATCCATTTTATATAATTTATGAACATTTTTTATTTAAGTACTTCATCAATTAAGTTTACTTCAGACATTTTGAAGATGTTTTGTTCATAATCCCAAAATAGATTTAGTAGAATAAATGTGGTCAAAGTGGTAATTATTTCATCATATCAATAAAAATAACCATGAAATTATCATAATTGTTATATGTTAACTTAAATTTTATAACCATCCATGAAAGTAATATTGAAGAAACGAATCACATCACTTCGTGGATGTGGTAATCCATACGTATTCACAAATAACATTATCATTTTCAAACAGATTGAAAGGGAAGAAATTAGATGGTATATTATATTTTAATAATTATAATATTTTCATGAAAATAATATATATATATAAATATGTTAAATCCACACTATATACAACCATGAGTGGTGGTGATGGAAAATGAAACACATCTCTTTGTGGAGGTGGTAATCCACATGTACATACGAGCGGTGTTTCCATTTCCCATATGATGGAAAAATAGAATAAAAAGGGTTATAACATAATCATAATAAAATTTAAGTATATGGAATAAATTTATATTATTATTTCATCATGGATGAATAATATTTTAATGATATGGAAGAATAAATAAACTTGAAATAGACCAGTTGAGATTTATACCTTATCTTCAGATAACCTCTCTGATATACACCTTAAGCATTCTAAGATTAGTATTTTTGTGAGAAAAATAACTATAGGATGTGTGGAGTGAATTTTAAGAGATACTTCAGTAGTTATTGGTTGAAGTAGAGTACTCAAAAGGTGTTTGATTAGAGGATATTAGGTTCCCTTTTATAAGTGAAGGGAGGAGCACTCTTGGAATTACAAAAGTATTAAATTAATATTTAATAATTTTCATGAGAAAATGGAACCAAATTGATATATTTATAATATAAGATGATTTTAAATCAAAATAATCTCATATAATATAATTTGGGCATGTTTATGTGATTCAATTACCCTTATCTCTTGGTTTTAACCCTATTAACCCTTTTGACGATTTCTGTAGTATCAATGTTTTTTACACTATAGGAGTCAATAATTTACTAAAAAATAAAAATTAACAGATAAATGGAGCATGATTTATATATTATACCATATCCCATTAACTTATATGACAAAATGATTTTATTGAATTCTAAATATCTTAATTAAATATTATTTATTATAAAATACCGTTAATGACATTTTTGGAACTATTTATTTAATTTGACTTTAATGACATTATGATAGTAATGGAATTATAATATTATCATTTAAAACAAACCTAATATATTATTTTCATATATAAAATTCATTTGGAACTATAAATCACAAAAAATGTTACTTTTAGAGTTTTTAAATTTTTTTACGTTATTTTACTACTTGCAAAAACACTTTTTCGGCACTGCGTAAGCATTTAAGGTAATTGCATCAAAATTAGAAATTAAAAATAATTATTCATGATAAATAAATCATTAATTTTTCATATAACCATTTTTAACTGAACATAACATATTTCTATCCCCGTAACAAAAACATAGAGATATTAAAACAAAGAGAGACATTTTGTTTTTATTATTTATTTAAAATTATATTAAGGTATTTATCAAAGTACAGTAGAAATAAAATTCCAAATTATAGAAAAATTCAAGTAATTGGACGATTCACACTTATATAATAAAATATAGACATGTTCTACATAAATTTTTATGCTGTATCACATTATTTTTAAACTTAATTACCTGATTTACCCTTACCGTGGTGACAAATATTCACTACAGTGACTATTCCTAATGAACAAAAATAAAAGAGAAATATTTAAAAAAATTTAAACAAATGATTAAAAATATTAATTAAATTTTTAATGATTTAATTTCTATAAGTGGAAGAAAATAATTTAAGATAAGAACATAAAACCCAACAAAAAACAAGTTTTTGAAAAATGCGTTTTTAAGACCAAAATACACTCATACAAAAAATCAGATACCATGATGATTCTTATTTAATTAATTATATTATTTATAATTAAAGGAATATTATGTTATATTAATATAACATTATAATTTTAAATTACTTTATCTAAGGAAAATAAATGATACATTTACAAAAATCGGTATTTTTTTACTTTTCACCTAAAAATCTATATTTTTTGAAAAATACCAAAAATTTAACCATAAGATAATTTTGATATGCTTATTTAAAATATTATATTCATTTTTTAAGATTTAAAATTTAAAATTTATAAGTTAAACTTTTAAATAAAATCTTATGATATAATGAAAAGAGTTTAATAAGAAAAAAACTATTTCCTTTTTGATTGAAAATTTATTTAATATTCTTATAATTAATATAACTATATAAAATAAATTTTTTGAATATTAACAAAGAATAAATTTGATTTTATATTAAAAATACATGGGTTTTTACATTCTTACCCTATTTGGAAATTTAATTCTCACAATTTTATCCATTATTTAAAAAATGGGGATATTTTTCCTTCATAGCATTTTCTAATCCCCTTGTTGCCTTTTCAAACATATGGTTTTTACAAAAAACCTTAACTTGATGAATTAACTTATTAAGAAAAATTTTATCTTTTTGTCCAAGTATATTTAATTGATATTCATCATAATAAATTTTTTCTTCCAATTGAATTACTTTAGGGTCCAAAACATGATATGGATCATACACATATTTTCCTAATAACGAAATGTAAATTAAATCATATACTTGAGATAAAACTATAGGTAAGGACACATAGTAGGAAACTGATCTAATTTTTTCTAGGACTTCATACTATCTAATGAAATGTGGTCTCAACTTCCATTTGTTTTTACAAAAACTCATAACACATTTCCATGGAGATACATTATGAAAAAAATGACCACCTACCTCAAAGGAAATATATTTCCTCTGGTTATCAATATAAAATTTCTATCCACTCTAACCCATACTCAAATGCTCCTGAATCACATTACCCTTCTCATAAATTTATTCTACAATCTCTAGTCCAAAAAACTTCCTTTCTCATTATTTATAAAAAAATGTTGGATTCCGAAACCTCTTTCCATATATTACCAAAAATGGTTCCATTATATACTGGAATGAAAAATGTTATTATATGAAAATTAAACTAATGAATGATGTTGATTCCAACTTTCCTGGTAATATATTAATCAATCATGAATCACGTACTACAAGGTCTGAATCATTCAATTAGACTATCCATCAGATTTAGGATGAAAATATGTACTGAAATTTAATTCAGTACCCAACAACTTCTGAAGGCCTTTACAAAAATTATAAGTAAAAATAGGATCATAGTAAGATATAATTAAGATAGGAAATCTATGTAAAAAAACAATATACTTGAGGTAAAATTGAAAAATATTATATAAAGATATAGTATCTCTAATTAGAAATAAATGTATAGATTTAGTTATTCGATCAATAATAAACCAAATAAAATTATTACCTCAAGATATACTTATTAATCCCACCATGAAATCTCTAGATATATTTTTCCATTTCCACTTCAGTACTATAAAAGGATAAAGCATACCTTTTAATACTTGTCTTTTGGATTTAACCTATTGATGAGTAAAAAATTTCTTGGTAAAATCTATAATATCTTTTTTTTCATTCCATCCCACCACTAATACACTCAAAGGTCCCTATATATTTTAATAGTCTAGGATGAATAGAAAAGGTTGAGTTGTGAGATTCAATCACCAATTCCTTTTTCAAATCGGATATAGCTGAAACACATAATTTTTTTAAATATCAAAACACCACCCTTATCATTATTAAAATTAGGTAACTTACATTAATTTACCTATTCCACCTTTGCTTGAAAATCATGGCCTTCTATATGATCTTAGAAAATTCTTGTCTAACAATGTCGAATATACTGAAATCTAAAACAAAAT
This sequence comes from Viscum album, assembly GCA_963277665.1. Taxonomy (NCBI): domain Eukaryota; kingdom Viridiplantae; phylum Streptophyta; class Magnoliopsida; order Santalales; family Viscaceae; genus Viscum; species Viscum album. The sequence continues at coordinate 918,304,407 of OY728123.1, read as the reverse complement.
AGAGTAAGTTTTTGTATTCTCAATTTATAGTCCATCACTCATTAAATAATTCACCAAAGGATAATGTTCCAAGCATATAATAGTTAATTATTCACTATATTTTCAACTAAAATAATCAACTACCTTTTTTTATTTTCCAATATGGTAATGAATCATGTAATCATAATCCTTAATCAATTACATACACATTCTATTCCTTATGTTCAACTATTTCAGATTAAATATATAATTCAATGTTTTATGATAAGTATATATTTCTCACTTTACTCCATAAAAATTATACCTCTAAATTTTTGAATAAAAAACCAAAAAATATAATTCCAGATCATGTGTAGGATAATTTAACTCACGAGATTCTATTTAATGTAAATCATAATCAATTACCTAATCATTATAAATATGAAAAAAACTCCCTTCAATGGAGCATCATTGAAGATGAAAAATTAACCATTTATAGAGGAAATGGATAAAACTAGAGTATTCACCAATCTTCATTTAAGCTTTGAAAAACATTCTTCACACTTATTTATCCAGACGAATTTGACTCCTTTTTGAGTTAACTTAGTCAACGGGATAGATAAATAATCAAAGTTTTCAAAAAAAAAACTGATGGTTGTAACCCACTAATCCAACAAAACTACAAATCTATGTGAAATTTTTAGGTCTTTACATTATTAAATAATTTTTTAGTAAGTTTAAAAATTATGCCATCTTTAGAAACAATATTATTGAGTAAATAAATCAATTTTAATTAAAATTCAAACTTACTAAATTTTCCATTTAACTTTTTTTCTTTTAGGTATTGAAAAAAATCCTTAGGTGTTTTTCATAGTCATCATGAATTATTGAATATTACAATATATTATCAATAAAAAACCATAAAAATATCTAAACGGTCCTAGAAATATCAATTTATAAGATCCATGTATACATATGGAGAATTAGACAATCTAAAGGGAATAAATATAAGTTCATAATGCACCAATCTAGTCTAAAATGTTGTCTTTAGAATATATTCTTCCTTGGCCTTAAACTGATGGTACCCTAAGCTAAGATCAATCTATGAAAAATATTATGCTCCCTATATTTGATAAGACAAATCATTGATATGAGGGAAATGATATCTGTTATTAATAGTGATGTTATTCAAGGATTTATAATCAATATGAGGTATCATTGAACCATATTTCTTTTAAAAAAATAAAATAGGTTTACGCTATGGTGAAGTTTCCTAATGAATGAAATATTTATCTAGAAACTACTGTAACTTCTATTTCAATTAAAAAAGTTCTACTTGATCTATTTGATAAAGGGGTTATGAAATTAGATTAGAATCTGACACTAAGTTAATATAAAACTCAACATCTTGATTAGAAATAACACTAGAAAAATCATTAGTAAATAAATCCATATATTCATTCACTATGATCACATCATTAAACTGAAAAATATATTTCTTTTCAATAACAAGATCTAGGTAACTTTAACTATAATATCAAATAAATTTCTCTACTTCTTGATATGTTAGAATAGGCATGAAATAATTTAATATAACATTATTGGATCTATAATCTATATTACCATGATATACTAAAAGTGAATCCATACCAAAAATAATATCAAACTCTTTTATGGAAAATTCAATAAGATTTGTCGGAAAGACCATGCTACTGATAACAATAGTTATATTCCTATAAATCATGGGTTGTCTAATACTTCCACCTAAAGTTTTCACCAAGATTTATTTCTTATTTTTATAAGCTGATATTACAATATTACATGAAAATTTATCAGAAATGATGGAATATGATGATACAGAGTTAAATAGGGCCAAGAAAAAATTTGAATAAACAAGTAACATACCTTTCACCACTTCATTAGATGGAAAAACATAAACCATTATAGTATAAAATGATTTTTCTAAGAATTATTTCTTTCAGTCTTGATGATTTACACCTTGAGTAACAAACATTAGATAAACATTAGTATAATAACCCAACTCATTGAAATTAAAACACCTCACCATTGGTGGGATATCATTTACCCAATTATTAGATTGTTTAGGAATATTTTCTTTGCAGTCATGAGCCTTATGACCCAAATTACCATACTAATAACACTTTCTAGATCCTATTAAACATTACCTGACTTTTTTTCTATACATGGAACATGTTGGAGGCTTACATATATATTTATTAGTTCAATACTTATCTATTAATTTCCTCCTTAACTTATTTTTACTCTTGTCATCTTGAGGAACATAATTTTTAGAAAACTCCATCTCAACTTTCTCAGTACAATAAAAAATTTTCTCATAACATCTAAATTTTGGTGAGTCCAATGATTTTCATAAAATTGGTTTTAATATTGTGTAGAATATATTAATTTTACTATCATGGCCCCAAATAAAATTTGGTATGTACGTGGAAAATCATGTAAAATTTTCTTCATACATGGCTACTGAATCTTCCTATTACCTCAATTAAAAGATTTTTTTTCTCAATTCCAAGTCGAAAATATCCTTAAATATATCCCATTACATGGAATAAATCTCTTATTTCTCTTTGTAATTATTAACTAATGATCATCATTGATATGATTCAACTTCATAATGTTAAATGGAAAGAGTTACCTTTTTATTTTCTAAACATCCCATGACTTCATATATCTTTTCTAGATCATTTATTCATCCTTAAACCACCAATGTATTCAAGGTTCCACATAAATATAAGGGGTGTTGTTTCATAAAATTAAATACTAATGAAAAGTTCCTATATGGTAATTCTTCTTCCTCTCTTACATCGATTCCACCACCATTTATTGTTTGTTCCTACTGACCCATAACTACAAAAAATTTCTCATTTCCAATTTGATCCATTCCTAGATACTGATTTGGATGTACAATATCCTCTTAATACCATCCTACATAAAATTCCATATTTCCTATGTGAAAACCCATTATGAAAAGATATAGATTAGATGAAGCAATATGTAAATTCTCAAATGTTATATAATTTCAATTTAACCATAAATTTTAATCTCTCATGGGTATTATATTAATTTTTTTCTAAACTATAAAGTTATCTAAACCTTTTATCTAATACAAAATATAGGGAACTATCCATAAAACATTTTATAATCTTGAGTTTTTAGTTAAGAATTCACTTTCATACATTTTTAGGATATTTATGGTTTATAGTTATAAATAATTAGGTTATAAGTATTATATTACAAATATATATATTAAAAAGTAAACACTTGTACCATGTATACATTTTTCTTAAAATATCAAACTTTTAAAATGAAACCTATTTTCCTTTCATGAAAAATCATCATGAATTTCAACTTGGATTATTCTTTGTTCTTACTCATCCTTAAACCTCAGAAAGAACATTTGGAAATGTGGGATGATAAAAAAAATCTAATTCAAGTATATAAAAGTATGAAATAAATTAGTATAATAAAAAGAAAGAAAAACCATATATTATTTACCTTTATCACAATATTCTTTGAGCATATGAAATAAATCTTATCTACATGAAAAAAACACTCGTTACTAAAAGAAAAACTTTAAAATTCATTAAAATAAAATAAAAACTTTTTTTGGAAACTTAGAGCATCATATTCACAACCAATTTCAAAAACAACTACAGGCTGGTTAAATACATAAGGAAAATATCACCATTTAACTCTCTATTTATTTCATTGCATGAAAAGGAACATTTTCCATTGAATTAGAGAGCTATATCTGGCTCACCCATCATATAAACTGTATCGGGCTCAACTATTATATAAGCTATATCAAGATCATTCGTCATATTAGATTTATCAGGATCACACATAATATAAGATATATTGGGATCAACTATCATCATCTATAATGATAAATTACCATTTCATAAATACTTTTATTTAATATTTCACCTTTTTATCTTAAAATAATTTAAAATCTCTTATAAAACCATATGAAAAACATTTTATGATATCAAAATACCATTTACTTTTAAAAAATGATTTTCAAAAATAAAAAACCTATATTAAAGGGAAGAATGGGATTTATTTGAAGAAAACATAGAATATTGTGACAAAATAATGGCATAAAGTAAAAGTTACCTATGTAGGAAAATAAATTTATTCTATATAAATTAAAATAAAAAATTTATTTTTTCCATTTATAAATAATGCTAAAAAATTCTTATGAATTACGTAAAATATTACTTTTGATTTTTTAATAAATTAAAATGATACATAATATTTCATTTAAATTTCCTTATAAATACATCCATTAAATAATTTTAGGAATATTTATATAGAATAAATATATTTATAAAATAAATCTTTAAAACACTTCTAATGAGGTTTTAAGTTAAAGTGTCTTTTATCTTGATTCTAACTCATCAAGTACATTATTTATTGTCATGAATAAAAAAATTAATTATTTTATATCAAAAGATCCTTTATAATGTTCATTATAATATCATTATCCCTTTTATGTAATTGATGGCTATGTTTTATTTAGTTACTTAATCAGTGAATTTTATATCGGATGTTTTGAGGACATTTGGTTCATAATCCAAAAATTACTTTGGTAAGATGAATATGACTGAAGAAAAAAATATTCCATCATCTAAAGAATAATAATAATGAAATAATAATTATTTTTATTCATGAATAATAGTTTTATATCCATACAGGTAATGAATATAGGATAAACTAATCACATTGCTTCATGGAGGTGGTAATCCAAACGTACGCGCGAACGACGTTATCATTTTCTATCAGATGGAAAGGTAATAAATTAGATAATATATTATATTTATATATTGATAATAATGTCATGAATATTATATATATATATATACATTAAATCCATCCTAATAAACATCCATGAGTTTTGGTGGTGGAAAATGAAACACATCACTTCATGGAGGTGATAATCCACACGTACACATGGGTGATGTTTTTATTTTCCATGTGATAGAAAATGAGATGAAAAAGGGGAGTAACACAATCATAATAAAATTATAGTATATGAAATATGATGAATTTATTATTTAATAATGGTTAAAGAATATTTAGAGGATGTGGATGAAGAAATTAACTTGAAATAGTTTGGTTATGATTTATAAATTCTCCTTGAATAACCTATTTGGAGTACACATTAAACCTTCTTGGTTTAGTATTTTTGTGATACAAGAATATATATGACATGGGGATTTATGTTACAGAGATAATTTTATAGGTATTATCCAAACTATGTGGTTAAAATGTGTATGGAAGATAGGAGATGAGGTACCCTTTTCATAAGTGGGGAGAGAGACACCCTAGGAATTACTCAAAGTATTAAATTAATATAAATTAATTTTTATGGAAAAAAAGAACAAAATTGAAATATTTATAATATATGATAATGAATAGTCAACATAATCCCATATAATAAAATTTAGACTGTTTTAGATGATATTTTTACCACCATCTCTTAGTTTTAACCCCATGTTAACCCTTTTGATGATTACCACAATATCAAAGTTGTTTTCTCAATAAGATTCAAGAAAGTTACTATAAACGGTAAAGTAACCCATAAATGGACCATTTTTGATATTTTAAACACTGTAAAATTAAATTATCGGAATAAATATTTTTTTATTAATTTTATATTTATTAATAAAATATTGATTATTATACAATATCATTAATGTCATTTTTGGAACTATTCATTAGATTTGACTTTATTAACATCATGAAATTAATGGAATTAAAATATAAAAATTTCACATAGACATAATATATTATATTTAAATATAAAATTCATGGGACACTATAATTAACTGAAAAAATATTACTTTAATAGTTTTTTAAATCATTTACTATATTTTTTTATTGCTTGCACAAACACTATGTCAAAAGTTTAAAATATTTAAGGTTATTATTTCATCAAAAAAATTAAGAATAAATTATCACGACAGAAAAAAATAATTTATATTTAAAATCTCTATTTATTAAAAAACATAACAACATTTTACTCCTATTACAATAATTTAGAGATATTAAAACAAATAGAGTTACATTTTGTTTTTATTCTTTATTTAAATTTATATTAAGGTCATTATCTAAGGAAAATAAAAATAAATTACCAAATTTTAAAACATTTGATGTTCATGGTAGAAACATAGTTATAAAATAAAAGAAATAAAAGTGTTATAGATATTTTTAGGCCTCATCACATTATTTTTTATCATAAATACCCAACTTACCCCTACCAAGGTGAAAAATATTTCATACGGTTACAAATCATAATGAACTAAAAAGGGATCTATTCACCAAATTTATAACTTATGATTAAAAATATGTAATCTATTTTTTAGGATATAATTTTTATAAGTGGTTTAAATTAATTTAAGATAAAAACACAATACTCAATAAAAAATAGTTTTTAGAAAAATGTGCTTTTAATCCAAAAAACGAACTTATATACCAAAATAATGTATATTTATGATTACTATGTTGTTAATATGATTATTTATAATTAAATAACAATTATTATTATTTCATATCAAATGAATCTTTTAAATTACTTTATATAATCAATAGAAATGAATGTCTTACAAAAATCTATATTTTTCTTTATTCAATAAAAAATAAATAGTTTCAGAAAATTACCAAAACTTCACCCTAAGATAATTTTGATATGATCAGTTCATAAATGAATTTATTTTTTTCAAATTAAATTTTCATAATTTAGAAATTAAACTTTTAAATAAAACCTTATGATATAAGAAAACATGTTTAATAAAAATAAAACTATTTCATTTTTTACTGAAAAATTATTTATTATTATTACATTGAATACAACTATATAAAATCAAATTAATTAATATTAATAAGTAATGAAGTTGATTTGTTGTTAATATTACCTAGTTTGTTACATTGAGTCATAGATTCCTTCTTCATGTCAAACCTCTCCAAGGGGACAAGTCCTACACTAGCTCATGTCATGTTTCCCCACAGTTTCACTTAAAAATGGAACCATTTCAAGTTATATTATTATTGAGACTATATTAAAATCATGTTTTCCCACTTATTAGACAATTATAACTATTTTATTTACCACCATGTCCCTTTACACATGAGTAAGATCTGTGTAGCTGATTCTATTATTATAGGACTTGTAGTGCCATCCAGATTATTATTCCCAAGCATAAGCCTCATCCCAATCTAAGTCTTGTTTTGTACTAGTATATAAGAATGCACTCATGAATATCGAGTTTCCCTTCATATGTTTAGTACTGAGATGAAGTTTTTTAATTTTTGAAAATGCGCTATATCAGCACAAAATACCCTTACAAAAACGTTCTAATTATAAGACCAAAAACTATAGAAAACCTAATTCCACTACACATGACTCCAAACCACTTGGGATTGGCACTTATTATATGATTTTAAACTGTATAAAATATATTCATTGTATTTTAAAGTTAAATTAAATTTCATATGGTCTCTTCATAGTAAGACCTTAAATTACTTGGAGTAATCCTTATTATATAACCCAACATCCTCATGAGATCCATATCGATGTAAGGGTTTATGGTGTATAATTTGTATCTAAAAACATATTATAGAGTAGAAATTGCACCATTACTCTATAAATATGGGTGGATTGAATCTTATCATTATAAGACATCGATTGAAATCTTTTTCAATTTTTTCATATCTGACATACCTATAGGTCTCATCCCAGTTAGATACAACTTTGTCATAGTTTATGTGTTTTCATCATTCACACTGAGTTCCCTCTACTAACCTGGCACAAATATGAAGCCAATTCATCCCACAAGGGAATTAGATCGATGTAAATCCACCTATATATAGTTCCTCATTATATAGACTTAAACTATATGACACAAAGGTCATTGTCTCATGATGTTAAAATACATAAAAGTTGATCCATCTTGCATGAATATAAATATAATAGAGTGTAATACTCTATATAACCTGATTTTTTTACATGGGGGATAGATCTATTTAAGACTATATGAGTGAGTGGATATTTATCTATAATCCCACACTCAGATAAAATGAACCTCTATTCAATTTTTTTTGTCATAATGATTGAACCCTCCCTATTAAAATTAGTTCTTATTTCTTTTTCTCAACAATGGTATGAAATCATTTCAAATTTCATATATATGATCCAGATCTGTGGAGAGACCATAAAATAACTATGTGTGTCTTGATTCCTACAATCATAAGATATATAATGAAATAGGAAAAATAATTTTCAAACCCAACCAAAAACCATCATGAACTTATACTCACTTTGAAGGGTAAAAAATATTATAAAAATTATTGAATCTAGAAAGGAATTCTTCCAATATTTTATAATACCCCCTTCCCATGTAATCCACTTTGAACCTCAACTATTTTAAGTCACCATAATATTTTCTTGGCTAATGTAGTGAGTGAATTTAACTCCAAGGGAAACCACCAGTTGGAAATTATTTATGGACTTCATATTTATTAAAATAAAATTTATATTACACAATATTTAATCGTATCTATTCCCAAAGTAATATTATGACATACTACCATTTTACCCCTTTTGGTCCAATTTTTTTGACCTTAATCCCAAAAATTATTGGTCCATGTGTTACAAAATTAAACTGTATACACACTATAATGTGGTATTCTATATTAGTGGTGTTGGTAATCCATTAATGTTAAGATAAATTTTACCTTTCTAAATGATGGAATGTCACATATTATGGTCAAAGTTATTTAAAATTAAGAAAAAAATACAAATACAATAATTACATGACCTTAAAATACCCAATAACGTAAAATAGTACACACAATTTTGAAAACACTCAAAGAGAATATCGAGAAAAATTCAATTCTATACATGATAAGCATACACAAAACTTGTTATGTTGAAACCCCACAATTTGCAACTTAAGTAATATCTGAGTTCCTTATGAGTAAAAATTTATTAATTGAAAACTTAGGGAAAATGTATGGAGAATTAAAAAATACCTAAAAAATTTAAATTTCACATTATAAACCTATAAAAATTCAATTTAATATCACTAAGTGCATCAAGTTAGGGAAAATTTTGAAAAACCTCCTTTTCCATGTATATTAGTTCATGTGATCTATGTGAAATACAATAAAGTGTGATTTTAAGGTACTCAAGACCCTTTTTGATATTTGAATCCTCATTTCTAAATCCATAATCATATATATATATATATATATATATATATTTAAAAAGAAAGAAAATAAGGCATACAAGGCCCACCATAAGGGGCATGTAGACAGATTATGGGGGTCTAAAATAATGGAGAACTAGAGCATCACATCATAGAATGTTAATCCCTATTGGCTTCAGACTCCGAAAGTTATGAAAAAACAAGCTCTCTGTTCCAGGAAAGTCAAGTGAGGCCAGGTAGTCTGCTTCCATGTCACCTTTCCGCCATGTATGGGACACATTGGTGTGGGTGCTGAGAAGATCACGAAACTTATGGGAGATATATTCAATTGAATAAGGAGTAGCACCTAGACCTTGGATATTATTTTGTACCACCATTGAGTCTATTTCAGCTTCCATGATTTCCAATCCTCTCTTCCAACAAACTGAGAGGCCTCTGATCATGGCCTTTGCTTCATCCAAAAGTGAGGTACCATGCCCCAGCAGAATAGAGAATTCCAATATGACCGAGCCAGTAAAATCACAGACATGAAATCCTCCAATAATGACTATATATATGCAAGATCCATCCCTATTAAGCTTTAAACTCTGAGGAGGAGTAATCCACCTTACCCATTTACCAGAAGAAATTCTAGTACTGAAAGGAACGTCACGAGGGTTAAGGTTGATCCGCTGCAGCGTAGGGGCCTCCCTATTTAAACTGGGAGCCCTGTTCACATCAAGAAGAAGTGATTTGGTTCTGGATATGATCTCTTGACCAGACGACACCACCACATCATATATTTAATTATTCCACACTTGCTATAAACACCAACAGCCTTCCTTCAGAACAAGGGTGAACTCCTTTATCTCCGAGCCCACCTCACTCAAGCTATGGAACCAAATAACCATGAAGATATCCTTCTCCATGTATGGGATGTAGATAGGTGTAAAATCACCAAAGAATGCCCATACCTCTTGTTCCCAATCACTTTAGAAGAACAGGTGAACCAAAGTCTTCTCCTACTTGCACATAAAGAAGACGTATCTGGAAGCCATACTCACACCACATCTCCTAAATTTTTTTTCAGTGGGAAGTGCTCTGTTACTGAATCTCTATAAAAGAAAGTTATATTTAGGGGGGATGAGTCTGTCCCATAGAACCAGGTTCCACGCATCTTCTACGGGCTATAAGGGAAGAACGTGACGGTAGTCTTTGGTGGAGAACAATCCTGAAGATGAACGGGTGAAAATACATTTATCAGGTGTAGAAGAAAGCTTGATGAGATGGAAAACCTCCATCTGGATCCTATCTAGAACTGTGTTGATGAAGGAAGGATAAGAGTTGGCCTCCCTAAAGGAGATATCAGTAACATGGCATCCCAGGTAACTGATGACCTCACCACACTAGTTGTCATGCTAGAAATAAATGGCGCCCACACCAACGATCCCACAAACATGGGGTATGATAGAGCTAACCCACAAAGAAAACAATTTCAAAAGGGCGGAAGATTGTCCAGCAGGAGCATCCCCATCCTCAACATAGAATTCATGCATGGACTGTCCCCACAATGTGCACTTCTCCAAAACTTCCCAAGCCAATTTTGAATGCATGCATGCAATGGTATCATGAAGATTGTGATTGTTAATACCCCATTCGCTGCTCTATCTCACCATTTTGGACCAGGAGACCCAGTGCTATTTTCCCTTGAATAGGGGATCCCAAATAAATCCTGCAAGAACCCTATCCAAGTTTTTGATGATGCCCTTAGGGACTTTAATGGTGGAAAGGGCGTGAACTAGGGTGGTGAGGAGAACATTGTTAACCAACATGATCCTACCCCCTAAAGATAGGTACATATTCTTCCAATTGAGAATCCTCCTGGTGACTCTACTAAAAAGGGGGCCGAAGTCTCAGATTCACAAGATTTTTGAAGACAAAGGAGCTCCAAGATCGATCATGGGAAGGTCAACCTTTTGAATACCCATAGAGTTACTCACTAAAAGGGTCTGAATGTCTAAACATCTATTGGATATGAAGAAGCTACTCTTATTCCTATTGATGACTTGCTCAATCCAATGGATATAAGACTCCAGAACCCTATTAAAACCCCTCACTGAACTACTCTACGCATTAAGGAAAACAATGTAATCGTTAGCGAATATGAGGTGTAGCACAGAAGGAAGCAACATTCTTCTGTGGAACAAAAGAATCTCACCGCTACTGATTTTATGATGAATGAGTCGACTAAGAATATCCTAGGTGATGGTAAATATGGTCAGTGAGATGGGGTCTCCCTAATGAATACAATGATACACCTTAATGAAACCGAAGGATTTTCCCATGAAGATGATCGAAATCTAGGCTAAGGTAAAACATCAGAAAATAATATCAATATTCCACGTGGACAAACCCATACCTGCAATTTTTTTTTGATGAAGCCCCATTTGATGAGATCATAAGCCTTGATCACATCGAGATTGATTGCTATATTAGATCCTTGAGTTTTAAGATTAATATATTTGATCATTTCCTAGGCTAGAGCTATCGCCCCTGGATAGAGCATCCCCTTACAAATCTATGTTGTTCTAGTGAAATGCAGTTGGAAATATGAAGGGTCATTTGAGCATTTAGGATGCTAGTGAGGATCTTATAGGCGATGTTTCACATACTGATCGGGTGAAAATTCTCAATAGAGGAAGGTGTCCTAGACTTAGGAATGAGCACTACAGAGGTAGTGCATGCCACATGAGGTAGCAGACCACCATAGAAAAAGTCTTGAATCACCTCAATGAGATCACCTTTCACTGTCTCCCATGATGCTCTATAAAATGCTCTAGGGAATCTATCCGGACTAGCCACACTATTAGGATCAAGGTTCTAACAACCTCATGAATTTATACCTCTTGAGGAATGGAACTCAGAGCTGCATTGTCACGAGTAGTGAATGTGGATTGAAAAACATCAAATAAGCCAAGAGCATCCTTCGGGTATCCGTGAGAAGGATGAATGCAAGGGATAACAATATGGATTTGGAAATGATAGCATGCTAGCTCCCCTATCACCTCCCTATTGTCATAAAAGGACCCATCATCCAGCACAATTCTCGAATAGGCCCACCTTTTCCTTTCTTTGATGCACACATGGAAGTACATAGATTTCTTATCTCACTTATTAGGAAATTTGATTCACGCATCCTCTCTTGCTTGATGTTCCTGTATTATAAGCATACCCCTCAAATCCTCATTTCTGGTGGAAAGATCCATGAATATCCGTTCATCCAAGTCCTCTTTAAGTTTACTTTCAAGCCGATCGATGTCCTACATGGCTAGGACCATAGCGATGTCAGGTAGGTGATTATCCTTCGACCACAATAAGAGATTTTCTTTGAGCTGATGGAGTTTGAAGTGAAAATATGACCATGTGTTTATAGAGGTAGTATCATTCTAGGAGGCACTTTCCATCTCATTATAGCCAGGGATTCTTGCCCAGTGAGGATAGAATTGAAAGCTAGCAGGATTATCTTGCCTGAAGGAAAGTGAAAGCATGAGCGGGGAGTGATTTGATATCCCGCATGCCAAGTGCGTCACTCGGGAATTAGGATAGATAGATAAGGCATGCACATTGGACAATCCTTGGTCTAGGAGACTCAACAACCTCTAGTTCCTCTATTGGTTGTTACACCATGTGAAATGGTCACCTATGAACCCAAGGTCCATAAGCCCCCAACCTACCAAGAACTTGGAGAAAACGAGACTTTCTTGCCTATTGAAAGGACCACGACCCTTACTCTCCTCTAGATCCACAACAACATTGAAATCCCCCACAAAAAACCAAGGTTGGTTCCCATGATCAAAAGTATTAAGGTCTCCCCACAAAAATTACCTTTGATTGAAATCAAAGATTTTATATATAAAGAAAACAAAGAAAGAGTGAGGCCCTTAGGAGACCTCCAATGTGATGATCTAGTCCCCTACTTGGGATAGAATGACTGAAGATATATGATTCCAAAAGATCCATATGTTCTTGTTATCTGGTTTGGCATGTATGCAACCGTGCAAGTTAATTTTCCTTGAGAACTCAATGATTTTACCTGACAGTTTATTATGCTCAAGAATGGAAACAATGGAGATATTGTGTTTGGAAATCTATGAGGTCATGAAGTCTGATTTAATATGTGCCTCAGTTCCTTGGGAATTCTAGATGAGCATAAAAGTCATTGGGAGAAAAGGAATCTGGAATTGGCCCTAGATTTCATGGCCTTGTCAAAGTGTGAGGATACCCGCCCCTTTAGTTTTCTGGATTGAGATTGAGTACAAAAAACTATGATTCTAGGCTTGGGAATGCTAGATGGGCTTCCAAAAATATGTGTCATGGAGTGAATTGTGCTCTTAATAATCAAGAGGGATTGAGTCACCCTCTCTTGCCTATAATCCTTCCATGTTATGTCTCCCTCTGTAGGATCTGGGGAGTGGTCTGATTCTGATAGAGGAGGATATCCGTTGAAGTAAAATCCCAAAGGAACTATTTCAATATACCATTTAACCAGACCAATACCACTTTGGGGAAGAACTAGATCCATTGGGTGGAAGGGGAGGAGAGATGGAATGATAGGGAAAAATTTAAAGGAGGATAGGAGGTTACCAACCTATTGCGATAGAACCCTCGAAAAAAAGGGCACCATGTCCCAACATAGAACTTTTACTATCTCCAGCTTTGCATTGGAAGGTAGAACTAGTTCCATGACCCCCTAGAATTCCTCTTAACCGTCATCAGGAGATGAATCCACCTCATATTTTCTGCCTAAAGGGGCCATGGTAGGAGGGATCACCTGAATGCTAGATGGTCTTGTCAGAGTCGGACATCAATGACCTCTCTGCCAAAGGTGGTGACACACTTGACCTAGGGTTAATAATATAGAATAAAAAGATAATACTCTAGTGGCAGGTGGAAACAAAAAGGAAATTTGCACACTAAGATCCCACTCAAACTAACTATAAGAAAATATCAATCATTGAGCATAAATTTGATATGATTGGGTTTAAAACTATATTAATCCCATGTAAGATTCCTCACATTAGTCACTCAAGAACATGAGTGAAAGAGTTTATAGTGTATAATTAAGGGATAAATATAGAGATAGAGATGTAGGAATAGAATAACATTATTAAATTATGTGATGAAAATTACATATGAATGAAAATAAATACAAAAAAGTATAAAAAATAATCTATGTATAGGATACCTTATTTTATAGTTTAGTGGATGATGCCCAAACTTCTAATAACTCTCCTATAACTATAGAGTGAAAGAGAGCCTTTAGGTCAAAGATTACAAATTGGTATGTTGAAAAAAATAAATTCAAAGAATATCCATATTTTTGTGGCCCTTGGATGACCATCACAGTGATGGAACTAGAGTTTTTCCCATCTTAATGAACCTTTTTTTCATTGATTCCTTTATATATTTTCAAAATTTTAGTTAAATCTATATATTGATATAGAAGTTATATCCAAATCATTGAGGTTAAGTCAAGATTGAAGAATCTAGTCCAGAGATGATTTGTGGACCCATTATCTTCATAAAAAATTACAATCCATCTCAATTTATTCAAGAAAAATTTAAATTTTTGTAAATTTATTTAAGCATATTTAAAATTAAAATTCAACACATAGAAAATTTTAGGATAAAAATATTCATGTTCATTAGGTAGGAAAAATTTGGAATTTCCTTGTGATTTCAAAATTCATGCTCAAATGAAAAATTCCTAAAAAACCATTAATTAACATTTTTATCATTACCAATTAATATAAAATAGTAATAAAAACACTTTAAAATCTCTAATTAATCCATTTTTTCATTTCAACCGAATTTATTCTTTTAAAATGAGAATATGAAAATTACCCATAAATAAATAATTTTGGTGGGATATAAAAAATTAAAATTGAATTAAAAAATTTGAAAATATAGGCTCTGTCAATTACCCCACACATAAACATTACACTCCTAGGAAATCTAATGAATTTAAATTAATCAGAAAGAGTTATCCATCATAATATCAAGCACAAAAATAATAAAATAAGTGAAATAATGATTTATACATCATTGAAAATATCACACATCCGTTAAAATTCATATCCAATCCCACACTTCAATTTAAGTAAAAATTAAAGTTATATGTTTTTGAATTGAATGAAATTTAGTTGAATTATATTTTTAACAAGTGGCACTATCTTGAATCCATATTTTACATGTTTCTTATACCAAATATCCATTTTATATTTATATGATACCACCAAAATGATTTTATTAGAAGTTAATTTCCCCCTTCTTCATCTGATGTTCAATATTCCCCACACCTAAATCAATTTAATTTTGTTAATTATAATATATATATATATATATATATATATATTATTTTCATATTATATTTTTTTGGGAAAAATATCATATCTAACATCTAATCCCACATGATCTATCCATAAAAATAATTTGAATAGTTATTTCAAGATCATTGGACATGTAATGGTGATCTTTGGGCTGTGTAAGGCACACCCACTTTTTTCCATTAAATCATTTTGTTTAATTTTTTAGTAGAAAATATCTCAGAACTTCATGTGAGATAAAAATTTCCCATTTTACTAAAGTTTTAAAGGACTTATATGAATCTACTTTTGGTCATCTCCCTAATGTGTTCTTTTTGACAATCAACAAGTTATTCAAGTTAGAGTTAAAAATGTTTCTTTCTATATGTTATAATTTTAATTCACCTTAATTATTTTCATAATAAATCCTTCCCCAATTATAAAATATTATCTATGATGGTATTATAAAAATTTCTCAATAATTATATAAATTTAAAATTTTCAAAATTAGTTAGACAATCAAAACTAGAATAAGATTTTTGACTTAGTAGGATAATATTTACAATTCAAATTACTAATATGAAAACACTCAAAAAATAAAAAAAAGAAAATTAAAAATTAAAATTCTAAATAGATTAGTACTACACATCAAACCAAGACTATTACTATACCATTTTCATTAAAAAATTGTATCCTAAACTTTTTATATAATTTAATTGGGTGGAAACTAGTCATGTTTTTAAGAGTAATATAAACATAATTATTAATGAGAAAAACATTGAGTTAATATCCTAAGTGATGATCACTGAGAACCTATTGGTAAAAAAATATAATAAATTAATTTATTGAAAGTAAAATAAATAGAAATGGATAGAAAAAGAGAATAGAAATAATGGGATAAGTCTTGGTTTCCTGCAAACGAGCCCATGATTTTAATTACCCTAAGAAGGGAAGTACCAAATATTATCTATAGTTAGATGGTGGATAAAGTTTGTGTGAGATAAACTATAATGACCTGAGATTTCAAAATATATTTTCATTAAATAAATAATATTTTTGATAACTTGATCCACAAGTAATGTTGAACCTAAATGAAAACCACGATACATTTAGATAATAATATAAGTATTAAATATAACCATTAAAATCGATCTGTTGAATTAGAGGGTATAAATATGATTAAACACATCATGGAATATGGGTATATATGAAAATAATTTCTATTTTTAATACTAATGAAATTCAATTAGTATAGCAATATCAACTATGAAAATCATTTTATTCTTAAAAATATATATTAATAATATTAGTATTTTATTTCTATAAAATAATTATATAATTAATAAATAATAATAAAATATATTAATAATAAGAATAATATACCACTAATAAATAAATTAGTTATTAATATGAAATAAAAATAATGAATAGTTATCCGTTTAAAAATCCATTTTCCAATATAAACAAATTTCCATTATATTTCAGGATTTTATTTATACATTGAATTATAAAATTTTGTAAATTTAATTTTAAAAGATTGAAATTATTTTTAAATTAATCATAAAATATATTATTAAGATTAATTTTTGGTATTTTTTTAAATTAATTTATTTTTAGGTGAATTGTGAAAAATATCATTTAACAAATAACATGTCTTTATGACACTATTATAATTTAAGTATGGATTGGAAATTTATTAAACTATTTTACAAGACCAAATATGTATTTTATAAGTGAATTTATAATTTTTAAATTCCTATTTTAATATATAAACCCCTATTTTTCATTATATAATTTATAATAATTTTTTCAAAAAAATGGTTTTAAATAAATTATATATTAAATATTTTAAAATCAATTTTTTATTTCACTTTAAAAATATTAATTAAAAAATGGATTTAAAATTATAAATAATTACACCCAAATTATACTAAAGGACCATTTTATTTTTGGGCAAAAAGGATAAATTCCCATGGTAAAAACTAGTTACCATGGTGAAAACTAAAATGGTAAAAAAATTATCCTTTGTCGTAAAGGGTCTAACATTATTAAAACAGGTTTGTAATTAATTTTTGGAGGTGTTTCTTGAATATATATCTTATAAGATCCATTATGTATCAATTGTTTTCAAATTTCCTTGAGGGAGACTTCCCGTTATTGAAATATTTTTGGTATTTAAACATATATTATCCATTTTCACTTAAAAAAGGGGAAACCCTATACTCACATCCCATAAAAAACATATAAGATAAGCCAAAAATATAACCAAACCTCTAATAAAAAATATAGTAAACCTTACGGAGGTTATAGTCTTCTCAAAAGACCATTCATCAAATGTTTAATCACCTTCTCAAAGGAGATAATCCAAGAAGTGAGGTTTAAGTTAAAAACCTATATTTCTCAATTCTATTTCTTTATATGATTTTATTCTTCATAAAATTTAATTTCACCATATTAAAATGATAACATTAGTATAATTATTATGCTGGTGTATAATTTTATTTATTATATAAAAATAAACTACCCTCCCCTTTTATATTAAGGAAAACAAAATCGTGAATCATGTATTCTGCTGACTACTGCCTCCACAATGAAATTTGTTTCATTTTCCATCACCACCTTATAAGGATGGTCCTAATAAGAAATAAGATATATAATTATGATATTTTTTAGGTATTTTATATTATGAAATGATAAACCATATTAAACTAACCCCCATTCTATAGAAAATGAAATCGTTAACCATGTATACGTGTGGATAACCACCACCATGGAACAATCAATATGCATTTTCCATTTTATCACTGCCATAAATGGATGGTAATGAGAATGGTTTTAAATGATAAAATTATTTTTATGATATAATTATGGTTTTATTATAATAAATTAGATGAAATATTAATGATATGATCAATAAAAAATTATCATCAATTTGATCATTCAAAATAAGCATACTAAGAGGAAAGTCATTAATTCAAATTTTGAAATATTTAAATATCCATTACTTATTATTATAATAGCATTATAATCATGATATGTAATTATAATAAAAAATAAATTAAGTCATTATTCTACTTCTTTAATGATATTACAACTAAATCACCTCATAATCTTTAATAATCATGATATGTTCTCGATTGGGTTAGTTTGATCACCTACTTGAACAATGCTATGAAATTATATTATGGATGATTATGAAAATATTATTATTTTTATAATATGATATAAATATTTAAATATTTATTTTTCTTAGTTCCTTGAAAGAATACATCAAAATTTAACTCATTAATTAATAAAACACATTTCGTAGGTTAAAAATAACTTAAAAATGTTCATTGTCAATTTCATCTTTTAGGATAAAGACTAATGCAATTATGAAAGGAAATTTAAAATTATTAAATAATTATAATTAATTAAAAATAGTAAATTTAATGAAATTTTAATGATCAAAATTTTATGAAGAATGAATACCAACCTCACTTCTATGAAACTGCTACAAATGGTTAATACTATAAACACCCAATGTGGGAAAATGGGAAAAAGTAACTAATGAACATGTAGATAATGATTATAAATGGAAATTATAATTAGTTTTAGGTATTAATGTGGTTATACAAAAGTATTTTAATATATTATTGTTTTTACTTGATTTTAGAGAAAATTTGATTAAGAGGGAGTAAAGGTAAGGGTCTTTCATTGCTCAAATTCTTCCCTTGGGTTGCAAATCACTATTATTTGACTATTATCTTTAAAATTGATCTATTTTAACCTTAAATGATGTAATATTTTATTTCCACATTCTTTTATAGGTTAATATTGATTCACACTAATTCCTTCTTCCTTGATGATTTTATTATTTCATTAATATGATTTTTTGTTAAGAATAATTCTTATTTCATATAATGGATTTTCTTCCGCATTTATTTTTTTACTTCATGAAAATATTTTTTATAACCTAATGGAAAATCCATTTTTTATCTCCAATAATCCTATAACTAATCTTTATTGATTTTAAAGCAAAGGATTCATTATACTTTCAAAGATGTGGGTTTTCAATAAATGTGTTTTAAAACATTTAAAAGGATTTTCCTAAATATGATCTTATATACTAACCTTTTACCTCACATTGTGACATATGTTTTCTTTATTGTAAATATATCTATATAAGATTTTTTAAATAATTTTTTAATATTTACTCTTTTTATCTTAGAAAAAATAGTTTTTGGAAAGTGACTTGAAAATCACTTTCTTCTTAAAATGACATTATGAAATGATTTTTAATAAAAAATCATTTTGTAATTTATTTTATATTTTTAAATGAATCTTATTAAATGGGGTTATGTTTCACGTTTTAACCTATTTATTATTTTATTATATGATTATTTTTTTATTAAGTTTTTACTATTAAATAATTTAATTCACGATGTTATCATATACCATTTGGGTGTTTTGTGAAACCCATTTTATTTCCATTTGTAATTTTTGAAAAGTGAATTATTTTCATTTGGATGATTAAAAAACCATAATTTTTATATGGGTTATTTAATATATTATTATTATTATTGATTTTTAAGTGGAATTCATATGTATGGATTCTAAAAATTGGGGTCATATATCTCCCTTAAATACATTGGTTGTGGTTTGATATCACATGAGATGATGGAATGTTATGTGAATGAGATGTGAAAATATTTTTCACAATATTATTTTATGAATGAGATATGAAAATATTTATTCATTTTTTTTGTTTCAATGATATATGAGAAGAATTTTTCATAAGTTTTTCTTTGAAACTATTGTAAAAATATTTTTTTCACAAGTTATTATGTGAATTTGATATGTAAAACATTGTTTACACGATTTATTATTCTTAAGATTGTGCGACATTTCCAAATTGTTTATCAAGCTATGAAAAACTTTCAAGATGAATTTTATTTCCATGAAATTACATGTTTTCTTGATTATGAATTATTTTTGAAGTACTATACACTTTTTTATCATGATCAGGTGTTTTCTATTATTGATAATTATTTTTAGACAAGTAAAAAAATTTAATACATCCTTAAAGATCTAGTAATAATTTTGTGTTTACTATCATTTTTTTGATTATAATCCATGGTATTATAATATATTATTAATGTATTAATTACTTTATCATGTTACCCTTCAAATTTATGATATAAAACATTATTATATGCTTTTCCTTTACCAAAAATCTGAGCTCACCCCCTTTCTCAAATTTATATTCCCCGGCTTATGAAGATGGTTTTATTATTTGAGGTTTCTTGAAAGGGGTATAAAGGATCACACTAATTGAGAAATGGTTGAATTTGTTATAAAATAATATTTTTATGTATCCAATATTAATAACACTAAACCTTTCGGTCCTTGAGTTATTTGAATATTTATGAGACATATTATTTAAATTATTATATTAGTGTATTATTAAGTCATGTGTTGCATGGGTCTCTTTAGTTGGTATTAGAATAGGGTTTAATTATTTTTTGATATTAGTTTATGTGACAACCCCAAATTTTGTAACCTAGAGTTAGTGTATACTTTATTACATTGGAGAAAGATATAATGAATCTCATCCTAAAGGATAGATCAATTTAGTACTATTGAATAACCAGATTGAAACATGATTCTCATATTAAATTTAAAATATTACCTAAAAACATAGAGAAAGTAAATATTATACATCCAAAAAATCATTCAAATATTATTTCTTCATATCATATAGAAATGAAAAATAATAATGGTAAAATAAAATTATTAGTAAGGGTTATTTAAAATGGAATATATCATGATTAAATAATGAATAATAACTATAGAAAGGTGAATAAATGAAAAACATTCCATTTAGTTAATAACATGAGTGAACAAATAATCCCTGGATAATATAAATGTAATAATATCATTAAAAGTAATAACTTAATTATAAATGAAGGAAATGAATAATATTGGAAATCATTATCCAATGCATCATGATATATTTTCTTCCAAGGCCATACACCAAGACACTTTAAACTATGGGCATATATACAAAAAACCCTTTTATTAAGGATATCAAACTAGTATGTATCATGATACCTATTTATGAATCAAGGGGATAAGTAGTTATGGCCCCCATCCATAGCTGTGTGTCTAATTAATTCATCATATTTTGAATATTAAACTGAATTCCAAAAAAATATTCCTTATAAATAAATATATGTATTGAGTAAAGGATACTGAATATCAAGACTTCCACAATTAATCAAACAACTTTCATATCAAAACAACCTATGTTGAAATGCTATGTGGTTTTTTAAATAATAATATCCATGGTACAAAGAAAATGGATATTCAAGAGAAATTTAATTTCAAATGAATGATGATCACAAGGAGGTGAATATTTCAAGAGAAAGTTAATGACAAAAAATTAATCAGAGATAAAAGATTACCAAAAATTCATTAGAAATATATGATTTGTAATATATTTATGTATTTTGGAGAATAAAATAAAATGGTATTGAAACATAAAAATATATTTTAATTAAATTGTTTTATTTTTAAAACCATTTGAATCTTTTTGAAAAAGATAAATTTTATAAAACTATTATGGAGGTGGGAAATTAAATTAATGACGTATATATTAAAAAGAATCATTTTTTTGAATTTTTGAAAATAAAGTTGAAAATTAACCTTTTTTAAAAACATTAAAATGATTTATTTTAAAACTTTTAAAAATTTTAAAGTTTCATTAATAAATCGTTTGTCTAAATAAAACAAACTTTCGTAAATCAATTTATAAAACTATGGGCAAAGAAGAAAAATATACTTGATCAAAAATAGAAATAATATAGGTTTTACTTTTAAAAATTTATTAGCTCGATTAAATTTACAATGAAAGGAATGGTTTGATAAAAAAATTAATCTCCTTAAATAACCAAAGGATAAGAAAATATATGAAGTTTATGAAGGAGAAAATATAATATTCCATTAATGAAAAAATATAAGAAATCCCAGAAAATAAAATTTTAAAACATATTGTCACCTATTTGGTGACTTTTATATTCTTACCCTATAGAAGTGTTAAATTGAATAAAAAATTTAATCACCATTAATAAATATATATTCAGGTTAAATACATCAATTTGGTAGTATATACACCATTTTATGTAAATAGGCACATAATTCCAAATAAGTCTCAATAGAGTAAAAATTGAGACAAAATCCCTTATAAAGATCATAGAAATGAGTATTAATCAATGATGAGATTATGAGTAAATAATTTGAAAAATATTTTTTAAATAAAAAATAACGAAATCATAGGTCATTTAACATAAAATCATGAAATAACATAGTTAATTAAGTAGAAGTATTACCTAATGAATAGAAATTGATTTAAGAAACCCCTTACCTTATGCTTAATCTTTATTAAACGTTCTTAAACATCATGTATAATTGTTTTGAAAAGGTTATTAATTTATAATTGAACCATAATATTATTTAACATGTTATATGTGATCTACTAATAACATATCAGCTCATGTTTGTCAATAATATTTCATTATTATCATTGTTTAAGGTGTTAACTCATTAGTTTTCACATGTATGTTTATTAATGGATGTTAAAGTCATTCTATATAGGTTATAGTTTCATCATACCCATAATTTTATTAATTTTATAAATATATAATTTACTCATTAAATACAATTTTCTAACCATTATTTAAAGGTGGACTTGGAAAATGAATCAAATCGCTTCGTAGAGATGGTAAGTCGTACATTTGTATGAGTGAGATTATAATTTTATAATGGGTGAAAGGGTTAGGAAGTAGATGAAAATTTTAATTTTAAAAATAAATATTATTTCATAATTATCATATATAATCATTAATTCTATCATTATGACTATCCATGTGTGGTAGTGATGGAAAGAAAATTACATTAATTCGTGAGGCGGTAGTCCACCATGCACACAAGTTATGATTTTGTTTCCAATTTGATAGAGGAGGAGATGAATAAATATTATGCCAACAACATAATAAAATATTAGTTTATGGGAGATACTGATGTTATTATATTGAAATTTCTTGGAACTAATTTAATATGGTAAAATAAGAAGTAAAAAATAAATATCTTGGTTCAGATGATTAAATTCTTTTAGAGAAACCGCCTTTGTGTCTCTTCTTAAGGACCCTAGGGTTTATATTTTGGGAAGAAAAACACCAATAAAACGTTTTTATGTTTTTTTGGGATATTTTTTGTCCAGGTTTTGTAATGATAAAATGATATAGGTGTGTGAATAAGTGAGTGGAGGTGGTTCCCTTTTATAATTTAAGTGAGTGGCTCACTTGTAAATTTTAGATGTTTTAAAATATTACTAAGTAACTTTCTAGGAAGAATGAATAAAAAATAACTCATATTAAAAGTATAAATGGTTATAGTAGAAATTAAACAAACCAATGAGGTTTATTCATGATTTAGGTCATTTTAACCTCTATCTTATGTTTTAACCCCTTAAATAACTCTTTTTAACCTTAATTACATTAACAAATTTTTTTTGGTGTTAAAGGGTTATATTTATAAATATAGGGTAAAAATTGGATCATAAATGACCAAGTTATTATAGTTTAAGCCATTTATTTTAATAACTTTCATCTTTTAATGTTTTTATGATTTTTTAAATTTTTAATAAAATACTATTTTTCATAAAATATCATTAATATCATTTTTTTCACTATTAATTTAATTTTTCTTTTAAAAAATCATGATAAAATTTTAATTTTAATATAAAATATTTAAATATAAATTTTAAATTATTATTAAACATGAAATTAATTTGAAAATATAATTTAACCAAAAAATATTTCTTTTGATATTTTTAATATTATTTACTTTTATTTTTCTATTGCTTGCACAAACACCGTGTTAGTGTCGTATAAGATTTTACAATTATTATACCATTAATAAAAATTAAACATAAATAAAAATCATAAAAATAAACTAATAGTGTTAAAAAAATCTTTTATATTCATTCATAACATATCTTAATCCCAATATTAACATATAAACCAAATTAAAATCAAGAGAGTGAAATTTTGTAATTTTCTATACATAAAATAACATAAATTTAATTATTAAGGGAAAATCTCTAAAAAATTCCATATATTAATATTTTTTAATGGATATGGTTCAATTTATCTCATAAAATGATATAAGGGTAATTTTTTAGTTGAATTTGAGTACTTATCTCATAGTTTTAATTTCATTTTACTCATTTTACTCTTATCGTGGTGATTTTTTTACTATGGTTACAATTCATAATGAAAAAAATAAAAGGGGGTTATTAAAAAATACTAACATACTAATTAAAAATATGGTATCCATTTTACATTGTTAAATCTATATAATTGGATGAAATCAATTTTAAAATAAATGGGTAAAATGTAATGAAAATCTGTTTGTAGAAAAAAATAAGTTTTAAGCATAAAAATTAGATTTTATAAAAATCCTGAATATCACTGAATCAAAGAGAAATAATTAGGTTATTACATATCAAATGGATGATATGTAAATTTAATACTAAACCCAAAATTAAATAGTACTTTTAAATTACTTGATATAATGAAAATAAATGAGGGTATTTTAAAAATTAGTATTGTTCACGATTCACTAATAAATCAATCATTTAAGAAAAATACAAAAATTTCACCATAAGTTAATTTTGATATTATTATTAAAAAATTATCTTATTTTTATAAAATAAAATCTCTAAAAGTGAAATAATTTAATTACAACATCCATGTAAAAAAATAAAATTATATAATTTTGGATGAAAAATGCATTTTTGAAACATAAATGACTTCATTGAAAAATATGTGCTCATTTTATAATAATTCATCAATATAATTATATTGAGTAGGACCATTATCCTTATATTTTATAATAAAGTTACTCATATTCATACCTTCCAATTCAACGGCTAGGTTATAATGATCATATTTAAATACTAATATTTTTATAATATATCTCAATATGTTTAAATTTTAGTGTTTTATCTTAAAAATAATATTGAAATTTTTATTCTTTTACCTAAAATCTTAGGGTGTCATATTCTTACCCTATTAATTAAATTTTCCCCACAATGTTATCATGGCTACCAATTGTTCAATATTTTAAAACACCTTTATTTAAAACCCACATTGTATAGAGGGATAATAAAAATTATTTTAAAAAGGATAATTTGGATGGATAAATGTTATATAAAATAAAACATAATCACATTCCTAGATACAAATAACATTGGTTGGAAGTTAAATTATTCACATGGCAGAGAAAAATTCCATCCAAGAAAAAATAGAGAATGACAGATAACATGGATATGAGAAAGCTAATGACAAAAAAACCATTAATTACTGTGGGGTGAAAATACTATCAATTCATCTAAGATGAAGTTATAAGGATTATAGTTTTATTTCAAGATCATTTTTATTAATGATTATGGATTATTTTATTATTAAGATACAGAACATGATAAAGTTCACTTACTTGATTTCTTTCGATTTCATAAGAATAATTTCATCATTTGGTTGTGATTTGATGAATTTTATCTTCATCTATTATTCTAAGGAATGAATATTTAATATATATTTTTCATACCTAAAGCACTAAAATTATATTTTAATTTATCATAATATTGATAAAAATATTGAAAAAATAATCCTTCATTCTATAAATATTTAGCAAAACCAAAATGGTTATCACAAGTTATTTAAAATGGATAAATATAATACATTAATATCTAAAACCTCAACAATAAACATAAAAGTTAAACTTAATCCATTCAATTAATATATAACCTGCAAAATATGTCTAAAAAAATTCAAAACCCAAAAATTATAATGATTTGTTCAAACATTTTTCCCTAGACAAAAAAATTAGCTCATAATGTCACATGAAAAACCTGTGAATTCCTTGATCATATATTCTCTTAAACCATTAAAATAAACTAAATCACCATAAAAAATTAATAAAAAAAGATTCAAATATTAAAATAATCTTTATTCCTTAAATAAAATCATATACTATTGAATATATTCCATAAATCTAAAAATGAAATAAACTTCATCAATAATGACCTAAATCACTTTGTTATCAAATAACTAATATATTTCAAGTTTACTGATAATATACCATTTAATCCATCAATTACAATTGACTATTTATCCAAAATAAACATTATTAACTCAATATAAATCACATATTAAGGGTTATGTTTCCCTAAATCAAGAGTTATCCAAAAATATCACCTTATCACTAAATCAATTTTTAGGGATATTGGTCAACATTTGTTTTTAAATCCTTAATGAAAAACTACTATGAAAAAATTATAATATATTTAATTATTCTTGTAAAAGAATATAATTTATATAACAATTCTATAATATATCTCTTTAATACCAACACATAAACACTTTAATCATTTAACTTCAATGATTGGCATATCATAGGTCCTTCCATTCTATAGTAGTTAACCCATGGATTAGGGAATTTATTTGGATAATGTTCATTTTCCCCACATATAATATGTTGAACTATAAATGACACCTTAGGATGAACTTCATATCCCTCCATTTAACCCTTCATTTTCCTAGAAAATTACATTATCTATTCTATCTATTACACACATAAAACATATTCACATTCCTCTAATACATTTACCTGAGTGCTTCTTCCTACATACTTGATATGTAGGAAAATGAATCTTCTTCCTTCTATGGTCTTCATGAAAAACCATTTTTATGTTATTACATGTGTTAAGAAACTCACCCAATTTTATATTTTTAATCATATAATGATATAGATGATTATGAATAATTAAAAGGTTTCACCTTCTAGTATCCATTTCATTTGGTTCCTTATGAGAAAAATCATTCAATGGTCTATCATATTCAACATTAACATACTTTCTTCTAGTTAAATCCATTGAATAAAACCAAAAATAATATAATGATAAAAAATAATCATATTGGGACACAACATAATCGTGAAAATAATTTATATTATATCTAAATGATGATACCTTATTTTTAGTCTAGGAACCTTAGGTTTAACTGAGACCATTAATTATCATCATCTATTCAAATCCTTCACAATGGTTCATAAATAAAAAATTATAAAACCCAATAATATCCCCATAAAGTGTCAAACCTAGTGATATTGGTTGTAGTTATCAATGGATTTTTGGTTTTTTCCCTCCATTATTTCATATATTTAAAGATCTGAGTCATCTGGTAGGATTCGATGGTTGTGATATGGGTTTGAACCATCCTGTGACCTTTCAGGAGGTGCAGTGACTTGGGCTTTGTCTGTGGCTTCACCGAGCTTCTTATTAATTGGTCCCCTCCTAATTTGGGCACCCCTAGATGATTCAATTTTTTTGTAAGGATTTCTATGTGTTACAATGACTTGTTTTAGGTGGTGTATATTTGATGAAAGGCATTTATCCGATGACTACATCGAATAATGAAGCTAGAGTTCTAACAACGGTTTGGTTCCTTCCTACGGTTGTGGTTGAAGACTAGTACGCTTCTTACTGGATGCATTGGTGGTCTTATAGGTGCCTCTATAGTAGGATTAATTACTGGATTTGGTTCGTCTGATTGGATTTATTTGATGAATGCCGAATTAGATGGATGATGATTCATGTGGGTCATGGAATTTTTGTGTGACATTTATGTATATATATTTGGTTTTATATTTGTAGAAAAAGTTTATTGATGGGTTGTTAATGTATTTATGGGTTTTGGATGTTGTTTCATCACATTTGTTTGGAAGTGATGCTTTTTTCATGCATTGATGGGTGGGAAACCTCTAAAGAGGGATGGGTGTGTTGACACCCATCATCAGCCATTTGTCCTTCTTGTTGGATGCATGGGTTCCTTGATTTGATACTCTACAGTGATTTTAGTCTTAATTAGTGTAGAATTAGGTTCACATGCTTTGATAACTTCAAGATAATTGTTGGGTGAGTGGATCAAAAGATATATAGATGTGATGGAATATATCATCCAATCCTCCCTTCACATTTTTATGTGTGTGGGAGGGGTGATCTGCCTCATTGTACTGCCAGCACGGTGAAAATTCTTGGTAGGGGGGAAGCTTTATCTTGAAAAATATCACTATTTCATTATCATTAAGAGGGTGGGGGGGGGGGGGGATGAAATTCTTTCCTTTACCTATTTTAAAATTTTCTTTCTGTTGATCACTTTGTTATTCCTTCATTTTTATATTTATTTGAATTTTACATGGTGATTATAATGGGTTACCTATTACCCCATTTTTCAAAAGAGGACTTCATGATTTATTTTCAATAATGTGGACTATACCCTCAACCTGTTTAAAAAAAATAGTGAACATAAATATTCTACTTTTGAAAACTCACTCAATGATTCCTTATTCATATCATGAGGAAAGAAAAAAATAAGGGTGATATAAATTTCTTAGTAAAGGTTATATACATTGGAATCTATCATCATTAAATAAGAAATAATCAACATGGGAAGAAAAATAACTAAAAACACATGACATTTAATTAATAACTTGATTATGAAAATATTCCATGTATAATATTGATTAAATAATATCATAGATAAGAATAACCAAATTATCAATTGTGGGAATTCGTAATATTTTATGTCATGATATCAAAAATCATGATATATTTACCACCAAGTTCTTCTGATTATATATTTTTAACTATGGGTAGGTATACACTAAAAACCCATTTTAGAAGTCTATCCAACATGTCTCTCCCTTAATACTTGTCTATGCATCAAGGGGTTATGAAATTCTAGGCCCCACCCACCACTTCACGTCTAATGAATTACTCATATCGAATGATTAATTTAATTTATAAGGAATATTCCTTATAAAAAAATATCAATATTGAGTATAGGATACATAATATAATGATTTAACCCATTAGTAAAATAACATTAACAATAAAATTTCATATAAATAAATAGTATAAAATTTAGGTAATAATATTATCCATGATACAAAGAATATTTATATTTAATAGAAATTTAATTTCTAATGAAATATGATCACAAGAAGGTGAATACTTCAAGAGAAAATTAATATCCCCAAAATTAATAAGAGATAAATAATGACCATCAATTCCACAGAAATAGGGGGTTTGAAATAAATTCATTTCTTTTTGAGAATAAAATAAAATGGAATTGAAACATTAAAATATGATTTCATTAAATAGTTTTATTTGTATAACTATTAAAAACTTATAGAATAATATAAATATCATAATATGGTTATGGTGGTGGACAAGTTTGTTAATGTCGTATACATCAAAAATTAACATTCCTTTTGACTTTTGGTAAAGAAATTAAAAAATGAACCTTTAATAAAAATTATAAAGATTCATGTAAGACCTTATAAATTGTAAAGGATAAATTAAAATTTTCTTAATTAAAAAAGTAATTTTGTAAAATAATTTTAAAATGTATGGACATGGAAGAAAATTTACTCGATCAAAAATATAAATAAGATTGGTTTTTATTTTAACCATTTCTTTGCTTGATAAAAGTTCCAAAGAGAGTAAAAGATGGATAAAAATAGGGTAATTCCTTAAATATCTAGAGGATATAAAAATATATTATTTTTATGAAGTCTATATTATATTATTCCTTTAATGAAAAATATAAGCACTCCTAGAAATAGAGATTGTAAATAAATCCTTACAACTTTGGTAACTTTTTAATTATAATACCATGAAAGTGTAAAATAGAATTTGAAAATTATTCATCTTGAATAAATAGATATTAATTATTAAAATATGAAACATGCATTATATTTATCATATAAAAGTAAATTGGTGCATAATACCTAATATATCTCAATGGAGAGGAAATTGAGAGGAAATCCGTTTCTGAGATCGTAACATTGAGGTGATAATTAATAAAAGAAGTGATTATGTGTATAAAAAGTTAATCCACAAAAAAAGTGGAGATAAAATATAATACAATAAGATGTCATTTCACAAATAATCATGGTATAAAATAGTCAATGAAGTTGAAATATTACCCAATGAAAGGAAATTTAGATAATAACCCCTTACCTCACCCTTCCACTTTGCTGAGCATGTTTTATCCTTATATATAATGATTTTAAACTTGTTATAAATTTAAAATAGAAACATAATGATATTTATAATATAATATATGATCCAATTATAATATCTTTTCACATTTTCTCCAATAATCATTCATTATTATCATTATTCGGTGTGTTAACTACTTAGTTTTCTCCTGTATTTTTTATCCCAGATGTTCCGATTCTTATAAATAGGTTATAATTTCACCATATAAAAACTTATATTAATTTTTTAAATATATTATTTATTAATTATATACATTTTTAAAATTATTCTTGAAATGTGGAAAATAAAAATGAATCACATCACATCATGGAGGCGGTAAGCCATACATACACACAGACGATGTTATCATTTTTAACGGTTGAATGGGTAAGTAAGTAGATGATATATTAAATTTTAAAAATCATTATTATTTATTAATAATAAATATAAATATATATATATATATATATTCATTAGTTCCACCATTATGACCAGTCATGTGAGGTAGTGAAGGAAAACAAATTACATTGATTCATAAGGTAGTAGTCCACTATAAACAAGGGTGATGTTTTTGTTTTCCATTTGATGATGAAAGAGATGGATAAATATTTTTTCATAAGAATAATAAAATATAAATATATGGGAGATAATAGTGTTATTATATTATAAATTTTAGGACATAAGTATAGTTGGTAAAATAAGAAGTAAAAAAGAAAGAGCTTGGTTGGGAAGGTTACCTTTTCTTTTAGAAACCTCTATTAGATCCCATCTTAAGGACCCTAGGGCTAGTCTGTTCAAAATACCAACTTCTTTAGAACATGGATAAAGATATTGGGTAGATATTTTGGTAGTGTTTTGTATATAATAATCGATCAAGAGGTGTGAATAAGGGGGAAGAGGTGGTGCCATTTTATAATTGATATTAGTGATACACTTGTAGCTTTTAAAATTTGAAAATATAATTAATTTATTTTTTAGAGAAATGGATAAAAAATAAATAATATTTTAAAATTACAAACATAAGGTAGAAATAAAACCATATTATTAGTTCTAATCAAGTGTTTAGTTTATTTTAACCCTTACCTTTTGGTTTAACCCCTTTGTTAAATGTTTTTAACATTGACAACAATAACAACCTTTTAAAACTTAAAGGGTTAAATTTTTTCTTATAAGGTAATAATTAGATCATAAATGGAAAATGGATACAATTTAAGACCATTTATCATCCTAATTAACCCAATTAAAAATTTTAATTATTTTTAAACAATTTTAAAAATTATCATTTTTTATAAAATATTATTTATATCATTTTGATACAATTCATTTAATTTGAATTTAAAGACATCAAGATGAAAAAATAATTTGAATATAAAATCTTTAAATATAAATTATACATTATTATTAAGCATAAAATTTGCGTGACACCTAAATTCATCCAAAAAATATTACTTCGGATGTTTTCAGAATCATTTACTTTGATTTTTCTACTCCTTGCGCAAGCATTATCTCAGTGTCATATAATATTTTAAGGTAATTATACCATTACTAAAAATTAAATATAAATTAAAATAATAAAAATAAATTAATCATTTTAAAATTAAACTTTTATATTCATTCATAACATATTATTATCCCAATGTGAACAAATAAAATTAATGAAAAGGTTGAGAGTGACATTTTGTAAGATCTCGATTTTTCGTGAAGGTGTGTCCATGTTAAATTTTTTGGTTAAGTTATTTTTATGGTTAAATAAGTGTTTATTGGGAGTTTGAGGAGTTTAAAGAGTGTTCCTATGGTGTGGGACTCTAAATGAGGTGAAAAGTGTCCAAATAGTGCAAAGTTCATGGTTAGTGCACTATTAGTGAAAACTGTGTGCTTGTCCTAGGAAACCGCATGGCATGGGAACCATTTTGGATATAGGGATAACCCATGATTACCACAAATATTTAAAAACCATACTGGTATCTCCAGGTAATTGTGCGGCCTAACTTCCCTTAGATAGTGTATTGCACACAGTTTGTGCACGGTTTGTCAAACTGTGCGAGTAAACTGTACACCCCATTAAAAGTTCAAAAATTTATAGTTTTTCCATCTCCATATTTTTAGATCCCCAACTTTTTTTCCTCCCACTTGACCCCTTATACCTTAGGCGACGATATAACATGCCTCTCCTCTTCCATGGGTGATTCTCTATAGATTCTTGGGCATTTATAGTGTGTTTGGGTGTGAATCAGAGATCCATGTGAGTCTAACACTCCTCTTAGATAAATTTTCTGGATTATGGATTATAAAATTGATACCCTCCTTAAAAATACCTAGAAAATTTAGTTTTCTTATATATTCTAGTTTGGGTCTTTTGTGGGTGTTTGAGTTTGAAGCAAGGGTGGAGGTTAAGCAAGCATTCACCAACAGACATGAGGTAGGTGGTCTTTAATATTTTCCCCATAGTCTTGCTGTTATATTTGTGTATGCAGTTGTGCCTATGTGTTTCCTTGTTGTGTTTAATCTTAACTGGTTATAAAAAATGTGTTGTGTCTTATATTGAGGTATTAAAACCTTCACAGACCCCATTGGGTTCATCGATGATGTGAGACCGAACCTATGGCTACCCATGGGGTGTGATAGACCCATGTAATTGGTAAAAAAATTAAGTAAATCTTGAGATAGGGGTATTATGAGAGAGAATGGGTATTAAATATTTATTTTTCATGTGGGTATGGTTAATGGTTAATTGAAACAATTACAATTTTTATTTTTTAAATACTTAAGAGTTTTTTAAAGGGTTTTGATGGAATGTTTTGGGTTTGATTTATTTATGGATTTATTGATGACAAATGATTTTTGAAAATGAGAAATGTTTCAAAAGGAGGTGTTTACCTCAAAGTGATTTCAAAAAGGGGTTTTATAAATATTTTTTCAAATGATTTTTGAAGAAGGGTGAGTTTCACTTTTTTTGAAAAATGTTTAGAGGTTGTTTAGGATTATTGAATTGGAAATGAAGGCTTTTGATAATGTGTTAGTTTTCAAGGGGGAAGAACCATGTTTTAAGGGGATGGGTTTAAGATGTTTTTAAATAGTATTTGAATTTTTTTATATGTGATGTGGACTTAAGGGTCCAATGGGGCTGTAATAATTGAATTATGGGCTAGTGAGATAGGGCCCATGAAAATTATGTTGGAATGATAAAATAGTTTTGATATGAACCAAATGAAAAATATACTTAGTTTACAACATCACATAAGGGGTTTTTTTGAATAATTATATATGTGTTTAATAGTTATGGTTTGTGTTGGTAAATGTGAAATGGGTTTTAAATGTGATTAATGGTAACTATGTTAATGGGTTAAGTTATAAGGGCGATTCATGTGTTAAATGAAATGTGAAATGTTATTGTTATGTGTTTGGAATATGTTTGGTTTGTGATATTTTATATGTGTTAAATGAATAAAGAAGCATGTGCACATAGATTGGTGGAGGGATAAAGGACTGAGGCTCCTCCCATGGGTTTGGTTGGAATGATGCTCTAACCCCACCCAGGAATGCTTAGGTTAGGGAGTTAGACCGATTCTCTATTCCCTTAATGGTTGTATTCTATGAAACTAACTTGAATGAGGCTCTAAGGTAAGTGTTTTGTAATGAAAGGTTGAGATGTCAGAATGAGTCTCTATGCTTCCCAAACACATGGACCTAGCCTGATTTTTAGACTAAGGCTCCAGGGTATGTTGATAAATATGATTAGTATGTTCTTGGTGAGAAATAGTGTATGCGACCCCTTATGCATAAAAATGACTAGATTAGGCCATTATGTAAATTATGTAAATGAATAACCCATGAAACTTGTGATGAAGATGAATTTAGTAATGTAGATATCATAAGTGATGAAATGAAAATAATTATTAAAATGGTTTAAAAGAATATTATAGCTAATGGATAGCATTGATTTGTGAATAGTTAAACCCCTTGTGGATAAAAGTGTGCATATCCCCTGGTACCTTGGTTTAGACTACTAGTGTGACATGAGTTGGTTGTTTGGTTTTTTTAGAGAAAATAATGGGTAAAATGAATAATATATAATTACAAATTTTTTTCCCTATTTAATTACTTATTTATTTCATTTTTTACCTGCATACACATTTTTACAGACTGGCCATTTCTTTATACACTGTTGGTGGTGGCCTACTGACTTATACTCACACCCTGATTGGGATTCCATGACACTTGGGTACCTGAGAAGATGCTACATGTTTTCAAGTAAAGGTTCAGGATAGGGACCAACTGTTTGGTTATGCATGGGATGGAGAGTTGGAGCATGGAAGTTAGGACCAGGTTGGGACATGGGTCTAGGTTTATAATGTTTTGTTAGTTTTGGTCTGGGTTTATATTATATGATTTATTGGCATATAGATTATTCATTGTTTTTTTCATAGCACATGTACTTGGTTACTTATTGTTTTTTATTGCATGCTATCCATTTATTATTCCTATAGTTATTTTATCTATTTGTGTTACTTTTATTGTGTATCCACTCTGATTAGTGGGTATAGTATCCTCATGTTCTTCTTTAGGCCAGTGCTACTAGTTGGAAGCCTTTTGCGTACATGGATGTGATCCTGAGGTCATGTGACGACCTGGCTCGGGGCACCAGCTATAGTCACTTCCAGGATGGGGATGTTACAAAGTGGTATCGTAAGAGGTGTTTTTTATTACTATTTTGGGTTTGGAAGATATGAGACTAGGATCTTGTTGGTTCATGGTAATTAACTTGTTCCTAGGTTCTTGTATCCCCACATATGAGGAAAAATCCAGGTTTCTAGGGGTGGGAATTGATGTTTGGTTTTGTGATTTTATGTTTTATTGTTAGTTCCACCTCGAGTGGTGTACCTGGATGTGATATTATTGATTTATGAAGTTTTATCTCTTGGAATAGTGTGGAAAGAGAGGGCGTATGAGTTCATGCATCATACTAGGCACATTGGATAGATAAGACATCCATATGTTTCCTATGATTGACCTATGAATGACATGATGAAAAAATAATAGGGTATGAAAGTGGAATTAAATAAAATACATGAATGTTGAAAGGTGAGTTAAAAAGGTTTTAGGGAAATGTAAATCCTTGGGTTTTTGAGATGGAAATTCTTTGAAAGGTGATTCTTAATAAATGTGAATTTCTTAAATACTGGGATATCAAAAGGTTTTGGAAAGTGTAAATGTTTTGGTTTTAAAAATAAAAGGTTTGAAAAGTGAAATCATGGGTTTAAATAGTAAGGTTAATAATATGGGAAAATGGGAGAATAATGGATCCTCTTAGGTACACCATTGGTAGTTATCCCTTTTGTTGGTTTTTAGCCCTTTTCACGGGTGGTTTGGGCAGTGAGAGTGACTTAGTATTGAGATCGCGGGTTGTAGGATGTGGAATCTTGATGAGTTGGGTGTTATGGTTAATGAGATGTTTCTTTATGTATACTTGGTTAGGTTGTGACCTCAAGTTGTGTAATGAAGACTGTTAGTGTGAATGTGATGACTCTTGTGGATTAAGAACTTGTGAGTTGTGTTTTGGGCCATAGAGTGGGTGTTCAGTTCGGGGTTCTAGTGTATGTGTGTAAGTATCTTTGGTGAGGGACCTATATTAAATGGTTGTTTAGTTCATTAGATGCAGTGTGTTTGTAGTGGGGGAAAGATGACTACTTTGATAAGATGACATTTGAGGTTTGGTGTGTATGTATTAGAGAGAACCAGTGACCCTTTCTTGTGTGGCTCCAGTTTGGGGATTTTCTACTATTTGGATTTTGAGGATGACCTATGAGAGAGGTCGATCGAGTGTTGGTTCTTTTGGGTGCATGATACATAGGTGGGTGCTTCATAGGTGAAATCGATGCATAGTGGGTACCATTGATTTTTTGTAAATGTGAATGGTTATGCCTTGGACTTGAACCAGGGGAGCACTTGGGTGCTTGGTTTTAGTTGTAAGGGTGGTTTTGAAGGGTATGACCATTCAAAGACTAGATCCTACAGTTTTGATGAAGTTTGATGCGGAAAGCAATGCTGGTTTGGGAGGACAAGGAATGTGTGATCAATGTGTAGATGATCATTCTTGTTTTGGATGACACGTAGGGTGAGGGTGGTCAAATGGTTGGGATGTTTGTTAGAGCAGTTTTTTTAGATGATATTTTGAGAAAGCCTTGGGTCTGATGAAGATGGAGGATTAGGTAGCATGATTAGTTGTGTGAGAGGATTCTTGTCCCTAGCGAGGGTGATGTATAACCTGTGCGAGCTATAGACGAGTCTTGTGTTTGGTCATAGGAGAGTGAGAGACCCCAATGGTTCTAATGAGTATTGGGTGGTGGGAACATGTTAGAGATGCACAATTCCTTTGGGATATATTTTTTGGTGGTTTGGATGTAAGCATACATGATTTCTATTGAATCTAAGTGGGGGGGGGGAGGGGTTGGTAGTGAAAAAAATTGGTTAGTCTTGTACCATTGGAATGAATCATGGCATATCTAATGTGATCAACGAGATTATGTTAGAAGAACTTAGGTATAAAAATGATTAGGGTTCCAAAAGGAATTTTGAGTCACCGCCGTTTGGAAGAAGGTCACGATGTGGCAGTGTGATTGGTTGGAACTTCCATCTAAGTTGGGGTGTTCTAGTGTTGATAAGATATCAGTGGGTAGGGAAGCCTAATACCTTTAGAAGTTTGAGGTTTCCTCTGGGTAAGAGGAGAAAATAGTGGTGGATAGTTTGTGGTGGTGACCATTGATGAATTCTTAGCATACTTTCCACTAGTGTTGATCATGCCCAATACATTGAAATTTTCCCAAGTGCACTGAGAAGGCTCTGGATTACACCTAGATACTTGAGTGTGTTTTTTTTCATATGTGGGAAAACTTGGAGGATATGCAAAGGAAGAAGTAAGTGTGTGGGAGCCATATGGTGGTGGTGGTGCGTGGGGGGGGGGGGGGGGGTGTACACCATCAACTGGTTACGAGATACCTTCTCAGAGTGGACCAAATGTCGATGAATGCCATGGGTGTTGTTCTCAGTTGTCGGGGAAGAGTAGTGGGTGATACTTGTTTTGTTATTAAAGTGTAATCTGGATGGTCACGTTCAAGTTTTTTGTTTCATATTTGTTTGAGCATGAGACATGAAGGTTGGGATTGTGTGAGGAAAGTAATGAAAGAAATACTCATAAGGTGGTAATGTTATGTTTGTCATGAATATGTGAAAGAAACTATGAAAAGGTTGTAGTGGCATCATGATTCCAATGAGAAACCTATGAGGTTCATGGTCAAGTTCCTTAGAGAAAAGCCAGGTAGGATTTAGATGTTAAGTTCGGTTGAGCCAAGTGATGACTTTGATCTCAAGCTAGTTCTTAAGTTAATCGGATTAGTAACATAAAAGAAGTGTTAAAGGGTGTTGTAGATCACGAAAATGGTTTGGAGAGTCATGGATATTTTGATTATAGAGTTTTACCATATGTTAGGGATGACTTTGGTAGGTACGTATGGATTTTGGTGGCATACCTTAAGTGAAAGGTCATCGTAGCCATGTAAAGTGGAAAACTACCAATAATAGAAGTTGGGAACCAATAGAATGAGTCGACCAAGGATGGAATGACTAAGTTTGTAAAAATGGAATGGATGTGGTGAGATGTAATCCACCTCTAGTTAATTTTGGAAGGATGAACTTGTTTCGGTAAATGAGATG
Organism: Viscum album; assembly: GCA_963277665.1. NCBI lineage: Eukaryota > Viridiplantae > Streptophyta > Magnoliopsida > Santalales > Viscaceae > Viscum > Viscum album. The sequence continues at coordinate 918,265,999 of OY728123.1, read as the reverse complement.
GGTCCTGAGGAAGAACCGAGTTACCTCTTTGAATGAGTATAGACAATGGAGGTTTCCAATACATGTGGATTTTATGGAAGGGATGAATACCAATACTGTATGGTTCTCCTATAGATGTTTGGGCATGATTTGATTTAAACTTCATTGGGTAAGTGGTGAAAGTTAAATTAGGTTTCTGATTGGTCTCTTTTTCATTCTTAGAAGTGCTCAATACCCAGAAAAGAGTGGTGAGAGTCTGAAGAATATGGTGGGGAGAACCATAGTGGGAAGTGGATAATTAATTGTGTAACTGGTGTTTTGAGTTATACGGACTTGGGTGGGATCCATTCTGGTGTATCAGTTTTGGTTACAAGCACTGACTTGAATGTTGACCCGTTGAGTACCTCTAGATGAAGAGTATGTTGGGTTATGCTCATTAGATGTTCAAAATAACCAAGGATGTTGGGACTTGAGTTTCATACCAAGGTAGGTCATGAAATGTTGTTAAAATCATGATGTTTCTTCTAGTGATTTTAGGATTAGATCACCATTAGTTCTTTGAAATAATCTAAGTTAGGTGGCCCCAAGCGATTTGGGCCAAGAATTTTGGAGAGGATCAGACCAAGGGTGTTATGGTCAGTTCTTCCAGGGTAATGTAGTGATTTGTTGATGTTATTTTTGTGGTGGACCTATGGTGTTAACTGGGTCCTTTTCTTGTGCTTGGTGCGGGTAATGATGAGTTGAGGTGGATGTTTCCTCAAGGAGTATCACGTTGTGTTTGTGGATCATGGTGGGAGAAATGTTTTTGGGGTGGTAATATTTCCTTAGTCCGATCATTTTTTCAATATAGATGAGCTATAGGAGAAAATCATAAGGTGAAGGTTGATTGGTTGGAAATGGTCTAAACTTTTTGGTCTGGAAGACACAGAAATTATTGAAGGTGCAACTCAAGGAAGATACATTATAAGGTGGAGATGTTGTAAGATCCCAATCTTTCATAAAGGTGCATCCTTGCTAATTGTTTTTAGTTAAGATCTCTTTTATGTTCAAATAAGTGTTTATTGGGTTCTTGAGGAGATTTAGGAGTGTTACTGGGGTGAGAGACGTGAAAGGGCGTGAAAAGTGTCCAAACAGTGCATAGCCCACAGTTGGCGCACAGTTAGTACAAACCGTGCACCTGGCCCATAAAACCTTATGACATGGAAACCATTATGGATAGAGGGATAGAACATGGTTACCACATGGGTTTCTAAACTGTGAGGGTATATCTAGGAAACTTTTCAAACCAACTTACCTTAGAGAGTGTCTTGTACATGGTTTGCGCATGGTTTGGAAAACCGTGCGAGTAAACTATTAGCGCCATTAGAAGCCGGAAAATTTACAGTTTTCCATCTTAGGATTTTGTGATCCCCCCCTGATTTTTCCTACCACTTGACCCACTATACCCTAGGCGATGAAACAGAAACACCCTCCTCCTCCATGGGTGATTCTCCTTCGATTCTTGGGTGTTTGGAGTGTGTTTGGGTGCGAATCAAAGATACAGGTGAGTCTAACACTCCTCTTAGCTCTATTATCCAGATTACGGATTGTGGAATCTCTCCTCTTCTTCTGAAGAAGTAAAAACTTATTTTTTATAGTAGATTATAGGTTATGGATTTTGAATGTGTTTGATTTTGAATCAAGGGTGGAGATTATGTAAGCGTTCTCTAACAGATTTGTGGTAGGTGGTCTTTAATCTTTTTCTCACAGTCTTGGTGTTATATATGTTAATGCGGCTACACCTATGCGTTTAATTATTGTGTTTCATCTTAATTGGTTATGAAAAATGTTTTGAGACTTAGATTGAGGTATGAAACCCTTCATAGACCCTATTGGGTTTGTTGATGGTGTGATACTGAACCTATGTCTACCCATGGGGTGTGTTAGACCCATGTAATTAGTAAACAAATTTAGTAAACCTTGAGATATGGGTATTGTGAGAGAGAATGAGTATTAAATATGTATTTGGAATATGGGTATGGTTAACTATTAATTGAAATAATTACAAATTGTATTTTGTAAATGATTAAGAGGGTTTGAAAGGGGTTTGATGAAATGTTTTGGGGATTAAACTAGTTATGGATTTATTGAAGATAAATGATGTTTGAAAATGAGAAATGTTTTGAAAAGAGGTGTTGAACTCAAAGTGATTTCAAAAAGGGGGTGTTTTAAAGAGTTTTTAAAATGATGTTTGAATGAGGTAGAGGTTACCTTTTTGTGAAAATGGTTTATAGGTTTGTTTAGATGGTGGAAGTGGAAATGAAAGCCTTTGGTAATCTGTTAGTTTTCAAGAAGGATGATCTATTTTTTAAGGGGGTGGATTCAAGATGTTTTAAATAGAATTTGAATTTTTTTACCCATGATGTGGACTTAAGGGTCCAATGGGACCATAATCATTTAATTATGATCTAGTGAGATAGGACCCATGATAATTATATTGGCATTATAACATAGTTTTGATATGAACTAAGTGACGAATGTTCTTATTTGACGACATCACATAAGGGGTTTTTAGGCATAATGATATATGTGTTTAATAGTTATGTTTTGTGTTGGTAAATGTGAAATGGTTTTTAAATGATATTAATGGTAACTATGTTAATGGTTTAAGGCATAAGTGTGATTCATGTGTTAAATGAAATGGGGAATGTGATTGTTATGTATTTGGATTTTATTTGGTTTGTGATATGGTATATGCAATAAATGAATAAAGAATAATTTTCACATGGATTGATGGTGGGATAAAGGAATGAGGATTCTCCCATGGGTTGGGTAGGAATGATGCTCTAACCTAGCACATTAATGCATGGGTTAAGGAGTCAGACTGATTCTCTATACCCCTAATGGTTTCATTCAATGAAACTACCTAGACTGAGGCTCCAAGGTAACTATTATATAATGAAAGGTTGGGATATCAGACTGAGGCTATATAATTCCCAACTTAAGGTCATGGTGTGGGTTGGGATATCAGGACAAGGCTCTATGATTCCTAAACACATGTACCTTCTCTAATTATCGGACTACGGATTTGAGGTATGTTGATAAATATGATTAGTAAGTGTTTGGCGAGTAGCAGTGTATATAACCCCTTATGCATGAAAAATGACTGACTTAGGCCATTGTGTAAATGATGTAAATGCCTAAACCATGGATCATGAGATGAATATGAATTCAATAATGAAGACATAATAAGTTATTAAATGACAATAATGATGAAAATGGTTTAAAAGAATATTATAGATATTGGGTGTGTGATGAGTTGTGAATCGTTAAAACACTTGTGGATAAAAGAGTGTGTAGCCCCATGTACCTTGGTTTGGACTCCCAGTGTGACCTGAGTTAGTTGTTTGGTTCTTTTTAGAAAAAATAATGGGTAAAATAAATATTATATGATTACATAAATGTTTTCCCTGTCACCTTTATTATTTTTTGCATTTGTAACCCACATACACATTTGTACAGACTGACCATTGCTTTAGAAACCATTGGTGGTGTTCTACTAAGTTATACTCACACTCTACTCAAGACACCATGACACTTGGGTACCTGAGAAGATGCTACTTGTTTTTAGGTACAGGTTTAGGACAAGGACATGGTGTTTGGTTATGATTGGGATGACGGGTTAGAGCATGGAGGTCAGAACTGGGTTGGGACTCGGGTCTGGGTTTATAATCATTTTTTAGTTATGGTCTTGGTTTATATTTTATGAATACTTGGCTTGTATATTATTAATTTTATTTTTTCATAGCAACTGTACTTGGTTACTTATTGGTTTTTGTTATATGCTATCTGTTTATTATTCCCATGATTATTTTATCTATTTTTGTTACACCTATTGTTGATTCAATTTGATAAGAGGGTATAACCTCATCATATTCCTCCTTATACCCACGCTGATAGTTGGAAACCTTGGAGTACGGTGAGGTGCGCTTGAGGTCATGGGATGACCCAGCTCGAGGCACAGATTATAGTGGCTTCCTGGTTGGGGATGTTTCACATTTTGGAATTTTCTTTACATAAAATAGTATAAATGTCATTATAAAGGGAAAATATAACCAAAAGACTATATTCAAATTTGGGATGTAAATAGTTAATTTTCTAAAAAAAAATGTAAGTTATCAGGTTGATTTTTAGATATTATCTCATAGTTTTGACCCTGTTTCATCCATTTTACTTTAATAGAGTTGACGAATATTTACTACAATTACTATTCATAATGACAAATAATAAAATTTTCTGATTTACAAATTTAAACCTACAGATTCCAAATATAGTATTCATGTTTTAATTCAATATCTTGTATTGGAAGAAATAAATTTTGATATAAATTCTTAAAACACAGTAAAAAACATTTTTTAGAAAAAATGTTTTTTCATGCATAAAAGTAACTTATATCAAAATCATGAATATTAATGATTAAAAGAGAATTAATTATAATATTCCCAATAAAATTAATCATATGTTAAATTAATACCAAATACAAAATATAATGGCACTTTTAAATAAATTTATTTAATTAAAATAATTGAGTTCATTTGAAAAATCGGTATTTTCACTATTCAATGAAAAATCAATCATTTCAAAAAAATCCCAAATTTCACCCAAAGTTGATTTTGATATGGTGATTTAAAAAATGATATTAATTATATAAAAATAAAATTTCTAAAAGTGGTTTAAAAAAATTATAATTTCCCAACACAAAATTCAATAAAATCATTTTTGATGAAAATGAATTTTTGAAACATAAATGACTTCACTAAAGATTGGGTTATTGTTTCCTAAGAATTTATAAATAAATTATTGTTAAATATGACCATTATAAATATATTTCATAATACAGTTACTCATATTAATACACTCCAATTCAATGAAAATGTTATAAAGATCACATTTAAATAAATTTTATTAATATACCTCAACATGCATAAAGCTCAGTGTTGCATGTTAGGCAAGCTATCGAGGTTATTATTATTTTAAATTAATTTTTTGAAGTGTTATAGTTTATTTACCTTTAATTTTAGGGATATATAACCTTATCTAAAACCCTAAATTTGTGTTAATGTATAGGATGATATCCTAAAATATTGGTAATGTCTTGAGTAGATGATTTTCCCTGGTAATACATCCATGTCTTGACACTACAAGTGTATACTAGCTCTCACACATATGTTACTAGAGGTAATAATTATAAAAAGGTAATTTTGGGTATTAAATCAATAATAAACTAGCGAATGACAAAGATGCCTAACTGAAATCCTAATTTGACACTCTTGAGGGATATTGTTTGTTCGATTAAATGCTCTTTACAGACCAATATGAAGGAACGATTTCCTAGTTAATTTGAAAAATAGGGTAGTAAGTATGATAAATTACATCCTAATGTTAAACCAAGACTGATATAGGTTGAATTGAATGTATCCTAGTCTAAAATATAGGTATCTTAGACATTCATTTTATTAACTATTCCAAATTTAAATGTTAGTTTATTTTGTTTTTCATTAGATAATGTTAATCACTATTGATTAACTATTTTGGTTTTATTTGATGGATGAAAATAATAGGATGAGAAATAATTTATAATTGGGTGGTAGGTATTTAATTTAATATATTAATTTTTTGATTTCAATATATTAAATATATATTATTAGTATGGATGTGAGGAAATATTTTATAACTCTCATATCCCTCTCACAATATTTAATTATAATTATTATTTTCAAATATAGTTTGAGAGATCCTGTCACATTTTTTATAATTAAGATCACTTTCAAGTTACCTTTCTACATATCCAACTCTCATATTATACTTCAATATTATCATTGAAATTTTAAGTAATCTAGGAATATTTTAAAGACTCAACTCTCACATATTACTCAATTTTGGAATTACCTCAAGTCACTTTATCAATATTTCACAATATCATAAACAAAAAGAGGTCCAATAATCCTTTATAAAACTTTTTGGGAGGGTGAACTCCAAATGGAAAATATATACCTTATATTAAATACTATAGTATGTTTTATAAATTTATGTAATTAATCATGTAATCAACCTTTACATTGAGATATTGTTTGATGGTTTTATGGAAAATATGTCCATAATGAAATTTCAGAACTCTATTTTCAAAATCTACAACCACATAAAAATGTTTTCCATTTCACACAAACATTTAAATAAGGATTCCACATGTTTTCTTGGGCACAAGAATTTATAGAACTCAGATATCTTATGATGTACCATGTCAATTCATGGACATGACCTGATGCACCTATGAACCTCCAAAAGAAAAAATAGAACTAGTGTACCTTATGATCATCATTTTAAAAATATATCTATAAACTCTTATAAATCATTAACCTATAAGGAATCATATTGGTAAATATGGTTGAAAATATTAATATATTCATAAAATATGAGAAACTATGTGTCACCTAGTTTTACTAAAGATATTAAGGTAGAAATTCTATATGAAATTATATCACGAGTCTTGATTATATTTACATTCCCTTAAGTATTATTATTATAAAGTGATAATTATTTTTTTTGGGATGTAATTTATTTAATGGGGGAGAATTTAATGACCTGAAATTTAACAATATATTTTATCAAATAAATAATATGTTGGACAACTTGGTCTATAAGAAACACATAACTTAAACGAAAACCATGATACATTTGGATAAAAAATATAAGAAATAAATATAATAATTAAAACATGCATATTAAACTATCGGGTATGAATAATAGTAATAAAATAATGAAATATGGGTATAATGAAAATAATATCAACTTTTAATACTAATGAAATTCAATTATTATAGCTAAAAAAAAGAAAATCATTTTATGCTTAAAAATATATATTTATAAAAATGGTTTTTATATCAAGAAACTATGTATATTATGATTAAGTAATAATAAAATATATTTAAAACCTTAAAAATAGATTACTTATAAATTAATTAGTATTTTATAGGAAATACTAATAATAAATAATTTAAATTTTAATCATCTATTTTTAAATATGAACTATTTTCCACTATATATTAGAAGTTTATTTAAATATTGAATTTTAAAAAATTATAAATTTAATTTTTTCAATTGAAAATAAATTTTTTATTAAGTATAATAATATAATATTAATACGAATTTTTGGGATTTTCCTAAAATAATTTATTTTTAGGTGATTTGTATAAAATATAATTTTTACAAATAAAATAAATTTATGGAATTATTAGTATATAAATATGAATTGAAATTTTTTTAATACCATTTAGAAGACATAAAATTTATTTTATAATTGAATTTTTAATTTTAAAATTGTTTTTTAATTTATAAACCCATATTTGAAATTTTATAATTTAAGTTATATTTTTCAAAAAAAGTGTTTTTAAAACATTATAAATTTGGTATTTTAAAATGATTTTATTATTTCTTAAAATTAAACCAATATAAATGTATTTAAAATTTTTAATTATTAGGTCCAAATAATATAATTAGGTCCATTTTATTTTTTTTCATAAAGGATAAATTACCTAGGTAAAAAGTAGTTACCATTCAGAAAAATAGAAAGTTAAAAATGAGAATCCTTAAAAGTAAAGGGTCCATATTTTAAAAAATTATTATAATTGTTTATATTGATCTTATCTATTCTACAATAAATTATTTATTAATTTTGGATCCACTTTCCTTTAGAGTGACTTCCCATTATTGACTTTTTTTGGGTATTTACAAAAATGTCATCCCTTTTCACTTATAAAAGGGGAACTCCCCTCTTCACTTCCCCTCACACTAAAACCCATTAGGTTTGGAATAAAATATTCCGAACACTCTCATCCAAAATCCTACAAACCTAGAAGTTGTTATGGTCTTCTCATAATTCAAACCATAAATAGTTTAATCCCCTTCAAAAAGAGATAATCCAATTTGTGAGGTATAAGTTCCCAACCCGTCTTTCTATCTTCTTTCTATTTATGAGATTTTATTCTTCATTAAATTTAATTTTACCATATAAAAATAATAAATTTTTTAAAATTATTATATTATATTTTATTATAATTATAGTAAAAGAATTAACCACCCTCCCCTTTTCCATTATGAAAAATGAAAGTGTAAATCATACATTGTGTAGACTGCCACCTCTAAGATGCAACATGTTTGATTTTCCATCACCAAATTATGAGGATGGTAATAATAGGGAATTTAATATATAATAACTATATTTATGATATTTTTTGTATTTCTAAATGATCAACCATATTACTACCTTTCCCCGTTCTATGAAAAATGAAATCATCAACAATTCACATGTGTGGACTAATATCTCCATGGAACAATCAATTTTTTTTCTCATTTCATCACTACCCTATCTAGTTGGTAATTTGAGTGGTTTTGAAGGATAAATATTATTTTTATAATTTTATTAAGGTATTTTTTTTGAAAAATTAGAGAACCTATTAATGATATGGTTAATAAACGATTATCATTAATTCAAACATTTAAAACTAGAGTACTAAGAGGGAAATCATTAATTCAAAACATGTAATATTTTTATATACATTAATTTTTCCAATAAATTTATAATTCTGATATATCACACTAATAAACACTAAATTATATTAGTATCCTATTGTTGTAATAACATTATAACTAAATCACCTTATAATCGTTAATAGTCCTTGTATGCTCTTGATTGGGTCTTTTTTATCACCAAATTGAACAATGTTGTGAAATTATAATATGGATGATTATGGAGTTATAATTACTAGAAGAATATGATAAAAATATATAAATTGTGATTTTATTTTTGTTTTATAAATGAAACATCAATATTTAACTCATTAATTCAGAAAACTCCCTTTGTAGTTTAAAAAGATTCGAAAAATATTTGTTATTGATTGCATCCTCTAGGAAAAAGACTAAAGTACTTATAGAAGTATTTAGAAAAATCATAAATAATTATATTTCATAAATTATAGTTACTTGAATGAAATTTTGATGATGAAATTTGGAAGAAAAATTAATACTGACTTAATTCCTATGAAATAACTATAAATGGTCAAAATATTAAAAACATGATGTGGGATAATAGAAAAAACTAACTAATATATATGTTGAAAATTATTATAAATGGAAATTAAATAAATTTTTAGGTATGAATATGGTTTTGAAGAATTCTAAAAATATATTTATGTTTTTTAAAGGAGGTTATAGAACATTCTAATAATGAGGAATAAAGTTAAGGTGTTTTCATGATTCAATTATTTTCCTTGGGTTGTAAAAACTCTTTGTCACGACCCGTCCTGGGGGCCTATGCCGTGACTACCCCAAGCCCGCCTTCCATAAGCCAGGGGCTGGCGATTAGCACCAAAAGCGTAAATCCCAATAAAAGGGAAGGCATTGCCTTAATAGAAGTAAACAAACACATAGAGTATGCAACAGAAGTAAAAAATAAGTAATAATGAATACAAAAGTAAGTGATGAAAAGTAAATGGGCCAGTATACAAACCCAACTGTAAAGTACAGTACAAATGAAAAGCTAGTACAACTGTAGTAAAGTAAAACAGAAACTACCGAGTCATCCTCTAGGAATCCCACCTGATGGGTGGGTACATATGGTCTCCTCATCACCTCAGGTCTATCCGTCTTCTCCATGTACGTCTCGTCAAGTGGTCACCTTTGGGTACTATCTAGCTCCACAAGTCTCTAACTCGATCAGTGCTCTCCGTCATTTGCATCCAACACAACGTAGTGCGGGTATAGCCCGTGCTGGGGTGAGTATAACGATACTTAGTAGGGACCCCGAGACCCCCAAGGTCTCACAATATCAACTAAGGATAAACAAGAAGTAAGATACAAAACACGGTGCATCAACCAACCCTACTTAGGTATATGCCCATACATATACCTAAGTCTTCAATCCAGTTTGGCTCCAACTCTCGACCTCAAACACAACCCATTCCACACACGAAAGAAGTCAATCACATCGATGATAATGATTGAAAGTCAAGAATTAGCTCACAAAGGTATACAACTTTTGTATAGCGATAGAGATGATCAGATGTAGTCACTGATTCATCTAAGCTGTCAGACCCACATAGGATACGAGACCAGCTAAGCTGTCGGACCCATGTAGGATAATAGACTAGATACTCTATCAGACCCACGTAGGATACTAGTACAGAAGTCAAACTGTCGGAACCACGTAGGATACAAGAACAATAGTCATCGTTGTCGAACCCATGGAAGATTCCAGTACATCTATCATCATCGTCGAACCCACGGAGGATTCCAGTATGATTGTCGTCATCGTTGAGCCCACGAAGGATTCCAGTACAGTAGTAGTTGCAGTCGTAGCCAGCTCAAGGGTTCCCTCACACAACACGCTCTATTTTGGGTGGGTCCACTCCTCGAGCCAAGGGGTTGATACATCAACTGTCACGAAGCCAAAGTTTATGTATCCCAAAGTTCCGTCTCGTCAAAAGGAACCCAACACGACAGACGACGCGTCAATCAGACGCCCGATCTACGAGATATGAGCATTTTCGTTCCCGGGGCCCGGTTGGAAATACGCTCGTTCCAAACCCATCGGTTTTTCAAAGTTGTCTAAAACTCACTTAGAGTATCACAAAAGGACCGTTTCTTCATAAGGGTCCCTGTGCCGTAGACGACGCATCGATCAGACACACGGTCATGAAGTTATTCTCACTTAAGCGTAATGGGCCCGACCCGTTAAGCCCAGTGACTGACAGGTTAGGTCGACTCGGTTTTGGCGGGTCCGACCAGGCTGGTGTCGGACCGGCTCGATGAAGCACGCGGCCTGATCCTAAGGGGCGCAGTCCGGCCCAAGGGGAGCGGTGCGTCCTGGATGGCCGCGGCTTAGCTCAGCTAGCTGAGCGGCTCATCCCGAGTGGCCGAGCGATGCGGGGGAGGGGGGGGGGGGGTGATTTCCCAAACTAGCGGCACCACCCTTCTGCCCGTCCGGCTTCTCCAGTGTGAGTGGCACACATGGGAGGTCCGCTATCCACCGCACGCGGCGCCAGGCGGCACCGCAACCTCCTACAACTCATACGGCTGACGAGCCGACCGTTTCACCTGCCGAAGCGGCCCGCAGACCTCCGCAGCGTGGCGCCTTGGGGCGCCGTGGTTCCACCAACCTAGTCGGCTACGGCCGGTCGGTTCTTATTTGGTCGAGAAGCCCACGGTTGCGGGCCGCGGTTATTCAGCACACAGTTTCCACCTTCACTTGTTGCCTCCTCCTTCAACACACCTCCATCGTGAATAAAATCAGGAAATATCAGAGGGTCTTCGGGCCATGTTCATTCGGCCCGCGCCCTCCACATTAGGCGGTAGCATTTGGATGAAGAAATTCCAACAGATTCAACATGAACGTGATAATTATTTACGTAGAATTATACAAAACCCCTACCTCATAATTGACATCGCATGTCGTCGAGCCGTGGAAGACGAGCATCGCGGTAGTCGGGCATCGCGGAAGAACAATGTCATCTCGTCAATGTTGGAGGAAGAGTCATTGATTTTATTGACATCAGGGAAAGAAGAAAGGATGAAGTTGCTTCATGTCCTTCGATTCATGGAGTGTTCTTCGTGTTCTTCGTCAGAGGAGAACACTTTTCTTTTTATTTCTCCAGATCCTTCCCAAAGAGAAATAATTTCCAACCCAAAATAAAACAATAGGCTTCTAATATTAAAATAATATTTCCATGCCTTTAGAACTAATTCAAAATGAATCAATTAATTATTTTTTCTCACTTAATTAAATTGATGAGGTTGGCACATTAATGAGGGGAGGGTGGAATGTGGAGAGGCTCCACCAAAATAAATGAGAGGGAGTTGTCGAATAAATTAAAGGGGGTGTTAATGGGGAGTTTAAGGGAGTTCAAATGTTAGGGGTTCGTGTGGGAGCCACCTCACATTATCCTCTCATGGGAGGTTATGTGGGTTTGGGCCCCACCTATAACTTCCCCTTGTAGGATATAACTACCCAAGATAAATAAAACTATTCACAACAATTTTATTTAATTTTTTATTAAACCCCAAAAATTAACTTCTCCTCCCGAGCAAACGCAACTGCGATAAAGGTCCCCTTAAGAGAATACTGGTGCTGCGAGTTCATAGGTGCCCTCAGATTTCAATTACGATCACCGGTTCAAAAGATAAAAAAAACCCGAATGTAAGTTTACTGAACGTACCTGAACAAAACTTTAGAAATTGATTCTGGGCACACCGGGCCTCGGAATCAAGTGCCGTCAGAAACCGAAGACTTGTAAAATTCCAAAGTATTTAAGAAAAAAAATTTCCTTTAAATTTCTGGATCTTTACATCACTCCCACCTCAAGGATTTACGTCCCCATAAAGCTACAACACACACTAGGGAAACAAATGGGGGTACTGAGCTCGCATCTGAGCCTCCCGCTCCCAAGTTCTCTCCTAGAGGTTTCTATGATGCCAGAAAATGCGAACCAGAGGAATCGACCGTCCACGTAGGACCCGTTCGTGTCGATCCTCGATCTCCACCGGGACCTTCATGAATGTCGCTCCTTCAATGATGTCTATCTCCCTGTGATCGATGATGTGGGTCAGGTCATGCATGTATCTCCTCAGCTGAGATACGTGGAAGATGTCATGCACTCGGTGCAACTGAGGTGGAAGGGCCAGGCGGTAAGCCACCTCACCTACTCTACTAAGGACCTGGAAAGGCCTGATGAAACACAGGGATAAATTTCCGCCCCGGCCAGATCTCTATAGACCTCGTCGCGGTGAGACCCCACTACTAGAAAATCATGTTTTCCCAATGCTTCTTTACCAACGGTTTAAACAAACCGTTGGTAAAGAAGATCTTTCCCAACGGTTTACAAAAAATGTTGGGAAAGGGGTGTCCAAGGCATCCTTTCCCAATGGTTATCTATAACCGTTGGGAAAGGGGTACCCCTTTCCCAAGAACCGTTGGGAAAGGGGGTGTCTAAGACACCATTTCCCAACAGTTCTACAAGAACCGTTGGAAAATGGTCACCCTTTACCAATGGTTTGTTTAAACTGTTGGTAAAGGGTCTTTTGGACACCCCTTTCCCAACGGTTTTTAAAAAACGTTGGGAAATATTTCCCCCAAATACTCAATCGACCGCTCTCTCCCCCATTCATGACAGAACCCGAATCCTATCTAGGGCTCCACTGCTCTCACGACTTCCCCCATCCGAACCTGTCAAACTACAACCAAATCGTCTCAAATCAGGTATTCTATTCTTCATACACATAAAATATTTAAGTGATACCTTGTTTTTATCGTTATTCATCTCATATTTTAGTTTTAAGTTTTGATTTATATGTGTATATCATTTTTTTGTGTTTTGATTTAATCTCGACTTTATCCATTCCAATCCATTTAATTAATTAAATCATTAACCCTCCATCGAAGAAGAAGCATCTCAAATTCATTTCTGTTGTATTCTAGATTTTCTAAGAATGTGTTTTTATGCTTTTTTTACATCTTGTAATTAATTGTTACTTGGAAATTTATTTATATGTGTTGAATAATTTTTAGAAAAGTTTTTATGAATGTTTTCTTTAAAATTCCTTGAGGAAAGTGTTTTATTAAAATTAAATTTTTTTAATAAGGCTTCTGTAATGTAATTTGTTATAGTACACTATGTGACTATGTTTCGTATTTAGTAACACATGATATAACCAGTGATTGAGAATGTGTTGTGAAAGAGATTATATGGTTGTTTCAAGATTATATTTACGTTTTGAGCCTATTAATGAGTTATTTTAAAGATATTTTGAGATATTTACATTATGTTTATTGGTGAAAACTGGGATCTGTAGAGGTGGTTCATGATTAAGACATATAATTACTGCGAAACATGTGGATAAACCTTGAATAGTAGTGAATTCTTGAAATGTTTGATGTTTTTAGTCCATTTTTATTTGTAATTTCTTTTGATGGTGATGTTTCTTATTGTTACCTATGATGGGAATTTATTTTAGTTTCTAAATCGGCTGAGACTCCCCCACCATGCACAGTGTATGAAACCTCTACCCTTATTTAATCATTATGTTTACACAACATAGGCAACCTCTACCCTCATTTAATCAGTGAACTCATGTCATTAATTCAAGCCTTCATTTTCACTAGTATGTAAGAAATTGAATGATGTAAACCCATCCTCACATGATTTCTTACCTTAGATAGTGTCCAACATATGAAATACGAGATTTTGAATTCATCAGTTAACCAGGATCATATATTCCATTTCCCCCAAGATAACTATACTAGTATAACTTTAGGGTCAATTAAATATGGTTCTCATTGTGCGATGTATATTATGTGTCCTTCTTGGCCAATACTCACTTTTATGAGGGTGGGGTGCTTTTCACTACCCATTATGGCATGTGTAGACATCCATAAAAATGTTAGATAAGTCAAAAGTTTAATTCAGTAATTTTGTTATCATTGACATACTTTATTATTAATCTTAAATTTAAAAATAAATGTTTTTGTCTATACTTAATTAAATTAAATCTTTTTACAGGCCATGAACAACCTATTAGTGTAGAAGCCTAAAATTTATTCACCCATGGGGTGCGCTTGACTTGGGGAAGTAATTGGGTAATGAAAGGTATGGCCATAGAGGTGCCAATAATGAGTTATTGAACATGAGTGAATGATTTGGGATGCCTATAACACATGATGGGACCTAAGGCATGTTCCTCTTATAGACCTAATTAAAATGAATATAAATAAATTTTAATTTAATTTATGAGTACTTGGTCTTTACATTATTTTAATAGTTCACTACATCGACTAGAAACTTATTCCTTTATCATTTACTTAAATGTATTTTCTATTAAAGTTCAATACTATTGAATTGTTTATGACAAAATGACTTATATAAATTCTTTTTACAGAATGGACAGAAGTTGGATGTATGAAACTGATCAGATCTCAAGCTATTTTCAAAACAATTTAGAGAGATTTATAGATTTTGCATTTCACAATGCTTCAGATAGTGGTCGCATACACTGCCCATGTTCCAATTGTGTTGGTAGACCTTGGTTGAGCCATGAAGAAGTCAGCTACCACATAACCAAAAATGGTTTTCAAGCAAACTACTTTGTGTGGTATCACAATGGGGAGAAAATGAAATCTCAAATTGGTGATGATCGAAATGAAAAGACTGGAATGGAGAATTTTTTAGATGATCGGTTTCCGTTTATTAATCATCATGAAAAAGAAAGGATTTCGACTCAAGAAGACTTCGATATGAGGACAGCTGATGCATCTAGTGAAAATGATGATATTGATAGGGTAAAACAATTGAATGATGCTGCCACGACTCCAGTATATCGACAATGCGATAAAATGAAAAAGCTTTAATTTTTAATCAGATTGTTTCATGGGAAAACTATGTATGGGATTTTTAATACAGCAATCGATTAAATTATTACCCTCTTGAAGGATTTACCTCTAGATGATGCAGATATTCCCTCAAACCACTATATGGGATGGAAGTTAGTTAAGGAACTTCGATTTTCAAGAAACAAAATTCATGCTTTCCCGAAAGATTGCAGTTTATTCTGGGAGGAAACCGCTGAACGAAATGATTGTATAAAATGTGGTACATCCCGCTGGAAGTCAAAATCTGATGGAACACCATCCGGCGTTCCACAGAAAGTAATGTGGAACTTTACATTGATCCCCAGACTCGAGAATCTTTTTATATCTGATGAAATATCAATAAAAATGAGATGGCATGATACTGAGAGAAATAAGACTAATGATGAGTTGGTTTATCCTGTATATGGATTTGCATGGCAGAGATTTGATGCTCGACATCCTGATTTTGCAGCTGACGTGCGTAATGTGAGGCTGGGTCTTTCATGCGATAGTTTTAATCCGTTTGGGAAGATGCTTACTTCGCACAACACATGGACATTTTTTATACACATTTATAATCTTCCCCCATGGTTGTGAATGAAAAAACATTTCACTTTCATGAGTATACTCATATCTGGTCCTTCTGATCCCGACATTGATATTGATGTCTACATGCAACATTTAATAAAAGAGTTGAAACTTCTTTGGGATGTGGGTGTGCGCACATATGATGCATGTTCGAAAGACATATTTCAGATGCATGCTGTGCTTATGTGGACGATCAATGATTTTCCTGCTTATGCAATGATGTCTGGATGGAGCACGGAGGGAAAATTGTCATGTCTAGTTTGTATGAAAAATACAAGATCCAGAAGACTAAAACATCGCTGTAGTTTCAGTTTTATGGGACATCGACGATTCTTTCAAAAGGATCATCCATATAGAATGAATCATCGAAGATTTGATAATACCATAGAGACCGATGATCCACCTCAGCGTATATTTGGAACTGACGTGATTAATGAATTGAAAGATTTCAGTTTTTCATTCGGGAAGGGTCAAATGAAATCTGGAAAGAGAAAGAATGTTTCCACTGAAACCTGTTACAATTGGAGGAAGAGGAGTATCTTTTTTGATTTGCCTTATTGGTCAACCAATTTGTTACTTCATTTCTTAGACGTAATGCATATTGAAAATAATATATGCAAAATTTTGCGTTCGGTTCTTCTAAATGTCAAGGGGAAGACAAAAGATGATTTACAATCTCGGAGTGTCTTGGTGGATTGGGGAATCAGACCAGAATTATATCCTGTGCGTATCAGTGAAAATAAATGGAAACTTCCATGTGCTTCTTATGTGATTACACCTACGAATTTTTTTTTCCTGGAAGTATTAGAGACTGTTAGAGTTCCTGATGGCTATTCAAGCAACATATAAAAAAGGGTCCATAGAAGAGAGTTGAAGCTAAAATCTTTGAAGACTCATGGTTATCACATTCTACTGCATGAGTTGCTTCCAATAGAAATCCGTCATCTTTTTTCCAATAATGTTATGGTGGATTTTATTCATTTGTTCCAATTTTTTAGAGATCTTTATGCTAAGAATTTGTCCAAGTATTTCTTGCAAAAAATGTTGACAGATGCCCCGTTAATTTTGTGTGAGTTGGAGAAAATATTTCCTCCATCATTTTTCACATGCATGCTACATCTGACTGTCCATATTACCACTGAAATACTTCTCAGAGGACCTGTTTCTTTTTGTTGGATGTATCCAACTGAAAGAAATATGTTCACATTAAAGTCTTATGTCCGAAATATAAATCATCCCAAAGGTTCTATCGTGAACAGTTACTTGACTCAAGAATGTATGGATTTCTGCTCGACGTATTTGTCTGATCTTACTACAAGATTGAACAGACCCATGAGAAATGAAGAAGAACAGTATGAGCAAATTGAACCCAGTTTTCCATCACTTCCTTAAATAGGAGGAATTCCTGGATCGTATACATTGAAGACATTAAGCCCCCCGGACATCCCCCCCCACCCTCCTCCCTAGACCCCGGACACCCCCCCGAACAGCCCCCAGACCGCCCCCCATACAGCCCCCCAGACAGCCCCCCATACAGCCCCCCGGACAGCCTCCACCCTCTTCCTTGGACCTCAGACAACCCCCCGAACACCCCCCAGACAGCCCCCGGATAGCCCCCCGAACAGCCCCCCCGGACATCCCCCCCACCCTCCTCCCTGGACCCCGGACAAACCCTCGGATATCCCCCCAAATAGCCCCCCAGACAGCCCCCCACCCTCTTCCTTGGACCCTAGACAGCCCCCCGAACACCCCCCAGACAGCCCCCCGAACAACCCCCCAGACAGCCCCCCACCCTCCTCCCTGGACCCCAGATAGCCCCCCAGACAGCCCCCCAGATAGCCCCCCAGACAGCCCCCACCCTCCTCCTTGGACCCTGGACAACCCCCCGAACACCCCCCGGACAACCCCCCCGCCCTCCTCCTTGGTCCCCGGATAGCCCCCCGGACACCCACCGGACAACCCCCCCGGACAGCCCCACCGGACATCCCCCCACCCTCCTTGATTTCATTTAATACTAGAAAATCTATAGTATATATTTTATTTATTTTCATCATGATAATCAATGTAAATCACATTTACACATCTAATCAATATCATAGATTCTTGGTATGTTATAAAAGAGATGTATTCATTGGGCATGACATTGTTAGCTCTGAAATGTTTCATAGCATGATAAACTAAAATCTAATCCATACTAATAATGATATAAAAATATTTTATATGAATGTCCACAAGATTTTAAGTAAATACCATTCCACTAATAGACACATGAGGATTCTCAAAAAATGGAAAACATTTTATGTACATACGGAAAACCGACCAAACACATTCAGTTTCCATTGAAACTTTAGGATAACGATCCATGGGTCATATGTGACGTGTAAAAATCAAACCTGCCTCAATCTGAGATGCGGTGTGGTCGGCACCACTCAAAGTGTCTGTCTTCTGTTTCAAAAGGACGTCATTTTAATTGAAAAGCATCAACTAGAATACAGAAAACCGACCAAACGCATTTGGTTTCCATTGAAACTTTAGGAGAACAATTCATGGGTCATATGTGACGTGTAAAAATCAACCCCGCCTCAATATGAGATGCGGTGTGGATGACACCACTCAAAGTGTCTTCCTTTTGTTTCAAAAGGACGTCATTTTAATTGAAAAACATCAACTGGCATACGTAAAACCGACCAAATGCATTCGGATTGTGTCAATACTTTAGCACAATGATCCATGGGTCATATGTGACATGTACGAGTCAACCCTGCCTCAATCCGAGGCGCGGTGTGGCCGTCACCACTCAAAGTGTCTGTCTTTTGTTTCAAAAGGACGTCATTTTAAGTGAAAAACATCAACTAGCATATGGAAAACAGACCAAACACATTCGGATTGTGTCGATACTTTAGTACAACAATCCATGGGTCATATGTGATGTGTACAAGTCAACCTCGCCTTAATATGAGGCACGGTGTGGCCGTAATCACTCGAAGTGTCTCTCTTTAGTTTAAAATGGACAACATTTTAAGTACATACGGAAAACCAACCAAACACATTAGGTTTCCGTTGAAACTTTAGGAGAACGATTCATGGGTCATATGTGACATGTATGAATCAAACTCGCCTCAATTTGAGACATGGTGTGGCCAGCACCACTCAAAGTGTCTGCCTTTTGTTTTAAAAGGACATCATTTTAATTGAAAAACATCAACTGGCATACGGAAAACCAACCAAAAGCATTCGGATTGTGTCGATACTTTAGAACAATGATACATGGGTCATATGTGACGTGTACGAGTCAACCCCGCCTCAACCCGAGGCATGGTGCGGCCGTCAACACCCAAAATGTCTGCCTTTTATTTCAAAAGGACGTCATTTTAAGTGAAAAACATCAACTGGCATATAGAAAACCAACCAAATGCATTATTATTGTGTTGATACTTTAGTAAAATGATCCATGGGTCATATGTGATGTGTACAAGTCAACACTGCCTTAATCTGAGGCACAATGTGGCCATAATCACTCGAAGTGTCTCTCTTTTGTTTAAAATGGACAACATTTTAAGTATATACGGAAAACCGACCAAACACATTCGGTTTCCGTTGAAACTTTAGGAGAAAGATTCATGGGTCATATGTGACATGTACAAATCAACCTCGCCTCAATATGAGACGTGGTGTGGCTGGAACCACTCAAACTGTCTTCCTTTTGTTTCAAAAGAATGTCATTTTAATTGAAAAACATCAACTGACATACGGAAAACCGATCAAACACATTCGGATTGTGTCGATACTTTAGCACAACAATACATGGGTCATATGAGACATGTACAAGTCAACCCCGCCTCAATATGAGGTGTGGTGTGGCCACCACCACTCAAAGTGTCCGTCTTTTGTTTCAAAAGGACGTCATTTTAAGTGAAAAACATCAACTGGCATATGGAAAACCGACCAAATGCATTCGGATTGTGTCGATACTTTAGAAAAAAGACCCATGGGTCATATGCGATGTGTACGAGTCAACCTCGCCTTAATCTGAGGCGTGGTGTGGCCGCCACCACTCAAAGTGTCTGTCTTTTGTTTAAAATGGACACCATTTTAAGTACATACGGAAAACTGACCAAACACATTCGGTTTCCATTGAAACTTTAGGAGAAAGATTCATGGGTCATATGTGACATGTAAGAATCAACCCCACCTTAATCTGAGACATGGTGTGGCCGACACCACTCAAAGTGTCTGTCTTTTGTTTCAAAAGGACGTCATTTTAATTGAAAAACATCAACTGGCATACAGAAAACCGACCAAACACATTCAGATTGTGTCAATACTTTAGCACAACGATCCATGGGTCATATGTGACGTGTACGAGTAAACCCCGCCTCAATCTGAGGCACGATATGGCCGACACCATTCACAATGTCTCTCTTTTGTTTAAAATGGACAACATTATAAGTGAAAAGAACAACTGACATATGCAAAACCAACCAAACGTATTTGAAATGTGTTGATGATTTAGGAAAATGATCCATGGGTCATATGTGACGTGTATGAGTCAACCCGCCTTAATCTGAGGCATGGTGTGGTCGGAATCACTCTAAGTGTCTCTCTTTTGTTTAAAATGGACAACATTTTAAGTAAATACGGAAAACCGACCAAACACATTCGGTTTCTATTGAAACTTTAGGAGAACAATCCATGGGTCATATGTGACCTGTACGAGCCAACTCGGGCTCAATCCGAGTTGCGGTGTGGCCGAGATCAGTCTAAGTGTCTCTCTTTTGTTTAAAATGGACACCATTTTAAGTACATACAGAAAACCAACCAAATGCATTCAGTTTCTATTGAAACTTTAGGAGAATGATCCATGGGTCATATGTGACATGTACGAATCAACCCCGCCTCAATCTGAGATGCGGTGTGGCCGACACCACTCAAAGTGTATGTCTTTTATTTCAAAAGGACGTCATTTTAATTGAAAAACATCAACTGGCATACGAAAAACCAAGAAAATGCTTTCGGAATATGTTGATACTTTAGGAAAATGATCAATGGGTCATTTGTGATGTGTACAAGTTAACCTCGCCTCAATCCGAGGCACGGTGTGGCATGATCACTCCTTGTGTATGTATTTTCTTTAAAATGGACAGGATTATAAGTGAAAAGAACAACTGACAAACGGAAAACCATCCAAACACATTCTAAATGTGTTGATTATTTAGGAAAACGATCCATGGGTCATATATTACGTGTACGAGTCAACCCCACCTTAATATGAGGCATAGTGTGGCCGGAATCACTCTAAGTGGGTCTCTTTTGTTTAAAATGGAAAACATTTTATGTACATACAGAAAACCGACCAAACGGATTCAGATTGTATTGATACTTTAGCACAATGATCCATGGGTCATATGTGACGTGTACGAGTCAACCCTACATCAATTCGAGGCGTGATATGGCCAACGCCATTCATAGTGTCTCTCTTTTGTTTAAAATGGACAAGATTATAAGTGAAAAGATCAACTGGCATACGAAAAACCAACCAAATGAATTCAAAATGTGTTGATGCTTTAGGACAATGATCCATGAGTCATATTTGATGTGTATGAGTCAACCTCGCCTCAATCTAAGGCACGGTGTGGCTGAAACCATTCACAGTGTCTCTCTTTTGTTTAAAATGGATAGGATCATAAGTGAAAAGAACAACTGACATACGAAAAACTGACCAAACACATTCAGATTGTGTTGATGATTTAGGTCAATGATCTATGGGTCATATGTGACGTGTACGGGTCAACCCGGGCTCAATTCAAGGCACGGTGTGGCCAGGATCACTCTAAGCGGCTCCCTTTTGTTTAAAACGGACAACATTTTAAGTACATACGGAAAACCGACCAAACGCATTAGGATTGTTTCAATACTTTAGAAAAACGATCCATGGGTCATATGTGACATGTACGAGTCAACCCCACCTCAATCTGAGGTGCGGTGTGGCTGCCACCACTCAAAGTGTCTGTCTTTTGTTTCAAAAGGACGTCATTTTAAGTGAAAACATCAAATGGCATACAGAAAACCGACCAAACGCATTCGGATTGTGTCGATACTTTAGAACAACGATCCATGGGTCATATGTGACATGTAAAAGTCAACCCCACCTCAATCCAAGGCACGATGTGGCCGACACCACTCTAACTATGTCTCTTTTTTTTAAAAATGGACAGGATTATAAGTGAAAAGAACAACTGACATACGCAAAACCGACCAAACGTATTTGAAATGTGTTGATGCTTTAGAAAAAAGATCCATGGGTCATATGTGATGTGTATGAGTCAACCCCGCCTTAATTCGAGTCGTGGTGTGGCCGGAATCAGTCTAAGTGTCTCTCTTTTTTTTTTAAAATGGACAACATTTTAAGTACATACGGAAAACTGACCAAACGCATTCGGTTTTCGTTGAAACTTTAGGAGAACGATCCATGGGTCATATGTGATATGTAAAAATAAACCCCACCTCAATCTGAGACGCGGTGTGGCCGGAACCACTCAAAGTGTCTGTCTTTTGTTTCAAAAGGACATCATTTTAATTGAAAAACATCAACTGGCATACGGAAAACCGACCAAAAGAATTCGGATTGTGTTGATACTTTAGCACAATGATCCATGTGTCATATGTGAAGTGTACGAGTAAACCCTACCTCAATACAAGGTGTAGTGTGTCCGATATCACTCCAGGTGTATGCATTTTGTTTAAAATGGACATCATTTCAGGTAAAAATATATGGTATACAAAAAACCGAACAAATTATGAATTGACTTCAAGATTCCACATATAATTGTCATCTAAATTTTAAATTGAATTATAAATGAATTATGTATGTTTATAATTATGTTATGAATTCTAATTTAATTATGGATGTGTATAGTTCCAGGATGAATTATATGTTAAATGTGTATGAATTTGTTCTCTATATGTATATGTTAGTTGGTTATTGCAGGTACAATAATTGTATATGTATGTGTTAGTTTATTGTAGGTACAATAATTGGATCGAAAATGGGAGGGAATGCACAAAATGAGGCCTGCTATCCAAATTGCAGACCTACTGTGCAAATTACAGGTTGCTGTGCAATTTGCACAGCATAGGCTATGCCAATGGTTTCAAACCGTTGGAATAACATCTCTGATGATTTTTTTAACAATGGTTCACTGAACCGTTGGTAAACAACTTTGGGAAAAACTATCCCAACAGTTTGGGAGAACCGTTGGGATAGGAGAATCCTTGGGATTTCCCAACGGTTCATGCCAAACCGTTGGAAAAAACTATCCCAACGGTTTGGCAGAACCGTTGGGATATGTTATCTTTCCCCCACTCTATACCAACGGTTCACAATAAACTGTTGGGAAAAGAATTCCCAACGGCTTACTTTCAATGGTTCTGCAGCCTTTCCCAACGGTTCAGAACAGTTGGGAAAGACTGTATTTCTAGTAGTGACCATAGGAAAATGTGGTCACCATCCTCGAACTCCAGTGGTCTCTTTCTCCTTTCAGCATAGGACTTCTTTCTGCTCTGTGCAATCTTCATCTTCTCCTGGATGATCTGCAACTTCTCCGTCGTAGCCTAAACCATCTCTGGTCCTACAAGTGCTAACTCCCCTGGGTCAGTCCAACACAGAGGGGATCTGCAAGGTCAGTCGTACAGTGCCTCGTAAGGTTCCATCCCAATGTTGGAGTGGTAGATGTTGTTGTAAACAAACTCCACTAAGGGTAGATGATCCTCCCAACTATGACCAAAGTCGAGGACACATGCACGAAGCATGTCCTCGAGAGTCTGAATGGTCCTCTTAGTCTGGCCATCCGTCTGAGGATGGAAGGAGGTGCTCAAGTGAAGCTACGTCCCCAAAGCCTCCTATAATCCCTTCCATAGCCGAGAAGTGAATCGAGAATCTCGATCAGAAATGATAGACATTGGCACACCATGAATCCGTATGATCTCCTGAACGTAGAGGCGTCCCAAGCTCTCTAATGAGCCTTGCTCTCTGATTGGTAGGAAGTGGACCGACTTAGTGAGTCGGTCTACGATCACCCAGATAGAGTCATGTCCTTTGGATGTAAATGGAATCCCCATCACGAAATACATAGATATCCTATCCCACTTCCACTCTGGGACCTCTAAGGGATGTACCAAGCCTAGTGGTACCTGGTGCTCCTCCTTCACTTACTGACAAGTGAGGCATCGTGAAACAAACTCTGCTTCAACCTTCTTCATACCCAGCCACCAGTCCTGTTGTTTGAGATCCTAATACATATTCAACACTCCTGGATGTACCAATATAGGGGAAGTGTGAAACTCCCTTAGAACATCCTCTTGTAGTGCAACTGGTACCATGGTGCATCCCCTGAAGAGGATGACGTGCTCCCCTCCTTCAGAAAATCCATCAGGTGCCTGCCCTGAGGATATCTGAGCACGTTGCATCTCACAATCAATGTCCCCACGCTGTGAATCCCTGACTCGCTGAAGAAGTGGAGGAGTGACTGTGAGAGACTGAAGAAAGGATGCTCCATCTATATCCACAAAGGATATCTGTAACGCGGCTAGCTGCTCCGTCGCCTCTCCTAGTAGCTGAATACCCGATCTCTTACTAAGAGCATCAGCTACAACGTTCCCCTTCCTAGGAGTATAGACTATCTCAAAGTCATAGTCCTAGAGGAACTCAATCCATCGCCACTGTCTCAGGTTTAGGTCCTTCTACGAGAATATGTACCTGAGACTCTGGTGGTCAGAATAGAATTTAAAGTGCTTGCCCATCAGATAGTGTCGCCACATTTTTAAGGTGAAGACCACTACTGATAACTCCAGTTCATGGGTAGCGTAGTTCTGCTTGTGCTGTCTCAACTACCGTGAACCATATGCGATCAATACTCACTCTTGAATCAAGACACACCCAATTCCGATCCCTTATGTGTAGTAGTAAATACGTACCCTACGCCCTCCTTTGGTAGCCTCAAGATGGGAACACTGGTCAATCTCTGCCTCAGCTCCTGAAAGCTCTACTGTCATCTCTATAACCACACGAAGGGTTTCCCCTTCTTCATCAAGGCTGAAAGTGGTGCTGCAACTCCAGATAAGTATAGCAAAAATATATGATAATACCCATCCAAACCTAGAAAACTCCAAACCTCCGTCACACTCCTGAGTGGATCCCAAGAAAGCACTGTCTTGATCTTCACTGGATCCACTGCTACTCCAGTTCCAGAGATAACGTGTCCCAAGAAGTGAACCTCTTGAATTCAGAACTGGCACTTTGAGAGCTTACCATAAAGTTGGTGCTCTCAGAGTGTATCCAGTACAACCCACAAGTGGTAGGCATGCTCCTCCATAGTAGTCGAGTAAATCAGTATTTCATCAATGAAAACTACGAAAAATCGATTGAGGTATGGCTGGAAGATCCTATTCATGAGACTCATGAACACTTCTGGAGCATTGGTTACACCGAAGGACATAACCAAGAACTCATAGTGGCTATACCGACACCTGAAGGCCTTCTTCTGCACATCCTCATCTCGAACTCTGAGCTGGTGATATCCTGACCTGAGGTCTATCTTTGAGAACCATCGTGATCCCTTGATCTGATCTAAGAGGATGTCAATCTTCGGGAGTGAGTACTTTTTCTTCATGGTCACCTGATTCAGGTGATGGTAGTCGACACATAGTCGCAAGATCCCATCTTCCTTCTTGGCGAATAAAATCTAAGAAGCCCAAGGTGAAACACTGGGTCAGATAAATACCTTTCCCTGCAAGTCCTCCAACTGTACCCGCAGCTCCTGAAGCCCAGCGGGAGCCATCCGATATGCTGGAGTAGATATCTGTGCTATCCCGGGGTACAAGTCTATATAGAAGTCTACCTCTCTGCGAGGAGGTAGTCCTGGGACGTCGTTAGGAAAAATGTCCACATACTGATCCACCACAATGGGAAAACTCGGAATCCACACATCAACCTCTATGAGGATGAGACTGGCCAACTGATGTGTGATCGGTTTCCCTCTCCTCTGCGAAAGTCCATCCTGTGATGCAAAGGCTCCCTTCTCGCCAGTGAAGGTGAACCTAGTCCCACCTGTGTGGACACACCGCACTTTGTGCCTAATGCAGTCGATCTGATCATGGACTGTAGACAACCAGTCCATACCCAAGATGACGTCATAAGGCCTCGGCGCCGCTAAAAGAAGATCCCAGACGAATCTCTTGTCTCCTAGAGTAATCTCACACTGCCGGCACCAGTGCTTAATCTTCGAGTCTGCTCCCGTAGGAGTCTCTGGCTGTAAGGATCCAGCCAACAGCTCCGTCGTAATCTTCAAGCTCCAAACAAGGGCATCGTAAATAAAAGAATGACTCACACCTGTGTTGATAAGTACTGCAGCAAAGGTGGAGTAGACATAGATAGTAACTCGAATCATATCAGGTACGTCGTGGTCATAAGCCTCGACTGCCTGGAGCTGAGTCTGCTTCTGTCCTCCAGCTCCCTATGGTCGGGGTGGACCTCCTGGTAGAGGTGGTGGTAGATCCTCGAAACGTCTTCCACCACCCGCTGCTCTACCAGCTCCTATGCCACGTCCACCTGCTCCCAGCGGACCACCACAGTTGAACCTATGCCTCTGACTGGGAGGTCCCTCCACTGTCTTCTGCTCATCTGCACGGCGGGTCTGGCAGTCTCGAGCCATGTGACCCTGCCCACCGCATGCATAACACTGCCTGCTCCTCGTATACCTAGATCAGTTTCGTGTGCCCCGCACAACTGAACCTGTATCCTGAGGTCGCCCACCTAGTGGCCTGGTCCTCTTGGACCTCTGCATCAATTGTATACTGCCGGCTGCAGAAGACTCCGCTGTGTGTCACCCAGTGGTGGGTCATGCTGATGGTGTCAGTTCAGCAAGAAAGCTCTCCACAGGAAGGGCTCGCTCCATCACTCCCGCCTACGTAGGAATACTGAGGGAGATCATCGAATCCCTGATCTCATGTATGATCCCCTGCTCAAAGGTCCGGGCCCTGAAGAATGGGTCCCATACCATATCCGTGGAGTAGCATGAGAGGTCAGTAAACCTCACTGAATACTGAGCTACTGTCATACTGCCCTGCCGCAGATGTAGTAACTCTTGTATCCGCACCACACGAAGGGTGGTTGGAACAAAATCCAATAGGAAAAGTCTCTCGAAGTCTGTCCAAAGTAAATATGCCTCGTCATGCACCTAGAGCATCAGGATCCACTATCTACCTTCTTCTGCGTGTAGGAGACTCACTGTAAGGATCACCATAAGATCGGCTGGTGTCCCTACCAATCTAAAAACTCTGACGACAACCTCCAGCCAGTCCTCAGTTGCCTATGGGTCCATCTCTCCACAGAACCTGGGCGACCTCTGTCACTAGAACTCTTGAAATGTGCTTAGACAGTGTGCACTCTCTACTACTGGGGCTGGTGGTATCGGTGGCCCAGCGGGTAGTGGTACCACTGGTGCCTCCTCTGTGATGGGGCCCTGCACCGAGGCCTCATCACTCGGTGGGCTACCATCCCGTACGTAACTCGGAACCCTAGCTGGATGCCTTCGTGGGGCCATCCTGAAAAGAAACAGGTGTGCCATGGTCAAAAAGTATACCTGGTGAGCTGACACAAAGTAATCACAAAGAATAGTTTTCAAAGGAAACACACATATAATCAGTGTTTTCGTGCACCGAGTCAGAAATCAGAAGTCAGGGTCCTGGTGTATGGATACGTCAGCCGCCACACCAACACTGGACTCCCTGGATTGAAATCCACACTCAATACTCTTAACAATATTGCTTCATATAAAATAATGATCAGAGTCCTGAGTTCAGTGGTAGAAACGACTCCTATGATAAAAATTTGTCACGACCCGTCCTCAGGGCCTGTACCGTGACTACCCCAAGCCTGCCTTCTATAGGCTAGGGGCTGGAGACTAGTATCAAAGGCGTAAATCCTGATATAAGGGAAGGGATTGCCTTTATAGAAGTAAAAAAACACAACAGAGTACGCAACAGAAGTAAACACTAAGTAATACTGAATACAAAAGTAAGTGCTGAAAAATAAATGGGCCAGTATACAAACCCAACTGTAAAGTACAGTACAACTGAAAATCTAGTACAACTGTAGTAAACTAAAACAGAAACTACTAAGTTTTCCTCTAGGAATCCCACCTGATGGGTGGGTACAGATTGTCTCATCATCACCTCAGGTCCGTCCGTCTGCTCCGTGTACGTCTCGTCAAGTGGTCCACCTTCGAGTACCGTCCAAATCCACAAGTCTCTACCTCGATCAGTGTTGTCCGTCATCTGCATCCAACAAAATGTAGTGCGGTCATAGACTGTGTAGGGGTGAGTATACTGATACTCAGTAGGGACCCTAAGACCCACAAGGTCTCACAATATCCACTAAGGATAAACAATAAGTAAGATAAAAAACACGGCGCATCAACTAACCCTACTTAGGTATATGCCCATACATATACCTAAGTTTTCAATCCAGTTCGGCTCCAACTCTTGAGCTCAAGCACAACCCAGTCCACACATGAAAGAAGTCAATCACATCGATGATAATGATTGAAAGTCAAGACTCAGCTCACACAGGTATACATATTTCATATAGCGATAGAGATGATCAGATGTAGTCACTAATTCATCTAAGATGTCGAACCCACGTAGGATACTAGACCAGCTAAGCTGTCAGACCCACGTAGGACACTAGACTAGCTACTCTGTCGGACCCACGTAGGATACTAGTACATAAGTCAATCTATCGGACCCACATCAGATACAAGAATAGTAGTCATCACTGTCAAACCCATGGAGGATTCTAGTACAGTTGTCGTCATCGTCGAACCCATGGAGTATTCCAGTATGATTGTTGTCATCGTTGAACCCACAGAGGATTCTAGTACGATAGTCGTTGCAGTCACATCCAGCTCTAGGGTTCCCGCACACAACACGCTCGATTCCGGGAGGGTCTAATCCTCGAGCCAAGGGATCAATACATCAACTGTCACGGAGTCTGATTTGATGTATCCCAATGTTCCGTCTCATCAAAAGGAACCCAACACGATAGCCGGCGCATCAATCAGATGCCTGGTCTGAGAGATATTAGAATTTTCGTTCCAGGGGCCTGGTTGGAAATACGCTCATTCCAAACCCATCCATTTTTCAAAGTTATAAAAAACTCACTTAGATTATCTCAAGAGGGCCATTTCTTCGTAAGGGTCCCAGTGCCGCAGATGGCGCGTCGATCGAACGCACGGTCGTGAAGTTATTCACACTTATGCATAAAAGCCCGGCCCGTTAAGCCCAGTGGCTGACGGGTCGGGTCGACCCCGTTTTGGCGGGGCACGGCCTGGACCGACGCAGCGCAGCCCAACCTCACAGGCTGCGGCTCGGCCCAGGTGGTCAAGCGATGCAGTGGGGGGTGGGGGGGGGGATGATTTCCCGAACCGGCGACGCCAAGCGGCGCTGCCCTCCTGCTCAGCCAGCCGAAGCCGGACAGCTTCTCTAGCATGAGCGGCCTGCTAGGGTGGGCCGCTGTCCACCGCATGCGGCACCAGGTGGCGCCACAACCTCCTCTAATCCGGCCAGCCGACGAGCTGGCCTGTTCACCTGCGGAAGCGGCCCGTGGAGTGCGGGCTGTGGACCTTCGCAGTGCGGCGCCTTGGGGCACCACGGTTCCACTAACCCGGCTGGCTAGGGCCGATCGGTTCTTCTTCGGTTGAGCGAGATGCAGTTCTTCCACACGCGGCCGACATGAAGCCTCCGCCTTCGCTCGTTGCCTCCTACTTCAACACACCTCCATCGTGAATAAAATCAGGAAACATCAGAGGGTCATCGGACCATGTTCGTTCGGCCCATGCCCTCCGTGTTAGGCGGTAGAAGTTGGCCGAAGACATTCCAACAGATTCAACATGAACAAGATAATTATTCACGTAGAATTATACAAAACCCCTACCTCATAATTGACGTCACACGTTGTCGAGCTGCGGAAGACGAGCGTTGTGGTAGTCAGGCGTCGCGGAAGAACGGTGTCGTCCCGTCAACGTTGGAGGAAGAGTCGTTGATTCCGTTGACGTTGGGGAAAGAAGAAAAGATGAAGCTGTTTCACGTCATTCGAGTCGTGGAGCGTTCTTCGTGTTATTCGTCAGAGAAGAACACTTTTCTTTTTTTATTTCTCTAGAGCCTTCCTAAAGAGAAATAATTTCCAACACAAAATGAAACAATAGGCTTCTCATATTAAAATAATATTTCCATGCCTTTCGAACTAATTCAAAATGAATCAATTAATTAAGTGTGCTCACTTAATTAAATTGATGAGGTTGGCACATTAATGAGGGGAGGGTGGAATGTGGAGAGGCTCCCCCAAAATAAATGAGAGGGAGTTGTCAAATAAATTAAAGGGGGGGTGTTAATGGTGAGTTTAAGGGAGTTGAAAGGTTAGGGGTTCTTGTGGGCCCCACCTCACATTATCCTCTCATGGGAGGTTATGGGGGTGTGGGACCCACCTATAACTTCCCCTTGTAGGATATAACTACCCAAGATAAATAAAATTGTTCACAACAATTTTATTTAACTTTTTTATTAAACCCCAAAAATTAACTTCTCTCCCGAGCAAATGTAACTGCAGTAAAGGTCCACTTAAGCGAATACAAGCACTGCGAGTTCATCGGTGCCCTTTGATTTCAATTCTGAGCACCGGTTCAAAATATAGAAAAACCCGCACGTACGTTTATTGAATTTACCAGAAAAAAACTTCAAAAATTGATTCTAGGAACACTGGGCCTCAGAATCAAGTGTCGTCAGAAACCGAAGACTCGTAAAATTTCAAAGTATTTAAGACAAACAATTTCCTTGAAATTTCCAGGCCTTTACACTCTTCTTTGAAAATTACCTTTCAATGTTGAAATATTTTAAAATATGATGTTGTTATATTGTATTTTCATGTTCATTCTTGGATAATTGTGTGTAACACAAATTACTTCTTACTTGGTGATTCAATTGTTTCGTTAAAATTCATTTTTATGAATAATTTCCTATTTATTTTAGTGGATTTCTATTCAACATCCATGTTTTTAATTTAAAAAAAAATTCTCAATATCATTATGGAAAAAATGTGTTTATATCTCTAATAATACTTTTATTCATCTTTATTAGTTTACTAAAATAGGTTTTGTTATCCCTTTAAAAATGATGGTTTTAAATATATGTGTTTCAAAACATTTAAAATGATATTACTTACCCTAATCTTATATACTTTCCTACAACTTCACATTTTGAAATATGTTTTATTTATTATCAAACTCAATTTCTTGATTTTTTTTGTAAATAATGTTTTAATAATTTTTATCCTCATCAAAAATAATATTTTTATAAATTGAATTGGATATCACATCCTTTTTTAAGATGATATTATGAAAATAATTTTAAGGAAAACTATTTTTTTTATTTCATTTCCATTTTTTAAGGATTATTCTTTAATAGGGTTATGTTTCATGTTTTAACCTATATCTTCTTTTATTATGTGATTATTTTAGTTGATCGATTTTGTTTAACTTCTTGTTTTAATGATAATGAAATCATGATTATTGTGACAATTAATGAGTTTCTTGTTTTCTACTAGCATTTTATATTATGAGACAGATTGGTGAAATTTACCTAAGTATGTGACACCACTAGGGAATTATCACCATTACCTTGAGACACTTCCATGGATGAGTCACTATCAGCAATGATTCACCGATGAGACAGAAATTTGACAAAGTATAGAAAATTATCACCACCAAGCATGCATCACTGCCAACAAAGTCTCACAGTTGCCTTAAGACACCATCAAGGAAGTTATACCACCAAAATGAAAAATTGGCTAAGTACTAGGATGAATCACCATCAAAACAAGTCACCACCATAATCAGACACTACCAAACCCTAAGTCACCATCTGATCAAGACACTATTCCAATGTCTCACTGCCAGACTTAGACACTACTAGATGTGTCACCATTCCAAGGAGTCACCAATAGAAGGTTCACTTACCAAAATACACACTACTAGTGTTTATGTTTATTTGGAATTAAATTTGTCTAACACCAAGTTTATTGGATTTAATTCCATTGATTATTCTAACAATTGTTCCTTAATTTATCGATAGATATGAATTAATTTTAGTGTCAGAATGTACATTAAAAATATCATAAGATATGGTGGATTATCTCTAATGATATTTTTAAAAAGATGAATCAGAGTTCCTTATGTCATATAGAATAGAAGTGCTGAATGAAGAGATATACTTGTACATGTGAAGAGAGATGAGTAGATGTGAAGTGTTATATACAAGAATCATTCCTACTTGCGATTAAATATTGATAAAGTGAATACCATTGAATATATTTACAAATTCATACAGACTCACATTGCGTTTGAGACACTATATTCTTTATCAAAGTTCTGAAATTCGACTTGTGTTTTATTTCAAACTATATTCGAGAGTCACAAGCTACAAAGCATTAGAGAGTATGAAACTCTACCCCTTTAGATATTTTATTTTCTTAGTCTACTTATTTACATTTACATCATGAGTAGTGTGTGCATACTTTATTTTTTACTCACACCGCCTCTTTCTTTAAACAAAAGATACATAGATATCTTCTCAACAGGTTTTACACAAATTTTCCACATGTTATGGTAGAGGTATGGTTGTGACCAGTTTTTATCTGTACTCCCATGATTACTGTGGAAGAGGTCCTGTGTGGCCTATAAAGTTTGCATACTATTGTAAAACCTAATCTATCTTGTGGATGAAAAGTTTATTTTATATAAAATGATTATAATTATGTGATTTCTATGTGGAGAGGACTAAGTCTCATCTTGATACTGAACATATTTAATTTAAAATTACACTATGTGTTTTGTTTGTTTTGTTTTATTTATTTTCTATACTATAAAACTAATTTTTTACCTTAAAAAACCACTAATTTGATAGTTTGTTTTAATTAGTGTTTATATTATAACTTTATTTTGTAAATTTATTTCAAAGGATAAAATAATATTGTATATTGTTTTACCTGAGTCCTAATCAATCATTGAGAAGTATTTTAAAAGGTAATGTATTGTATAAAAATACTATTTTAACTAGCTAGGATGTATTATTTAAATTAGGGGGTTTTATTTAAATCCATTTTAAACATAAATTTTTATTAGGTACTCAATTCACCCCCTCTTGAGATACTATCTTTGAAAAAAAAAATTTCTATAAAAAATAATTTAATTAATTATGTTATTTTATAACATTTGTATGTTTTATGAAACCCATTTTATTTCTATAAGTTATTTATTAACAGCCTGAATGGCCCAAATTCCTTCATTTTATGGAATTTTTGGATAATCCCTCTTTTTAGTTGGCATGAGAGGAAACCGTTACATGACCTATAAGACTAGTGGCACAAGGACCAATACATGTCCTGAAGGCCCAGAGGCATAATACCAATTCATAAACCAAAGACCCAACCAACTTGAACAACCCCTCCCCAACATTGAAATCATTTACGGAACCTATATCCCCACCTTGCATTGCTGGTCAGCTAGAATTGCCCCGTACACAGCTGTACAGTGCCTGGTCCCGATAGCGATAGCCATAACCTCTCGTTCATCTAATTCGGTTAGCTCTACTTTGGTGGCTCATATTTTTCACTAAATCCTCTTCTAGGTATCCTCTATGTGGATCTGGGATGCTCCATGTTCTTTATGGCCCAATGTCCCCATGTCTCGAAGGCCTATGGATGGCCCGAAGGCCCTATAGCTTGTAGGCCAAAACCGGTGGCCCGAAGGCCCAAACAGGTGAATAGTTATGACTACTATAGTACCTCCTACAATACATCTATAGTACTACTACAGTACCCTAGAAATTTTCACCCACCAGGATTTGGTCCTGGGTTTTATACAAGCTGATGGGGTATGTTGACCACTCAACTACCACCATAGCTTCCCATAAGTTATTTATCAAAATTGAATTATTTATAATTAGAATTTTGGGAATACCATACTCTTACCATGAATTCTTTAATATATGACTATAAAGGAATTCTATTTGGCACTCATATGTATGGATGATGATGAGTGGGGTATTATATAATCCTCCAATGTATTAGTTAAGGTTTCGTATCTCATGAGGTGATGAAATGTTGTGTAAATGATATTAATGAAACATTGTTCACAAGTAAGTTTCATGAATTATAAGTGAAAATATTTATTAACAAGTTTATTATGTGAATGAGGTACATGAATATTTTTTCACAGGTTTTTTTTGTGAACATGATGTGGAAAGCTTTTTAATACATTGTTCTATGAGCATGATTCAGAAAGATCTATTAATAATATTTCTTATTCTTATAAATGTGATTTTTTTAAGTTTTTTAAAAAGATATAAATAAAATTCAAGATTCATTTCATTTCTATAAAATTCCATGTTTTTTTATTATACCTTATTTTTAAAGTAATCCAAAATTCTAGTTAGTGATCACATGTTATTTGACTATTGATATATATTTTGAGCCAAATCATTAAGTTTATGCATATTTAAAGATCAAGTTATGATTTTATGTTTCTTTATTATATTTTATTATTATAATGTATCACTATTGGAAAATGGGTCTATACCCACGGTTTTGCAAAAAACCATGGGTACAGGTATAGTGTGTTAACCTATACCCACGGTTTTGGAAAACCATGGGTATATTCCTTCTATACCCACGATTGTGACAAAAACCATGGGCATAGTTTTATTTTAAGACCTATACCCATGGTTCTGAAGAACTGTGGGTATAGCTTATGGCGGGGAAATAAAATCAGGTGGGACACAAAAAAAATTTGCTGGGAAGAAATTTATCCATGGTTTAGATTAATATATTTACATAAATATAAATATATATTTTAAAAAATTCTATAGCTTGGTTGGTAAACACTTCTCTGTACTTGCCGTAGGTCGCGTGTTCGATTCCCGTCGTTTACATTTTTTCAAAATTCTAATGATATTAATATATATACGTTGATGTATGTACGTTTAAAAAATAAAATTTTTAGCTCGATTGGTCCCTTGGTGAAGCGCTACGTTGAGGCGAGTTGTCTGGCGCGGTTCGAATCCTGCTGTCTACAAAATTTTCCACAACACGGTTTATTTTAATTTTTGAAATGCGATGTATATTAATATATATACATAGATATATTATATATAACAAGTAAAATGTGCAGATCGGGTGGTTCGCTGGTGAGGCATGGCTGGGAGGCACTTCGTGAGGCGCAGGTTCAAGTCTCCCCAACTTCGGATTTTTGGAATTTAAATACCCCACGGTTTGAAAACCATGGGGTCTGCTGTGTGCCATGCTGGAACAACATGGTCTACCATTTGACAAGCCTATACCTATGGTTCCCAAAACCATGGGTATAGGATGAGACCCCTATACCGACGCCATTCCAGCCCACGATTCCCAAAACCGTGGGTATATTCTATACCCACGGTTTTGGGGCTATACCCACGATTTTGAACCGTGGGTATAGGTTGTTTTTCCAGTAGTGTATGATATTATGATCTCTTATTATGGTGTTTATGTATTCCTCATACTCTAATTTATGTTTATGATCTTATATATTGTGATATGTTTTACATTTTTTAGCATCAAAGCTCACCTCTTTCTTATGTTTCTATTCCCTAGGTTTTGAAGAGTATTTTAAAACCTGAGGTTTCTAGAAAGGGATCTACATGAGAATAGTTTGGGTGAAATATTTACAAGTTTCTTAAAATAAGATGTTCATGTACCTAATATTCAAGACACTAAAAATCTATGTCCTTGAATTATATGACTATTTTAGATATGTATTATTTATATCATGAGATTAATGTATTATTTATGCCATGTATAGTATAGGTTTCAATATAAATATCATACCTTTCCATTATTTGTGAATCAACTTATACTACCTATGGAGGACTCCATACATAGACTGCCTTAGGTCCATCATCACTAAAATTAACTAAAATTTGAATGGTGGTGTTGAATAAAGAATGCATCCTCTTATATATCATATTATACTAATATAACCTCCTTATTTGCATCTATTGTATGTTTAATATATGCTATACTAACAAATTTTCAAAGGGAATGTGAGAGAATAATAATTTTAAAATAAAATTTAAACTTTTATTTTTCTATTAAAATCTTCCCCTTATATGCTCAAAACTTATAATTCCATTTTTTATTTGCATCCATTGGGATACCCTTATATACTACCTCTAATAATTATTCAATAAGTTTAGGGAGATCCATATATTCCTCATCTGGTTCATTTTCATCTACATCTGCCAAAGCAAAAAGAGTGTTAGATGAATCTGAATTTTTTTAAAAGTGGGTGTCAATTATCAATCTGATTTCAATTAAATTAAATGAAATTGAAATGAAGAAAATATTTTATTCATGAGTAGGTTTATCCTCTAGTCATTCTTTATTACTCAAGGCTTTTTAAATTAGAGTTTCATTAGATAAAGGTAATTTATTTGGCTCCTCCATATTTTATTTAAATTCCACTACTTGGGTGGTTTCATCTTCCATGGACAAAGATAGTGAGAGAGGTTATGATTAATCACAGATAGAGGGATCATGGGACATGTTAATATGTAAAAATTTCTCCCAAAATTCTTCTAAACATATATGGTCTCTAATATATTTTTCAACATGCTTGTCTTCTTCATTCATCTCCTCTATATATGACTAAGTGAGGATGGATGAGAATAATTCTCCATCTAACTCCTTTAAGGCTTCCTCAGGACCTTAAACTTTAAATATTAGTGGGGTTACATATTCCTATATTGGTTTTGATTTAGGTTTGGTTTCAGATTTCTATAGCTGTTTCTCCTGAGTTGCAAAATAATATTAATCTGAAAATTATATTTTTATTTATAGGGTTTTTATCTTCTCTCCAAGTCCTTACAATTGGGATTATTTATTACATGGAACTTCTTCTTGTTGATTCACTAAAGAGTAATAATTCCTTTTAGAATAATCATAATTTTATTACATCATAGGGAACCAATTTTTTTTTTATGTAAAACAATAAATTATTTATGAAATGTGAATAAAAATAGTACATTAAAGAACTAATATCCTTCTTGAAAATAGATCCATCTATTGGTGTGCCATAGTAGGGAAGTATAAAAGATAAAATTTATTTTCATAATATTGCATAATAGATTACTATATTCATCTCACATGAGAATATTTTATAATTTAATAACATATTATTTTAAATTAACTTATTATATTCATTAAATTTTATATTTATTAAAGAAATAAATTTTTGGTTTTTTGTTTTATGGAATTTAAAAAAAATTAAACATGAAATAAATATAATTAAATTAGAAATAATGGATATTCTCCTAGAATAATCACTCATAGTGATCCTTCATATCCTTAAAAATTAGTTTCATATTTACCTAATTAACACAATCTATCATATGTGTAAGCATCCTCTTATACCCAAGATATGATTATGTTGCACTATCAATGGGTGTTATGTACATCACATATGTAACTCCTAAATCATGGTATAATATGACGGAAAAATATAAAACTCAGGTGGAAATTGCATACACAATGGTGCCTTACCCATAAAGGACCCTCTTAGCCTAAATTTTAAAAAATACCAAAAATTGCGCATGAATTTTTATGTATTGGGTTTGACAATGGATTACACCTCATGGAGAATCTTTTTAATAGTAATTAAAGATCATGAATTCAATTATTTAAGTTGG
This sequence comes from Viscum album, assembly GCA_963277665.1. NCBI lineage: Eukaryota > Viridiplantae > Streptophyta > Magnoliopsida > Santalales > Viscaceae > Viscum > Viscum album. Next base: position 918,228,168 of record OY728123.1, on the reverse strand, counting down.
ATAATGAGAAAGAGAGGGAGGGAGAGAGAGAGAGAGACAACAAAATGGAAGATATTTGTTAAATTATCAGACTCAAATTGAAGAATAATGAAAACAAAGAATAAAAATTAGAAAAACTAATCTAGGTAGAGGAATCCCAATTTCACAGTTTAGTGGATGATCCCCTAAGTTCCTAGTGCTATCCATTCCCTATTTATAGAGTGAATGGGAGGATTTGGGTCATATATTTAAAATTGGTAAGATAAAAAATAATGTTAAGAAGTATACCTATTTTTTGATTCCTAGTTGACCATTAGAAATAAAAAGCTAGAGGTTATTATAATTTAATGCAATAATTTTTTAGGTCATTTATATTGTGTCAAAATTTAATATCATTCCATGAACTGATAAAAAGTCATGGACTGATCATTGAAGTGAGGTCAAGATTGATGTATCTTATCAAGGGCTGAATTGGAACCCTACTATATTCAATAAAAATCATGTTCCATTGTATAACCCTCAGATTTTGGAATTTATTTTCTTTAAGGAATATATTCGATAACATATGGTATATGAAACACCAATATTAAACAAAATGTGATATATTAGGAAAATAATATTATATAAATGAAACCATTATAATCAATATGTTAAATTGTATGTATAAATAGTAATAAACATATTATGAAATATATGTATAAAAGTTTTCCTAAAAAAATGAAAAATTTATCATATATTTATTTTCAATTGGATCGAATTAAAGACAAAGTTTCTAAAGGTAAAAGAGATATTTTTATAAAACATCTTTTATGTTCACAATGTTTTTTTATCATAATAGAATAAATTTATCACTATTTATAAATTATTCTAATGAAAAAATTATTTTATATGTTCTATTAAATTAAATAACTTTAATTTAATTATGTTTATTTGGAATGGAATGAGAATAAAGTCATATTATGCTTTCAAATTCATTTTATAAAAATGGATTTTATTGAATTCAGTACATGGATATTATAATTAATTTAATCGAATTTTATAAATTATAAATTAGGAAATGAATATAAATTTTCAATTAATTATGTCAATGTTAGTGTAAGGTAAATTTTTGATATTTTTCTGAAAAGATATATTTTCATTTGAATAGTGAAAAACTAATGTTTGTAAAATAATCATTTTTCAATAAATCAAGTTATTTAGAATTTTCATTTTTTTTAATTTTATCTTAAATTAAATTAAGTATTATATAAATAAAAATAATTTAATTTATTTCATAGGAATCAATATTATACTTTATTTTTGTATAAGTTCATTTCTGGGCTTAAAAAACAATTTTTTTCTAAAAACTAATTGTCATTTAATTTTAATAATTTATATTAAAATTGATATCATAAACTTATAGTAAAAGAATATCAAAAAATGGATTAAATTTTTGGAATTAGGAGGCTCAAATTTGGTAAATACGTCTTTTTTTTTACTTTTGGTCATTATTAATAATAAATGTTGTAAATATTTGTCACCTATATATGGGTAAAATAGGTAAAACATGGTTAAAACTATGAGGAAAGGATTTAAAATATATAAAACTATTTCCCTTATACTATTTTATGAGTTTTTCAACCAAATATATGTATTTGAAGTTAAAAAATGTGTTCTAAAATACTATTTTGAATTTGAGAACCCATACGTGACTTTTATGAACATAAATTATATTTTATTGAAATTAAAATCTAATTTTGGATCTTTTAATTTAATGTTATGGTTGTAAGGATACATTGTATTGAGAAAAATGTTTAAAAATCTTAATTTTTTTATTTAACCAAGAAAATTTGTGGAAATAATATTCTCACTTTATTTCAAGGTGAAAATATTTTTACTCTTAAATAATTTATTTTTCTAAAAACTATTTTTCATGCATTTTTCATACTTATATTAAATTTTATTTATTAAAAATTTGGATAATAAATATGATAAAATGTAATTTAAATTTTAAAAGAGAATTTAATATTTTTTTTATAATTTTAAAGAGACCAATGAATAACATATTTAAATAATACATCATTTTAGATGAATATTCTATACATAACACAATTATACACACTATAGAATTGTAAAAGTTTAGTGTCTTTAGAGTCTAGATACCTAAAAATCATTATTTATAAATTATCCTCAATATTTCTCAGAATGTTCTTCAATTATTGTACTCTTCTTAGAAACACCCTACTTAAAACCTTTCTTTATATCTGGGGGAAAAAGAAAACATAATAACAGTTGATCTCAGACCCTCAGTAATGGTAAAAATAAAATATACCAATTAATGATCATAAGAGATCATAAGGTGATGATAATATGATAAAAAATATTAAATCCATACCCAATCAATTACATATAAATAATCATGATTCATGGCATAAGGCTTTGGCATAAAAAAATTCAAAAGTCATAAGAGCATGGAAACATAAATAATAAATCATCAGATATGAAATCATGTAATAAATATATGAATATAGAAAAATAATAATCTTACAGAATTTTTAACATGTATATATAGTAACAAGTTCACTCATTACATTATGGTTATGAAATCAGGTCCTTACATAATGTTATGGACAAAAAACTGGGCCTAATCATAAACTAATAGACATGAAACTAGGTACACACATAATATTGTGAACATTAAATTATATTCATGCATAACATAATTATCTAATGAGTTATAAATCATGTCCCAATTCATTTCAAGGATATAATGGAACCGTCCCTCACATAATACCGTAATTTTTATGCCACAAGATAATGAAATCATTTTTCATTTCATCATAGCTTATCCCATGGAAAAGAAATTGGGATTCATCAATATCTCATCATCATAATCATAAACCACCCAAATAATAAATAATGATGATATAATTTGATCATATAGACAGTGAGACATAAGTAACATCAATGGATTTTCTCATAAATGAAATTACCTTTAAAAGTTCATTGGGATATTTTTGAGGGAAAATACCATTTTCATTTTTAAATAAATTATTTAAAATCTAAAAATTTCTAGAATATTAGGAAAAATATTTTCTTTGAAAGAATAATAGAATATTAAATTAAAAGAGTATACATTATGGCATGAAAATATATTCATGTGGTATACATTAAAATAATGATTTTGTCCACACTATTGGTAGAAAGAACATCATTTGGAAAATTATAATAATATCATTTTCAAAACTTTTATAGAAATTCAAATATGGGTAAAAATGAATTTAATCAATCATTATATGTAAAAAGGTTTATGAAAATATTTTAATAGATATATATTCATGGAATGACAAGTTTGTCAACCAAATAGGAAATAAGGTTAACTTTTATAAATAACATTTTTCAGTCATTTTATGTACCAAAGAGATAAAAATGCTACACTTACTTTAAAATTCCATGAATAAATTTGGTAGGACAACATAGATGGGGTATAAAGTATAATATCCATATAATTTCTCTCAAATTAAATTTAGAATATGAAATCCAGAAAAGAAATGATATTGTAACATAAACTATTATAACATTAGTAATATTTGTATCAAAATAATAAAAAATGGAGAATCTTAGATGGTTTTATAAATTCCTATAATTTTAATCAAATGAGTTATAAAAATAATTCATTTCTAGTATATACACAACAAAAAAGAAATATGTGTTGAATATGGAATATGTCTCATAGACATAAATGTGAGATGAGAAACCCTTACCTAAAGTATCTTCTTATTGTGTATGCATTAATATATCTTTAAAAAAAATATATAAGTTATAAATATATTATAAAACCACATACATACATAACATACTATTTATCATTCTTTTATTATTTTTAAATATCCTTTTATTAAAAAATTCTACATTAAAGTAAACATTTTTGTTAATATTAGTTTGATTTCCATGCATGTTTTAGTTTGATAGTTCTTATACTTTCACCTTGGTCAAGGTTTCATCATCTCAAAAATATTAATCATAAAATAATTATAATATTTATTCATAATATAAACTTTTATAACATTTCATAAAAAGTGGTGGTGAAAAATGAATTACATCACTTTTTAGAGATAGTAGGCCCTATATATACATGAGTGATGTATTCAATTTTCGATGGATGGAACTAAAGAAAGGTCAATAATAATTCACAATTAAAAAATATTTATGACATCATAAATATCATATATATTCCTTAAATATTTCTTTATAACTAACAATTTAAATAGGAACTAAAAAATGAATCACAGTGCTTTGTGGTGGTGGTAGTCTACACTTACACATTAACAATGTTATCATTTCCCAATAGATGGAAAAGGATAAAGATAAATATTATTCCATCAATATAATAACATTATATTATATGGGAGATAATAATTTTATTTTATTTTAATGGTTAAAATAAAATTGAAAGTGGTAAAAATAAGTAAAATGAAAGAGATTGGTTAAAAGTATTACATATTCTTTAAGGTAGCTCCTTTGTATTTCTTCTTAAGGACCCTAAGGATGGTCCTTTTAAAATAAAAAAACCTATATTACTTATATAAGGGTATTGGGAATATTTGTTTAGGTGTTTGGTGAGCCTGGAGGCTCAAGGTGGTGTGAGTAAGGGAGGAGGGGTGGTGTCCTTTTATAGTAAAGGAAAGGACACACATGGAATTACATAAAATAATTAAATATAATAATATCTCTATCATATAAAATTGGGAAAATGTTGATATATATCAAATATAAGATGAATATGAGTCTACACCACTTCATGGATCAACAATAATTAAAGTATATCCATAAAAATAATCCATTTTTATACTATCAGAACCCTATAACATATTAAACATATTCTGGTCATGATTATTTATCATAAAACCTTCATTTCCAAGGAATATTCCATTGAAAATTCATGTCCCCAATGTGAGAATTATCAACTACACAGCTTTTACACTTAATTATATTCATTTAAATTTAGTATATACATACTAATATAATGATATTAGTATCATTTATATAATTTACTGTTACTATATTAAGGTTAGTATCATTTTTTTAATCATATATCCATTCCATTAAGAAAAACAAAATCGTTGTTCGAGTGTTGTGGAGACTACTACCTCCACGATGCAACACATTTTTCTATTATAAACCACCCATAATAGATTAATCTAAGGGAGGTATTAAAGGATAAATATTATGTTTACAATATAATTATAGGTTTTTATGTCAAATTAGATAATCTATTACTGATATGATCAATAAATTATTTTTCAATTATGTATTAAAATAAGCATACAGAAAGGATAAAATTTTATTCAAATTGTGTAATATTTTCATATCAATTATATATTATTCTAAATAATTTTAATTCTAATATATAATATTAATTAAAAAAAATAATATTATTATGCCTCTGGTATAATTATATTAAAAAAACCACCTTACAATCATTCATTAAAATAGTGTATGTTCATGTTTGTTTCAGTTTTACCACCTATTTGAAAAATAATATTATTTACACAATGAATAAATATGGGAACATAATTTATAGTATAATATAATTAAAATGTTTAATAATGTTTTTTTATTATGAAGATTTTATATCAATATTTAAATCATTAATTAAGAAAACACTCTTCAATCGTCAAGAATCACCGAAACATGCTTGTTAATGATTTCATCACTAAGGATAAAGACAGAAACACACATGAAAGGTATTTAAAACATCATAAATTATTATATTTCATCCATAATAGTAAATTTAATGATCTATTAGTGAATAAATTTTGAAGAATAATTAATAAAAATACTAATGTTAATAAACTATAAAAAATGATTAAAACTATATACACATGATGTGGAAAATATAAAGAATTCATGTAGAGAGAGAATATTTATAAAGAGTATGAATTAAAGCGAATATGAGAAAGGATATGAATTAGTGATTAATATATTTTTTTTGTGACACAAGAGGTTAAAGTATGTTCATGTAAGTTAAGATATGACTAAAGGGTTTTATATCTCAAATTCCTTTCTTTGATACATGTTTATTATTATGTACATACATTCCTTTATATGGTGCATATACTGCCTATTCGAGAATTTTTTTCATGAAATTACTTTATTAATGGTATTTTAATATCAATTTAAATCCATCCCCTTTAATAGTTTATGATAGAATGTTTTCTCAATCCAAAAGTGGGGGTTTCCATCTTAATTTTAATTATTTGGGACTCATATTATATTCTCTGCCTATTTTTTATGCAGTGCATAAATTTACGTGTAATAATTTTACCATATAAATCATTGAATTTAATGGATTTAAAATCCTATACTATAATCCCTCCCTCATTTTTTGATGAGTCAATAATTTTAAAAAACCTTTTAAAAAACATAGCCTTTTCTATTCTGGGAACACCATCCTATGTTTTGGTAATATAAAATTGTGTATAGTTTCAAAGAAAATACATAATTGTATGGATATTGGAATGTGGATATGGATATGGAACAAATGAACCTATGGGTAATCACCCTAAAAAAGTTTTATTGATTATTGAATCAATTATCAACCTGATGGATGACGAGTGGGACTAAAAATGCACTCCTAGAAAAACATTCACATGGGATATGATTTGGAATATTCATAATCTATTTATGAACAATGCGAAAGGATTTTTCATACCATGCACTTAGTATCCTACTAATACATTATATTGAACCCAATAATAATCATCTATGGATCATCTATCAAATTAAAAGTACAACCACCACTGCATTTCATTGATAAGTGTTCTTTATTTTACTTTGATGATACCCCATGGATTTTAATATGATTAAGATATATTCTCATATACATACACATTATTCTATTTAACAAGGAAGTATTTGATCTCTCTGTTTCTAATTATATGGATATCCATGTATTTAGTAAAAATAAGGTTCTTTATGGAATGGTATGAAAAGTATTTTTGAATCTTATGGTGAATGAATTGGACATAATTTGGTTATAGGTGGCCCCTAGAATTATATATCCCCTAAATACATCAACATGTATCATGAGACAAAATAGGTTGAGTTTTGGTGTATACCTCTTCCCATAATAGTATAGTTTAATGTAATAGGTCCTTGAAAACATGTTTTTATGTCCCGTATTATAAATTCCATCAATATGAGATCTATGATTATTGTTATCCATGATTTCATTTATTTTTATTGATATATAATTACCTATATTTTATTTTATAATGGATTTATCTTGTTCTTTTTTAAGACCATATCAATTATGTCATATTTATATTATGAAAGAATCAATTCCATGATAAAATTTATTGAGAATATAAGCTCACCCTAATTTGTTTTCCTTTCCCTTGGAAACATATAAGAGAAATATGTGTACTATTCAAGGATATTATGGAAGGGATAATTATGTTCCTATAATATGATCATGTTGTAACTTATGTTTTAAAATAAAATTTATTTATATATCCAGTATTCTAAGATTAATAATATATTGGATCAAACATAAACTCTTTTATTATCTACAAATAATGTAATATAACTACTAGAACTAGTTTTATAGATTATGGGATGCTACAGTTGGTATCATAGAAATATTATTAGGAACCATAGAGATTAGATTTATAGTGTGAGATTGGACAAGTACTATAAAAAACCCTCAACATATCAAGGGAACACTCTAGAAAACACAATAAGAACTATATTTCATAATTTAATGTTATAAGACAATTATATGTATTCCATTGTAGAAAGATAGATACTAACAAGAGGAATGAGAACCATATCAACACTTGTAGTCAATTTAGGGATATTCCCCCTAAAAAGGATAATTAAACTGAATTTTAGGATATTTAGTTCATAAAAATATTAGGGTAGTTGAAAAAAGTTATCAAAAATAATCTGGCCTAGAAAGTGGGACCTATTTATCCACAATATGTTGTAACTATGTTGGATCACTTCATATGATAACCATCACTAGAATTCAGTGTAACTACTAATCCATTGGTAGAAGAATAATGGATCATAACTCAGGGTAATAAATTTATCTTTTTTAGAAGTAGTGAAGATAAAAAATCTATCATAGTAGTCTATCATATGAAGGGTGATGTGAACCAATAGTGGTTACTAATATAAAATAATAAAGAGAAGGATGTGATAAAGAACATGGAATGGGAAAATTTTAAGGAGGTATTTTATGAAAAGTACTTTCCTCATGAGTAAATATTAGAAGTGGAATAAAAATTACTTAATCAGAGAAAAAATAGGAGGAAAATGTTGCTGAGTATGAGGCTAATTTTACAAGGTTAACTAGAAATACTACAGGCGATGCACCTAGAAAAGGAAAAAATATTGATTATTTCACTAATGGGTTAAATATGATCCAATGAGGGGATTTGGTATCTCAGAACATTTCATCAAAAAATAATATATTCTTAAGAACTATTAAGACAAAGAAGAAGTTCTCCAAAATTATTCTATTTGTGGAAAATTAGGAGAAGAAGAGGCTAACTAAGAATAATGGGAAGAACAATACAGAAAAGGGAAAGGAATGAAGGATGGTATTTATCACATGCGATAACTATGCAAAGAAACTCCATGGGTATTGTAGGATGAGAAATAGAGTTTGTTACAAATGATTTGAAAAGTGGAATGAGGCTCCCCAATGCTAGGTCAAGGAAGAATCTATTGATGTTAAATGATTTAACTATAGGGATAAAGGACATTATGTGAACCAATGCTCAAAATGTCAAGAGATTTTACCTCAGAAATAGAGAAGGGAGAAATGGAAAGCTAATATGATTACAATAATTGATGTTAATGTTCCTAATGACATAGGGGAGGATAATTTTATCATAACCTAAATGTTATCTAATGTTTTATTTGATTCTGGATCTTCTTACTCATTTATATATTCCATGTTTTTAAAAAATAGTAGATATTTCCTAAGAAACCTAGTAAAGGAATTATAAATTTCGACACCAAGAAGAAGTCATATTGCAATAAATATGTGTTAGGGAGTTATAATTATGGTTTTTGGGTGTACCATATTTGAAAATCTGGTGAGTTTACCTATGGTTGACTTTGAGATGATCCTTTTTATGGATTGGATTTCGAATTATAATGAAACAATTTATTTCCAAAATTAAGAGATTATGATTTTTAAAGGTGAGGTGGAATTTCTTGTATTTATATGGGAAAATCATTATCTAAATCAAGTTTGGATCCATTAACAATATCTATATTTAATTAATATCTTATAATAAAGTATGATCACACCTGATCTATTGATAAGGATAATATCCTAATAATAGAGGAGGTACCGTTGTTATAAAAATTCTTTGATGTTTTTAGAAGAATTATCTATTCATCCATCGAAGCATGAAGTTGAGTTCTCCATTGAACTCATTATAGATGCATGGACTATATTTATAAATCCTTATGGACTAGAGACAATGGATTTGGTGGATTTGAGTAAGCAATTATAGGAGTTTTTTGATATGGTATTTATATAGATCAATGTTTCACTATAGGGAGCCCCTATTTTATTTGTGAATAATATGTATAGATTCATGAGTTTGTGAACCAATTATAAGGAGATAAATGAAATTAATATAAGGTATAAGTATCCTTTACACACATTGATGACTTGTGAATTTCAATGATCCCAATAATTTTCAATGATTGATATTTTATCCTTGTTATCATTAATTAATGATGAAGAGGGATGATATACTGAAGATAACATTTCATACAAGGTATGGAAATTATGAGGTTATAGTAATTCCTTTAGACTGAATAAAAAACTTCTCTCATTATAGAATTTATGAATATACAATTCAAGGAGTAACTTAATAACTATGTGGTGTTATTCATTGATGATATCATGATCCACTGTAAGATTTATAAAGACTTGGAGAGATATTTAAAAATAATTATGAAGACCCTCGGGAAAGAGGAATTATATGGGAAATATAGTAAGTGTGAATTTTGGATTAATGTATTTTCTTTTTAAATCCATGTTTTCTCTATAGAGGGAATATCTGTTGATGCTTCATAGAAAAAGTAATTGAAATAATGACTTACACTAATGAACATAATAGTGATTTGATATTTCTTTGGAATAGTAGGTTACTATAGTAATTTTGTTCAATATTTCTCCATTTGGAAAACAAACCAACCAAGTTAACACATAAATTGGTTACATTCACTTGGTTAAGGTAATGGGAGGAATGTTTTGATGATCTATATTTGAGAATGATTAATGCACCATTATTAAATCTATTATCATATGTGTAAGGATTTTTAATTTGTTGGGATTCATCTAATATAGGACTTGGTTGTTTCCTTAAATAGAATGATAGGGTTTTTGACTATGAATTAAGAAAATTGGAAATCCATGAACAAAAATATCCAAATCATTCCCTTGATATGGAATCCATAATGATTTATTTGAAAATACAGAGACACACCTCTATAGTAAAATATGTGTTATATATATTTACTATAAGAGTTCAAAGTATATATTTTCTTAGAAGGAGATTAACATAATGAAAAGAAGATGTTTTGAACTACTGATGGACTATGATTTCTCAATATACTACCAATGTGGAATGAGAAAAATGGTGGATGATGTATTGAGTAAGACCGTCTATTAAGTTTTGACCATGATAAGTATTAGCAAGAATATAATATAAAAAGATTTGGTAATGATCGATATGGTGATATTTAGGAAAGGGGATCCATATTTCCCATATTAATAAATTTCAAAACCATCCATAATAGAAAACTAGAGAAGTACCAACTAGTTAATGAGAATATAAAATGGAATATTAATGTAATGAATGATGGGAATGTGACAAAATTCATATATAAAGATGGAGTGATTATTTTTGGGAAGTGGTAATGTGTTATATCCATACCGGAATTGAATTCGTAACTACTAGATAAAGAGCATAAAAAAAATTTATCTATACACCCTTATAGAAGAAATATGTATAAGGATTTAATAGAAAATTTCTAGTGAGATGGCATGATGTATGAAATTTCAGGATATGTTTCTAGATTCATAGTAATCCAGCTAATAAATGAATAAATACAACATTATAAGGGATTCATTCAATCTATATATATACCTAAATATATGTGGGATAATGTTATAATGTACTTTTTCATTATAATCCTAAGGAATATGAGGATGAATTATTCTATAGGGATTATTTTTGATTTTTTACTAAGTATTTACTTTTCTTAGAGATAACACATGATTTAACCCTTAGGCAACTTTCCCAACTCTATATCAATTAAAACATAATGCTTGATGGAAAAAATTTAACTATTTTATCTGATCATGATCCTCCATCCACATAAATTTTTTTAAGAGTATTCAAAGGGATCTCAACTCAAAGATATATTTACGCACCACTTATCAACCCTAAATCAATGGGTAGTCTGAAAGGACATTAAATACATTAGAAGACATGTTGAGATCTTGTTTTATTTACTTTGAAAGTATGTGGTATAAATATCTATCTTTGGTGGGATTTTCATACCATAATAGCTTACATTTGAGAACCCAAATGGAAACATAGGAATCATTGTATATAAAGAGTTTTTGTATGAAAATCTATTTTTAAGAAGTTGGATAAATAATTCTAGTTTCCTAGATGTTGTGTAGGAGATGACTATTAAAGAAAAGACTATAAAAGATCATATTAAGGTAGTAGTGGGTAGACAAGAGAGATATGATAATAATTTATAGAAGGAAATAGAATTTCATATTGGGGATCTTGTATTATTGAATTTTACACAAAGGATAAGATTTGTTTGATTTGGTAAAAAATGGAAGTTAATCCCTAGGTATATTAGGAATTTTAAAATACAAGAATGAATTTGGGTATTATCTTATCTATTGGCTATGTTTCCCAACCTTTCTAATGTACACAAAATCTTTCATGTTTATTTAATAAGGAAATACAATATTGATCCAATTCATGTGATCATATATGATGGAATATAGTGGGATCCTGACTTGTTTTATAATGAACCAGCACAAATTATACACATTGGAGAGAAAGGGTTGAGGAATTAGACAATTTGATTGGAAAAAACATTTGGAAAAATAAAAATATTACAAGAGGTAACCAATGATCCTGAAGAAGATTTGAGGATATAATATCAAAATTTTTTCAAAAACTGATATATACTACAATTTATAAGATAAAATTATTTAAGTTGGGGATAATATAATACCCAAGACTATATTATAGAAGGTAAGCACCATATCATGGAATAAAAACTATAAAGATCCTTTATTCAGTACTTTATTTTAAAGTTAAATTTTAGAAATTGAAATTCGAAAAATTAAATTCATTTTTGAATTCATCATATTAAAATCATATTGTTATTATTTTTTGTGCATTTTTAAAAAAGGCCGGTTTTGGTCGAAAAATACAGTTTTTAGGAAACTTGTAATTTATATGACTTATTTATATTTAGAACGATTGATAAGTTTAAAAAAACTTAAAAGTATAAAATATAAATATTTGTAATAAAAATATTCATTTAACTTATAAATCATATTTCAAACATTTTTTAAAATAATTAAAATATTACTTTAATAAATAACTATTTTCTGTATTTTGATTGAATAAAGCGTTTTCATGGGAGATTCTTTTTTGGATTGTGTTGAAATAATAATACCCTTTATTTTTTAATAATAAATCAATTTATGTCTTTTAAATTAGTATCCAAGATAATATTTTCTTTTATATAAATTTAAAAATTAAAAACAAAATTTGTAAAATTGGGTACAACCACAATGCAGAACACGATGCACAATAAAGATGAAAATAAACTGTGAGTCTGGGGACTGGACCCTGCAACCATGCCCCAAACCCCATCCCACTTGCACCACCCTAATATTAATAACATATTTTTTTTACTTTTACCATGGAAAGTTTTTTTAAATATTATTTTTATATGATTAAGTGCCGCTATTTTAAAATTATATTTCACACAATTGGGGATTTTAATTGGTAAAATTATTTTTAAATTTGATATCTGAGGTATCAAATTATATAGAAAGTTAAATATTAATAATAAATTAAAAATAATTATAATGGTTATTAAATAATTACCAAGGTAAAATTTAATTTGGATAAAAGTTAAAACACTAAAAAAATCCCTAAAACATTTAAATTTGTCCCAAAAATGTAGTGGTTGAGGTTTTTTTCTACCCACAATCACTATAACAACCTATTTTGTTTCCATTTTGTGTCCATTGACCCTTGAATAACAACCTTATATTATAGAAAATGTATGGTTGTCCCTCAAAACTACCATTATCCTCACTTATAAAAGGGTAATATATCAACCACTTCAAGGCTCACCTATCATTCAAATTTTTCTTGAAAACTCTGAAATTTTTATCCTCCTAGAACCCTATCCATGTTTAAAAATATTATTTTCACCATTATTTAGCACAAGGCATTCATTTATAAGGACACTTCAAAGGAAAATTTAAGTCATTGATTCGAGTATTATCACCTACTTAACTTTCCCTCTTACATATATTCATTAAATTTTTTATAACAACACAAATATAATTATATTTTTAGAATTTATATATTTTAATGTTACTAAGTTATTAACATTGTTTATTCATATATCCCATCCATTAAAATAATTATTTTCTGTGCATTTTGCCGACTACCTCCTCCACAACATAATATGCTTTGTTTTCCATCAATAAATTACTAGGATGGATACAACTATGGTACTAAAGTATAACTATGATGTTTATAATATCTTTATGTTTCTTCTATGAAAAATTATATAACCTATTAAATATATCATCAAAAATGATCATCATTAATTTATTTATTTAAAATAAGTTTACTAATTGGATAACCTTTTAATCAAATTGTTTAACATTTTCATATCCATTACAACACAATAATTAATACTAAATAAGATCATTATGATTTTCTTTTGAAATGATATTGCAATGAAACCCCCTCATAATCTTTCATTAAATCAGTGTATGTTCATGATTTGGTTAGTTTAATATACTTCCAGAACAATACTATGAATTTATTTCACGAATGACTATGGGAACATAATTAATATTATTATTTAATGTCAATGTGCAAATAATGAATTTTTTAAATCTAGAGATGCTATATAAATATTTTATTATTCAATTAATAAAACACACTTTGATCCTCAATAATCACTGAAACATGTCTGTTATTGTCGATCTGAAGTGTTAGATTTATTGTCAATGATGTGAACATATGTGTTTAGTGAGTTAAGATAAAGTGGTGATGTTCGTAAATTTTTTTTATGGACTCAGAGAATGGAATTGGATGTTATTCTTGAGAAATTATCATTTTGATTGTGATGATTGTTAAACCGATATTATGTGCAAAAGGCATGTGTTATTAAGGAATGACACATTGATTTCCATTATGGAAGACGAGTTGAAGTCTATGAAAAAGGAAATTAATTGCATGAAAATTTTAGTATAGGATCAGGAAAAATATTTATTATTTTTAATGAATAATTTTGAATAAGGACAATTATTTAGAGAATACTGTAAATTAATTTTTGGAGATTTTATAAACTCTTCCATAGAGTTTAATAAAAAAACATGAAAAAATACACAAGCCTTGTGACCCATCTCAATAAACTAAATTGTGGGAGGAGCCCTCAACAACTTGGGTGATCTAACTAACTAAGCTAGTATGGTGGAAGGATGTGGTGAGTTCCTTCATAGTCAGGCTGGTGTACGCACAATTAAAGATAGGGTGCATAGTTCCTGCAGGGTGTGCAGAGTGGTACACATAGGGGGAATGTGGTGAGGCCCACCCCATGTTTTTTGTGCATAGCCTTCCATGTTTCATCACTCGTTCTGACTCAAAATATCAGGGGAAATTGAATCTATTATAAAGGAGATCTCATCCTCATAGAGAACTCTTGTGGGATAATAAGGCTATAATTATTGCTCTCATGTTTTTAAAGATATAGATAAAAGGATAATCATCCATTCAGATGAATATGAGATGTTTTATTGATCCCAAAAATTATGTATTCAAATATCCATCATCATCTTACTTTGGCTCACCCTAGCTCAACCGTGCATGAGGTTATAGAACATAATTCCTTCCATGATTGAGAAATGATCGAATAATCATGTTTTTGTGGAAATGAGGTTATGAACCTCTAGAATACAATGTACCTCTTACATCAAAGTTATATTTTGAGTAATATTATTTTTTCAAGGAAGAAATGACGAGTCAGGAGGGTTTTCAAGAAGCTATAGTGTATGGATGTGTTTGAGATTCTAAGAACTAATAAAGCACGTTATATTTATCACATGAACATGAGGATTTCATCATGAATGGAGAGACACCATGATTACTGGAGTCATTAATCTTTTGAGAATAAGAAAACATATACTCAAATTCTTCCAAATACTAGTATAATTGGTAATATTATTATTGGGAATTCACTCATATTTATTTTTAGGTTTTGAGTTGATGAAATATAACTATAGAAGGAAGAAAATATCTTTAAGAAAAGGATATACATCAGGATAAGAAAATGTTGCTTCCAATTGAAGAGTGGCTCTCATTTTTCTGAAGAGGAAATAAATAATTTCCAAAATACTAATTCAAAAAGAAGATATGTTGTGAAGAAATTTTATTAAATGAAAAAAGGCTTCATGTGATACCCTTATCTAAAGGAGAATAAGATACTGTGGTCCTTTGACTTGTGTTTTACACAATATAAGTGATTTTTGAAGAAGTTGTTCAGTGAATCCCTCTGATTTTATGTGAAGCTGTTATATAGAGAACATTATGGATTTTAATATACTATTTATATAAAGAAGGATGAGACACCACATACATCAAAACTTAATTTTAATGATTTTGTGACATTTTTTTTGCGATGGAGTCTCATCGCTAAAATCCATTTGTGATGGGAATTATTTGAAAAAAGGCCATCACAAAAAACAATGTAAAAAATATAATTATTTTTTATGTCCCATATAAAATAATTTTTTATTATGATGGAAGTGGTGGCCCGTTTAAAATAATCACGATTGTTTTATAAATCTTTTTGTGATAGGTCATTTCAATTACATATTATCTAAAATGGGACAACCACTATATTAAAAATAGTTAATTTTTTTTAAAAAAAACTAATTTTTGTAGAATTGGTGATATTTTATAATTAGTAATATATTAAAAATAATAATTAAAAAAAATTACAAATAATAAAAACATTCATAACATTATTACACCATTTCACACATAATATATTTACCGAACCAAAATACATAAAAATAAAAATAAAAATCAACTAGTATCAGAGGGAGGAGGATCACCCAAAGGGTTAGTTGGGGGGAAATCCATAGAAACACCACATGTAAGCCAACACATATACTCCCATATCTAATAATCTCTCTGATGTTGTTGGTCACACTCCTCCTCCTGCTATCTTAGCACCCACTGTATCATCTCATAATAAGATCAAAACCTCTCTTTATACAATGCAGTGAAAAATGATAGAGATTCTACATGAGTTACCATTAAGATGATTGATGAAATCAAAAAATTACCATAATAACTTCTAGGTGTCAATTGTAAACCAATGTCGATCACCCATTCTTTCTCGACACCATTCAAGTTCATCTATATCCAATCCCCCTCATCAAAAACTAACTTGTAAGTGACATATTTAGTAATATAGGATTGAATCTTTCATGAAAGAGAAGTCACAGTATCATAAGTTTCCATCAAACATAAATAGAATTTAAAATAATTATAAAATTAATATCTGTTTAAAAAAATAATAATAATCACAATCTAGTGCTATATGTTACTACCAAGATGCTTGTATAGGGATCTATGTACACATTCTTTTGAACTTTTAACTCTGTAACATAAAAGTTAGTAGGGAACTATATAATATAAAAAAATTTTAATTTTAAATTATATATAAATTAATAAGTAATATTACTTATAAAATTTCATCCATGTATACCAAATGCATGACTCTGAACCCTATGCATAATCTCCTACCTCTCTGAGTTCTGATTTCTAGATGACGGCCTCCTCATAAAATCCTCCCATATCCAGTATGATCCCAATCCATTCCATAACCTTGTTAAGATATAGTCAAGTTGATAATAGAATATGACTGGTTAACAATAGTAACAGAAGATCTATAAATGTCCCTTTTTCTTAGGTTTTGTAAAAACTGATGAAAATATTTTCATATAAAAATATACCGTGCCTCCTAGAAAGGATATTTCATGATAAAATTGACTGGAGACCATAAATTATGCAAGAAAATTAAAAAAATGTTACTAATTAAATAAACTTAAAATAAAATATATTATTTATTAATTCACAATATAGTGGTCGAACATCCAATGTCTAATAGAAATGGGAACCTAATCGCATGACACCCAGGTTATCAAAAAATAATTTCTTAGGACCACAAAAGCCTTCCCAATACATTAATGTGAAAAACCATGAAAATAAAAACAAATAATTTGACTATTATTACTATAATTAATACAAAAACATAATATAAAATAAATACCTTAAAAAATTGGACATACCTCTGTAAACAAGGATCAAAATCAAGATATGAACATCATTATAGAACAAGGACCGAAATCATAAACCTAGTAAGGCCGAGCCCCCTCCTAATAGGAGGTTATAATCATCCTGTGAGTCAAATGAATCCAACTCATCATCGGGAAGTATGACATTAGTGAGAGAACAAAATAGATCATTGGGAGTATCTCCAGCCATCTAAAACAAATAATAATACATGTAAAAAATTGTTAATAAATATATCAAATATAAAAATTAATAAATACAAGAATTTAATAATATTACTTTTAAATAATTAATAACACAAATAAAAAACAAAAAATGAATAAATATGAGAACATAATAATTAACTGAAAATAAATACACTAATATAATAATCATACTCATAAAAAATTTTAAAATTAGATATAAAATATAAAAAACTAATAAATACCATGTATAATATAATATTTTTTTTTGTGAATAATTCATAATAAAAATATAAAATATAAGAAACTAATAAATTCTGGAATTATCAAGGGAACGTAATAGATCTTCATCAATATCTTTAACAATAAAAAAAATAATCTTACATATAAATAATTATTAATACATATATAAAATATAAAAAATTAATAAATACCTTAATATGAGGCATCATTCATTATATTCATCCTCATCTTCATCAAATACAACATCATCTTTAGCATCTTCAACTTCCATATGACTTTCAGTCTTATCATCACTTATTACTTTATCAAAATTATTGTGAATTTTTAATAATTGTTAGTATTTTTTATATTTTTTTAAAGGAATTAATTTTTTACTAATTATTAATAACTAGGTATTTATTAAATATTAATTAATTTTAATTATTATTGTTTTTTTCATTAAAATAATTTTTATAATGTTTTTTATTAATTTCTTTCTTATAAAAAACTTTTTTTAAACCATTATTTGAACATGTTTTCTAAAAAAATATACATATCAGATAAATACACACACACACATACATAGATATATATATATATAATCTAAAATGTTTTTTTTAAATGTTTATATATGTATATTCACATATATATATATATATATATATGTGTGTGTGTGTGTGTGTGTGTGTGTGTGTGTCAAAATGTTTACAAAATTATATCTATATATTTTAAGTAAATTAAAACCAATCATAATATAAAAATTAATCATGATTTAACATCCTATTTGTAATCCAAACATTATCACAATTCATCCATAATTATATTACCATGAACATTCTTTCAAAATAATTAGAATAAGACATAACATTCAAGAGTATCTTTATAAAAATTCAAAAAAAAATCACTATGTTTGATTTAAATCCTTAAATTTCACATGATTTTAAATATAATTATGATTTATTTTATATTTATTTTTTATAAAGATGCAATCTTATTTTTTTCCCTTAATAAAATCTTATATTAAAATTTTAACATTATTTTGCATTTATTAAATACTCCACTACTATTCCTCATATATTTTAAAATTATATGGAACAATCATTCCATTAATTAAATGTAAAAATATATATTTCATGTAATACCAATAATTGACCAATTAAATAGATTTATATACAATTTTTTAACATTTAAGAGAATATCAGACACCCCTTTAAATAATTTCCATAATAATAATATTTCCAATAATGACATTAGATAATAAATTCAAATTTATTTTTATATAACTAAAAATAAAAATTCCACCTTTTTGTATCGCCAGTAATATCCCCCACATATATAATATTAATTTCAAAATTAATATTTTAATCATCAAACTTCAATATACATTAATCAATCAGAAATCAAATCCATCATGTTTTTATTTAAAATTATTTCCACATTTGGAACGAATATATATATTTATATATATAAATATACACATGTTATACAAAATTGTATATATGAACATATAAGTCTAAGAAAGAATTCAAAATTTATATTAATAAATATATCATTAAAAGGTTCCTTCTTTATATATATATTTATATATTTATAACATATAATATTATTTAACCACATATATATCATATATATATATATATATTATTATATGTATATAAAAATATAATTATATATATATATACATGTTGTGTGTGGGATGTTAGCAGGTGCATGTGCATTGAGAGTCAGCAGAGTGGCCATATACCTCAAAATAAACAAAGATGAACACCTAAATAGAAAAATCTTTAAAATATAAAGGTTAAACATTAGAAAAAATACCTAAAATTAATTAGAATCAACCCATGTGAAGTAGAAACACATTATATTCAATAGGGGATATCCAAATAGAGAATAATAAACATACAGTAACCCTAAATACCAAATAAACCATAAAAAGTTGGTAATTTTTTGATCTAGGGCGTGAATAAACCAATTACAATGAGAGGTAAGGGTAAATAAAACAAAGAAGGATAGTGCATAGAAGATGATTCTATATCTGAAGGATTTGAACCTCAATTGGAAAAAAATTGGCTACGACAGATGAATATATGGTGATTTCTTTGACATTCTATGTACGAGGTCTGCTTCACAAAAGAAGAATCAGGATGTTGGGAGGAGAAAATAATAGGGTCTTATAGTTATTTAATTAGTATATTTATGATATAATTATAGTGACAAACTGTCTATCACTAAAGATTATTATGACATGAACTTTTTCAATAGGTCATGTTATCTATCATGAAAAAATTATTTTGGGAAAATGTTTTAGGATGTATCATGTTATATGTCATATTTTTTTGTTATTGTTTTCCATAGATAAATTAGTACATCTCTATTACCCATCAAAAATATTTTTTTTGAAATGCATATTAATATCCACCATAAAAGGTAATTATCCCATATTATTTTTGACGATTTCCAATATATCACTAATAACCCACCAAAAATGAATTCTTTTCTTATAGTGTATCAAGAATTTCACTAAAAAACGAAAATAAGAGATATAATGCTCTTTTTTTCATGATCATGAACCATATATGGTCTGCGTAGAGAAAATTTTCTCTTACGTGAAGGATGGGATCACATGAGATTGGAAGACAGTTCATGTACACATGTAAGACAAATGTGCACCAACGAGCCTGTACCCTAGTGGTACAAGCTCCTGCTTGGCATCCAAAAGACCCAAGATCAAATTTGGGCAGGTGAGAATTCCCAGGGACTGTAGCAGTACTATAGCAGGGCACTGTAGCAGTACTATAGCAGTGTCGGGACTGTAGTAGCAGCGACACGGTAGCAGTGGAGGGACTGTATCAGGTACTGTAGTAGTGGTGGTACTGTAGCAGCATGGGTATTGTAGCAGTAAAGTTCACGAAGGGGTCCTTTGGACCAAAAAATGGATTTCAAGCCTTGTATTCAGGCCACTTGGCCTTGGGCCTTCATGCTATGTAATGGGTCACCCTCTACCCAGTCTAAAGAGGTCTTTACTTTAAATAATAAATTGAGGCTTCAAACCCGACCTTTAAAAAAAATGTAAGACAAATGTGAATAAATGATCACATGAGTAAAATAGAAATAGAATAAACTCCTTGAATAAAATATAAAATATTAACATGGAATATATATGTGCTAGGGTTATGAATACCATGAAGTGTATTTTATATACCTGAAATTTGTGAGAAGATTTACTTTAAATTTGGGTTGTACAAGTCCCATATCAGAAAAAATAATATTAATGATAATATGTGTGCCACTTTCACACAATAATAAAGGTCAGGACTTCATCACATAAGGAAGAATTAAAGCTTGATCATTATTGCACTGAGGCAATGGATTATACATAGGTTATTCGAACTATTTGAGCAAGAATATAAAGACAAAAAGGTACAGAAATTGTGCATGAGAAAGTGTGATCCAACATGATCTTATAAGAGTATCATCAAAAGTTATTTCCATAGTATATAAAGATAGAGAGGAAAAAGGAGTTTGTCACTTGAGGGTATAATCAGTTACTAAAGAAGCTCAAGACTATAAGGTATAACCAATCAAGGAGAAGAATATGGCTGGGTTTATAACCAATTGAGGTAGAATGATTGGATTTATTGAGATATTGTAATATCCTATGTTTTTAAAAAAATAAATACAATGTTTGATAACATAAATGATACACCACATAAAGATTAAACAAATAAGAAAATATTATTTAAATGTTATAGTTATAACATATCTATTAGAATGGAGGGTATGAACAAGATTAATTTAATTATGAAAACATAGTTTACACATGTATAAAATTCATTAACAAATTAATTATAAATGAATGTAAAACTATTTTTAAAATAAAATAAAATGTTTTTCTAAAAAACTATTTAAATGCGAACAAGTTTATTTATTAAATAATAAAATCACTCTTTTGGGATTCTTTTAATGATATATATATATATATATAATATTAAATATAATGTTTAATATTCATCTTATATGTTTTTAGACATGGTATAAGAACAAATTCAATTTGGTTGTAATGTTTGGATCTTGTGGTTTCTCACTTTTTCCTCAAAAGTGTTTTGATAATAAAAAAGTTAATTTTTAGTAAGAACAAAATCAATTTTACGTATAAAAGAAATATTATTCAAAAAAGACACTTTTTTCACCTTTTGATGGTGCACTTATTTTAAATATACTTTTTGAAACTTTTATAAATTATATTTGAAAAAATAAATTTCTTATTTGAAATAGAAATATCAAAATTTACTTTGGTTTAATTTTTTGTATTTTTTGATAACTTTCATGTTTTGATGAATAGTAAAAAAATACAGTTTTTTTGAAGAATGTTACAAGGATTGGTTTCCCAATCCTTGTCGAAGGGAATTTATTAAAATAAAAGTTTACAAGGAACACACGAGGTGTAATGAGCTTACACCAAGTTAAATAAAGGAGGAAACTAAAAAAAAGAAAAACTTTAAGGAACCAAGCAGACAATATTTAAATAGGCTCAATAGTGATAAACAAAGAGACCTTGGAGAGTCCAGGTGCATGCATTTAAAAAAGACCAGATCCAATATTTGAGCATAGCCGAGCAGTAAGAAACAAAGCTGTCAAGAAGAAACATCAAACAAGATCTCAACTGGGAAAAAATCTGCTAGCATGTAGAAGAATCAGGACAAACCTCAAAAAAATAATAGATAGAGGAATCCATAGAGATGAAACAACAAGAATCCAGCAAGAAGGCTTCTCCAAGTGCAAGCTTTCCCATAAAATCCGAATCCAGACAAAAGATAAACCACAATCCTGGTTAGGAAACCACCAGGGCCTCAAGAAGTGTCTGAATCAGAATAGTCAGAATAATCTGGCAGGGGCTAAAGATGGAATGGTTATGGAGGCACCTCAAGGCCAGGACTTCTGGCCGCAAAAGATCTTGTGATTATAGTTATTTCATAATTGACGCTGCCTCTATGTTTTCTTGTTTTCTTGGGGATTGGAGTGATGAAACCATCCGAGTCCACGATGAATTTTTTACATTTTCGATCATTCATATGAAAATCCTCCCCCACCTTGGGCAGGAGAGACTCATCTGTATGCCCAGCTTTGTTAATCATATGACCCTCATATATTGAGACTTCCTTCATGTTAGGGTGTGTGAGATCATTCTTTTTAGCTTCAGAATTTTCTTTCTGCTTGGTGACAGCAAGAACTTCATTAACAAAATCTGGAAGTTGATAGCTAGTTGCTTGAGAATTCAAACCTCCCTTTTCCCCTTCATTACTTTCCTTGATAACACAATCAGAGGGTTTTTCTATATCCTTAACCACATAATTTTATTCTTTTCTAACTAAATTAGAAGGGCCAGCAAAGATTTCTTGATTATATTTACACTTTTCCATCCAAAAAGGTTTAAAGCTTTTAGGATGGTCATTTTCTTTGCCACAATTTCTTGAAGGGTGCCCCAATCTGAAGCACTTAGAGCAGTATTCTGGCAATATTTCATAGATAATATCTTAGGAAAACCCAAAATTTCCAGATTGAATCCAAATTCTGGATGGAAAATGTTGATAAACATCTAACTCAATACAAATCCTAGCTATTGAAGGTCTTGTAAGAATTTTGTTGCCACATACAATTTCAGTGGAGTTCCAATAAGTTTAGCAATGTGGAACAGGGTGGCCTGCTTAAACAGGTGAAGGGGTAACTCTGGGAAGCTCACCCAGATTGGAAAAATGGGGGATTCAGTATTTGCATCAAAATATAGAGTCCACTTGATAATTTTCAAAAAACAACCTCCGAAGGACCATGACCTCTTGACCCAAAGCCTGTAATATTCTTCCTCAGATGATAACTGAAAAATAATGTGAGAAGGGTTCAGGAGACCGAACTGAAAACCCGTAAAGCCTATCGCCTCAAGGGATGAGTGAAGATACTTCAAAGATGGCCTTTGATTTAAGAATCTACCAACCAAAAAAAATCTTAAATTAGAAGAAAGAAAATTTACCTCACTTGTTGAGAACGAAATTGCAGGTTGCCCATGATGTCAAAAGGGTTTAGGGAAAATCTGGCTTTCCAGAATCGCATCAGCTTGAGTAGGATTCTCATCTCTTGATTTCCCAGCTACTACATCCACGAAGGATCGGGAATCTGACCTAGGGTTTGCAGCTCACGCCAGGTTATTCAGGAATGCTCCGCGGGTCTCCATCTCCTTCTCCAAATTAGACATTATTGAAAACATTATTTTCATCAAATTTACTTATAGTGGTAAATTACATTTTTGAATGGTTTTAAAGTATAATTAGATCTATATTTTATCAGTTAATCCAATAAAGTTCATTAAAATCAATTTCACATTGAATTTATACATAAAAAAATTTTAATCTTTTGAATGTTTTCACTTCCGAAACTCAATTTTTCATTCCGTTAATTGGATTAATTTTAAATTAACTTTATCCAATTATGTGTTTTGAATTTTTAAAAATGGATTAAATATTTTTAATAATATGTTAAAAATTTATTAAATAGGTCCCTTTTATTTTTAGACAAAATATGAATAGTATCTTTGGTAATTTTTATTATCACACTTAAGAGTAAATCAGGTAATTAAGGGTAAGAATAATATTATAAATATTAGATAATTACCGTAAAATTGTACTAGTTCTACTGGATTAGTTATTGTTAAAAAATATCATACTTATTCCTATTTTATGAGATCTTGGAGCCACTTTTATGATTTCAATTCATTTATAGTATTTTATTCAAAGAAATTTCAACATTTTCATACTCTTGTTTTTAACAAGTGATTTTTTTTAATATGGGGTTATATAGAGGATATGTTTGAATATAAATAGAATTTGGAAATCTAAATTTTTTATCTTAATCCTAATATGTTATTTTTAATTTTTAGGTATTAAATAATTAAATTAAAGGCTTGCATAATGATGATGCAGTAACTGTCTAATTATAGGAAATATCAAATAAATGATATTAAAAATATTAAAATAAATATACTTTGAGATAATTAATTTCAGACAATAATTTTATGTATGACTTTGACATTTTAGTGATATTCAAAATGATTTTTTTTCAAATATATCTTGTTTTTTAAATTTTTTTAAAATTCAAGTAATGAATAGTGTCAAAATTGACATTAATGATATTTTAAAATAAATAATATTTTATTAAATGATATAACATTAATAAATTTTTTTAAATTTGGCCCAATTATTTTTAAAATTCTAAAATTGTCATAAATTATCCATTTTTTGTTCTTTTGTTATTTTATAGTAACAATATTAACCTTTAAGGAGTGAAAACGTAGGTTTTCATGGTAAGAATTAAAGATTTTAAATAACGGTGAAAACAAAGATATAAGGATTAAAAAATAATAAAAACTTGTCTAATTTTAATTGGATTAAGTTAATTATACCTATAATTATCTTATATTTAAAATTAATTCGTTTTTATCCAATTTGAAAATAAAATTAATTTATATTAATTTAATAATTTGAAGAATTACAAGATTTCCCCCACTCTCCAATAAATGGGTACCCATTAATCTCTATTCACCGCACTTGAAAAACTATTTGGTTTAGACATGATCTTAGAAAATCCATTCCTATAATCCCTCTCATATTCTATATCTCTTAGTTTAGGAATAAGTCCACCCTTAGTGGTCTTAAGGTGTTAATAAAAGGAGATCATCTGATGAAGACATACTTTTTAATCAAATATTTCTGTTTTATTTCTTCATATACTTCCTTAAAATATTTATTCAACCATTTTAAAAAATAACTATAGTATCTTAAATATTACTAGATTTTATTATATTAGTATCATCACCTAAATCCATCTCCACTTCCATCATATGCGAAAATAATTATCATTTGTGTGTGTAGTGAATAACCGCCT
Organism: Viscum album; assembly: GCA_963277665.1. Lineage (NCBI taxonomy): Eukaryota > Viridiplantae > Streptophyta > Magnoliopsida > Santalales > Viscaceae > Viscum > Viscum album. The sequence continues at coordinate 918,202,187 of OY728123.1, read as the reverse complement.
CGTGAACCGATGAAATTCGTTTTCGATCACCATCTCTCAAGACTAGATATAATGAAGGAATTAAATATTATATATGATATTAAATACATATTTATCATTATTAATATATAATATATCATTTATTTTCTTACCTTTCCATTCATGGAAAAATGACAACGTCGTCCGTGTGTACATGTGAACGATCACCTCCACGAAGCGATGCGATTCATTTTTCATCACCACATAACATGAATGATATATATAAATATATTTAAATTATTAATATGATATTATTTATATTATTATAATTATTTTAAGATAAAATAATACTTACCATCTTTTCATAATGATCATTGAAAAACAGAAATGTTACTCATGCGTATGTACGACTTATCATCTCCATGATTGTAACATAGTTCATTTTTAATATTCATATGTAATGGATGGATTTAAAAGTATAATTGATATATAAAAGTGATTATTATTTATGAATATTATTTTCGATTTTATGAAATTATGACCACTTTGAATATTGGCATCATATCGAATTCATTTTGAACTCAAGTAACAAATATCATCAAAATGTCCAACATGAACATGAATAATTAAGTAATTGTAATAAAATTATAATAAGTGATATAAATGGAGTAATAAAATTTTTATATTCTTATCTATAAATTAAGTAATTAACCTAAATTTACTATTTTAGAATATAAATATTGTACGTGATGATTCAAACTCAATGTGTAACATCCTATTACTATTTTTAGATATTCCTAAATCCCTCTTTTTAACCATGATTTGGTTGGGTTTCATTTAGGGTTGATTTGGGTGAAATTATAATTTTTTTGGATGTTTCTAGGAAAGTACATGATTGATCCATGGTTTTCCCAAAACATATGCTCTATTAGAAAAAACCATGCAACCCAATATAGTGGGATTTTACATGGTTGGTACATGGTTTACAAACCATGGACCCTCTTAAGATGAATCATATAACCTATTTAAAAAATGACCATGACTTACATACGATTTTTCTAAACTGTGTGCCTCTTCCCATGAAACAATGCAATTGAGTTTTTAATTAATCCAAATTTTGTTTAAAATTTCCCAAACCCCCCTTTTAGGTCCTCGATGGACTGGTTTGACTCATAGTCAATTTCTACCTTCCTTGGAGCTCCAAAAAAGATTTTTTGGACCCTTTAAACCCTCCCAGAAGCAAATAGAAGATTAAGGAATGTTGTTCCATCTTCTCTTGGTTAGTTTCCTCTCCCCGATCTATATCTCCTATGATCTCTCTTCTCTTTCCTAGGGTTCCATGGATCCTTGGGTTGATTTATAGATATAATAACCTATGTTTTGGGATTATAAACCTAGATTTTATCCTTGTTCCTCAGATTATGTGATCGTCATTCTTCATTGAGAAATCCTAATTAGGGTATACCATTGCGATTTCTATTGATCCCGAGGTAGGTGGTTCCATCATGATATCCAATTTTCATTAAACATAAATTGATTTATTTAATTTAAATTGTTTGAAATAAATTAAATTTATTGATTTTAAATACATTTATTTCAATTAGTTTGTTGGAAGAAACAAATTCCATTGAACTAGGGTTTAAAAATGTGTTTTTGGCATGATTTTGGGAAAACCCACAATTCTATTGAACTGGGGTGTATTCATGGAAATTGGTGAAAATTAAATTATGGATTTGATGGAAACTGTTTTAATTAAATTATTGAATTTAATTTTGGAAATAGATATTATTGAAAATTTTGAAAACACCCAATTCCATTGAGCTGGGGGTTTATTATGAAATTGATGGAATCTTGTGAAAAATTAAATTGTTGAATTTAATTTGTGGAATTTGATTATGAAATTGAATTATGAATTGATTTTAAATTATTATATTGTTAAAATGTATTAAAAATAGTTTTTATAGGAACCTTTGGGTTCTATTTTGAAAAAATGCATGTTTTTATTAAAAACCCATTTTTGGGTTTTAATTGGGAAGTTTGTATATTTGAAATAGAGAATGGGATTAATTATCTTTTAAGGTTTCTTGAAATAAATTTCCCATCATTTATTTGTACTAGAGAACATGCATGCCTTAGGTAGTTAGTGAGTTATTTGGACGACACTTTATTATTTACAACATTCCAAAACATAATATCAGCAAATTACATCCTTTAAGCGATGGTGATGATCCCTCTTTGGCCTAAGTTCGATTAAACATATGTAAATATTTCTGTATCACCTTGAGTTTTGATTCCCTATAGCCTGGAACTATATTAACTTTTTAGTAATATGACCATGTTTATCTCTTGTTTGTATTTCAAATGAATATATTCCATTATAAAAAAATATTTTACATAACCTCTGATTTATATAAACTATTTTAGGAGGTAGTTGTAATTGAGTTCTTGGACATCTCTCACCACAATGAACATTAATTCACCAATGGTGGTTAAGGAAATATATCTTGAGGATTAGTTCTAATATTTTATGTGATTTTTTATTTGGATATATTGAAATGAAAATCTTGTTTTTCTATCTGTTGGGAATAGTTTCCCATATTTCTTAGTTTGAGTATTGATATGATGTCTTCTTTGTTTTCTATTGATGTTGTGTTGTATTATGCCTTCAAGAAGACATGAAAATCAGATTTAGGAGGAAGATGATACTAAAATTCACTGAGAGAATCCTCTTGTGGAGAAGAGTCTTTTATAGGTGATTGTATGCACTGTCCAAGCTTTCGGATAGGCACCACCTGTAGTTCCCATTCAGGATCCAGTTGTGGAACCTCAAAGGGATGTTCCCACGATTTGTTCTCAAGAGTTCCTTCACTAGAATTCAGTTCTGTTCAAAGGATAAAATGATCCTTAAGAGGCTGAGGACTGGTTCATCAGAATGGAGTATTTGTTTGGGTACTTAGACACACCCAAATAAATAAAAGTAAAGTATTCCAAATTTATGTTGGTAGGATCGAGAAGGAGATATTGGGACACCATGGAGATGGTGAAAAATCATGAGGTATTGGAGTGGAAAGACATCATTGTTCTTTTAATCGACTAGTTCTATCCAAAGTTGATGCTGTTGGCCAAGGATTCAGAGTTTTTCAAACCTAAGCAGGCTAACAAGACCATGAAATAGTATGAAAACCATTTTCTCAAGCTTTAACATTTCTCATATTTGATAATATCAAATGAGAAGATTAAGGATTGAAGGTTCAAGTTGGGAATTCAACAAGTTATTTTTTCTCAGTTTTTATTGTTGAAAATTCCTTCTTATGATGATGTAAGGGATAGAGTGCTGATAGTCGAGATGGACTTGGATGGAAATTCAGGGTTATCAGGAGTTTCATCCACTCCTAATGGAAGTGTGTATTACTCTAAGGGAAAGAGGAAGTGTGAGGATTCTCATGGTGGATCTCTACAGTATGATCATTCTATATCTCCTATAGTGCCTGGAAGAGATATTTTAGTTTGTTACTAGTGGGGAAATCTAGGAAATTCAAAGAGGGTTTTCATTGAGGCACTCAAGGTATGTGGTTACTACTGATGCTTGGGTAACTTGACTAGATTCTTCCATGTTTATTCCACTTCGCAGAGTGTCGCATGATCATATACACCTTATAAAACTATGGAATAATTAAATGATTCACATGAAAAAGGGTTCCATCCATAGGCATCCAGAATGTGGTTTCTTTACATAATGGAAGAGTCTATATAGGAATAAAATATAGCTCCAGTGACCATGAGAGGTACCATTACTATATATTCATCATTAATGACTTCTCTTTTTGATTCAGGTGCATCTCATTCATTTATTTAAACCCGTATTGTTAATCTTATAAATCTTTCTATGGTGATTTTATCTTGTGCAATGGATATTACTACACCCCTTGGTATGAAGAGATATCAGGGTCTCCATAGTCCCTATTGTGTTTTATCTCTCCCAAATGTCTAGATTTCTGGTTCTTAACATAAAACTTCTTGACATCATATTCAGAATGGAATAAGCCATTTCCAATAAAGCCTGGATTGATTTTTATCTTCAATGGGTCTCCTTCACTACACCCGATGGTGTGCCCTGAATATTTCAAGGAGAATGGGACCCAAGGGAGATTATAGCTTTAATTTCTTATCCAATGTTGGGTAAAGTGATATCTATGTTTTTTTATCTATAGAGAGAATCATTGAGTGGTTATCTCCCTATAGTTTTCATCGAGTTTCCTGATGTGTTTTCTTCCAACTTATCGTTTCTGGCACTGGTTATGGAGGTATATTTCTTTATTGATGTAGTTCATGGTACTCAAATAGTTTCTATTTCTACTTACCACATGGATCTAGCTAAAATTAAAGATCTGAAGTCTAAGTTGTATGATCTTCTTAAGAAAGGATTTATACGCCCAATTATGTCACCTTGGGTGGTGCTGGTTCTATTTTCTAAGAAATATGATGGTTTAATCCACCTCTATATTGATTATTGAAAACTCAATAAAGTTATGTTAAAGAATAAATATATATTCCCACATATTTATGATATTTTTTATTAATTAAAAGGGGTGAAGTGGTTTTCAAAGATTTCTCTTCGCTATGTTTACCATCATTTGAGGATAAAAGAACATGACATTTAGAAAACTGCCTTTCAGATAAGGTATGGTCATTATGAGTACCTTATTATGACCTTTGGTCTAACCAATTCTCCCTTAGATTTCATTGATTTAATGAATAGTATTTTCCATGAGTATCTAGATACTTTTATGGTAGTATTTGTGGATGAAATCCTTGTTTACTCTAAGTCTAAGGAGAATCATGATCATCATCTGAGAATAGTTCTAAGCTTGTTGAGAAATCATCGACTTTATGCCAAGATTTTAAAATGTGTTTTTTGGATATGGGAAGTTAAATTATTGGGAAATGTACTTTTGGAACTTGGTATTTCAATTGATCCTGAAAAGGTGAAAGTTATTATGACATGTGAACAACAAAAAAATGTTTTTAAGATCCAGAGATTCTTGGGTCCAGCTGTGTATTATCATCAGTTTATTAAGGACTCATCAAAGATGGATTATCCGATAAATTCACTAACTTGGAATGGAATAATTTTTTCTTGGGATAATAAATGTTAGAATTATTTTTTTTGAGTTGATATATCTTTTGATTACTACATCAATGTTGACTCTTCTAGAAGGCGAGCATGACTATGTGGTCTTTTGTGATCAATTAAGTTCTGTCTTGGACTGCGTTCTTATGTAGGGTGTTTATGTCATTACTTATGGCTCTCTTCTTCTAAGTAAACACAAGATGAATTATCTGATCCATGACCTAGAATATGTACCTGTGATGCACATACTTAAGAGTTGGCCGAATTAACTTTATAGATAAATTTTTACCGTGTTTTATAACCATAAGAGCTTGAGTTATATCTTTCCTAAAAAATATTTGAGTCTTTACTAGAGGAGTTGGGTGGAATACCAGTAGTTTTTTAATTTTGACATTTCCTATACCCCTGGGAAATGGAACGTCATTGCAGATGCTTTGAGCATGAAACTTATGACCCAGGAAGTGAATGAATCATTAGAAGAGTGTAACTTGATGGATATTTTTTCATAGTTTCATATTAGACTATAGTAATCAAGGGCATAGGTTTCTTTGGATATTGTTTAGTTGAAATCCACTCTTCTCTAATTGAGTCTTCAATAATAACATCTTGATGATGAGTTCCATAGTATTGGAGACTCTATTAATGGTGGGGAGACCGTGCTTGATTATTTGTTCTCTAATAAGGAATTCTATGCTTTCAAAATAGTTATTTTAGTATCATCTTCAATAATGAAAGTGTGATGTGGGATTTCCATAGTTCCTAGTGGGATGTGCACCCAAGAACCACAAATATGTTCTATGACATGCGACAATAGTTTTGGTGGCCAGGTACGATATGGGACATTTCTAAGTTTCTCTCTCATTTATATACATGAAAACAGGGTAAGGATGAGCACCATAAACCTTTGGGTTCACATCAGTAACTTTCGTTCCCTACTTATAAGTGGAATGAGATCTCTATGGACTTTGTGGTTGGGTTGTTGTGTACCTAGATAAATAATAATGCGCTATGGTTTGTGATCGATAGGATGACTAAGTCGGCTCACTTTATACCCATTCATGATTAAACCAAAGTTGAGGAGTTGAGAAGTATATATGTGAAAGATATTGTTTATTTTAATGGAGTTCTATATGCTATATTTTTTGATAGGGATACATGGTTTACTTCTCAGTTTTGGAGAGGCCTTCAGGAGGTACTGGGATCTCATATTCGTTTAAACATGGAATATTATCCCTAATCGGATGACTAGATAGAAAGTGCTATATAGATTCTTGAGGATATGATCCATGCTTGTGTTCTTGACATTGGTGGAGAATGGAATGATAAATTGGGGTAGGTTTATTTTTCTTATAACAATAGTTACCATTTTGTGAGTAGGATGGCTCCTTTTGAATCCTTTTATGGCCACCCTTGGAAATTTCTGTTGTGTTGGTTGAAGATTGGTGAAAGTTCCTTGGTTGGAATGAGCTTGGTCCAATAGATGATAGAAAAGATCCAATTTATTTTTTGGAGAATGGTTATATAATAGAGCCTATATAAGTCTTACACATATCATCATCGCATGCCATTAAAGTTTTTAGTTAGTGACCAGGAATTCTTGAAAGTTTCACCCCTTTTGGTTCATCAATGACTTGAGAGGAAAGGTAAAATTGATCCTAATGTTGTGGGACCTTTCAAGGTTGTGGAGTAGGTGGGAAACGTTTCTTAACATTTATCACTAACACCAAAAATGACATCGATACATAACATGTTCCATGTATCTTAGCTATGAAAGTATCTATCTGATCCATCTCATGTTCTGAGCTGGAGTGATCATGAGGTTGAACCTGATTTATCCGTGACTGAACATCCAATCATGATATTTGATTCTGAAAACAAGGTAATTAATGAGAGGAGGTTACCTTTGGTTCATGTTTTATGGAATCATAGTTCTGATTATCACGAGAAATGGGAGATAGAGGCACTAATGAGAGAGTAACTTCCTTATCTTTTTGGCATGAAAGATTCTTCATAGAGTTTCTGATGATTGAAAGTTTCTATAGTGGGGAGGTTGTAGCATCCTATTACTATTTTAAGGTATCCCTAATTCTATATTTTTAATCATGCTTTGTTTGGAGTTCGTTTTGGGTTGATTCAGGTGAAATTATGAAAAATCTGGATGTTCTGGGCTAGTGCAGTATTTGCACATGGTTTTCCCAAACCATGTGCCCTGCTAGAGAAAACCGTGAAACCCAATGCAATGTGATATTTAATGGTTGGTGAATGATATAAAAACCATGAAACCTCTTAAGAATAACCATGAGTCCCATTTAAAATAGGTGAATGGATTATGAATGGTTTGTCTAAACTATTCATCTCTGCCCATGAAATTGAGCGAACGAGTTTTAAAATAAGTTGAATTTTGATTAAAAATTTGCAAACCCCCTTTTAGTTCCCTGATGGACTAGTATCACCCGTAGTTGATTTATACCTTCCTTGGATCCCACAAGATAATTTTCCCCTCAATACCCTCCCAAAAGAGAATCGAAGCTTGAGGAACAATGTTCTATATTCTCCTTATTAGTTTCCTCACCCCGATCATTATCTCCCATGATCTCTCTTACAATCCCTAGGGCTTCATCAATACCTGTGTTGATTTATGGATATAATACTCTATATTTTGGGATTAGAAATCGGGTTTTATCTTTGTTTCATAGATTACATGATCATCATTATTCATTGAAAAATCCTAATTAGGGTTTGGCATTGCGAGTTTCTTTGATCCTGTGGTATGTAGCTCCGTCACGGTGCCCAATTTTCATTAACCGTAAATTCAGTTATGTAATTTCAATTGTTTTAATTAAATTAAATTTATTTATTTTAAATAAATTAATTTCAATTGGGTTGTTGGAAAATCCCAATTCCATTTAATTGGGGTTTAAAAATGGGGGTTTTGGCATGATTTTGGGAAAACCCCCAATTCCATTGAATAGGGGAATTTTTAAGGAAATTAGTTAAATTTAAATTGTTTAATTTAAATTTTGGATTTAATAGAAAATTTTTCAGTAAAATTATTGAATTTAATTGTGAAAATATATTTGATATAAAATTTTGAACACCCCTAATTCCATTGAATTAGGGGTTCACTATGAAATTGATGGAATCTTATGAAAAACTAAATCGTTGAATTTAATTTGTGAAAGTGTATTGTGAAATTTAATTTTGAATTGATTTAAAATTATTATATTTTGAAAATAGATTAAAAATGGTTTTGATAGGAACGGTGGGGTTCTATTTTGGAAAAAGAAATGTTTTGGATTAAAAACTGGTTTTGGTTTTTAAATGGAAAATTGGCATATTTGAAATAGAGAATGGGATTAATTTTATTTTAAGGTTTCTTGAAATAAATTTCCCATAATTGTTTTTTAATATAGCAAATGAAAGGATTAGATAGTTAGTGAGTTATTTGGATGACACTTTATGAATTAAAATGTTCAAAAATATAATATCAACACATCACATCCTATAAGGAATGATGATGAGTCCTCTTTGGCCTGAGTTCAAATGGATATAGGTACCTATTTACATATCACATTGAGTGTGGATCCCCTATAGCCTAGAAATATTTTACATTTATAGGAATATGACCATGTTTCTTTCTTTTTTTATTTAAAATGAATATATTTCATTTCTATAAACTATTTGACATGCCTTCTGATTTATATAATTTTTTTTATATAAAAGTGTTTATTTAGGACATTTTTGAAAAGCTCCATTGTTTTGGAAATGTTCCATGAATTTAAAAGTAAGTAATTTTCTTAAATTATTTCCGTATTTTGAAATGTAAAGCATGAATTGTTTTAATAATTCTTAGGAAATTACAGACCAATTTGTTTTAAATCAAAAGAAATTTATTTAGTTAATTTAATATTGAAATATATTATGTAATCCTTGGTGAGACCCTATTGGGTTTTTATCTCACACCCTACCTGTTCCTTTGGGTTTTTGTAGATTATCTCCTTCCAGGTTTGAGCAGGGGTAAAGGACCACTTGGAGGTGGTTCTAGCTGTTGATCTATGGACTTGGTGAGTTGCGTCTGTTGGGACTTGGGAAGTTTTTCCTGTTTTTTGGTACTTAGTTGTAGTACTTTGGGTTGTTGTACTTGTTTGACTTATGGAATATTAATCCTAGTTGAGTTTCTTTTTTATTCATACTAATTGATTATCTTTCTTCCTCATTGTTTTTAGAAAATTATTTCCCACCTTCTTTGTGTATGATTCCATGTACTACTCACTGACCCATGGGGATCAGAAATGCCCTTCAGGATATGTGAGGGTTGGCTCGGTTATCAGGTTACCAGGGTACCTGATATTGTTCTTGACATAAGGTATGGTACTTTGTGTCGAATTTCATTCACTGAGGAATATTGTGATATTATGTACTTATATTATTTTATGAGGTGTATATAACTTTACCTTGACATGTTATATTATTAATTTATTAATTATTATGGTATTTAAAGTTTTCTTAGATGTTAATCTTTCATGTGGAATATTATTTTACTGATTACAAATTAGTAAGGGAATTATTATCCCAATTTATATTCCATAGGTTGAACTTATAATTATTTATTATTACATGATAATATTATTTTCAAAATTACTTTTGAATATATTATGTTTTATTTTCAATTTTTATGTGGATTTATAGTAGATACACATAATAAACTTATTTAATTAATGATCACTTATATGATATGATATTTATAAGAGAATCTATAACTAAAACAGTGTTTCAAGTGTTTTAAAGAATTATTATTCCAAATCCCTCTCTTTAATGTCCCTATTTTCAAAATGGTTTTTATAAATGTATTTATATGGACATGTTTGTTTTAAAATTTTTATTTTATAAATTATCTCAAATGTTTAAATTGGTATGGGACACTTTGATTTAAAAATACATTTTTAAATGTTTTAAATGAGTTTTGAAAATATATTGGTGATTTTAATAACTTGAAATGTTTTATTATGTGTTCAAATGAAATTTTATGAGTGACATGTTGAAAATTGAAATCTTTTATTTATTATGATTATATAATGGTACTGAAACATTTTATATGTGGTTATGTGATAAACCAAGTATGGGTGGTTCTGTGATAAACCAATAATGGGTGGTTATATTATAACCTCTAATGCATTGAGTATGGAAGTTGACCATATGGTTATTCCATTTTTGTATAATTATGTGCCAATATACCTTTATTTGTTTTCTATGACTGCTATGGGTTTTCTAGTAATCTCGTAATTAGAAAAAAGGTAATAAATGAGCTTATTTTATAATATAAGTATTTACTACTTGTTAAGGGAGAAATGTATTAATTTATGATAAATATTTCATTATTTTAATGTTTTCATAAGTATAATAGTTTCCCTTTTTTGTATATATCTTATTGATCTTTTTGTTCTCATACCAAGTTTAATTTTTTTATAGGTCTTAAGATTCTAAGGATATAGAAGATGTCATGATGAAAGTATTGATGATGTATCTTGAAAAGAAATCATGTTTTATTTTAAAAGGGTTTAATTTGGTGTAAAAAATGGATTCTGATTATAAGTGTCCACTTGTAATGTGTGGGGTTACTATGTAAGAGTTATTCTTAATTCCATAAAACTATAGACCTAAAATATATTTTGGAGAATGATGATATTTATATTTTTTAAATAACTAGAATATATACTATTAAAGGTAGGGTCCTTACAATTGGTATCAGAGCAGGGTTTATAAAACTCTAGATATTAGGATGTTTTCTTAACATTTATGGATATAATTATGGGTTTATAATTTTTAGGTTCATTATAAGTTCAGTGTCCTAGAAACCCCTTTTGAGGATTTGAGTTATGAAATTTTAAGGTGACTAACAATACCTTTGGAGGCATTCATTTTTAGGTAATTATGGGTTATTACATTTTTGGATGAAAAATGAAAGATATGAGATAAACATTGAGGTTAAGACATATTATGATTATTTTGAAGATGTTTCTCAGATTTCTATAATTTATAAGGATTATATTAATATATTTTTAGGAAAATAACAACCCTTAGGATGGGTGAAAACCCATCAAATCTACTAAGACTGCATGAATTGAACCAAAAAAGGGGGATAAGGGTGAATCATCTACCACTAGCCTACGTGAAGACCCAATTACTATGACTTTTTATTTTATTAAATTATTTTGTGGATGAAGAATAAGTTTATTTTGGGAACATATATCTTATTTAATATATAATCATGAGATTGAAAATGATTTGGGGATTAAGTGATTAATTTTATTTCTGAACACAAACAATATTTTGGAAATTTATATGATTAAGGTAAATAGAATATTCATGGATTTTATTAGAGAAATAAAGGATGAATTATCTTTTAGAGTAAAATATGATTTTATGGTTATTCATGTTATTTATGGAAATGGATATTATACATGGAGATTATGTGATTTAGGAAATTACATTTTTAGTTTACGACATTAAGAGTGATTGACATAATTTGGATATAAATGTTAAATTTTATCTTGGAATAATATGTTATCAAATCCTACTAAATTTTGGGTTTCAATATTAGTTTCTATTATTTTGGGCAATTTTAAGAATATTTATTTATTGAAGAGTCTATGTTGAAATTTGTGTATTACTATTGATTTTTTGATATTTAAGTATTTTTTAATCATATAAAGTTTTATACTTTTTAGAGAATTAAATTATCTTATCCCAACCACATTATTTTTTATTACTGTTTCACAACTAAAGAAATATATAGTTAATCTTTTATGGATTATTTGATTCTATAGAAGATTATTTTAGTGCTTTAGTTGTCATAAATTCATCTTGAATACTCATCATTTGGAGAAAAAATATGAGTTCATGGAGGAAATTAAATAAAGGATGAAACTCAAATTTTCATGTAAGTATATTTATTTCTGTTTATAGTCCATGTATTAAGATAATTACTCAACTCTATGAAATGAATATTGAAACAAAAACGTTATCCGTTTAACTTTCTTACTAAGAAATCAATGACCTTTTAAGCCATCACAAATTTATGGTTTTGTGATTATTAACTTTCTCATGAACATGTTCTCTATCGCTCTCCATTAGAACATGATATATAGTTTTTTCTATTATTTCCATGTTTTCTTACATGGATCCCTAGTATGTGTTATCTAAGGTTACCATCATACTTACCTTTATTTATTTTAAAGTGGAAGTTTTATTAAGCCTTGTTTCAATGTGAGATTTCAATAAAGATATTCTGAAAATTCAAACCTTAGTTTCTGTGACCAAATTAAAAATTACAATGATGTAATTTCCAAAAGGGTTGGGGGAGAATGAATCATCCCAAGTTAATAAAAAATAAATAATATTTTCGGTAGCGTACATGATACGCCATAAGAAGCTTAAACAGACAATTAAATATTTTTATTTAAATGATATCATTATAGAAAATCATTTACAATGGAGGGTATAAACATTATTAAATGAATTATAAAAATATGTTTTACACACGTATAAAATTATTTGACCAATTAATTATAAATTAATGTAAAGCGTTTTTTAAAATAAAAGGAATTATTTTTCTGAAAAACTATTTGAATGAGAACAAGTGTGTTTATAAAATAATAAAATCACTATTATTGGATTATATTAATGAAATATATATAATATATTCAATATAATTTTTAACATTTATATTATATGTTTTATATATATGATATAAAAATAAATTCAATTATATGCATAAAAGAAGTATTTTTGAAAAAAGACTGGTTTGCCACCTTTTGATAGAACACTTATTTTAAATATAATTTTTGAAACTCTTATAAATTATTTTTGAAAAAATAAACTTCTTATTTTAAATATTAATTTAAAAATTTACTTTGGTTTAGTTTTTGGTAATTTTATGAAATTTTTTATGTTTTGATGTATAGTGAAAAATACTTCATTTTAATTGAAAACAGATTTTTCATCAAATTTATTTATAGTGTTAAATTATTTTTTTAATGGTTTTAAATAACAATTAGATCAATATTTTTTATTTTAATTCAATGGATTTCATTGTAATCAATTTCACACTAAATTTGGATGTAAAAAATATATCAAAATTTTGAATGTTTTCACTTTAAACACTCGTTTTCTCGCTCCATCAACATGATTACTTTTAAATTATTTTTCACCAATTATGTGTTTTTAATTTTGAAAAATGGATTAAATATTTTTACTAAGAAGGAAAAAATTTAGTAAATATTCCCATTTTATTTTTGGAGAAAATATAAATAGTGACTTTGGTAATTTTTATTAGCATGGTTAATGGAAAATCAAGTAATTAAGGGTAAAAATAATATTTCTAATGTTACAAAATTACACCAAAACCTGTAATAATTTTATTATATGAGTTATATTTTACCAAATCATTATTTTTATGATTTTATGACCTCTTGGATCTACTTATACGACTTTAAGTAATTTAGAGTATTTTATTCAAAGAAAAGTCATTATTTTCATACACTTGTTTTTAACAAGTGATATATTTTTAATATAGGGTAATATAGGGGATGTTTTTGAATATAAATAGTTTTTATAAAGGTAAAATTTTTATAATAATAATTATAAATTATTTTTAATTTTTAGGGAAGAAATAATTATATTAAAGGCTTGAACAATGATGATGCATTAATTGTTTAATTAAAGGAAATATCAAATAAATGTTATTAAAAATATTAAAATATATAATATTTTAGATAATTAATGTCATAAACTAATTTTATAGATGTATTTTACATGTTATATATGTTTTAGAATAGTTTTTTGATGATATAATGTTGTTATGATTTTTTTAAAAAGTCATGTAATGAATAGTATTGTAATTGACATTAATGATAATTTAAAATAAATAATATTTTATTAAATGATATAAAATTCATAGAAATGTAATATTAGTCCAAATTTATTATATAACTCTTAAAATTTCATCAATCATCCATTTTTGGTTCATTTGTCATTTTATGATAATAATATTATCCCAAGTAGTAAAAACACATGTTGTCACGGTAATAATTAAAGAGGTTAAATAAGGGTTAAAACAGAAATATAAAAAATAAAATAATAATAAAAACTTGTATAATTTTAATTTTATGAATTCTTCTCAACCCATAATAATATTATATTCTAAATAAATTAGTTTTGATCCATTTTTAATAAAATATGAATTTATATTAATTTAATAATTTGAAGAATTCGAAGAGTGCTCCTCTCCGCTATAAAAGGGAACCCATTATTCTCTATTATTCACACATTAAAAACTATTTGGTTTGGAAAATATATACCAAAATATATTCATAGAATATATACCAAAATTATAGATATCTAAATTTAGGTATAACACCACCCTTAGTGGTCCTAAGGTGTGAAGGAAAGGATATCATTCGAAGAAGAGGGATTGTTTTAATTAAGTATTTTTGTTTTATTTCTTCATTTAATTCCTTAAAAAATATTCTTAAACAATGATGAAATAATAAATACAGTATAAAAAATATAAATAAATTTTATTATTTTAATATCTTCACCTAAATCCAGCTATACTTCCATCAAATTGTAAAATAATCCTTGTTTGTGTGTACGAAGAAGTACCACCTCATGAACCGATGAAATTCATTTCCTATAAAAATATCTCAAAAATGGATATAATGATGTAATTAATGTTTATATATGACATTATTGAAAAATTTATAATTATTAAAATATAATATATCATTTAATTTCTTACCTTTCCATGCATAGAAAGATAATAATGTCATTCTTGCGTACGTGGGAACTATCACCTCCACGAAGCGATGTGATTTGTTTTTCCACACTAAATAAACTTTTATATATAAAAGTATATTTAAAAGATTAATATTATATTTATTATATTATTATCATTATTTAAATATAGAATTATACTTACCTACTTTCTATAATGATCATTGAAATTAGAAATGTTACTCATACGTACGTACGACTTACCATCTCCATTATTGCTACACAATTAATTTTTCATATAAAAATGTAATGGATGTATTTAAAAGTATAATTGAAATATAAAAGTTATTATTATTTAATTAATATTATTATAGATATGATAGACATATTCCCACTTTGAATATTAATATCTTACCAAATTCATTTTAAAATCAATTACTAAATATCATCAAAACATCTAACATGAACTTGAATAAATAAGTAATTGTAATAAAATGATAATCGGTGATATAAAAGGAATAATAAAATTTAATAAGGTTTCAAATAAATTAAATAATTGACCTAATTTTATTACTCAGGAATATAAATATTGTATGTGACGATTCATACTCATGGTAATGGACTTCGTCTCAATATTCATTCATTAAGGCATATTGAGATGTTATACGCTTATATTATTTTTGAGGTGTATATAATATTACATTGACATGTTATATCCTGAATTTATTTATTACTATTTTATTTAAAGTTTTTTAAATGTTACTCTTTCATGTGGCATACGATTCAGCTGATTACAAAGTAATAAGGGAATTCTTAACCCAATTTGCATTCTTTGGGTTAAACTTATACTATTAGATTATGTCATGATAAGATTATGTGTGAAAATAATTTTTAATATATTATGTCGTATTTACAATTTTTATGTGTATTTATATAGTATACACACAATAAATTCATTTTATTAATTATCACTTCAATGATATGATATTTATAAGGGACTCTTTAACTAAAACATCATTTTAAGCGTCTTAAAAATTTATTTTTATAAATCTCTCTCTTTCATGTAAATATTTTCAAAATGGTTTTCATGAAACTATTTATATGGAAATAAATGTTTTAAAATATTAATGTTCTTATTTCTCTCAAATGTTTCAAAGTGGTATGTGACACTTTGATTTAAAAATATCTTTTTAAATTTTTTAAATGAGATTTGAAAACATATTGGTTATTTGAATAACTTTAATTTTTTTCTTTTGTGTTCCAATGAAATTTTATGTGTGAAATTTTAAAAACTAAAAGCTTTTAGGTGTTATGATCAACCAAGTATGGGTAGTTTCATGATAAACTAGGAATGGGTGGTTATGTTATAACCTCTAATGTGTTGGGTATGGGAGTCGACTATATGGTTATTCCATTTGTAAGAGTGAAATATATGAAATTTGATTGTATGGTTATTACATTTAAGTATAATTATGTATTAACATACCTTTATGTGTTATCTATTCTTTAAATGGGTTTTCTGATTATATCATGATTACAAAAAAGAAAAAAATAGATTATTTTCAATGTAAATTATTTACTACTTTTTAAGGGATAAAAGAATTACTTTTTGATAAAGTATTCATGGTTTTCATGTTTTCACATGTCTAATAGTTTTCCTTATCTATGTATACCTTAATAATCTTTTTGTACTCATCCCATGTTTTAAAATGTTTTTCACAGGTCATAAGATTGGTAAGGACAAAGAATTTGTCATGATTAAAGTATTAAAGATGTGTCTTGAAAATAAATCATGTTTTATTTTAAAAGAGTTTCATTTAGTGGAAAAATGGAAACTGTGTATAATTTTCCATTTAATTATATATGGGGTTACTATATAATAGTTTTTCTTAATTATATAAAACTATAGACCAAAGAGATATTTGGTAAAATAATGTGATTTATAGATTTAAAATGACTAGAATAAGTATTGATTTTGGTAGGGTCCTTACTGGTATAACTAAAATATACTAGAGGATCAATTACTGGACTGTATTACCAGTTTATTCTTGAACCACTATAATTGATAATAAGATTATTATAGAGAATCCATGTTGATATGTCTTACCTACATGGCTAAGAGTAGGTCTTTATACCAAACCTTATAGATACCATGTGATGTGCTATCTATTATCATTTATATATATGCGGTGAGACTATGATATATTAATAAGTGGATCAAAAACTTTTAAAAGTTCAAGAGGTCAAATTAAAAAGAAAATAATTCAAAAAATTAAACCACTGATTGATCCCCCTATCATTAGTGAACTCAGTCTAGGGATCAATAAGTGGCATCAGAGTAAGGTTACCTCTAAAGATCTAAATGAGTTTTTCATAAAGTATAGATTTTAGTAAATGATTGATCTAACTCATATGAAGAAAAATAAATTCACTCATGAGGATACCAATTTGTATATTTCCACAAAGATTCAAATGAACAAAAATAAAGGAAAGACAAGGTAGTTGAAGAATAATCTTATAGTAATGAAAGAGTCACCACTAACTGATGGTAATAAAAGTGTTTTATGTTATAATAATTTTTTTAATTATGATTATTTTGATGAATCCTTTACAATATGTGATGATGATGTATCATATAATGTTATTCATTATTAATTCAAAGAAAATATAAAGAATGTTCTCAAATAAATTATAAATCGTATTTTTGTAGGTATTAAAGGACTTATTTTTTATAGAAAAACATATAAGAAACTTTTATAATATAGTAAGATACATCAAGTATGAAATTTATAAAGAACATCAATATCATAGATCATGTTGAAGAAACTGATTAATCTATTATTGATTTTAAATAATAATTTCAAATTTATTTCTATGAGACAGTTGTTTCCGAGATAGTTTTTTGGAATATTTCCATGTACTTGAAAAATTTACCAATATTTCTTTGTATTACAATGTTATTAAATTATAGGATGAAGAAAAATAAGCTTAGGGATCTCGAAAATCCATTACATAAATAAAGAGAAATTATTTTAAAAAAATGAAGAATTTGAAGGATGATTGGGAATAAATGATGATAATTTTTAGGATGATAATAATTATCTCAATATGAACTATACAGAACTAGTGGTGGGATTTAAGAATCATGAATCACCACAAATAGGAACATACCAAATTTCTGGAAAATAGATTTTTCCAAACAAGTATGCCTTGAGGATCATAACTCCAAGAAAAGAATGAGATCAAAATCTAACTAAATGGAAACATCCTCTAAGAATAAGTTTTCCCACAACCTAGATACTATATTATGAACTAATATTGTTTTAGTTTCAAGAATAGATTTTAAACCAAACTCTAGAAAAGTATAAACAATAAAAAATCATCATAAACCAACCACATCAAGGTTGAATGTGAAAATAATTACAAAGAGTTGTTCCTTAAGATGTTTCCAAAAGACCAGTGGTTCCACTAAAAAACAAAAAGTTACAAAATATTTGAAATCTATATAGACTACACCATAAAATATGACATGAATATTCATATAATTTTTTTTGTATTGCTTGAATTATTGAATAAGGCATTGGAATGTTGGGATAACCTAATAATTCATGAAATAACAGAAGTATTGCATTTAGGTCAAGAAAAGGTAATGATAAAATAATAAAATAATATTTCACAAAGTCAAATAATATTAATTGTGAATTATCAAAAGCTGTTCAAATGAAGGGACTAAATAGTAAAGCTAGATCTTTACCTAATCTCAATCAAATGAAAACTGTTATTTTTAATATCATAGGTGAAAAAAATATAAACCTAGTTGAACCAAGAATAAAAGTAAGATATCATATCCTATATCAAAGGGGGAAAGAAATTTGTTAATAATTCCTAGGAAAAAGAAGGACCAATTTGAATAAGTATAGAAAAATAGGCTTCTGGATAGAATACACATCAATGTGAAAGATACAATTCTTTGGTTTTTGTTGGTGATATTATAGGTATGGGAAAAAAATCTTAATATGGTTGGTATATCATTTCATTTCTAGGAAATATTAATTAATCAAGGGGAATTATTGTTGAATGTATGATAACATGTTATCAAAGAAATAATATTGTGATCACAAACCCAACCAAGCTTCCAATTTAATATATATATAAATTATTAGAAGAAGTTTGCAGAAAATTTAATAATAAGCGCCACACCATAGAGAAATTCATGAAAAATATACTAGGAGATATTCTATATGTTATGAAAGGGAAGAGGATTTAATAGAAAAATAATAGTAAGGAATTTGATGATTTTGAGAAGATGAATAATGTACAAAATGAATTCCTAGTTGTTTAGACAAGTCAAATGAAATTGGAAAAGAAACTCGAGGAAGATGAAAAACATTTAAAGCTAATGGAAATGAAAAGGATATAGAAACTATGATTGAAAAAGGTATTCCAAAAAATTTTTACCCGAAGTTGACAAATATTGGGAGAAAGGAATGACCCAGGTTGATAGGTAGTTATCAGTCTAAATGTTAGTCCTTGAGAAAGAGAAGATTCCTCCTTATCCCCATATATATATATATATATATATTTGAATGACATGCATATAAATGAAGGAGATCGATGTAACCCCATAGGGGGATCATTTTTTATATAAATATATTAAATATTTATTACACAATGAATGTAGAACTTCTAAATAGATTTATAAAATTTGAATATGAGGTATTTCCATCACAATTTTATCCCTAATTATTAATTATATTAATAATATAAATTAAGTGAGAGTTTTTGGTTTATGAATAGATGAGACAAAATGGGATATATATTTTTTCACATGAAATTTAGGATATGCATGTTAATGAGTATGCAGGTTCATGTATTTCATGTATTAACAACCCCTAATTTGATAATTGAGAATTTATGAGCATTATTTCACAAGAATTTCAATTTATAAAAAACCTAGATTATATTGGTTATATCTATAATTTTTTTCTATGCTTGGTAAGACCACAAAGACTTAGAGTTGATCAAGAATAAGATTTTTTTCTAATGAAAACCATGTGATATCATCCTTATCTTAGAAGTGTTCAAGAAATAATCATTTAAGGAAGAAAAACATGTCTTCATAAATTAATGAGAAAAGAATACCCTAACTTATACTTTTCATTTTATTTTCAATAATGGTATAATGTTTTGAGAACATATATTGACTTTTACTATAGACAACCACACATTTCATGCATATATTATATATTATTAGATCAATATTCATTAAATAACATAATGATCCATGCCATAATTGTATGGGTCTAGTGCCTTTTGAAACCTAGAGACATAAACAACTGGTTCATAAATGAACTATATATTCTCCCACTTAGTTCTTAATAACAATAACACTTAGAAAAACAATTCTATAAATATTTTTTATAACCTGGGGAAATGAAACATAAGAAAGGGTGAAGTCATATGGTTAATATGGTTAAACAACAGACATATCAATGATCAAATAAATATAAAATGAGAATAGGGGTTTGAGAACATGAGATTAACATTTTAAAAACCATACTATATATATATATATCATAGATCACGATTTTGATTCATTGATTAAAACGTAGTTTTCCATAAGATAAGAATGATAAAGGTATTAAAGAACATGAGTCATGAGAGCATAACATTGACATAATATTTAGAATTGTGGCATACCCATAAGCATAGAAAATTATTTCTTTAGTAGTCATGTCTCACTACAAATAATATCATAGTGTATTGGGTTCACTCCCCAAACCATTATTGTAGTAATGGTTTAATCAAATGATAATATTTGTGTAGAGAGTCCCTTACTGAACTGGGTTAATTCCTTATTCTAGTCCTATTTATCTCATGAGATATCCATTTTTATTCAATGTATTATAGGTATATATAACTAATATACTACCTATAAAATAATTAATTTCATACATATGTGTGCCAAAAAAGGTCACAAAACATTCATTATATTATAAATTATGAAAATAAAAGAATATTTATTAAAATTTAATCATTGAATAACCCATGAAAAAGAAATAATCTTTATAAATATTTCATCAATTCATCATTTCATAAACCATAGAGAAGGAATGGGTTTCATTAAAATCATTTTATCATAATAATAATAGATATATAGAAATAATAAGAATAATATTCTTGGATCATATCCCTAGTAGATCACAAGTAACATCAAATGATGTTATCACAAGTGTAAATGCATTTAAAACATCACTTTTAATATTTATTTATTAGAATATACTTTTAATTTAAAATAACTAAATTAATATATATATATATTTCAAATATTAAAGGAAAAACTTTCTTTGAAAACAACTGTAGAAATATTTAACGTAACTTTCAAATCATTTAGTGGTCATGAAAAAGGGAAATCCTGTTCATGCTGTATAAGATATACTTTTTTAAGAATTAAAAAATGTACCTTTTTAGTAAAATGACAAAAATATTCTTTTTAATTTTTTTTAAAAAAGTAAATAAAGGGTAAAAACTACTTTAAATAATTATAGGATACTATTAAAAACATTTTTTTCCAAAAATAGATATTGAATACAAATCATTTTTAATCGAAGAGATAAATAAAGTCAGTTTCCATTAACAAATTTCTTTCGGATTCTTGAGTACTTAAAATGAGGAAAATAAAAGGAAAACATGTATTATCAATAAATAAATAGTGGATAATAAAATTAATGAGTTTATTGAGAGGTAGATTATAATTTTACACCACCAGGAACCTAATCATAAACAATACTAATAAATAGTGATACTGTAACATAAAACCCTTACCAAAAGTTTGAATTACTTGAAAATCACTCTATCCTCCACTTTTTTGAATGAACTCCTCTATATATCCCCATAAGGATACTAGGATTGGTATTTTGAAAATAAAAAAACCTATAGTATGTGGATAACGAGTTAGTAATATAACTTGGAAGGGGATGATTGATATAGAAGGCTCAAAATGGTGTAAAGTAAAGAAATTAGGGGTTCCCTTATATAATTACAAGGTGGGGAACTCTTATAATTTATTAAAACACTAATAAACAATAAATTCATTCTATATCCACAATTCCTTTAAAAGAACATGAATTCAAATCTATGATATGATAGAGTTTCAATCCCAAAAACCAATAAAATTTTGACAGGTTTAAGTGGTGTTTTAAACGTTTTTATTTGGTCCAACCCCTTAGTTAACCTAATTTAACATTAACCATGGTAAATTATTTTTCATTATTAAAGTGTCATAATTTTTCATTTAAGGAGATAATTGGATCATAAATGTTCTTGTAATGAAATTTTTGATCATATTTTATACACCTTTCCTATTTTAATATTTTTATGATTTTTAAATAATTTAATAAAATGTTATTTTGATAAAATATAATTAATGAAAATTATTATTATATTGATTTTATTTTACTTAAAAGACAAAAATAAAAAAGTTGGAATTAAAATATAATCATTTTAAACAACACTAATATGTCATATCCAACTATACAATTCATGAAAAAAAATACTATATTAGCATTACACAAGCATTTAACGAAATTATATAATTATTAAAAATTAGAAATAAATTTCCATCACTAACATAAGTCTATTATTCTCAATATATATATTTAGATTCATTCATAAATTTTTTCCCCATATGTGAATACAAAAAATATTTAAAACTAAGAGAGTGAAATTTTATAACATTATTTGCTTTAAATATTATATAGGTACTTTTCATGGAAAAGTGTCTCTTAAAAAATTAAATTTCAATAATAAGGTGATAAGGGTCAAATTTAATTTATCTAATAATAATTAATTTCAAAAATAGTGACCTTATCATTAATATTTAACCTAGTTTACCCCAATTTACTTTTTATTGAGGTTATAAATTTTACCAAAGATACTATTCATGTTAAACAAAAATAAAAAAGAAATATTTACCAAATTTCTAAACCATGATTATAAATAAAAAATCCATCTACCAAATTAAATTTATATAATAGGAAGAAATTGATTTTAAAATAATCATTCAAAACACAATGTAAACCACTTTTTAGAAAAAATACATTTTTAAGAAAAAAACAAGATTTATTCTTATCCATCGCTTAAAAAAATATAAAATTAATATCAAAACAAATGATTGAATATATAATATGGTAATTTAATTAAAATCATTCAAAAATAGAGATTAATATAATTTTTTAACATAAATATACATTTCCCACATAAAAATATATTTTTTAGAAAAATATCTCTTTTACATTCAATTTATTAGTTTTTTAATTTATAATTATCTGATAAATAATTAATTTATTTTATTCATATGTGGAAAAAAGTTTTTCATAATATTTTTATTCATATTCATAAATTCAAATTCCATGGTTAGGTAGTAACTATCACATAATAATGTTTTAATAATATATCATAGTTCATTAAAACTTAGTGTTACATGTATCATAATCTATCAAATATATATTTTTTGAAGAGAAATATTTCCTAAATTCTCATGGTTTTAACTTCTAACCCCCTTAAGATGAAAATTTCCCTTGAAATTATGTCACTCTAGTACAAAAAAATGAGAATATCTCTATTTCATAATATCATCAGGTTCTAATGCATATTCTTCAAATTCGTGATTTATCTAAAGAACTTTCATCAGATGAGTAGTCTTATTCCGTATCAATTTAAATATAAAATCATATATTTATATTATTTTTTCTTCATAGAAAAGATCATACTCTTGCGGTATTACCTCTGAGTTTTGTACATGTGATGGATTGGGTATGTACTTCCTTGGGAGAGATACATGGAACACATCATGAACCTAAGCGAGGTTTGATGGGAGATCCAAGAAATAATATTCCATTCCCATTAGACCATGAATCTAAAAATGGATAATATAACTAGGGATTAACTTACCCTTTTTTAAAAATATTATAACCTTATTTCTGAGATAAATTAATAGAAAAAACTTCTCCCCAACTCCAAATTCCCGATTTCACCGATGATTATCAACATAACTTTTCTATCAACTCTGAGATGTATTGATCTAATTCTATATATATCTGACTTCCTATGCTATCTATTCACCTATATTTGGTCCCAATTTCTTTATTTCTTTAACATCATACCATAATGTTGTATTTTTACACTCATTTCATTAAATGGATTCATAAGGTTCTATCTAAATTCTCTAATAAAAGTTGTTATTGTAAGAAACATCCACTAGATGAAGGTGTTGATCACAAATACCTTTAAAATCCATAAAAAAAGATCTCAACATATCATCTAGGGTTTGAGTGGTTCTCTTAGACAGACTATCCATGTGATAATAATAATCAGTGTTGAAACAATACTTTGTATCCAGATCCTACTAAATAATTCACTAGAACTTTAAGGTAACCCTCATATCCCAATCAGATACAATAGAATGTGTCACTCTTGGTAACCTTACCAATTCATTAATTTATGTCCTAGAAAGATGATCAAGAGACAATTTTTCACTAATGGAATTAATGTGTTTTTACTTCATAGGGTGATCGATTACAACCCAAATGGAATTATGGACCTTTGAAGTTTTGGGGATTCTGCCAACAACGTACATTGTGATGTTTTATAGTTTCCATTATGGTATGGTAAATGGTTATAACATCCCCTTATAATTATATATATCAGCCTTAACTTGTTGATATACAAATCACCAAGATATATACTCAACAATATATCTCTTTATTTTCTCTCACAATAGATACTATTTTAGATCTCTATACATATTCGTACTTCCAAGATGAATAAATAATGATAAACTCTGAACCTCATCCAACATCTCCTTCAAATATATTTTTAACGATACATATACACAGTTCCTAAAACCTATCATTCCCAAATGATAAAGGTTAAACACATGAAAATATCTTGCCATATTCTATAGTTCCACATCACACTTCTGCACCTCTTTTATCCTCACCTAGATAGATGATTGAGCACTAATTTGAAAAAGATAAAATTTCACCCATTCCTTAAAGATTTCAAGATCCATAATTTGTAAATCCATAAATATTAGAACTTTTTTTATCCTCATCTTAGATAAACTAGTATGATCCTTTTATCTCAGAGTATCTACCACCAGGTATTCATTCCTAGGGTTGAGAGAAATTTTAAAAATAATACCGATAATATCCATCTAAACCTGGAAAACTATAGATCTTAATCATAGGGGTTGTTCTTGGTATATGTTCAAAAAAATTTGTATTTGAAAGGCCCATTAATATACCATCAATGAGATTATATGAGGCATTAATGAAATGTTTTGAATCCAAAATTCACACATAGTAAATTTTTCATAACGCTTCCCATTCCTTTAGGACTTTATCACAATTCTAAAATGATCTTCATAATCTTCCTTTCTCTTTGAATATATAATAATATCATCTATATACAATACACAAAACTGATCAAGTTAATCTCTAAAGACTCTATTTTTTAAATCTCTGAATATGGCTAGGGAATTATTAATATAATATAGAATCACTATAAATTAATAGTGTCTATACCTTATAAAGAATAATATCTTGGGTATATCATACTTCTTGAACCTCAATTAATAATATCTAGAGTAGAGGCCAATATTAGAAAAGTATTAATCTATACATAGTTGATCAAATGAGTAATTAATATGGGGTATAAGATACTTTATATTGATAATGATCTTGTTATGTTATCGATAATCAAAGTAGAGTTTCATTGATCCACATTTCTTCTTCACAAAAAGAAATAATGCACCCAATGTGGCACACTTGACTAAATGAATCACTTTTCATGGTTTTATTAGAGATTATTTTTTCTATTCATTTAACTCAATCAGGTATATTCAATATGGAGGGTTTGAAATAGGTATAGAACCAGGTATGAGTTCTATTGATGACTCAACTTCACAATTATATGGAAAACCAACAAATTATTCTATAAAGACAACAAAAAACTCTTGTACAATAGTAACATCATGGATGTTGAGTTTCTCCCCAAAAATATGTGATAAACATACATTTTGAATTGGAATCATGACCCATACAATGGATGTAATTTCCAAAGGAAGTTCATGTTTTTCCTTGAAATGATAGAGGATCATAGGTTGGTTCAGTATATAAAATGTAACTATACTTATTTGGTAATTGATGTGGTATTTATGTAATGAAATCCAATCCAAGTTCCAAATAACAAAAAATTCAAATAGAGGAATAATAAAGAGATTTTAAAGAATTAATTTCCCATAATCTTCAACTGGAGAAGATTCATAGACTTGTGATGCGATCATCATACCATTAGTGGTTTTTATATTAACTAAACATTTAATCTTTAAGGTGGTATTGTGATACCCTTACCAAATTCATGAGATATAAAAGGGTGATTAGAACCAGAATCAAATAATACATTAGTATTTCTACCATGTATTATAGGTGTACTTTTAACAAATTCATTTTCATATTCCATATCACCAGTAGTGATCACATGATATTTCCATTATCTCTAGGATTTGGAGGTTGCTGACTTCGACCATCACCCTTAACCATCATGTTTTAGAACTGGTTATCAGTATGCCCATAGTCTTTTTATTTAAAACACTAATGTATGGGTAGTACATTATTTCATTATTTTTAATTATTCTTTTAATTGATAGGTCTCTTAACATCATTTTGGAATCAGATTTACCAATGAACTTCCATTACAAATTTAAAAAATTTAATGATCACCTTAATAAAATTTCCACCATTTTCCATACACACTTAAAACATAAAGAAATCTCATTTTTTACTCTCCAAGATTCTTATAATTTCCTTTTAATTCCACATTTCTATTCTTATTAAAACTATGAGATGGATAGGTAACAATAATATCTATTTTCACCTTTATATGACATTTAATGATTTATTTATAGTTAATGAAGTGTCTTATGGATAACTCCCATCAGAGTCTTGGTTTCATGCTACTGAAGAATCAATCATCCATACATAAAGGTTGGATGATAATACTAGAAGCATCCCTTGGATGTATTATAAAATTTCCACATTGATACTATATTAACCATACATATGATTCATCTAAAGTAATTCCTTCTCTATTTTTATAAAAAGAATAAAAGTAATTTACTTATTGAAAAAATAAGCACTTAAAATAATCCCACTACATAGAGTAAATTTCCTCCCCTTTCCTCCTTTTCCTGATTATATTCCTCCATTGATCTGCTTTTTCTTTCAAATGATAGACTAAAAAATAAAATTTTTCATTTTAAAAAACACCAGAGAATGTAAAATATCATTTTAGTGGTACTAATATATTTCCCAACAACTAGTGGATCAGAAGAACCAATAAAAGAATATGGGCGTTACCTTATGAAGGAAATAATAAAACTTTGTTCCATTTTTTTCATTTGTAAGATCAACATGATTCATATCCTGATAATTTTGTATTATCTTTGAAATAATATTTTTCATTCCATCTCCCATACCATTTGGTTTATCAGGAGGAAAGTTATTATATTTTCTATCACATTCAACATTAACATGATTCCTTCATTTTCTATCCATTTCTTAAAACAAAAAATCATAGTTTGTAAAAAAATAATAAAAGTAGAAAACCACATAATAATGAAAAATAATTTATTGGATGTCTAAATCATGACACCTTATTTTCAACACATTACCACTTTGGTTTAACCTATTCCATCCATGATCTTTATCAAAACTTTAAGATGTTATCTAATACTTAAACTTATCCATAGTGTTCTCACTAATGTTTTATCATCCTATCATTTAATGGTTAACTAAAAATTATTTTGATACCAACTATAGAGACCCACACTTTTCATACATAGATTTTACATCTTATTAGATGAATATTCATTACATAATATAATGATCCATGCCAGAATTTTATGGGTATAGTGATTTTGGATACTTATATAGATAAACAACTGGTTCATAAATGAACTACACTATCTTCAAAAAATTTCATCATAATAAGAACCTTTCTTAGACATATCATACTTAGTGTCATTATTTATAACCTGGAGAAAGGAAACATAATAAAGGGTGATCTCAGATGCTCAGTAAGGTTGGAAAAGTGTTATATATAAAATCACATAATTATTACATGATCATTAGGGTATGATAACATGATCTTAACATTTGAAAAACCATACCCAATATATCATATTCCACAATCTTGATTCATGGAATAAAAAATATTAGTTTATAATTAATGAATAAAAAATGAATTAAAGGTTATGAGCCATGAGATTATAACACTGGAATAAGAGATGAAATTTTTACATTCAAATATGAATAGAAAATAATTTATTTAGTAGTAAAGGATCACTTACAAGACTATTATAATATATTGGGTTCACTCACCAAACCATCATAGTAGTCAAGGTTCACTCCCATAACTATCATAGTGATATAGTACCTTATAGAATTTGTTTCACTCACCATTCCAGCCATGTCTATCTCATGGTATATCAATTTTTTTCTAATACATTAGAGGGATATATAATTCTGGTCCCACCCAAAACATAATGAATTCAAAAAATATTTATTGAACAAAATATCATAAAACAGTCATCACATCATCACTTATGAAATTAAAATGGGTTTCATAAAAGTTTCATCATATCATAACCTGTGTAAAAAAACAACGTTTCATAAAAATTTAATCAATTAGAAATTTCATAACTCATGGAAAAGGTACATTTTTCATAAAAAACATGTCATCATAATCATAAACCATCCAATGAAAGATAAGGATGGTATACTTGGACCATTTACCCGGTAGACCATAACCAATCTCAAGGGATGTTTTCTTAAGTGTAAATTCGATTAAAAGATCCCTTGGAATATTTATTGAGTAGAATATTCTTTTCAATTTTAAATCACTTATTTAAAATCTAAAATTTAATAAATATTAAATAATACACATTATTTGAAAATTACCATGGAAAATTTTAATGGAATCATTAAAGAATCAAGTGGTCATGACAGTGGGATGTTCCATTCATGTCGTATAAGATAGAAAACATTCCTTTCATAATTTTTTTTAAAAATTTAAAAAAAATACCTAATTGAGAAAAAATAATATTGATTTGAAACCATTTTATAAAAATTAAATCATTAGTAAAAAAGTTTTGAAACAATAATATCATAATATTAAAAAAATTCTTGAAATAATTTTTATAATTAATTGACATGGAAGAAAAAGGATTTTTGATCATCGAGAGTAATATAGTTGGTTTCCCTAAATTTTTTTTGTTTGGACTCTTGAATAATTAAAGTGAGTAAAATGAAAGGAAAACATGTGTTCTCATTAAATAAAAAATTAGAAGAAAATTCACGAGTTTTATGAGAGGTATATCATAATATTTCATCACTAGAAACTTACTAATAAAAAATCCTGATATACAATGATATTTTAACATAAAAACCTTACATTGATTGTGAATTTATTAGAAAAATGATTTAGAATTATATTTTACAAAATAACTCTATTTCATCTACTAATAAGGGTCCAAGGGTGCATGTTTTTGGAAGAAAAACATCATTATAATGTCTATAGGGATGTTTATAAAATAATTTTGTATGGGTTGGACAATATAGAAGGTTTAATGTGGTGTAAAGAAAACAAAAGAGGGGTGCCATTTTATAATTGAGGGGAGGGACACTCTTGGATTTTTTTAAAAGATTAAAATATAATTAAGAAATAAACTGGAAAAAATGACTATAAAATTCAATTTAGTCAAATATATGATAGGATTGTGTTAAAATCCCATCAACCAATAAAAGTTGGATAAATCTATGTGGTGTTTTAAACCTGATCTTTTTGTTTGACACCGTTGTTAACCAATTTTAACATTAACCATAGTAAAATATTTTTAACTCATAAAGGGTCATAATTTTACATATAAGGTGAAATTTGGAGCATAAATTACAAAGGGATGACATTCTAAACCGTATATTATCCACCTTGTACTATTTTTATAATTTTATCATTTTTAAATAATTTAATAAAATATTATTTTGATAAATATCATTAATGTCAATTTTAAAACTATTAATTTTATTTTACATAAAATAAATAGTTAAAAAGTCTTAATTTTAGTATAATAATTTTACGAAAAACTAATATGTCATATTTATCTATAAAGTTTGTGGAATAGTAAAACTCATTCAAAATATCTTACTTTTAATATTTTTAAAATAACTTATTTTATTTTTCTATTAATTTAACAAATTATATATTAGTGTTGTGAAATCATTTAAGGTAACTATTTAATTACTAAAATTTTGAAATACATTTCCATCATGAAAATGAGCCAATTTCTATAAATATATAAATTTATATTAATTCATAACTTTCTTTTGTCCCTAGGTGAACACATAAGAGATATTTAAAACTAAGAGAGTGAAATTCTATAACATTATTGGATTTAAATATTATATAGGTAATTTTAATGTAATAATTCCTCATAAAAAAATATATTTATAGCCTAAGGTTAAAAGGTTTGAATTACATTCAATTAATAATAATTAATATGAAAAATGGGAATCTAAACATTTAGTTTTAACGTAGTTTAACCTTATTCGTACTTTATTGAGGTGATAAATTTTTCTAAGGTTACAATTCATGTTGAAAAACAATAAAAGTGAAATAATTTCCTAATTTGGACATCCTAATTCATAATAGGGAATACATTTTATCAAATTAAGTTTCTATAATTGGAAAAAATTAATTTTAAAATAAGCACGCAAAACGTGATGAAAATCAATATTTAGAAAAATACTTTTTTGGGCATAAAACATGATTTATTATTGTCCCATAACTATAAAAAAATATTAAATAAATGTTAGAAAATTTTATTGAATATATATTATCTAAATTTAATTAAAATCATTCAGAAATAATTATTAATTTAATTTGTTAAGGTAAAAATACATTGTGTTCATAAAAATAGTTTCTCAAAAAAATATCTCTTTTACTTTAAAATTATTATTATTTATTTCTAATTAATATATAACTAATGAATTTATTAAATAAATGAGTAACCATATTTTTTTCATATTTTTTTATTTATATTCATTACTTCCAATATATATTAGGTGGTAACTACCACCTAATAATATTTTAATAGTATATTGTGGTTCATTAAAACTCGGTGTTGCGTATATCACATTCCGACAAATAATGTTTTTTTGAAGAGAAATATTTCATAAAATATTAGGGGGTTACATTTAAATATGTGAATATATATTGATAATAAAATAAAAAGGCTGAAATTTTTGAGCCAATGTGTTTCATTTATTGTTAATGATGTTTTGATATGCGTTTAGTGAGTTAAGATAAAAGTGGTGATGCATGGAGAATTGTAATAGACTCATAGAATGTCATTGGATTTCATTCATGAGAAACGTTATTTCTGATTATGATGATTATTGAACTGATCGTAATTTTAAAATAAATGTGTCAATAAGGTATAGAATATTATTTTGAAAAAAGGAAGAAGAGTTGAAGTCCATGTAAAATTAAATCACTTGTATGAAGAATTTAGTAAAAGGACCTGAAAAATATATTTTTTTTCATAAAGAATTTTAAAAAAGGCTTAACAATTTGAAATTTAAAAGAATTAATGGTTTAATAATTTACTAAATATTTTATAGTATTTATAAATTATCATGTACAACCACAGAAGCCTTCTAATCCAACTTAATCAACCACATTGACTGAGGAGCCTTCAACTACATGGGAGAGGTATCTCACCAATCTTGTATGGAGAAAGGAAGTAGAAAGTGGCTATATAGGTAGGATGGTGTGAACATAGGTGTAGAGTGGGTGCATAGTTCCCACAAGGTGCGTACTATGGTGTAAATCATGGGTGGGGGGGGGGGTAAGAGGTGTGTCCCTCCCCATATGGTCTATGCATAATGTTTTGGGTGTCGACATCGATCCCAAATCAAATGGTTAGTGGGAAAAGTATATGTTATAACGGAGTTCCCATAAACATGGATAAATGATGTGGGAAAGTGAGGTTGCAGGTACTTTTACCACATTTAAAAAGATATTTATAAAAGGAAATCCATTCAATCAGATGAATATGAGCTATTAAATGGATCTCATGCATCACATATTTTAAGTGACATTATATTCTACCTCTGGCTAACCATGTATTGACCAAATGTGAGGTTATTAAATTATCCTTCTACCTTGATTGAGAATTGATCAAATGGTCAAGATTTTGAGCTAATTATTGAAAGAACCTTTATTCATACAATCTACACCTTACATGCATGATATATTTTAAATAATATGATTCTTATAGGGATGATATAAAGAATCATGAGGTTTTTTGAGAACCTATAGTGCATGGATAAATTCAAACTTCTAATAATGGATAAACCATGTGATATTTATCACAAGACTCTAAATGATCACCATGAAGGAATAGATCCCAGTAATATCATCACCACAAAGTTTTTAGGAAAAAAGAAACCCATTTAGCAATTTTTCTAAATACAAGGATAAGCGTTAATATTATTACTTGGTATTGATTTGGGTTTATTTCTGGGATTTGTTTTGGAGAAAGAGAATGAAGGTATAAGATGAACCTAACTTAAAAAGGTTAAGCATCATAATGATAGAATAATATTGTAGATTAAAAATAGGATCTAATTTTTTCAAAGAAAAAATAGAGGACTGTGAAAAGATTATTTCATAAAGAAGAGATACCTAGAATATATCTTCTTTCATGAAGTATAAGGTCTTCTGTGATACCCTTATGTAAATGATAATAAGATAATACATGCTTTCAAATGGTGTTTTACACACTCGAATTTCTTTATTCAGAAAAGGTTATATGAAGCCCTTTGGGTTTGAGTGAATCTCTTATATGGAGAACCTTGATATTTCATATATACTCTTCACATGAATAAGGATGAGACACCATTTACATAGAGAATTTATTTTAATGAAAAAATATAGGATATATCGTGAACTTTTTTTCACGATCAAAGACTATCTCAAGTCTACATAGAGAAGAAAATGGCTTGCATGATGAAGAAGAGTGAATGAGGTAGAAGGACAATGAATATACACATTGAATATACATGTGAATGAATTATCACATGAGTACAACCAAAATGGAAAAAACACATCGAATATAACATAAAATAATAACAAGAAATATATATAACCTAGGGTTTAAGAAGACATGTAGTGTATTCTATATGCATGAACTTTTTGTGAAGTTTTATTTGAGTTTTGTGTTGTGAAATTTATATATCTTGTAAAATAATATTTAATATATTGTGTGCACCAATTTGACACATTAAGTGAGGATGATAATTCAACTTCATAAGGAAGAATTCAATCTCATTCATTTTTGAACTAAGTAAATTGATCTTACGCATGAGATAAAAACTATTTGAGCTTGACCAGAAAGTTTCAAAGGTATATAAATTGTACAAAAGAAAGTGAGATCTAGAAATACCAGGGAGTAGAATCATAAAAATATAATTCTAGAGTGGATAAATATAAATAAGAATAAGGATATAGTAACTGGAGGGAATAACTAGTTACTGAAGTGGCTCGAGAAAGGGGGTATAACTAGCTGAGGAGAAGTACAGGGTTGGGCGTATAATCAATCGTGGTAGACAAGTTTGATTGTTGGGGGGTATAACCAGAATGAACTAGAGTATCTACTTCAATGGTGTATAATTAGTTTCTTCTTAAACTATTATAATTTATAATAATATTATAGAGGAGAATCCATGTTGAGGTGTTGAGCCAACATGGAAAGGAGTATGTCTTTTCCCCAAACCTTGTAAATACCACATGACATGATATCTCTATTAATTTCTGCATTTTAGATGAAAATTTGAGATATTACTGATTGTATTTAAAAACATAACATTTTTAAGAGTTTTAATTAATTTTTTTTTGTACAAGTAAATCATTGATTCACCCCCTCTTAGTAGTCAATCTGAGTTGGGGATCTATAGTTATTGATTTCATCTTGAAGGATACAGACTAAAAAATAATGAACGAAATTTGAATCAACATAAATAACAATAAATAATTTTTAATGGTAACTTTAATGATCTATTAATGATGGTGTTTGGAATAATAATTAACACAGATATCACTATTAAGAAACTAATAAAAATGATCAGAAATATATACGTAAAATATAAAAAATAAAAATATTTCATGTAGAGAATGAATTTTTTGAAGGCTATTAATAAAAATAGATATTATTAAGGTTATTAATTAAGTGTTTAAAATAGACATGTTTTTGATATTGGTGGTTAAAGTACATTTGTGGATGTGAGGATAAGAGGTAATGGTTTTATGTTCTTTTAGGAATATTTGATATTATGCACCAAATTTATTTTATGTGGTGTATATAATTTATATTTAAGATGTTATATCATAAAATACCTTTATTCATGGTATTTTAAGATCAATTTTAAGCCTAGTCTTTCAATATGTTTTGATTTAATTGCTACCCAATCCATTAGTGGGGTTTTTTCTATCTTAATTTTCATTCTTTTGGACTCATGTTATATTCAACAAGTATTTCATTTTTTATGGTGCATAATTTTCAATGGAATAATTTTAAGATATTACTCATAGAATTTAATGTATTGAAAATTAAATATTATTATACCACCACCATATTCTATTGATTGATGAGTTAAAAAAACCCTTATAAAACGTAATCTTTTCCATGTTGAAAAAACATCCTATGTTTTGATAAATTAAAAGAACGTACAGTTTCCTAGATAATAAATTACTATGTAGATACTAGAAATTAGATGAGGCTATAGAATAGATAAAAGTAGGGGTAATCACACTAAAATGTGTTGGCTGAGCATTGACTCAATCATCACACTAATTCAAGATTAGTAGGATAAATACTGCACACCTTGTTAGACACTTCCAGGATATATGATTTAGATTATTAACATGATATTTGTAAACCATGACAAAGGATTTTCCTAACATTTCCTTAGTGTCTTACAAATGAATACTATTGAAACCAATTTTAATCATCCATGAATAACCCCTCAAATTGAAAGTACCCTTGTAGCTATATTTCCATGACAAGGGTAATTCATGTTACTCTAAGCATACCCAAGGGATTATAATTATATTATGGTGTATTCTACTAAACATATACATTATTATATTTAATGGGGAATAGAATCATAAGACTAGCTTATATGGATATACTTTTAAGAGGGGGTGAATTTTAGTTTAAAAAGTATAAACTAATAAAAAATAATAAATCTTAATGTAATATAGTCAGAAATAGACTTCATCTGATGATCTGTGTAATAGAATTAGAATCATGGATGATACAATTAAATTAAAGACTTTTTTTATCATAATTAGAGTTACATTGATAAAAAATATTATATAAAGATAATTACAAATGATAACATTCTATTACATTCACAATGGAATAGTATTGTAAAAACAAGAAAATAATAGCTATTAAAAGTATGCATGACTTATAAGCTATATTAAAGAAATATACTATTTTAACCCTAAGAGTAAAGGTATTAAATAACCTCAACTAAAGGTATACATAGTTTTATACTTATGTAAAGTATTTGTTTCCTTACTAAGAAAGTCCTGATATAATTATCCAAATAAAATCTATCTTTCTATTCTTATAATACCTCGATATGATGATCAATGTATGTATTCCTAGACCCAAATACCCTCAATTCATTGGATTAGATTCACCATCTTACAATCCTCAAAATTCCTTGATCATAAAAATGACCTGACATAATTAAAAAAGAAAATTCATTCTAAAGTAAACAACCCTGATAAGGATTCCATATAAATATTTTATAAAGTATTAAAAATACTTTGGAATGATATGTTTACACAGAGAAAAATTTAGATATATTGAGTTATGAATGTGATAAACACCCAACTCTTAAAATAACCAACTATTTATATGTGAAGCTCCCACAGTTATATTTCTACGTTAGTTGTAATGACCTCAGATAGCTAGATCTTTGACATATCATAGTGCTCTGGCATAAATGAATGTCCAATTCCATTTGTTTTTGTAACCATTACAATGAAAAAGGTATTCCTTATGATAAAAATAATTCTTATGTGATTCTGATTGTAAAATTCAGTCAGATCATTGGACTTCCATATTTATTATCAATATGATGAACTGTATGATGATTAGTCTGATCTATCGATACCAAGGTCATTCCAATGGTTACTAATTTTTCTATTAAGGCATACAAAACATAAGTATAACAACTGTTCTGAACAAAATTCATTCCAATAATTAGATTCACCATTAGTTCAATATTTCCTATTGAGTAGTGTAAAGTTAATATTTATAATTCATTATAATATTTCTTTGTATAGAAGAAAATAATGTTTTTTTACAAAAACATACTGAAATACTTCTGGTATAAAAATTTATTAAACACAATTTTTAAATAGTTCTTGCGATTTTAAAAACTAAAATAATGGAAAAGTAAGAAGTAAAATTTCTAACTCAACAATCTCTCCCTTTTTGGGAAGCAAAAACCAAAAACACTTAAAAAAAGCATTATAACTTGAAAAATTCTTATCCCACAGTTCCTTTAATAACTTTTAAGATAGTATTTATAACTCCCCGGAGTTTATAATTCCTTATTATAATGATATAAATTATTTAACATCAACCCCTTTGAATACTTCTCCCCTTTAAAGAATAATTCTCCCCATAATTATAATATCTCCCCTTTATAATATCTTCTCATCCTTTTTATAAATAATTATTATATTTTATAAATCATTCTCACCCTTTGAAAAATATTCTCTCACTTTGTGATTTTCATAAAGTAATGGTAACAAGTTCAATGTTTCCTAAAAATTTAGAAAAAAATAACTTACAAATAAAAATTCAACGAACTAATCACCATGAATAATATGAAATAACATATATCTAATCATAATGGGAAAGCATTCAAGTACAAAGGTTTTGGATGAAAAGATAAATACATTCATCAAAAATTCAAATTTTCTATAAAAATACAGTGAGAGTTAAAAAATATATTCATTATTTCTTCATAAGGATATTATCAAAATATTTCATCTTGTTGAACTCATGTTGATCCTTCTTAAGATTTGTAACCTTTTCTTCCAAATAAGACCACATTTTAAATTATTCCTTGAGAATTTTAACTTCCTCAAATAACTATTTATTCTATTCCCTCATAATTATGAGTTCATTTTTGAATGATATGGGTCTAATCATCTCTAACTCCATGTCACAGAACTTTTCTTTCAAGAAATTCACATCCTCTGTTTGATCATCTATAGTATCTTTGAATTCTTCCACAAACTTTACTCTATCGAGCATATCAGTGGATAAATTTTTTAAGGATTCATCCATTTATAAAAAAATATTTTCTTCAAAAAACTAATCATTATGATCAAAGATATCAGTATCAATTTGGTTATACCACTTCACTATCTAATTGTATGAAGTCTTTTGAGTAAAGAAGTTTTCTTGAAAAATGTTCAAATCTACCTCGATCCTGATCACTGTTCCAGTAAAAATACTTATTGATTTTGATTTATCATTCATAGTTTCTTGAAGAAACTTACATCTCAATGTGATGTTGGGTAAATAAAAAATTTGATTAGTTAAACTTTTCATAGAGATACAAGTAAAATAAAAACCGTATTGGGAAATAGTTTATTTTGAGTATGACTAATCAGGCTCTAGTTGAGGAGGATTTGGTTTCCTCATTATGATATAAAATTCTTTACCTATCTTTTCAACTTTATTTGGAACCTTATTTAGAACATTTTTTTCTTCTAAAATAGTCATAATATCAACATCTTTATCTGATTAAACCATATTACTGATTTTTGCATTTGAATATTGATATGTTTCTTCTTCCTTAGAAAATGAATTTTCTTTATTTTATGATGATGATTGTTTTTATAACATTCCTAATTTTTATCCTTATGAGATAGTGAGGGTAAATATGATGAAGATGAAGCTAAAGATGATTCTGATGATTCCTTCTTTTTTGAACCTTTATCTATTTGGGTTTCTTCATAATCTGCTTCATCATTTTCTTCATTTTATTCTTTCTTCTTATTCTTCTTCAACTTCAACTTCTATTTTTTATTCTATTTCTTATTCTTCAAAAATATTGTTCGTATTTTAATTATTCTTCCTTTAATTCTTCTCCAAATTCTTTTTCAACTTCATCTTAAATTTTTATTACTATTCTTTAAGCTCCTTTTCCATCTAATTAAATTTTTATTCCCTTTCAGGTACATTATAAAATGATTCTTCAACAATTAACCTTCCCTTTCCCTTATCAGGTACTAAAGGGATATTAGTAGGAATAAATTATGTTTCTTCAAAAAATATACCATCTTATAGAATGACTTGATTAGTGTGAGAATATAAAAGGACTGGATTATCAGAATCTTTCTCAACTAATGTTAATAAACTTTCTGATATTATTTCTTCACAAAGTATCTTCTTTTTCTTATATCTTTTTTACTTCTTATTCCAAATGTTTTTAGCCCAAATTTTCAGTGAATTAGCCTCCGTAGGATCAATACTGAACTTCAGATCCCCTGTTTTATTTTTTTTCTTTATATATCATCAACTTCTTAAACTCATCATTGGTCATTCTATTTTCATTCTTATATTTCAAAAGAGGGTAATTTTTATATTTTATCTTGTTCATCTTCAACTTTCTTTATGGGTTGTGTTTCAAACACAACTCTTTAAAACTTTTCTACAGACATTTTTTAATTTGAATCCAAATCCAACTTCATAATTGACATTTTATTTTACCAATGAAATATATATTCTCTATGTTTGTGTAAGATTAATTATCCACCTTAAAAATTTCCATACATTTCACTTTCATCTTACTGAAAAAATATAGAAAAATTATTATCTTGGACTTAATTGAAGTAAATTT
This sequence comes from Viscum album, assembly GCA_963277665.1. Classification (NCBI taxonomy): domain Eukaryota; kingdom Viridiplantae; phylum Streptophyta; class Magnoliopsida; order Santalales; family Viscaceae; genus Viscum; species Viscum album. Next base: position 918,163,268 of record OY728123.1, on the reverse strand, counting down.
TATATTCTTTACCATAATGAAAAAACATTACCAAATCTATCTTTCTAATTTTAACAAGATAATCAAGAACAGAAACATCATAAAACTTCAACGTATCCCATTCACCTTTCCCGAGGATAATAAATCATTGTATCCATAAACAATTACTGTGTTATATGTTATTAGATTCAAAACTTTCCTTACTTTCTCATAGAAAGATAACAACGAATATTCATCCTTATTTGTCTCAAAAGTTCCATGTCTATTTGGTAAGTTGTGAAAGGGTAAATAATCTTCTCCATCTAAAGGAAAAAAGGAAAGTATGATACTATTTTAAAAGAATTTTTTTATCTTTTTTCAGAAATGGTAAAGGAAAATTTATGCTTACCATCTTCTCTATCAAACTTAACTGAAGCATAGAACTCTCTAACCATCTCAAGATAGTAAATATCAAAATATTTATTTGGTTTTTCAACACAAACAATTTCCTATCCTTAGAAATAAATTAAACTTTTGATATTGGAATCATATTTTTAAAACCATGATCTTTTAACAAGACATTCATTAAAAACAAACCATTTATTGTAATATTCTTAGGTTTTCATTGTAATGGGAACTGAGATCGAAAATCAGATTTAATGGATATTATACTAATGATGTCTTTGAAGGTTGTGAAAGATCGGGAGTAAAATCTATGAGTATCAATGTGAGAAAACATGATTACCCACCATTATATAGGCACTAAAGGCAATGGTTAAACTTTCATATTGAAACATATGGTTAATATTGATATCCTTTATGATTTAGTAAAAAAAATATTTTGAAGTTTATTCAAACTCTTAAAGTTTTAAGAAATTTTATCAGATTGAGAATCATTCCAAATAGGTAAAAATTTAATATTTTGAAAAAAATTAATTAATTTTTATTAAAATATAAATTAAAAAAACTACAATAATTATAAAATGAAGTAATTAAATAGTATAAAACTAAAAGAATATAATTTCACCTTTTATAGTGGAAAGTGTCATCAATATGAGTAACCTATTATTCTTGTTTTTTTATAAAATAAACAAATCATGATAGTTTTTTTAATAAAGTATAATTATGATAGTTTTATATTGGAAAACTTGTTATGATAGTTTTTAAAACTGATTCTAATAATTTTAAAAAAATATGATAGTTTCTAAATAATCAAGAAAAGTTTGTAAATATTTTTGAGTCTAGGAATTTATAAAAATTTATGAGTCTAAAAAAATTAATATTTCTAATTCTAAAAAGTTTATCAAATATTTATTCTAGAACACTTATTATGATATAATTTTTTTAGAAAAACTAAAAATTTATAAAACTTAATGTTTTTAAGAAAAACTAAAAGTTTTTTAAAAATAGAAAATATATGTACTACCACTATGAAAAATTGTATATTAATGTGAATAGATTAGTAAATAAGAAGTCAATATGATTGATCACTTTACATTTATCCTTCCTAGATTTTATTTAATATATTAAAATCTATAAGGGGTTTAGTAAAAATACCAATAACTTATTTTGGCATTCTATTGAATTAAAAAAATTAAATCTTTTTTAAGTATGTAATATTTAAAGAAATGGTGTGTTATATATATGTGTTTAGCATGTGAGTGATGTTCTAGGTTTTTACTTAAAGTAATGTTACTTCTATTATCATAAAGTATTTGAGTTTTAGTAAAAAAACATTTTGAAGTCTATGAGTGTGCGTTGGATCCACAATAATTGAGCACAAAACATCCATCTACTATATATTTAGCTTTAGTAGTGAAAAGTTCTACTGAGTGTTTCTTATTATAATACCAGGAAACTAAATAATATCATAATAAATGAAAGGTTTTGGAAGTAATTTTCTTATCCATTCAACATCCACTAAAGTCACAATCGGGAAAAAATTTGTTAAAAACATTTTGATAAGAATATAATAATCCTAAGTCTAGAGTTCCCATCAGATAACGAAAAATTCATTTTATAGATTTAAGATGGGATTATTTTGTATTAGCTTGATATCTTTTAAATAAGTATTCTAAAAACATTAAATCTAGATGACTATCTATTAAGTAAAGTAAAATTTCTATCATACCTCAAAAAATATTTTGATCAACTGGTTTACCAACATCATCAAGACCTAAGTATTTGAGGTACCAATAAGAGTAATAATAATTTTAGTATTGATGTATCCACATTTATTAATAAGATATTTTATATACTTATGTTGAGATATAAATGTACCTTATGGTTTTTGTGAAAATTGAAAACCAAGAAAATATGATAACTCACCCATCATACTCATTTCAAAATCAGACTTCATAAAATTAAAAAAGGAATCTATTAAATATTTTTGAGTTTAACCAAAATATAATGTCACCAACATCAATTTATACAATCATAATGATTTTATTTACTTATTATATAAAAATAATTTGATATGTAGCTCCATTAAAAATATTATTTTGTAACAAAAATCTAGTTAACCTATAATACCAAGATCTATGTGCTTTTTTAAGTACATAGAGTTCTTTGGTAATGTCATGACCCATCCCATAGAGCCCGTTCCATGACTACCCCAAGACCACCTTCCATAGGCCAGGGGTTGACAACTAGCATCGAAAATGTGTATCCCTAAAATGGGAAGACATTGAATTTAAACCTATACAAACACACAGGCCAAGAACCCAACAAGATGCAACTAAGAAGTAAAACTGTAGTAGTAAAAGTGTGTACTGAAAGTAAAGGAGCCGGAATATAAGACCAACTGAAAGATAAAACTATAATAGAAAATATCTCCTAGAATCATCCACCAAGGTTCATACCTGAAGGGCAGGTACAACTCGTCTCCACACCTTTCCATGTCATCCATCACCACCGTCCATAATCATGTCCTATCTCCCCAAGTCTTAGTCAAGGTTGCCCATCGTCTGCACAATACACAATAAGGTGCGGGTGAAGCCAATGCAGGGGTGAGTATAACAATATCCATTAGGGACCCTGAGACCCCTGAAGGTCTCTCAGAATTTCTCAAAGTAAAACCAAAAAGCATGATATAAATCATAAAACACATAGAAAAAGACTCAACTCAAACTAGGTAAACATCTTAGAGTTCAAAAATAAAGATGATTAGTGTAAATCTATATCATTTTATTCTGTTAGGAAGTTTACACAATTCAACCATGAGGGAGTTGTTCCATTGTTGATCCAGACAAGGTCATATAACGCTGATCCACGATGGGCCACTATAAGCCTGGTCCTCGTCGGGCCATGCACTACTAATCCACATAAGGTCTGTAGAATCCTAATCCACACAGGGATGCTAGAATGACGATCCACACAGGGTCTCTATTATGCTAATGCACACAGGGTCACTATATACTGATCCACACATTGTCGCTAAGATGTTGATCCACATAGGTTCACTAAGATGATGATCCACACAGGGTTGCTAAGATCCTGATGCACATAGGGTCACTATGAATGCTGATCCACAAGGGTCACTATGATGCTGATCCACACAGTATCACTAGATGCTGATCCATACATGGTCGCTACTTAGATGACAGCCAACCACATGATTCCCTACACCTAGTGCACTTGAGTTCCATAGTATCTTCTCCTCTAAATATCAGCCATGACTCAAATGACACTAAGTTCCACAAAGGAGTAACCCTATGGACCTTCATGTTGTAAGGGTTCCAATGCAACAAATGACACATCAACCGGATGCCCGATCTGTGAGTTATTGACATTTTAGTGCCGAGGGCCTAGTTGGATTTGTTTACGATCCAAACTGGATATACAACAAATTTATACACAACTCAAGTGAAGTATCTCAAAAGGATTGTATCTCTCCAAGGATCCCAGCACTGTAGATAGTTCATCAAACAGATGTTTGGTTCGCAAGATACGGCTCTTTAAGTAAAACTGGGCCCGAATAGGTCTAGGTTCAGTTTGACCCGGTCAGACCGGCCTAGCATGAACCAACCCAGCCCACCGGGCAACACGGCCTGGTGCACTGGCACAACTCGCTAGCCTGATGGCTGTCCAGCTCCCCAAATGGCTCAAAGCGCCGTCTAGCTCTGAAATTATTGGTGCCACGTGGCCCGTGGGACCCGAAAGGCATGGGTCCCCCTCCACTGCGGCTTCGATGTAGTGAACCCTTCACCGTGGCGTGTGACGGTGCGCTGCCTTGCCAATGCGACTGACTGAGTCCCAACCGCCCCTTTGGGTCCGCCGTAGCGCTGCCCTCTTCCGCATCCAGTGAGCGCCGACCGCTGCCTTCGCTGTTGGTGCTGGTCACTGGTGCTGCCAAGTTGGTGTCGCACCAGCGGATCTTCTACGAGCCACCGGGTGAGAACCAGTGGTCCGTTTTACCTTCCGCTCACACCTATGGACCACTGGGGATGCCACCGTTTCTACGCAACTCCCAGATTCAAGGTTCTCCTGAGTTGGAAATTCATCCCCTGAAGAGCACGACAAGAAATAAGCGATAGAGGGTCAATCCCTTGTTCATTTGGCCTACGCACTCTACATTAACATCATAACAGATGGTAGTAATTTAATTCATCAAAGATAAAATTTAATAAACCCCCTACCTCGAGATTCGATGGAGAAATCGTGGTGGTGGAAGAATATTTTTCTTTTGATGAATCCACCGACATTTGCTGATCCCAGTTCGTTGCCGCCCAAGCCTCCGTCCTCCATCAGTGGAAGGTGTCGTGGTACTTCTCCAGAGGTTCCTCACATCCGTACCAAAATCCCAGGCCTGAGCTTCCATTAAATAGAAAAATGAATCAACTGAGTTGCACAACATTAATGTGGTTCATTTAAGAACCGCATTTAATGTTTCAACATAATGGTTATTGAAACAAAGAGTCAATCCATTAAATGGATTGAAAACACGTCAGTCCCTCCACCACTTCTCAACCACTAGAGAAAAATAAAATAATAATTACATGTTATTTTATTATTCTTTTAGAAGATCAAAAATTATATTTTTCTCCAGACCTACTATGGTCGAAGTTAAGACTCCCTTAAGCAAATACCGGCACTACAGATTCAATAGTTCCCTTAGATTCAAATTCCAAGCACTAGTTCAAAAGTTCGAAAATGCTGCCCGTACGTTTACTGAACGTACATTACAAAAATTTCAAAATTCCGTTCTGGGCACACCGGGCCTCAAAATCACGTGCCATCAATTTTCACAAACTCAAAATAGTCCTAAATAAATAAAAATAAATTTATTTGGAATTTATGGGGATTTACATTCTCCCCACCTCAGGGATTTTTATCCCCGAAAGCCATAACAAAACTAGGGGAACAAATTGGGGTACTGAGCAGGTATCTGAGCCTCCCACTCCCATGTGATCTCCTGGAGATTCCCATGCTGCCAATGAAATTGAACTATAAGAATAGACCTCCCATGAAGGACCCACTCATATCGATCCTCTATCTCCACTGGGAACTCTGCAAACATCACCCCATCATCGATGTCTAGCTCTACCTAGTTGATAATGTGCAATGGGTCATGCACGTATCTCCTCAGCTGTGAAATGTGGAAAGAATTATGTACCCGGTGCATCTGTGGAGGAAGAGATAGATAGTACGCCACCTCAACTACTCTACTGAGGATCTAGAAGTGTCTGATGAACCTCGGAGAAAGTTTACCACCCTGACCAAACCTCCGTAATCCTCATCGGGGTGAGACCCTTATGAAGACATGGTCTCCCTCTTCAAACTATAAGGGTCTCCACCTCTTGTCGGCATAATATTTATGCAGGAACTATGCAGTCTTCATCTAGTGATGGACAACCTGCACCTTCTCTGTGGTAGCATGTACCAACTCTGAACCCATAAGTGATGAATCCCCTAGGTCTATCTAGCAAAGAGGTGATCTGCATGGTCTCCTGTATAAGGCCTCAAACAGAGCCATGAAGATAGTGTAGTGATAGATTTTGTTTTATGCGAACTCCACTAGTGGTAGGTGGTCCTCCCAACTACGACCAAAATCGAGGTTAGAAGCACGAAGCATGTCTTCGAGTGTCTGTATGGTCTGCTCCGTCTGACCATGTATCTGAGGATGAAAGATAGTGCTCAAGCGTAGCTAAGTTCCGAATGCCTCCTGCAATCCCATCCAAAAAACAGGATGTAAAACGTGCTTTATGATCTGAGACAATCTTTAATGGAACCCCGTGAAGTCACATAATCTCTTATAGGTAGAGGCATCCCAATCCCTCTACTGATACCTGCTCTAGGTGGGTAGGAAGTGGGCTGAATTGGTGACTAGGTCAACGATCACCCAGATGGAATTTTGGCCCCTGAATGTATATGGTAGCCCTGTCACGAATTCCATGGATATACCATCCCACTTCCACTCCGGTACCTCAATTGGCTCAGCTAAGCCTACTAATACCTGATGCTCAGCCTTCACTTGCTGATAAGTGAGGCTTCGGGATACAAACTCTACCACTACTTTCTACATCCCTAGCCACCAGTACTGACACCAGAGGTCCTTGTACTTCTTCTCCACTCTAGGATGTACTGCCAAAGGGGATGTGTGGAACTCCCTCAACACCTCCTCTCGTAGTGTCACTAGTACCATGGTACACCCTATGAAAAGGATGATTCACTCCCCACATTTTGAAAATCCATTAGGATCTTGTACTAATGATATCTAAGCACATCATGACTCACAGTCTACATACCCAAGCTGAGCCTCCTGAACTCATTGAAGAAGTGGGGGAGTGACATTAATAGACTGGAGGTAAGATTCTCCATCTCTATCCACAAAGGATATCTGTAATGCGGATAGCTGCTCTATCGCCTCAATAAACAACTGTATACCAGAACTCCTACTGAGTGTGTCTCCTACTACATTCCCCTTCTCAGGAGTGTAGACTATCTCGAAGTCATAGTCATGGAGGAACTCCAACCATTTCTGCTATATCAGTTTTAGGTCCTTCTTTGATAAGATATACCTGATACTCTTGTAATCAGAGTAAACAATAAACCATTCGCCCATCAAGTTGTGCCACCACATCTTCAACAGGAAGACCACTGCTGCTAACTTTAGGTCATGGGAATAATAGTTCTCCTCAGGCTATCTCAACTTCTGTGAGCCTTAGGTGATCACTGCTTTCTCCTACATTAGGACACAACCTAGTCTAGTCCCTGATGCATCGTAGTAGACTATATACACAACACCTTCTTCTGGTAGCCTCAAGATGGGGGCAATCGTCAGACTTTGCATCAGCTCCTGAAAACACTATTGGCATATCTCTATCCACAAAAAGGGATTTCATTTCAATGTCAAAGATGAAAATGGTGTGAAATCTTTGAAAAAATTGAGTACGAATTTCTAGTAGTACCCAACCAATCCCAAGAAACTACGCACCTCGGTCACGCTCCTAGGTGGTTCCCAAGAAAACACTTCCACTATCTTCACTGGATCCACTGCAACTCTAGCCTCTGAGATAATGTGCCCCAGTAAGTATACTTCTTGTATCCAGAACTATCACTTCAAGAGCTTTCCATAAAGCTAGTGATCTCAAAGTGTATCCAAAACTATCTGCAGGTGCGTGGGATGATCCTCCACCAATGCCGAGTATATCAGGATGTATTCAATAAAGACTACCATGAAGTGATCAAGGTAAAGCTGGAAGATCCCTTTCAGTATCCCCATGAACACTTCTGGAGTGTTGGTCATGTCGAAGGACATTACCAAGAACTCATAATGACCATCCCGACACCTGAAGTCCATCTTCGGTATGTCCTCAGCCCATAGCCTGAGCTGGGGATAGCCTGATCTGTGGTCTATCTTCTAAAACCATCGATCTCCCTTCTACTGGTCAAAGAGGTCATGAATCCTCAGGAGTGGATACTTGTTCTTCACTATCATCTGTTTCAAGTGCCGATAGTCTAAACAAAGCCTCAGACTCCCATATGCCTTCTTGGTAAACAAAAATGGGGATTCCTATGGAGAAACATTGGGCCTTATGAACCCCTTCCTCTAAAAGTCCTCCAACTATACCCGCAACTGACGAAGCTCCACGAGATCCATCCGATATGTTGGTGTAGATATCAGTGCCATCATGGGGTACAGGTCGATGTAGAAGTCTACCTCTCTATGAGGAAGTAGTCCCAAAACATCATCAGGAAAGGCATAAGCATACTGGTCCACCACTCCATGATAACTCAGACTCCTCACGTCAACTACTCCAAGGGTATGTCTAGCCAACTGATGAGTGATTAGTTGCATCCTCCTTAGAGAAATTACATCCTATGCTACAAAGGATTCCTTCTCACCAATGAAGGAAAACCCAATTCCATCCTCGCAGACACACCATACTTTGCACCTAAAATAGTCGATCTAGGCATGGAATGTGGATAGACATTCCATACCCAAAATGACATTGTAAGGACTCGACGTTTATACTAGGAGATCCTAGCCGAAGATCTCGCCTCCTAGAGTGAGCTCACGCTGTCTGCACCGGTGTGTAATTCTCAAATCTTCTCTCGTAAGGGTCTCTAATCATAAGGATTGAGCCAATGGCTCTATCAGAATCTTCAATCTCTAAATGAGTGCTATGGAAATAAAAGAGTGACTGAAACCTGTGTCTATAAGTTCTTCATCTATGGTGGAATAGAAACAAATTATACCTATAATCATCACTGGAGCACTGTGGTCGTAGGCCTCTGCTGCCTGTAGCTGTGCTCACGCATGTCCACTTGCCCCCTGTGGTCGGTGTGGACCACCTGGGGTTGGTGGTGGTAGAGCCTCAAAATGTCGTCCACCACCTGTTGCATGACCTGCTCCTCTTCCACGTCTGCCGCCCTGCAGACCTCCTCGCTCGAATCTCTGCCTCTTCCTCGACAGTCCCTCGACCGTCTGCCGATCGTTTGTATGGTGGGTCGGGCAGTTGAGAGCCATGTGTCTCTGTCTACCACATGTGAAGCATATTATACTTCCCAACTGACCCCCTATGCCTCTCAAGATCCCCACCTCCGACCCTGTGTCCATGGGTCATCTTCTGGAAGGTCTGGCCTGCTTGGGCCTCTGCGTTATCTGCCTACTACCTACAGATGACTCGACTACCTATCGTCTGATGGGGTCTCTCACCGTCAGTGTTTTCTCATCTAAGAAACTCTCCACCAATAATGATCACCCGACCACTCCATCATGCGTTGGGATATTGAGTGATATCATCAATGCTCTGATCTCCCGCTGGAGATCCTAATCAATGGTCCAAGCCCTAAATAAAGGGTCTTGTACCATGTCGGTGGAGTAGTGTGAGAGTTCATTAAATCTCGCTGAGTACTGGGTACTGTTAGGCTTCCCTTGTGTATGTTTAGGAGTCCCTGAATATGCACAGAGCATAGTGTCTCTAGAACGAACTCCACCCTGAAGAGGGTCTCAAAGTCCAACAAAGAGAGCATCACCTCCTCATGCAACTAGTGAGTCAGGCTCCACCATCTTTCTACCTTGCACTAGAGAATACTAGCAGCTAGGATCACCATCTACTCTGTTGGTGTCCCAAATAGGTGGAAAACTCTGGCCACAAACTCCAGCCAGTCCTCAACTTCTTGGGGATCTGTCTCGCCTTGAAACATTAGAGGCCCCTGTCTCTGGAACTCGTGCAACGTTCTCAGTCAGCATGAACCATCCACTAGTGGGGATGGTAGCAACTTCTATCTAATGGGTGGTGTTGCTAATGGTGAACCACCCAACGGTGCTAACACAGTAAGAGGGCCCTCCACCGAATCCTCAACACTCAGTGGGCTGTCATCGTGAACTCTCTTGGGAATCCTGGTTGGATTTCTACATGGTGGCATCCTAAAAAGAAATAGGTGCACCACGGGAAAAAAGTTATACCTGGTGAGATGACTCAAAAGCGATCAAAAGTAAAACATTTCCAAAACACACATAATTAGTGTTTTCGTGCTCTGAGTCGAAAATCATAATTCGGGGTCCTAGTGTATGGACTACCCCAAGCCCACCTTCCATAGATTAGGGGTTGTCAACTAGAACAAAAAATCTGTATCCCTAAAAAGGGAAGGCATTGCCTTTAAAATTGTACAAAAACATAACCCAAGAACACAATAAGATGCAACAAAGAAGTAAAACTATAGTAGTAAAAGTGTGTATTGAAAGTAAAGGGTCCAGAATACAAGCCCAAGTAAAAGATACAACTAAAATAGAAAAAAACACCTGGAATCACCCACCAAGGTTCCTACCTGAAGGGTATGTACAGATTTTCTCCACATCTCTCTACGTCTACTATCACCGCTATCCACCGTCAGGTCCTAGATCCATGAGTTTCAGTCAAGGATGCACATCGTCTGCAAAAGACACAAAAAGGTGCAGGTGAAGCCCATGCATGGGCGAGTATAACAACACCCAGTAGGGACCTCAAGACCCCTGAAGGTATATTAGAATTCCAAAAAGGAAAACCACAAAGAATGATCTCAATCACAAATCACAAAGCAAAATCCTCAGCTCAAACAAGGTAAAAAACAAAGAGTTTAGGAATAAAGATGAATAACCTAAATCTAATCATTTTATTTCATTAGGATGTTTCCACAACTGAACCACGAGGGAGTTGTTCCATTGTCAATACAGGCAGGGTCGTATAATGCTGATTCATGATGGGCGGCTATAATGTTGGTCCCCCTCAGGTCGCGCACTGCCAATCCACACAGAGTCGCTAGAATGCTGATCCACACAGGGTCTCTAGAATACTGATCCACACGGGGTCACTATTATGCTGATCCAAACAAGGTAACTAGATGATGATCCACATAGGGTCATGAAGATATGGATCAAAACAGGGTCACTAAGATTCTAATCCACACAGGGTCGCTAAGATACTGATCCACACAGGGTCACTATGAATTCTGATCCACACAGGGTTGCTATGATGCTGATTCACACAGGTTCACTACTCAAATGATAGCCGACCACAGGAATCCCCGCACCTAGTGCGCTTGATTTCCATAGTATCTCTTACTATGGATATTGGTCATGCATCAAATACCAAGAAGTTCCAGAACTTAGTAACTCAAAGTGATTTCAGGTATTAAGGGTTCAAACGCAACAGACGGCGTGTCAACAAGATGCCCGATCTGTGAGTTATTGCCATTTTAGTGATAAGGGCCTCGTAGGATTCGGGTATGATCCAACCTAGCCGTACTCCAACTTTCTCCAAAACTCAGGTAGAGTATCTTAAAAGGACTGCCTCGCTCCAAGGATCCCAATTTCGTAGATGGTTCGTCAAATAGAGGTATGGTTTTCAAGATACGGCTCTTTAAGTGAAATTGGGCCCGAATGGGTATGGGTCTGGTCCGACTCGGTCTGGGCCGACCCGACCCGGTCTAGATCAGACTATCCTGTGCCAACCCGGTTGGGTTGGGACACGGAACGGCTTGGCCCGACGATGGGGCGCAGCCCGCCGGGCGACGCGGCTCGGTGCGCTAGCATGGCTCACTGCCCAACTCCCCAAACGTCTCAAAGAGCCATTCAACTCTTCAATCAGCGACATCATGTGGCATCGCAACGTGGTATGCGGGAATTTTGGGGTGAAGGTCCCCCTCCACCATGAATTTGATGCAGTGACACCTTCACCGCGGTGCGCGATGGCGTGCCGCCTTGCCAATGTGGCCGGCCGAGTGTCGGCCACCCCTTAGGTTCCACCGTGGTGCCAAGCAGTGCCGACTTCTTCCGTGGCTAGCGAGTGCTGGCCACTGCCTTCACCGCTGCCACTAGTCACCGGTCACCGGTGCCACCGCACCGGTGCCATGCCGGAAAATATTCCACGGGCCACCGTGTGAGATCCAGTGGTCCGTTTTTACTTCTGCTCACTCTTATGGGCCTCCCGGGATGCCTCTATCACTGCGCGACTCCCAGATTCAAGGTTCTAATGAGTTGGAAATTCATCCCTTGAAGAGCGCAATAAGAAAAAAGTAGTGGAGGGTCCGATCCTTGTTTGTTTATCCCACACCCTCTGCATTAACATCATAATAAGAGGTAGAAATTTAATTCATCAAATATAAACTTTAATAAACCCCCTACATCGAGATTCCTTGGAGATGTCGTGGTGGTGGAAGAATATTATGCATTTGATGAAGCTGCTGACATTAATCGATCCCGATTCGTTGCCACCCAAGAATTCGTCCTCTGTTGGTGGAAGGTATCACGGTACTTCACTAGAGGTTCCTCACAAACGTACCAAAACCCCACACCCGAGCTTCCATTAAATATATGGAAGAATAAACTGAGTTGCACAACATTAATGCAGTTCATTTATGAACCACATTTAATGTTTCAAAGTCATGGTTACAGAAACCAAGATTCAAGCCATTAAATAGATTGACTACACAGCGGTCCTGCCACTACCGCTCAACCACTGGAGAAAAATAAAATAACAATTACATGTTATTTTATTATTCTTTTAAAAGTCTGAAAATTGTCTTTTTATCCCGACCTACTGCGGTTGAAGTTAAGAATCCGTTAAGCGAATCCTAGCACTACGGATTAATTGGTTCCCTTAGATTTCAATTCTAAGCACCGGTTCAAAAGTTAGAAAATGATTCCCATACGTTTACTGAATGTAACTTAAAAAATGTTCAAAATTCCGTTCTAGGATCACCAGGCCTCAGAAGCACGCACCGTCACTTTTTGCAGACTCATAATAATCCCAAATAATTAAAAATAAAAGTATATGGAATTTCTAGGTCTTGACAGGTATGTTTATAAACATATTTTGGATGTTTTTTATTTCCAAAACAAGGGGTTGTTCTAAATAAACTTCCTCCTGAACATATTCATTAAGAAAATAACACTTCACATCCATTTGAAACAGTTTGAAATTAATGAATGCTACAAAGGATAGAATTACTTGAATAGATTCAATTATTACTCACAGAGCCTATGTTTCTTCATAATATATTCCATCTTTTTGGTTATATAACTTAGAAACAAGACTTTCTTTATTTCAAACTACTATTCCATTTTCTTTATAATTATTCCAAAGAATACATTTTACTCCAATTATGGAAGTTCCTATAGGTCATTCAACTAATGTTTAGACCTTGTTCCTTTAAAACTCATTGGGTTTATCATGAATATCCATAATAAAATCCTCAAAACCTAAAGTATAATTTAGATTATTATGTTTGAATTGGGATAATAAATCCATATGTTCTATTTTATTTCTTAAGGATTTTTTAGTTCTAACTAGTTGACTACATCGTCAATGATACTTTCACAAGGATGATTCCTAAGGAACAACTTAATTCTTGATTTTTCAAAGGTTATTTATTAAAAAATGGGTAGAAAATATTCCCAAGGAATCACTTCATAAAATTATTCTTTTGTTAATTCCATATGAAAAAAATATCAAACAATGTTTGAAAATTAGTTTTAGAAATAACATCTGAGGTTGTGGGTTGAAGTTGTTTGAAAACAAAGGGACCAATTTCATTAATCTTAACAAGTTCTGTTTCCTCACTCATATAATAAATTTTATTAAAAAATATATAGGCCTTATAAGAAATGGAATATACTAAAAATATATTCATTCATAATATTTTGGGTGAAAACTTATGTAGATTATCCTTAATAATCATAATGAATGCTTTACAACAAAAAACATTGAAGTAAGAAAATTTTGTTTTTCTTACTGTCTATAACTCATAAAGAATTTTATTTAAAAAAGGTCTAATTAAAACTCAATTTATAGTATAGTATAAATTAGTAATAGATTCATCCCAAATAAAATTTTATCAACTGAGTATTCACTCAACATGGTTCTTGTAATCGCCTGAAGAATTCTATTTCTTCCTTTAAATAAACCATTTTATGGGGATTTCTAGGTGTTAAAAAATATTTTTAAAACCTTTCTTACTAAAATATGTTTATAAATCATAATTTTCAAATTCTAAATCATTATCACTATGAATATTTATCAATGAGAGTATTTTATTATTTTTAACACTAGATACAAAAGTTTTAAAATAACTAAAGTCTTCATATTTATTCATAACAAAATAAAACCATGTTTATCTAGTGTTGGTATCAAATAAAAAATATAAATAGTATTTTCCACAAATACATCAAGTTTTTAAAATAAAAAATTAATTCCATGTGCAATAACTATAAAAAATCAGAAGTTGAGACTTCACTAATAGATTTAATACTTGACTCATATTGCTTACTATATTGAAAAGGGCCAGAAAAATTTGAAATGTCAAACATATGTTCTGGTAAATCCTTAAAAAGTCATTTCTTAGTGAAAATTTTATTTGGTTATAATGTTTTAACCTTCTATTCCATAACCATAATTGATCTTACAATGCACTAAGTCAAGGTTAATCTTGGAACATAAGTTATTCAATATTTAGTATGTAAAACTTATCATGCATATTAGCAGAAAGAATAAACTCAACCTTGGAAGTACGTACAATACATTTTCATTCCTAAAGTTCACAAGGTAACATTCATCACATAATTGACTTATTATTTTAAGATTGTTCTTAATTCCTATAACAAATAATTTTTTTTTAAATAATATCTTTTCCAAAAAGTACAATGTTACCTATAACAATAATATCTCCTTGAGCATTATTTCCAAAAGTTACTTTTCCACATTTCATATTGATTATATTATTGAAGAAATATTTTTCTAGCCATGTTCCTGGGACAAACACTATATATATATCAAATATTTTTGTTTTTGTTAATTACTTTATTTTTATGAAAAAAGATTAATTTTTTAAAACCCAAAACCTCTTGGTTCTTGAATTATTAGAATTTTTTTAGGTAACCAAATTTGACCAATTTTTTGTATTTAGGAAAATTTAATTTTCTTATAAAAATAAGCCTTATGAAATCCAAGGTATTTTACTCTATTAAAATAATAAATTTTCTTCCAATGTACACCACTTTGGAACTTAGTGAAAAGGCATGTTTTTTAGAACAAAGTAATTGTTGCTAAAAATGGGTTTTTTATATGTATAACCAATTCCATTATTATCACTATAAGGATGAATTTTATAATACATTTTATCAAAATGTTTCTTACCAATAGTAAAATTTGATAAATTTTTCTTTAAGTTAGAGATTTTGACTTTTTAGTTTTACAACTAAATTCTTATACTCATTGGTAATAGTGTTTGAAATAAGATTATAAATATTAGTTTGGAAACTATTTTTCTCGTAAAAAACGTTTTTTGAAATCTTTTGCAATAGATTATTTTTCAAAATTATTTTTATTGTGATCTTTATAAATATATAATACTTAATTAGTCAAAATAGTTTTTCTTGAATATCCATTATAAATGATAGCTTTCACATTATTGAGTTTTTTTACAAATATTACAATTTTTATTTTCTAATAGTTTTTAAAATATAGAAACTTCATCATAACTGGGAAAAGTATTATCTTCTAATGAGGAAGATTATGCATTAGAATATGTATAATTATTATCATCAAGATAATTTAAAATTAAAGAAATATTAGTTAAGGATTCAATAGTATGTACCTTTTATATTAGACAATGATATAAAATGTGTACATTTGAAAACAAATACCAAAGTCCTTTGTCTAGAATATACATTATCAGAATAATGTTCAAAAGAATCTACAAAACTGGAAATCTATGTTTCAGAATAATTCAAAACATTATTTCCTTTTGACTAGTAATAATTTTTGTAATTTCTATCAGAATTCATTTCCTTTATGTATTTCCTTTTCAACTTTATACAATCTGGTTGGTTGTGTCTTGATTTCTTACATTCATAACAAGTGACATTAGAATCCTTTTTGTCACTTTTATCCTTATGAATCTTTTTATATTTTTGTTGAAAATAATTATTTCCAACAATCTTATTAATCCTTATAGCATGATTATATAACTAATTCTATAAATGTTTTGATTTACTATAATATAATAGAACAAAAACATTATTCTTTCCTGAAGATTTCACAACTTTCTCAGGAGATTTAACTTTAGTATATATAGTAGATGTTGTAGAAAAATTAACACCCCAATTTCTCGATTTATCTTTCTCAACATATATTTTAAGTATTCCCTTGTACTATATGAGAGTACCAATTACATTATAAAGAGTAAGATTATTATGATTTATTATATCATCCAAAACTATACTTTTTGATTCGAAATAATTGGGAATTATATATATAATAATTTCAACAAAAATATCATCAGCAAGAAAATTTTTCTCCAAGAGAAGATAAAGTATTAATACTTTTCAAATATCTTTAATGCATCTTGGCAATGCTTTCACCCGGTTGAAAATAAAAGGCATGGTAATCATCTCTAATAATATCTCTTATTGTTTCCATAACATTGGATGTACTAAAATGTGTTTCTTCTAATTTTCTCCAAATACTATTAGAAGATTCAAAAGATGATATATGACGGTAGATATTCCTGGTCATATAATATAATAAAGTATTTTTTAATTTTTATTTCAACTGATATTCTAATTTCTCATCACTTATAAAATTAGAATCTTTCTTTTCAAGAATATTGTATCTTCTAGTAATAATTAAGAAGTTATCAACTCCATTGTTGATAAAAAACGTTTTCACTTTACCTCTCCAATAATCATAATAATTCCCATAAAAGATAGTTGGTTTACTAGGATTTATATTATCAAGAGATCCAATCATAACTATCATGTTAAAACAATATAACCTCTTTTATATAAATACACATCAGTGTTACAAAGTTTATAAACAAAAATTTAATATCAAAACTTAAAAAAAATATAGTAAGTAAAGAAAGTAAAAACACAACAAGTATATAAGGAGTAAAAACCTGATCTGATACCAATTATAGGATTTTAAGAGTATCTTAGATGAATATACCTACAAGAGGGGGGTGAATTGTAGTTTGAAAAGTTTAAACTAATCAAAACACAAAACCAATTAAAGTAATATAATTAGACTTAGAATTTTTAAAATGATCAGAGTAAGAGAATCATAATCACATTTGATCTGATTAAATCAATATATGTTTTTATCATAATCACAGTTAAACCAATAAAACAAATAGTATATAAATATAATTATAAAGACTAAATTTATATTACATTCACAATGAGATAATTTAAAAAAAAAACAATATCTAGTTCAAGTAAGAATGACATAAAATCTATATTAAAAGTAAATAGTATTTTATCATTAAGAGTAATGGTAGTCAATAGCCTTGAATAAAGGTATCCAAAGTTTTATAATTACTGAAAATGTATATCTTTCCTTACTAGGAAATCCCTCGACATGACGATCAGAATAATATATGTATTCCTATCCTCAGAAGTCCTTAATACGATGCTGGGGTTTGTCTTCCTAGCCTTGGAATCCCTCGATCTGATGGATTAGATTCACCATCTTACTATCCATGGAATCCCTCAATCATAAAAATGATCAAGCATGATTATAAAATCAAATTCATTATAAAGGTGACAACCCTGACAAGGATTCATTTGAACTACAACTCTCTAAAGTATTAGAAATACTTTGTAATGAGATGTTCACATAGAGAAAACTTTAGATAGATTATGTTGAAAATGTGATCAACAAAAAACTCTTAAAATAACCAACTATTTATATGTGAATATACAATGGTCATATTTTTTTCTTAGTTACAATGGCCTTAGACATCTTTCTCTTTGATAACTCACCATGTCGGGAATAATTGAATGCCTGATGTCATTTTTATTTTATCACCATTATTGTTCTAAAAGTATTCCTTATGATATAAACAATTCTTAGGTTTTCCAATTACAAACTTCAATCAGTATGATGTAATTCCTTATTGATTATCAATATGATTAATTATATAAATATTAATATGAATTATTAGTACAAGGTTTAGTCCGATGGTCATTACTTTTTTCAGTCAGGTATACAAAACATAAGTCTTACCACTAGTCTGAACAAAAGTCATTCCGATAATCGAATTCACCTTCAGTCTGATGTATCATATTGAGTAATGTAATGTTTACATTCATAATAAATTACAACATTTCTATGTGTGGTATAAAATAATGTTTTATAAAAAATTATACCAAAATAATTGGGTCATAAAAAGTTAATAAATAATGTTTTAAGAGCAGGTTTGTGATTTACAATACTAAAGAAATAGAAAATTAATAAGTAAAACTTCTGAAACAACATGAGGAAGGATTTTATTTATCATTTCCCAATATATGGATATATATATATATGTATATATATTATTTATTAAGATTTTCCTTAGGAAATGGTGGGAAAAGTGTTGTTGAATCTTATCGTGAATTCATTGGACTTAATCGGGAAACATGTGGGGCCCAAAATTATATATCCCTTAAATACATCAATAGATATCATGAGAAAAAACAGGTTGGTTTTTGGTGTATACCACTTCCCATAAAAAGATAGTGTATTTTCACATGGCCTTAAAAACATGTTTTGATGTTCAATATTATGAATTCCATTTGTATTAGCTCAATTATTATTGTTATATATTTATTTCCATAGATATAGAAACCCCTCATTTTTAGTTGATTATGGAATCTTGTTGTTCACTTATTATTTTTATATCACTTATTACACATTTATGTTATTATATATTTCATTCTATACTACTCATTATTGATAATTTGGCCTCATAGTTATTTGTTTTCCTTTCAATAGGAAACTTAGTAGAGAGATATGTGTAATTTTCAAGGTTATTATAGAAGGGAAAATTATGTTATCACTACATGATCTTATCTTAACTTATGTTTTCAAATGTAGTTCACAAATGTATATTGTATTTAATGACTACTAATATGTTAGATCCTATATAAAATCTTATATTCTGTACCAATAATGTAATATAACTAAAAGCATTGGTTTTTTAGTGTTTGGGATGTTAAAAAGGATAAGACTTAAATAACATTAGATTTTAGGATGATTCAGATGAGGATAGTTTAAGACATTTAGTTAACATCTTGTGCTAATAAGTATAATAATGATCATAAGATTAAATTCATAGATACCCATTATTATGTTTTATGTGATGGAAATATCTATGAGACACTTATTGATTCTTAATAGATGATTGAGGTATATTTGACCTGTAGGTTTGACATATGAAATTTTTATTTAAGGAGGAATTATTTCATAATTTATTGAAATGAGTTTAAATTTGTTGATAAAATTTATAGTTAATATGATCTTTAATGGTTAATTCTAATAAAATGATTACTATATTTTTAGAACATATTTTTAATTGTATAGATAACAATGGGATTGAGAATAGATTTAATGACTATGTGATTAATTTATTTTTCTAAAGAAGTTAACTATACTGGGAACATTAAATTATTTTGGTAAATGGAAATATTTTTATCTAAATGGGAGTTTATTTGAGGAATAATTATTGAATTATATTTTATAATAATTTATTAATTTATAGTGTATATATAGTAATTCAAAATATTTATAGAAATAATTAGTATATTTTTAAGAGTATATGATTAAAAAATATACATTTTTTGAATGATACTTTATGAGCGATTGATATTATTTAGAGAAAAATGTTAGATTTATTATAGAAGAATATGATATCAAATTATTATGATATTTGGGCTAAAATATTAGTAAAGTATATTTTGAAATGTTTTAATGATAGATATTTAGGGAATAAATTAAGATAAACTTTGGGTATTATTTTTTATATTTTAGAGATTTATGTATAATGGTTTATTCATATTGAATATTATGTTATCTTCTTCCAACCACTTTGGTTTTGGTTAAAAACTAATACAAGGTGGAATAAATTTTTATTCTTTAATGGATCTTGGGATCCATTAAAAGTTTACTTTAGTGCTTCAGGAACAAAAAGTAGAACTTTAATATTTATTTCATGGAGTGAGAAGAGAGATATAAGTGGAAATTGACCGAATCACAACCAAAGGATGAAATTGAGACAATGAAATGGGAATAAAATTAGTAGGTATATTTTACCATGTTCTCTATCTTAATAGTAAAGGAACCCATCAACTCTAGGAAAATGATTTTGAAATAAAAATGTTATCCTTTTATATTAATTTTAAATAAATTGATGGTATTATTAATCCCATAATAATTTATGTATTTATGGTAATTAAAATTCTCATTATCATGTTCTATATTAATCACTATTAGTCTTTGGACATTATATTTCCCCTCTATGTCTATATTTTCACTTCCTTCTAGTGACCTTATTTTGGAAGTTTTGTTCTAGGTGGCTTCTGTATTTTTATTTTAGTATTTTCAAAAGGATTTTTTATTATCCATTTTTATAATGCGGGTTTTCAACTAAGATAGTTTTATATATAAAATTTTTCCCCTTTCATTATTATATGTTTCCTCTCATACTCATCAAAATTGATTTAAAAAATTTTTTTAAACTAATTTTATTAGATTCGTGATAAAACAGTGATGATGAAATTTCATTTAGAAGTAGAATGAAACAACAAAATATTTTGTAATTTACTTTATTTAAGTAATATATTATACAAACTTTGGTATAAAAAAAAAATTAATGACTCAAACATTTATAAATGAAATTCCTTTTTTAAAGGAGTAAATGCCTTATTTTGAAATTAAATTATAGAAAACACATACAATGAATTGGTTTTTTGGACATTATAAGTTATATCCCATAAACATTAAATGATCATTAAACATAATAACCCTTGAAAATATAGCCTTGATATAGTAATAGTATGATTAGTGAATATATTGTGTTATCATATATCATATTGACACATAAAAAGGATGTGATAACCTCGACCAGTAGGATCAGACCCTAGGAAGACCATTTATCTGAGTCTCTAAGAGATATTGAATCACAAGGGTTTTCCCATGGCTAATCCCAATATGAAATTGAATGAAAAAAGAGTGATAATAACTTTTTACTAAAGAATTTTAAGATCATCGAGATCACAACCCAAACCATGTTTGTCGAACCACCTGAAGAAAATACCACCCTTGCACACCTCACCCTCAGGGAATTTACTAGTATAATAAAAGGTTATCTATATATTCCGTAACTGTATGAATGTTTATATGTTTATTTTTTTGAAAATAATTATTATATTTATCTCTTATAACTTTATAATGAATTATTAATAAGTTTGATAAAAAAATTATTTTTATATGATGAAGAAAAGATTGTATTTTTGGGAAATATATAGTTTTAATCAAGAAACTACTTTTTATAAATTGAATCAATTTCTGTAAATAAATTAAATATTAATAATATATTAATATTAACTTATATTTATTAAATATAAACGATAATATAATTTTATAAAGTAAAATGTAAATTTTATAAGGGTAAAAAAACTATAATTATAATAAACCCCCATCATTTATCATTAATTGTTGATTTTTCAGTTTAAAAGTATAAGTTCTCATATTTAGAGAATTATTTCGATAAATTAAATATTATTTTTTAAATCATCTCATAAAAATAATACCACCATTTATTTTTCATAATTTTCTTAGACAGTCAAATTTTTAGGTAAAAGTTAAATATGATATAATTATGCGTTTTGTATTATGATTTAATTAAAGACAAAAAAGTGATATAATAGATACTATAAAGGGTATACCTGATCAAAATTATTATCACATTTATAATAATGTGTTTTTAAAGATATTTATTAATGTTATAAACCATTACTGAATCCACCAAAACATTT
Organism: Viscum album; assembly: GCA_963277665.1. NCBI lineage: Eukaryota > Viridiplantae > Streptophyta > Magnoliopsida > Santalales > Viscaceae > Viscum > Viscum album. Next base: position 918,141,529 of record OY728123.1, on the reverse strand, counting down.
ATTTTATTTTATGGTTTTAAAATAAATTATTTATAAACATGACTCACTTACACATCATCAAGTGTATTATTATAATGGTTTTGGTTAATAGGATTATATATTAATTAAATATACTCCTATTTTTTTATAAATTATGGGAAAAACCTTTGGATGGTTTTTTGGTTTGTTTTAATGTTTCATATAGAGTTCAAAACCTATTTATAGAAATTAATAAAGAATTATCTAATATTTTCTATAAAACCCCACCCAACAACCTATTAATCTTCAATAAAAACCATTTTTAATGAAGTTACCAACCATTATATCTATATATACCTCCCTAGGTGTCTTTAATATCTTTTAAGAATCTTTTACTGGGATTTTAGAAGTGCCCTATCAAGGTAAGGGATCCTCTCCTTATCCCCTTGATTCAAGGAAGTTATTTATTTTATAACTTAATTATTTACAATTTTTATTTTTTAAATATGTATTTATAATTACCTATTACATTACTTATGTTTTCCAAGTGATTATATATCCCTTCCACTCTCATTTAACCCTTCCATGAATCTTTATTTACCCCCATTATGTTGCCGAAATTATCCATTGATTTTCCATGCCAAACATTTTTATAGTGAGTACCTATCCCCATTTCCACTCAAGGGTGTTCACCTAGATATATATATATATATATATATATATATATATATATATCCTTAATTGAATGGGGAATTCAATTTATGAAACCAGCAACCATTAATATTTGGATTAAAAGTGATGAAACAAATCCTTATGTTATGTGTTCGATGTGTCACACTTATGAATGTATATTATATGAATGTGATGGGAGAAACCGAAATTATATATCCATAAAAAGAAATTAGTAATATTTTTATATCATGAGATACCATGTATGGTGAACATGAGTTCTTTTAATTACACTCTGTTATGATTTCTTGATAGTGAGCGTAGACTTATGTTTATGATGTCATGTTTTATATTTTTGGAACATTCTCATGTTACCTTTAGGTTATCATCTTATATCATGCCTCGATATTAATGTTTATGATTCTCACACCCATAATATTTCCTCAACATTCCTTTTGAGTTATATTTGATATGTTTATCATGTTATACTTTGAATATTCCCTTATCAAGTTTTATAACACACCCTTTTTCTTATATTCTTCCCTTGGTTATCTCCTGCCGTTTTAGAAGATCAAGGAAATTTTAAGAGAACGTTTTGGAGTTTTAGTTTTTGAATTTGTATATATGTTTCAAATTTTTATGATATGTACCTAATTTTATAAATAAAATATTCCCCATGATCATCTGGGGTTTTATTTTGTGTATCAATATACAATAAATCCTAAAATAATGTGTATGAATGATATAGTCTTTAATAGTTGGTATCAGAGCAAAGAATAGTTATTTTTGGGTATTAGGATTATAAAAATCTGGTTAAAATTTTAAGGATAACACTAAACATAATAAAGTATCCCTAAAGTTTATTAATGTATAGAGTAAGTGGTTTCCAAGAAAATACATCCTTTTATGGATGCTATAAATGGATGTGGCTCTAGAACAGTTGTATATAGGGTTAATTACCTCAAAAGGGTGCATTGAGCTAGAATCTATCATCATCAGTGCATGAAAAAGTGGTTTTGATATATACATAGTTTGATACTCTTTTGCTATATGATTTGGAAAATTTAAAAGATCATTATGAACCATTATTAAGGGAAAAAATGCACATAATATTTTAAGTTAAGAAATAGGTCATGGATAACTTATATTGAAACCTAAAAATTCACAATTTAAGGAATATATTTATTTTTTTAGTCATATCTTTAATGTTCATGGTTTTCCATTTATGTGTATAATTGTTTAAAATTTTAATCCTTAATTTTATATTTATTTTAGTTGATGGATGTAAATAATAGGAATTGAGTAAACAACCAATGTGATGAGAAATGTGTTGACTACCCAAATGAGATACCCAATCTAATGGGAGTAGGATTTGGGAATTTATGGAAATACAATATCAATTAACTTATGTTTTGAATAGAAACCTAAATTAGGGAGAAAACCCACATCCCCCAAATAAAGAGTAAGTTTAAATTGAGATATTTATGTTATTGGGCATCAAAATTTTAGTGGATCTTACAACCCTTTAATCATTGAACAATAGATTAATATCATTAAATAGTTTTTATCCATCCAACAATTCTATGAGTAACAGAAGGTCATGTCAGGTGTTTATCATATAGAGGGATAAGGTGGTCCATGGTGGAAGTGGATAAAAAATATGAAGCATGGGGAAGATATCTAAGGTATGGAGTGGAAGGAATTATAGAATATGTTTTTCTATAAATATATCCCTCATAATATCTGATTTAAAATGGATAGGTATTTTATTAGGCTAAAGAAAAAGGATGATGAATCCATCAGGGAATAGAAGGAAAACCTTACAATAATTTCATGATACACCTATGTAATTTTCATTTCTATTTAAAGTAAATTTAAACACTTCTTTGATAGAATAAATCTGAGTAAAAAAGAATTGGTGAATTGGAGCATTGACAGCTAAGAGGAAATTGTGTGATGTGACTTAAAATTCATAATGGAGATAAGTTAATTTCAAGGGTCTCATGGGTCAAGAAATAATAAGTAGAGAATTTATTTTAATTCTAGTGGTGTGATATAATAGAATTAGGGGGAATAAGCTCCAACATCCCTCGTATCAAAAGTTTGGGAAGAATCATCCTGAAAATTACCTGAAGGGAACAAGGATATAATTTAGGTAATGGAAGGAAGAGAACCTAGAAATTGATTTATGAAGGGAGAAACACACCAATATGATAAAAGAAAGGAATGATCCAGTCAACCCTTAAAATATTTTACAATGTATTAACTACAAAAAACAAGGAAACTATTCAAATTAATTCACTAATCCAAGTGTTGTTAATGAAAACCAAATACAACAACCTCCAAGGCCTTGAAAGAAAGGACAATCTTATTCCATCACAACTACTAAGGTGGATCCCAACAATGAATTAGTAGTACATATTTTAGTTATCAATTTAAGGATATATGAAATATTATTTGATTATGGATCTATTCATTCCTTCCTATCACACAAGTTTAGTATAACTATTCAAACATCATTGCTAAATATTAAAGTAGAGCTATTAGTGAAAATAAAAAGTGGGGAAATTATTTTATCCCAATCATATAGATCACCCCCTATTAAAAGTTTTGGGTAGAATTCCCCAAAAAACCTTATGGAAATATATTTATCAAATTTTTATACTATTTTAGGCATGGAATGAATTTCATTGTATAGATACAACATAAATTTCCATGGGAAGGAAATAACCTTCTGTATCAAAAATCACTATTCTATTCTACACATGTTGAAGGTGGAGGATGAATATATTTTGGTAGAATCATCTCATGCATGGATATTATTTCACTGTGAGAAAGTGTATATAGCTTAAATGATTGATACTAAAGAAAATATAAACCTTAATGACATTGTCATTGCAAGAGAATTCAACGATGTGTTTATTGAATAATTTTATAGCCTTACCCCTATTTGAGTGGTTCAGTTCTCGATTGAAATTATACTCAGTTATTTTCCAATATCTATGAATCCATATAGAATGTAAATTATTGATCATGAAGAGAAGAATAAAAAATCATAGGAGAATCTAGATAAAGGGTTTTTATGCCCCAGTACCTCACTGAGGGGCACACCAGTCCTATCAACCATGAATAAGTATGGGTCAATAAATCTATGCATTGATTATAATGATATTAACAAAATCACAATAAAGATCAAGTATCCTCTATCATAGATTGGTGACTTGTTCATTCAGCTACTTGGAGCCCATCACTTCTCTAAGGTGGATCTTGAGTTAGAATATTATCATGTAATGGTGAATAAGGATGATATTTACATGAATTTTGTTTTGTATAGGGTACATGCTGTACAAGTTAAAAGGGATTCCATTTAGACTCACTAATGCCCCAAAAATCTTCATGGAATTAATGAGTAGAGTCTTAAGGGATTCTCTTGTGATATTTGTGGTAGTTTTTATAGAAGATAATATTATCTAATAAAAATGTAAAGAGGATTATTAGGAGAATATGGATGTTGTAATGAAGACATTTCAAAAAAATAAATTCAATGTAATAAAAATAAAAGTTTTTGATGGAGGATGTAACATTCCTAGGGAATTATTAATGGTTCCTTCAAAAAAGGGGGAATTTAAGGATATCCCATACCAACATCTATTATAGAAATATGTAGTTTCCTTAGAATACATAGTTATTAATGTCAAATTTTGAGAAAAATATCATGATTTTCAATCTCACTAACCAAGATAACTCAGAAGGGGGAGATGTCTTTATGGAATTATTGATCCTTAGAAATATTTAAAGAGCTGAAGAAGAGGCTAATTACTAAACTTGTTGTCACATTACCCACCATTTGGGAATGAATTTTGATATAATGTGATTCTTATAAAAAATTCATGTGTTGTGTACTCATGCAAAATAAAAAAGTGATTTCCTATGCATCCCACCAATTAATGATCTGTGATAACAAATACCCAAAACATGATCTAGAATGGGATGCAGTGATCTTCACATTAAATATTTTGATAAATTATATCTATATGGATATGTCTGACATTTATAAAGATCATAAAAGCCTCTAGTATATATTAACACAATAGGATCTAAATTTTCACCAATGTAGGTGGTTATAGATGATCATGGATTATTATTGTTTAATATTTTTCCATCATAGGAAGGTGAATAAAGTTGCAAATTCTCTATGTAGAAAGGATACTACAAATATATCTATGATGAGGATTATAAGGGATCCAGTATTCTTGGACATGAAAATGATAGAAATGGAAAAAATAAAAGGATCTTCATCCTAACTTTCTGAAATGACTACTCAACCATTTATTCTTGAGAGAATAAAGGAGGTTTAGAAGGATAATAGGGGTGATATATAAAAAGGTAGGGAATATTTTGGAGTTTATATTTTCCAAATATTATGTTATAATCTTTGAAACCAAAATTTTTATCCCATAAAAACTAGAACTGAAGAGGGAACTTCTATAAGAATCACATATCACATACCTCTCTATTCATCTAGGAAGAATTAAGATGTTTAAATATTTGAATAAAAACTTCTGGTGGGTTGAAATAAATAGGTATATTGAATAATTTGTATCACAATTCTTGGTATTCCAACAAGTTGAGGTTGAATGATATATGTATAAGTTTATAAATAAACAATTTTCCAGAATAGAATGAAAATGGAAAAAATTACCATGTATTTCATTGTAGGGCTCTCTAGGATCTGTAAAGGTAATAATACTATATGGGTGGTAGTCGATCACCATACAAATTTGGTGCTTTTAATTTCTATCAATAAAAGTTTCTATCTTAACCAAATATACTTGATATACCTCATATAATTAGTAATACTACATGTAGTTCCACTCTCTATTATATCTAATCAAGATATGAGGTTTACCTTGAGGTATTGGATAATCATTCAACAATAATTAAATATGGAGTTGAGTTTTAGTATAACTTATCTCCCTCATATGGATGGTCAATATCATAGAACCATTAAATTTTTATAGGATATTTTGAGATCATATTGAATTGATTTATAAGGATGTTGGTATCTACACATTACCATTATAGATTTCACATATAACAACAGTTTCCATTATAGCATTCAAATGGAACCTTATTATTCCCTGTATGGGAAGAGGAGTTAAACTACAACATGCTGGGATAAATTTAAATAGATAAAGATGATGGGACATGATATTATCCAATAGATGAGAGAGAAGGTTAAAACCATTCAATGTTATATGAAATCCACACAAATTCAATAGAAAAGATATGATGGAAATAAATGACGAGACCTATTTTCTGAGGTTAGAGATAAATTGTTCCTTCATATATCATCATGGAAGAAATTAATGAGGTTTTAGAAGATTGGAAAGCTTAGTCTAGGATTCATTGACCCCTTCAATATTCTTGATTTAATCAGAGTGGTGACATATTAACTAACACTCCCACCTAACCTATATCAATTAAATTATGTGTTCCATGTATCCCTCTTGAGGAAGTACATACCATAACTCTCACATGTACTGAATTCAGAGGTGGTACCATTAAATAATGAAATTTAACATGAGGATAAGTCAATGAAGATCTTATATAGTAGGGATAAGTTTTCACGAAACAAGATAGATCACTTGGACAAAGTGTTGTGGTGGAACCACGTATTTCAGGAAGTGACTTGGGAACCAAAAAGAGGTGATGAAACATAATTATATCATCTATTTTATTATATGAATTCAATTTTGATAGAAAAAATTATAAATTGGGGAATAATATAATGACCATGATATATATAAATTATATTCCATTTTAAAGTAGTAAATTCCTTATTAATAAATGAAAGTAAAGGAATCACATGTACTAATTTGGTTTTTAGACCATTAAAATTTATATCCCATTAGATTTAAAATACCATTAATAATCGTAAACATTAATAGTATAACCATTATATAGTGATCATATTATGATTATATATATAGGGTTATGATAATATAATTGATATAGAAAAAGGAAGAGATGGCCATGAGCTGTAGGATAGTACCATGTGAAGCCCATTTATTAGAGATTCCATGGGAGAGATCATAACCAGGATTTTACTTTGAGAAATCCAATGTAGATATTCAATAACTAAATCATGTGTGAAACCATTTATTAGGGAAGTTCAAGCTCATTGAGATCATGACCCAAACCATGAACAACGAACAACCCCAAGAAAATAACCCTATCACAAACCTTACCCTTACAAGATTCAGAAGGATAATAAATAGATATGTATATAGACCTCAATAATATTAATCTTTATTTTTTTTATTTTTTATAAAATAGTTATTATATTTATCGTTTATTACTTTATAATTATAGAAAAATAAGTTTGATAATAATATAGTTTTGATACGATGAAACAAAAATTGTATTTTTTTGGAAATTTATTGTTTAAATTAAGAAATTATTTTGATGATTTAAATATTTTTTTATAAAAAAATTATAATATAAAAAAATATTAATAACAAATAATATTTATTAAATATAAATGATAATGTAGTTTTACAATACCAAATGTTATTTTTATAAGGTTCATAAAAATGATATTGTAATATGAACATCATTTCTCGATGAATGTGGATTTTATATTTAAAAGTGTAAATTATAAAATTTAGATAGTTATTTTGATAAAATAAAAATTATTTTCAAAATTAGTACCCTAAAATTATCCAATGGTGTTTTTTTTCAAAATTTAATGAAAGAGTCGATTTTTTTGGGTAAAAATTAAATTAAATTAAATATATGGTATGTATTATGACATCAAAAAACACTAAAAATGATGTAATAAATAAAAACTACTATCCATGACCAAAATTATATTTACCATTTAAAATAATGTGTTTTTAGGTAATTTTATTAATTTTTATAGACCCTTAATGAATCCTCCAAACCTATATTATATTATAATGTTTTCAAATAAATTCCTTATGAACATGACTCACTTACACATAACTAAGGGTATTATTATAAGTATCTAGTTAAATATCCTTATGAAATAATTAAATACACTCATCTTTGTCAAAAACCATGGGCAAAAACCATGGTATAGTTTTCTGTTTGGATAAATCTATAATATAGTGTCCAAAACCTATGTTTAGAAACTATTAAATAATTCTCATCTCTTCTGATATAAAACACACCCAAACTACAATTAATCATCACTAAAAACCATAATATTATGAATATAATCTTCCCTTATATCTCTAGATCCCTTATAATGTGTCCCCAAACTCTTAATAATCTTCTGAGAATCTTTTAGAAGGGCCATCTCAAGGTAAGAGATCCTCTCCTCTTTATTCAAGAAACTTCTTTTTTTATGATTTTTTTATTTCCAATTATTCATGTTGGGATATTTTTTAAACATAACTATTACTATACGTATGGTTTCCAAGTGAAGATATAACACTTTCACTCTAATCAAACAATTCCATAAATATTTATGTATCCTTGCTATCCTACAGAAATTATCCTATGATTTTCCATGCCAACATTTGTATAGTGAATTCCAATCCCCATTTCATCTTAATTCCATTCTCATATATATATATATAATTCATTGACTAGTTAATTACATTTATATGTCCCACACCCTTTAATATTGAGACTAAATGTGACTAAATACATCCCTCTATTGTATGAATTATATGTCACACTTAAGCATGTTCCTGATATGAACATGATGAGAAGACTTGGAATTATATATTCCTCCAATGAATTGTGTAATGTTTTTATCACACGAGATACCATGTATAGTTCAAGAGAGGATCTTATAATCACACTATGTTATGATTTCCCATCATTTATCCTTGACCTATATTATTGATGTCATGTTTTATGTTTTTTACACATTTCTTTGTTGCTCTTATGTTATAATATTATATCATGCTTATATGTTCATGTTTATGATTCTCACCCATATTATGTTACATTGAAATTACTATTGAGTCACATATATTAAATTCATTATCTTATACGTTGATTATTACCTTACTGGGATTTATAGATCACCCCTTTCTTATGTACGTCCCCAGGTTATCCTATACTGTTTTAGAAGATCAAGGAAATTTTAAGGACTTGTTTTAGAGTTATAGTTTATGTATTTGTATTTCAATTTCAAGTTATTATGATATGTACCTAATTAACCAAATAAACTAGACCTTATTATCTTTTTGAGTTTTAGTAAGTGTATCTTTATACAATAAAATATGAAATAAAATTTATGAAAGATATGGGTTTTCATAAACATCGATCTTAAACAAACTGTGATATAGTACAAAAATATTAATATTAAAATTTGACTTATAAAATCTAGACATTAAATTGGCGTTTTGAATAGTAATAACCATATTATAAAATATATATATAGTTTTTTTGTAATAAATTAACAATCAATCATAAATTTATTATCAATTAGTTGAAATGAAGAGAAAGCCTTTTGATGTTAAAAGTGATTTTTTTTATAAAACCATTTTTATGGGAACAATGTATTTTTATCTCAATATATTAAATTAATGACCATTGGTAATTTATTATAATAAAATAAGTTTATTATATATTTAATTTAAATTATTAATTTTCATTTAATTATTTTTATTAGGAAATGAATGGGAATGAAGTGATTTTATGCTTCCAAAACACATTTTTATAAAAAAATGTATTTATTGAATTTTGTGTGTGGATAATATAATTAATTTATAAAAATTTTATAATTTTTTTGAGTAAATCCTTATAGTTTTTTAAATAAACATTTCAATATGTTTTAGTATGAATTTATTGACATTTTTCTATGAAAAGTTATTTTTAAGTGAATAGTGAACAATATTTTTTTAAATTGTTGTTTCTTTTCATTAAATAATTTAATTAAAAATATCTATCAGGTTTTTAATTTTAAATTAAACTAAACAGAAAATATATTAATTATATATAATATAATTTGTTAAATATGAATCAAGAAATCATTTGACATCGATATACGTTCATTTGGGAATAAAAAACACATTTTTATAAAAACTACATTTTTTTATTTTACAAATTTTTATTAAAATTAAATTATAAAATTTATAGAAATTTAATATTGAAAAATAGATTTAAAATTTTTAATTATGATTTTAAAATTTATAAAATAGGTAACTTTTGGTTTTGGTCATTATGAGTAGTAATTATGGAAAAGATTTGTCACCTCGGTAAGGGTAAAATAAGTAAAATAGGGTTATAACAACGGATTAAAGATTTAAAATCTATCTAATAACTAAATTTATCATATTATATGAATTTATTTTCCACAATATAGGTATATGGAGTTAAATAATTTATTTTTAAATATAAATTTGAATGTGAGAACCCATAATTGACTTTTGTGAACAGAAATTATATTTTATTCAAATTAATAACTATTTTATAATGTTGGAAGGTTCCATTCAGTTTTATACTGATCTAAAAGTTTATAAACCTTAATTTCTTATTAATTAAGCCAAAATATTATCAAAATAAATTTTTGACTTGATTTAAAGGTGAAATGATTTATTAAACTTTATAAGATATTTTTCAAAAAACTCTTCTTTCATGAGTTATTAATACTTACATTATATTTAATTTATAAAACCAATATATTTTGAATTTGATAAAATGGATACCAAATTTGGAATTATCATGTCCAAATTTGGTTATAAGGCCCATTTTTGAATTTATATAATGAAATTATTATGGGAAAAATTTAAGGTATATTCGTTATGATTAAATAGGTTTTAAAGGGGGTTTAACTAGATGATAAGGCATAAAATGGCTCCAAAACTTATCTTAATATGAATTATTGAGTTAATTTTTATCTTATCACATTATGTATCCATATTTTGGGTTCCATGGGGTTACTTGATAATGAATAATGTTGGAATCCTCTAGTTTTAATGCTCATAAATCTTGTTTTATTTAGTTTGATGAAGTTTAGTTATGTTTAATTATGTTTATATATAATATTAACCTATTATGTTAGTGTTTTACTACATAAGAGAGGTTAGAAAAAATTGTCTAAGTATAAGTCACCATTGAGGCTGAGTCATCATCAGGGTGGACTCACTATTGGACCTACCGATGATATATCTCACTATCAGTTTTCTCACCATCATCACAAATATTTAAATCTGACAACATTATTATTGATTTTAAAGTATGAGGTATGAGGTACCAACACACAATCGAGATCATACTCCTTGTCAACCCTATAGTGTATAAATCAAGCACCTGATAAAAAATACAATGAGATCTGAAAAAATATAAAAAGTCTCACATCTAGGAAACACACAAGAAAAACTACCTACTATGCATACATAAAGATGGTGTTGAGAATCAAAATTGAAGAGCATATGTAGCATCAAATGAAAAGAGGAGAATATTCATTGAACATATCATTACCTCACTAGAAGCAGAAGAAAGAATCTCTTATGATACTCTGTTTTTCCGGTTTTTTTCCAGAAATCAACTCAAGCTGCATTTCAATACCGCATTGAGGATTCACGAGCTACATAAACAAACACACAGAGCCTTCTAACTATTTTCTATTTATTTGTGCTCTAATTTTGTACTAAATTTTATTTATGAGAAGTGAGTGTATATCTATTTATTAAACACACACTTAATCCTATGACAAATTATAATATACATTGATATATTCATAGACCTATATTTTTACTCCTTAAACTCCCACATATAATAGTGTAAGAGGTTCCTATGTGGCATGTTGTACTTTTCACTCCCATGAAAACTATAGAAGAGGTATGTTGACCTGGAAAACTATATATTCTATTGTTTACACCGATCTACAGTGTGGATCAAGTTTATTTATATAAATTACTTGGTGGAAAGTGATCACCAAGTGGAGAGGACCAAGTATCACCTTGATACTGAATCTCTGGTTTTAAATTCCACCATGCCTTTCAAAGTTATATTTTTACTATTTAATTTAAATCAGAAAAATTTATTTCACTTTGATAGCTAATCGTAGATAGTGTTTATATTATAATTTGGTTTGGTAAATTTATTTAAAAAGTTAAAATAACAATCCATGTTAGTTTAACTAAGAACTAAACCATCTTTGAGAAATATTTCGAAAGATAATTTTTTTTATAAATCTACTACTTTGGTTAACTGGGCTTTTTTGTATTTAAAATTGGGGAACCTTTAGATAAGTATTTAGATATAAATTTTTATAAGAAATCAATTCCACCCTCTTGAGTGTCATAATCTGTCCAACAATTGGTTTCAAAGGATCCAAAAGATTTTTCAAATCTATTTTCAATTGTGATTTTAGTTGTGTTTTAAATATCTAAAAATTTCTATCAGTTCCAAAATTATATTTCTTTAAAACTTGTTTTGTTATTTAATATGGACAATATAAAGGAAGGTGATCCTACCAAAATGACTCCCTATTTTAATGACACAAATTATGGTCTGTGGAAACTAATGATGAAAATTCATTTAGAAATAATGGGGTTTGAAACATGGACTCATATAGTTGACGAAAATAATATTTCTACTACTACTAGAACACTTGGAATGATGCAACTAAGGTATAACAAAATAATAATTGCAAATATATGAATGAATTATACTGTGCTCTAGGTGACGAAGAATTCAATAGGATTTCTGCATGTAAAACAACCATTGAAATTTTTGATAATTTCACTGTTTCACATGAAGGAACTACAAATGTTAAGGAAATGAGGCTTCAAAAAAATAATAGTAAATATCATAATTTTAAAATGAAGCCTAATGAGCCTATCTCTAATATGTATCTCAAGTTCAATGAAATTTTAAATATAATGATATCACTAGGAAAGATAGACACTGTAAAAGAAAAGATCATGTGGATCTTGAGATGTCTTCCAAAAAGGTAGAGAGGGACATCCATATCAATTAGAGAGTCTTGTGACATCGATGAACTACCTATAAAGTAGTAGATTGGAAAACTTATGATGTATGAGGAAGAGTTGAAAGTTAACATAGAGGAATATTATGAACCTAAAAGAAAGTCAGTGTCTTTTAAAACAAATTCTTCTAAACACAATGAAAAGGATAAAATCCAATTTCCTACTAAAAGTTACAGTGATAAGAGTCACCAAGTGATAGTGATGAGGAAATGGCTCAACTATCCAGGAGATTTAAGAAGTTTTATAGATATAAGAAATTATTTTTGAAGCCTATCTATAGAGGTAAGTATGAAAAAAGGTAACATGAAAAAGGATTAGAAAATAAGTGAGAATACTAATGAAATACTATTCTATGAATGTAAAAGAAAAAAACATTTGAAAGATGACTGTCCAAAGATAAAGTACAAGAATAAATATGAGGATAAAAATAAAAATTACAAAAGGCTACGAAGGCTACTTTTAGTGCTTTTGAGGATTTCTATAGTGAATTAGATTCATATCATGATGAAAAGGCTGAAAGATAGCTTGTGTTTTATGAAAAACACAATCAAGGTAACCCTAGAATATACTATATAGAATTATTATTATTCTATAGATGAATTTTAATATGATAATTATGAAAATAAGACTAATGAATAAATGTTTTAATATTGAAAAATTCTTTAGTATACTTGCAATGATATGAAGGATAAATATAATTCACTCAAAAAATAACATGATCATTACGCTAATGTAAAACTAGAACTTACTATAGAAAAGGAAAATAATAATCAAATTCTCAATGAGAACACATAACATAAACTTTATAATGAGAAATTAAAGAACTATTTAGAGATATTTACAAATGGTAAAGATACCCTAGTTTAAATGATTGAAAAAAAAGATCTCCTAAGAATAACACTAGTATTGGTTATCAACCTGGGAAACGAAATTTTGTTAAAACTAATTTTGTATCTAAATCTATAAAATTTGGTTTTATGCCCAGTTGTGGAATTTTTTTTACAAGTTCTAGAATTGGAAATTCTTTTACTGCTTATAGTTCTTCTGGACCTAATAGAGTTTATTTTTCTAATACATTACAAACTATCCATAGGAAACCCAAAATAAAAATATGGGTTCCTAAAGCTATCATTACTAATGTTATGGGAACCAATAAAATCTGGGTACCGAAGCCTTTTCTTGTTTGATATATTTTTTATAGGAAAGATTATTGAAGAGTTACTGTAAAAGCATATGGTACTCAGATAGTAGGTGTCCAAGACACATGAAAGGGGAAAACTTTTTCTTCAAGAATATTATAAAGGTTTATTGTGGACATGTCACATTTTGTGAAAATGAAAAAGGGAAAATAATTGGCATTGGTCAAATCGGTAACACTAACTTAGTTTTAATTTATAAAGTTATTTTTGTTGATGATCTTAAGTACAATATTCCTAGCATATCACAATTATGTGATAATGGTTTTCATGTGAAATCTGAAAATTTTTCTTGTAATGTGTTCAATTTTAAAAATAATTTATTATTTACTACCTTTAGAAATGAAAAAGTACATGCTGTTAATCTAGATTCATTAGTATCACAAACTTTTTCTAGCTTTAGTGCCTTTTATAAAGAGTCTTGGCTTTGGAATCGGAGACTAGGACATTGTAACATTCAATATCTTAAAAAGATTACTAGAAAATTACTAGTCAAGGATCTACCTATGTTTGAGTTTAAAAATGATAAATTCAGTAACCCTTGTCAAAAAGGGAAACAACAAAAAATATCTTTCAAACTAAAGAAAGAAGTTTCAACATCTCAAACTATTGAGTTGGTTCACATGGATTTGTTTGGACCTTCGAGAGTTTCAAGTTTAAATGGGAAGAACTATGTCTATGTTATTGTAGATGACTATTCTAGCTATACTTGGACTTTATTTTTATCTCACAAAAGTGAATATTGTTCTTATTTCAGTAAGTATGCTAGGTTAGTAGAAAACTCAAGTGGACTAATAATTAAAACCATAGTAAGTGGACATGGATGTCACTTTAAAAATCATGAATTTGAATCTTTTTTCATTCAAAATGGCTACAGTCATAGCTTCTCAGCTTTTAGGACACCCTAGAAGAATGGAGTTTTAAAAAGAAAAAATAGAACCATACATGAAATAGCTTAGACTATGCTTAATGAATATGATCAACCAGTTTATTTTTGGGAATAATCTATAAATAAAACTAGTTATATAATCAATAGAGTTTTAATAATACATATCCTAAAGAGGACTCCTTATAAGATATGTGATAATATGAAACCCAAGGTTAATTACTTCAATGTTTTTGGTTGAAAAGTCTTTATTCTCAATACAAAAGATATTCTAGACAAATTTTCCTCCAAGAGTGTTGAAGGAATTTTCCTAGGTTATTCAATCTCTAGTATTGCCTATAGAGTCTTTAATAAAAGAGAAAAGTGTGTGGAAGGATCTGCACATGTAAAGTTTAATGAAATAGATACGCATGAGTTCAAAACCTCCATAGAAAATCTTACGGACATTCTGTCAAATCTAGAATTAAATCCTAAATCTTCTGATTTCACTGTTAAAGAAGAAAAAATTATGGTTCTAGAAACTCTCCATATTCTAAAAATGAACCCAACTATATAGAATAACCTGAAGTAACCAACCCTTCTTTTTCAAGATCTATTAGAATCCTTAGAAACCATCCTTTAGATGTTGTAGTTAGAGACATAGAAATAGGAACACATACTAGAGCCTCTATAAGAAACTAGGTTGAACATCAAGACTTTTTGTCAAAGATTAAACCTAAGAACATCAATGATGCAATCAATTATGAATTCCAGATGATGGATATGTAAGAATAATTAAAGTAGTTTGAAAGAAAATAAGTATGGAAACTTGTTGATAGACCTAAAGAGACCTTGAAAATAGGAAAAAGTGGGTGTTTAAACACAAAGTGGATGAAGCTAGTATAATAATAAGAAATAAATCCAGACTAGTTTCACAAGGTTATAGTCAAGAGGAAGGAATATACTATGAAGAAACCTCTGCACCTGTAGCTCTAATTGAATCCATTAGAATGCTACTAGCTTATTCAACACATCTTAATTTTAAAAATTAAAAAATTGATGTCAAAAGTGAATTCCAGAAAGGTTATATTGTTGAGGATGTTTTTGTTGAACAACCCCTGGTTTTAAAAGTCCTCATTTTCCAAATCATGTTTTTAAATTAAAAAAAATCCACGTATGGTTTAAAACTGGATCCAAGATCTTGTTATGATAATATAAATAATTTTATCATTTCAAAAGGTTTTACTAAAGGTATAGATGATCCTACAATTTTTATAAAAATAATATCTATATATGTTTTATTTGTTTAAATATATGTTTATGATATTATTTTTAGATCGTCAAAAAATTATTTATGTGTTGATTTTTCAAAAATGATGCAAAATGAATTTTAAATGAGTTTAATGGGTGAACATAAATTATTTTTTGGATCTCAAAATTTTCAAAATAAAGAAGGTATTATTTTAAATCAAAGTTAATATACTAAAAATATTTTAAGACATTTTAACTTAGATAACACTAAAAGCAGTGATACTCCTATGAGTACCACCTGTAAATTAGATCTTGATGAAGATTTAAAATCAGTAGATCAAACCAATTATAGATGTATGATTGGAAGTCTTCTATACTAGACTACTAGATGACCTGATATTATGTTTAGTGTGTGTATGTGTGCTCATTTTTAAGACAACCATTAAGATTAACACCTACTTGCTATTAAAATAATATTCAAATACCTCAAATATACTACCAACATAGGACTGTTCTATCCTACATAACAACTATTTGAAATATTTAGTTATTCTGGTGTTGATTTTTGTGGTTTCAAGTTATATAGAAAAAGAACCTATGAAACATGTCACTTTTTAAGAAACTCTCTAGTTTCATAGTATAGTAAGAAAAAAATTCTATTTCATTATCTACCATCATAACTGAATACATAGTTTCTAGTAGTTGTTGTGCTCAAATTTTGGGGATGAAACACACATTACTAGACTATGTCTATCCATTTGGACACATACTTATAAAGTGTGATAACAAAAGTTCTATTAACCTCACTATGAATCCAGTTTCTAATTCATGAACAAATCATATTGATGTAATACATCACTTTTTGAGAGATCATTATCAAAAAGGTGATATAACTTTAGAATTCATTTGAATTGATCTTCAGCTTGCTGATATTTTTACTAATACAGTAAATTTTGAGAGATTGAGTTACGTTAGACATGAGTTAGGGATGATCAATTTTGATTGACTAACTATTGATGTCACACCATTGAAAAATAACTATTGATGTCTCACCATTGATGAATCACCATTGATGTGTCACTATTGATGACTCACCATTGATGTCTCACCATTGATAACTCAAAATTGATGACTCAGCATTGATCAATCACCAATAAGACTCTTCATTATGTCACACTATTCTGTACTTAGTTATTTTCTATCTGGAAGATAAAACATTGATCTTTTATTTGTATTATTTTATTTTAATTCACATTTCTTGATTTATTATTTCTAAATACCTAAATGATAAAACTCAAATCAATCCAACTCACTTGATCACTCTCACACTCTGGATCTCACATTCTTCTCTCCCAAACTACTGACCTTCTACTTTGAATAGAAACCTTAAAATCACACCAATGTCTCGAGGTAATCATGTCTCTGAGAAGTATGTGGATGAGTCACATCCTTCTAATAATTAAAAATGTGAATACAGTAACCCTAAATAAAATCTTATCCAACACAAACTCGCGGTCCAAATCTTCACTCCTGAAAAGGAAGTTCATTCCGAATGGTTACAGTTAAGTAAATATCTCTTGTTAAATGTGTTTCAAGAACATGTGTGGTTGGAGTGGTTCTCCAACAACACGAGACCATTTTATACTAAGCTTGTGCATGATTTTTATTTTCATGTAGAATTTACTCTTGATGACACAAAAGATTTTTGGATTAATTCATCGATAAATGTTGAATGAGTGTCCTTTTCTTAAAATAAGTGTTCTGAATTGATGAAAGTACCTTATAGAGGTATTTCTAAGGATTTACAAGGAAGTGCACATCCATATAGTAATATTTTTCGTTTTGAGGAAGAATTGGAAGATATCACTGAAAACAGAGTTCTTAGAAGAACAATAAAAAAAGATATTGATGGTGAAGGCATGCTATTTTGCAAATTTATCCAGTTCCAGTTATGTTAAGAAAATGGGATTTTACCTCTCTCAAATACCAGGATGTCTATTTTCTCTATCTAATAAAAAGGGACAAAAGATTAACTTGTGTAGGTATTTAATAGTGTATATGAACGAAATTATGAAACCCCAATCCAATTGAAAATAATTGTTTTATCCAAATTTTATTTCTGCAATGTTGAAAGTCAAAGGTCTGGTGAATGAGGATGAATAATCAGTAACTGATTGTGAGGGGTTTTTCATCGCAAATGTGATTTTTAATATGATGTATATGAATAGGAATCTCTGGAAGAAACAATGGGTTGAAGACAATGATATGATTTTTGAATCATTCAATCTTGTTGAGAACCCCTCAAGGCCAGGAAACATGGTTGATCCTGGTCTAGGACTAGATAAAGTTGGGGAGTATTCAGAGTAATAAGAAGAAGAAGTTGAAGAAAATCATGGATAATTATCTCCTATTGATTAAATAAGTAACCCAGATATTAAAGGATGTCTAGAAATGATTACCTATAGACCAACTATCCCTCCTAATACTCTTCTTACAAAATAAACTCTCCTTCCAGAAGACGATGATGAAGATACTGAAGAATCAGAAAATGTAAATATGTTAGTAAAAGTGGAAATGAAGAATATGAAGAGTATAATTGTAAAAATGAATAAATTAACAATGAGGAAGAGGAATAAGATGATGGTTATTAAGAGGAATATAATGAAGAATAAGGAGAAGAATCAGGTGAATAAAATAAAGATGATTCAAACGACGAGTAAGAAGAAAGAAGTTGTGAATCTGAAAGTGGATCAGATCATCCTAATGATGATCAAGGCCCTATTGCAGAACCTAATAATCTTATTCTAGATCCTCTTGATCCTAAAAATCTAGCTGATACTGCTTTAGTAGATCATGAATCAGTTTGGGAATATCATGAAGCTCCTAAGTCAGTTGTGGTTGAGGAAAGAGATCTAGATGTTCATAAGCTTGATCAAGGTCATGTTGAAGAAGAATTTCTAGTAGCTCCAGTGCAAGAAAAGTGTTATGATAGTAAGAAAGTATCTATTGAGGGGGAGAAAAAAAGGGTAAGATTTGATAATCTCATTCCTTATGATGTGACATTCTAAGAATAGGAAAATACGCTGGGTATGTCACTCTTGTATTAGAATATCCTAATTCAGATGACAAGGCATCTGATCCTAAGGGATCTATGGTTGAAGTAGTAGGTCATTCTTAAAGAGTTCTTGTTGGAAAAACTCTGGAAATAGAACCAACTCTAGTAGTATCTCTTGATCTTGTTTCTACTCCCCCTGTTGCACCAGTACCTATAAACTATGTGACTCAGGATGATTTCAAAATGTTGAAGGAAGAGTTATGCTCAATAGTTATATCTGTCCTTCCACATCAACCTTCACAGGAGTCATGTCTTAGTGTAATAGATACTACCAATGATTTCAGATAGAGTTCTCTCTCATATTCAACTATAGATAGTTTCTGAACTTCATGAAGTAAGGATATAGAATAAGAGATTAAGTGTTGAGTCAGCTGCTCTGATCTCTATTGTGAAAGTAATTTCATATGAGTATGCACCTTCCTTGAAAAAAGTTTCAAACAGTCTTGAAGATACATATTATGAGGATGATTCCCCTCCTCATCCAACTCTTGATATAGCTATTTTAATACCAGTATTCAATGATTCAGTAAATGAAGACTCAACATTGGATGATCATGCTATTTAGACTCCTAATGTTGATATTATTGGATCTGTAATTAAGGAAGAGCTTCAATATGTTATAGGGGTAACAGATCAGGAGAGCCTAAGAAAAAGTATGAATAACCATGACCATATACATGATATGGTAATATTTTACATGAAAGGGACACTAATTATCAATATGAGATCACAAGGAAAGTAGATTACTACTTTAAAGGATCTATACCAAGCACCCGCTAGACAGTTATTTCAAGTACTTGGTTGAAAATCTAAAGACACCCATGTTAATCAAGATTTTAAGGAACAAGTCAAAGAGATCAAAGAGTTAACACCTATACATCAAATGTTCATGGATAATTAGGATGATTTTACAAAGGATATGGAGAAAATATGAAATATAATTAAGGACTTTAAAAATATTTTGAAGCCTTACCTGCATCATTAGAGTTGTACTATTGTAGCACCAGAGGAATTACCTATTCGATCTATAACTGAGAATTTTCCTTGAGGCTCAATATATTGGTTAGTTGATCCTCAGTTCAAAGTTACTATGAACAGTTTTCCTATTTATCCTCTTCCAACAACCCTTCAACCATTTCCCATGTCTGAAACACAATCTCTTAGTCATCTAAGACATGTAATCTATAGTGAACATACCTCTCCTACCACTTCTATTCAATGTCCTACAACTGATGTACCCTTTGTAGTCTTCATTCATTAGTTTTATACCTCTACTCCTTCTGTACCTATTGTTCCTCTATCTATAACTTCTGATAAGGGAAAGGCACCCATGGATCCTTCCTTGGAGAAAAAGTGACTGGGTTGATCTTTGATAGGGATGTAATTTGGTCTTTTTTCATCTACTATACTATCCTTTTATCATGAAATTAATTATCCATTTTTCTCTATTCTATGTTATTAATCTCTTGTTATTTACTCTTTACCTTCTAATTTATTTTTTCTCCTTTCTCATAACCCCAAAGGGTGAGAAATATGATATATCATTTACTTTAACTAGAGAATCAATACGACTTTTAGATAATGAGACGAATTTGATGGTATTTAATTTTATTTTCTTTGAGTATGTCTCTATAATGATTTAATTTCACATAATATATATTCTGTGTTAAGAAAAATTGTTCCTTTGATAATTAGGAATGGATTTTCAATGCTATGATTTGTGATCATAAAAAAGGGTGAGATTGTTGGTCTCCTATAGTTTTAATGCTAAAAAATCATGTTTCATTAAGTTTGATCAAGTTTAGTTATGTTTAATTATGTTTATATATACTTTTAAACTATTCTTTTAGTGTTTTACTACATAATACTGGTTAGAAAAATTTGGCTAAGTATAAGTTACCATTGAGGCTGAGTCATCATCTGGGAGGACTCACTGTTGGACCTACCAATGATATGTATCATCACCATCCATCTCACCATCAGCATCAATACTGAAATCTGACAACATTAATATTGATGTTAGAGTACAAGGTATGAGGTACCAACACATGATTGAGATTATGCTCCTTGTCATCCCTATAGTGTACAAAGAAATAACTTGATCCAAAATAAAAAGAGAGATGAAAAATAAATTAATTCACGCATCCAAGAAACACAAAAGAAGAACTTCCTACTGTGCATACATGAATACATTGATGAGAACCAAAATTGAAGAACATATGCAGCATCAAATTAAAGAAAGGATAATATTTATTAAATACATAATTACCTCACTATAAGAAAAAGACAGAATATCTCATGATACTTTGTTTTTCTGGTTATTTCCATAAATGACCTCAAACTGCATTTCAACACAACTTTGAGGAGTCGCGAGCTACATAAACAAACACGTAGATCCTTATAACTCTTTTCTCATTATTTATACTCTGATTGTGTACTTTTTTTCTTCACAAGAAGTTTGTGTATCTATGTTATATAAACACACACTAAATCCTATTCCAAAACTGAAAGATACATTGATATCTTCACACACCTATATTATTACTCCTTACACTCCCTTGGATAATTGAGGAAGAGGTCCATGTTTGGCCTGTTGTAATTTGAACACCCACGAAAACTATTGAAGAAGTCTATTAACCTAGAAAACTATGTATGTTGTTGTGTACCTAGATCCAAGGTGTGGATAAAGTTATTTATATAAATTTCTTGGTGGAAGGTGATCACTAATTGGATAGGTCTAAGTTTCATCTTGAGACTGAACCTCTTGTTTTAAATTACACTATGCCTTTTAATGTTCTATTTTCACTATTTTATTTAAATGAAAAAATTTTATTTCACTTTGATATTTAATATTAGATAATTTTTATATTATAATTTGGTTTTGTATATTTATTTAAAAATTTAAAATAATAATCCATATTACTTTACCTAAGAACTAATCAATCTTTGAGAAATCTTTCTAAAGATCAATTATTTTATAAATCTACTACTTTGGTTAATTGATCCATTTTGTATTTAAAAGTGGGTAAATTTTTAAATAATTATTTTAGATAGAAATTTTTATAGGAACTCAATTCACCCCACTATTGAGTTTCCTACACTAACCAAAAATTAATATTGTATATTACTTTAAAACTTTGAAAAATTACAACAATTAAAATCCCCTCACTAATAACAAGAAACCAATTATACTATATTATTCAAACCTCATAAGCCACCTAACTCAACAAATCCTATAAAAAATTTAATACAAACCTTTGTACTTCAAACCTAGGGTCTCTTTTCTTATCAAAATTCCAATGTAGATTTATTAAGATGTAATCCAAAGGAGGGTTTCCAAATAATATGTATAACCATTAACTACGATTTTTCGTTTTATTTATTCCTCTACCTCATTCAAATATTCCTAAAAAT
This sequence comes from Viscum album, assembly GCA_963277665.1. Lineage (NCBI taxonomy): Eukaryota > Viridiplantae > Streptophyta > Magnoliopsida > Santalales > Viscaceae > Viscum > Viscum album. The sequence continues at coordinate 918,119,083 of OY728123.1, read as the reverse complement.
AAAGGTACAAAAACAATAATATCTAAAAAATACTGAAATTTTATTATGTTTATTTTAAAACCATTATTCAACTATTTTTCATCCAATGGGTTATGAAAAAATTGTTCGTGCATACATGTAGACTACAACCTCTATGAAGTGATACATTTTTTTTCTATCACCACCAATAATGGATGATTATAATGATTTATTTAATCTATATATATGATATTCAAAAAATAATTAAAATGCATTCATGTTAATATATCATCTATTACATTACCATTCTATTAACTGAAAAACTGATAATTTCGTTCATGTGTATGTCTTGATTAACTCCTATACGAAGCGATGTGACTCGATTTTCATTACCACCCTACATTGATGATTTTAAGAGTTTATTTAATGTTCAAATATAATAATTATATCTTTAAAAATATTTTTATATAATGAACTAAGTCTCCTTTGACAATCATCAACCTACCGAAGTTGTTTTGGGAATTATGGAACAAATGACCTCAAAATAACCAATGTTAACATAACCATTTTAGTGATAAAAAATAAATCAGTAATGAATTATATAAGAAGAATATTTATAATGGATTGAAAATAAAAAAATTTCATAATAAAGTAAAAAATTAATATAAATTTATTATTTAATTTATAAAGTACGTATGAAAATGTTGAGATTCAAGGTATGAGATTTCTCATCTAAAATTTCTTCCTACGACACTCAGGCAGTTTTCATTACATGTTTTCTTTTGTGTAGTGTATAGATTACAATATTTTTTTATATTTTATCAATCATTAAATTAAATTATATTGGTTTTTAATTCTTTTTCATGTTCGCACCTATAAATATATTTTGATTCAAAAGTTACTAAAGTCAAGAGATTTTTCTTTAAAACCTTATTTTAAATTATTCCTTGGGAATTTATTTTATCAACAAACATATCCTTTAAAATGTTTTAAGAAATTGAATCTCTATTTCTCAATGACTATAAAAGTTAATCTTCAAATAATTTTAAATTTCTTTAGAATGTTTAAAAAACTATTGTTTTTAAACTCTTTATACGGATCACTTTTGACTATTTTTACCAAATTAAAACATTTTTTTAACATATAAACATGAGAAGAATTTACCATAATCAGGAATATTATACATTAAGAATATTACTAAAAAAAATTTCATGGGTTAACAAATCAAATTTTATTTCTAGTTCATCTAGAAAATTTTAATTTTTATGATTTTAATAGAAGAAGTTATATCTTCCATTTTTTACATCAATCATAAATTCGGTTATATATATATGTGTGTAAAAGGATATTTTATGAGTATTTATGATGTAAATTTAAGATTATATATGTTTTATGTATGTTTTGGACGTTTTAGATTGTTCATGGTGACAGGTGATCCGAATATAAGTCTCTAATGCATTACGTAATGATTTTTTTCTCTAAGAAATATATTTTGGATTAACCACGAGGGTTATTCCATTTGTAAGAGTTATTATAAGAGTTATTATAATAGACATATAAATATGATATCCCATATAACAAAAATTATTTTTCTATTATTTAAAATGAGTTTATATGGGTGTATTTTAACTTTATAAGGTAAGCTGATGAGCTTTATTTAAAGTATAGTTTATGCCCCTTTTAAGGGTAGAAAATATATTTTTCAAAAAATGATTCTCTGAGTGATCATATTTTAAAAGAAACACCAACGATTATGATTTTTTTATGATTTATTATGTGATGTTTTTTTAAATCCATGGTTAATGATTTCTAGTTCTTGAGTATGTAAATTATTATTTGAGTTTAATGTTTTTTTTATGAAAAGGAAGATGTTTTTATATGTTTTCATGAATTTTCAAATAGAATGATAGATTTATGTTATTTTTAGATCCCATATTGAGATTTTTTTCCTTATACCATGTTTTCAAATGGTATTCATTATTCTTAAGTATGATTAATAACAATAAAAATATCAATATTTACCTAATGGGGATTTAAATTAAAATAAGAAAATATGTTTTCAATGAGACATGAATATAAATTTATGAATCCCATTTTTGTGTAAAATGAAAATTGAGTGGATGTTTCTATTTTATATTGTAAGGATTTTATCTATAAGAGTTTTTTATAATTCTCTATAACTCTAAACATAAAATATATTGATCATGAAATAAAGTTAAAACTTTGTTATTAAACAAATAATTATGGGTTTATTATGATACAGAGAATTATATTCCATATTGATGTTATTAAATACAATAGGTAGTTTTAAATGTGTAAATTCCTATAAATAAATTTCAAATTAAAATTATACATGTAGAAAATATTAAGTTAAAAATATTAAGTTATAAACAGAAGGGAAAAACTAGAATTTCCATATAGTTCCAAAATTCATGCAATGTTACAAATTCCTATTAAACCTTTATATAAAAATTATGGCATTATTAAATAATATAAAATATGAATAAATTTTTTTTATAATATTTAATTAATAACTTTTTTCAATTCAACCCATTTTATTTTTTTAATAAAAAAATGCTTCATTTACCCCTAATTTGCTAATTTTGGTGGGATATTACATATTTAGATTCTAGTTAAAAAATATGATAAATATTTTCTTAGTTAGTTATACACTCTATTATAAATGAATGGAAATAACATAGCATATGGTAATGGTATATATTACAACACATTTGGATAATATATATCCATCTAAGTGAACAAGTCCAAGAAGAAATTATTGAAGTGAGATAACCTTAGATTATGGTGATTCCCTCTGTGCCACTATATTGTTTTCACCTATATATGTGTAATTGAAAAAACTCAAGAGGATTCCAAATTCTATGGCCCTTTAACTCATAAAAATACTATAACTTATGGTGATGTATATATACCTCCATATTAATCCCCTTTATATCTATATGATTGACTATGTTCAAAAAAATATATTTTATTATATATTTAATCATTGGATTTATAATTTGTATTCTATAATTTACCTGATCAACCCCCTTCAGTGTTTAATTGGATTTATTTATCTTGATATCACTCTTGGAAAGTTTCACAAGTTTTTGAGAATTGATGATTTGGTTGGGACTTGAGTTAGAGGTTTTTCAATGATTTAAGATAAAAGAAATTATGTTTATTAAAAAAAATAAAGAGGTTCATTCACAAGTTATAATATCCCTTTAGTTTTAAAAAATAAAATACAATTGGTCACATTTATGCTTTATCAAGGTGTGAATTTCATCGATTTATTATTTGGATTAATCAATGTCATATTAAATTTTGGATAGCTCCACAAATTTAACATCATATAGTATGCACGTCCATTCCAATCAAGAAACAATGGACAATATCCCACCATGAGAATCTTTATTCACTTTTATGTGATCCTCCAATCATATTTTGGATACATTTAAATCAGGATGGAGGATTTAAACCACTGTAGTTTATTTATTGGTCACAAATCATTCCTATAAAAATAAAATGTGTAACAATACTCCTCATAAAGTTTTGAAAAACGTGATACTCACATAGTGTTTGATTGAACATACTTGAGAAATAAAAACCTTGGAAATTTTCCACTATTCCTATTTTAAAGGATCACATTCATGGAATAATTGATGTTTTCATAAACAAACCCCATATATCATAGGACAATGGAAAGATAGAAAATCCAATGAATATTTTTCTTTATACCCTCTATGAGGATTTTTTTGGATCAATTAAAGATATCATTCCATACATGCTACTGTAACATGATTTTAAATTTAGGGGAATCCTAATTTGATAAAGAGTCACTATCAAAGACTCTGGGACTAGGTCACTCATAATGATCATCTGGAAATGAATCATTGAGCATGTTCCCATCAGAATTAACCCATTTTATATACACTCTTGTAATTGGATTGTGGAGATGGTAACCACATTAACTATAACATTAATATGTGATGAAAATGATATTGTTGAAGTAGAGAGTACGTGCATTATCCAGTGAGTGATGAATTCAACTGTAGGTGCTATAAATACTCATACATTTCCAGAAGGTTATTCCCTAGACTCTACAATGGGAAGTTCATTTGTCGATATAGCCTTCCAATTTGGAACCATGAGAGCATTATTTCTCATCAAAATATGATTAGCTATTTCACCCCAACTCTCTTTCATAATGTCCAAAAAAAAATTTGGGTAGGAATTTCTAGGAAATATAAAAATTTTGGGGAACACTTGTGGATTTCTTATATAGCATTAGATGAGTCCTCCCTTACTAACTCTTGATATATAAATTTCTCTATATGAAGAGGAAAATGGTTATAATCTCTAATTAATGGATAAACAAGACTATTATTTTTACAAACAAAGTTATGTATTCTTGATGTATAAATCAATATGACTTATAGTAAAATACTACTATTTACAAGAAGAAATGAACCTATCCATCTCTTTTTTGAAGTCACCAAACCTTTTCAGGGAAGAGTGGGAATCTATCGGTGAAACAACATTTACCATTATAGTTTTGTATTCAAAAATTACAATAAGATAAGACAAAGAATATAAATTCCTTACAGTGATAAAAAATGCAACATTTTCATACATTGTATGTTCATGATCCATCTACTCCTAAATAAATAGATGTTGTCAATGTGATTTTTGTCAATTTCCCTAATGCCGTGGGAACCACTCCTACTTTAGTAAAGCATGGGATAATATATTGATACCACTATCAACAACCTCCAATATTAGAAGATATGATGACTTTGTAGATAAGTCAGGGATCTGAAATCCAAGGATGTATATTATTAGTTCTAAAAATTGATAACAAAGGTGGATTTAGTGATTGACCTCCTTAACAATTATAATGTGATTTTTAAGTATTTATGTTTTTTACTAACATATGATCAAACATGAATGAATATTCATCCTCAAATTGGGAGGATAAGTTATTTGAGGTTGGAATATGGAATTTGAATCAATCCCCTATACTTAATGTGTTTCCCTCTAACTAGGTGACATCTCTTCATCTATTGGGTTTCCCAATCCAATGACACAAGTTTGTGTCCCACCCGTAGTGCTCCCAAAAGACCCCACAGTTTCATGTGTCACCTATATTCCCTATAAGAATGGGATACAAAGGATTATAAGGAGTGTTTTTAGTGTGTAAGATAATTATATGGATGATTTTATTTAACATATATCATCAAGGTTTAAAATTTCATCAAAATTCTCAACAATGGATTGGTTGATGACCCCTTATATAGTTCCTCGAGCTTCAAAGTCTAGTACGATACATGGGATGAGTATTTAGATCTAATTCACTAATATTATCATCAATAGATTTATATATTTTATTTCCTCTTCTAGATTGGATTCAAAGTTTAAATCCTTGGGTTCCCTCATATTTCCATTGCTGAGGGATATTGATATCACTTTAAGGGATAATCGATAAATCTATGATGTCCACTGATAAGGTCCGGCATAGGAATAGGTGAGAAATGTCATTTTGTTATTAAATAATAATTATGATATTATAAAATTAACAAATAAAATGGTCTCTAATCATTATGTGAGGTATGACTATGTAGTCATAAATTGGATCACATCAGCTCTCCCACATGAAACATTGAATCTCCAGCTCTAAGATTTATGGAGTACCATGCATGGTGTCGATCCAGAGACATGGGTGGCTCGCATGATATAAATTTATTATATAATTTCCTAGATTCTTTCCTTCTGATGTTTGGGTTTATAGTGGTAGTGACTTGCGTACACTTCCCAATATCATCCCATGAGGAGATAATGATATCCAAGACTGATAATGCATGGCCATTAGTCTAATGAATATTCTTGGGGATGGAATAATGATCACATATAGAGTTTCCCTTTGATCCATCATTAGTTTTATCTTTCTACCACTATGGGAAAACACTCCCTATCAACTTCTATTAGTGGAACCATTTTATTTATAATAGGAACTAGAATTTTAGGAAAATATATTGAGAGAATAAGATTTGAAGATGAAATTATATTCTACCCAGACCACAATGATTCAATATCTCATAGTTAGATTCTATGACCATTCATCATAATCTCTATTTCCATCATCTGTAATCATTATAGTAGTAGGATCAGTGTATTAGATAAAATTGAACATTGAGCACAAGATCAACAACTTCAAAGAAATATCATCCTTTAATTGTAAAAGATTCTTTCCAAATATGGACTATATGAATTTCCAAAAGATACCTATTGGGTCATATACCACACCATAGATATCATACTGATTAAAGGGTATTTACATCTAACCCCAAAACAATTTTAGTATCCTAGTAATGTGAAAGGGACCTTTTACTTTTTGAATGTGTAGTAGACATTGTATTATCTTTTTCAACCACAATGAGACCAAACAAATGTTCTAATACTCTTCTAACTTATATAATATTAAAAATTTACTTGGATTGAAACCAATATTTGAATCATGGACTAGAATCATATATACTTTGAGAAATAAGTCAAGAAAATTAGAGAGAAAATTTTATGGAATAAATATTGGAATGATTTTATATCCCCTACTTTTAATAACTTAATTGAAAGTATGTCCAATACAATCATATCAATCCCTTTTTTTCATTGACAAAAATATGATTGGGAATATTTTGGATATCTAATCTCCATAAGGGATTAATAAAAACTTTATACATGTTTCGAAGTTGACATTTATCCATGATCAAGGCTCTTTCCCAAAATCATTGGCAATCTCTCTCTATAATTCTTTGGCTAATGAATATGATATCCTATGATATACCTAGGTATAATTTGGTAGGGCATACTTACCATACATATCTATATGTGTCTATGTCCCATAGATTTCATATATTTACTATAATCTAATATCCACTTTAGTATCCATTGAGTAGAATATGGTTATTTACAGGATCACATGGATATGAAATTCAATGGTCAATTTGAAATTATTATATATGTATGTTTTAGAGGTCTAGATAGATTAATAAATTTCTACCTCCATAAATTGATTCACAAAACCAATGCATGTAATTTTGACTCAATACACCCATATCCACTTAGACTTGACACCTCATCTAGGACACATGTCCCATTATTTGTACCATCCCTAGAGTTGGACGATCCTTGATAAGAGTATTATGAATGATTAAAAGTGTTTTTTGGACTCTAATTCCTACATGTGATTATTTAGGGTAGATTTGGAATGATGCACCAAAAACTCCATGCCATTCTACCCCTAATTAATGTATTCACCATTTTAAGAGACATTATACCTTCCCAAATTGGTGTACATAGAGAACAAAAATTTGAATGGTTGTCTTCCTACCTCAACACAATCATTTTATTCAAGATCTTATTCATGTAAAATATGAGGAAAGTTTATTTTAGAATGTTATATTTATTCTCCCATATAACTTAAAAAACTACCAATAGTCTTGGAATACACTCTCTTGAATAAACATTTCTGATATCTTAAACCATCATATTATTAGTGCGGTAAAATCACCATCCAAGACTATAAATTAAGTGTAGGATATTATATTCTTGATGGAGAGAGTCAAAAAACATTATTTTAATGGATAAAAATGTTTATAAATAAAAGAAATTATAGAGAGAAGATGAGATAAAAATGAAAGATACTGGGTGAAAATTTAGAAATTGATAAAATATCACCTAGGTGTATGCACTTAAATCACTTATCCAATGTTCCTTCTCTCATACTACATCACATAAGATATGTAACTTAGCTATTCCACCTAGGTAGAGGATCTTTGATAAGTTCCAATGTGACAATCTTGCACACCATGAGATGTGCCAAGTCGGTGGAAGTATGCTTACCCTGGGTAAGGTTGATAACATGAATGAAAAGAGGGTGATGTTTTTAAACATTCTCTCAAGTCATAGATGTGTGAATAAGTGAAATGGTTACATAATATTTTTTGGGGTAGAGTTGTATCCCATTTAATGGTGAAAGTGAACACTGTTCAATGATATACTAGTTCACTTGAGGTGATTAGGAAGACTACATCATGCACCCTAGTCTTCAACATGTTTACATACACCTTTTCTTGAAGATTTGTTTCTACCAAGGACACATCAACATTATGATTTGATCATATTCATGGTGATAAAATTTAATTTTGAGGGGGAGGGGATTTTTTGGTGCTCTATTTTACATTGGTTTTCAGGTTGAGATAATTTTTGATAAGGAGCCTAATGAATTCCTAGGTCCAGGAACCTAGACCCATGTTTGAAACTCTGTGGGTATAGGTTTTGTTAAACTAGGTTTCAAAATGTGTTTAGAGCTTTTCATTGTGAGAACTGCTCAAATACCCAGCCAATATATCTAGTCAACTTACACGAAGTATCTGGCCTCACTGGGTTATAAGAGGTAGTTACCCACAGATCACTACACCTTGGTATTACCATGGTTAATTTTAAATAGACCCAATGGAAACTATTTTTAAGTATCATAATTTATAATAAAAAATAATGAATGAGTAATGTGATCCCATTAATTACCTCCTCCCTCCATAAGACTCTTATTTCTAAATATAAGGAATTAAATGACTAGGGTGTTCTACACTAGGGAACTATGAACCCTAGTCACCAATGTGGATATATACTAGGGTTTAACACACCCTATATATCTAGGGATACTATAGTGAGCCTCTATTCACCATAGTATCCCAAAGAATCTATCATTAGGGAATCACACACCATATTCTTCCCACATGTATCCTGTTATGGTGAATCTTTTCTCTACACTCCCACTAGGGAAACACTTCACCCTAAACTGAAAATTGGGAACCATTTTTACCTACTATATAATAGGTTGAACCTTTTAACAAATATATAATTAGTAATGAAATTAACCCTATCCAAAAAGTAGAGTGTTTGTTAACTAATATCTCATGTTTGGCATAATCCCAGCCATGTATCCTACCTGGAAACCTATCCCATTGAACATCATACAAAACCTCCTGGGATACATGATTATTCTATGTATACTAGTGTGCAAACCATCAATCATGTATTCCATAGATAACGTTCCATTCCTGTTTTCCTCCCTAATTAATAGGTCCCTTAGGCTATTTAAAATTATGTATTCTATTAGAAATGTTGGACTCTATCATGAGGATACTTATAGAACCCATCTTTTCCTATGTTAATCATCCTGGATATACCATATTAATCATCCTATCAACCTAATCATCAAATATACATGTTTTCTCTAGTCATAGAGCTAAGATCATATTTATGGGACACTGATTAAGTGTAACCCCCAAAAATTAGTCATTGAGCTATATTATCCATTTTATCATACTTTCATACATGAGCACCAACAGATGAGTGATGGATGTGTGGATATTATCCTCTAATCAAATGAAAACCTTATAACCTAAATTAAAATTATTCACCGACTAGGTCAATAACCTTTGACCCACCAATATGTAACCCCAATCAGTATATTTTTGTCACCCTTTCATGTTATAAAAAAATTACAAAATAATGGTAAAATGATTGTACTATTCCTATCACATAATGTTAATATTTAAAACTCAAATTACATGGGAATTTATTCATATTACGAAGGATACATAGGACCCCTATCCAAATTTTAATCTCGACTCCCAGTTCTTATCATTGGTCTCCCGTGAGACATATTCCCCAATACATCCCTAGTAATCCATATTCCCTTTCTGTGAACTCTTCATCATGGTTTATATTACCTACTAGTAATTCAATCATAATGATATATATTACCCACAATTTTGACCATAAAACCTCTAATTTAGATACCATCTTATGGGATGATACTAAAAGTGATGATCATGTGCGATTCACAAACCAACATTTCTTGGAACCATTAACCAATTATTCAAAGTTTCATGACTTTAAAATTAAAAGATCAATGTATATTTAGCATAATATTAAACTGCATGGAATTGATCATGGATGCATGAACTTAAAATGAACTTTGATTGGTCATGGTTACATGACCATAAAAGGAACCAAAATGATCTTTTTCACATGAAATTAAATGGTAAGACATGTCCCATTATATGGGAATAACCTATACTGGTTCTAATTACAATAATAGGGAAATTTAAGAAACCCACTCATGTACTTGATCCCAACCACATAACATCTATTAAATAACTTGGTGGAAATATATAATAGAGAACCTAGATGTATATCTTTAAACCATAACATCACGAACTAGTAAGATAAATTTGTATATTATCTAATATATAAATAGGTTCACATTAATGTGTGGTTTTTATTGATAACATACACATTGGTAATTAGTACCACACTAGGATGTGGGAAGGAATCATGAATATATCTAAAATATTTAATATAATCCAAAAGAATTAAATAAATCACCACTAAAGGGTGAGATTTTCCCAATCTCCCATCCTATCGACCAATGTGAAACCAAGGAGCCACTGGTTAAATCTAATTGACTACCTACCATTGGAAAGTAGGTCCACAGTAAATAAAATATCATGGGTGCAGGTGTGCATTAGAAATACAAACTGAGTATGAAAATCATATTTGGAAAACTAGAATATTCTAACTCTCTATGTTTAGATTTTCCATATGCATAAATACATCACATGTCATTCACCTTTATAAATGATCATATCAATATTTCCTCCATATAATAGAGAAACAAGTCATATGAAATTTCTAGGTGTGGAAAAACACCCCATATTCCATCTTAATCAATTTTCTAGATGATATACTCATCATGGAAGATAAAAATACAATCATGGATAAGATTTTACTAAATTTTTTTTCAGAAACATACCTGACCACCCCATAACTAGCCAAACCTAAAGACTTATTTTGGAATGGTATCAAAGTATAAATGTTCTATTATTAGTTATCTCACCATCCTTAGTTAGAGGGGATTCCAAATATTATAAATTCACCAAATTTATACCAATGATAAAGTTTATGAAAGTATACGTGGGATACTTCATGTGTTATCTATAAATTAAAAACACTATTTTCTCCCTATGGGAATATTGAATATATCTATAAAAGAATGATACTCCTACTATTGTAATAATTTCATCATAACCTATAATAATCCATGAAAAAAATTATTTCGGGATCACCTAATGTTATACTCTAGGAGGTTAATTATCATTGTACTTCAAGAAATTTATATTAATGTATACATATAGGCAGTTAATGTGAAAATTGAAAAAGTAATGATTTCCTTTTATATGATTTTATTTTTTATTCAAACTATTTTTATGAATAAATATCAAAACCCTACATAATAAAATTATATCATGTCATTTTTGATATGACATTAGATGAACCTTACATTTTCTATACTTTCATGGGTTTTGTTAACTCATTATATATATATATGTAATTCATGCCACATCACAATGTTATAATCTAAGAAGACCATCCCTATGAACTCTTTAATGAGTAAACTATATGAAGATATAAAGTTTGAAAAATGGTGATATTTAGAAATCATATTTTTAGTGTTCAACTACTTGAACATATTCATACACCATTACCCCAAAAAATGAAATTTTAAAATGTTAAATTCTATTGTTTACTAATAACTCTTTTAAATAAATCATCATATTTCTTGGAAACCTTTCCATTGACCTTTTTCGTTGAAATATTTTCATCAATAATTCAACAATTTACATTATCTCTTATAGACACATCCTAATATCCAAATATGATAAAGTAACATTAAATTTATTATGATAACTAAATATAACTATTTATATTTATCTTTACATTAATACCCTAAAACTATTTTAGGATAGTAATTTTATTTCAATTTTTTTACTATTATAATCCTTCATGAAATTGTTATAGTCCCTTAAAGTAACTCATTACATTTATCTGTACCATAACATGTCCTAAACTATTTAGGATATTAAGTGAAAATCACTTTAATTTTAGATTGGTTATATATTTTATTTTTTAATTTTTAAATTTCATATGTTTAAAAATAATCTAACTAATCTATTAAATAATATATAATTTTTATAACAGGATACTATGATAAAACAATTTTTTTTTTGTGTTTAGGAGATAACTCATTTTCATTTTTATAGGAATATTTTTGACATAAAAGACAATTTCTCTATCGTATATGGTAATATATGTGTTTATAAAATTTATTCTATTAGAATACATAATTTATTATAATATACCAATGATGGGTTATGTGAACACCTTCACTCACTTTTTAATGAATATCAAGATAAACCTTTTATCCTGGAAAAAACATTTACAGCCTTATCTCCTTTTCAAAACATGTTATTAAATCTAACGAATCCTAAAAAATGTCTAATGAATGAATTGAATCATATTATTCATAACCACTCATTTTTAATAGACAAAATATATTATCATACAACAGAAATGATCTTAATATACACATACTTTACTTATATGCATCAAAGATTTGTATTTATTTAGCATTAAATTTTTTGATGATGAAATTATTTTCTTCACCAGTTTAATAAAATTACATGATCTATTAATTAATTCATTGGTTTTGAGCTCATGTATATTTAAAAAACTTTTAAATTATACATTTGGGATTATATAACCTCAAATATGATGAAATTATTTTTATAACACCAATAAATGACATATAAATTCCAAGTAGTTTCAAAAACACTTAAGATATATCCAAAAAATCCAATCATATATAATAATTAATCATTATTTATTTTACCATTAGGATTAAATTTCCTTAACTAGATACTTGATGAAATAAAATTAGATTCTCAATATAAATTTTATTCATCCAATTTGAAATTATACCCACTTATAATATCAAAATAGCACCATAATGTATAAATTACATGAGTAGTTCATCTATTATCAACATGTGAGAAAATTGGGTAAATTTTACTTTAACTCATTCATATTATTATAAAATTTAGAACAATTAAAATAAAATTAATCCCTTAACTGGAATAATCCATAAAAAAATCCTTAGGGTCATGAAGTCATTTTTATAATCAATCCTATAAATTATATGAGTGGGGAAAAAAATTTCATAGGTTATCATGAATTAAATTATTTTTAATCCTCTAGTGAATTGTTCTATGATACTTATAAGCATATAGTTAATTTATTTAATTTATTTAACACTTTTTAACTCAGGAAAGAGTTACTCTTACAAATATAATTTTTCTTACATAATAATTAAAAACATATAAGTTATATTAGGAGTTTACTTCATTATGAATCTCCTTTTTATAGGATTTACTACAATGTTATGTTTTATGATGATGATTTTAATTATCTACAATAGAAAATTTTATCAAATGAGCATCATGTTTTAAAAACATTCAATACAAACACTTATTAAATGTGATCCCACTAAAATGATGAGTCTTTTTAAAATCCATTATATAGATTCTTTGGCCATGCTCTATATTTAACTATTAATTGGGTAACATTAAAATTTATCCTATTTACTAGTTATTTACATAGGTAAGAACTGAAATCATATCATATATGAATCTTAGATATATGAGCATAAAAAAATTTCTAAATAAATTATATGGATAAACGTAGCTATATTCATATGGTAACCTAGTACTTTTATAGTCTTCTGAATAAGTGTATCCCAAAGAAATCACAAAGAATAGGAACCCAATCCTACAAGTTTCATCCATTACTTACCTTCCATAAAAAATATAATCTATATAAGACTATAATTAGCAATACATAACCAGTTTGATGATTTTGGTTTTAACAAGTGTCCCTCTAGAAGGTATCTAGCACAAATAATTTTTAAGGAGATTTAATATAATCATATTAACTCATGTTATTCCCATTTTCTATGCTTTCTTCTAGTGATATAGTTTGGAATCATATTTCTTCCACCAAACCATATGATAATACCACATCATTTTTTACACCCCAAAAGAGATAAGCCAAACATATTTACAAACATCAAAATTCATCTCATGTATAAGGTACATAAAAATTTCATTTAATGATTTTAGCTTTTATAAAATGATAATCTCCACATGAGAAATCCTAGATCCAATAATAGTAAACCTCCACCCTAATACAATCATGCATAATTCTCCATACCAAAGGGATGTCTGTCCAAAAAATACCTTTACCTAGGGACACTTCACTCAAGAGAGAATCCAATTTTTCAAAACTCTAATACCAAATATCAAAAAATATATTTCAAAACTAATTTTAGGCTAATTATTATAATTAAAAAAATGAATCATGTTTTATAGAAGAAAATTAATTATCATATCTATCTTGTGACTCTATAGATTTATATATAATAATATCTAAATGTATTTTAACAATTTAAACTAAAGTATAAACTTAATCACAAAATAAAAAAAATTACATCCATGAATAATAAATTCGGGGATACCTTTTAAATAAATAAAGAATTCCTAAATTTAATATGAGGTAAACAATTATGAGAAAATCCTAACTAAAATTTTACTTCAGAGAGTTTATAATTTAGTTATAAGTTATGAAAATTTCATAGTATTTAACATAATCACTTCATATTAATTTCATAATATGAACCCCATCATTTTATTCATTTTATTTCATTTCATTTTAAATTAATAGTACTAATTGAAATTTTAATATTTTATATTTTAATATATTTTGTATACTATTTACGTAATCTAAATATTACATACATATATTTATTTAAACCTTGATAAAATCAATCACCAAAAATTATTTTGACATATTCAAAATAATATCTAAAATAAGGCCTCTAATTTGAACAATCCTAATCAATAAACTATGAAAAATTCATAATTAAATATAAACACTATTATATTTTATATTTATTTTTTAATTTATAAAAACTTCATAAACAACCCTATTGATATTTAATTTTTTTTTTATTTTTATAACATTAGGCATTCCATAAAATTAACTAGGCATTTTTAATATTAACACATGATATTATAGAATATTTATGAATAAATGTTTCAAAAACTTTTAATTAAATATTTAAACAATATTAAATAAAGTATTTAATAAAAAATTTATAAATTTAAAAATGTTCCAAATACCTTTTATTATTAATTATAATGAAATTATAAATTATATAATTAAATTAAGAATTGAATTTTAGGGGAAAAAATTTCTTCACCAATCGTATTTAGTGATATAATATAAATCATAGGACATGACACAAATTTCATTTAATAATCCAATGGAAATCCTAGAATACGATATATAGCCTTGTTGTTCTTAAGAGGTTTAAAAACTATTAGCCATTTTTTATGACTGGTATACTTATTGTATCATGTGATATGATACATTACAGTAAACTATTACATTTCATATTGTATTTTACAAAAAGATTCAATAAAATAAATTCAGTATGATTATCTATTCTTCAAAAACATGACACAATGAAATCATAAGATATGATATACAAGAGTTGTAGGCTGTGAATATTAGAAAAAATGAAATATTCTTACTGAGACACTGCTTACATTATCCAATATTGTAAGCCAAGACTAAACAAATAAAAAAAGAGAAAAGTATCATATTTTATGAATGGTTGTCATGACCTGTTCTAGTGGGGCTTGTGCCGCAACTCCTCAAGCCCACCTCCAATAGGCTAGGGACTGGTGACTAACACCATATAGGCATATCACTAACATGGGAGGAATTTCCTATGTACATATATGCACACACACATCTCCAAACCAATAAATGATGAAATATAAAAGAAACCACTAAGTAAACAAATGCATGAATAACACTAAAACACAACCAGAGTATGGCGGAAAGTAAAGTACAATAAAGGTAAACTAGTACAGAATATAATCCCACCTAAAGAGTCTGAAACATTTTCTAGAAAATCATACGTATAAAACCCTACCTGATCCAACCTGAAGGAAAGGTGTTGGAACTGCTGTATGAAGCCGTAGGAACACCCCATCCTGCCTAATCTCACAAGACACTATCTGCTCCTGGTCCTCCCTAAACACTTTCAGAAGGTCGGTCCTCTTTATAAGACATGACATGTGTGGGAAAAGCCTGTGGAGGGGTGAGTATAACAATACTCAGTAGGACAACCTAAAACCACAAATCAATACATAAGGGAAATATACAGTCATCTCTACATAGGTATATGTCTACAGAATATATAAAACAAATATCCATATATACCCAAACCAAGACACACAGTTTATAGACAAGACACAACTACAACAAACAATCACTAGGGATTCAGTTTAAAGATTCCACAAAGCAATCATCCATGAGAACTCACTCATGAGTCCGATAGTACTGATGATGTCCGTCCGAGAAGTACTATTTGTTGGAAACCATAATGAGAGAGATACACTGATAGATATGAAGAGAGATACAATACATCAAAGGAGAATCATAGTTAGGGAAATGGGGTGATACCAAAAATTCCATTTGGATTAACTCTCTCAAAGACTCTACATAAGGCACAAAGAAGGAATATAGGACCCACTTCAATCCTCTTGGGGGATTCCAACAACTATATCCTGGAAGTCCTTATGAAGTGATCATACTCTTGTGAGTAGGAAATGATACCAAAAAACCTTCTGGGAAACAATAAAGAAAATACAAAGTAACAAAAATCATCTATGATATGGTGGATGATAGGATCAATCCTCATAGGAAATAAGGGTTCACAGTGAGTAGCAGTCACACTCCCCATGCCCCTAGACCCTGGGTACTGCTCGTTTAAATAGCCCGAATCATTGAAAACATGTCTGAGGTAAAACCCACCATTGGTCTTATAAATACTGCCTAAACGTCAGGGTCCCAACTCCATAGACAACTCATCAATCAGATGCATAGTTTAAGATATATTGGGGTTTGAAGTTTCAATAGAAAGGGGGGTTATTGGGTCATGTACCGACCGCCCCCAACTGTCGTAGCCACACGACATCTTGGTTGAACATTGTTCGGCCCGACTATCTCAGGTATGACCTAGGTCAAACCCATCCCACTAGGTCGACCCGACCATCTGGGTCTGACCCGACCTTCTGGGTCTGACCCGGTCTATTGGTCCCATCACCTTTTCCCAGCATATCCTATTCTACCTGGGCCGCTTTTCCTAGCCTGCTCCACACCAACCCACTTGGCCTACTCTGAAATAGTTTGATGGCCCTCTGCGTGTTTCGTATCTATGTCTCCAGCCACCTTACCACACCCTCTAGTTCATGTGGCCACTCTACCATGGCCTCCACCCTTCATCCTCGATGTCTCCCATGCGGCCCCACCATGCCATGTTCCACATCTATTAGCCGCATCGCTAGCGTCTCGTTGTCCGCCTTGCATCCGCCTAGACCTGTGCTGCCTTTTGCCTATACTGATCGGAGCCACTACCCCAAGCACCACTACACACCACCGTCCTAGCCGAATCTCACCATTCCATTACCGTCACACCTCTTCTAGGTCTTCATTAGGTTGGATCTTCAATCTCGGATAATTTCACCACACATCGAAGGTGAAACGATCCTCCATTCATATCCCATGAAGAATTAAGATCATGTGGGAAAATGGGGAACACATCACATGGAATAAACTTGCAGAAAAAACCGTAACCATTGTTTGTTCTGGTATCCATCCTTCCCCATAAGAATGATTAATCAAACTAAACAGTATAATTATAATTATCCCCTAAAATAATTCCCTACAATCAAACCCATCCCACAAGAACATTCACACCATAGATCAAACTATTTGTGGGTTAATCCACATTAATTTTTGATTCTATGAATGGGGAAAGAATGTACTAAAAAATAACAATACCCTACATGGTAATGGATAGTCCCTTGTCGAGGATTTTTTGTAAGTGGCGATCCATAAATAATGATCCCGATCCACCATCACATCATCGTCTATTGAGAGATTTATCCAAGATTCTCTCCAAATCCTTTAATGAATCCTCCAAGTTTATGAATTGTAACCCCGGGTCCCTGCCGAGTTGCTTTAACAAAAGGAATGTTCTTTTTTGCGTCACTGTGTAACATTAAAATAAAATAAATCTTAAATTTATTTTATTCATTAAAATTTACAAAAAATATCTTTCACAACCTACCCTCAATGGCCAATGTTAGGCATCACCTAAAGTAAATTTGATGCTCTAAATGCAATAGTTCCCTAGGATTTCTGATCTAGGGACCCATTTTGATGTTATTCCACTTTTTTAGGAAAACCTCTCACACATTATATTTAAAGTTTAATATTTTTGAAACAATTATTTCGGGCTTACTGGGCCTCAGTATCACATGCTATCTTATTTCCTTTTCTAAGAAATAATTCCATATAATATTGGAATTTTTTTATATTGAAAAATCTAGGACATTAAATTCTCCCCACCTTAGGGATTTACGTCCCCAAAATGATAAAAACAAGACTAATCCAAAAGATATGGGTACTACACATGAACATGATCCGCCCACTCCCACATTCTATCTTGGAGATTCCTGTGCTACAACCATACACACACCAAGGGAATCAATCACCCATGAAGGATTATCTCATGTCGATCCTCGATTTCCACTAGGTACTCCACAAATGTCATCTCATCCTCAATGTCTAGCTCATCCCAATTGATGAAATATAATCGGTGATGCACATAACTACTCAGTTGTGACATGTGGAAGATGTCATGTACTTGGTGAAACTACGAATATAGAGCTAGGCGGTACACCACCACACCAACTCTATACAGGATCTGAAAAGGGATGATGAACCTTGGAGATAACTTGCCTCCCTAACCAAACCTCTATAACCAATGTCGAGGTGAAACCCAATGGAAGAAAGGGTATGCTTCCTCAAACTCAAAGGCCTATGTATCATGTTAGCATAAGACATATTACTGCTCGGTGAAGTCTTCATCCGCTCCAAGTTGATCTGCACATCCTTAATAGTAGCTCATACCAACTCTGGGCCAATGAGTCCTGACTCTCTTTGGTAAGTCCAACAAAGCGGTGACCTATAGGGTTTCACATAAAGAGCCTCAAATGGATCCATACCAATGGTGGAGTGATAGATGTTGTTGTACAAAAACTCTACCAGTGGTAGGTGATCCTCCTAACTATGACTGAAGTCCAACGTACAAGCCAACAACATGTTGTCCAAAACCTAAATGGATCTCTCTATCTGGAAATCCATCTAGTGATGAAATGACATTCTCAATCATAACTAAGACCAAAATGCCTCTTAAAATCCCTTCCACAACTGAGATGTGAAACAAGCATCACGATCTAAAATAGTCATCGATGGAACTCTGTGAAGCGGAAATATCTTGGACTTGTAGAGTCATCCCAAACTCTCCAATGAAATTTTCTCCTAGATAACTAGGAAGTGGGCCGACTTGGGGATTTAATCAATGATCACCTAGATAAAGTTATGTTCCCTAATTTATGTGGTAGACCAATAACAAATTCCATGAATATCCCATCCTACTTCCAATATGGAACCTCAAGGAGTTAAGCTAAACCGGTGGGAACTTGGTGCTTAACCTTCACTTTTTGATAGGTAAGGTATCAAGAGACAAACTCTACAACTCCCGTCTTCATCCCTGGCCACCAAAACTGACATCATAGGTCCTGGTACATGTTCTCCACACATGGATGTACCAAAAAAGGGGATTTATGGAACTCCCTTAGAACCTACTCCTGCAAAACCACTTGTACAACAGTGCATCCTCTGAAAAGAATTACATGCCCCCAACCTTATGAATATCCATCATGAGCATACCCTGTAGACAACTGAGCTTGTAGAGTCTCAAAATTGATATCCCAAATCAGTGCCTTCCAGACTCATTGAAAGAGTTTAGGGGTAAAAAACATCTACTGGAGGAAAGATACCTCATCTCCATCCACAAAGGATAGATGCAAGGAGGGAAACTACTCTAAAGGCTCACCCAGCAACTGTGAACTCGATCTCCTACAAAGAGAATCCTCCACCATGTTACCTTTCCCAAAAGTATAGATGATATCAATGTTATAATCATGTAGGAACTCTAGAAACTACCTCTGTATGATGTTTATATCCTTCTGAGAGAAGATAAACTTGAGACTCCTATGATCAGAGTAGATGATAAACAACTCACCCATCTGGTAGTGTCCCCACATCTTCAACGCAAAGACTACCGATGCCAAATCATGATCATGGGTCACATAGTTTTTCTCATGTGGTCTCAACTGGTGCGAACTATAGGTAATCACCACTTGAATCTATATTAGAACACAACCAATCCCTATTGTTGATGCATCATAGAACACTAAGTACTCGAAACCCTCTTATGGTAATCTCATGATCGGGGTGCTCGTCAAAATCTTCCTCAACTACTGGAAAGCCCATTGAAACTTATTTTTCTACATGAAAGGTTACTGTTAGATCCACAAGGCTGAATAACCTTAGAGTGGGGGGGGGGGGGTGAATCAGGGTATGACTAATTAAAAATTATAGCATGTTCTGATCTTGTTTCACTGTTAAAAAAAAACCCTCTTCTCTCTCTTCCCCATACCAAATTCACTAAAGCACACTACTAATTACAAGGTTCAGGCTAGATCACTTCTATGCCTAGGCTCACTACTTTTACAAGGTTTAGGGCCAGATCACTACTTTCCCAAGGGTCACTCCCCGTTTCTCTCTCTCTGGCTCACTGCCGGTGGAGAGGATCACCTTCTTCTTCTTCTTTTGCTCACTGCTCTAGAAGGGATCCACTCACAGTTTATAGACCTATAGGTCTCTTCATCATCACAAATGAAAACATCCTCAGTTTTATGTAGATGCTTTGTTGAAGTCCAGCTTTCACCCGTAGATGAATCTCACTTTGCACCGAAGGTATCGGGCAATCTTCCAGCTTTCACACAACCCTGAAATACTGCTGTGAATCCACCTTACTTAGCGCCCTTGTCTAAGGTGGCGCACATGTATCAGCACACAAGTTATAACTAGCACACAGGTCTTTCTCAAGCACTTGTGCAACATAAGCTTCTACAACTCCAAACTTGTGCGACTCACTTCCCTTTACGACCAAACCAATATTGGCGTGCAACTAACAACAACCGCGCTTCTTCAAATCAGGCGCACAATTCCTACTTGCGCGACCCACCACCACTGGCACGACCACAAAACTTGCACGAAGGGAGATCTGATTTTCTCTAAGTCTTGAACTTGTCACCAAATGAGGAGGGGTCAACCTATATTTATATGCATTTGGACAACCTACGCGACGACATGAAAGTCTCCCCTCAGCACGTAAGTTTCAGTGCGCAAGTCTTCTGTCCCCCCAGACACTTGCTCGACCATCTTAAAAGCTTGGGCGCCCATTCTCCCTTTGACATATTTTGATGATCTAATCATGAAGGACAAATGGACTGCAAGTTTCAAATCCTTCTAGGCACCGGTGTGCAAGTCCTTCCTCGGTGCGCAATACACTTGTGTGACCTACCCAATACTTGAGAACCCATTTTACCTTTGCTATTTTTTGATGTTCTAATCTTCAATAACATTGGGCACGCAAGTTTTATCACCTTCAAGTACACAGCATGCAAGTCCCTTTTCCAAAAACCACTTTTCTTCATTTGTCGATTTTCAGGCCCAAACATTTGGCAAACACTAGAAAATGACACCACCTTATATCTATTATTTTTATACCCCCTACAGATCATCCATTCCATTGTTGAAGTTTTTGAATCAAACATTGATCTTTAACCACAACTCTTGAACTCAACATGCCACCATGAAATCCCCTTTTTCAACAATCACAACTCAGATGTCCACTTTGTCAACAAACACAATCACCTTAAAAATGCTTCCATGATGCCTTGAGGGATTTTTCCCAACAATCTCTCCATTTGGGTTTGTTGACAACTATTACATAAAAAGATACATCGTTAATTCTTCAGCCACCATTCACCTATTGCGATTCTGATAGCGATAAAGGATTTACTCAACACATACTCTAAGCCCACATGAGCAATGCTCGGCATGAGAAACAAGAATAAATGAAAAGTTCATCAATGAATCACTTGATCTCTGACATCCAATGTTGACACCAAAATGATACCAATTTTTGGAAATATTCTCACCATATTCCAACACCACTCTTCTACCTTTATCACGATCCTCAGCTATCATGATATCTGTTCTTTGATCGATCGCTTCTAGCATTGTCAGATTTAATACTTTCCCCCTTTATCATTGCTCCCCTATCTCCCTACTCCACCTGTCAGCTTCTCCCCATATCATTCATGATTTTTCAAATAGCCACACTATCTCCCCCTTGAACAATCACTATTTTCTCCCCCTTTGTCAATGAACCCAAAGGTCACTCCTTTGCAGTCTATAACAGAGTAGAGAACACATATCAACACATTAGGGAAAACACATCATACCTCGGGGAGAGGGGGGTGGTTCCACATCCACACTTTTTCAAGTGCGGGGAGTCGAAGGAACTCCCAGAGATAGTTGATGTCTTTCAAAATCTTCCTTGGGTAAGGGCTTTGTCAGAATGTCTGCAACCTGTAGCTCTATAGGCACATACTCCAACTTCATGATTCCCTGCTCAACCTTCTCCTTGATAAAATATTACTTTATCTCAATGTGCTTTGTCCTTGAATGATGGATGAGATGTTTTCTAATATTGATAGCACTTGAGTTATCACACTGGATTCCAATCAGAGACTTCACTTCAACTCCCATATCTTCAAGCTGCTACTTCATCCATAATAACTGTATGGATGCTTGAGTGACCAAAATATACTCAGCTTCCGCGGTGCTCAATGAAATGCAATCTTGTTTCTTATTTAGCCAATAAATAAAAAATACTCCAAGATAGAATGCACTGCCTGACGTTGTTTTTCTATCATCTACTGAACCGGCCCAGTCAACATCAGTATATACCAATAACTCTATCTGAGATTTGTCATTATATGTCAAGCCGAAGTCTACCATGCCCTTGATATACCGAAGTATTATTTTCTCTACAAGCATGTGGTTTTCCTTGGGATTACTCTGATATCTTGCTGCTTGGCATGTGGAGAAAACAATGTCAGGCCTTGTCGCAGTTAAGTACAATAAACTTCCAATGATTTGCCTGTATTTTGTGATATTTACAGCCTTGACATCCTCATCTTTGGAAAGTTTCATCTGGGTAGCAACTAGAGTTTTCATCTCCATGGAATTTTCCATTACAAACCTTTTCAAAATATCTTTGGAATATTTTTATTGAGAAATTAATGTTCCATTCCGTCCTTGAGTCACCTGTAGACCAAGGAAAAACATTAGCTCTCCAATCATGGACATTTCAAACTCAGTTTTCATGAATTCAGAAAAATGTCTGCACTGAGCTTCATCTGATCCACCAAAAATTATGTCATCGACATAAACCAACAACATCATCCTTTGATTACTGTCATTACTGAAATAGAGATTGTAATCAACTCCTCTATGCTGGAAAACAATCTTCTTCAAGTACTGATCAAGCCTTGAGTACCATGCCCTTAGTGCTTATTTAAGCCCATACAATACCTTCTTTAGTCTAAAAACCTTGTTCTCATCCTCATGAATGATAAAACCATCTGGATTCTCAATATACACTTCCTCTTCCAGAACCCCATTCAAGAATACAGATTTGACATCCATCTAGAACACTTTGAACTTTCTTTGCACTACTATGGCTAAAAATAATCGAATTGTCTCCAGCCTTGAAACTGATGAAAATGTCTCATCAACATCAATTACCTCTATCTGGGAGTACCCTTTTCACACTATTCGTACTTTTTTTCGAACAACTGCACCATCTTCATTCATCTTGTTGTGATAGATCCATTTATTCCCGATGACATTCTTATCTGCTGGTCTCGAAACAATCTCCCACGCCTGGTTCTTCTCAATCTGATCAAAATCTTCATTCATTTCCTGAACCCATTTTTCATCTTCAGCTGCATCAGCAAAACATTTCGGCTCTACCTGAGATAGGAAAGATGTCTGCTATAGTGACTTCATCATTCTTGTCTGAACTGGAGCTGTCTAATCACCAATGACATTCTTGTTATCAATTTCAGCTTGACTCTTTGGCTTCTTTGAAGACACAAACTTTGTTTCCTCTTGCTAATCATCAGTATCTTCTTCCGAGTAAGCTTCTTCCACTACTTCTCCCCCTTACCTCCTTATCACTTTCATCTAGAAACTAGTCACTAGGTCTTCAAGTATTCTATTCATTTTCAATTATAGTGACATCATTGCTATCAACAATTTTTCCCAGCCTTTTGTTGAAGCATTTATATGCTTTGATTTTTCCTGAGTAGTCAAGGAATATTCCCTCATCTCTTTATGACTCAAACTTCCTGTGATTTTCTTTGTTGAGAATGAAACAATTAATTACAAAGATTCGAAAGTATTTTAATGTTGGATTATTTCTATAACACATTTCATATGGAGTCTTCCCTTGCTTCAGACACAACAGAGACCAATTTGAAATATAGACCGATGTCAAAAATTCTTCCTTCCAAAATTTATCTGGTAGGTCTTTTTCAATAAGCATTGTTCTGGCCATGTTGTTGATGATCCGATTTCTCATTTAAAAAACTCCATTTTTTTGGGGAGTTGTCACTAATGAAACTTGATTCCTTATCCCGTGTTTCTTGATATAGTATTCCACCCGACTGTTTGTGAATTCTATACTGTTATATGTACGAAACTTCAAAATTTTCTGCCCAAGCATCCTTTCTAATTCCCTCCTATACTGCTCGATACAACTGAACACTTCTGTATTATGGGTAATGAAAAATACCCAAGCCATTTTTCTATAATCATCAATGAAAAGGACATAGTACCTTTTCCCATTTATGGATCTTGGTGAGACAGGTCCACATACATTAGCATGCACCAATTCAAGCACTCTGGTTGATTTCTGTTCCTTTTAACTATATGTATTTATGATGATCATCCATTGTCGACAAGAATCACATGTATGAGTACGATCACGTGATAGTTTGGGAAGGTCTCTAGGAACATCACACTTTACCATATCTTCCATAGATGGTTGGAATAGATGGCCAAGTTTCTTATTCCATAGTTGGTTTTCTTCCTCTCTGGATAAAAGGCACATATCTTCTTCCCCACTTACAAGGTAAATATTTCCCTTTTCCTTTTTCCTTGTAGAACAACTGCTCCATATTTTCCTTTCACAACACACATCTTCTTGGTAAATCAGATAGAGTTCCCAGAGTCACATAGTTGACTGACACTGAGTAATTTATGACTAAGACCCTCTACTACGAAGACAACAGGACGTCTCATTTCTTTTCCTCCAAATTTGGCCTTTCTGGAACCAATAATCTTCATCCCTTCATCATTCCCAAGCTTGAAAACTCCTTCTTTTTCATATTTTATGCCTGTAATTAGATCCTTGTTCCCTGTCATATGGGATGTGCAACCCCTGTCAAGGTTCCATACTCCTAAACAATCGGATGCATTAAGGGAAATTTCTACAACTACTTCCTTTTCATTATTTTTATTTCTGATCCATGTCTTAGACTTAAAACTCGGTGTGGTTTGGAGAACTTGATCTTCCTTAGAGTGTGATGGACTAGCTTCAGCTTGCAACACTACAAATATATTTTTCACTTTTTACTCACCTGTTGGTTTATTGATCTACTACTTGTGAACATTTTGATTTTGCTTTGGCACATTCCTCTGTATGGTTGAAGTGTAGTACCTAGACATGTTCCCAAATCCTCTTCACCAAAAATAGTGTCTTTCGAAATATGTTCTGGAGAATCGTTCTCTATTTGACTTCCACCTTTGGTCTTGTTCCCTTTGATATCTATTGGATATGGAACACACATACTGTGAATGTCCCATCTTCCAGCAACAATAACACCTGATATATGGTGCATTCCTTCGTGGTACTTCAATACTACGAGTTTCCCCTTGGGATTTTTGAATATTCTAATTCTACTTTGTGCCTAAATCAACCTTCAATCTTGGGACTGGTGCTTGCGGCCTGACTTCAATTGTCACAGATTTTTGTTTCTGATTATGCCCCGAAACAACCTTAACGTCTGAGCTCAATTGCTAATTCTTCCTTGTTGAACTACTAGGCTCATCTTTCATCTTTTCAGTATTCTTAATAACCTGGTTTCCCAAGAATGTGTTAGAAATCAATGGTTTTTCCTGGTCTTTGACTTTTCTCTGCATACCGAAAACTTCCTCTTCAAGTTCTTCAGTATGCTTGACGTGATCTTTCAATTTTCCATTCAAGCCATCGATCTACCTTTTCTATTCTTCAATCTTGAGCTTATTATCATCAACCTTTTCTATTCCCTCTGGCCTTGAATACTTAAGGTTTTCTATTTCTTTTACTAGCTCAGACTTCTCTTCTTCTTGCTGTTGCATGTAGAGTTTGGCATCATGTACCACCTTATTGTATTTCTTTGTTTTCTCTCTGCAAATATCTATCTCTTTAAGAGTTGCTTCTAATTCAGCTTCCATGTCAACTCTCCCTTCAATTTATTCTTCTTCTTCATCAGCACCGATTTCTTCCTTTTATTGAGCACTAACAACAACATCCACCATTGAATTTTTTCCATGATCATTAAAATTTTCAAACTCCACAACCTCTTCACCCTCAGACTCATATAAAATGTCTATTTCTTGTGAAAGAAGATTCTTCTTCTTGAAGAAATTTATCTTGAACTGCTTCTTCCCTTTCACTTAAGATGAACATTTCTTCTTGGTAGTTCAACTTCTTCTTCATTATTTTCTTCTTGAAACTTTTTGGGGCATCTTGCAGCAAGATGGCCAACGTTTCCACATATAAAGCAAGCATGTGGAAGTTTCCCTTTGAACTTTCCTTTTCTTCTTTGAATATTTGAGGAAAGGAATGACATAACATCATCTATCTCTTCTTCTTCCTGAGAATCTTCAATGGTGAGCTTCTTCATGGCCTTAAATTCCATCTCTTTGGATTTCCACTTTTACACAACCTCATTATCATCATTCCTCATCTCATATGCAACCAAGGTACTGTGCAAATTGTCCAGTGTCAGCTCTTTGGGATCTTTATCTTCTAGTACTGAAACATTCAGATTGAACTGAGGTGGAAGCTTCCTCAAGATGAACTTTATGATATTTATGTCTTCAATGAATTCACCATGTCCTCACATTTCTTCCACAATAATATTTACCCTGTCAAAGAATGCATCAACAGACTCATTCGGGTTCATCTTCAGATCTTTATACTTATTCCACAACACGTGCAACTTTGCCTCTCTGACATTTGTATCTCCTTCATATATATTCAATATCTTTTCCCACATGACATGTGACATTTTTCATGACATCACCTTTTTATAGATGGGATTGGAAAGGGCTCCCCCTAAGTTATTGATTGCTTTGGCATCAGCATCCAAATCTCTATGCTCATCTTCTGAAAATGCACCACTATTAATATCAGTTGTGATACCATGCATAGTTGCTGAAAACAGATCCATTACCAAAGATCAGAAATAGTTTTTCATTTTATTTTTCCATATATGAAAATTACATCCGTCAAAGATCGGAATCCTTTTATGATTGGTGACCTCCATTGAGAGAAGAACTAATATAAACCTTTCCCTATGATACCAATTGTTAGTTCCACAAGGCTGAATACCCTAAGGGGGGGGGGGTTGAATCAGGGTATGACTAATTAAAAATTATAGCCCATTATGATGTTGTTTCGCTGTTAAGAAAAACCTTCTTTATCTCTCTTTCCCATTGAACAATATAAATAGAAAGTAAAGCATGCAGAAGACACATCAATTTTTACCTGGTTCACCCTCACTGGGCTACATCCATGGAGCATACAACGGCGATGTGTCGTTGTACCAAATTCACTAAAGCACACTACTATTTACAAGGTTCGGGCTAGATCACTTCTATGCCCAGGCTCACTTCCTTTACAAGGTTTAGGTCTAGCTCACTACTTACCCAAGGGTCACTCCCTGTTTCTCTCTCTCTAGCTCACTGCCGGTGGAGAGGATCACCTTCTTCCTCTTCCGTTGGTCACTACTCTGGAAAGGATCCACTCACAGTTTATAGACCTGTAGGACTCTTCATTATCACCAATGAGTACATCCTCTATTGTATGTAGATTCTCTATTTAATTCCAGCTTTCACCCGTAGATGAATCTAACTTTGCACCGAAGTTATCTGGAAATCTTCCAGCTTTCACGTAGCCCTGAAATACTATTGTGAATCAACCTTAATTGGCACCCTTGTCTAAGGCGGCATGCAAATATCGGCGCACAAGTTATAACTAGCCTGCTAGTCTTCCTCAACCACTTGTGCGACACAAGCATCTACAACTCCAAACTTGCACGACTCACTTCCCTTTATGCCCAAAACAATATTGGAACACAACTAACAACAACCGAGCTTCTTCAAAAAAGGCACGCAAGTCCTAATTGCGCGACCCACAACCACTTGTGCGACCACAACACCTACGCGATGAGAGTTATATTTTCTTTAAGTCTTGAACTCATCACTGAATGAGGAGGGGTCGACCTGAATTTATATGCATTTGGACAACCTACGCGACAGCATGCAAGTCTCCCCTTGGCGCACAAGTTTCGGCGTGCAAGTCTTCTGTCCCCCTAAACACTTGTGTGACAAACTTAAAAACTTGGGTGCCCCTTCTTCCATTGCCATATTTTTATGATCTGATCATGAAGGAAAAATGGCACGCAAGTTTCCAATCCTTCTAGACACCGGCGCGCAAGTCCTTCCTTGGTGCGCAAGTCACCTAAGTGACCTACCCAATACTTGAGCGCCCCTTTTCCCTTTTCCATTTTTTAATGTTCTGATCTTGAAAAACATTAGGTGCGTAAGTTTCCTCACCATCAAGTACACAGCATGAAAGTCCCTTTTCCAAAAACCACTTTTCTTCATTTATCGATTTTCAGGCCCAAAAATTTGGAAAACAATGGAAAATGGCGCCAGCTTGTATCTGTTCTTTTTGTACCGCCTCCAGACCATCCATTCCTTTGTCGAAGTTCTTGAATCAAACATTGATCGTTAACCAAAACTCTTAAACTCTACAAGACACCATGAAATACCCTTTGTCAACAATCACAACTCAGATGTCCACTTTGTCAACAAACACAATCACCTCAAAAATGCTTCAATGATGCCTTGAGGGATTTTTGCCCAACAGTTAACCCTTTTGGGTAATATATGTCATAGGTGTTGATATTTTGGAGAAATAAGGTATGAATCTCTAGTAACAACCTGAATTCCTAAGGAATCTTTTCACCTCCATCATACTCCTAGGTGGATACCATGCTAACACTTCCTCAACCTTGGCTGGGTCCACTGCCACTCCATCTTCTGAGATAAAGCGTCCCTAAAAGTGGACCACTAGTATCTAGAACTAGAACTTCAAGAGTTCCCCATAAATCTAGTGCTCTCAGAGTATGTCTAGAACCATCCTTAAGTGTCTCGCATGCTCCTCCTCCGATGTAGAGTATACAATTATATATTATATGAAGACCACCTGAACCAATATAAGTATGGATAGAAGATCTAGTTAACAAGTCTCATGAACACTACTGGGGATTTAGTAATGCCAAAGGGAAACACCAAGTAATCATAATGAACATAGAAGCATCTAAAAGACATCTTTGATATATCCTCATCCCGTGCTCGCAATGGTGATAGCCTGATCAAAGGCCAACCTTCGAGAAGAATCATGCCCCTCTCAACTGATCAAGGAGGTCATCAATCCTTGGTAGTGGATACTTGTTCTTCATCATCACCTAGTTCAAGTATCAGTAATCCACACAAAACTTCAAGCTCCTATATTCCTTTTTGGAAAACAAAACTGGGGCTTCCCAGGGTGAAACCCTAGGTCTCATGAAGCCCTTCCTCTTTAAATCCTCTAACAACACCCTCACCTCACAAAGCTATGTGGGATGCATCCAATATGCTGGTGAGGATATATATTCCATCCTAAGGTATAGACCAATGCATATGTATATATCTCAATGGGGAGATAATCCTGGAACATCTTCAGGAAAGACATCTTCATACTCCACCACCATTTTTGGAAACTAGAACCTCATGACATCTATTTCTCCAAGGACCAGGCTAGCCAACTGGTGAGTGATCGGCTATTCCCTCATACACATGAGTCCATTCTATGCTGCATGGGTTTCCATTTCAACAACAAAGGAAAACCTCACTCCATCACTAAGGACACACCACACCATTCATATAAAATAGTAAATATGGACATGGACTAAAGATAACCAATCAATACCATGAATGAAATCATAAGGCCTTGACGCTTCCACCAAGAGGTTCCAATTAAAATTCTCACCAAATAGGGTAAGGTCACACTATAGGCATAGATGTGTGATCATATATTCTTCTCTAGTAGGTGTCTCCAAGCATAAGGTTAGGGTTGAAGGTTCTACTGAAATCTCAAGGTCTTGAACAAGACATGTCATTAGGAAGGAGTGACTATCACTTATGTCTATTAGTACAAAATATAGAGTAAAAAAGACAAATATCATACCTCAAATAATACCTAGATCCCCTGGGCCATAATCCTTGACCACATGTAGCCGTCTACACCCCTATCCTCCAAATCCATGCACCTAGTGAAGACCACATAGGGGTAGTGGTGATAGCAAGACAAAACAGTGACCACCTCCCGCTACTCCCCCAGCTCCTCTACTACATCCTGTTTCTCCTACCTCAACCTCTACCTTGGTGTTCCATCCATTGTCTCCCTATTTGTAGCATGAAGGGTTGTAAAATATCGTGTGAGATATACCTTACCATAAAATGAGTAGAACTACCTCTCTATTGGATCATTGGACACACCATGTAAACCCTAAACTATAGATCCTCTGTCCTAAGACCTCCTCTTGAAACATATCCCATGTTCGGATCCCTGAGACTGGTGTCGACTCCCTACTACTGAGGTCTCTGCACCTGCCTATCCTCTACTGACTCTCACCGGCTATCTCTACTCAGCCATAAATCTCTCCACCAACAAGGCCCACACAATCACCCTAGCATAAGTAGGAATGCTCAGAGGAAAAATACTGGCTTAGATGTCTCTATGAAGACCTCACTCGAAGGTCTAAGCCCAAATGTACTGATCCTTAACCATATACAATGAGTACCAAGAAAGGTTGGAAAAGCTCAATAAATAAATAGATACCATCATACTACTCTACTAGAGATGAAGAAGCTCCAGTATATGCACAACTCTCAGCATAATTGGTGAGAAATCCTCTCTGAAGATGCACTCGAACTCTATCCATGAGAGAGTTTTGTGAGTCTGGTTAGCCAAAATCCACCATCTCCCTTTCGATCCTTACAAAAGCCTCACTGCTAGGACCACCATCTGATCATCTGGTGTCCTAAATAGACAGAAAACTCAAGTCACCACCTCAATATATTCCACATACACTGGAGGGTATGGCTCTCCTTGGAACATGAGGGGTAACTATCTTTGAAACTTATAAAGCATGCTCCACCTGTGCTTCTTGTATGATGGTTCTATAGGTACCACTAGTATCTCCATAGGTAGTGGTATAAATAGTGCCCCACATGGTGGAAACATCTAGGAAACTAGTCCTCGTATTGAAGTGTCTTCATTAAGGGGGTCATTCTCATGATAGAGCTATTGAATCCAAGCTGGTATGCATCTCAGATGCATCCTTTAATAAAACAAGATGTACCATGGTCAATGAGTATATCTGGATAGATGACTCAAGAAGGACATGGAAACAAAAACCATTCCTATATGATGCCTCTATTATTGTTTTCCCTGAAACCAGTGTTCTCATGTACTGAGCTAAAAAGCAGGTTATCTAAGACATGGTGTATGGATATATTGACCGTCGAACCAACATTGCAGTCCCTAGCCTGAAAGCCAAATTCATAACTCATAACTCTATTTCCCCAAGAAAAACTCATATACTCCCAATATTAAATTATACCTAACCGCTCGGATACCAGTCTATCATAACCTATCCCAATGGTACCCATAATGAAAATCCCTAGGCTCGCCTACAATAGGCCAGGGGCTAGTGACTAGCACCGTGTAGGCATATCACTAATGTGGGATGCATTTCCTATATACCTTGTATACACACACACATGTATAATCCCAAAAATAAATAAATGTAAAATAAACCAATAAGTAAAAACATTCATGCATACCACTATAACCCAACCACAGTACGATAATAAGTATAGTACAATAAAGGTAAACCAGTCTAGAATACAATACCACAAAAAGTGTTTGAAATAAGTTCCTGAAACTCATTTGTAGAAAACCCATCCTGATCCAAACTGAAGTCAAGGTGCATGAACTGCTATCTGAAGCCATAGGAATACCTCGGCTAGCTTAATCTCATAAGGCCCCATCCAGTCCTCGTCCACCCTGGACTCTATCAAAGGGTTTCTTTTCTACACAAGAAATGACATGTTTGGGAAAAGACTGTGTATGGGTGAGTATAAAAATACTCATTAGGACACTTGAAATCACAAACCAATAAACAAAGGAAAGATATAGTCAGCTCTACACAAGTATATGTCTACAGAATATGTAATAATAATATCCAGATATACCCAAACCAAGACACACAGTTGAAGGATATGACACAACTACTACATACCAATATTATGGATTTAGTTTGAAGATTCCATGAAGCACTCATCCCGGAGAACATAGTCTTGAGTCCGATAGAACTGATGATGTCCTTAGGAGAATTATGGTTTTTCAGAAACCAACATGAGAGAGATACACTGATAGACCTGAAGATAGATAGGATACATTGGAGGAGGATCATAGCCATGGATATGGGGTGATACCAACAACTCTAACTGGATTAACCCACTAAGTAGAGGATCGACACCTGGTGAAGTTGGGAACGTCAATACCAAATAATCTACTTAGGGAACGAAGAAGGAATAGAGGATCCACTTTAGGCCTCTCGAGGGATTTTGATAACTCCATCCAAGAATTCCAACTGATGGGATTATATTCTTATGAGTATGAAATGATACTAACAAACCTTTTAGGAAACAATAAAGAGAAAAAAAACCTAAAATAAACTCATCAAAGAAACAATGGATGAGTAAATTAATCTATATAGGAAATTAGGGTTTATAGTGATTATTAGTCACACTCTCCCTACCCCTTGACCCTGGGTACTACCCATGTAAACTACTCAAGTCAATGGAAACATGTCCGTGATAAAACACACCATTGGTATCATAAGGACCACCTCAACATCAAGGTACCAACAATATAGATAGATCATCAATTGGAAACATAGTTTTAAAGATATGGGGGTCTTATGTTTCAACAGAAAGGGGGGTAACTTGGTTATGGACTGACCACACCGGTCAACCATTGCAGTCGGTTTCTTGGACTGACTGCCCCTAGATTTTTCGGCTGCGTGGAAGCTTGGTCAAAAACTATGGTTGACCGTGGCTTGGTTCGACCACCCTGGGTCCGACCCAAATCTAACCTGAACCACTAATTCGACCCGACCCACTGGGTCCGGCCAGGTCTGTTGGGCTGGCCCATTTTCCTGGCCTGACCCTGTCTTCCTGAACCACTCTACTTGGCCTAATTTGCCTTTCCCACATGGCCCACTTCACACCGACCAACCTAGCCTGCTCTTCACCAGCCCTCCTGGCCCTATGTCCATCTGTGTGCACCGCTTAGTGTTCCTGGATACCTCACCGCACCCTACAGCTCACGCAGCCTCCTAACACGGTCCACACCCACCAGCCATGTCGTCTCCCATACAAACCCATCATATCGTGTTTCAACTTTGCCAGCTCCCTCATTAGTATCTCTAACGTCCACCTGGACTTTCCCCCTGGACCCATGCTGCTGCTCGTGTGGACCGACCGGAGCTGCCACCCTAGGCGTTGCTACCCTAGGCACTTCCATGAACCATATTCCTAGCCAAATCACACTGCATAGTTGTCTTCACACATCTAATAGGTCATCATGAGGGAGCATATTCAATCTCGAATTGTTGTACCCTGAATCAAAATCACAACGATAATCCATTTATATCCCACAAATAACAAATAATATATGCGAAAAAGGGGGGAAATGAGATAGAACAAAATCAAGGAACGAACCTCAACCATTTTTCATATCAGTCTTGATCCGTTCCCATAATAATGATTAATCAAAATAAATAGATTAATCATAATCATCCCCAAAAATAATCCCCACAATCAAACCCACACCACAAGAATGATCAAACTAGGGGTCAACCTGTTCGTGGGTTGATCTATATTTGTCGTTGATTCTAACAACATGGGTAGAAAGAAATGAAAAAACACAACACCATACCTGGGAAAATATCGTTCAATGTCGATGATTCATTACTGATGGCGATCCGTCAATAACAATCTTGATCCACTATCCCATCGTTGTGCGTCAATATATTTCTCCAAGGTTCTCCCTAGAGACTTCAAGGAATCCTACAGGGTTAGGAATTCTAAACTTGGGTCCCTACCGAGTGGCTTATTAAATAAAAGGAAAGTGTACTACTATGTAATGTTAAAATAAAATAAATTTTAAATTTATTTTATTTTTTAAAATGTGAAAAAACTATATTTCACATCCGAACCATGCTGACCAATGTTAGGCCTCTCGTAAATTGAATTCACTTCTCTGAACACAACATTTCCCTCATATTTTTGATTTAGGCACCCATTTTAAAATTATTCCTCTTTTTTAAGAAAATAACTCATGCATTCTATTTAATGTTTAATATTTTTAAAACAATTTTTTCAGGTACATCAGGACTCAGAATCGCATTCCTTCTTAGCCATCTAGTCTCGAAATAATTCCTTATAATATTTAATAATTTATATATGAAAAAATCTAGGAAATTACACTAGTAGTACGATATGTAATGAGACTTTGAAAAATTCAATTGTCATTATGAATTTAGGAATATAAAGGCGTGGTAAGTCTTTGATACCACTTTGGGGTTCAAGGGATCTAATAAAACATTTTAAATAGTATATAATATGTTAAGAAACCCAAATTCAATATCAACCATGCTAGATAAATTAAATCTCATGTAAATTAGAAATGAGGAAATTGGGAAATTTTACCTTGCACTATTACTATTGATTTTCCATCCTCTATAATTAGAGAATGGGTTTGATGAAGATCACCAAGTGGTATCCAATTGAAATCCCCCTTTATAGGTTTTAATGGGATAAAACATAACCTCTCATATATATAGTGTGATCCTCCAAACTCTATAGAATCATAGTGCCTCATCATGTAATGACAAAAGGGGAAAAGAGATTCAAAATGAGGTAGTTTTGGCCATGTCATGAGTAACATTCTTACACTCACTACGTAACAAACCATAATTTTATAAAGGAATTTCCCTTTTGATTGAATAAATTCACTATTATGTAATGTAGATAATGAAAACACATACAATATATTTCATTTGATAATTTAGACCATTATAAAATAAATTCATATTTGTTTTACGGGATTAGGTGATTATTAAGAAACATAACCATTTATAATATAGCCATTCTATAGTTACAATTAAGAACAATATATATTTAAGGAGTATGATAAAATCTAGTCGACATAGAAGGAAGAAGAAATGACATCAACTAGTAAAACCACACCCCATGAAGCCAATTTATCACCACTTTTGTGGGAGATGAAATCACAAGGATTTACCATAGACCAAGCCTAGGCTAATACTCAACAACAAAAATATGATTGAAAACATTTACTATAGACGTTTAAGTTCATAGAGATCACCACAAAAACCATGTTCCTTGAACCAACAAAATAAAGTACAACCATCACACACCTTACCCTAGAGTGTATGGTGATGTAATAATGGAGTGTATATTTATAAATTAGTAAAATAAATTTATAAATTTTTTATTTTTTAAGAAAATAATTATTATATTTATCCATTTTCTTTATTATATTATATATAAATTATTATATAATGAGTTAAATAAAAAATAGATTTTTATATGATGAAACCAAAGTTATATTTTTGGTAAATGTATAGTTTCAACTAAAAAACACTTTTTGATAAATTTATTTTTTTAATTAATGGTATTTCCATGAAATATTCTTATTAAATAATATTTATTAAAATAAAAATGATAATATAATTTAATGAAGTCCCTTGTATTTTTTATATGGATATAAAAGATGATATATTTTTAAAAACTATTATTTTAAATTAGATTATTATTTTTATTTAAAATAATAATCATCATATTTTTAAAATTATTATCAAAAAATATTTTTTTTCGAAATCAGCATGATAAAATTAGTCATTTGTTAATTTTTTAACTATTTTCAAAGCTAGTAATTTTTTTTATAAAAAATATTTATGGTATAAATATACACTGCGTATTATGACATCATAATAACACAAAAGTGATGTAATAAATTTTATAGAAGGAATACATGATAAAAAGTATATTTACCTATAAAAATAATGTTTTTAATTCATTTGGTTAGTTTTATAATTCTATAATGAATCCTCTAAAACAAATATTATATTTTATTATTTCAAAAACAATTTTGTATGAACATGACTGAATTCCACATCTTGATTGGTATTATTTTATGGATTCTAGTTCTTAGACTAATAAAATATTAAAAACCACTCATCCATTTTATAAATCATTGGAAAAAACCCATGGTAAGGCTATTGGTTTTGATTATTTTATTACTTAGAGTCCAAACACAACGTTTAGAAATTAATAAAAATATCCCATCTTTTAATACAAATAACCTCTAAATCATCCATTCATCTTCACACAAAACTTATTAAGAATGAATTTCCTCTCCTTCTATATATATAAATCTCTCTTAATGTGTTATCAATAACTTAAGAATCTTCTTAAATTATTTTATAAAAAACCTCTCATGTAAGAGATTCTATCATATTAATTTTTAATCAAGAAATTTGTTTTTACTAATCATTTTCATTTCCAATTGTTCATGTTGTAATGTGTTTTCACACATCTTGTTGTTATACTTATTATTCTTAAGTAATGTGAGACCACCATTCACTCTCATTAAACCCTTCTATAAATATTTATATACATCCATTATGGTCCTAAAATTATCCAAATATTTTCCATTCCAAGCTTTTGTGCAGTTAATACCCATAACGATTTACACTCAAGGGTATTCACCTAGATGTACATATCCTTCATTGATAGGGGAAATGAATTTGTATAACCCAAAATCCTTAATCATGTGATTTTAATTGGTTATAGGTCTTCTAATTTTATATGATCTATGTGTGACACAAATTCATATACATGATATAAATGCAACTGGTGGGAACGAAATTATATAGCTGTCCAATATGTTGGGTAATGTTTTTCTCTCATGGGATACCATGTATGGTGAATGATTAGTTTGAATAATCACACTACATTATGATGTCTTAGTGGTTCAAATTTAATTATTCTTATGATGAAATGTTTTATGTTGTTTCCCCGGTTCTATAATTCCTTTATGTCATCATCTTATAACATTCTTCTATGTCTACGATTATGATTCTCTCCTTTATAAGAAATAATCTTATGCCTCATGATCACATGTAATACTTTACATTATTGTATTATTTATTATTCCCTTTATGCTTTTTATAGATCACACCTTTCTTATGTACATCCCCAAATTATCCCATATAGTTTTAAAAGAACAATGGAAATTTAAGGGCATGTTATGGAGTTATTATAGAATGTCATTGTATCTTGATTTCATCTTATTGTGATATATATCTAATTACCCAAAGAAACCAGGACTGTTGACCTTTTGGGATTATGTAATGATTGTATTAATATAATATATAATGTAATAATGTGTATAAAAGATATGGGTTGTCATAGATTCTATCAGATTAATCATTAATTATTTTTATAGATTAGGATTAGAAAACCATAGTGAGAACCATGGAGATTAGACTAAACATAAGAAACCATCCCTAAATTTTCGTGTTGAAAAGATCTAGTGGATTCCTTTTAGTGAAATATCTTTATTTATACTATAAGTGGGTTTGTCTCTCGCATAGTTGTACATTTGGGAAATAACTACAAAAAGGGAAAATTGGGTATTAACCTAATCATCACTTGGTGCGCAAAAAATATGCCTTGATTCACACCTAGTTTAGCTCTCTAATTGTATATGTTTGGGTAAATTAACAATTTCTTTAAAATACACTATGAAGGGAAATAATTGATTTTAAATTTAATATTAGGAGATAGATCATGGATCACTGTGATGAAAACCTATAAATTCATATGGTAAGAAATATATTCCCTTTATAAATTATCCATTAAATGTTCCTAGTTTCCATTTTATGCATTTAATATATTGAAAATTTTCATCCTTACTTTTACCTTTAATTTATTCTAGGTCTTGAAATAGGAGGAATTGAGTCAATAACCAATGTTATGGGAAATGCGACGATTACCCGAATGAGATGCCTAACCCGATGAAAGTAGTATTTAATAACTTCCTAGAAATACTTACTGAATTAAATCTCTTTTTATAAAAATTGGGATCAGGGTGAAAACTCACATAACCCTTAGAAAGGTAAAGTTAAAATTTTAACCCTAATGAAACAAAGGCCTCCAATTGTTTGTGGAACTTTTTGATCCCTTAATCATAGAAAAATGAATAAAATATTCTGAAAATATCTTCTTTTTCTTCAATTCCCTAATCAAGAAAAGGTATTTATTATTGTTTATTACCTAGAGGGAGTAACAATACAATAGTGTATGTTGATATCATGGGGGAATAAATCAAGGTGATGAAGCATAAATAATTCAGGAACATGTTTTCCAATAAGTATTATCCCCACACTCTACAACATAAGATGGAGTGGGAGTTCCTTAGCCTAAAACAAAAAGAGGACATATCCATCAAGGAATACGATTCAAACATAATAATACATTCAAGACATATCTTCAACTTGCCATTGACCATGAAAGTAAAGATGATAACTTATTTAATGGGATAAATCTGAATCTATGGAAGGATTTGATTATTATAGAATTTGAAATCTATGAGAAAATTGTATAACACACAATCAAATTTGAAATAAGGATCAAATAATCTCAAGGTTATCAAAGGACCAGAGATAGTAATTATATAATGGATTAAAATTATGGTGGATCAATGGAGAAATATCCTTGTGGTAAGAAATTCTGAAATCCTACTTGTTAAATGTGTAGGAAAAAGCAACCCAATTTTTTTAGGGGGATAAGTAAATGATTTAGGTGTGCAAAAGAGGGGAACTATATTGGGAAATACTGAAGGGAGAAACCAACTAATGTGATATA
Organism: Viscum album; assembly: GCA_963277665.1. Classification (NCBI taxonomy): domain Eukaryota; kingdom Viridiplantae; phylum Streptophyta; class Magnoliopsida; order Santalales; family Viscaceae; genus Viscum; species Viscum album. The sequence goes on along the minus strand of OY728123.1, from coordinate 918,079,636 downwards.
ATAAAGGAATGATATATTCATCCCTTAACTTTTTGTACAATGTTTACAAGTAAATGAATACTATGAAAACCAATGAACTAATCCAAGGGGTTTAAAAGACAATTCACAATAACAACATAAAAGTCCTAGAGAGAAAGGGTGAGAATATTCCATCACAAATATTGAGTTAGATATCAATAATTATGTGGTGTAAGTTACTGTAGTTATTCATTCAAGAACATAGAATGTACTTTTTTTATTATGGTTATACATATTATTTCATATCACAAAATTTTAGTAGAATGATTCGAACACCACCTCAGACAAGGAATTATATTTATCATTGAAAATGGAAAATGAGTACATTATTTCATCCCAGGTATATAACTTCTCCATGCTCAATATATTATAGTTTAATTTAGTAGAGAACCTTGTGCTACCATATTTAGTATGATTAGATGTTTTTATAGGTATCTGTTAGCTTTCCTTGTATATATCCAATATAAATTAATGGGATAATTAAATCACTATTTGTATCATGAATGTGCATACGATTTTATATAAGTGAATGGAAAATGATGGATCTCCTTTTGAATCATCATCCTAATCATGAATATTATTTCCACATGAGAATGCATATCCAGTGTAATATATTGTGACTGAGGAAAAGATCTTTATTGATTACATACCCATTATAAGAGAATATACTGATGTATTTCTTGAATAATTCATGGTCTTCCTCATAAGTGAGATATTAAGATCTAAATGGATCTTATACTTGATGCTTTTCCAATATCCAAGACTATATATACAATTTACACTATTAATCCTGAATATGCAAAGAAGTAACTATAGTTTAATATGTATAAAGGGCTTATACACCCATGTTATTTATCGTTAGGTGAGCGAATCCTTTTCATTAAGTAAAATAATAGTTCAATTCACCTATGCCTTTATTATCATGAGATCAAAAAGATCATGATAAAGAATATGTATCATCTACCACAAAATGAATTTTTTTTGATCTAATATATAGAGAGAAATAATTATCTAAGGTGGATCTTTGGTCATGATATTATCATGTAATGATAAAGGAGGAAGATATCCCAAGGACTAATTTGTAAACAAGGTATGAGCACTACATGTTCATAGTGATACCATTTAGACTCACTAATTCTTTATATATCTTAATAGACTTAATTAATAGTCTTTAAGAATTACCTCAAAAACTTTTTAGTAGTATTTATATTTTATATTCCTATATACTCTAAAATCAAGGATAAATAAGAGGAGAATTTAAATTCCATACTGAAGACTATAATAAAGGAATATTTATATGTGTTTTATAATAAGTGTGAGTTTTTGATGGATAAAGTAACATTACAATATATTATTATCACAATTAAAGTAATATATATGGATCATTCCAAAAAAAATAATTGGAGGATGACCCAAACCCACATATATGATAGATATCCATAGATTCCATGGAGTAGAAGGGTACTATCATGAATTTTTAAGAAAATTATAATGATTTTAAAAAACACCAACAAAGATAACTCGGAATAGAGTGAAGTTTTTATAGGATTATGACTATATGGAGTGATTTAAAAATATAAATAAGAGGCTAATCAGTACACCTATACTCACATTGTTCACAAGTGTTAAAGGATTTGTGATCTTGAATGATATTTCCAAAAAAGGTTTGGGTTGTTTACTCATGAAAAATAAAAAATTGGTATCTTGTTCCTCTTTACAATTAATGAACCATGTGTATAAATACCTAACACAAGATCTGGAATTGTATGTAGTGGTATTCAGATTGTTTATTTGAAGAAATTATATCTGTGGGGAAAGTGTCACATATATATGGATTATAAAAATATCAAGTATATATTAAAAAATGAGTTCAATATACACCAAAAAGGTGGTTAGATATTTATAAGGAATATTACTATTCAATCTATTACTATTATGGGAAGCTGAACAATGTGGAAGATTCTATAAGTAGAAACAATCCTGAAACCTTTTCCATGATGATGATTGAAAGGGATTCAATATTATTCGACATGGAAGTGATAAATGTGGGAATAATAAAAGTAAATCTACCATAACTTTATCAAATAAATTATTAACAATCAACTCTTGAGAGTATAGGTAATCCCAAAAAGTTTATATGGAGATACAGAGAATGGTAACAAATAATATGGAGTTCAACTTTGCTAAAGGTGGATTTATATGGTTTTTGAACCCTAATATGTGTCACATCAAAACAAAAATATGAATATGTAACTTCTATATGATGTGCATAACTAATAATTCTATATTTACCAATGAATCACTAAGATTTATAGATACCCCAATCAAAACATATGGTGTGATAACATGAAGTGGGAGATTGTAGAATCTGTATCTCGATACTTTGTCTACCAACAAGTGAAGAATGAATGAAATAATTATAAGTGTATGATGAAAAAATTTACCAAAATATTATATAAATGGGACAAAATAACCATGGATTTCATCATTGGGAACCTTAGGATATCAAAAGTAAATAAAACCATTTGGTTGGTAGTCGGTCACCTTACAAAGTTAGCTTATTCCTTTATATCATTGAAGATTTATCTCTTGAAAAAAATAATCAATATATACATAAGATATGTGGTAATACAACATGGAGTACCACTATCTAGTGTATATGATCGACATCTAGGTTTTACTATGAGGTTGTAGAGAATTCTTCAACAAGACATTGATACAAAGTTTAGTTTTAGTACTAATTATCACCCGTAGATGGGGTTTTATCCTAATATAACCAATCAAACTCAATCGGATATACTAGAGTCATGTTCAATGCATTTCCATGGATTTGGGGATCATCACCTTTCCCAAGTGGAGTTCTTATATAACAATGGTTTCCATTTGAGCATTAAAATTTCACCTTATGAGGCACTTTATAGGAAGAGGTGTTAGACTTCAACTTATTAGGATGAAGTGGGAGAGATGAATCTAATGAGGATTGATATTATACATGATATTTCAAAGAAGTTTCAAAACATTAAACATCATATGAAACCATAAAAAATATACTAAGAATATATACATACAATCATCGATAAGACCTATATTTTGAGGTCAGAGATATGGTCTTCTTCATATATATCTATGGAATAATGTTACGAGGTTTGGGATGATTAGAAAGCATAGTGCTATAGAAATCACACCCTTTGAGATACTTCATCACATTAATGTCACATCCTATTGAATATAACTTCCATCTAACCCATCTTAAGTACCCGATGTGTTCCATGTGTCCCTCTTAAGAAAGTACATACCAAATCTATCATATGCACTGAATATAGTGGCAGTAACTTTGGAGACTAATATTTCATATGTGGAGTCATTATATATGATCTTAGATAATAAAAAAATTATAAGAAACAAGAAAAATCCCGTGGTCAATGAACTATGGTGGAACCACAAGTTTGAGGTGGAAACATGAGAACAAGAAGAGGTGATGAAACAGAAGTACCCTCATCCATTTTAGTGTATAAAATGAATTTTTTGGTGTAAAATATTTGAAGGTAGAATAATGTGATGACCAAATATTTTATAAATTAAATTACCTTTTGAATGAATATACACCTTATTATGTAGTGTAGTTATTGAAAACCCATGTACTATATTTCATATTTTACATATACCATTGTAAAATATGGCCATAATTGTATGATGGACATAAAATAACACTAATGTTCATATAAATTGATAATATAGTCATTAAACAATTATATTTAAGTTTATTACATATATTAAGTGTTATGATAAAATCTAACTGACATAAAAGGCAAAACCAATGGCCTATACTAGTAGGATCATACCCTATGAAGCCCATTAATCGAAGCTTATAAGGGAGATGAAATCACTGACATGTACTCTCAAATAAGCCCATGATTATATTTAACAGCTAAAACATGAGTAAAACCATTTATAGGATATGTTAAAGCTCATGTAGATTACCACCAAAACCATTTTTTCTAAACTTCCCCAAGAAATTACCACCATAGCACACCTTAACCTCAGGGTGTATATCTGTGTGATGAGGAGTTATGTATCTATAACCTAGTTGCATGGATTTTTATATATTACTTTCTAGTATAATAATAAATATACATATCCCCTTAATTATTAATTTTTATATATTTATATAATATTATATAATGATTTCAATAAAAAATTGATCTTCATACAAAGAAACAAAAAATTATATTTTTTTAGGAAATATATAGTTTAAATTATTTTTTTGATAAATTCATGAATGTTGAAAATAAAAGATATATTTATGAAAGATTATTATTACATAATATTTATTTAAATATAAATTATAATACAATTTAATTAATTCCCAAATGATTTTTATTAGTGTTATAAATATGTTACTGTCATAAAAAATAAGTTTTTTTAGTAAAAAATATTTTTTATTTAAAAGTGAAAATTATCATATGTATTAAAATATTTTGGTAAAATATTTTTTCTGAAATAAACACATTAAAAATAGTAAATGGTATATTTTTCATAATTTTCAAGGATATTTGAATATTTTGGTAAAAATTTTATACTGTATAAGAACCCTAATTTTCACTCAGGTATGTATCCTTTTAATTTTTTTTCTAAATCGTTATTCTGGACCTAATATGAATTCCCAATGAGTTAACGAATGTTTTTAGGGGTGTATAGAGTTTTTTTGGATCTTGAAACCCTATGCGGTTTGAAAAATAATGTGGCCACACCATTTTTAGAAATCGTGCGAACCAGGCCACACCGTCTCTCTCAACAATGTGATGCTGGACAATGGGGTGATACAGTGTACACAATTTTCCGTAAATATATTATAGGGGATGAAATACCATTCTAAAAACTACCAAAATATTAAAAAGATGATTTTTAAGGTGGTTCAAAGTTTCCTTAACCATGTGGCCTAGCCTTGTGGGTACCACCTCCCTACAAAAACAAGCAGATGGTTGACACATAGTTTGGACAACTATGTGCCCAAATAGTGCGATGTGCATTCTTTGGTGATTTTACTAAATTTACCTTAAACGTTCTAATTAAACACACCCTTTATCCTTTTATCATTCTAGTGTAAAGCCACTGCATTTCTATCATTTTAGAGCCCACATCAAGCGAAATCAAGAAATTTATCTCGTGCATCCATCGAGGTTCAGATTCAAAGCATCGTTCATCTCATTGGATACACACCGGTAAGATATTAATTCATTTTAGCCTTTAGTCATCATTATTCCTCTTGATGATTCTATTTAGACACATGATCATATGCCCTATTTTTAGGGAATTAGACTATTCTTTAGATCTCTTCCAGTCTAATCCAAATTAGAGGTTGATACTAGAAGAGGAGAGTCATACGAGAATGAGTTAGGTGGTATATAACTCATCCCTAAAGTTTAATCTTTTTATAATTTATCATGTGTTCATGCTGATTTCATCATGTGTTGTCTGTTTAATTTATATTACTTTACTATAGTCATTAAAACCGTGTTCTAAGACCCATTCTATATATGTTATACATTGTTAGTGGTTATGTTAACAATGAAAACCACCCCAAGTAGGGTATTTTTATAGTTTATTCTTTTATTAGCATGTTTTGTGCATCTGTAACACTATTCAGGTGTGCTTAGGATTGACCCCGCCAATGGTAAACTATCCTTAGTTTAATTACTATTGAATTGGTGTGTGAATAAACTTTTACATATTAGAGACACTTTATCCATATAAGGTAAGTTTATTAAATTAATAAATGAATCATAAATGGTAAATTGAAAGTATATATATATTCAATATCACTTGGACCAACACTTTATAAATTAATTGCACGTGGTTGCTCATCCTTAGCCCACCTTGTCATATTTATGAAAGGTAATGGAGGGAATAAAGTAATTGAAAATGAAATGACTTAAATGGTTTCTTGACCATTTATTATTCTAACATTAATGAAAGGAAATGGTGTGAACCTTCATTTTAAATAAATGACTATCACATATATGAATTAAATAATAGTTTCATGTCCATGAGATTCCTTATCACTTGTATGAATGGAATAGAATGAACCTATTAACTTATGAAATGGAATGAGTAATTACATGACCTTCATCAATTAAATGAATCAATTATAATGTTCCTTGCATATGGACCTTGGTATTATTATAGGTGTGGTCAGACTCAATATAGACTTGGATTCCTGAAGCAATTCCTTAAGCACTCATGGTTTCCATTCTGATTTCAAGATACCAGTTTCCAATGGTGAGACCCACCTTGGAACCCGGTCCTTTTCTATCATTGGATGCCCAATATAACACATTAGGATCCATACATAACTTTTACAAGATTACTTATATACACTCCTTGAATCCATAATGACTTCTATAGACATGAGGCACCATGGATACACCATTGGGACTAGTCAATGCCAATCCATTTTTGTATTGTATATTTCCTTGGGCTTGGTTAGAATAATTGTTATGAAAAGCCTTGGACGTTGCTTCTTGGATTACAATCTTACCCCTATAGACAAGCTAAATTTATTACCTGAGTTGGCTCAAACATTGAGGTCAAGGTTTCCTTGGTTATTACCTTGGAACATCTTTATTATAAATGATATTAGGATTCCTTGATAGATCTTGGATCCTTCATTATTAAAATTAAAATGGTGTTGATTTATTTGACAAGGTGTATGTGCCATGAGTCACTGGGAATGTCCATCCATTTTTAATGAACCTTGACATATGGAAATGAGAAAATGAAACTTAAAAACATGTAATATGACTTATAAAATTAAATGGTTTCTAGTAAATGATGAGGCAAGGTATCGTCAACCCTTTATGTATTGAAACCCCTATAATTTAATCAAAGACCACTTACCAATACCTGGACTTCTAAGTGGGTAGTACAGGTAGTATATCATGGGTAGTGAGCCCTCTTCTTACATTCATATTATTTTATTTCTATATATATGCTTTAATATTTTTTTGAGGCATGAGCTTGGAATTTTTAGACCAACTCTGCCATAGTGTTCTCATGTTGTGCACTAGGATGGTGGCGACGACCATGCTCCAGACATGGTTTTCCATGAACCAATAGTCTTATCACCAAGAGTGTCACTTGAAGAACAACCTATTATACTTTATCTGGGTACTAACACTCATATTCCTGATAGTTTCCTATGTATGATGCAGTATATGAAAGGTTCTCCATGACCTGCACCTATGGTGGATGATATGACTCATGAGTTCTAGTAGCAGCATCCTCTCACTTTCTCATGGGATGGTAGTTCACAGGCTGCTAAGTATTGGATAGAGAACACCTTTTATATATTTGAGCATCTGGAGATACCTATAGAGAATATGTTCAATCTTTATTCTTATATGCTGCGTGACTTGACAAAGCGCCGATGGGATGTAATTACCCAGGAAGGTCGCCATTAGGGCATGGTATGGGATAATTTCTAGAATGGTTTCTATGATTAGTTTTTTCCTCAGTCTCTGAGGGTTTACTGTCCTAAAGAGTTCATGAATCTTGAGTATATTTATATGTTGGTCATGGAGTATTCAATTAGTTTCACTAGGTTTTAATTATTTTCACCATTTCTAGCCAGTGATGAGATTTCATGTGCTTGATGCATTGAGGATGGTCTCATGTATGGCCTCCATACCCAGGTGAATTTTTTTATGTTCCTACCTTTTTTGAAATATTCAATCAGGCTCTTATTAGTGAGTGAAAATTGAGGGATTTTTATTGTACCTGACATAGAGGGCCAATGACGTGGTAAGCTAGTAGTTATTTCGGTAGCAGAAAGTGATCCCTCAAGGTTTCCCGTTAGGGTAGTGGCATCCATAGTACTCATAATGAAAGATGTATAGTAGTCTTTTAGTGTGTAAAATAGGGTTATATAAATCCTCTTTGAGATAGATACCCTCTATAGATTAGGGATTGTGGATATATAGAGAATATTCAAAGATTATGTCAGAACATTCCATCTATTGGAAGAGGTTCCTCACCAGATTCACCTCCAAGGATGGTTATTTTACACCACTTTAGGCGAGGAGTTGGAGTAGCACCAACATTAATGAACAAGGACAAGGTCATTGTCTTAGTATACATAATTTGTATTTTTAGTAGTTCCGGCAGAGTGGTCACGATCGTGGTAGTCTTGCTGTAGCATAGGGCCAGGGATCAGATTAGTTGAATCTATTACTACTGAAACCCAAGGATCAGGATACATGACTGCCTACATTATGAGGTACTATTCTAGTAGCCTCTACTATATTATCTTCTTTATTTGATATATGTTCTTCATACTTCTTCATCTCATTATCTATCATGGAATATCCTGAGCTAGAAATATAGTATTACTATGGTGTAAGGACCCTGGATACACTGTTGGGAGTATGACTAGAGAACATACATCAATGTAGGGACATTCTCCTTGAGTTAGGAAGTTACCCTTTATCATGGTACCTATTTTTTCTTGAGATGATATGATTTGATGTCATTCTATGGATGGATTGGTTTATTTCATGTCACACATTTATAGAGAAATATCTCCCCATGGTATCATTAACATCACCAGAGGTTAGTAGTTATCTACATAAGGGCGAATGGGATGCCAAGGCTTGGAGATCTGGACAAGAGCATCATGGGCTAGGTGGATTGACCACCCATATTTCAAATCTATTCATGGAGGATTAGGGTTTACATCAGGATGAATTCCCTCTGATAGTGGAACATTTAAAGGAAATATTTTCCAAAGATTTTTCTTTCTTACCTCTTGATAGAGAGGTAGAGTTTATAATTGATCTCATTCCAAGAGTAGTTCCAATGTCCATTCATATATATAGTATGGAAACTACTGAGCTATAGGTTCTCAAGGAGAAGTTGGAGGATATAGAGGCCAAAGTTTTTTCAGGGAACAATACTTTGTCTCGAGGTTCCCTCATTCTTTTCATCAAGAGGTATTGTGGGATATTTCATCTATGAGTGGATTATAGATGGTTGAACTATCTTACAATCAATAAATAACATCCACTACCTTTCATAGATGATGTATTTGAACAAATATAAGGATCTTGGGTGTTTTTATGATTGACATGAGATTGGAATATCATTAGGTATGAGTTAGGACTTCAAACATACCTTGTAATTTATTTTGTAGTAGGTATGGTTTGTATGAGTACCTCATTAGGTTGTTTGGTATTATGAATATGATTGAATTTTTTATGGCTCTGAGGAATAGGGGTTTTCACCCCTATTTGGATTATTTTATCATATTAATTGTCGATGACATCTTGGTGTATTCTCATACTCATAGTGACCATGTCAAGCACTTTGAGATCATTCGGAGTACTTTCAGAAGGAATCATCTTTATGAAAATCTTGCTAAGTTCCACTTCTAGATAAAAATAGTTCACTTCTTAGGTCATATTCTCTCAAAACCAGGAGTCTCTATTGACCAAAAGAAGGTAAGTTTAGGGTTTTCTTCGGTGCATCACAAGAATATGATTTATAAACAGAGTTTCATAGGGATAGAAGGATATTATAGTAATTTTATACCTGATTTCTTAAAAATTTATATACATATAAATTAAATTAAAAAGAATATTGTTAAGTTCTTATAGTCAGAAGAGTTTGAGAAAGCCTTTCAGGAGTTGAAAGGAAGGATTTTCTTGACACCAATTCTGATTCTTCCAGATCCTATAGGAGGATATATAGTGTTATGTCATACATCATGCATTTTACATGAATAATTAATGTTGTAGGGGGATAGAGTTATTTCATATAGATCTATTAAGTTGAGTCCTCATGAGATGAATTACCCAACTCACAACCTTGATCTAGAAGTAGTTTTCCATTCGTTACATTGCTGAAGACACTATCTGATTGGTGAGCACTTTGTGATGTATACATAACACAATAGTCCCAAATATATCATTAAAAGATATGAATTGAATCTCAAATATAAAATATTTCTTGAATATATTAAGTCCATTTATTTTGAGCTTACCTATACACTTGGAATGGGAAATGAAGTAAGTGATGCACTGAGTCAGAAAGCTCAAGCACAATCTCTTTGGGAAGCCAGTGATGAATGGAAATTTATAGACCTATACTTTAAGATTAAAATGAAGTATCATGATAGCCATGAGCAGTACTATCTCTCAGCCTTGACAATTACCTCTTCCCTCCTTAGGAAGGTGAAGAGTAGGTTGTTTTCAGATCCTGAAGGCTTGGTTCTATGTGAGATTATTTCTTGAGATAAACCGGCTCTGTATTATTATTTGAAAAGAGATGACATCCTATATATACATGGATTTTTCTAGGTTCCAATATATATTAGAGATGAACTGATGCGGGAGTCCCATTATTCTTAGTAATAATTTCATCTAAGAATCTTAAAGATATATCATGAAATGTGATGCCAGTATTGGTGGCCTAGAATAAAATATTTGATAGTAGGATTTATCACGAGGTGTTCCACCTGTCAGAAGGATAATGTGAAACACTAGTGATTTGTAGGCTTGTTACACCTACTTCAGTCCCAGAATGGAAATGAGAAGATTTTCCATGGACCACATTCTCATCTTACCTTGTTCTCCAAGACATAGTGACACTGTATGGGTAGTCATTGACAGAATGAAGAAAGTATCCCACTTCCTATTTGGGATACATTCTCAGTTTATGAGATATGAAGATTCTATGTCTATGAGATCATATGACTACACAGGGTTCCTCATATTATCATTTTAGATAGGGATGTTTTATTTACGTCACAATTTTGGTAGGGACTGTAGAAGGCTATGGGTACATAGGCGCTTCTAAGCATAGTCTTTCACCCTAAAACTGATGGAAAGTCAGCATATATGATATAAGTTCTAGAGGACATGCTCTAATAATGATTAATTTATTTCAATGGTTCATGGGAGAAGAATATCCCTATCATAGAGTTCACCTATAATAATATATTTAAGGTGACGATTTAGATGGATCATTTTGAGGCCTTGTATGGTAGGTTGTTCCATTCACCCTTATGCTGACTAGGGATAGGAGAGGTATCCATACTAGGTCCTCATTTAATGTAGGAGACTTTAGAGTAGGTTTAGTATATTAGGAGGCATCTGTATACTGCTTGGTATAGATAAGAATTGTTTTCCAATCTCCATTGATGACCTCTAGAGTTCGAGGTTAAGGATCGTGTTTTCTTATGTGTATCAACTAGGATAAGGAATAGTGGATACAAATGCAAGAGAAGCTATCACCCCATTATATAGGATCATTAGAGATTTTTAGAGAGACTAGAACCAGTATCCTATCTGTTTTCACTACTTTATAGGTATCTCGATATGCACAGTTCCTTTCACATTTCATAGCTTCATCAGTATCATGTTGACCCATCTCATACATTTCATACTGAGGAAGTTTAGTTAGATGTCGATGCTACATTTGAGGAGTATCTTATATGCATCATTGACCAGATTAAAAAGGATATATAATGCTAGTATTTCACTCTAGTATGGGTTTTATAGAAGTGTGACCATTTACTGGATGAGACTTGGGAGTGGGATATTGACGCACATTCCCAGTGCTTAGAGTTGTTCTCAAATAGTGTTTAACTGCCATTAGAAGGTGAAATCAGGGATGGGTTCCTTTAAGGGGGGAAGAGTGTAAGAACCCATATTTTTAATTAGGTATGAATCCTTTTAAAATTTGGTCTAAATATTTATTTTGGACCTAATATGGATGCCCTAAGAGTTAAAAAAGGTTTGGGGGGGGTGTTTGGGGCTTTTTCGGTGCTTGGAACCCTTTCCAGTTTGAAAAATTCACTGGCCACATGGTTTTTAGGAACCACATGATCCAGGACACACAATTTTTCCTAACCATGAATTGATGGATAGTGGGGTGATATAGGGTGCACAAGTTTCCCTAACCAAGCACCAGGGGATGAAAAACCTTGATAAAAACTAAAGATGTATTGTAGATGTGATTTTCATAGTTGGCACATGGTTTTCCTAACAATAAAACCTATCCATGTGGGTGCTCCCTCCCTACAGTAGAAGGTGCATCATTGGAACATGGTTTGGACAACCATGCCACTAAACCATGTGATTCCCTTTCTTGGTAATGTTTACTAAATTTCCCTTAAAATACTAGTTAAACAAACCCCTTTATACCATGATAATTCCAGCAAACAACCACCTCTATTCTTCTATTTTTGAGACCTCTTAAAGCGTAATCTATCAATTGATCCTGTTATTCCATATGTAATCCAATTGAAATACTATTCATATCGTTATATCCATACCGGTAAGAGATTAATTCCATTTTATTAGTTCTTCATTATTAATCCCTTCAACTATAATATTTAGATATAGAATCATATCCCTATTTTTAGGATGTTGGATATTTCTTAATATCTATTCTAATCTAAGAAAAATTTGAGGCTGATACTAGACGAGGAGATTCATACAAGTATGAGGTAGGTGCTCTATAACTCATCCCACAAGTTTTTTCATTTTATAATTTTCTGCGTGTGCATACTGATTTCATCAGGAGTTATCTATTTAATTTATATTCCTTTCTTGTAGTTGTTATAACCATGTTGTAAGACCTATTAATTACTTTTTATTCATCATTGGTGGTTACATTCACAATTTTAACCACACTAAGTAGGGTGTGTCCATAGTTTATGCTTTTTGTAGCCTATTATTTGCATCTAAGACACTGTTCGAGTGTTCTTAGGCTCGAACCTACTAATGGAAAGCTGCCTTTAATTAAATGACTATTGAATTTGTGTTTGACTAGACTTGTACATGTTAGATCTAATTGAAAATTCTATGTTAATTGTATTAAATTAATCAGTGAATCATAAATGGAAGTGAGAAAGTTTTTATATATATTTGATATCAATTTTCCTATCTCTTTATAAATGAATTGCACATGGATGCTCATCCTTAGCCCTCATTTCCATTTTTATGAAAGGTAAAATAGGGAACCAAGTAATTAAATATTAACTTACTTACATGGATGCAATCCCCTTTAGCATTGTCACACTAATGAAAAGAAATGGCTTGAAACTTCACTTTAAATAAATGACTATGAAATATATGAATTAAAGAATAGTTGCATTATTTTGAGATTCCTTGTCACTTTTATGAAAGTAATGGAACAAACCTCTTGGATTATCAATTGAAATGAGTAATTACATAGCATTAGTTAATTAAATGAATCAGTTATATGGTTTCCTGCATATGGAACTTGGAATTATTATAGGAGTGGATAGACTCGAGCTGGCCTTGGATTCCTGAGGGAATTTCTTGAGAACTCATGAAAGATATTATGATTTAGAGATGTTGGTTTCCAAGGGTGAGACCCACCTTGGAACCTGATCTTTGTTTATCATTGGATACCTTGAATGAAACCATAGGATATTTAAATTACTATTATAGGATTCCTTCGATACACTCTTGGGATCCAACATGACTTATGCAGACATGATGGGCCTTGGATACACCATTGGGCCTAGTCACTTCTTATCCCATTTTACCTTGGATGCTTTACGTTGACTCAGTTAGAATACTTATTTTGGAATGACTTGAACGATGATCCATGGATTACACTCTTACCACTATAGCCAGGCTATAGTTGTTACCTATGTTGGCAAAACCCCTAAGGTCAAGGTTTCCTTGGTTATTACCTTGAAACCTCTTCATAAAAAATTACATTTGGATGCATTGTTATATCTTGTATCATTCATTATTATTACCATGTCAAGATTTCATTACAAGTTATAAATCACATGAACTATTTATATAAACTTGAACTTAATTAATTTATAGGATAATTATATGGTTAAACACCATCTGAGGCTAAAGTAGGTACTTGAGTATTTACATTACTGAACTACTTTAATTTTATATATGCATGTTTTCACACCGTTTCATTTTATATATTTCAAGGAATAGATGTTATATATGAAATTGGTGGTAGCCTATTGTGATTTATATCACACCCTATCCTGGACGCCATTGGAATTCGAGAAGACTACTTGAATGAAGTTGTTGACAAAAGGAAGCATACTACTTCAGGAACTTGATTTTCTAGATTTCTTAGAATGGTGTAGGTAGAAGATGACCAAGTAGGAGTAGGAGATACTGGGGAATTTTTTGGTTCCTTTTTACTAATTTTTCATAACATGTATTTTATGCTTATTTGTATTTGTGTTTTCTAGCTTTATAGATACATGAAATATTTCATCAACAGCTTTTGTATATTTATATCATTTGATTAATTAGTTATTATTCCTATCCACTTAAATTGTGTCATAAGTTTGTTTACACTATCTCTACTATTTACTTACTATTACATCATTTTTATTTACTATGATACACTCTAGTAATGAGGTCATAGTCTCTTTATGGATACACACTAGGAACACACTTCTAGTCGACAACCAATGTCATTCAGGGAGACGAGCTTGAGGCCATATAGCCCACAGAGATAGGGCGAATTTGAGTGGAATATGGGTTCAGGACATCATTTATGCTATAAATATAATGCTTTAATAATGAAATCATAATATAACAAAAGGGATATAATTAATTATATAAATTGTATCAAATACCATAAATAAATGTTCCCCTTTAAATAATGCGTTTTTGATGTCATTTGAATAATTTTATATACATATAATGAATCCTCACAAACTGATATTATATTTTTATGTCTTAGAAATAATTATTTATGAACATGACCCACTTACACATCTTGAATTGTATTATTTTAAGGATTTCAATTCTTAGACAAATAAAAAATTGAAAAACACTCCTCTTTGATAGAAACCATGGGATGGTTTGTGGTTTTAATTTTTTTATTACATTTAGTGAAAAAACTATGTTAAGAAAATAATAAAAAATATTCTCTCTTTTTCTATAAATAACAACTTAATATCCCATCCCGCATCACTCAAAATCCATTAATTATGAATATATTTTCCATATCTACCTCTAAATTAATCTCATGGTATTCCCAAGTTTGTATGAATCTCCTAACATTATTTTAGAAGCATCCTCTCGAGTAAGGGATTTTGTCCTCTTCCTTTTTCTTCAAGTAATTTATTTGTACTAATCCTTATTATTTTTAATTTTTAATGTTATAATATATTATTCCATGATGATTTACCATAATTATGATTCCAAAGTAATGATAGTATAAGTAATTGACCTTAAACATTAAGTAATATTGAGTTTTGTTTTCAAGAATGAATTATTTTATATTTGAGGATATTTTAAGGTTAATATTTTTAGAGAATTAGGTCATAACTCATATATAACATAACCATGAAATACAATGTAGAAACTCCCGACCAGTATCCATTTTTCTCACCATATGAAACTATTAAAACAAAAAATTATTTATTTTCCTAAAAAATATTCATGATATTAAACTTGACCTCTTCCATTCCCTTACCCACCCATAAATCCTATGAAAAACATTTTAAAAAAATGTGACGAGTAAAAAAAGTATTAGTAATTCACATAAAAAGAATAAAATCATTAGTCCATGGAAAACATGAAATCAATTGAATTTTTTTTCTGAAAAACATAATTTTTTTAACCAAAATGGGAATTATAATTATATTAAAAATATAATCAATATACCTTTTGAAGAAAAATTATTTCTTGTAAAAATAATTAAAAAGAATATAAATTTCATGTACGTGTATTGGGAAATCATCACATAGAACACTTACAAAACCCTTAAAAATTTGAATAACCATACAACCAACTTCTAATATAATTCTCCAGATAATATAATCCTTACCCAATCCATTAGAGTACTATTTGGGTACACCCATAATATAATCTATAATGCTATCACTAGGTGATATCTTGGTGCACCCATAATAAACATTGTCCAAGGCCCATATCATGAATAAATAATTTTAAGCTTGTAACTTTTCATAATAAAATTCTTGAAAAAATATTTTAAACCCATTTGTAGAACAATTTGGGGTATAAAAATAGTATTTTATTTAAAAAAATTATTTCCAAAACATATATTATCCCAAACAATGGAAATTTAGGTTTTTCTTTGAAGAAAAAAAATGAGAGATTGTAAAGGGATTCAAGCATAAAATAATGATTACAATGGTAGGAAAAGTCGTTTTCACTGTATACATTAAATTAGAATTAGAATTTTATTATTTTTAAAGAATGTAAAAAATTCCATACAAATATTTTTTTTAAAAGGATTTAATTAAATAAAAAAATTACTTCTATAAACTCTCATGTATATAATAAAATCATTTTCAAAACATTTAAATGAAGGAAAAAATAAAATTACAATGAAAACATTAAAGGATATTTTTTTTAAAGAAAAATCGCTTATCACTTTGAAAATATTTGAATCAAAATACACGTGAAATAATATAATTAAAAAAATTAAATATGATGAAAATAGCTAAATTCATGATATAACATGTCAAAGGGGCTTTATATACACATCATAAAAGAATTTAGGTGCATGACATCAAAATAAATGAATGAAAATTGAGATGAAGTCCCTTACCCTGGGTTCTATTCATCACACACATTCCTTATATTCCTAAATAATAAATTTATATTAATTATTTAAATGATTAAGAGCCTTTTTAAATTTTATAATAACCTTTATTTCACTTATTATTTTGTTATGTATTATTACTTAATCAATTTGGTTTAGATTATATTTGTTTGACCATATTCAGTTTATGTGTCAAAAATTATTTTGGTAGGTTGACTATGGTTAAAGTGATCATTATTTAAAAATATGTCGAATAATAATCATATTTACAAATAAATTATTATTTTAATAGTAATCATGAAATATGGTTTTGATAAATGACTTATGTTATGATCATGAAGATGGTAGGTCGTATGAGTAACGTTTTCTTTTGTCAATAACCATTATGGAAATGAGGTAAGAAATATTTTATCTTTATAGAATTATAATAATATAATATATAGAATATTATTTCCTTAAATATAATTATATAAATCATACATGTGGTTTGGTGATGAAAAGAGGGTCACATAGCTTCGTGAAGGCGGTAGTCCACACATACACAAATGACGTTATATTTTTTCTATGAGTGATAAGGAATGAAATAAAAATTATTTATTGTATTTTCAAAGTGATAAATATGTAATTAATATTATCACATATAATAATTAATTTTATCATTATTACCTTACAAGTAAATCATTATTGAAAAACGAAGCACGTCGCTTCGGGAGGCTGTAGTCCATCGTACACACGAGCAACGTTATCATATATATACTTTATATCCATCATAATACCCCACCATGAGAGGTTTTTATTGAAAACATGTCACATTGGTTCATGAGGTGGTAGTCCACCGTACACATGAGTAACATTATCATTTACATTTTTTGGGAAAAAATATGGATATAAGTCAGTAAATTAACATAAAAATATCTCATTATATGTTATATATTGGTGTTATTATATAATAACGAAATTAGAATATTTTATGGAGGTGTTGGAAGAAATGAAACAAAAACACATAGTTTCGAATTTTGCCTCTTCTCAGAACACCTCTTTAGGATTATAACTAAGGTATTACAGAAATATATTTATAACCAAAAAGGGATTCTATAATAATGGCATGTAATTTGGGATTTAATTTGTGTACTTATTGTCTGAACCAAATTTTTTTGAAGGTGTTAAGAAGAGAGGAGAGTGGGATATCTTTTATAAGTGAGGTGAGCGGCACACTTGTAATTCTTTAAAAGAAAATTGATTACATGTGTTTTTCATATGTAAATAAGATAAAAATGTATTATTATTGAGCCTTATATATTATATGGTCTAAATATAGCCATAAAATAGTTTTTAGACAAGTTTTTAGGTCATTTTTACCCTTGTCTTTTTAGTTTACCCCCTGACAAACCCATTTTACTTTAACCATGATAATTAATATTTACTATTTTAAATATTCATTATTATCGTAAATTATTTTGAACTAATTAAAAAATATAAATTATTCTGATTAAAAAATATGGAATCCATTCTATCAAATTCAATTCATAGAATTGTAAAAACTAAATTTAAAACAAAACCCACAAACGCGATGAAAATGTAGGGTTTCAAGAAGTGTTTTCCTCAAGAAAAAGATGAATTTATATTTACTCTATTATTAATAATAATCAGTATATTAATTTCAATTAATATTTAATTATATATAATATAAAAAATTTCATTTAAAACATTCATTATTAGGTATTATTTTAATTAATGAAAATGATGAAACATTATACATTTTAAATCTATTTTTACAAAACCTATTTTTAAACCAAAAAAACATATACTAAAAAAATATAATGATAATGAAAAATTAACTAATTCAATTAAATATGACTAAATAATACTAATTTTAAATGAAGTCATATTGAAAAATAATGGTACTTTTTAATTACATAATGAATTGAAAATAAATGAATTTATTACAAAAATCAACATTTTCACTATTCATTGAAAAATCAATATTTTTTGAAAAATCACATGATTTCACCATAAGTATATTTTTATATCTTAAATTTAAAAATTTTATTTATTTTTTAAAATTAAAATTCCTAAATTTAGAAATAAAACTTTTAAATAATATATTATAATTTTTTTAATTAAAACTATTTTCTCTTTGAATTAATAAGTACTTAATATTTTTGTAATGAATAAAATAATGAAAGTGATTTATTCTATCATCACCTGGGATGTTTCACATTTTAGAAGTCACATACTCATAATTTAATTTACTTTTTAAACAAGGGGGGATATCTTTCCATCATAGAATTTTTAGATTCCCATTTTCCCACTTCAACCATATGGGTTTTCCAAAAATGCTTAATATGGTGAATTACCTTATTATGTAACAATTTATCACTATGGTAAAGAATTTTAATTGGATATTTCTCATAATAAATATTATATTACAATCTAATTACTTTAGGTATCAAAACATGGGATGAGTCCAATACATATTTTCTTAACATCACAACACGTAATACATTGTGTACCAGAGATAAAGTCGGAGGAAAATCCACTTGGTTGGAAACTGATCCAAATTTTTCTAGGATTTCATATGGTCCAATGAATTATGGAATTATATTTACCTTCACACCAAAACAAATAACACTTTTCCATTTATATTATTTAAGAAAAACATGACCACATACCTCAAAAGAAATATATTTCATCCGGTTATCCACATAACTTTTCAGCCTACTTCAAATCATCCCCATATGTTGCTGAATCAAAGGCACCATCTCAACCATTTCCTTAATAAATATAGTCCCATCAACTTCTTTTCTGCTAATTCATCCAAAAAATAATGTGTCTAACATTGGTTTCTATGAAATGACTCAAATGGTTCCTTTTAAATATTGGAATAAAAAAACTATTATAAGAAAACTCAACCATGGAAAGATATTGATCCCAACCTCCCAATTCATCCACTGAACAAGAATTAATCATATATTCCGTGGTTTTAATCATCAACTTAGACTAAAAATCAGTATTATAATGAAATGTTTTTCAGAAATTTAATTTATTAACCAATGAATTCTAAATCTATTTTGAAATATTATATGTGAAAGTGGGATCATGGTCTACTTTAATGTAGATGGGAACTCCATGTAACATGAATATCGCCTTCAGATGCAATATAGAAATTTTATATAGGTACATAGTATCTCGAATGGGATAGAAATGTTTATATTAATTTTTTCGATAAATAATAACACAAATTGAATTGTTACCTTAAGAATCCTTTTTCAATCCCACCAAAACATCAATGGATATATTTTCCCATTTATAATCCGACAATAGAAAAGGTTGAAGCATTACCTTCTATAATTTTCATTATTATTTAACTTAATAAAAAGTCAAACACTTCATGGTACATCCAACAATATATCTTTTCATTCTATCCAACTATTAATTCTTCTAAGGTATCTATACATCCTAGTGTTGCTTGGATAAATGGAAAACGAGTAACTATAACCTTCACTCAAAAAATATTTCCTCAAATAGGAAGAAAACAGAACACATAATATTTTTATTAACCAAAAAACACCTTCTACATCAATATTAAAATCTTCAAAATTAACATTATTAAAGGGTTCCACCTTTTACATAAAATATTAACCCTCATGTTGAGCTTTCTAAGTTTTTCTTAACAAATTCAACCACACAGATACCTAGAAGAAACATAGAGGATGCCTATGAATCCACAACTTATAGGCCATAATTCATCAAATCACTAAACAAAGGGTCACGTTCCAAATAAAACATGTTTAATGTAGAATTATTATTTTCTAACTCAAAGCATTAGCCACTTTTTTTCTTTTTCCTGGATGGAAATGAATAAAACAAATATAATCCTTGATTAGTTCCAACCATATTCTCTATATATTGTCCAATTATTTATAAGTGAATATATATTTAATTTTTTTTTGATAATTATATATTTCACACTTTAATCTATAAAAATGATACCACTAATTTTTAAAATAAAAAACTAAAATAGATTATTAAATATAATGTGTAGTCAATTTTTTCTCAAGTTTTTTCAATTAATGTAAAGAATAAGCAATTATCTGATCATATGAATCAGGTAAAAACCAAGTCCATTCAATGAAGAATCAATATAGATAACAAATTATATATTTCTGAAAGGCATGGAGAAAATTGGGGCATTCACTAATCATCTATTTAGTTCCTAGAAACAATTAGCACATTATTTTATTAAGATGTATTTAACTCATTTTTGAGTTAACTTAGTCTGTGGGCTAGAGAACCAAGAAAGTTTTTCAACAATTTTTCATTAGTAACATAATAATACAAGAAAAATATGAATAAATATGGTAATTTTTAGCCTTTTCCATTATTCAATAACTTTTGTTTTATTAGGGTCAATAATTATGCCATATTAATAAATAACATGTCAATGGAATGAAATTTGTTGCAACCAAAATTCACAATTACTAAGTTTTCCATATAGTTTCTCTTATTTTAGGTTTTGAAAAGAGATCCTTAGTTATATTTCATGTTTTATGGACTTTTATATTATATGAAAATGATATTAATAAACACAACCAAATTTTTTTCCAAAAATTCATGAAAAAATATATTTGTAAGGTCCATAAATATTGCAAGTTCATTGGAAAACCTGAAGGGAATAACTACAAATCATAATTACTACATATTGTTTGAAATGTCGTCTTCAGAATTTCATCCTCTATAAAATTATTTTTACGATACCCAGACCTCATTTCATCATTTGAAAAATATTTTTATCCCTTTAGTTGATCAAAAAAAGAATTGATATGAGGAAAATGAAACTTTTTCTTAACAGTGAGGTTATTTAAAGATATATAATCAATGAAAAGTATCATTTAACAATAATTATTTTTAAGAAACAAAATAGGATCACCCCTTGGTAAAGTTCAAGGGTTAATGAAACCTTTATCTAATAAATCATGTAATTTCTTTTTCAATTATAAAAGTTCCACTTGATCCATTCGATAATGGGTTTAAAAATAGGCTTGGCATTAGTAACTAAGTCAATATAAAATTCAACCTCTTGATCAGGAATAACACCATAAAAATCATCTAGAAAAATATCTCTGTATTCATTCACTATTAGAACATCACTAATTTGAACAAGTTTTTTCTTTTCAATAATATGATCCCGGTAACTTTCACTTCCATATTTAATCATTTTCCTATCTTCTTGGTTTATAATCGAAGGCATGAAATCATTGAATAAAACATTCATGGACCTGTAATCTATCATATCATGATAAATTAAAATTAAATCCATACCCAAAATGACATCTAACTCTACTATGGATATGTTAGAAAATTTATAGGAATTAACATCCCACTAATAACTACCTAAAAATTCCATTTCACAAAAAAGTTACATATTAATTTCATGAGGTCATATTCCCAATTTACGTGAAAATTTATCAAAATTGAAAAAATTCCATGATAAAGAGTCAAATGAGTAATTGGAATACTTAAAATACAAAAGTAACATACCTATAACCACTTCATTTGATGGCCCAACATCAACCGTAGTAGTAGAAAAAGATTTTACCACACCCATTTTCTTACGATTATGATGATTTCTAGCCGGAGTTACTAACTATGAGCACATGTTAGCACAATGACCAAAATCATTTCAAATGAAACAACTCACCATTATATATCTATCAGTAACCCCATTATTTGATTCTTCAGGATACTTTCCCTTGAAATCATGGGTTATATGGACAAAATTTACACATCGGAAACACTTCCCGGATTTCATAAGTCATTTTCTAGGGTTCTTTTAACTACACTTACCACAACATGGGAACTTCATTTCCATAACTCCATATTTATTTTTGGCATATTTCTCCATCACCTTACATCCAAATTGATTCTTAATTTTATAGTAAATAGTCCCGTAAGTGTTAGAAAACTCTATATCAATGTTTTCAACATAACGAAACACTATATCTTAGATTTTATTTTTTCATACGACCAAAGTTATTTGTATAAACATTTTCAATCATCTATAAAATATATTAATTTTACTGTCACTGTCCTAAAAAACTCTATATGTACCTATTTAGTATTTAAAACTAGCTTCATACAATGAAATAGAATCTTCATCTTTTTCCCTCAATTCTCGGAATTATTTATCCAATCGATGTCAAACAACATTAGGGAAATATTTCTCAAGGATTAGATCCTTAAAAATTTCCCATTATGTTGCATCATGATCATATTTATCTATGGTGTTCTTAAAAAAGTAAAACCATGGATGATATTCACCTTCCAAACAATAAAAGTCAAGTGTTTCCTTTTTCTATTATAGATATCCAATGATTTAAATATAATCTCCAAAGAATTAATCCAACCTTTAGCTACAATAAGGTCATATGATCCACTTAATGATGGGGGATAATACCTCATGAAATGATCCAAAATAGACATGTACCTTCATGGTAGATCGGGTCCCTATCTGGATTGGAAACCACCATCATTTGTAGCTTATATAAACTGATCCATCACTAAAACAAACAATTCTATTCCAATTAAAAGTATCTCAGGATAGAAATTTGGAGGGATATTTTCCTCCTAGATCATTCCCACTATACTTCCCTATTTCCACTATAGAAAACAATTCAGAATAGGAATATTTTAGATGAATCAATATGGTAAATTTTAAATTCAATATCATTTTAACTTATCTATAATGTAAAATATTTCAAGTTTATACTATTAACATTGTTTTAAACTCTGATGTTATCTAAATCAACCTCTTAAACCAACAATAAGGACCCATCCATAAACATTACATAATTTTGAGTTTTATGTCAAGATATAATTCTATTACATTTGATGATATTTTTAGGATTAGAGTTTTATAGAAATATTTCATAACTCATTTATAATAAAACCATATAATAAAAAGTGGAAACTTCCAATCAGTATCTATTTTCCCACTATATAAATTTTTTAAAACAAAACCTAATTTATTTTCATGAAAATTCCTCATAACTTTTAACATGACCCCTTCCTTTAAATTACCCTCCCTTAAATCGTGTGAAAAACATTTTAAAAATGTGGGATAAAAATAAAAATCTCAGTAAGGGAAAAAAAATAAGAAAACCATTAGTCCAATGAAATACATGAAAAACCATGAAAAACTATTTACTAAAAACATTAATTTTTACTCAAAAGGGGAATTATCATTTTATTAAAAAGAATATTAATATTACCTTTCAAAATAATTTATTTCCATGAAAAATAATTAGAAAGAATAGAAAATTCATATAGGTGCCCTGGGACATCATATCATAGAACCCTTACAAAAACACTAAGATTTGAATAACTATAAGGAAAATATCCAATATAATTATCCAAATAACATAATCCTTACCCAATGCATTTGAGCACTATCAGGCTGCACCCATCATATAAGCTGTAATGGTATCACCAAACACTATCTGGGTACACCCATTGTAAACATTTTCCAAGGTCCGTATCATGAATAAAAAATTTAAAGCTTGAAACTTTTCATCACAAAACTCAAGAAAAACTCTTCTAAAACCATTTTTAGAAAACATTATGACATCAATATAACCTTTAATTTTAAAAATTATTTTCAAAAATATTCTCATAACAAGGAAAATAATTTATTTATTTGAAGAAATCATGAAATATTTTAATGGAATAAAATATTGACATAATTGATGTGGTAGATGGAAATGTTAGTGTCATTGTATATGTTAAATTTGAACATTAACTTTTTCATTTATAAATAAAGATAAATAATTCTATAAAAAGATACATTTTTAGAAAAAAAAATTATAAGAAAAAATCATTTATAAAACTATTATGTCTATAATAAAATCATTTCAAAAATATGGACATAGAAGAAAAAGATAATTATAATAAAAACATTAAAAGTCATTTTTTAATGAAAAATCCCTTATCACTTTAAAATATTTGAATCATAATACCCATGAAAGAATAAAATTAAACAAAAATTTAAATAATATGAGAATAGATAAATTCAAGATATATCATGTCAAATGAGATTTATATGAACCTTATAAAATAATGTTTGTGTATAACTTCAAAATATTCCTCAATGAAAGGAAATTGAGACAAAGCACCCTACCTTGAGTTCGATTCATCGTGAACAATATTTATATTACTGAATAATTAAATTATGTTAATAATTTAATTTATTAATAAAATTTCTAAATATTATTTTTCCTTTAATTTCACTTATTACCATTTTATATGTGATTACTTAATCAATTAGGTTTACATTAAATGTTTTCACCAGATTCATCTTATGTTTCAAAAATGATTTTCGTAGGTTGACTTTGGTCAAAGAGGTAATTATTTAAACATATCCAAAATAGAAATCATTAGGTAATTATAAAATCTATAAACAAATTATACTTTTAATACCAGTTATGAAATATTGTTATGAAATATGAAGTACGTTATTATCAGGGAGATGATAATCCATACCTTTACATGAGTAACGTTTCCATTTTCAAAGATCGTTATGGAAAGGAGGTAAGTGGTATATAATATTTATATAATGATTATAATATATTATATAAAATATTTTTTCTTTAAATATAATTATATATATCATCCATGTGATTTGGTGATAAACATACAGTGACATCGCTTCATGAAGGCAGTAGTCCACACATATACGAATGAAATTATAATTTTTCAATGTCTAAAATGTTAAGAAAGAAAAATGCTATATTACAATTTCACAATGAAAACCATTTCATAAATATCATAAATATTTAAATTATATCACCTATATTCATTAACTTTAACATTATTACATTCTATGTAAAGAGTTAGTGAAAATGAATCACATAGCTTCACCAGGTTGTAGTCTGTCATAGGCATGAGCAATGTTGTCATATCCCCTATAGAATGGGAAGTAAAAAAGGTATATATGATATAATGACACTAGATATATAATTATGTTATTTTAGTTGCATATCTAATTTATATACTT
Source organism: Viscum album (assembly GCA_963277665.1). NCBI lineage: Eukaryota > Viridiplantae > Streptophyta > Magnoliopsida > Santalales > Viscaceae > Viscum > Viscum album. The sequence continues at coordinate 918,053,976 of OY728123.1, read as the reverse complement.
TATAGTACCCAACCATGATAGGCATTGATGGAAAACGTGTCGCATCGGTTCACGAGGAGGTAGTCGGCCATACACAAGAGGAACATTATTGTTTCCCATTTTAGGGAAGGTGATATGGATATAGTTTATTAAATTAACATAAAAATTACCACTCTATGTTTTTTACTAGTATTATTAAATAATAAATAATAAATAATAATTTATGGTGGTGATAGAAAAAATAAAACAAAAACGTATAGTTATGAATTTTACCTCTTCCCAGACCACCTTTTTAGGATTATACCTAAGGTATTACAAGAATAGATTTATGACCAAAGAAAGGATAATTGGATGAGAGGATTTAATTTGGTATGTAATTTTGTTAGGTATTGGATGAACCAAAATGGTTAAAACTTTTGAGGAAGATAAAATAGGCGGTGGCCTTTTATAAGTGTGATGAGTGACATACTTTTAATTTTTGTAATGAAAAAGTTGTACCCACGTCTTTCACATGAGAAAAGGGTAAAAAATGGATTATTATAGAGACATAGACATTATAAGGTTAGAAAATTTCTATAAAATAATTTTTATATATTTTTTCAGGTCATTTTAACCCTCATCCTTTTAGTTTAACCCTTGGAAAACCCATTTTGACCTTAAGCGTGGTAATTAATTTTTACTATTTTTACTATTCATTATGCTAATAAATAATTTTTTTCTTAGTAGAAAATTTGAATTGTTATTATTGTAAATATTAAGTTCATTTTATCAAACTCATTTAGTAGATGTGGAAAAAATCAAATTTCAAATAAATCCCACAAACGCGATGAAATATGGGTTTTTAGAAATTGTATTTTGCATGAAAAAATGATTTTATATTAACTTTATGATTAATAATAATATTTTTGTGAATTTAATTAATATTAAATTATATATAATTTATAAATTTAATTTATAACATTCCTAATTAGGGATTATTTTATTTAATTAAAATGGATAAACATTTTGAATTTTAAAACAGTTTTTAAGAAAACCTATTTTTGAAAAAAAACAATCATATAATAAAATCTATTATAAATTTTATTAAAAATTAAATAATTGTATTAAATATAACTAAATAATCGTTATGTTACATTAAACTATATTAAAAACATAATGGTAATTTTAAATTTATTAATTTATTGTAATGGAATGACCTATTTTACAATAAATTACTTTTTTCACTATTCAAAAAAATATCAATATTTTCCAAAAAATACCAAAATTTAATCCAAAGTATATTTTGGGATTGAGATTTAAAAAATTATATAAAAATTTTAAACATCAAATTCTAAAATTTAAAATTATGCTTTTAAATAAAACGTTATAACAAAAGTGTTTAACTAAAACAATTTACTTTTTGAATTAAAAATTACACAATATTTTTATGATAAATAAAATCATGAAATTGATTTATTCTATAATTACCAAGGTATTTACAGATATACTAACATTTAGTATTATTAAACCCTTCAATGATCCTTTTTTGTACACCTGTAATGTTGTTGGAATTATCCCGTCGGTTTTCATGCCTAACTTTTGTGTTGTAAATACCCATCCTTATTTCCACTCATGGGTATTCAACTAAATGTAAATATACTTAATTTATTAAGGAATTCAATGTATATAACCCAGAATCCTTAATTTTGGGATTAAATTCAACACCTTGTTATTTTTGAAAAAGAATATGTTTGATAGCATATACAACGCACAACATCGAGTTTAAACAAACCCCAAAATACTATTATTTAAACATGAACATCATAACCAAAGCATTAAATTGGTAGGTATAAATAGTAATAAAAGAATCATGATATATATATATAAAGGTCCCACTTAATAAAAATTCATTGATTAATTCTTATGAAATAAGTACTCAAGTTTCAGTAAAGTTATTTTATACTTCAGAAATACGTTTTCATCAAAAAAAATTAATTTATTTTTTAGGAAAATATTATAATAAATTAATCAAAATTAATTAATTTTTTATAAAAATAATATCTTTTTTAAAATCATAATATCAAAATTTTATTATGGTATAATTTTTATATTTTCTGAAAAGATTTATTTTCTAGTGAATAGTGGGAAATACTGTTTTTATTGAAAAATGTATTTATATTTTTAAAGTACCATTTTGGTTTAAAATAGTTTTGTAACTCCCCGACCCCAGTTACCCAGAGTCGGTGCATTATTACATAACATTGGTATGATCACAAAAGATCAAGTCTCGAAAGACCAATTAGTTTAGTAGTCTTTGGAACACTAGATATATTCATAAGTCTTATATTACATCATAAAGTAACAAAAAAACTACAACAACATCTTGTCTTCATATCACCTCATACTATCCCTATAGGTCATTCATAAATTACTTCTTCACATCCTGGAAAAAATAAAACATTGAAAGGGGTGATCTCAGATGCTCAGTAAGGATAACAATATAGCGGGAACTTTCATAAATAAACATAAACATTTAAGTCAATGTATAACTAAAACAGAAGCCTTTTAAACTTGATATTAAACATAACATGGAAGAAATAAAATGAAATAATTCCATTTACTTATTCACATGGATATTCTACTAGTCGAATAATCACCTGCAATATCAATAACCACTTTCATAATGATGAAATGCATAATGCCAGACTATCATAACCACATAGTCAAGGCCTTGTGCCCAGACTACAAATAAGATTTTGTCAAGGCCTTGTGCAAAGATAGTAGTTTGCCTCATGAGACCTACCGATGCATCGAGGAGAAATAGAGGGCTCCACCCATCACTTACTAAGTCCAATGCATTCCTCATATGAAAATTTTGAAACATAACATAAACATTCGTATTAAAACTAGCATACGAAATGTTAATACTATAACCAAAAACCATGAATGGTATACAAATATCACATCCACAATCAAACATAACTCATTCGATACAATATGGAAGATTGTATTGCATCAGATTAACCTCAATCGAGAATAATGAAGGATATTGACATAGATTAAAATAATCATCAAACTATTGAGAGAAATATCCCCCTTTTTCTTGAAAACATTTAAAAGTCACACTATTTGTCAAAAATCCATTTAAAAAATATTTTTGAATCAAAGTTTCCCATACCACTATGAAACTTTCAAAAGGAATTCTTATTTGAAAATTTAATGTCCATATAAATAAATCCTTAAAACCATTTTTAAAGCATAGACATTAATGAGAAAGAATCAGAATAATAAATCTTTAAAACATTTTGAAATGATATTTTAGTTAGAGTTCCTAACCAATAGAGAGACGCTTGAATACAAATAATTGATGTAATAAAAACTTTGTAATATCATGAGAATAAAGGGATTCATGATATACTATGTCAAAGTACATTATATTCACCATATAAAAGTGATTTGGTTTATAACAACAAAGGAGTCTCAATGGAATGTAAATTGAAATGAAATATATCATAAAGGCTGTATCCTTAGGTTAAGGATAAATAAATGAATTAATTATGTGTGAAAAATATAAATACAATCAATATGATTGGAAATTCAGTTTAAAACAATCAGTGTACATTCACACATATTCTTGTAAAAACAACACCAATGAATTGGATGATTAACTCAATAAATGGATATTGAGTAAAAATTACTCTTATCAAGGTCATACCGATGACTTGAGAATTTATCAATGGAGTGATTATGTGTATAAAAAGTATATCCACAAAAAGGGGAGTGGAAATTATGACAAAAGAAAATTAATAGTGATTCCACACATATTCTTGAAGTAAAATAATCTATGAAGTATGCGTAAAGCCGAATGAGTGGAAATTGAAATTTCAAATTCCCTTATTGATTTGGTAACTTACGAAACATACACCCATGAAAGAAGGATCATACAATGATGATGTAAATATCCACAAATTAAAGTATATTACACAATGAATACAATCATGGGAAGTACACACATCACATGCAATAAATAAGTGGTGAACAATGGAAATCTCACAGAATTAAAAGTGAGATAAGAAACACCTTACTTTGTACTTTTTCCTTGGTCGAGGGTAGGTTAGCATCTTATATAATGGTGAAATAGTTTTTATTGAATTATAAAATAATCATATACATTAATATGATATCATATATGATCTTTTAACATTGCTTTGTTAATAATATCTTAGTATTATCGTCGTTTCTGGTGTTAACTTCCTCGTTTTCTTTTATATGTTTTGTTACATAAGCCGTGTTTGTTATGGATAGGTTGTATCTTATTCATATACATAATTATATCAAGTCCTTAAACATTATTTTTAACCATAAAATGATAATTAGACTTGTATGGATACGAGGGGGAATGAATCTCATCTCGTTCGTGGAGACGGTAGTCCGTACGTACGCACGAGCGATAATATCATTCTTTTGATATTAAAATAATATATAATTGGATGTTATATCATATATACATAATCATTATCTGGTTATACTTATTATTTACATGAATTACACATCATTATTATACCCATCCAAATAATAATGTATTGAATAATAATTACAACACGACGTGGAGACGGTACGTCGTACGTACGCACGTATGGTGACATGTCATTCAAAGGATGGACAAAATACTGAATATGGTTGTAAAATATTTATAATAACATCACTTTATATAAAATATACTAGTGTTATTATTTTAGAATGAAATAATAAAGAATGATGAAGTTGTAGAAGAAAGGAACTTGAAAGAGGGTTGTGAAAACATTACCTCTTCTTCGGGTGCTTCCTTTTGTTTTGATCAAAAGGGCTCCTTAAGCTGGATTTATGATCAAACTAAGGATTCTAGGTTGAATTGAGGGAAGTTTAGAGAATATTAGGTAGGGGTTGGCCGATCCAAAAGGATTTGAAGGTGTAAATTAGAGAGAAGGGAGAGTACCATTTTATAAGTGGGGTGAGGGGCACCTTTGGAAAAGCTAGAAATATTCTTTTATAATAAAATCATATTCGGTTTCTAATGGCTCCAAAGTGGATTATTTAAAGGTTAAGGTTGGGATGAGTGTAAAGCCTTTCAACCAGTAGATTTTAGTTAGGTTTGGGTCACTATATTAACCTTATCATTTATATTTAACTCTAAGTTAAATAGTTTGACATTACCATGTCTCTTTGTATTTTTATATTATATAGTTAATAAACTTACTATATACCTCCAAGAGACCCCCAAGTGGTCCATTAATGATACACCTATCATTATATAAGTCCTTGGGCCGAAACATATATTTTTAGGAATACAATATCAATTAATAATATAATATTTGTTTTAAAAATTATTTTATGTCAATTTTGACACTATTGGGTATTTTGTGTCTGATAATTTTATAACAACATTATTACTTTGAAAAAAATTTATATAACCAATTTGAATATTTCATATTAACCTATAAAATTATTTTAATTCATAAAAAGTCTGAAATTAAATTTATTTTGATATTTATAATATCAATTATTTTAATATTTCATTAATTAGTTAATTACTACATCACCATTGTGTCATAAATAAATTAAATTATTTAATGTCTAAAAATTATAAATAAAATACCATTATGTAATAAATCTTTTTATATTTCTAATGAATATTTATAATTTAATTTATATTATGTATAACCCTATATTAAAAATGTTTTTGCTATTAAACTTTGATTTTATCTCTTTTAACTCTTCTTTGAATTAAATAATAATAAATGTCATAATCTAATCCATGTGGACGTAAATGATAATATTTTATTCCTAAGGTTGTTTTTGGTCGATATACACTTGTCCAATAGAATTAGGACATGTGTTAGGGTAATATTAATATCATTTTTACCCTTAATTACCCTATTTACTTTTAACCGTGGTAAATAAAAGTAAAAAGTTACTATTCACCAAAAAATTATTTTCATCTCATTGAACCAAATTTTACTCCTTGATATTAAATGTGTCTCTCAGATTTTCAAAATTCCACCCACAGAAGCAGTAAAATTAAGTTTTATGTGAATTTCCAAATTCTCCTAGGAGGTGGGTAAAAGACTGTGAAAAGTCCAATAAAATTTATATATATATAAAATTATTCTAAACTAACTCCAATGAATTACATTGAACTTATATAGGTATTATGTATCTATTTTGACATTAATTAAATTAAATAAAATAAATAATTATTTAAATAAAAATTTGGTTTTAAACTATAACTTAGTGTTTTTCACTATTCATCAAAAATTGAAAGTTTTTAGAAAAATACCAAAATTTCACCCTAGGCTAATTTCGATATTCCGAATCCAAAAATGATGCCCATTTTGAAAGATAAAATTAATAAAATTTCAAAAAGTGGGTATTACTATTCATAATGGCTAGTCTGATTGGTTGTGGTGTGTGTTAGAACTCGAAGTTGTGTACAACACACACTACTGTATTAATCAAAGAGAATCGTACAATAGAATATTGGGGTGTTACATTCTCCCCTCCTTCAATAAATTGTGTCCTGGAAATTTTTAAAATTGGGCTCGGGAATATAATGGAAAGTCCCACATCAGAAAAAGAGTCAATAAAAGTATCACTTTAAAATAAATAAAGAGAAGTACAAAGGTCACCCAAGAAAACCCATACTAGAATTCCATGTTGGAAAACAGGGATATGGAAGATAAACTAAGTGTCAAGTTCTGATGGAGAGGGATTGAAAACATGATCAGGAAAAAGTTAACAACAAGAAAACCACAAACTTGTGATGGGACAAACAGTCATTAGTTTCCCGGTAGGAAAAGTAAATGGACAACATTTTTTTTGTTTTAAGTTACATTACATAAATATGAGGAATTAATTTATGATATTGACTAAGAACATAAAGGGATATACTTACTTTTTAAGTAAAGTTTCATTCTTTAATAAATTTCTACCACTAACTCATTTTTTTTAAATGATGAGTAATCAAAAAGACATGGTTACACTGGGAGAGCTAGAATAAAATTCTATAGAATCACATGATCCGCAAAGGATAAACTATATATTTACCTTGTCTTTAGAGATTAATCAAAACCAAAATGGTTAGTATAAGAGCTGATGATCCCCCAAAAGGTTATTCTATTAGGGAAAGAAACACTAATCTTAATTTCTAAAACTAAACCAACAATACACCAAAGTTAAATAAATACCACTCAATAATTTATTGTCCTTAAAATCCTTCAATATAATCCAAACTAATATTGAAACCCAAAAATTAGAAGAATTTGGTTATGTAGTCTTCCACATTAAATTGTATCTTCAAATGACATCAACTAATCTTAAAGTCACATACTTAAAAGTAATTAACCTAATCACATATTATCTATTATTGGTTAATCATTTCCATAAATTAACCAAATAGCTATAAATACACAATAAAAACATAGATAAAAAATCACCATTACTCCTCAAATGAAATCCCATAATATTCTATTTTCCTTGGGCATATAGTGTTCCCAACAAAGTGAACATCTTCCAAAATAACATTTAACACTTAATCATCAAATCATTTTCCTATACTAAGGGTATTCATTTTATAAGACATAAGAACCCAAATCAAGTTATTATTGATCAATAAAATAATTTAACTAAAAATAATTAGTCACACTAACTAGGAACTTCACATAGTCCAGTGGTAGGTGATAAATCCCAATCACACTTTTCTTGTGGGTTTGATTCCCACAGCTTTTTCCAACGCGACGGGTTGTCACACGGTCTATGTGTTGTCCTTTTTCAAAAACTATATTTTATAACATTACCAAAATGTGATAAATTCCTCAAAATAACCCTAACATAATTTTAACCAGAAATGTTCTCTCATACCTTTCATTTTCATCCCAAAATATAATAACTTGTAATTGCCTCAAACCCAATGATCATATAAAACCAAATTGTTATTTATAAATATATCCACAAGGGAAAAGATAAGTCTTCCTCAAATATCATTCTCATATGGAAAACTGTGGGGTTAAAAATTCAAGAGAAAATTATTCCAAATTAATCCCATCAACAAGGAGCACTAATACTTTTAAACAATTCTCAAAACATTTATTTCCACACAGATTCTTCTTTGACCAAGAAAATATCCTATAGAATAGGGCATTCACTCGGGTAATGTCTAGGTCCTCTACATTTACGAAAAATTATTGTAAATGGATTCTTGGGAACATTTTTATTTTCTTCCATAGTACTCTTCATTTTTCCTCGGAAATTATTCACTTTATGTCATTCTTTCCCAAACGTAAGGCATTTATTTGTTCCGTTGAGAAACTTTCCTGGGTGTCTCCTTCCACATTTCCTGCATGGTGGAATTTTAGGATTCTTTTCTCCATGGTCTCCACTGCTGGAGCTCTTATCATTCATCACCTTTCTCTTCTTTGTTGAGTTCAGGAGTTAGTTAATATATATGTTGTTGATCATATTTTTGGAAAACTGATTTGGCATGAACACAATATTATTTATGCCAATCAACATTCCATTTTGTTGCTCATTTCTATAACTGTTCCCACCTTGTACATCATTCTCAAAGTTACTATGACTTCCTTGGACTCCATCCATTGAGTAAAACAAGATAGCATTGTGTGAGTAACAGTAGTCATAAAATCATTTATAGAATAACATGACACCATATTCTCAATTTGAAACACCTTAGGATTAACCAAGGTCATATACTCTAATATATTATTAAAATACTTCAAATTGGATTGTAAAGAAAATGTAAATTATCCTATGAATATCCCCCGGGAGTGTCGTAGCCAAGAGAGTAGCAAGGCCCATTGTCGTGCACCAGTTACCGTTCGAGTATAGATCAAAGCGGAGTTTTCAGGTTTTACCCCTAGGTACATCTGTGCCAAAGTCACCTCTACCTACTCATATCCAGATAGGGATTTATTGCTTGGAAAACTCACAAAATATATACAATACCAAAATTCTAGGAAGTTCTTCTATACTAATCCTCAAAGTCTATCTTAGGGAAATGTGCTCTAATTAGAGTTTATCTAAATCTATATTCCAAGGTTTGTACTAAACTTCCTCTGATACCAACTGTAACACCCCGACCCCAGTTACCCAGAGACGGTGCATTATTACATAATATTGGCATGATAATAAAAGATCAAGTCTCGAAAGACCGATTAGTTTAGTAGTCTTGGAAACTTTAGATATATTCATAAGTCTTATATTACATCATAAAATAACAAAAAAACTAAAACAACATCTTGTCTTCATATCCCCTCATATTATCCCTGCAGTTTATTCATAAATTACTTCTTCAAATCCTGGGAAAAATAAAACATTGAAAGGGGTGAGCTGAGATGCTCAGTAAGGATAACAATATAGTGGAAAATTTCATAAATAAGAATAAACATTTAAGGCAATGTATAACTAAAACAAAATACTTTTAAACATGATCATCAGCATAATATGGTAGAAATAAAATGAAATAATTCCATTTACTTATTCACATGGATATTCGACTAGTCAAATAATCACATGTAATATCAATAACCACTTTCATAATGATGTAATGCATAATGAAAAACTATCATAACCACATAGTCAAGGCCTTTTGCTAAGACTACAAATAATATTTTTTCAAGGCCTTGTGCCAAGACACTAGTTTGTCTCATGAGACCTATCAATGAATCTAGGAGCTATAGGAGGCTCCACTCGTCACATACTAAGTCCAATGCATTCCTCAAAAGAAAATTTTGAAACATAACATAAACATTCATATTAAAACTAGCATATGAAATGTCAATACTTTAACCACAAACCATGAATGGTATAAAAATAGCACATCCACAGTCAAACATAACTCATTAGATACAATATAGAAGATAGTATTGCATCAGATTAACCTCAATCGAGAATAATGAAGAATATTGACATAGATTAAAATAATCATCAAACTATTGAGAGAAATACCCCCCTTTTTCTTGAAAACATTTATACTCACACTGTTTTTTAAAAATCCATTTAAAATAGATTTTTGAATAAAAGTGTCCCATACCACTTTGAAACTTTTAAAGGGAATTTTGATTTGAAAACTTTAATGTCCATATAAATAAATCCTTAAAACCATTTTTAAAATAAGGACATTAATGAGAAATAATTAGAATAATAAATCTTTAAAACATTTTAAAATAATATTTTAGTTAGCGTTCCTAACCAAAAGAGAGACACTTGTATACAAATAATTGAGGTAATAAAAACTTTTTAATATCATAAGAATAAAGGGATTCATGATATACTATGTTAAAGTACATTATATACACCATATAAAAGTGATTTGGTGTATAACAACAAAGGAGTCTCAATGGAATGTAAATTGAGATGAAAACTCTAATAAAGGCCGTATCCTTAGGTTAAGGATAAATCAATGACATAATTATGTGTGACAAATATAAATACACTCAATATTATTGGAAATTCAGTGTAAAACAATCAATGTACATTCACACATATTCTTGTAAAAACAACACTAATGAATTGGATGATTAACTCAACAAATGGAGATTGAGTAAAAATTACTCTAATCAAGTTCATACTGATGAATTGAGAATTTATCAATGGAGTGATTATGTCTATAAAAATTATATCCATATAAAGGGGAGTAGAAATTATGACAAAAGCAAATGAATAGTGATTCCACACATAATCTTGGACTAAAATAATCAATGAAGTATGCGTAAAGCCGAAAGAGTGGAAATTGAAATTTTAAATTCCCTTATTGAGTTGGTAACTTACGAAACATACACCCATGAAAGAAGGATCATAAAATGATGATGGGAATATCCATAAATTAAATTATATTACACAATTAATACAATCATGGGCAGTACACACATCACATGCAATAAATAAGTGGTGAACAATGGAAATCTCACAGAATTAAAAGTGAGATAAGAAAACCCTTACATTGTACTTTTTCCTTGGTCGAGGGTAGTTTAACCTCCAGTATAATGATGAAATAATTTTTATTTAATTATACAAGAATCATATACATTAATGTGATATCATATATGTTCTTTTAACATTTCTTTGTTAATAATATCTTAGTATTATCGCCGTTTCGGGTTTTAAGTTCCTCATTTTATTTTATATATTTTGTTACATAAGTCGTGTTTGTTATGGATAGGTTGTAAATTATTCATATACAGAATTATATCAATTCATTAAACATTATTTTTAATCATAAAATGTTAATTATACTTGTATGGATATGATAGGGAATGAATCTCATCGTGTTCGTGGAGACAGTAGTCTGTACGTAAACACGAGTGATAATATCATTATTTTGATTTTAAAATCATATATAATTGGATGGTATATCATATATACAGAATAATTATCATGTTATACTTATTAATTACATGAATTACACATCATTATTATACCCATCCAAATAATAATGTATTGAATAACAATTACACCACAACGTGGAGACAGTAGGTCGTACGTATGCACATATGGTGACATGTCATTAAAAGGATGGATAGAGTACTGAATATGGTTGTACCATATTTATAATAATATCTCAGTATATAAAAGATACTGGAGTTATTATTTTAGAATGGAAATAACAAAGAACAAAGAAGTTGAAGAAGAAAGGAACTTGAAAGAGGGTTGTGAAAACATTACCTCTTCTTCGGGTTCTTCCTTTTGATTTGATTAAAAGGGCTCCTTAGGTTAGATTTATGATCAAACTATGTCCTCTATGTTGAAGTTAGGGAAGTTTAGAGAATATTTGGGTGTGGTTTGCTGAGCCAAAAGGCTTTGAAGGTGTAAATTAGAGAGAATGGGGAGTACCCTTTTATAAGAGGGGTGAGGGGCACCTTTGGAAAAGCTAGAAATATTATTTTATAATAAATTAATATTTGGTTTCTAATGGCACCAAAGTGGATTATTTATAGGTTAATATGGGGATGGGTCAAAATCCTTTGAACCAATATATTTTAGATAGGTTTGGGTAAATATATTAACCTTATCATTTCTATTTAACTCTAAGTTAAATAGTTTGACATTTACCATGTCTCTTTGTATTTTTATATTATATAGTCAATAAACTTATTATATACCTCCAAGAGACCCCCAAGTGGTCCATTAATGATACAAATATAATTATATAAGTCTTTTGGACGAACCTTAAATTTTTAGGAATATAATATCAATTAATAATATAATATTTGTTTTAAAAACTCTTTTATGTCAATTTTGACACTATTGGGTATTTTGTTTTTGATAATTTCATAACAGCATTATTATTTCGAAAAAATTTATATAACCAATTTGAATATGTCATATTAACCTATAAAATTAGTGGAATTCATAGAAAGTCTCAAATTAAATTTATTTGGATATTTATAATATCAATTATTTTAATATTTCATTAATTGGGTAATTACTAAATCACCATTGTGTCATAAATAAATTAAATTATTTAAGGTCTAAAAATTATAAATAAAATACCATTATATAAGAAATAATTTTATATTTCTAATGAATATTTATAATAGAATTTATCTTATGTATAACCCTATATTAAAAATGTTTTAGGTATTAAACATTTATTTTATCTCTTTTAACTCTTCATTGAATTAAATAATAATAAATGTCCTAATCTAATCCAAGTGGACCCAAATGATAATATTTTATGCTTAAGGTTGTTTTTGGTCTAGATACACTTGTCCAATAGAATTAGGACATTGTTTTTAAAAAAAGGCAATAAGTAATCTTGATTAAACAAAACAAATTACAAGAGTCCGAAGGAGGGAATTTTACATTTGTCTCTATTAAGTATACTGAGCAAATCCTCATCAAGTCTGGTCATGTTCACCCGAGAGGCTTCAGAAATACCTTTATTTTCAAGTCTGTCAGCAAGAGAGATGGATTCATGATAAACATGTGTGATTATAAAGCTCTTGGAGGCAATAATGTCAAGACATTTGACCCATTCCAAGGTATGTTTCGAGGAAAGGTGAATCTGGTTCATTCTAACAGCTTGCACAATAGTAGAGGAATCACTTTCGAACTGGAGATTATTCCAATTTATTTGTTGATCCATTTCCACTTCATTTATTAGTGCCATAATCTCAGCTTCAAGGGCAGTGACATGACCACAAGAGCCATAAAATCCTTCAAGAAAGTCACTATTGTGGTATCAAAAAACAATACCATAACCAGATTGTCCAGGATTGCTCTTTGAGGCACTGTCAAGATTGCATTTGATATAACCTGCAAAGGGAGGGTTCCAGAAAATTTCTATAGTACCCATAGTTTTGGGAAAATTACCTGACAGATGCATCCTTCTCAGGACTGCAAAGTCTTTGATGGAATTGTGACAGTGTTCAGTGTGAAACTGATTTTCATTTCGAGTCATTGCAAGAATGTTGGATATGGCAACATTGTGATTGAAAGTGGACTTGTCATGCCTACATTTGTTCCTGCCTCTCCAAAGAGTATGGAAAGTTTCAGCACATGCAACAAGGAAGAGGATGTGAATCTAAACTAACTCCAATGAATTACATTGAACTTATATAGGTATTATATATCTATTTTGACTTTAATTAAATTTAAATAAAATAAATAATTATTTAAATAAAAATTCAGTTTTAAACTATAACTCAGTGTTTTTCACTATTTATCAACAATTGAAAGTTTTCAGAAAAATACCAAAATTTCACCCTAGGATAATTTCTATATTTCGAATCCAAAAATGATGTCCATTTTGAAAGTTAAAATTTAAAAAATTTAAAAAAGTGCGTATTACTATTCATAACGGCTAGTTTGATTGGTTATGGTGTGTGTTAGAACTCGAAGTTGCGTACAACACACACTACTGTATTATTCAAAGAGAATCGTACCGTGGAAGCTTGGGGTGTTACAAGTTTAAAATTAAAATCCGTTCTATTATATTGTAAATAATCCAATTATTTTCCATGGAATCAATTTTATGGTTGAATTCTATGTTAAAACTTTTTTATACTTAAAAAGGAATTTTTATGAAAATTTGTTTTTAATTACGCATTTTCCTTTTAATTTTATATTAAATTATATAAATTTTATGTTTTTAATTATTGAAAATTTATTATATATTTTTTTACAGAGGTTTGAATTTATTAAATAGATCCCTTGTATTTTGGTCGATATGAATAACAAACTAACTATTTTTTGTTACCACGGTAAAGGGTAAATCTGGTAATTGATGTTCCAAATAAAATGGTAAGGGATAGGAAATGACCCTAAAACATGAGTTAATATTATTGTATGAGTTTATTTTATCCATAATATTCCAATATTTGGTTTCATGGAATTTTATGTCCATTTGGATGATATTATGACCATTATAGTTTTTTATTTCAAGAAAAATCAAACATGTCACAATATTATTTTTAATAACCATAATATTTTTAATATGGGGTTATCTAGATTATAAAATTTAATTAATATAAATTTTAAATCTAAAAGAATTTTATTTATCATGGAAATTTGATATTATTTTTTAGTGAATAAATAATTACCTTACATGCTTACACAACACTGGCGCAATAGTTATTCAATTAATGGAAATATCGAAAAAATAGTATTTAAAATATTTAAAGAAACATAATTTGGAATAAATAAAGAAATAAAAGAATTATATATATTACCATGACATATTATGGATATAATAAAATATTTTTTTTCAAATTATAAGTGTTTTCTTGGTATTGATAAAGTCAATGTAATGCATAGTTCTAAAAATTTACATTATTGGTATTTTATAAAAAATAATATTTTATGAAAGATATAAAATTCTGATAAATATTATATTCCTACAGATTAATTTTATGTAGATAATTAAATAAAAAATGGTCCATTTATTGGTCTTTTGGAATTTTATACTAAAATTATTGACCCTTAGAGAGTAGAAAATTTTAATAATATGATAATTGTCAGAAGGGTTAATGGGGGTAAAAACTAAACAATAATGGTGAAAACTTATCCAAAACCTATCCAAATTTTATTGTATGAAAGGATTTAGGCTTATATTCACCTTATATTCTAATTATTTCAATTTGGATCCATTTGGACATGTTAAATAATTTTTTATTAATTTAATATTTCATGATTTTCTAAGAATTCCCTGCCCCTCAATTATAAATGGGCACCCATTCATTTATTTACACCCCATTGAGCCATCTAGAATGACCAAAATATGAATACTACTATTATAAAAACCCTTTTACATTTTATTTAGGTCATTTATCTTCCAAAATATCAACTTTGGGTCCCTTAAGAAGAGATATAAAGGGAGTTCACCAAAGAATAGGTAATTATCTCTAACAATGGTTTTAAGGTTATTTATTATTATACTTAGTCTTAATATATTGTAAACATGCAAAAATAGTAAATAAATTATCATAAATATACATATATTTTATTATGAATATGTAACAACCATATTACATCTCTTTTCCATCCTCTAAAAAGTAAAAACATTGCTCGTGTGCACGTACGGTTTACCATCTCCAAATAGAAGAGTAGTTTGTTTATCATCACCACATTAATTAGATGGTTATAGATATGAAAATAATGAGTATATATAATATATATGACATAATATGATTTTGGAAATATAATTTCATATATATATTCTTACATTCCAATCCTTTGGAAAACGATAATGTCGCCCGTGCATATGTGTGGACTACCACCTCCATGAAGTGAAGCGATTTATTTATTTATTTATATTTTACATGGATGGTAATGAGGATAGATTTTATGAATATATAATATTTAAATTTTATAATTATTATCATTTAATGCTGAATAATTATCTACCTTTATTTCGTTCCATCAATTTAAAATTGAATAAAGTGTTCATGTGTACGTATGACCTACCATCTCGATAAATGGTGTAATTCTATTTTTAGTTTCTAAGTTATATTAATTACAATAAATATTTATAATATATATATATATATATGTATGTATATATATATCATATATATATCATTATTAATATTCTGTATATTATGGAACCTTGATCAAGGTATAAGGACTGAAACTACTGAACCAAATCATACATGAAAAGTAAAATAGTTACCACCTAAAATAGTGAATTTAGCAATGAATTGTTAAAAAAATGGTGATAAAATATTATATGTAAATCATATATAATTATATGTTTTTTTAATATATGTATAAAAAATATATATTTATTATAAAATATATTTGAAAACATTCAATGGAAATTAGACATGTGGTAAGGGTTTCTCATCTCAATTTCACTTTTATGAGACATATGCCATATTAACCAATTATTTATTTTTTTTGTTGTGTATATAATAACAATTTGATATATTATATCATGAATATCTTTGTGTTCATGGTATTTAATGTTTTATTTTATTTTATTTCTTTCAGGGTGCTTATGATTCAAAATAAACCCATGTGGTAAGGGTTTAAGTCTCAAGTGAGGAATATTTATATTCCATATCTATATTTTCTAAAAATGTTTTCAAAATTATTTTTAATATTATCTAATGTTTTTAAAGTCATTTTAGACATTATTATATTTTAAAAAAATGTTTTAAAAGTCATCTTACAGTTATTTTCCAAATGAGGTACTTTTTGGAGTTTTCTTACAAAAGTGTGAAGGGATTGTTTTTTTAACTTATGCAACATGATTAATAAATCCTACCGTCATGATGAATCAATAATTTGAAGATTCCTTTACATTTTTTCAAGGTTAATTTCAGAGAAAATTATTTCCTTTACAATTATATATAAATTTTTTTTAAAACAATTGATTTCAAAGAAAAAATGGCATTTTCCCCAAGAATTTTCTAATGGTTTTTTAAAAGTATTTTTGTCTATGTCAATATCCTTTGTTGAATATTTTGTTTATAATATAATATAATTATATCATACATCATATTTATTTAGATGGTTTATAATAATTTTTACTTTGGGAATGTATTTAAATTCTATATAACAGTTCTTCCAATATGGTTAGTTATTGATTCTTAAAACATGTTTATTTATTTGTATTTTTTATTCATATGAGAATTGAATTAGAATAAGTATGTGATGTGTGAGGCCTAGAATATACCCTTTATGCATCATTAGGTATCATGAGACAATCTATATTGGGTTTTGGAAAAGGTCTTTCCCATTTATTCAGATGTCGTGAGATAAGGCCTTGATGATATTTTTAGATGTCTTGACCAAGTACTTAACAGTATGTTTTAGATCAATAAAATTATGCATTACATAATTATGAATCAGTTATTGATGTCTATGTGATAATTAGAGTAATTAGAATATACATGGAAAAGTTTCAAGAACATGTGATTGTTTAATTGGCTTATTTTACCATCCTTTTATCATGCAATAGTATTATCAAGTTATTGATTAAATAGAGTGTGTTTCAGTTATTTACCATACCATATTGTTTATGCTTATTTATTTCTGGTAGCTTCCACTATATGTATACCCTTACTGATCATCTGAGCTCACCCCTTAATTATTATTCATTTTTCCCAGACTCTAGGAAGTGTTTTGTGATTGATATGCTTGGACATGCTAAAGGGGAATAATGAGGTTCTCAAAGAAATTTATTTTCTGTATTTTTTTTTAAAAATTTAATGTAAATTTCAAGTATGTTTTGATTTTACTAAGCCTACTAAACTATTCATTCCTTCAGGATGAAATTTAGTTTATCTAGTTCTAATATAATAAAGTAACCACTAACTCTAGGCTTTTAGGGTTTGGGCCTTTATAGTTGATTTTAGGGGATGTTTATTAGAAAACATGTGAATTAGATTTAGGTAAACATAGATTAGGGAACATAAACCTCTTACTATATTTAAGGAAACATCCTAAAATTTTGGTAATATAGATATCATGTAGTTTCCTACGTTGATTGTTATTTCTCATACTATAACTTTTGGTTTTAGTTAATGGCTGGAACTATAAGTAACTATGTTAACATTTAACATGACATACAATGTGGTGATTATGAGAAACCATATGAGATGATGACTAGAGTAAAATATAATGTGATTATTCTTAATCAATTATCAGGGTATATGATTAACAATATGAACCTTAACCAACTCTGAGACTCACCGAATAAGAAAAATATAGAGTTTTCTGACTTATCAGGCATTGACGACCATGTAGTAAATAATTCTCAATTTACTTCATATCAGAAATATCGAAAGAGACAACCTAGGCAATGTCTCAAAGGTTGTGGAAGATGTTTTCTATGTAGAAATTAAGGTTATAGAGAAATGTATTTCCCATGATTTTAATGTATTATATATTGGGAATATGGTAATTATATGAGTCAATGAACTAATCTACGGTTTAACATCTAGATAAAGGAAGGGCTTATGACATGTTAATAAATAAAGTGTAAATATTTAAGTGTTTTTGTATTTGGATTTAAAAATTATTCTCTAAAAGTGTTATATCAATTATTTTATAATTTTAATAATCATAAAACATCAAATAATTGATCTATAGTGGTTTTTCTTTAATAATTTGAAAGAATATTTTGAATGGTACAAATAACCAAGAAAAGTGAATTAGTGATAATGTGATACTTTTGGGTAACACATAAAAAAGTGAAAGATAACTATAATATATTCTTGATGGTTAGATGGAAGTAAATGGGATAGTATTATAAACCTTTAAAATGATTATTGATTTGATTCATGATGGAGTATAGTAATTTTTTTTTGGATTTAAGGAATACATTCTATATTATGAGATTTTATTTTTGGAAACATGAATGTTTTCTTGGTGATTAAAGTTATTAAAATATTTTAGGAAATTATATGATCGAGGTATTTATGTCTAAAATTAACTTAATGGGGGATTAATGATAAGTTAATATTGCAAATTTAGTGACCTTATTACTAAAATTTTAATTTTTTTTTTAAATTTGGTCAGACATATTTTGTAGGATCCTTAAGTTTGATTACTTATGGAATGTATAAAGTTAAAATTTGGATATTATTATTTGTATTTAAGGTAATATTTATCTAATTAGATAATATGTGATAA
Organism: Viscum album; assembly: GCA_963277665.1. Classification (NCBI taxonomy): domain Eukaryota; kingdom Viridiplantae; phylum Streptophyta; class Magnoliopsida; order Santalales; family Viscaceae; genus Viscum; species Viscum album. The sequence goes on along the minus strand of OY728123.1, from coordinate 918,034,887 downwards.
CCATTTTTGGGTTTTTAAAAAATTTAGAGGTCGAAGGAATGTCTTTTAGATCACTTGATTCATTGAAAGTATTTTAGTTATAATAATTTTATCTTGAATATCCATTTCCCGACATAAGAGATAAAGTTGAAATAGATCGAATCAAAACTAAAGGATTATATTATTATCAAGACATAGAATGAATAAATCAAGTTTTTTTCTTGATTTCTTTATCTAGATATTAAAATAATCACATGAAATTTTTAAAAATGAACTTAAAATAAAAAATGTTATATGTTTTGTTCTCTTATAGGGAAATAAATGGTCTTTTAACTCATCATCGATTTATTATTTTATGATGGTTAAATCCCACATGAAGATATTCTATATCATTCTATTTTAATCCTTAGGAATTGAGTTTCTCTTATATATCTGTATTTTTACTTCCATAAAATTTTATCTTATTCAGAAACCGAGTTTTTTTGTGACCTTCATTAATTAACTTTCCCTCTTTTAAGAGGATGTTTGATTAACACTTTTAAAGATGAGAGTTTTCCACAAAAGGTATTTTACAATTTTGAAACCATAATTACTGACCATAATTACTGATCAAACCATGATAGTCATGTAATTTATTTTTCAATTATAAATGTTCCACTTCACCCATTTGATAAGGGGTTTAAAAATAGTCTTGGAATCAAGAACTAAGTCAATATAAAATTCAGCCTCTTGATCCAGAATAACAAGATAAAAATCATCTAGAAAAAATCCTTTTATTCATTCACTATTAGAACATCACTAATTTGAACAATTTTATTCTTTTAAACAATATTTTCTATGTAACTTTAACTTACATCTTTAATCATTCTCTCATCTTCTTGGTATGTAATAAAATTCATGGAATCATTGAATAAAAATTTCTTGGATCTGTAATCTATCATATGTGACAAATTGAAATTAAATCCTCACCCCAAATTATATATAACTTTACTATGGATAGATTAATAAATTTATAGGAATGAACATCCCACTAATAACAACATAAAGATTCCATTTCACAAAAAAGTTACATCTTAATTTAATGAGGTCATATTCTAAATTTACATGAAAATTTATCAGAATTGAAAGAATTAGATGATCAATAGTCAAACAGGTAATTCTAATAATTAAAATACACAAGTAAAATACCTATAAATACCTTATTTTATGGCCCAAAATTAACTATAGTAGTTGAAAAAGGTTTTACAACACCCCTTTTCTTCCGATCATGATGATTTCTAGACCGAGTTACTAACTGTGAGCACATGTTAGCATAATGACCAAAATCATTGAAATTGAAACACCTCACCATTAGATTTCTATGAGTAACGCCATTACTTTCTCTTGAAATCATGGGTTATATGTCCAAACTGTAACGCCCCGACCCCAGTTACCCAGAATCAGTGCATTATTTTAATACATTGGAATGATTACAAGGAATCAAGTCCCAAATGACTGATCATTTTAGCAGTCTTGGAAAATAGATTACATACATGAATGTTACATTACACTTTATAACATACAAAACAACATAAATAATACTTTATGAACTCCATTATTACCTAGGCTTATCCTTACATATCAATCACAATACACTTCTTGAAATCCTGGGAAAAATAAAACATATAAAGGGGTGAGATCAAATGCCCAGTAAGGATAACAATATAGAGGAAACTTTCATAAATAAGCATAAACATTTAAGGCAATGTATAACTAAAACAAAATCCTTTTAAACTTGAAATCCAGAATAATATGGCATAAGTAAAATGAAATAATCCCATTTTCTTATTCACATGGATATTCTACTAGTCGAATAATCACATGCAATATCAACAACCACTTTTATAATGATAGAATGCATAATGCCAAACTATCATAACCAAATATCCAAGGCCTCATGCCAAGAAAACAAATAAGATTTTGTCAAGGCCTCATGCCAAGATACTAGTTTGTCTCATGAGACCTACCGATACATCGAGAAGGTGTAGAGGGCTCCACCCGTCACTTATTAAGTCCAATGCATTCCTCATATGAACAGGTTTAAACATAACATTAACATTCGTATTAAAAATAGCATATGAAATTTCAATGCTCTCTCCATAAACCATGAATGGTATAAAAATAACACATCCACAGTCAAAAATAACACAAAAAAATTAATACAATATGGAAGTTTTGTATCATAATAAATCAACTTCAAATAAGCTTAAAATCCATCAAAGGATGTTGATATAGATTAAATCAAAAATATTTGAGAGAAATATCTCTTTTTTGAAATAATTTAAAAGACACGTAATTATAAAATAGAACATTTACTTTGAAAATATTCTTATAATCTTGTAAGGGAAGCTTTGAAAATTTTATAACGGCGGAAAATAGTCGCACCCACAGTATAAGTTCAAAAAAGACATTCTTACCTTAATTCTATTGAAAAGGTTAAAAAGGACCTTGTTTGGAAAATAATGGAAAGATTACTTTATAAACTTCTTATAAAAAGTCAAAAAAGGGTATAAATGACTTTAAACCATATTCTGTAAAATAGTAAGAATGTTTTGAAATAAATTTTTATGAAATATGGATGTGGATGATAAAGAGGTCTCAGTAGATAATTATCTATAAAAAACCTCTGATAATGAAGAGATTGTGAAATAAACCCTTACCTTGAGATTTTCCTTGGTCGAGGGTAGTTTAACCTCCTGTATAATGGTGAAATATTTTTTTTAAATAATAAAAGAATCATATACTTTAATATGATATCATATATGATCTTTTAACATTTCTTTGTTTATAATATCTTAGTATTATCGTCGTTTTGGGTGTTAACTTACTTGTTTTAGTTTATATGTTTTATTACATAAGTCATGCTTGTTAGGGATATGATTTATCTTATTTATATACAGTATGATATCAAATCCTTAAACAATATTTTTAATCAACAAATGGGAATTATACTTGAATGGATACGATGAGAAATGAATCTCATCGCGTTCGTGGAGATGGTAGTCCGTACGTATGCATGAACGCTACTTCCATTTCATTTTTCATTTTAAAAGGAAATAAAAAACAAAAGATACATAGGTATATTATTATTCAAGTATAATATAACATCTTATATATGTTACTTATGTTAATTAACACCATCATTTACACGTTTCATGTGTGGTATGAATGAGTCATATCACTTTGAGGGGGCGGTAGTCCGCACTTCCTTAAATGAAATTATCGTATATATATATATATACAACATGAAAAAAATAATGGTATACTATAAAATGGAATTAAAAAACCTTGTATATAAAATAAATATCATTAATATCATATTTAATTATAGTTCCATCATAATGGCCACCATGATAGGTGGTAGGATATAATTGAATAATCTTCGTTTCGTGAGGCGTTTGGTTTGCATCCACAGAAACATTATGTTTTTCACCCATTAGATGGAGGTGTGTGTAAGTGTAGTTTGAATAATTTTTATAACAATATCCTAGTATATTAATTATAATGGTTTTGTTACAAAAGAAAATAATAAGAAGAGATTAGGGGTTGTAGAAGTAAAATAAAATAAAATAAGCTAAGAGAAATCGTTACCTTTAATTTGGGTAACTCCCTTTGGTTTGAACCAAAAGGGACTCTTGAAGTGATTTCTTCCTATGGTAAGGATTATAGGAGGAGTATAGGGATGTATGGAGCTTATTTGGACAGGGTTTGGACGAGACAAAAGACTTGAGAGGTGTGATGAATTGGTTAGAATTGGTGTCTTTTTATTAGGGGGAGGAGGGGCTCTTTAGGAAAGATTGAAAATATTATTTTATTATATAATGATATTCAGTTTATAATGGCTCAAAATTGGATTATTCATAGTCCAATGTGGGGTTGGGTCGAAATCCTTTCATCCAATATATTTTAGACTGGTTTGGATCAATATATTAACCTTATCATTTATATTTAACTCTTAGTTAAATAGTTTTACATTTACCATGTCACTTTGTATTTTTATATTATATGGTTAATAAACTTACTATGTACTTACAAGAGACCCCCAAGTGGTCTAGTAATGATAAAACTATCATTATATAAGTCCTTTTTCTGAACCTTAGATTTTTAGGAATAGATTATCAATTAATATATATTATTTGTTTTAAAAACTCATTTATGTCAATTTTGACACTATTTAATAAATTATTTTTTAAAGTCTTAAGATATTTATTAATTAGAAAAAATTCATTTAAGAAATCCTAACATGTCATATTAACCAATAAAATTCGTTTATGTCATCAAAACCTTCAAATTAGATTTATTTTAACATTTAAAATACCAATTATTTGATTCTTTCATTAATAAGGAAAATACTGCATCATTATTGTGTCAGAAATATATTTACATATTAAATGTCTAAAAATTATAAATAAAATACCATGATGTAGGAAATATTTTTATCTTTCTAATGAATATTTATAGTCGAAAGGATAACATATATAACCCTATGTAAAAATTGTTTTTCCAAAAAATATATGCTTATGTAATTTTTGTATTTACTTCAACTTAATTAATATAAAGTGTCATTATCACTTACAAGTGGCTCCCTGGAGTCCCAAAATCGACCCAAAGATGCCCATGGTCGGACATGTATCAAAAAATAGGGTTAGTACATGTTTTAGGGTAATTTAGTATTATTATAATATTATTTGTTACCCTTATTTACCGGATTTACCCTTTAACCGTGGTAAATAAAATATTTACCGAAGTAATTATTCAAAATATCTAAAAATAAGAGTTACCTATTTACACAATTTGGACCTCCTGATTAAAAATATGGAATCTATTTTTCTAAATTCATAACACAGAAGTGGATGAAATTAATTTAAAATTAATACCTGTTGTCAAAACAAAAAGCGTGTTTTTAACAAATAATAACTATCATAAGATTGACACTTTCTTATGTCTAGTTTAAATATAAAATTATGTACAATGAAAAAAATTGGATTAAATGGTAACATTTTAATCTAATTATACTTTAAAATCACTCAAATTCATAATTTATCACTATTAATTATTTCGATTAAAAAAGTTGTTTTTAATTAAAATTTTGTAATTTTCACTATTCATCAAAATATGAAAGTTATCAGAAAAGTACCAAAACTTCACCCTAATATAATTTCGATATTCCGAATCAAAAAATGAAGTCTATTTTACCAAATTCAAAACAAAAAAGTTGTATTTGTTAATTTAAAATTAATTCCCGCTGTCAAAACCATAAGGTGTATTTTTAAGAAATAATAACTATCAAAAGTTTGACCCTTATTTATTTCCAATTTCAAAGTGAATTTACTTACAATTACAATAATTGGATTAAATGGTAAAAATATAATCTATTTATAATTCCAAAACATTAAAATTTATAATTTATCAATATAAATTATTTTGATTAAAAAAGTTGCTTTTAGTTAAAATATAGAATTTTTCACTATTCACCCACATATGAAAGTTATCAGAAAAACACCAAAACATTATTGAAAATAAATTCTTATTTCCTGATTCTAAAGAAGAAATTCATTTTTTCAAATTGAATATATAAAATTTTCAAATATTGGATTTAAAAAAGGCTTCACCATTAAAAGGCTGTAAAATTGCATTTTTTGAAAAATAATTCTTTTATCTGAAAATAATGAATTTGTTCTTAAATTATGTCTTAGAAAATCATAATATGGATTCTAAAATTATAAGGATAATATAAAATTTAAAATTCAGTTAATACTATTCATAACCACTTTTAAACGGTAAGTTTGGTAAGTTGTGGTGCGATTAAACTCAGTGTTGCGTACAACGCATGCTATTGTATTATTCAAAGAGAAGCATACCGTAGAAGATTGGGGTGTTACATTCTCCCCTACTTCAATAAATTGCATCCTCACAATTTGAAATTTTTCTTTGAAAATAAAAGGTTGAAAATAGAAAATATCTTTTTGGAAAACCCACATCGGAAATAGGGTTAATAAAAATATAACTTTAAAATAAAGAAAGAGAAGTAAAAAGGTCACCCGAGATAGGCCATAGTAGGATTCTATGAAAAAATGGATATAGAGGAGAAACAAACCATCAAGGTCTGATGGAGAGTTGTTGAAAATAGGATTAGGAGAAATTTAACTAAAAGAAAATCAAAAACTTGTGATTGGTTAAATGGTCTTTGATTCCCCAGTTGGAAAAGTTAACCAACAACGTTTTTGTATTAATTTACCTTTCATAAAGTTGAAGAATTTATTTATGAGATTTACTAAGAACATAAGGAAATATACTTACTTTTCATGTAGACATTCATTCCTTACTAAAATTTTACCACAAACCCATCTTTCACTCCAAAAGGTAATAAAACTCAAAAATATTCTATTTATCCTAACCGTACAGGGTTCAAAAAATAAATTTATAAGTAATCTATTAGAACATAAAAAAATACATGATACACTCCAGGGACTTCTCATAGTCCAATGGTAGGTGATAAATCCCAATCGTACTATGGTTGTGGGTTTGATTCCCACAGCTTTGTCCGACGTGACAGATTGTCACACGGTCTGCGTGTTTTCCTTTTTATAAATATCCAAAAATAACCTTAAAAATAGTGTCCAATGTAAAATATAATCCATTCCAACCTTTATATTTATCCAAAATACTTCTTTCTAAACACTCAGTCCAAAATTTATATGGAAGTTAAACATAATGTAGATCCTTTTTACCACGTAATAACATATGAATACCTTCATCATGTATTCTTTTCAAACACTGAACTATCCGAAATTACCATAAACCATTATTGATTAAATTCATGCTCTATTATTTCTTATAAAATACTGGATATACTTCGTCCATCCAAAAATGTTGCAAATTCCAACAATGATGGAATATACAAATCATTAATCAGTTTCAAGTTATTCAAGAATATCCAATATAATTTTCCCAAATCAACCATATATTATTCCAAAATCAGTACCTCAATATTATAACCATATTAAGGTTTATCTTTCCTTAAACCATGTAATTTCCAAAAATTTTAACTTGATGTAGAGTCACTTTTCTTAGTACCATAAAATCCCAAATGCTCAATGAAATAGTACTACAGTAAAATCCTTATTTATTTCCAGTACATCGTTGATACAACACTTCAATAAAATAATTCCAAAATAACAACATAAGAACACTAGTCATTACTCCTCATCTGTAGTAGTATCATAACTTTATTATTAACCAATAACATCATTTTTGGCATAGTCAGATGACTGGGATATTGGTTTACGTAGTGTCTAAACTCTTTACAGATGAAGCATTGTACATTTGAAACATTTTTCTTACCCTTGCAGTCAATTACTTGATGTCCTTTTTCTCTAAACTTATAACATAATCCCATTCCCTTCAAGCATTTTCCTAGGTGATTCCTTCCATAGCTATCACATATGGGAAAATCCTTCTTTATCTTCTTCCCTTTCTCTGTCCTTCTCTCTACCATCATTTCCTTCTCTGGCTTCCCTTCAAAGCCATTGGACTCTGAGAATTCTTTACTTATCTTATCAACACATGATACTATTTCTTAGTATGATTATAATACATGGGAGACTATTTCCCTTCTAAATTCTGGCTTAAGACCATGAAAGATATGATCCTTCTTACTCTTTGGATCATGCGTATTGTTGGAGTTCTCATTCCTTCTACTGGCCACAATTTCTAAACAATGGCATACACTAGATTAGTTTATGAATAGCAATACCTAATCCCAAACTTGTAAAACACTTAAAATAAATTAAACAGTTTATGGATATAATCCATAATCATAAAAATGTCTTCTTTGAGGAATTATATACTCATAAACCCTTCATAATGGTTTGTAAAGAAAATGAGAATTATCCTAAGAATATCCCTCGGGAGTTTCGTAACCAAGAGTGCAGCAAGGCCCGTTGTCGTGCACCAGTTCCCGTTCGAGTCTAGCTCAAAGCGGTGTTTTCATGTTTTACCCCTAGGTACATCTGTGCCAGAGCCGCCTCTACCTGCTCATATCCAGACAGGGATGTATTGCTCGGAAAACTCACAAAATCTCAACAATACCAAAATTCTAGGAAATTCTTCTATACTAATCCTCAATGTCTATCTTAGGTCTATGTGCTCAAGTCAGAGTTTATCTAAATCTATCTTCTATGGTTATTGCTAAAATTACTCTAATACCAACTGTAACGCCCCAACCCCAGTTACCTAGAGTCGGTGCATTATTTTATTACATTGGCATGATTACAAGGAATCAAGTCCCAAAGGACCGATCGATTTAGCAGTCTTGGAAAATAGATTACATACATGAATGTTACATTACACTTTATAACATACAAAACAACATGAATAATACTTTATGAACTCCATTATTCCCTTGTATTAACCTTGAATATCAATCACAATACACTTCATGAAATCCTAGTAAAAATAAATCATAGAAAGGGGTGAGCTCAAATGCCAAGTAAGGATAACAATATTGCAGAAACTTTCATAAATAAGCATAAACATTTATGGAAATGTATAACTAAAACAAAAGCCCTTTAAACTTGAAATCCATCATAATATGGCAGAAGTAAAATGAAATAATACCATTTACTTATTCACAGGGATATTATACTAGTCGAATAATCACATGCAATATCAACAACCACTTTCATAATGATGGAATGCACAATTCCAGACTATCATAACCACATAGCCAAGGCCTCATGCCAAGACTACAAATAAGCTTTTGTCAAGGCCTCGTTCCAAGACACTAGCTTGTCTCATGAGGCCTACCGATGCATCTAGGAGCTATAGCGGGCTCCACCCGTCACTTATTAAGTCAAATGCATTCCTCATATGAATAGGTTTAAACATAACATAAACATTTGTATTAAAACTAGCATAAGAAATTTCAATACTCTCTTCATAAACCATAAATGGTATAAAAATAACACATCCACAGTCAAACATATCACAAAAACTTTAATACAATATGGAAGTTTTGTATCATAATAAATCAACTTCAAATAAGCTTAAAATCCATCAAATGATGTTGACATAGATGAAATCAAAACTATTTGAGAGAAATATCTCTTTTTTGAAATCATTTAAAATCCAAATAATTATAAAATAAAACATTTAATTTGAAAATATTATTATAAGCTTGTAAGGGAATCTTCGGCGATTTTATAATGGAGGAAATAGTCACACCCTCCGTATAAGTTAAAAAAAGACATTCTTACCTTAATATTGTCGAAAAGGTTAAAAAGGACCTTGTTTGGAAAACGACGGAAAGATTCCTTTATAAAATTCTTATAAAAAGTCAAACAAGGGTATATTTGAAGTTAACCCCGATTCTGTAAAATAGTAAGAAAGTTTTGAAATACATTTTTATGAAATATGGATGTGGATGATAAAGAGGTCCCATTAGATAATTATGTATAAACAACCTCAGATAATGAAGAGATTGTGAAATAAACCCTTACCTTGTACTTTTCCTTGGTTGAGGGTAGGTTAACCTCCTGCATAATGGTGAAATAATTGTTATTAAATTATACAAGAATCATATAAATTAATATGATATAATATATGATCTTTTAACATTGCTTTGTTTATAATATCTTAGTATTATCGTCGTTTCAGGTGTTAACTTACTCGTTTTATTTTATATGTTTTGTTACATAAGTCATGTTTGTTATGGATAAGTTTTATCTTATTCATATATATAATGATATCAAGTCCTTATACATTATTTTTAATCATCAAATGAGAATTACACTTGAATAGATATGATGGGAAATGAATCTCATCATGTTCGTGGAGACAGTAGTCCGTACGTACGCACGAACGCAACTTCCATTTAATTTTTCATTTTAAAAGGAAATAAAAACCAAATGAAACATAAGTATATTATTATTCTAGTATAATATAATATCTTATATATGTTACTTATGTTCATTAACACCATCATTTCTATGTTCCATGTATGGTATGAACGAGTCATATCACTTTGAGGGGGCGATAGTCCGCACTTCCGCAAATGAAATTGTCGTATATATATATATAAAACATAAAAAAAATAATGGTATGCTATAAAATGGAATTAAAGAAGCTTATATATAAAATAAATATCATTAATACCATATTTAATTACAGATCCATCATAATTTCCACCATGAGAGGTGGTAGGAGATAATTGAACAATCATCGTTTCGTGAGGCATTTGGTTGCCATCCACAGAAACATTTTGTTCTTCACCCATTAGATGTAGGTGTGTGTATGTTTAGTTTGAATACTTTTTATAATAATATCCTAGTATATTTATTATATTTTTTTTGTTACAAAAGGATATAATAAGAAGAGATTAGGGGTTGGAGACGTAAAATAAAAGTAAAGAAGCTAAGAGAAATCGTTACCTTTAATTTGGGTAACTCCCATTGGTTTGAACCAAAAAGTACTCTTGAAGTGATTTATTCCTAAGGTAAGGCTTCTAGGAGGAGGAGAGGGATGTAGGAAGATTAATTGGGTAGAGTTTGGATGAGCCAAATGTCTTTAGAGGTGTGAAGAATTGGTTAGAAGTCTGTCTTTTTATAAGGGGGAGGAGGGGCTCTTTAGGAAAGATTGAAAATATTATTATATTATATAATGATATTCGGTTTCTAGTGGCTCCAAAGTGGATTATTAAAATTCTACTGTGGGTTTGGGTCGAAATACCTTCATCCAATATATTTTAGACAGGTGGGGATCACTATATTAACCTTATCATTTATATTTAACTCTTAGTTAAATAGTTTGACATTTATCATGTCACATTGTATTTTTATATTATATGGTAAATAAAATTACTATATACTTTCAAGAGAACACCAAGTGGTCCATTAATGATACACCTATCATGATATAAGTCCTTTTTCCATACCTTAGATTTTTAAAAATAGAATATCAATTAATATATATTATTTCTTTTAAAAACTCATTTATGTTAATTTTGAAACTATTTAATAATTGATTTTTGTTAAAGTTTTAAAATCTTTGTTAATTAGAAAAAAATTCATTTAAGCAATATTAACATGTCATATTAACCAATAAAATTCTTTTATTTCATCAAAACTTTCAAATTATATTTATTTTAACATTTATAATACCAATTATTTGATTCTTTCATTAATAAGGAAAATACTACATCATTATTGTGTCATAAATATATTTAATTATTAAATGTATAAAAATTATAAATAAAATACCATGATGTAGGAAATATTTTTATATTTCTAATTAATATTTATAGTCAAAATGATAACATATATAACTCTATGTAATTTTTTTTCTTTCTAAAAGATATATGCTTATGTCATTTTTGTATTTACTTCTACTTAATTAATATAAAGTGTCGTTATCACTTACAAGTGGCTTCATGGGGTCTCAGAATTGACCCAAAGATGCCCATGGTCTGACCTGTATCAAAAAATAGGGTTAGGACACGTTTTAGGGTAATTTAGTACTGTTATAATATTATTTTTGACCCTTATTTACTGGATTTATCCTTTAACCATGGTAAATAAAATATTTACCGAAGTAATTATTCAAAATGTATAAAAATAAGAGTTAACTATTTAAAAACTTTAGACCTCATGATTCTAAATATGGAATCCATTTTTTCTAAATTCATAACACAGAAGTGGCAGAAATTAATTTAAAATTAATACCCGTTGTCAAAACAAAAAGCGTATTTTTAACAAATAATAACTATCATAAGATTTCCACTTTCTTATGTCTAGTATAAATATAAAATTATGTCCAATGGACAAAATTGGATTAAATGGTAAAATTATAATATAATTATACTTTAAAATCACTCAAATTAATAATTTATCTCAATTAATTATTTCGAATAAAAAAGATGTTTTTAATTAAAATTTTGTAATTTTCACTATTAATCAAAATATGAAAGTTATCAGAAAAGTACAAAAATTTCCCCGTAAGCTAATTTCGATATTCCAAATCCAAAAATGTAGTCTATTTTACCAAATTAATTACATAAAAGTTTCATTTATTAATTTTAAATTAATTCCTGATGTCAAAACCAAAAGGCGTATTTTTACAAAATAATAACTATCAAACGTTTGACACTTGTTTATGTCCAATTTCAAAGTGAAATTACTTACAATGACCATAAATGGATTAAATGGTAAAAATATAATCTATTTATACTTACAAACCATTAAAATTTATAATTTATCAATATAAATTATTTTGATTAAAAAAGTTGTTTTCAGTTAAAATATAGTATTTTTCACTATTCACCCAAATATGAAAGTTATCAGAAAAACACCAAAAAAATTATTGAACCTAAATTCTTATGTCCCAATTATAAAGAAGAAATTAGTTTTGTCAAATTGAATATATTAAAGTTTCAAATATTGGATTTAAAAGGCTTCATCATTAAAAGGTGGTAAAATTGCATTTTTTGAAAAATACTTCTTTTATCTAAAAAAATGAATCTGTTCTTAAATTATGTCTTAGAAACTCATAATATGGATTCTAAAATTATAAGGATGTATATAAAATTTAAAATTCAGTTAATACTATTCATAACTGCTTTTGAACGGAAAGTTTGGTAAGTCGTGGTGCGATTGAACACAGTGTTGCGTACAACAATCACTATTGTATTCTTCAAAGAGAAGCGTACCATGAAATATTGGGGTGTTACACAAACTTTACACATCGAAAAAACTTCCCTGATTTCATAAGACATTTTCGAGGGTTCTTTTAACCACATTTACCACAACATGGGAACTTCATTTCCATACCTCCATATTTATTTTTGGCATATTTCTCCATCACCTTAAATCCAAAATGGATTCTTAATTTTATCGTAAATAGTCCCATAAGTGTTAGAAAACTTAATATTAATGTTTTCAACACAATGAACCACTGTATCATAGATTTTATTTTCTCATGAGGCCAATGGTATTTGTATAAACAGTTTCAATCATCTGTAAAATATATCAATTTTACTGTCAATATCCCAAAAAAAACTCTATATGTACCTATATATTCTTTAAAACTAGATTCATACATTGAAATATAATCTTCATCTTTTTTCCTCAATTCTCAGAATTCATTATCCAATCAAAGTCAAAAAACATTATGGAAATATTTCTCAAGGAAGATATGCTTAAAAATTTCCCATTATGTGGCATCATGATCATATTTATCTATGGTGTTCTTAAAAAAATACCACCATGGATGAGCTTCACCTTCCAAACGATAAATGAAAAGTGTTTCATTTTATTGTTACAAATATCCAATGATTTAAAATATATTCTCAAAATAATTTATTCAAAATTTAGCTACAATAGGGTCAGATGATCCACCTAATGATGGGGGATAATACCACATGAAATGATCCAAAATAGACATGTACCTTAATGGTAGATCAGGTCCCTATATGGATTGGAAACCACTATCATTTATAGCTTATATAAACTGAGACATCACTAAAAAACTATTTTGTTCCAATTCAAAATATCTCATGATGTCAATTTGGAAGGATATTTTCCTCCTAGAGCCTTCCCACTATACTTCCCTATTTCCACTATGGAAAACCATTCTGAACAAGAATATTTTAGATGAATCAACATAGTAATTTTTAAATTCTATATCATTTAAAATTATCCATAAAGTGAAATATTTCAAGTTTATACTAATATCATTGTTTTAAACTCTGATGTTATCTAAATTAACCTCTTATACCAACAATAAGGACTCATCCATAAACATTATATAATTGTGAGTTTTTTGTCAAGATATCATTCTATTACATATGATGATATTTTATGGATTATAATTTTATAGAAATATTTCATAACTCATTTATAATTAAACCATATATTAAAAAGTGGAAACTTCCCATCAGTATATATTTTCCCACTATATAAAAATTTTAAAACAAAACATAATTTATTTTTATGAAAATTAATTACAACTTTTAACAGGACCTCTTCCTTTCAATTACCCTCCCTTAAATCATGTGAAAAACATTTTAAAAAATGTGGGATAAAAATTAAAATCTCAATAAGGGACATAAAAATAAGAAAACCATTAGTCCAATGTAATAAATGAAAAACCATGAAAAACTATTTCTTTAAAACATTAATTTTTACCAAAAAGGGGAATTATCATTCTATTATAAAGAATATTAATATTACCTTTTCAAAATAATATATTTACATGAAAAATAATTAGCAAGAATAGAAAATTCATGTAGGTGCCTTGGGAAATCATATCATAGAACCCTTACAGAAACCCTTAAATTGGAATAACTATAAGGCCAACTTCCAATATAATTATCCAAAGAACAATACCTTACCCAATACATTGGAGCACTATCAGGCTGCACCCATCATATTAGCTATAATTGGATCACAAAATTCTATATGGGTGCACCCATTGTAACCAATTTCCAAGGTCTATATAATGAATAAAACATTTAAAGCTTGAAACTTTTCATCACAGAACTCAAGAAAAACTATTATAAACCCATTTTTAGAAAACATTATGATATCAAAATAACCTTTAATTTAAAAAACAATTAAAAAAACCCTCAATAAAGAAATTTGTTTTTATTCGAAGAAATCATGAAATATTTTAATAGAATCAAATCATCAAATAATTGATATGGTAGAGGGTTAAGTTAGTGTCATTGTATATGTAAAATTTAAACATTATCTTTTTCATTTATAAATAAAGTTAAAACATTCTATAAAAAGAATAATTTCTTCAAAAAACAATTTGAAAGAAACAAATCATTTATAAAACTATTATATTTATAATAATATCATTTCAAAAATATGGACATAGAAGAGAAATATAATTATAATAAAAACATTAAAAGATGTTTTTTTAATGAAAAATCCCTCATCACTTTGAAATATTTGAATCATAAGCCCCATGAAAGAATAAAATTTAACAAAACTTTAAATAATATGCGAATAGATCAATTAATGATATATCATGTCAATGGGGCTTTATATGAACCTCATAAAATATTGTTGGTGTATAACATCAAAATATTCCTCAATGAAAGGAAATTCAGGCAAAATCCTTTACCTTGAGTTCGATTCATCATGAACATTATTTATATTACTAAATAATAAAATTCTGTTAATAGTTTAATTTATTAAGAAACTTTTAAAATTTTATTATTCCTTTTATGTATCTTATTAAAATTTTATATGAGATTATGTAATCAATTAGGTTTACGTTAGATGTTTTCACCAAATTCATCTTATGTTTCAAAAATGATTTTGGTAGGTTGACATTGTCAAAGTGGTAATTATTTAAACATATCCAAAATAGAAATCATGAGATAATTATCATATCTAAAAAAATTATACTTTTAATACCAGTTATTAAATATTTTTATGATATATGAAGTACATTATTATCATGGAGATGATAGGTTGTACATATAAATGAGTAACGTTTCCATTTGCAATGATCATTATGGAAAGGAGGTAAGTGGTATATAATATTTATATAATGATTATAATATAAAATATAAAATATTTTTTATTTAAATATAATTATATATATCATCCATGTGATTTGGTGATTAACATAGAGTGACATCACTTCATGAAGGCGTTAGTCCACACATATATGAATGAAATTATAACTTTTCAATGACTAAAAAGTTAAGAAATAAAAATGATATATTAAAATTTCACAATGAAAAATATTTCATAAATATCATTAATATTTAAATTAAATCACATATATTCATTAAAATTATCCTTATTACATTCTATGTAAAGAGTTAGTGAAAATGAATCACATCGCTTCACCAGGTTGTAGTCTGTCATACTCATGAGCGGCGTTATCATATCCCCTGTAGAATGGGAAGTAAAAAAGGTATATATGATATAATGAAACTAGAGATATAATTATGTTATTTATGCTGCATATCTACTTTATATCCTTCATAATACCCAACTGTGATAGGCATTGATGGAAAACGTGTCACATCAGTTCATGAGGAGGTAGTCAGCCGTAAACACAAGCAGTGTTTTTGTTTCCCATTTGAGGGAAAGGGAGACGGATATAGTTTATTCCATTAACATGAAAAATATCATTATATGTTTTTAATATTATTATTATATAATAATTAATAAATAATAATTTAAGGTGATGGAAGAAAAAATAAAACAAAAACGTATAGTTATGAATTTTACCTCTTCCCAGACCACCTTTTTAGGATTATACCTAAGGTATTACTAGAATAGAATTATGACCAAACAAAGTATAATTGGTTGAGAGGATTTAATTTGGAATGTAATTTGGTTATGTATTAGCAGAACCAAAATGGTTTTAACATGTGAGGAAGATAAAAGAGGCAGTGGCCTTTTATAAGTGTGGTGAGTGACACACTTTTAATTTTTTTAAAGAAATAGTTGAAATGATGTTTTCAAATGAGAAAAGTGTAAAAAATGGATTATTATAGAGATTTAGACATTATAATGTTAGAAAATGTCTATAAAATAGTTTTTATATAAGTTTTTAGGTCTTTTTAACCCACATCCTTTTAGTTTAACCCTTCAAAAACCCATTTTGACCTTATGCGTGGTAATTAATTTTTAATATTTGTACTATTCATTATGGTAAAAAATAAATTTTACCATTGTAGAAAATATGAATTGTTCTTATTATAAATATTAAATCCATTTTATCAAACTCAGTTAGTAGATGTGGAAAAAATCAAATTTTAAATAAAACCCACAAATGCGATGAAAATGGGTTTTCAAGAATTGTATTTTTCAACAAAAAATAATTTTATATTAAATCTATGATTAATAATAATCCTTTTGTGATTTTAAATTAATATTAAATAATATATAATGTATAAATTTCATTTAAAACATTCCAAATTAGGGATTATGTTATTTAATGCAAATGGATAAACATTTTGAATTTTAAAACAGTTTTTAGGAAAACCCATTTTTAAACCCAAAAACAAACATATAATAAAATATATTATATATTATATTAAAAATTAAATAAGTGTATTTAATATAACTAAATAATAGTTATGTTACATTAAATTATATTAAAAACATAATGGAAATTTTAAATTTATTAATTTATTGAAATATAATGACCTCTTTTTACAATAAACAACTTTTTTTCACTATTCATAGAAATATCAATATTTTCCAAAAAATACCAAAATTTAATCCAAATTATATTTTGATATGGAGATTTAAAAAATTATATAAAAATATTAAACATAAGATTCTAAAATTTAAAATTATGCTTTTAAATAAAACCTTATACCAAAAGTGTTTAATTAAAACTATTTACTTTTTGAATTAAAAATTACAAAATATTTTTATGATAAATAAAATCAAGAAATTGATTTATTCTATAATTAAAAAGGTATTTACAGATATACCAACTTTAAGTCTTATTAAACCCTTCAGTGATCCTTTTTGTACACCTATAATGTTGTTGAAATTATCCCGTTGTTTTTCATTCCTAACTTTTGTGTTGTAAATACCCATCCACATTTCCACTCATGGGTATTCACCAAGATGTTAATATAATTCATTTATTAAGAAATTACATGTATATAACTCAAAATACATAATTTTGGGATTAAATTCAACAACATGATATTTTAGAAGAAGACTATCTTCGATAGGATATACAACACGCAACACTGAGTTTAAACGAACCCCAAAATATTATTATTTAAACATGACCGTCATAACCTAAGAATTAAATTATTGGGTATCAGTAGTAATAAAAAATCATGATATAAATATATATATAAATGGCCCACTGAATAAAAATTCATTGATTAATTCTTATGAAATAAGTACTCAATTTTCAGTAAAGTTATTTTATCGTGCATAAATACGTTTTCTTCAAAAAAAATAATTGATTTTTGTAGGAAAATATTATAATAAATTTATCAAAATTAATTAAAATTTATTTTATAAAAATAATATCATTTTTAAAATCATAATATCAAAATTTTATTAGGGTATAATTTCTATATTTTCTGAAAAGATTTATTTTCCAGTGAATAGCGAGAAATACTATTTTTATTGAAAAATGTATTTATATTTTTAAAGTACCATTTTGGTTTAAAATAGTATAAAATTAAAATTAGTTCTCTTATATTATAAATAATCCAATTAAGTTCAATGGAATCAATTTAATGGTTGAATTCTATGTTAAAACATTTTTATACTTAAAAAGGCATTTTTCTGAAAAATTGTTTTTAATTACGCATTTTATGTTTAATTTTTTATTAATTTATATAACTTTTATGTTTTTAATCTTGGAAAATTTATTATATATTTTTATTACAGATTTCCTAATTTATTAAATAGGTCCCTTTTATTTTGGTCGATATGAGTTACAAACTAATTATTTTTTGTTACCACGCTAAAGGGTAAATTTCGTAATTGAAGTTGAAAATAAAATGGCAAGTGATAGGAAATGACCCTAAAACATGAGTTAATATTATTTTATGAGTTTATTTTATCCATAATATTCTAATATTTGGTTTCATGGAATTTTATGTCCATTTGGATGATATTATGACATTTACATTTTTTTTATTTCAAGAAAAATCAAACATGTCAAAATATTATTATTGATAACTATAATATTTTTAATATGGGATTATCCAGATTATACTATTGAATTAATATAATTTTTAAATATAAAATATTTTTATTTATCATGGAAATTTTTTATTAATTTTTTGTGAAAAAATAAATACCTTTCATGCTTACACAACACTCACGCAATAGTTATTCAACTAATGGAAAAATTGAATAAATAGTATTTAAAATATTTAAAGAAACATAATTTCATACAAATAAGGAAATAAAAGAATTTTATATATTACCATGACATATTAGGGATATAATAAAATATATTTTTTGAATTATAATTATTTTCTTGGTATTTTTAAATTCAATGTAATGAATAGTTTTAAAAATTGATATTATTGGTATTTTATAATTAATAATATTTTATGAAAGGTTATAAAATTCCGATAAATATTATATTCAGATATATGAATTTTATGTGGATAATTAAAATCAAACATGGTCCATTTATTGGCCTTTTATAATTTTATAGTAAAATTATTGACCCTTAGAGAGTTGAAAATTTTAATAATATGATAATTATCAGAAGTGTTAATCGGGGTTAAACTAAACGATAATGGTGAAAAATTATCCAAAACCTATCAAAATTTTATTGGATGAAATTATTTAGGCTTATATTCAGCTTATATTCTAATTATATAAATTTGGATCAATTTGGACATGTTAAATATTTTTTATTAATTTAATATTTCACGATTTTCCAAGAATTCCCTACCCCTCATTTATAAATGGGCACCCATTCATTTGTTTACACCACATTTATCCATATAGCATGACCAAAACATGAATACTACTATTATAAAAATAATTTTACATTTTATTGAGGCCATTTATCTTCCAAAATATCAACTTTGGGTCCCTTAAGAAGAGATATAAAGGGAGTTCAACAAAGAATAAGTAATCATCTCTAACAACCGTTTCAAGGTTATTTATTATTATAAATAATCTTAATATATTTAAAACATACTAAAATAATAAATAAATTATCATCAATATACGTAGATTTTATTATGAATATGTAATAACCATATTAAATCACTTTTCCATCCCCTAAAAAGTGAAAAAATTGCTCGTGTCTACCTATGGTTTACCATCTCAAAGTAGAAGAGTAGTTTGTTTATCATAACCACATTAATTGGATTGTTATAAATATAAAAATAATGAGTATATATAATATATATTACATAATATTATTTTGGAACTATAATTTCATATATATATTCTTACATTCCAGTCCTTTGGAAAGCGATAACATCGCCCGTGCATATGTGTCGACTACCACCTCCATGAAGCGATGTGATTTATTTTTTATTTGTATTTTACATGGATGGTAATGAGGATAGATTTTATGAATATATAATATTTAAATTTTATAATTATTATTAATTAAAGTAGAATAATTATCCACCTTTATTTCATTACTTCAATTTAAAATTGAATACAGTGTTCATGTGTACGTATGACCTACCATCTCCATGAACGGTGTAATTCTATTTTTTAATCTCTAACTTATATTGATTACAATAAATATTTATAATATATATATATATATGTATATATATATATATGATCTATATTTCATTTTTAAAATTATGTAGATTATGGAACCTTGATCAATGTATAAGGACTGAAACTACTGGACCAAATCATACATGAAAAGTAAAACATTTACCACCCAAAATAGTGAATTTAGCAATGAATTGCTAATAAAATAGTGATAAAATATTATAAGTAAATAATATTAAATAATATGGTTCTTTAATATATGTATAAAAAATATATATTTATTATACAATATATTTGAACACATTCAATGGAAATTAGACATGTGGTAAGGGTTTCTCATCTCAATTTCACTTTTGTGAGACATATGCCATATTCACCAATTATTTATCTTTTTTTGGTGTATATACTACCAATTTGATATATTATATCCTGAATATCATTGTGCTCATGGTATTTAAAGTTTTATTTTATTTTATTTTATTCATGTTGCTTATGATTCAAAATAAACCCATGTGGTAAGGGTTTAAGTATCAATTGAGGAATATTTATATTCCATGTCTATATTTTCTAAAAATGTTTTCAATTTTTTTTAACAATATCCAATGTATCTAAATTCATTTTAGACATTATTATATTTTTGAAAGAGGTTTTGAAAGTCATCTTAAAGTCATTTTCCAAATGATGTAATTTTTGACTTTTCTTACAAAAGTGTGAAGGGAATGTTTTTTAACTTATGAAACATGAATAATAAATTCTACCACCATGATGAATCAATAATTTGAAGCTTCCTTTACATGTTTTCAATGTTAATTTCAGAGAAAATTATTTCCTTTAAAATTATATATATATATATATATATATATATATATTGAAACAAGTGATTTCAAAGTAAAAAGGGTATTTTCCTCAAGAATTTTCTATTGGGTTTTAAAAGTAGTTCAATATATTTCAATATCCTTTGTTGAATATTTTGTTTAGAATATACTATAATTATATCATAAATCATATTTATTTAGATGGTTTATAATAATTTTGACTTGGGGAACGTATTTACATTCTATATAATAGTTCTTCCAATATGGGTAGTTATTGATTATTAAGACATGTTGATTTATTTGTATTTTTTATTCATATGAGGAATGAATTAGAATTAGTATGTGATGTGTGAGGCCTAAAATATACCCTCGATGCATCATTAGGTATCATGAGACAAGCTATATTGGTTTTTGGATAAGGCTTTTCCCATTTATTCAGATGTCATGAGATAAGGCCTTGATGGTATTTTCAGATGTCTTGACCAAGAAATTAACAGAATGTTTCAGATTAATAAAATTATGCATTCCATCATTATGAATTAGTTATTGATATCTATGTGATAATTAGAGTAATTATAATGTACATGGAAAAGTTTCAAGCAAATGTGATTGTTTAATGGGCTTATTTTACCATCCTTTTATCCTACAATATTATTATCAAGTTATTTCTTAAATAGAGTGTGATTCAGTTATTTACCTTACTATATTTTTTATGATTATTTATTTCTGGTATCTTACCCTGTATGTATACCCTTACCGATCATCTGAGCTCACCCCTTAATTATTATTCATTTTTCACCGGCTCTAGGAAGTGTTTTCTGATTGATATTCTTGGAGATGCTAAAGGGGAATAATGAGGTTCACAATGAAATTTACTTTATGTATTTTATTTTTTTAAAATTTAATGTGAATTTCAAGTGTATTGATTTTACTAAGTCTACTAAACTATTAGGCCATTTAGGATGAAATTTATTTTATCTAGTTCCAATATAATATTGTAACCACTGACTCCAGGATATTAGGGTTTGGGCCTTTATAGTTGATATTAAGGAATGTTTAATAGAAACCATGTGAATTAGATTTAGGTAAACAATGATTAGGGAACATAACCCTCTTACCATATTTAAGGAAACATCCTAAAATTTTGGTAATATAGTGATCATGTAGTTTCCCACATTGATTGTTATTTCTATTACTATAACTTTTGGTTTTAGTTAATGGATGGAACTATAAGGAACTATGTTAACATTTAACATGACAGATAATGTGGTGATTATGAGAAACCATATGGGATGATGACTAGTGTAAAATATATTGTGATTATGCTTAATCAATTATCAAGTTATATGATTAATAATGTGAACCTTAACCAACTATGAGACTCACCAAATAAAAAAAAGATAGAGTTTTTTGAGATATCAGGAATTGATGACCATGGAGTAAAGAATTCTCAATTTACTTCATATCAGAAATAGAGAAATAGACACCCTAGGGAATGTCTCAAATTTTGTGGAAGATGTTTTCAATGTGGAAATGAAGGTTATGTAGAAATTAATTTCTGAGGATTTTAAAGTATTATATATGGGAAACATGGGAATTATCTGAGTCAATGAACTAATCTAAGGATTACCTTCTAGACCAAGGAAGGGAAAATGACATGTTAATAACTAAAGTGTAAATATTGAAGTTTTTTCTTATTTGGATTTGAAAATTATTCTATAGAAGGGTTATATCAATGATTTTATGGTTTTAAGAATCATAAAACATCAAATGATTGATCTATAGTGGTTTTTCATTAATAATTTGAAAGCATATTTTGAATTCTACAGATAACCAAGAAAAGATAATTAGTAATAATGTGATACTTTTGGGTAACACATAAAAAAGTGGAAGATAACTATAATATGTTCTTTATATTGAGATGTAAGTATATGGGATATTATTATAAACCTTTAAAATGATTATTGATTTGATTCATTATGGAGTTTAATATTTTTTTTGGATTTAAGGAATATATTCGATATTATGAGATTTTATTTTTGGAAGCATGCATGTTTTCTTGGCGATTCATGTTATTACAATATTTTAAGAAAATACATGATCAAGGTATTTATATCTGAAATTAACTTTATGGGGGATTAATTATAAGTTAATATTGTAAATTTAGTGACCTTATTACTATAATTTTAAATTTTTTAAATTTGGTAATACATTTTTTGTAGGATCCTTAAGATTGATTACTTATGGAATGTATAAAGCTCAAATTTGGATATTATTATTTGTATTTCAGGTAATATTTATCTTACTAGATAATCCGTCAGAACCATTTTTGGGTTTTTAAAACATTTATAGGACGAAGGAATGTATTTTAGATCATTTGACTCACTGAAAGTCTTTTAGTAATGATAACTTTATCTTGAATATCCATTTCCCTCCATAAGAGATACAGTGGAAATAGATCAAATCACAACCAAAGGATTATAATATAATCATGAAACATAAGGAATAAATCAAGTTTGTTTTCTTGATTTATTTATCTATATATTAAAATAATCTCTTGGAATTTTCAAAAAGGAACTTAAAATAAAAAATCTTATATGTTTCCTTCTCTTATAGAGAATTTAATGGTCTTTTAAATCATTATAGATTTATGGTTTTGTGATTGTTATATCTCTCACGAAGATATTCTCTATCATTCTATTTTAATTCCTGGGAATTGGGTTTCTCTTCTATATCTGTATTTTCACTTTTCTAAAATTTTATCTTGTTTAGAAACCTAGTTTTATGGTGACCTTCATACTTCACTTTCCCTCTTTTAAGGTGAAGTTTTATTAACAGTTTTTAAGATGAGAGTTTTCTACAAAAGGTATTTTAAAATTTCAAAACCATAATTACTGATCAAAATTCCAAATTTCTAGGATGCATTTTATTTAATGATGGGATAATGTAACACCCTGATACCTTAAAACAATTTTTTTTCAATTGCATATATAACACGCAACACTAAGCTTAAACAAACCCTAAAATATATTTTTTTAAATATGACCATTATAACCTAGCTATTAAATTACTAGGTATGAATAGTACTAGCCTAATTGTCAAAATTATATAAAGGACTTACTCAATAAAAATTCATCGATCAATTCTGGTGAAATAAGTACTCAATTTTCCATTAAAGTTGTTTTATTCTTTAAAAACATGTTTTCTACAAGTTTAAATTTTATTTATTTTTGAAGGGAAAAATTAGAATTAATTTATTGAATATAAATAAATTTTATTTTATTAAAATTATATCATTTCAGATATTTATATATAAAAATTATCCTAGGTTGAAATTTTCTGATTTTTATTAAAGGAATTATTTTCCAGAGAATATTGAAAAATATTTTTTTTATGAAAAACCTTTTTTATATTTCAAGTATCTTTTTAAATAGATTAAAAGTATAAATTAGTTCCCCTTAATTATTAATAATCAAATTATGTTCATTTAAATCAATTTTAATGTTGAATTTGATATTAAAACCGTTTATTACATAAAAACTAATTTTTCTGAAAAACAATATTTTGTTACATTTTTTTTGGTTTAATATCAAATTATATTCTAATATTTATAAATTTTAAATAGATTCTATATTTTTATTCTGGAGGTCTAAATTTTTTAAATAGGTCCTCTTTATTTTTGGTAAATATGAATAGCAACTCTTTTAATTTTTGTTTCTACGTTAAAGGGTAAATCAGGTAATTAAAGTAAAAAATAAAATTATAAGCACTAGAAAATAAACCTAAAACATGCGTTAGTATTATTGGATGAGTCCATTTCGTAAATAATAATCCAAAATTATGTAATATGTAATTTAATGGTCATGTGGATGATATTATGACTTTTAGAGTATTTTATTTTAAGAGAACTCCAACATGTCAGACTCTTGTTTTTAATAACTATAATATTTTTAATATGGGGTTATCAATGGGATAGGTAAAAATAAAAGTAGTTTTTTGAATTATAAAATATTAATATTCTTAATTATAATTTATTTTTCATTTTAAGTAAATAAATAATTACCTTAAATGCTTACACAATGTTGACCCAATAAATATCCAATTAATGAAAAACTAAAATAAATGATATGAAAATACTAAAAGTAATATAATTTAAGAAAAATAATGTAATAAAATAATTTTATATCTTACCATAACATATTATATAAATTATAAAATATATTTTTTCTAAATAAATGTTTTTTCTTTATATTATTAATGTCAAAGCAATGAATTGTTAAACAAATTGACATTATCAATATTTTTTAACAATTAATATTTTATTATACGATATAAAATTACAAAAAATATTATAATCATAAAAATTAAGGCTATTTGATTAATAACATATACCATGACCCTTTTTTTTCTTTATTAGTTTTATAGTTACATTATTGACTGTTAAAGAGTAGAAACATTAAATAATATGGTAATTATCGAAAGGGTTAAAAGGGGTGTTAGAACTAAATGATATCTGTGGAAACATATCAAAAAAATTTCTAAATATTATTGGCCAAAATTATTTAGAATTAAATTCACCTTATCTTTGAATTATATGAATTTGGATCAATTTGGACTTGATAAATAATATATATTAATTTAATATTTTAAGAAATTCCATGGATGTCCCTCACATCAATTATAAATGGGAACCCATTCCTTTACTTCTTTACAATAATTTGATCCATATATATTGACCAATAAAGACTAATTACTATTTTAAAAATCCTTATACAAGTAATTGTGGTTTCATTCCTTCCAAAATAGAAATAATAGGTCCCTTAAGAATAGATCTAATAGGTGTTCACCGATTAAGAGGAAATCATCTTTAACGACACATTCAAGTTTATTTATTATTCTACTTCATCTTTATGTTTTGTAAACTTCTGAAAATAATAAATCCAATATCATAAATATGATGATATCTTATTATTATTGTGGTACAACCATATTAAATCTTTTTCCTATCACAAGAATAGAAAAAATATCACTCATGCATCTGTATGACTTACCATCTCCACATAGTAGTGTAATTCATTTTTCACCACCACTTTGCTTAGATTTTTATAAATATGTAACTAATTAGAATATATTATATCTATGAAAAAAATATTATTTTTAACTATAATATCATATAAAACTTTTTACCTTCCAATTCATTGGAAAATGATAACATCACTCGTGCATACATGTGGACTACCACATCCATGAATAGATGTGATCCATTTTTTCCTTTCAATTTTACATTGGTAATAATGAGGATGGATTTTATGAATATTTATTATTTAAATTATATAATAATTATTATATAATGAATAATAATTATTTTCCTTTTTTTATCCATCTAAAATTGAATAGAGTGTTCATGCATACATATGACCTACTATAACCATGAACAGTGAAATTCATTTTTCTATCTATAACAATTAATGATTACAATTAATATGTATATAATGAATATAAATTATATTTATATCATTCTTAAAATTATATATATTATTTAACCTTGGTCAAAGTATAAGGATTGAAAATATTGAACCAAGTTATATATGGAAGGAAAAATAGTTACCACCCAAAACTGTGAATTTAAAAATGAATTAATAATATAAAGATGATAAAATATTATAAGTAAATAATATTTGATATAATAGTTCTATAATAGGTGTATAATAAATCAATATTTATTAGATAGTAGGTTTAGACATGTAAAAAGGAAATCAAACATGAGTAAAGTGTTTCTCATCTAAGTTTTAATCATGTGCGACATAGGCCATATTCACCACTTATTGATTTTGTGTGGGGTATATAATTATCCTTTTATATATTATATCATTAATATATTTGTCTTAATGATATTTAAATATTCACTTTATTTTATCTCTTTCATGGTGTTTAGGATTCAAAAATAACCCAAGTAGTAAGTTTTCATTTCACAATCTCATCATTATTCGCATTTGTTTATTTTTAAGTCTCACCTGAGTAATATATCTATTACATGTCTCTGTTTTATAAAAATGTTTTCAAAAAATGTTTTTAATATTCTCCAATTATTTTATAAGTCATTTTTACATATATATTATTTTTTATAAATTTTTTTAAAATAAATCTTCTTGTCATTTTCTAAATGAGGTACTTTTTGACTTTTTGTAAAAAACTATGAAAGGATTTTTTTTTGAAATTATATGAAATGAACAAAAAATCCTACCATGATGATGAATCAATGATTCAAATTTTCCTTTACCTTTTTACAATGTTATTTTAAAAAAATATTTCCTTTATAATTTCATATCATTTTAAAAATAAGTTATTTCAAAGTAAAAAGCGTATTTTACTCAAGAATTTTCAAATGATTTTCTAAATGTATTTTCATCTATATAAAAATCCATTTTGAATATTATGTTGAGGATATAATCTAATTATAACATACACCATATTACTTTCGGGTTTTTATTATCATTTTGAATGGTAGAATGTATTGACATTCCATATGATTGTTCTTACAATATGGGTAGTTATTGATTAATAAGGCATGCTGATTTTGTTATTTTATATTATTATTATATGGAATGAATTTGATTTAGTAAGTTATGGGTGGGGCCCACTCTATCCCCTTGAGAAATAATTTAGTCACATGATACAATCTATCTTGAGTTTTTTCTGAGCCCTTACCCATCAATTCAGATATCATAGAACATGACCATGATGGTATTTTTATATTTCTTGGACGAGTCCTTAATGGTATGTTTCAGATCTATGGAATTATGAAATCCATTATTATGAAGTTAGTTATTGATGACCATGTGATTATTTGATTAATTAGAATATCCATGGAAATTTTTCTAGCTGATGTGGTTTTTTAGATGTCTTATTTGATCTTCCTTCATTACTTCCATATTATGCTCATGTTATTATCTAAATGAAATGTGTTTTGATTATTTTCCATCACATATTGTTTATGATTATTTATTCATGATAGTTTACACTATATACATACCCTCACTGAGCATCTGAGCTTACCCCTTTATTATTATTCATTTTCACCTGGATGTCACAAAGAGTTTTGTGATTGATATGTATGGATATGATAAGGGGAGTAATATAGTTATCAATGAAAAAACTTTGTGTGTTTTATGTTTTTTAAATTAAATGTGAATTTAAATTCTGTAGCTTGTTTTCCAAGACTACTAAACTATTCCTCCCCTTAAGATGTGATTCTTTGTATCTAGTGACAATGTAATAAAGTAACCACTGACTCTGGGATACTAGTGTCGGGATCTTTACATTAAAAGTGATTAATGTTATTATTATATAGTGTGATCTATATGGAACAAAAATTCATGTACATGGTATGAATGTGATAGGTGGCCCTTGAAATATATAGAGCTCAAATGCATTGGGAAATTTTTATCTCATGAGATACCATGTATGGTTCATGGTCAGTTAGCCAAAGTACATTATGTTATGATTTCTCAGTGGTAAGCCTTGAATTATGCTTATGATTCCCTATTTTATATTTTTTTACATTCCTATAATTCCTTGATTCCATAATCTAATATCGTGGTTCAATTTTCCTCATTATTATTCTCACATTTCTATGTCATATTGTTATGCCTCTTAACACATTTACTACATTACTCTATACGAATTATTTGATTATTCACTTATTGGGATTTATGAATCACCCCTTTTTTATGTATATCTATTGGTTATCCCATGAATATTTAGAAGATCATTGTAATTTTATGGTCATGTTTTGGAGTTTTTAAACAATATCATTGTTTCCCTATTTCAAGTTATTATGATATATATCAATTAACAAAATATAATAATACTATTGATACTTTGGGATTATTTTATGTGTATCTTATTGTAAAACATCATGAAAAAAGGTATAAAAGATAAGGGATTTAATACACTATCTAATGTTGAAGGTATTTCATGAATACCTTGAGGATGCACCTCAAGTAAACATTTATTAATTGATACGTTAGAAGTTAATGCATGCATAAAATATATCTTTTGACCAGTTCATGCTTCATTGCAAGAATATATCTCTCTTGCATATAATTCATCTTATGAAACAAATCTTAATGATATAATATATAAAATATCTTCTTGAATTATAATTATTATCATTCAGTCACAAATATATCATAATGCTAGAGTGTATCATATCATATAATAACACTTCCATGAGATATAAGCAAATTTACATTATGTTTGTCTAGAGGTATGATCAAGATAACTTTCAATACAATATCCCAAGTAATATAACAAGGAACAACCAATAGAATCATGTAGAAAATGGCTTTAGGGAATATATTCTTCACTGAGAAGGGACCTATATTTAATAATTTTGTTTCCCCCTCCTTTTTTTCTTTTTTTTGTACTTGGTTTGCCTGACGGGTTAAACTTTTTGTATCTTTGTATACTTATAATGGGTTGAATTACTATTATATAATACTGATGATTATTTTTTATTGGTTCTTATCCTTTTTTTATAAAACATTATTCTTACTCTAATGTTTATATGATGTTTCTATTGTTTATATATTCTTGTTTGTGATTATCCACAAATTATGGCCTCCCTACTGATGGATATGGACTAGCATCGATATACGGTGTTATCTAGAACTTGAAAAGGTTCACCTACAATCTTCTAGTTATCTAGTTAGGGTTTCATTCAGGATGTTTTTGTTGGGGCATTACATCTTTTGTATTTGGGATAAAAAAGGTTTTACTAAAGTAACATGACAATGACATGTGAAAGTCTAATATCAATTATTTTTTAGTTTATTTTTTTACTCATTTTCCAATATATTTTTAGCTATATAAATAAACCATAAGTGATTCACCTAAAAAACTATTATATAAGCTTGTTTACCTAAATTAAATAGTCAGAGTTTCCATCCCCATTAATCACTTTAATTCCACCATAATTTATCATTGAAGATTAATTCTTTGTATAATAAAAAAATATTTTATGTTATAACCTAATGATATTTGATTCTTCTTCAAAATACATAATCATTCATGAACTTATGGCAAGTGAGTTTCCTATTGTTGAATTACCCCTTTTATCCCACTAGAAATATCTATATAGATAACATTATTCTTAAAACAAATTGTTTCAATAATAATAATTTTACTAATATTTCATCTTCAAGGACTAGAACTATATGTAATATTACTCTAATAGTGGCTTTTATAATTTTCATAGAATTTTTTATTGTTAGACTTCTATTTATGAGATTTATGTTACTCTTGATGTTGTGTCATGCTATATACCTTCCTATAATAAATATAATCCAAAAATGATTTCATATTATATATTAATATATTTATTATCAACACCTATTAAGAATATTATTCACACACTCTTCATATTACATTAATTATTCCATGGATAAATACCAAACTAATTTATAGATAGATTTCAGTGAGTGATTAATCCACGTGTGTTATTCTTATTCATATCATAACACCCAGTTAGTTTGTGGTTATAAAAATTAATTTACTAATTTTCTATTACCAATTTTTTTTTCATTTAGTGAAATTCTAATTTTTTATCACCAAAAACGAATTTTTATCATAAATTTATATCACCTCTACATGTTTTTTAGCATTTAACACCATAAAATATTTTAAATTCTTAACACACATATTAATTCACATGATTACCTTTAGTGAATCAAAAAATGATATTATATATTTTATAGGTGAATCAAAGATGAGTGCCAATAGGGGTATGGAATTTCCATCATTTTATATACAGAAGTTGAAACATCCATTAACCATTTATCAAAATTAATAATTTATATAGGATGATGACTCTAAATTATCCTTGGGTTGTGTAACCATTCACATTACATTCTAAAATTCTTTTTCTTATTTAGGTATGATATATTTCGCTTTCGTATTTTTGAACATCATCCTTATTTTATGTTCACATAGAATTCCCACAAGATTCCTTTGATTGTAAACATGTTGTGATATAGTAGTAATACCACAAAAACATATAAGAATAGTTTTATAAAATCTTAATTGTCAACCTTCCAAGAATAGAGAAGATATATCACTCTATTCTATATTCTCAGACCCACCTGATCATTACAAATAGAGCATTTATGGTGCGTTTTGTTAGACAATATAGATATGAAAAAATTAAATCAATATCACAAGAATGTATTTTGGAAATCTATCAAACTATATTAGAAAGGAAAAATTACCTCTATATATCATAAATATTACACTAAAATTAGAAAATGAAAACATGATACAATTGCCTTATATACTTTGTATGTAAGGGTCTTAATTATCTATTCCCATAGTTTATCCATGTATAAGGGGTTTTCACTTTTATTTACTTTTTCCAAAAAATAAATAAGGTTAAAATACCATTCTTTATGGTGAGAATTAATATAAGAGGTTGGTAGTTGAAACAGATAGTGTGGACCCTAAAAAAATAGATTTTAATCTAATAGGTAGAAAATCAAAAAATTTAATACATTCTCACACATCTTCAAAACCATTTAATGAGAATAAATGAATCCAAACTCCCACTTAAACATGGATTGTAATTTTTGAATAATAATGGTTTATCCTATGAATGATTATTATTAACTTCTATGTATTACATTGTATTATGTGTCTTATATTTCCATATGAATTAAAATTAAAAACTATTAGACTTGGTGTGAGAATAATTTTCTTCATGGATGTAAATATCATTAGAAAGTAATATAATTTGATACCATCGATGATCCATAGGAAATGAGTCAATTAGTTCTCAAAAAACAAGAAGTTCACAACATTATAGTTCCATCAACATCATTGGTAGATATAAGTTTTTGAGAATAGGATGAGTTTCAGAAAATATCACTAGAATATATTGATGTGGGGGGGGGGGTCACACATTCATTCCCTGAATTCATTAGATACATAGAATATTCACATTGAAATTAAATTAATGTTCCCATCCCCCCTGACTGAATGATATGATTATATTGACGTGATATTTCACTATATATTACCCATGAATAAAATTTTTATTAATTTTGTGTTTTATATGAAAAACCCAACTAAAATTAAAAACCTTGATATATTTTGAATATTAAATATTATCATTAAAACTTCACTATTAAAATTTCTAGTATAAATTTATGTAAAGTCAACAAAGTAATTAAGAGGAAATGACACCTGAAAGTGCCATCCTATCTTATGAAGCCCATTTTCCAGAACATGGAAGAGAGGTTGTTTCACTATCAATTTCCCTAGATGAAGTCGAATCTGAATGTGCAAAATAATGATTTTAGAAAAACCATATATAGGAGAAGTTGAAGCATGGGGAGTTTTCTAGAAGATCCTTGCTAACTGAACTTCCAAAAAAACATCAACTGGAGCATATATAATGCTAAGATCTTTTGAAAATATCATAAGATGATATTTTATTATAAATTAGGATTATATCTAAATGTAATATTTAATGATATATATTGAATTTATGTACTTTTTGAAATTTTAATTTTCATACATTCACATTATGTTTTAAAATTTTATTTTTTTAAAATTACCATTTTATTTCATGGAAATAATTTTACATTGATTGAATAATAACTATATATATTATCATTATAGGAATTAGTAATTTATAAAAAGAATATATTTAATATACTAAAACATATTTTTCTATAAAAACAATGTTTGGTGAAATTTTTGTTTTTTAATAATTTTTTATAAACTTTTAGTTGTGAATTTTATAAAATATCATACTTTTTTATTTATCATGAATATATTATCTTAAGCGTAATTTTTGTGATTTTTTAAAAGATTTATTTTTTAAGTGAATATTTTAACATACCATTTTTGAACATATCATGACTTTATTACATTATTAGTACAAAATTATGAATTGGAAATTTATCAAAAAAATTCTAAGAAAAATATGTTTATTATAAGTTAATTTATTATTTTACAGATATTGTTTTTAATTTATATTCCCATATTTTACATTTTAAAATTTATGTTATATAATAAAAAATATATTTTCAACATATTATAAATTTTTTATTTTAAAATTAAATTTTATATCTTTTTTAATTAACATAATAAAAAATAGATTTAAAATTTTGAGTTATCTATTTAATATTGTATAAGAAGGTCCACTGTATTTTTAGGCAGAAAGATTAAATTATGTAGGTAAAAGCTAGTTACCATGGTGAAAACTAAAAATTTAAAAGTGAGTAACCTAGATATAAATGGCCTAACATGTTTGATATTTTTTTTGAGTAGTAGAGTTGTGTATCAATATTATCTCTTCTCAAATCCATTATATATCAATTATAGATTCTATTTTATTAAGGGTTACATCCTATTGTTGAAATATTTTGGGTATTTTCAAAAGTTCACATTCTCTAATTTATAAAAGGGTCCATAATAATCTCAATTACCCTCAATAAAAAACCCCAAAATACAGTTCCCAGGCCTCTCCTCCACACTCTTAGAAACCTTAATGTTGTTCAGGTCTACTCAAAATTCTATTCTATAATGTTTTAATCCCTTTCAAAGAGAAGATAATCCAAGATGTGATGTACAAGTTCCTAAACCACTATTTATTTTTTTATTTATTTATGTGATTTTATTCTTCATCAAATTTAATTTCCCTATATTAAAATAATAACACTTGTATCATTGTTATAATTCTATGTTAATATAATTATAGTACAAGCATTAACCACACTCACCATTTTCCATTAAGAAAAATAAAAATGTTATTCATGTGTTATGCTGACTACCGAATCCACAACACATTTTTCATTTTCATTCACCACCATAAAATTATCGACATAATTGGGAATTTAATATAAAATTATTTTATTAATGATATATTTTATACTCTTAAATGTAAAACTATATTACTCCATTTTCACATTCTATGGATAACAAAATCGTCAACCATTCATATGTGTAGAGTACCGCCTCTATGGTATGATTAATTTCTGTTCATCATTTCAGCATCACCTTATGAGGTTGGTCATGAAAATGGTAATTGATGGTGCCAAAATATTGCACGAATGGAAGGGACGAAAAAGAAGGCTGGCACGCTGCCTCGCGAAGCACCGACGCGAAGCACCCCGAGCATCGCGGTCTCGCGAAGCTCCAGAGGCGGTAACTCTCCGCGAACGCATTTGACGTTCGCGAGCCCACCGCGAAGCTCCAGAGGCGGTAACTCTCCATGAACGCATTTGA
This sequence comes from Viscum album, assembly GCA_963277665.1. Taxonomy (NCBI): domain Eukaryota; kingdom Viridiplantae; phylum Streptophyta; class Magnoliopsida; order Santalales; family Viscaceae; genus Viscum; species Viscum album. The sequence goes on along the minus strand of OY728123.1, from coordinate 918,000,560 downwards.
CGTTCGCGAGCCCGCTGCGAAGCTCCAGAGGCGGTAACTCTCCGCGACCGTGTTTGACGTTCGCGAGCGCGCCAAGAAGAACCTGAGTCGGCGCGTGGGTTCTGCTTCGTGGCGCCCCTTGCCTATAAATACTGGACTCCCCCTGAGTCCCGGGGATGGACAATCCGACCTTTCGGCTTCTCCTCTCCCAAATCGCGAAGAACTCTTTGACCCGGGAATCATGAGCTCCGCGAGGTACTTCTACTTCGCATGACGCCTTTGCTTTGTCTCGTTTTGAGCCCCTCTTCTGAGAGGGATGCCCTTCACGAAGCTCAAGGGCCTTCGCGAAGGAAGGGGATTCCCAAGGGAACCCGGGCAGCCGCGGAGCGTTTATGCTTCGCGAAACACCCAACCTATACTAGTGATCCCTATGCTAAGGCAGGATCACTACACATCGCGAAGCACACTGCTTCGCAGCACCCTGCTTCGCGAGGTAGTGGTTCGCGAACACTATTCCACTTCGAGAAGCACCCTCCACTCACACCTATGCCCCATGCTAAGGCCAAGGCACTCCGCTTCACGAAGCACACTCCTTTAATTGGAAATTCCCCTTCCCGTGTGACCCTCCAGGTATGCACGATGTGATTTCAAAGTCCCACGGACAATACCACTCGTAGCGTTGCTTCGCCTAATGCTTCTTCGCATAGCCACGCTAACGTGGACCCCTCGATGGTTTGCTCCACAACCCCCCTTGGCCATGGCCTTTCCAGTACCTTCCCTCCCCCAAGGACCAGAGGGTACCGGTTATGTAAGTCCTAGGGGTGTGGAGTGAACCCACCTCGTCCGACCTGCAGGACGTTAAACTACCAAGCATCACGTCCTCAACACATGACGTTAAACTGTGACCCAACTTCGTGCCTCGCACGAAGGGTCCCCCTAGCTCGAACATTCATTACACCACTCGTCTCTACAGGATTGGAATCACCCATCCACAAGGGATGATATCCTCCTTATTGGAGTGGCGTATGTTCTCAGGAGAAGGGCGACCCTAGTTCCCCAACGGATGGCTGCACCCCTGCATCTCCGTACTTCCCCACTACCAAGGTCAGTGGAGGGCGTGATAGGGAACGAGGCACCCCCCATCATTGGTCCCAAATCCCCCTTTCGCTGCGCTTCACCGCACCTCGGGCCTCCATCCTGGAGTAATTCCCAACACCGTGGGCTGCCTAATGCGTAAGCCCCTCTTCGCTTCTCACAGACGCACCCTTCGCGACGTGATCGTCTGGTCCCTGCAACCTCTTGTTTCTCACACCGAGCATGACTCATGTGGGCTTAGAGTGAGCACCGACCCGACCCCCACCCTTTTGAACTACGAGGTCTTTGATCCATGTCAAGGCATGGTACGTAGGAAGCCTCCATGAGGTTCAAGCCCACCACTCAGTCATTTATTCACGTCGAGTTCCACCCTCGTCCAGCATGATGTTAAACTATATTCCCTTGTCCCGCATGACATTAAACTGCACGCCCATTTGAACTACGAGGTATTTGATCCATGTCAAGGCATGGTACGCAGGAATCCTCCATGAGGTTCAAGCCCACCAGTCATCCAATTCACGTCGAGTTCTACCTGCGTCCAGCATGACGTAAAACGGCATTCCAGTCCGACGATAAGCCGTTGAGACCACCCTTTGAACTACGAGGTCTTTGATCCATGTTAAGGCATGGTACGTAGGAAGCCTCCCTGAGGTTCAAGCCCAAAAATCATTGGCCCATACCATCTCCTTGTCGGTGTGCCAAGCCCCCCTATTTTCACCCGAACTACGAGGAATTTGATCCATGTCAAGGCATGGTATGTAGGAAGCCTCCCAGAGGTTCAAGCCCATCTCCATCGGACCAAGGTTCCCCATTTATGTCGGTTCGCCGACACCCACCACCCGTCGTTCCTTCACATCAGGGTTCACTATCATCCCGCATGACGTTAAACTCTATTCCACCATTCTGAACTACGAGGACTTTGATCCATGTAAAGGCATGGTACGTAGGAAACCTTCCCGATGTTCAAGCCCACCACTAGCGGACCCGCGGGTCCACTTTCACGTTGGTTCACTGATGTAACCCTTTGAACTACGAAGTCTTTGATCCATGTCAAGGCATGGTACGTAGTAAGCCTCCCTGAGGTTCAAGCACATCCCTCATCGGACCAAGGTCCACCTTCATGTCGGTTCGCCGATGCATCGGACCAAGATCCACCTTCACGTCGGTTCGCTGACGACATCCATCCGACCAAGGTCCACCTTCACGTTGGTTCGCTGACGACATCCATCGGGCCAAGGTCCACCTTCATGTCGGTTCGCCGACGAAGACCCTCTAAACTACGTGGTCTTTGATCCATGTCAAGGCATGGTACGTAGGAAGCCTCCACGAGGTCCAGGACCACCACCACTAGGACCCTCCTAGTCCTCCCCATCCACGTCAGTTTGCTAATGATGCCCATCGGACCAAGGTCCACCCTCGTGCCGGTCCACCGGCACCATCCCGAACTACGCGGAATTTGATTCCCTGCCACGGGGATACGTAGGAAGCCCCCTTCAAGGCTCAAGCCCAACTTCACCGTTTCCCTTGTGATGGTTCCTTGCCATTCCCCCTTCCACTTCATTCGTTTATCCATCATCCACCTTGATTATCGCTCGGGCCGTCATATCCCGGTGAGATCATGTCGGTACGCTCCTCTTCACAGCCACCCATGGGCTGGCCCCGGTATCGGCACCCCTTCAAGGGAGATCCCTCAATCTGATCCATTCTAGCTAATGCTCCAATCGGGATGGTCCATCTCCGCTGGACGTTAAACTCGCGGCGTACCCTTTGTTAAGCACGGGAAGCTGAGGAAAACCTCAGATATGTGTATATGGTATATAATTCCCCGCGCTCGATGTGGGATGCCTCGGGCTTCCACACCCTCAAGAAGCCCTGTGACCAGGGATAATAGACAGACATGCCAGGTTCCCCAGCATCTAGACACGCTACTGATGCCTCAACGTGACTACTCCCCCGACTGATGGTTTTTGCCCTGACCGGACCCTTTGGAATGTCTTGACAGAAGCAGTGTAATTAACCGGCGTCCATGGAAACATGTCACTGGGAAGAGTTTCACGAACAACTTATTAAATCTATGAGGGAGAACCGGACTAGGTGACGTGTTCTGAGGAGGAATCCACAGAAGGAAGAACCGACATCCCATCATCCTGTTTCGATCAAGGAGAAGACGTCCCTGAATAAGGAATGAATTCCGCCTGCCTTTGGAAAGCGGGAATGCGGGGCAACAAGCAGTGCGTCCTCCACAGACGGATGCGTGCGCCCCGACGAAAGTGTCGGAAACAGAAATGGTGAACCTGACGTGAAATTATTCTCTTCAATGTGGAGATTAGTAGCATTCAAGACACCAGTAGATTGAAGTGTCACCGGATCTAGATATCCGGCTCCTGTTCCCGCCAAGCAAATGGCGGGCCTGTCATGAAACTCACCAGAAGTCAGGGAAGTAGAACGCGGGGCACTCTGTTCTACAACATGTTGGCGTGGATCCTTATTACAGACGTGGATAATGGAAGGACGCTGGGGCACTGGTTGTCAATCCTTTTCCTCGCAATGGCGATGAGTTGATCCCTTCGTTTCCCAGGAACCAGGTTGCTGTTATAGGGACACGATCACCGCCCACTCGCCTACGTAGGGGCAGGGGAAACACCGCCACAACCACCTCGCAAGGTGCCGCTACCGCCACGACGGCCGCCACATCGCGGAATACGGGGCGCCCACGTCCCCTTTCCTCATCAGAGGTCATCCAGCGAAGGGTGATCAACAACCTCGTACGCTGGTACGAGGAGGAAGGGGTCATACCAACTCGGGATATGGCCCGCTTGGACCTGGAGGCCTCCAGACCCCACCGTCAATGCCGCCCTAACAGGCCGCACATGGAGCCCCTGCTCCCCACCCCAACGTTCAACCATTTCGGGAGCCTGTCCCCGGAACGCCTTGACGAGTCCTCGCCTTACGCTGATGAGGCAGGCGCCATCCGGCTCAGCCCACTCAGGGTCCTGACCCAAGGGATCCAGGAAAGAGCTCCCATCCGGCCGCGTCAGCGCCGCCGACCGACTCCGTAGGAAGAGCAGGCAGGCCATGCCCCTGCACCACCTGCGCCAGCTCGTCTGACCCGATGTCAGCGCCGGGCCCGGGCTGAGGACGCTCGCCCAGGTGCGTCGACGTCAACAGCTACAGTGGCCCGAGCCACCACCGACGTGCATCATGGGGCCCCTGCATACACTGAGCAGGGGAACTCCTTCACCCATCCAGGATCGAGACCCCAACCGCCCCACGGGCAGGCTAGGTTGACTCTCTGGGTTACAGGCCTGAGTGGTGATCGCCGCGAACTAACCTGCGGTGATGTCCCCTCGTATGGAGGCCCTCCCAGTACCACTACTCCACAGAGTGAGGTCCTTCCCCACTCCGAAGCTCGTTATGGAGGTATGCCTCATGCTACCCCCATCCCGAAGGAAGACCTGCCCCGCGACAGTGACGCTCAGCGCAGAAACCTTTCCCGCGCCCACCATACAGGGTATGGAGTCCATCCTCCGGCCCCCGACCACCGATCTGAAGGCACCATCCATCTGGTCCTTCTCCAACGTGGGGGCCCTCCCTACATCCTCTCTACAACCAGTGAAGGTCCTCCTCGCCCTGGAAACTCGAGGAGTGAAGGTCAGCCTCGCTCCACCCGCATCGACCATGGAGGTCCTCCTACTCCTACCGGTTCCAACAGAGGCTCCGCCCACATGGGTGCTTTCATGGAGGTCCTACCCATGTACCCTTCGACATTTGACCTGGTGCCCCTTGCACTTCGTCTATCTCGAGTGGGGTCCCCCTCCGCCACAGCGCCAGCGCCACCCCAAGGATATATGATGAAAATCAACCGTGTCCCGAAGAGCCACCCCGGGGTAGGAGGGAAGGTCGTCGCCACCACAAGAAGAGTCCTGTGAAGGCCTGGGTGGAGATCAAACCTGCCCTCTTCTCCGACTCTGAAGCGAAATGCGACTCAGCAATGGAACCTTCTCCCAGCTCCTCCGTATCAAGGACTGGGGCAGGAACTAGGCGCGTTAGCCTCATTCTCACGGAATATGAGGTCCACCAGATTCCCATCTCTCTCTGCAGGTACATCCAGGAGCAAGAAGTCTTGGGAATTCCGCAGGTCTCGACTGCGCAATCACCGCCATTGTCACCAGATGTGCCCTCTACCTCTACCAGAGATCACAGAGAGCTATTTTGGGGGCCAACGACGGTAGAGCGATGACATGAACTATCGCCGGTAGCTGAGACTCCTGTGCTGGAAGCTGTGGCTATCAACCCATCGTATCGTGACATCGTGGCCAGGTCACCTCACTCTTCAGAGGATGGCCCGGAATTCGATGGCCTGTCAGCTCGTTCGCCGTATTCTCCACCACCGAGTTTACTATCCCAGAGGTCCGCCTCGGTACCACTACCAGTCCCTCAGCCACCCTCGGTTGACGAGTGGGGAAACACAGGGCCAGACCCCAAGTTCGAACCCAGGAGCTTCTGGAGTATTCTCGCAGCGGATCACTTCCCGGAGAAATTCTCGCCGACGGCGACGCTGAACTTTCGCGCACCAGAGTCACTTACCCCTGAAGAAGTGGGGTGCTTTTGTCGAACCCTATGGGCGACACACTTCCACCTTCGTTACAAGTGGGTGGAATACCCCAGAAGTCGAGAGCACTTCGAAGAAATCGGCGAGAAATGACGCCTGATCAATTTGGCCGCACTCTTTGTGGCCCAGCACCCTGAGTCGCCAGGCCACCAGAGCGCCCTTCAACGGAAATGTGTTCAGAGTTTCAAAGTACTCCACAAAATCATCAGGGAAGCTACCCCCCATGTGAAAATCCGTGGTTGTGGACACTATGCCGCTCTCCTCTTCGACCTTATCCGACGGCAGCCTGATTCACTATGTGACATTGAGGACATGCCCTCGAGAGGAGTCATGGTCCACATGGCTGGCATAGTGGACAAGGAAGACGAGCTTGAATTCCTTGATGGAGACTTACCCCCCGAGGGCATACCACCACTACTGGAAACATCAGGGAGGGTTACCCATCAGTAGAGGAACCTGCTAGGCCTCCCCGTACCCACCGAGTCACTGCTACTCGGTCGAAATACCGGCAAGGGTAAGGAGCACGTTGGAATTTTCAACCACTCCGACCCGTCTGCCTCTGTGCAAAAAACAGACGAAGATCCCGAGAAGGCCATGTTACGCCAGCAGCTTGCTGAGTAGAAGAGGCTGGTTGACGAACTCTTGGCTGAGCGCGCTGCAGAGCGGCGACCCGACTATGGTAATCCCAGGCTGGGGAAACAGGGGAAGGAACAATTTCCCCCGGTGAGATGCCTCCGGGCAACCCAGATCATGCTACTTCCGCAGACAGGGAAGAAGACAGAACTTACGGAAAGAGGGCGTGATACGTCTCGCCAAACCCCCCCGAGCGACGGGGCAATCTGAAGAATCCAGTCTGGGTTCCCCCAGTCGCCCCGTAGGTTGTTCCGCCAGTTGATCCACGAGCTGTCGAAGCCATCTACCGTTTTGAGGAACATGGAAACGCGCTTGTGGTTAGGGATCCCCGTCAAGACAGGGAACCCCACCCAGATGATCTTATAGCGGCACTCACAGCCCGCCTCGAAGCATTGGAAACACGGCATGTAGCGGTCCCACCGGATGGCAAGCCGTATCCCATGTGGGTGGATGATATGCCCACACCCCCGGGTTTTGAGAACCCCACTTTCTCACCTTTCAACGGGACAGGGGACCCGCCACAGCACTTGGCTCATTTTTCTTCCAGGTGTGGCCCCATGCTGGGGACCCCGAATCAGCTAGAAGCCGCCAAGCTCCGATGTTTCGTACAGACATTGGAAGGTCCAACATTCATCTGGTATAGCCATCTCTCTATCGGATTGGTGACCGGTTGGGAGGATCTCCGCCGGCAGTTCCTATACTAGTTCAGCTCTACCACGCGGAAGACTAGCATTACAGACCTCTTCAAGTGCAAGAAAAGGCCTGATGAGCGAGTCGCAGATTTCATCACCCGGTGGAAGGGACTTATGTATTCCCTCGACATGCCACTGACTCAGGAGAAATTACTGACGATGTGTGTGGGGAACGTCAAGACAGAGCTGGTACCCTCCCTAATTACCCAGAACTACCCTGTAGGGTTCAGAGATTTCTCAGATAAGGCTCAGCGCCTTGAGAAAGCACTGCAACAGGCTAGTCAGGCACGTTTGTTGCCCCCTATGATCCCGTCCAGGAGGACCGCCAGGGCTGAACACGCCGCGGTGGCCCAAATAGATGCCCCTAGCCAGCTGGAATTACTGCCAGTGGCACCATCCCCGCAACCCTACAGAGGTCCTCTACCTCAAGCACAGGCACCTGCCCAGCAGCGACCGCCTCAGAACCGACAGGCTCCCCCGCGCAATGCGCCACCACCACCCAGGCGAGACAATCAGGCGCCGCCTCCTTGGCAGGCCCCTTCGGCCCCTTGTTAGGGCCATGCCCCCAGGGCGCCCTATCCGGAAAAAAGGCACCAGACTTATTCATTCAACGAAAATCAGGTCCCTGGCTACTTCCGAAGTGCTCTAGAGCAAGGTATTGTGCGCCTTCCCGAGTGAAGAAGGCCGGCAGAGGCGAATCTCACTAATCCCCCCAACTACTGTCCTTATCATCAGATTCTGGGGCACACCCTCAAGAAATGCTATGTGTTTAAAGACTGGCTTCATGACAAGGTCAACAATAACATAGTTAGGTTGGGCCCGACACCAACACAAGTGGCGGGTGTCTTTGTAGGGTCAGAGATCGGTAGTGACAGCTAAGGTGAGTGGCAATAGGTTCCCAGCCGCGGATCCTAGAAATACAACGACTGGATGACTCGAAAAACCGTCGTCCTTGCCCATGGTATCATCCGGGCATGCCTGAAGCAGCCGGAACCTTCAGAAGAAGTAGCTGTTACCTCCGCATCATCTTCACATTCGACCTCTTCCCAAAAGGGCAAGCAGTGGCGACGCAAAAAGAAGCAACGCGCACCGTCGGTGTCGTCGTCATCCCATACTCTCGGTGAATTTATGCCCCCTGAAATGGGGATTCCTCCCAGAATATGCCTGGTGGTGTATGACTCCTCGAGCGACAGCCAGAGGTATGCTTTGGTTAACACCGTGGAGCTGGTAAAGCCCTATATGACTCCCGACAAGGGGGAGCTCCAGGTGAACCACCACAACGTTTCCAGCCGACGTCAATGTTAGCAGAATCACAACCGCGCCGGTCATCGAGGTACGTCAGCAGGCACTTTCAGCCAAGCCGTGCACGCTACTGAGACCAGGCAGCAGGCTCAGCGCAGAGCTCAGCACGCGCAACCCCATCTAACGCCCTCCGCTCTACCTCCACCGCCGTTTGTGCTACTAGATCAGGGAGAGCTGCCCTATTCATATCATAGTCAGTCTTGCCTATCTACAGGCCAGCCTCCACTGTCCGATCCTAGTCCGGTGACTACTCTCCAAGCTTCTACTAGTAGGCAGTAGGATGTACCCAATACTAGCCGATTTCCGGTTCAACCGATAGGACCCGCTATGCCTCCAAAAGCTGAACGACCTCCTATAGGCAGAGGTTCGCGTTTGGCACGAAAGTATGATGTCCTGAAGAACCTGGTCGGCATTCTGGAAAGGCTTTCTATCCTTGAGGCCCTTCGCCTATCATCTGAAATGCGCGAGGCACTTGCCGAGGTCCTAAGGATCCCCCTCCAGTTTGAGATGGAGGTAGCAGCTGCAGAAGCCTTCCATACCGAGACAATTGAGAATGCCAAATGTCAGGCGGTTATCTCGTTCTTTGGTGAAGATGAGGGCCCTCCTATACAGGGGCATATTCGCCCGCTGTACATCACTGGCCACTTCAATAGTGTGGAAGTTCGCCGCTGCCTCGCTGACACGGGTTCCAGAATCAATCTAATTCCGACTCGGACATTGCGAAAGATGGGTCTGTCTGAAGGTGATTTAACTCCCTCTGACCTCCGAATCCAGGGGTATGACAGGATCAAGAAAACCCCAGTCGGAAAGATCCGCCTGAAGACTCAGTTCAGTGGCTTAATTTCCAGCACCGAGTTCATGGTAGTCTCTCAGGACACCGCCTACAATGTGTTGATGGGTAGTCCATGGATCCATCTGCATAAAACGGTCCCTTCGTCGTATCACCAGTGCCTCAAATACACACTCAACGGTCGAGTAGGTGTGCTCCAAGGAGATGCGTCCCCTTTCGCTTCTTGTGAGGCCCGCTATCTGGATGATGGTTATTAAAAAAGTAAGGATAAGAAAATCCGAGTAAGTGAGGATGAACCCACCCTGGTCACAAGTGATCCCTGGGAAATCATGGATGACACCTACATCCTCCCGATCCACCGATGGGAGACCACGACCCCCGACATGGGGCAATGTTTTGTTGTTTCGGGTACACAAGGAAGGCATCTTCCCGTGTCCAAGCGACGGCAGAAAATCACCTCGTACTCCTACATCAACCAGGCTCAGGTGATCCCAGAACCTCCTACCCCTGTACGGTACCGGAATGTCAAGCTTATGACAACGGCGGTATGCCATATGTGTCTCTTCCGTCGGGCTGGAATCCACCGACTCAGGCCGACATGTCACCACTGCTTTGATATCATCAAACGTGTCCCCTTAGGCCGGAGGCCAGATGGGATAGGATCGACTGCCTTCATTGTTATGGTCTCAATGGCGAGTGAGTCTCCTGATATGATGACTACTGCTACCCGAGCCGGCACCAGCTGTCCCTCAGGCTTTGATAGCCCAGAAGTATCTCCCGTCGCGGGAAATCCCCCCACAGTTGGGGAGGAAGACCTGGAGGATGCTCCCCCGCCTTTGAGGAAGGCGTCTCTACCATAGTTGATGAACTGGTACAGGTGAACCTTGGTTGTGAGGAAGATCCGAAACCCACATTGATCAGTGCAGCCATGTCCCCCGAGGAGCGGCAGCAGTACGTAGACTCCCTCAAACAACACCGTGACGTGTTTTCCTAGAGTTACAACGAGATGCCAGGACTAGATCCCCAGGTAGCCGTTCACCGTCTGGGCCTCCTGGAAAACCATCGTGGATTTAAGCAGCCTCCCAGGAAGATGCACCCTTCTCATGGTGCTATGGTTGAGGCCGAAGTTGACAAGCTTATCAAAGCCAACTTCGTTAAAGAAGTTCAGTACCCCAAGTGGCTTGCCAACATTTTGCTAGTCAGGAAGAAGAATGGGCAGATCAGAGTCTGCATCGACTTCCACGATCTTAATCGCCACTGCCCAAAGGATGACTTCCCACTCCCGGTGACAGAGTTATTGATTGACGCCATGACCGTGTTCCAAGCTCTCTCTTTCATGGACGGGTATTCCGGGTACAACCAAGTCCGGATGGCCCCCGAAGACGAGGAGTCCACTTCCTTCAGGGCTCCCCAAGGTACCTTTTGCTACCAGGTTATGCCATTCGGTTTGAAAAATTTAGGTGCCACTTATCAGAGGTCCATGCACCGCATATTCAAGCCGATTCTCAGAATGTTGGTGGAATGCTATGTAGATTACCTAGTGGTCAAATCATGTCAACGCCAGGACCATCTCAAAGACCTCGAGAAGGTGTTCGGTTTCCTCGGTTCTCATCACCTGAAGATGAACCCGTTGAAGTGTGCCTTCGGGGTCACCTCTGGGAAGTTTCTGGGCTTTATTGTCAGATACAGAGGTATTGAGATCAACCCAGAGAAGATCAAGGCCATCAGCCAACTGCCTCCCCCGAGCAACATTCGGGAACTTCGAGGCCTCCAATGCCACTTAGCCTATATACACCGATTCATCGAGAATATGGCCGGAAAGTGTAAGCCCTTTTCCCGGCTCATGATGAAGGGCGCTGCCTACGAATGGGATGAGGAGTGTTGGACCACCTTCGAGGAAATCAAGCAGTATCTGCTCCAACCTCCGGTTTTGATGCCACCCGTCTCCGGAAAGATATTGGTCCTTTACGTGACCACCCTGGAAAGATCCTTCGGTGCACTGCTCGCCCAGAAGAATAAGGAGGGTACTAAGAATAGTCTCTACTATCTCAGTCGCATGATTCTCGATACACAGGCCAGATACTCCCCTATCAAAAAGAGCTGCCTTGCGCTCGTATTCGCCGTGCAGAAGTTGCAACATTACCTGCAGCACCATAAGGTACAATTGGTCTCCCGGGTAGACCCACTGAAGTACATCCTGAACCGCCCCATGCTGACTGGCCGACTAGCACGTTGGGGAGTGATTCTACAGCAGTTTGATATCAGGTTCGTACCTCAGAAGGCCATTAAGGGATAGGCATTCGCAGACTTTTTGGCTGCCCATCCAACCTCCGCGGATCAATCCCTGGACCTGGATTTTCTTGATGAGACGATCCTCTCAGTCGATCATGCCGTCCCGTGTTGGAAAATGCATTTCGACGACGCCTCCCGAAGCCCCACCGGTAGGCGGCTCAATGATTATAATCTCAACAGAGTGGGTCTGGGTATTGTCTTCATTACCCCGACACAAGCTGTCCTTCCATACTCGTTCCTATTTTCGGAAGGCTGTATGAACAATGAGGCAGAGTACCAGGCTGTCATCACCAGTCTCGAGTTGGCCCTTGAGATCCATGTGCCCCATCTACATGTGAAAGGAGATTCCGAGCTGGTAATCAAACAGGTTAATGGTGACTACGTCGTCAGGAAGCCGGAGCATGTACCATTGCTGGAGTACACCCTCTGCCTAATGGCCCAGTTCTCTTCTCGACCAGAGGTTACCCATGTCCCACGGCCACAGAACGGTCAAGCAGACGCCTTGGATGGCTTAGCCGCGTCGTTCGCAGAACCTGATCAGGATGATTTGATCATACATGTGGCACACCGGAGAGTCATCACCCCCATCACCCAAGAAGACAATGATGGCCTGCTGATAAGTCATCTCACTGTCAGACCCTCTACGTCAGGGGCCCCGGGTTCATCAGACATAGTAGATGAAGCCACTCCCGACTGGAGGGCATCCTTTGTCGAGTATCTCCAAAATGGTCGCCTCCTGGATGACCGGGCCGAGCGCGAGCAAATCTGATGCCGCGCACTGCAATTTACCCTCCAGAGCGGCCCCAGTCTTGAACAGATCCTTTATAAGCAGTGCTTCGATGGTGTCCTCCTCCGTTGCATTCAAGGTGTAGAGATTCCTCAAGTTATGCAAGAGGTTCACGCTGGTTCCTGTGGCGCCCATCAAGCTGGCCCGAAGCTGTCCCATCAAATCCAGAGGTTGGGGGTACTTCTAGCCCTCTATGATCCACGATTGTATTGGGTATGCCAAGAGATGCCACACGTGCCATGTTTACGCCAACTTCCTGCATCGGCCGTCGGAGCCCATCCACCCCACCAAGTACTTTTGGCCATTTGCAGTATGGGGACTTGATGTCGTGGGACCGTATCCACCAGCAGCAGACCGCCAGTGTAGGTTCATCCTGACTGCTACAGATTTCTTCTCCAAGTGGGCAGAGGCAGTTCCACTCAAAGAGGTCAAGGCCCGTTCCATTGTCGACTTTGTGACCTCCAATATTATCCACCGGTTTGGGGTCCCTCACTCCGCCCTCACCGATAACGGCACGAACTTTCGAGCAGCTGAACTAAAGAAATTGTACGCCAAGTACGACATCCATTCGAACCATACCTCCTGCTACCACACGCAGGAAAACGGACAGATTGAGGCGTTCAACAAAACCCTCTCTAACATTCTACAGAAGATGGTTGGTCAGAACAAGAAAAGTTGGCCGGACAAGCTCCCCAATGGCCTCTGGGCTTACTGAACGACGACTCGCAACTCTACCCAGGTGACCCCATATTCCCTGGTGTATGGAGCTGAGGCCATCCTACCCATTGAGATCCAGCTGCCATCATTACGCACTACAGTCTATGATCACCAGACCTCAGATGAGGTAGCCGAAATCCATCTAGCTGAGTTAGAAGCACTGGAAGAGAACATGTTTCGTGCCCTGCACAATCTAGAAAGGCATCAGGATAAGATAACGAGGGCCTTCAACAAGAAGTTTCGTCTCCATTCTTTTCTACAGGGCGACCTAGTACTGGCCCTTCGAGCGCCCATGATTCCCGGTAGGAAACCGCCCAAGTTAGAACCCAAATGGGAAGGGCCTTATATCATCCATAAGGTTTACCCCAATGGAGAATACTCCTTGGTGACCACGGATGGAGAGCGCATAACCCCTCCCACCAATGCCATGTTCCTCAAGCAATACTTTGCCTAGGGAAAAAGGGTCCTGCAAGACGATAAAATGCAAAAGGGTCCCGCACGACCTTAAACTGCATCTTCGTCCTGCAAGACGATAAACTGCAAAATGGTCCCGCATGACCTTAAACTGCACGTTATGGTCCAAAACGACCTTAAACTGTAAGGTCCAACACGACCTTAAACTGTAAGGTCCTGCACGACCTTAAACTGCATTTTTGTCCTGCAAGACGATAAACTGCGAAATGGTCCGAGCTCTATGACCTTAAACTAAGATCTCCCCCTCGTCCTTACTGCAAGATGTTAAACTGCAGCGAGTCATGAGGCTCAATCTCAGGCACCTCGGCCTCCTCGGGCCAATGACCCCCGTCCTTACGGCAAGACGTTAAACTGCAGCCAGTCAGGCCTTCCTGAACGAGGCTCATCCTCATGCCCCTCAGCCTCCTCGGGCCAACGGCCCCCATCCTTATGGCAAGATGTTAAACTGCAGCCAGTCAGGCCTTCCTGACCGAGGCTCAGCCTCAGGCCCCTCGGCCTCCTCGGGCCAACAGCCCCCGTCCTTACTGCAAGACGTTAAACTGCAAGCCAGTCAGTCCTTCCTGACCAAGGCTCAGCCTCAGGCCCCTCGGCCTCCTCAGGCCCCACAACCCCCATCTTACTGCAAGACGTTAAACTGAAAGTCAGTCAGGCCTTCCTGACTGAGGCTCATCCTCAGGTCCCTCAGCCTCCTCGGGCCCACGACCCCCGTCTTCGTCGCGAGATGTTAAACCGCAAGCTGGTCAGGTCTCCCTGACTGCAGTCCAGCCTCAGGCCCCTTGGTTTTTCCCGACTTACCCTCTTGCAGGATTGTACGGTATGGTGTGAGGTTATTTCCTCATTCACATCGGATTACTTGCCATACCTTACATATCCCCAAATGAGATTCATCCTCATCCCGCATGACGTTAAACTGCATCTCAAGAACTACGTGTGGCTTGATTCTCATCTCAATGGGATACGTAGGAACGCTCGGACGCCTTGTCTTGAGCCCAGTCCCAAGCTTTTCTCTTCCACTACCCCCCTAGGAATAGCTTTTTTGGAGGATCTTTGTGTAGCAGGGAGTAGGCTTTCTTAGCCCCGCTCATACAACCCCGCTCACACAAGGATTGTAAGGGTCTCACCATGTGCCCACTCCCGTTCTTCTATCCTCCCACGTCCTCACTGCATGATGCTAAACTACATGGCCTTCAAGAACTACGTATGGCTTGATTCCCATCCTAATGGGATATGTAGGAACGCCCGGGCATTTCATCCGTTGGCCCAGCCCAAAAGCCAAAATCTTCCCCCCGGGTCAAGACATATGGAAGGGTGCACACTTTTGCCCCAACTCACATTGAGCAAGCCTCGACCCGGCTGCACATCCCCCCTAGAGATGTTTGCCTCTTTCGTGGATGGATACAACTATGCTTCACCCACTCCTTGACTGGGATTCCATCATTTTTCACACCCAGAAGGACCCCAAGAACGGCCTGGATACTACACCCGAGGGCTCTCCTACCGATACGGGCCAATGCCCCTGAGGGTTTTCAAGAAACAAGACGATACAAGTCCCACGTTGCGAATTTGGTCAGTGGTCGACGCTCATTTGTTGCTCCCATATCAGGTCACCATAAGAATGCTGTGTTTTGAACATGGTCAATAGTGTCCTGGATCTTCAGGTCCACCCCGAGATGTCCCAGACATCGAGTGCAGTGATTCATTCTACCCCATCCCGAAGTGAAAAACTTCCCCCCGGGTGATGCTAGTGGTTGGGCCCACGACCCCGATTCCCCATAGGGGTGTACGGTGTGGTGTGGGACTATGTCCTCATTTACGTAGGGATCAGGTACCATGTCGTACGCCTTCCCTTATGAGCCCCAGCATCAGGCCCCTTGGCCTCCTCGGGTCCCCGACCCTCGTCCTTACTGCAAGACGTTAAACTGCAAGCAGGTCAGGCCTTCCTGACCAATGTCTAACCATCAGGCCCCCTTGTCCTTTCTGGGCCCCGGCCCAGGTCCTCTCTTATAGGAGTGTATGGTGTGGCGTGAGGTTATTTTCTCATTCACGTCGGTCTCGTAATGACCACGCCATGTACCTCTCCCTACTAAGATGTTTCGTCGATCCCTTTTCGGCGGCTCACCAATGTGCCTAAGAGTACTCTGGTTTATTACCTGGAATGCCAAGCTTTACTCGGACACGTCCGCACCCGCTCTCCAGGCTTTGTGTACCCCTGCATCAGGGATTCCATCATCTTTCACACCCGGAGGGACCCCCAATAACGGCCTGGATACTACGCCCAAGGGCTATCCTACCATTAAGGGCCAACGCCCCCGAGGGTTTCGGACAACAAATCGATAAAATCTCGCGTTGCGAATATGGTCAGCGGTCGATGCTCATTTGTTGTTCCCACCTCAGGCTAACATGATATGGATGCTGCGTTTCCACCATGGTTAACAATTTTCCTCTATTGCCATGCCAATCTATTAAGCCCCAAATTTCGGGTACCCAATTCACACCCTTCATCACTTCATCGTGTCCAAGTAGAGTCTCGGAACTCTTGGTACTTTTCCTCCGTGCACGTCTACACGTTGGGGAAACAAGCCATGTCAAAGGTGTCCTTTGGGGCTCTCTGCTGACTCCCCTCTGATGGACGCCCCAGGTATTACGATGAGGATTCCCCCCTTGTTTCCCACACCGAGTTTAACTCACATGGGATTAGGGATCGGGTTGACGTCTACGCTAACTTGGGAGGTTATTACCATTCATGGTCCGAGATCTAAGACCATAAACTAAGATCCATTTAGAACTACGTTCAGCTTGATTCCCATCCTCATGGGATACGTAGGACCGCCCAGATTCCCTGTCTTCGGGTACAACCCATTTAGGGAGCCAGTCTCTCCCCCTGTTTCACCTCTTACCTCTATATAGGCCCCTCGGCCTAAGGTCTCCCTCTCCAAGTGGCGTACAATGTGATGTGGGATCATGTCTCCATCAATTGTGTTTTATAACACTACGCACGTTCCCCGGCTAGCATCGTCTTTGCTACATCTGTGCTGCATGACGATAAAATGCATGCTTGGTCCTATCATACGACCCTAAATTGTGACATTATCGTCCTGGACGCACAATGAAAAACGGCGCTGCATTGTGGTGACCTCGTTGTAGAGGAAATCATGTTGGGTATTGGTCACATGCCATGCCATTTGTCAACGTCTATCACGGCTTGATCCTTGTGGAGACACCACAACCTACTACTCTAGGACTGTCGCTTCACAAAAAAAAACCACTCACCTTAAAGAACAAACAAGTTTTATCAAATTCCGCTTCTTTTAGTGCAAGGGCCACATCCACACTCCCCTTTTCCCCCGGCACTGGTATCTTACCATGTCACCTCTAAGAACTATGTGTGCTTGATTCTCATCCTCATGAGATACGTAGAAGCGCCCGGGCACTTCCCCGTGGGCCCAGCCTAACCTTCGTGTTCGGTCCCTCGACTCGAGCATTTCCCTAGAGAACACATGGTAAGTAGGGCTTAGGTCCTCCTTTACATTGGGTTTTGTTTCCATGTGTCCCCTGCTCCCTTTACCCATTTATGGCCTAAGGTCCATCAAGAACTACGTGAGGCTTGATTCTCATCCTCACGAGATACGTAGGAGCGCCCGGCCACTTCCCCACGAGCCCAGCCTAACTTTCGCTTTTGGTCCATTGACCTAAAACCTCTCCCAAGGGGGTCGTGCGGTGTGATTTGGGATTACGTCCTCATTCATGTCAGGTTGTTCACCGCACCATACACACCCCCTATTCCCATTCACGCCGGGTGTTTGAGTTACTCCACCATGTGCCTCTTATGTCTCCTCCCATCCATGGTCCGAATTCTACGACCCTAAACTAAGATCTCCCCATGGGAAAGGAACCTCCTTCCTCTCTCTAATACGTCTCGTTGTTGTATTCAGATGTTTTTTGACAAAGATCCCGAAGTGTTGGACTTTCATACGGACATTCCCTTCGTCCCACGACCAAGCTTCGTGAGCTCACTATTTGGATCCTCATCCTCTTCCACATCCAAAAAGACCCTCAGACGACATGGATACTAGGCTTAAGGGCTCTCCATGAATGATGAACCTAAGGGCCCTCCAATCGTTTCGGGCCAACGTCCCTACAGATATTTGACAACATTTGTGACATGGTCCCGTGTTTTGAACATGGTCAACGGTCAAACCTCATTTGTTTGTCCCCATTCTAGGCTAACGCGATATGGATGCTGGGTTTCTGCCACGGTCAATAGTTATCCTCCATCATCACGCCGCCATCATCGTGATCTGAATCTCGAGCACCATGATTCACACATTTCCACTTCCTCATGTTCAAGTGGAATTCCATCATACTCGGCTCTTTCTCCTCGCGCATCTAGGTGCGCTAAAGGATCGTGTTAGTGTCATTGGGTCGGTATTCACTGAACGTCCCTGTGCCCTAACCTGCCCCTTTTTGTGTCGGAAAATTCCCACCACTACTTATTGTTTCCCACACAGATCACGACTCATGTGGGCTTAGTAGTTTTGGCGGGATGTGTACCAACACGGTCAGGCTTCTCATCATCCCGCATGACGTTAAACTGTGCTTCCAAAAAACTATGTATGGCTTGATTCGCATCCTCATGGGGTATGTAGGAACGCCCGACCACTCTGCTTCAGGCCCAGCCTAATCCTCGCTCTTGGTCTCTTAACCTAGAGAGTTTCCTCTGGGGGTACGTGGTGCGATTTGGACTCCAAGTCCTCATTCACGTCAGTTTCATATCTACCGCACCACATGTTCCCTGGGATCTTCCCTTTTATTCCAAGTCCTATCGTATGACATTAAACTACAGGAGTTCATGTATCCTCATCCCGCATGACGTTAAACTGCCTCCCCAGAACTACGTATGGCTTGATTACCATCCTTATGGGATACGTAGGGACACCCAGGCATTTCACCTAGGGTCCAGCCCCAGGAATCGCAAAATCCTGTTCCTCCCCATTTCCAGCCCTCTGGCCTGACCCCTCGGGGGGAACTATGTAGCTGCAATTTTTTCCTGAACAAGTTCAGGATGCCCCAAGATCCCATTGGGAAGCAGCAGGCCCCCTCTCCAGAGAGGCCCTGTCCCAAAGAAGGAATGATCCATGATCAGACCAACGTGCCCATATGGCGTACTCCCACCATGGTGATGTAATTACATGAGTGTTGGATTCTGTTCGGACAAACCATCACTCTGTATTCCACGCTTTGTGTGCCCCTTATTCGGACCCTCATCCCCTTTCATGTCTAAAGGAACCCCCTAACGTCCTGGTATCATTCCACATCGGCTCACCTACCGTCCTGGGCCAACGTCCCGGAAGGCTGGTCATGTTTGGAAGGACCCCCATAACAGTATGGATGCTTGACCTAGGGTCCTCCTACTGTCATGGGCCAACGTCCTGAAAGATTGACCGACAACATTTGTGACATGGTCCCGTGTTTCGAACATGTTCAACGATCAACCCTCGTTTTTGTGCCCATTTCAGGCTAACACAGTAAGGATACCGCTTCTCCTCCATGGTTAATGGTTGTCCCTTATTGTCAAGACATCCCCATAGTGTTACGAATCTTGGGTGTCGTGATTCACACTTCCCATTTCCATCTGTTTGGACCGATTTCAGCGCCCCTGGCGTTGCACCGTTCATGCGTAAGAGCACGCTGAAGAAACGATAATTCGACTGTTCAGAAAAGTTCCTTCTCCGGTCAAGCCTCTCCCATCTTTCGGAAATCTGGACTAGTAATCCGAATCCCGGATGCCTGGAACATGGTCTCCACTCCTTTGTGGTGGGACAAGAAGGCAACTATCTCTTGTTTCTCACATCGGGCTCGACCCACGTGGTCTTCGGGAATTATCGCCGAACGTACCACAAAAATTGTAAGGATGTAACGAGGCGATTCAAATAGTGGAAATCGTGCACTCTACGACATTCAAAACAAAGAAAGAAAAAAATTGAAGCATGAATGTACCAATAAAAGGTTTTTGGTTTGTTACAATACCCGGGGGTCGACTCCCCCCATGGACGGGTTGACCCCGTCAAAAGAGCGTTGCAGCTCCGCCACCCGTTGGCTTGTGGCGTCCAAGGCTTGCTGCCGCTGACTCAGCTCCCGCTCCTCCTCAGTAGCGGCGGGGCGCAGTTCGTCAGCCTTGGCTTTGGCCCTCTCTACGCCAGCTTGAATGGCAGCCATCTTTCCAGAGGCTTGCCTCATATGCTCTTCTGCGTCTGCCAGTTGGGCCTTCAACCGTGAGATCATCCCAGATTGTGCATTAAGAGAGGCGGAAAGCTCATCTTCCCGGGTCTTCATCTGTTGGAACTCGCATTCAGCCTCCTGGAGCTTCTTGATGTTGGTCTCCTTCCTCCGATGCCAGCCCACGCTGAGCCCATGATCATGCTCTCGGATCTTTTCAGCCATAAGATCTCGGATGAGTGCGTGAGGACGTTGGGCATCCACTCCCCCAGTGCACAGTTCGTGTAGAGACCCGAAGCCTGACGTACATGGACATTACATTACATTTGCGGAATACTTATTACATAACAAAAAAACACACACACAAGGATCGTAATAGTTTAGTGTCTTTGGAAACTCGGAATATAATCTTCTAATCGTGGTGAAAGATCTTCAAAATCTCCCATAAAGATCTTCGTTTTTTTACCTAAAACCTTTCTTTATATCCTGGGGAAAAGAAAACATAAAAGGGTGAGCTCAAATGCTCAGTAAGGGTAAACAGAAGAAATATCAATCACATCATATACATAAGCACATAACTTTTGGAAATCTTAACCTGCAAAAGAGATCATAATTTCATAACATGGGGTAAATCATGGCAGTGAAATGTAATCACAATAATCATTTCTTAAAACATGAAACTTTGTGGCATTCACACATAATCATAGGGAATCATTTCTTGTTAGTCAAGACTCATTTCCAAGACTATCTTAGTGGACAAAGTCCCTTTCTGAATCGAGTAACCCTCGTTTCAGTCCTGTTTCACTGAACCGGTATAACCTACCGTTCCAGCCCTGTCTATCTCATGAGATATAAAATCTTTACCCAATGCATTGGATGGAGATATAGGTCCCACCCATCTTATAATTAATCCTTTCTTATGTGTGCCACATAATCATAAATAATACATCATCGCATAACCCATGTAATAAAAATGGGATTCTTAAACAACATGACATCATAAAACAATTCATATAAGATAAAGGAATTCATAAAAATGTTTCCATCACAACATAATCAAATCCATGTAATAATAGGGATAAAAACAGAACCCTTTTATTATCTTATATGGAAAATAATTTTGATAAAATACTTGGACTTCATTCTTGAGGAAAATATCCTTTCTACTTCAAAAACACTTTTCCTTTCTTAACATGTCATACAATTTTAAACTAAAAGAAGTTGATTAAAAATAAACTTGAATACTTGTAAAGGAATCTTCTTGGAAATAATTTTTTATAAATCCATTCATGCCTTATAAGTATAAAAAAACATTCTTCGTACTTTTGTCGGAAAAGTCAAAAAGCACCTCGTATGAAAAACGTCAAAAGATTCCTTTCATATTTTTTACTAAAAACTCACCGAAGGGTAAAATTGGATTTAAACAATTGTATTTGTATGGAAATAATATTACATATTGATGAAACATGGATGTGGATGATAAAATACACCCCAGTAAATACTTACGAATAAACAATCTCGGATAAAAATGAGATTGTGATATTTTCCCTTACCTTAGGTCCGATTTGCTTCGTATGTGTCCGAACCTCCTGTATAATGATTTAAATAATGTCATTGACTTATTACAGAATCATATTCATTGTTATGATATCATATATGGTTCACTTATGACATTATATTACCCGTTCTTTTGTAAATTCCATGTTAAAGAAGCGTTTTGGGTAAAATCGTTTCATTTATTGTAGGTGTTTTGACTTGTTGTTCTTGACATTATTATTACTTATAACATGATTTACTTACTTCCAGAATATAAAATATGATTTATATATCATATATATTCAGTATATATATATATATATAATAGATAGATAAATGAAATGAAAAACACCGTTCATGGAGACGGTAGTCCGTACGTACGCATGAACGCTGTTTTCCTTTCCTTATTGTCTTGAATGGAAGTAAGTAGATGACATACATATATATATATATACATAAATCCATTAGCTTTATAATGTCATATATTTCATTATTATTTCTTATATATACTTTATAATCATTCTTAAATGGTTAACATGGAGAATGAATCTCATCGCGTCGTGGAGACGGTAGTCCGTACGTACGCACGAGCGATGATATCATTTCCATAAATATTGAATTGAATTGGAGTGGATTATACAATATATCAGAATCAATATGATGTTGTAATAACTATGTATAGTTATTCTTTACACCATTATACCCATCCATGTAAGGTGGTGGTGGAAAATAGATTACACCACGGCGTGGAGACGGTATTCCGTACGTACGCACACGCGGTGATTTCTTTTTCCATAGGATGGATAGATGGTGAAATAGGGTTGTTTCATACTTATAATAACATATCAGTATATGAGTGATACTGATGTTATTACTTCATAATTAAACAACCTAAGAAGAATAAGTGGAAGAAGAAATAAAAATGAAAGAATTGGTAACGGTAATTACCTCTTCTTTGAAGCACCTCTTTGAGACCTCCTCTTAGGGCACTAAAATTGGTCTTTGAGGAAGACCAGAACCACTAGGATGTTTCTAGGGAAGTGGAGAAGAGATTTTGGCAGGGGTTGTCCGAGCTTGAGTGCTCAAATTGGTGTGAGGAGGAGGGGGAGGAGGTGTCCTTTTATAAGGGAGGAGAGGGGCACCTTAGGAATACCTCAAAATATTATTTTATATTAAAGTCAAAATCAGTTTATAATGGTTCCAAAGGGTCTTATTTCGAAGCTAAAGTGGGTATGGGTCGAAATCCTATCAACCAATAGGATTTAGACAAGTTTAGGGTATTATTTTAACCTTATCAATTAGATTTAACTCTAAGTTAAATAATTTAACTTTTACCGTGTCTTTTTGTTTTCTTTCACTATATGGTTAATACACTTACTATAACATGCCAAACGACCCCAAAATTGTTTATTATTAATATATATATCCTTATATAAGTCATTTGGCCTAACCTTAGATTTTTAGAAATAAAATAACAATTAATAATATAATAATTGATTTAAAAACTATTTTGTGTCAATTTTGACACTATTTGATATATGATTTTTGTGAAAGTCATAATAGAATTATATGTTCAAACAATGTTGATTAAATAAACACTAATATATCATAGTAACCTAGAAAATTTTTGTAATTCATAAAAAGTCTCAAATTACATTTATTTTGGTGTTTATAACATCAATTATGTCAATATTTCATAAATAAGATAATTACTGCATCATAATTGTGTCATAAATAAATTAAATTATTTAATGTCTAAAAATTATAAATAAAATACCATTATGTAGGAAATCTTTTTAGCTTTCTAATGAATATTTATAGTCGAATTTATCTTATGTATAACCCCATATTAAAAATGATTTACTTATTAAACTTTGATTTTAACTATTTTAACCCTTCTTTAAATAAATTAATAATAAATGTCATAATCTAACCCAAGTGGGCCTAAATGGTCATATTTTATTCATAAGGTTGTTTTTGGTCGAATTACAATTATCCAATAGAATTATGACATGTGTTAGGGTAATAGTAATATCATATTTACCCTTAGTTACACTATTTACTATTAACCGCGGTAAAAAAAGTAAAAAGTTACTATTCACCAAAAAATTATTTTTATCTCATTGAACCACATTTTACTTACTGATATCAACCGTGTCTGTCGGATTTTCGAAATTCCATTCACAGAAGCGGTAAAATTAAGTTTTATGCAAAATTCATTTTTTAACCTACCACTTAGTGGTTTCACTATTAATCAAAAATTGAAAGTTTTCAGAAAAGTACTAAAATTTCACCCTAGGCTATAATTGATATTCCGAATTCAAAAATGATTTCTATTTTACAAAATTCCCAACATATAAGTTGCATTAATTAATTTTATAATTAATTTCCGCTGTCGCAACAAATAGCGTGTTTTTAAGAGATAATAATTATCAAAAGATTAACACTTGTTTATGTCTGGTGTAAATGTGAAATTACATACAATGACCAACATTGTATTGAATTGTAAAAATATATTCTAAATATACTTTAAAACCACTCAAATTAATGATTTATCACTATTAATTATTTCGATTAAAAAAGTTGTTTTTAATTATAATTTAGTAATTTTCACTATTCATCAGAATATGAAAGTTATCCGAAAAGTACCAAAATTTCACCTTAGGCTAAATTTGATAATCCGAATCCAAAAATGAAGTCCATTTTGAGATCTAAAATTTCTAAAATTTTAAAAGGTGGTTATTACTATTCATAACGACTAGTTATAATAATATTTTAATAGCATATCGTTGTTTAGTGAAACTCGGTATTGCGTACTACATACGCTATCGAGGAAGGTCGTGATTGCATGTAATGCAAGGCAAGTCAAGGATGCGTGTTGTGAAATCTCCTTTTGGTGTAGCGTACAACACAAGACATTAGTGAAATTAAAAAAAATTCATAAAATCTCGGGCTGTTACATTCTACCCCCCTTAAAATGAATTTCGCCCTCGAAATTCGTCGGGGTTATAAATGGTTTACTATTCGAAAGTTTCTTTAATAGAAACCCACATCGTAAAAAGGAATACCAAAACTTGGCTTTAAAAACTAAAGTATGAAATGTAACGATTACCCAAATAAACTAATCACTGGGTTTCCACATAGGTGAAAATATGGATATGGAAGAGAAATCTAACCATCATGTTCTGATGGAGAGTGGTAGAGAACATGGCTATAGAAAATCCAGTAATCACAAATCCATAAATTTGTGACGATCTAAGGTACCATCTGATTCATCAGGTATAAGATCACTAGGACAACATTTTTGGTTTTCAAGATCATTTCCCTAAAGTTGAAAATTTGAATTAGAATAAATACTTTCTTTATTTTGGTACAATCTCACTGTTGTTCATGCCTTGAACAATTTCCACTTCATCTCTTAAATAAATGAAGTTGAATTTGTTATTCGTGAAGTGTTAGCAGATCATGTGATAGAATGACGGGTCATTCCATCTGTCTCAAACAAAAGGTTAGCAAAAATTATATACATAAGTCGATCTATAGTGAGATTAATCACATATGGTTCCTAAAGTGGACTTATACTTCATATATCATACTGCTTAATATAATAAAACTAGTTTCTACTAAACATGGACATTCTGTAGGCCAGTGGTAGGCAATAAAGGCCAGTCACACTTCGGTTGTGGGTTCGATTCCCACAGCCTTGTCCGAAGTGATGGGCTGTCGCCCGTCCCGCAGGTTGTCCTTTTTCTAAAACTACATTACTATAACATCCCATCAATAATATCGAAAAAAACTTCTATCCTTAAACAATACTCACTTATGTCCAACATAATCCATTTCAATCTTTAGGCTTATCCATAATACTGCAGTCCACTCTCATAACATAGTGAAAATGATTACCAGAGATTTAATACCATCGTTGATCCCCATATATCATAAGATATGTTTTGTTGGTCACATTCCAAACATTCAAAGTCCTTAATCATGTATTCTCTTGAATACCTTAGTGAAAACATGAATGCAATTTAAAGTTAACACTTTCCACATACCAAAATCCTCAAAATTCTATATACTCAAACCATGATATCACTTAGTCCTTATATCAATCATGAGCTCATGAATACTATTAAACATTTCAATTTCTCGTTTTCCCTTCATTATGCGCATATAATCTTATTTCCAAAAAATATCTCAATCACTTTGAATACCACATCAATAAATATTTCAATACTCAATGATACAACATTATTTTGGAATCCCATTACATAAACACTTAATCATTCCACCACATCATTGTCATATTCAACATTGCCAATAGTGATCGCATGTGACTTCCCTTTGTCCTTTGCCTTCAGTGGTTGCTCATGTTGATCATCACTAACCCTTGGATTAGGGCATTTATTAGCATAATGCCCCATTTCCTTGCACTTGAAGCATTGAAGTGTTGGTGGTGCGTTCTCTGCAGTGTTTTCTTTATTCACATCATTAGAAACCCTTTTTCCATTACTTCAACACTCAGCTGCTCGATGACCTTCTTTTCCACACTTAAAACATTTTCTAGTCCCTTTAAGACAATCTCCACCATGCTTCTTTCCACACTTTGTGCATAAGGAAACATTAATCTTCTTTTCACCATTATTCTGAGATTTCTCCTTGAACTCCATCTTTCGTTTCTTGTCAAAACCATTAGATGGATATGTAACACCAACTTCCATTTCTACCTTGATAGCACAACGCACAATTTCTTCATAGCTACTGAAGTCTCTTATAGCTAATGCCCTTCAAAGACTTGGTTTTAAGCCACTGAAAAATCGATCAACTTTACTTTCAGGTTGGATGATAATGCCAGATGCATACCTTGAAAGTCTTGTAAAATTCTCTTCGTATATACCAACAGATTCATTATCCTTTTGCTTTAGTTCAAGAAACTCCTTCTCCATCTTTGTTCGAAGAATTCGAGGGAAGTACTTATTGAAAAATAAGTTCTTGAACTCGTCCCATTCCATGGACTCAATTTCATCTCTTTACCTTGTATTCTTGATAAGATTCCACCATTGATCAGCTTCACCTTCCAAACGATATACTGCTAAGATGACTTTATCATGTTCAGAACATTGAAGAACTGAAAATATCTTTTCAGTGGTACTGATCCATTGTTCAGCAACAAGTGGATCAGAAGTCCCACTGAAAGAAGGTGGACGTTGCCTCATGAAGGACTCAATAGAATATTGTTCCCTTCTCTGCTCATTTGGATGTCCAGAATGATTCATAGCTTGTGTAAGTATAGAAATAAGATTTTTCACTCCATCTCCCATAACATTTGTTTGTTCAGGAGGACAATCATTGCATTTTCCATTTCATTGATCAACACGGTTCCTTCGGGTTCCAGCCATCGTCTAAAACCCAAAAAGAATAGTGTGAGAGGAAAAAATCATGCTAGGGAAAACAACATTATAAAGGGGGAGTACCTTCAATATCTAACATCTTAGGTTTAATTCTATGATCGTTAGCGTAGTTCTAGTACTATAACCTATACGTATACTTAACCTTAGGGACATCCCTACATATACCGTAGAAATATCTCTAGGGATCTCACTAACGTTTTCGCATCCTAGTTTCCAAAGGGTGACTAAACCTTTCCTCTGATACCAACTATAGAGACCCGAAGCCTGACGTACATGGACATTACATTACATTTGCGGAATACTTAGTACATAACAAAAAAACACACACACAAGGATCGTAATAGTTTAGTGTCTTTGGAAACTCGGAATATAATCTTCTAATCGTGGTGAAAGATCTTCAAAATATCCCATAAAGATCTTCCTTTTTTTTACCTAAAACCTTTATTTATATCCTGGGGAAAAGAAAACATAAAAGGGTGATCTCAAATGCTCAGTAAGGGTAAACAAAAGAAATATCAATCACATCATATATATAAGCACATAACTTTTGGAAATCTTAACCTGCAAAAGAGATCATAATTTCATAACATGGGGTAAATCATGGCAGTGAAATGTAATCACAATAATCATATCTTAAAACATGAAACTTTGTGGCATTCACACATAATCATAGAGAATCATTTCTTGTTAGTCAAGACTCATTTCCAAGACTATCTTAGTGGACAAAGTCCCTTTCTGAATCGAGTAACCCTCGTTTCAGTCCTGTTTCACTGAACCGGTATAACCTACCATTCCAGCCCTGTCTATCTCATGAGATATAAAATCTTTACCCAATGCATTGGAGGGAGATATAGGTCCCACCCATCTTATAATGAATCCTTTCTTATGTGTGCCACGTAATCATAAATCATACATCATCGCATAACCCATGTAATAAAAATGGGATTCTTAAACAACATGACATCATAAAACAATTCATATAAGATAAAGGAATTCATTAAAATGTTTCCATCACAACATAATCAAATCCATGTAATAATAGGGATAAAAACAGAACCCTTTTATTATCTTAGATGGAAAATAATTTTGATAAAATACTTGGACTTCATTCTTGAGGAAAATATCCTTTCTACTTCAAAAACACTTTTCCTTTCTTAACATGTCATACAATTTTAAACTAAAAGAAGTTGATTAAAAATAAACCTGAATACTTGTAAAGGAAGCTTCTTGGAAATAATTTTTTAGAAATCCATTCATTCCGTATAAGTATAAAAAAACATTCTTCGTACTTTTGTCGGAAAAGTCAAAAAGCACCTCGTATGAAAAACGTCAAAAGATTCCTTTCATATTTTTTACTAAAAACTCACCAAAGGGTAAAATTGGATTTAAACAATTGTAGTTGTATGTAAATAATATTACATATTGATGAAACATGGATGTGGATGATAAAATACACCCCAGTAAATACTTACGAATAAACAATCTCGGATAAAAATGAGATTGTGATATTTTCCCTTACCTTAGGTCCGATTTGCTTCGTATGTGTCCAAACCTCCTGTATAATGATTTAAATAATGTCATTGACTTATTACGGAATCATATTAATTGTTATGATATCATATATGGTTCACTTATGACATTATATTACCCGTTCTTTTGTAAATTCCATGTTAATGAAGCATTTTGGGTAAAATCGTTTCATTTATCGTAGGTGTTTTGACTTGTTGTTCTTGACATTATTATTACTTATATCATGATTTACTTACTTCCAGAATATAAAATATGATTTATATATCATATATATTCAGTATATATATATATAATAGATAGATAAATGAAATGAAAAACACCGTTCATGGAGACGGTAGTCCGTACGTACGCATGAATGCTGTTTTCCTTTCCTTATTTTCTTGAATGGAAGTAAGTAGATGACATACATACATATATATATATACATAAATCCAGTAGCTTTATAATGTCATATATTTCATTATTATTTCTTATATATACTTTATAATCATTCTTAAATGGTTAACATGGAGAATGAATCTCATCGCGTCGTGGAGACGGTAGTCTGTACGTACGCACGAGCGATGATATCATTTCTATAAATATTGAATTGAATTGGAGTGGATTATAAAATATATCAGAATCAATATGATGTTTTAATAACTATGTATAGTTATTCTTTACACCATTATACCCATCCATGTAAGGTGGTGGTGGAAAATAGATTACACCACGGCGTGGAGACGGTATTCCGTACGTACGCACGCGTGGTGATTTCTTTTTCCGTAGGATGGATAGATGGTGAAATAGGGTTGTTTCATACTTATAATAACATATCCGTATATGAGTGATACTGATGTTATTACTTCATAATGAAACAACCTAAGAAGAATAAGTGGAAGAAGAAATAAAAATGAAAGAATTGGTAACGGTAATTACCTCTTCTTTGAAGCGCCTCTTTGAGACCTCCTCTTAGGGCACTAAAATTGGTCTTTGAGGAATACCAGAACCTCTAGGATGTTTCTAGGGAAGTGTAGAAGAGATTTTGGCAGGGTTTGGCCGAGCTTGAGTGCTCAAATTGGTGTGAGGAGGAGGGGGAGGAGGTGTCCTTTTATAAGGGAGGAGAGGGGCACCTTAGGAATACCTCAAAATATTATTTTATATTAATGTCAAAATCGGTTTATAATGGTTCCAAAGGGTCTTATTTAGAAGCTAAAGTGGGGATGGGTCGAAATCCTATCAACCAATAGGATTTAGACAAGTTTAGGGTATTATTTTAACCTTATCAATTAGATTTAACTCTAAGTTAAATAATTTATCTTTTACCGTGTCTTTTTGTTTTCTTTCACTATATGGTTAATACACTTACTATAACATGCCAAACGAACCCAAAATTGTTTATTATTAATATATATATCCTTATATAATTAATTTGGCCGAACCTTAGATTTTTAGAAATAAAATAACAATTAATAATATAATATTTGATTTAAAAACTATTTTGTGTCAATTTTGACACTATTTGATATATGATTTTTGTGAAAGTCATAATAGAATTATATGTTCGAAAAAAGTTGATTAAATCAACACTAATATAGCATAGTAACCTAGAAATTTTTTTTAATTCATAAAAAGTCTCAAATTACATTTATTTTGGTGTTTATAACATCAATTATGTCAATATTTCATAAATAAGATAATTACTGCATCATAATTGTGTCATAAATAAATTAAGTTATTTAATGACTAAAAATTATAAATAAAATACCATTATGTAGGAAACCGTTTTAGCTTTTTAATTAATATTTATAGTCGAATTTATCTTATGTATAACCCCATATTAAAAATTATTTACTTATTAAACTTTGATTTTAACTATTTTAACCCTTCTTTAAATAAATTAACAATAAATGTCCTAATCTTACCCAAGTGGGCCTAAATGGTCATATGTTATTCATAAGGTTGTTTTTGGTCGAATTACACTTATCCAATAGAATTAGGACATGTGTTAGGGTAATAGTAATATCATATTTACCCTTAGTTACCCTATTTACTATTAACCGCGGTAAAAAAAAGTAAAAAGTTACTATTCACCAAAAAATTATTTTTATCTCATTGAACCAAATTTTACTTACTGATATCAACGGTGTCTGTCGGATTTTTGAAATTCCATTCACAGAAGCGGTAAAATTAAGTTTTATGCAAAATTCATTTTTTAACCTACCACTTAGTGGTTTCACTATTCATCAAAAATTGAAAGTTTTCAGAAAAGTACTAAAATTTCACCCTAGGCTATAATTGATATTCCGAATTCAAAAATGATTTCTATTTTACAAAATTCCCAACATATATGTTGCATTAATTAATTTTATAATTAATTTCCGCTGTCACAACAAATAGCGTGTTTTTAAGAGATAATAACTATCAAAAGATTAACACTTGTTTATGTCTGGTGTAAATGTGAAATTACATACAATGACCAACATTGTATTGAATTGTAAAAATATATTCTAAATATACTTTAAAACCACTCAAATTAATGATTTATCACTATTAATTATTTCGATTAAAAAAGTTGTTTTTAATTATAATTTAGTAATTTTCACTATTCATCAGAATATGAAAGTTATCCCAAAAGTACCAAAATTTCACCTTAGGCTAAATTTGATACTCCGAATCCAAAAATGAAGTCCATTTTGAGATCTAAAATTTCTAAAATTTTAAAAGGTGGTTATTACTATTCATAACGGCTAGTTATAATAATATTTTAATAGCATATCGTTGTTTAGTGAAACTCGGTATTGCGTACTACATACGCTATCGAGGAAGGTCGTGATTGTGTGTAATGCAAGGCAAGTCAAGGATGCATGTTGTGCAAGCTCCTTTTGGTGTAGCGTACAACACAAGACATTAGTGAAATAAAAAAAATATTTTTCATAAAATCTCGGGCTGTTACAGTTCGCGTAGCCGTGAGCGGAGTCTGTCCATTTTGGCCAGCTATTACGCTTGGGGGGTGTCCTTGATGAAGCGTGTGATTAGCTTCCACGACCAGCGGCGGACTATGCTGCTGTCTTCCTCGTCGGAGGCCGTTTCGTCCCAGTCTGCGCGATTGGCAGGCTCGTACGTGGGATACGCCCGCAAAAAATCCTCGGCAGGATCTGCATCTAGTGTTGAATCCAGTACGACACCTGGCGCCGAAGCAGAAGTGATAGGACTGGGACCGACCGGTTGATCCTCTTCATTAGAGTCCACCTCGATGACCGCAGGCACGACCCTACTGGTAGTCCTGCCGGTGATTATGTGTGTTGCAACTTGAGGAGATGGGGGGACTGTCGCCACCATCACCGACATGCCCCTAGGAGGGATGCCACCAGACATCCCGACTAGTCATGCCGCAGCAGCCCACGCCAGTCGGAGAACTGTACGACAGTGAGGAACATAAACGTTAGATGGCATAGTATACATGTGACGACAAGGAAACCGGTAGAGGAAACTTATAGAGATCGACCTCTTGGCGCTGTTCTTGAGCCGGTACTGACGGGACCCCGAGGCGAGGCCCTCCATATACTGTTGGAAGTTATGGAGATTCCGGAGGAGCCACCTCGGGTGCTCTGGCCCCACCAGACGCAGAACTGAACGCAGCCATAGGCGTGGGTTCTGAAGGTCCCGCATCATCACCCGCCGAGGGGCAAGAACGAGGCATGTGAACAAGTTCCTCCTACATGTCTCAAACATCGGTGATAAGTCCATAGTGGCCCGAGAACGGACTATAAGGAAAGAAGTTCAGAATGCTACCTCGAGAGCCTCTGCGAAATCATCAGAATCTGACCCCTGATCTCCGACCTCGCCCTCCTCCAACGGGCTCCCTCCTCCAACCTCATCCTCCCGAGAGGAGTCCTCTTATTCTTCTGGAAGGGGGAAGAGCTCCCTCAGATCGGCATCCGATAACTGTGGGGGGACCATTTGATTCAACAGTACCCTCACCCGGCCTGTCATTGGGCGAGGGACGCCACTGGAGTGGACGTAATCCTCCAGCTCGTCCAGGTATTGCTCTGCCTCCGTCAGAGATGCCATGAATCCAGCCCGAACTGGGCCTATGCCCGGTAATTCCATCCCGAGGCGATTCAGGTGGGCCCATATCTCGGGTGGGCTGAGGAATTGCCGGTTGACATCCCAAATGTCCCAGGCTTCCGGGAAGACAACATCCTCTACCACGTCGATATGACGCAGGCGCTTCCCCAGAGCCTGAGTGGATATCCTACGAAATCCCCTTGGTGGTTTCCCCTCAGGATGACCCTGCTCTTCCAGAATCACTGGATCCGCCGCTGCTGCCGCACCCTCGGCCGGTGCGGGTCTCGCCACCATGGAAGCCCCGCTACCGAGAGAGGCCCTAGCTGCCCTCCGACCTCGACCTCGAGATAGAAGAGGCCCACCGTCACCGACCCGAATAGTCGACTACTTCAGCATCTCCCCTGGGTAAGCAGCCTCCCAACTAATGGCATACTCCCTCACCAATCAGAAGGCGGCGGTGGATGGAGGCAATGCAATTCACATCTTCCCATCTTCCCGTGTGAACATGATCCATAACTGCCTCATCACACACTGGTGCTCTTCATGGCGCACCTCCCAGTAGACCTGCGGGGTCAGCTGCTGGAGGCACCAGAACTGCCTCGCAAACCGATGCGGGGTGTACGGTTCGCAAAGTGGATCACAATCTACTCGTGCCACCAAAACTACACCTCGAAAGGCCATGAGGTAAGCCCGATCTTCTTCCGTTCCCCGCCCATCGTCAGTAAGTATCCCCGTCGGCAATGGGAAGGGGTGGAAATTAAACTCATCCACCCTCCACACCCGATTCAGCACCATCGGCACGACTAGTTTGAACGGGAAGCTCCCGACTGCATTCAGGATTGAGGAGTGGAAATTTGATCTCGTCGGCGAAATAGGGTTTGGATACTCATAAATCCCCCTGATGTGTGCTGTGATCCACCCATACAGGAGGTGGAAGGGCCTGCATATCCTTGGCGACTTCTTGCCCTCGCTAATGTGCCGCAACATTCTGTACAGTTTGGCGAGCATTGGAATCCCCAGATTGATCCGCTGCCCCATGGCCAACATGGACGCCATAATAAACGAGCTGGGCTACACCCCCATGCTTGTAACCCTCACCGGTAGAATCCAACCATAGATGAGAGCCGCGATGAACGCCGCCAGCCTGACTATCGGCTGTTGTTCGGTGCTGACACTAAAACCCCAAGTTTTCCATTGGCTTTCCTCCATGACCCGCCAATATGAGTTCCCCTTACCCCGTTGGGACGCCCTTGGACAAGTTCGAGGCCTCGGAGGGAACTCTCGATTCTCTGGGAAATTCAGGAAGCACTTGAACCATCTCCTAAAGTGGAAATCCCTCACTGCCTCCTTGTCCTCCCCAGGGACGAGTGCCATCAACACTGATGCCAGTCGTGACATTTTCTATGTATCCTCCCACGCGCTCATGACGGGGAGGAACTCATCATACATGGCCCCCAAGATCGGAACCCCAGAAATATGGTGGACATCCCACAGGCTGATGCCCACCTCCCCGTGATGCAAGTGAAAGGTATTGGTCCTAGACGACTATCTGCTCAACAATTCCGGCATCAGTTGTTTCGGTTCGTAAATATGGAATTGGGAGGCCCATGCCGCCTCATATAACCCCACTCTCCTCAGCTCGGCCCCAAACTACTCGCATGAGGCGCCTACCCAGTAGGCCCAGGCCCAGTCATCAGTGAAGTTGCCGCCCTAGCGCAGGTACCACTCATTGGACCATCCCTTCTTCGAATCCTGCAAAGCTGCCTTCAGCATGGTACAGTAGAGAGAAGGGGACGTCTCCGGTTGAAGTGGCTTCCCGTCAATATCGTTCAAATGGTTGTAGAGACAGTCAGTAGTGACGGGTGTGAAGTCCTCCTGCACATGACCATCGGCTGCCCTGAACCATTGGTGCTGACATGGTGTACTCCTGAACCAGCAAACTGGTTCGTCCCTACTCGCCTCAGGGATGAAGACGTCATCCCTCAACCCGAAGCCGTACAATGGCAGCTTCTTACACTGCAGATAATCTTTCTGACCCTCCGATAGGAGATCTGTCAAAGAAGCGTGGTATGAATGGCTTCGGACCATCTCCCTAAGGCCTGGACGGTTGGCCATCTCATCCCGACGGGCGGCATCTGCATGCACCCCCAATACAGCTTCTTGATGGGCCATTTCGATTCCGACCCTCAGAAAAGAATTTTTTCAGAACGGATCGCGAAGCTGGATCATGAAGCCGGATCGAGAAGGTCGGTCACGAGACCAAGCCGCGAAGTATGGCCTAGGTCGACAAACAGAAGTTCGCTTGGCGCGGACGCAGAGTCGAAGACCCGCGGTTCGCCGCGAAGCTCGATTCGTGGAGGGCTATCACGGAGTACGTGGAGCTTCGCGAAATCGAGAGCACAAAAAGAAAAGGAAGTCGCGTGAAGACAAAAGAGTTCGACCCCCCTATTTATAGGTGGCGACCCCGGAGCATCGCAGCGCGCCTCACCCGCTCGTAGCATCGCGGCGCGTCAGGATCCGTGGCCCCGGTCAGCACCGCGGGCCCCCTCTGCGAAGCCGCATCGTGAACCACCGACAATTTTGGTGATTTTGCCTCAGACTTCGACCCTTCACCCTCCGCGGCTCCAAGTCTGAGGGGGGAATTTGTTGTCGCCAAAATATTGCACGAAAGGAAGGGACGAAATTGAAGGATGGCACGTTGCCTCGCGAAGCACCGACGCGAAGCACCCCGAGCATCGCGGTCTCGCGAATCTCCAGAGGCGGTAACTCTCCACGAACACATTTGAAATTCGCGAGCCCGCCGTGAAGCTCCAGAGGCGGTAACTCTCCGTGAACACATTTGATGTTCGCGAGCCCGCCGCGAAGCTCCAGAGGCGATAACTCTCCGCGACCGCGTTTGACGCTCGCGAGCGCACCGCGAAGCACCTGAGTCGGCGCGCGAGTTCTGCTTCACGACACCCCTTTCCTATAAATACTGGACTCCTCCTGAGTCCCGGGGACAGACAATCCGACCTTTAGGCTTCTCCTCTCCCGAATCGCGAAGCACTCTTTGCCCCGGGAATCATGAGCTCCGCGAGGTTCTTCTACTTCGCGTGACGCCTTTGCTTTGTCTCGTTTTGAGCCCCTCTTCCGAGAGGGATTCCCTTCGCGAAGCTCAAGGGCCTTCGCGAAGGAAGAAGATTCCCAAGGGAACCCGGGCAGCTGCGGAGCGTTTATGCTTCGAGAAACACCCAACCTGTACTAGTGATCCCTATGCTAAGGCAGGATCTCTACACATCGCAAAGCACACTGCTTCGCAGCACCCTGCTTCGCAGCACCCTGCTTCGCGAGGCACCTCTTCTTCACGAGGCATTGCTCCGCGAACACTGTTCCACTTCGCGAAGCACCCTCCACTCACACCTATGCCCCATGCTAAGTCCAAGGCACTCTACTTCGTGAAGCACACTCCTTTTCTTGGCAATTCCCCTTCCCGTGCGACCCTCCAGGTATGAACGATGTGATTTCAAAGTCCCACAGACAATACCACTCATAGCGTTGCTTCGCCTAATGCTTCTTTGCATAGCCACACTAATGAGGACCCCTCGATGGTTCGCTCCACAACCCCCCTTGGCCATGGCCTTGCCAGTACCTTCCCTCCCCCAAGGACCAGAGGGTACCAGTTATGTAAGTCCTAGGGGTGTGGAGTGAACCCACCTCGTCCGAGCTACAAGACGTTAAACTACCAAGCATCACGTCCTCAACACATGACGTTAAACTGTGACCCGACCTCGTGCCTCGCACGAAGGGGCCCCCCAGCTCGAACATTCTTTACACCACTCGTCTCTACAGGAGTGGAATCACCCATCCACAAGGGATGATATCCTCATTATTGGAGTGGCGTATGTTCTCAGGAGAAGGGAGAACCTAGTTCCCCAACGGATGGCTGCACCCCTGCATCTCCGTACTTTCCCACTACCAAGGTCAGTGGAGGGCGTGATAGTGAATGAGGCACCCCCCATCATTGGTCCCAAACCCATCTTTCGCTGCGCTTCGCCGCACCTCGGGCCTCCATCCTGAAGTAAGTCCCAACACCGTGGGCCGCCTAATGCGTAAGCCCCTCTTCGCTTCTCACGGACGCACCCTTTCCGACGTTATCATCAGGTCCCTGAAACCTCTTGTTTCTCACACCGAGCATGACTCACGTGGGCTTAGAGTGAGCACCAACCCTGACCCCCACCCTTTTGAACTATGAGGTCTTTGATCCATATCAATGCATGGTACGTAGGAAGCGTCCACGAGGTTCAAGCCCACCACTCGGTCGTTTGTTCACGTCGAGTTCCACCCTCGTCTAGAATGATGTTAAACTGTATGCCCTTGTCCCGCATGACATTAAACCACACACCCATTTGAACTACGAGGTCTTTGATCCATGTCAAGGCATGGTACATAGGAAGCCTCCATGAGGTTCAAGCCCACCAGTCATCCAATTCATGTCGAGTTCTACCTGCGTCCAGCATGACGTTAAACTGCATTCCAGTCCGACGATAAGCCATTGAGACCACCCTTTGAACTACGAGTTCTTTTATCCATGTCAAGGCATGGTACGTAGGAAGCCTCCCCAAGGTTCAAGC
This sequence comes from Viscum album, assembly GCA_963277665.1. NCBI lineage: Eukaryota > Viridiplantae > Streptophyta > Magnoliopsida > Santalales > Viscaceae > Viscum > Viscum album. The sequence goes on along the minus strand of OY728123.1, from coordinate 917,963,837 downwards.
CCAACAATCATTGGCCCAGACTGTCTCCTTGACGGTGTGCCAAGCCCCCCTATTTTTACCCGAACTACGAGTACTTTGATCCATTTCAAGGCATGGTATGTAGGAAGCCTCCCAGAGGTTCAACCCCATCTCCATCGGACCAAGGTTACCCATTTATGTCAGTTCGCCGACACCCACCGCCCGTCGTTCCTTCACGTCAGGGTTCACTATCATCCCGCATGACGTTAAACTGTATTCCACCATTCTGAACTACGAGTACTTTGATCCATGTCAAGGCATGGTACGTAGAAAACCTTCCCGAGGTTCAAGCCCACCACTAGCGGACCCATGGGTCCACTTTCACGTCGGTTCACCGATGAAACCCTTTGAACTATGAGGTCTTTGATCCATTTCAAGGCATGGTACGTAGGAAGCCTCCCTGAGGTTCAAGCCCGTCCCTCATCAGACCAAGGTCCACCTTCACGTCGGTTCGCCGACGCATCGGACCAAGGTCCACCTTCACATCGGTTCGCTGACGACATCCATCGGACCAAGGTCCACCTTCACGTTGGTTCGATGACAACATCCATCGGGCCAAGGTCCACCTTCACGTCGGTTCACCGACGAAGCCCCTCTGAACTACGTGGTCTTTGATCCATGTCAAGGCATGGTACGTAGGAAGCCTCCATAAGGTCCAGGCCCACCACCACTAGGACCCTCCTAGTCCTCCCCATCCACGTCAGTTCGCTGATGATGCCCATCGGACCAAGGTCCACCCTCGTGCCGGTCCACCGACACCATCCCGAACTACGCGGACTTTGATTCCCTGCCACGTGGATACATAGGAAGCCCCCTTCAAGGCTCAAGCCCAACTTCACCATTTCCCTCGATGGTTCCTTGCCATTCCCCCTTCCACTTCATTTGTCTATCCATCATCCACCTTGATTCTCACCCGGGCCATCATATCCCGGTGTGATCATGTCAGTACGCTCCTCTTCACAGCTGCCCATGGGTTGGTCCCGGTATCGGCACCCCTTCAAGGGAGATCCCTCAATCCGATCCATTCTAGCTAATGCTCCAATCGGGATGGTCCGTCTCCACTGGACGTTAAACTCACGGCATACCCTGTGTTAAGCACGGGAAGCTGAGGAAAACCTCAGATATGTGTCTATGGCACATAATTCCCCGCGCTCGATGTGGGATGCCTCGGGCTTCCATGCCCTCGAGAAGCCCTGTGACCAGGGATAATAGACAGACATGCCAGGTTCCCCAGCATCCAGACATGATACTGATGCCTCAACGTGACTACTCCCCCGACGGAAGGTTGCTTCCCTGACCAGACCCTTTGGAATGTCCCGACAGAAGTAGTGTAATTAACCGGCGTCCATGGAAACATGGCACTGGGAAGAGTTTCACGAACAATGTATTAAATCTATGAGGGAGACCCGGACTAGGTGGCGAGTTCTGAGGAGGAATCCACAGAAGGAAGAACCGACATCCCATCATCCCGTTTCGATCAAGGAGCAGACGTCCCTGAATAAGGAACGAATGCCGCCCGCCTTTGGAAAGCGGGAATGCGGGGCAATAAGCAGCGCGTCCTCCACAGACGGATGCACGCGCCCCGGCGAAAGCGTTAGAAATAGTAATGTGGGATAAATATGGTATTTTTATTTAATTAAGGTTTTCTATTTGACAAATAAAATAACCAATTAATTATAATGAAAAAATGATTATTATAAGTTCAATCACCTAAAACAATCTTACTAATAGGTAATCATTAATTTAAATTAAGTAATATTTTCATATGTCTTACTTATTCTAATAATTACTTTATAATTTTGATATATCATTCTAAAAAACACTAAATTATATCATTATTCTATTTGTGTAATGATATTACAACTAAATCACCTCATAATCATATATAATCATGGAATACAAATGATCATGGAGGTTTGACCACACACTAAAAAAATGCTATGAAATTATATCATGAATAATTATTCATACATAATTTATTAGAATATGAAATAAATTGGTCAACATATTTTCTTTGGTTTGCTAAAGGATACTTCAAAAATTAGCACATTAACATAGAAAACACATTTCATAGGATAATAAATAACTGAAAAATGATCTTTGTAGATTTAATATTCATGGATAAAGACCTAAGTAATAATAAAAGGGAATTTTAAATTCATAAATAATTATAATACATCTATTACAATGAATTCAATTAAATTTTAATGATAAATATTGGATGAAGAAAAATACTGACATCGCTCCTATTAAACTCCTACAGAAGACAATGCTCTAAACACTTGATGTGGGAAAATAGTTAAAAACTAACTAATATACTTGTAGATATTGATGATAAATTTAAATTAAAAAGAGTTTATATATGAATATTTATGTGAAATTAGTTATTAAGAAATGTTTTTTTTATATTGGTGCTTAGAGTGCATCCGACTAAGCCAAGAAAAAAGGGAAGGGCATGTTTGTCTCAAAGATGAATCCATTGAGACATGTTTAAGCTATACACCATGTTTTTAATTAAATGGTGTAAATTTTTCCTTATTTCTATTTATATCATCATCCTATTATAATTCAGGATACTCAATTTTCTGTTTAAAGTAATATCTTTCATGGGGTTTATTCAAAATATACAAAGGTTGTAATGGGTTTTTGTGACTCAAATATTTTTATTTGGTCATAATTAATCTTATTTGAATATTATCATTTATGATTTATTCATTCTAAAATACGATGATGTTATGTTATCTTCCACATTATTTTTATAGGGAAATTCTTGTTTCATACCAAAGCCTTGTTTTTTTATCACACTTTTGTTTTGTTAAAAAACAATTATTAAGAAAAATTATTATTTTTTAATTTATTTATTTCATATTTCTATTTTTCTTTCCCACCAATATTTTCATACCTTTTTGGGAAAGATAATGTGGACTATTTTCTATGATTATAATAATAATGTTTAACCCCTTTTAAAACGAAAATTTAATACTCATTTAAAGATGAGGGTTTCCAAAAATAGGTATTTAAAAATATTAAGGAAATAGGATTTTTTCTATACATTCAGAAATCAAATGATTTATCTTCCGCTATGCATTTTTTTATAACTTTAATGTATTTTCAAGGATATTTACCGCCGCTATGGGATGATTTATTTTTTATTATAATTTATTCAAATCCATACATTGATTCACATGAGAATGGGTTTAAAGGGTTAACATGATTTTTTGATATAATTAATGTTCTAGTATGAAATATTATAGAACTAATTAATGGTATTATCAAACAATGATTATCTTAAATTCAACTATTTAAAAAAAGTGTACTAAGTGGAATATCATTAATATAAGTTATTTAATATTTCTATATGTATTAATTATTTTTTTATCCTTTATAATTATTATATATCACACTAATAAACACTCAATAATATCATCATGATCCTTATAAAATTATAATATAACTAAATCACCAAATAATCATTAACAATCATGCTATGTTCATGATTTGGTAGGCTGACCACAAACATGAACAATACTATGAAATTATACCATGGATCATTTTGAAAACATAATTTATGGTATAATAAGATATAAATATGTAAATAATGAGTTTTTTATTGAAAAAAATGATATATTAATACTTAACTCATTAATTAAGAAACCAACCTTCGTAAGTTGAAAATCATAAAAAAATATTCCAGATCAATTTGATATTGTATGATAGACTAAATTACTCAAGAAAAAAGATTTAAAAATCATAAATAATTATAATAAATAAATTAAATTAAATTAAATGAAATTAAAATGATAAATTTTTTAAGAGGAACAAATATTGGTACTGCTCCTATGAAACTTGTACAAATAGTTACAAATATAAACACATGATCTGGGTAAATAGTAAAAAACATAGATATATAAATTTTGATAATTATTATAAAAGAAAATTATAAATAATTTTAGGTAGGAGTAAGGATATTAAATTAGTTATTAATATATTTATGTTTGTTATATAGAATATTTGAGTGAATCTGACTAAGTAGGGAATCAAGGTAAGGGTTTGTTTGTTTCAAATTTGAATCACTTGAGATATGTTTAATATATACACCATGTTTCCTTTTTAAATGGTGTGAATACTTAAAATTTTTAATTTTGTTTCATGGTCCTTTTATATTTCATGACATTCAATGTTCTATGTAATTCAACACCTCTCATGGGATTTGGATTAAAAAAATTCAAAGTTTGTAAGGTATTTTGGTGACAAAATTCTTTTACATGGGTCATAATCACTCTTATTTATCTATTATCTTTAATTATTGATCTATTATAACATATGATGATTTTATTTTGTATGTAAAAATTCTTTTCTTGGAAATTCATGTTTCACAACAAATTTTCCTTTTCTTGATTATTTTATTATTATTTTTTTATGATTATGTTCTGTTAAAAATAATTTCAGTTTCTTTTAATGGATTTTTATTTAATATCCATGTTTCCCTTTTACCAATGTTATCATATCTTTTTTAATAAACTAATATATTTTATTTTCTATGATTATCATTATTCTCTTTACCCATTTTTAAAATGAAAATTTAATGATATATTTAACAATGTGTGTTTCCAAATAAAGGCTATTCAAAATATTAAAGAATTGTTTTTAGTCTCTGAATAATTAAATGTTTTATCTTTCACTCCAAATTTTTTGATAAAATTTATTTATTTAAAGGGTATCTCCTTTGGAAATATTTATAATATTATTTTCAAAAATAAATCTCTTTCCCATCTAATAATTATTTTTAGGATTAATTTACACTTCATCTTTTAATAAAATGTTTAAATGATTTTGTGAGAAATTTTATATTTATTTACCATACATGGTTAGTAATTAAATAAGTGGGGTTTTTATCACCCACTATATTTTATTATGATATTATTTTTTAAAAATGAATGTTTTAATATTCTATGATTTCTTAATTTGATGTTAATTGATGTTTTCAAAAATCATTAAGAAGTCAATTCTTTTTTCTATGTGTTAATTATGTGATGATGAAGGTTAAATTTTAATGTTTCACGAAAATATAAGGATTATGATATGGTTGGGAACTATATATCCCTCCAATTCATTGTGTAAATACTTTTATATTAAAATTTTTAAATTTTATATGAATAATTTATCATGTTTTGTGATTAACAATGGGTAAGTGTGATGGAATTTAACCTTACTCAGAATTTTACACGTGAACAAGATAGTGAGTATCTAGGTTTATAAAGGTTGAGTTTGATGGTGATTATCTATACTAAAAATTTTACATGTAAATGTTTTGGTGGGTAGCCAGGTTCAAAATGATAAGAAATCATATGTTTATGACTGTGACACATTTTCATGTTGTTTATATCATTAATACTTGTTTTCATGATTAAACCATACTTATAAAGTATCCTTATATTTTATGTATTGATCATATGTTTTTTTATTATTGATATATTTTTTAGGCAATTCATAACTCTTACACAACCTTAATATCCTATTAATGACCTTACATTTCTTTATTATGTGTTATTATTATCATCTATGGTCTTATGTGAACTTATTTATATATTTAATTTTTTATTATTTTCTCATTTGTGATTATAATACAGCTCTTTATGATATGTTTTCCTTACTAAGTTTCTGAGATCACCCCTTTCTAATGATTTCATTATACAGATTATGATTACGATTATATGGTGTGAGATATATAATAAAGCATTGAGAGGAGATTTATTATAGTAAAATGTTCCTAGAATAATAAAATAATTCATTTATTCATATAATATCCAATACACTAAACATTTAGTATTTGGGTTATGTGACTAATAGTGAGATGTATTATTTAAATCAGGATATTAATGTAATATTTAAGAAATGTTTAGATTACGGTACTTCAACTATAACTATAAAGATCAAAGACATTGGGTGTATAATCTGTGATGTTTTTTGGTGGTAGAACTAGTATTTTGGGATATATACTACTATATATATACGGTACTGGATCACTTATACTAATAATAATGTGTGATTAGAGTAAATTAATCAAGCTATTATTTTTTCATCTGTTGATTTGTAGTTTATCTGATGTTATAATTGCAATTATTTTATATCTCAACTGAATATTTTATTTCAAGTGGATTAATACATTATCTAAACCTTCTAAATTTCTCTTGTTTTACATTATTATATGTAACATTTAATTATATTCATGGTGTGTATATTATGACTCTATATTGTTTTTTTGGAATGTTTCAAGTCACCATGTGTAGTTTTTAATGGGTTCCTAGTCTTGGAATAATATTTCATTAGTGTCAATATCATCAAGGCTTTCTAGTTACATGTTCAATAACTGAGGTCTAGATGTTATGTTGACCAGATGATAGTGTATCTAAATAACCAATTAGTATCATAGATTCATTTTATCTTTTTAAAGGTATTTTATAAATTGGTTTTTATAAATAGATATACTTGTTCTTTTCCCTCAAAAAATTAAATTTTAGTTTTTCTTGTCTTAGGAACATGAATTAGAATAGATAAAAAAATTTATAGAAAAGTTTAATGATATAAAATTTAGATTTTGGAAGTTGTAAGCAGAATAGTACTTGTTCCAAAAGGTCCTTAACATCATTTTAATCAAGAATAATCTAGATTCATTGGAAAAAATATTTTACGAAATTTATGACATGAAGGAACTTGGAGGTTTCTTAATGATTTTTTTCTAGAAATACATAATTTAAAATCTATGATGATGGAAAAACTTTTGAGTTAATAGAAAATCTTTAGATCATGTATGGGAAACCCTAAATGATGAAAAATTTGATTAAGTTATGGTTATTATTTTACATGAGAATGCTATAATCTAGGATGATAAAAGATCATATAAATAAAATCATTGAAATCTTGAGTATTCAGGAGTCTATTAGAGTGAAGTTTGATAAAGGTGTATTTGTATTTATTCTTTTGTTATCACGTCTATAGTCATAGAATTTTTATTATGACCATTGCGAGTAATTATTGAAAAAGGAATGACTTAATCTTCAAGGTTATCAATGATCAAATCTTAAATGAGGAGATCCAAATGAAGGAGGCATGATAAAAACATGACCAGCCATCAATTTCTCTAATGGTAGGGGATATTCCTCAAAAAATAGTAAAAATAATCATGGAAGGAATAAAAGAGTGAAAATCCATTGGATGTTAGCTATTCATGGTGACATTTTATTACTACTAGAACCTAGTGTTTTCCCAATGGTAATATAGTAATGGTTTGAGGAAACCGTTGCTATAGTGTAAAAGAAGCAACATTTGCCAACGGTTTCTTCAAACTGTTGGCAATGTGTATATATTCATAAGATTTCCCAACGGTTTGCCAAAACCGTTTGGAAATTAATATTTTCTCTAATGTATACCAATGGTTTTGATAAAACTTTGGTAAAGAGAAGCTTTTCCAATGGTTTTTAAAAACCATTGGGAATGTTTTCCTCCAAATACCCAGCGCTCCATCTCCCAGTCGACCCGATTACAGAACTATTCCACACCTCATCATGATGTCTTCTCGTCCTCGAAACACCTTCTAGCCGAAGATCCTTCTTCAATCAAATTTTTTTTTATTTCTACACTTCAAATTAGTAAGTGTTACTTTAGTTTTAGTGTTCTTCCTCTTTTTTTTATGTTTGATGTTTTTATTTCGTATAAATTAGAGTTATTGCTATTGGAGAACAGAACCCTTTGGTTTGTTTTATGTTTTTTTTTCTGCACTTCATACATGGTAAAGGGTTTGTTTAGTGGGGTTTGATTAGTGTAGGGGGTAAAGGGGTTGTTTTATGTTTTTTAGTGGGGTAAAGGGTTTGTTTTATTATTGTTTTATGTTTTATGTTTAGTGGGGTTTTATGTCTTATGTTTAGTGGGGTATTATGTTTTTTGTTTAGTGAAATGGATAATGCATGATAGTTTGTATTTCTTAATGAATAAAATGATTTTAAATAGAAATACACTAAGGGGGGTTACAGGAGGGGTTGGGGGGAGTACAGGTGGGGGAGGGGGGTGTGGGGTGTCTAGGAAGGGGGTGGGATGTCTAGGTGGGGGTGGGGGGGATGTCCAGGTGGGGGGGGGGGGGGCTGTTCAGGTGGGGGGGGGGGGATGTCCAGGTGGGGGTGGGGTGTCCAGGTGGGGGGTGGGGGTGGGTTGTCCAGGTGGGGGGGGGGGGTACATGATGTCCTCTGGGGGGGGGGGGGGGGTATCCAGGTGGGGGAGGGGGGGTATGCGCTGTCTAAGGAGGGGGTGGGGGGTGTCCAGTGGGGTGGGGTGGGGGGGGGGGGGTACAGGCTGCAGGGGGGTGTGGGCTGTCCAGGGAGGGGGTGGGTCGTCCAGGGGCGGTGGTGGGTGGGCTCTCCAGGTGGGGGAGTATAACGACCCATACTTTACATACATTGTTAATACTTCAAAATTTAAGCACACTTATTACAACATATGACAAAACCACAAAGGACCGTATAGGTATAGTGTCTTTAGAAACTGGGAAACATAAACAACTGGTTCATAAATCTTCTACAGTGTCTCCCATTTATTTCATCATATCTAGGGTCCCTTTTAGCATATTCTACTTAATATCCATCTTCCTGACCTGGGGAAAAGAAAACATAAAAGGGTGAGCTCAAATGCTCAGCAAGGGCAAATAAAGGAAATAAAAATCATATCATATCTTTTTGAAAATCAAAACATGCAAAAGAGATCATAATATCTTATCATGGAATAGATCATAGAAGTGAAAATGAGATCCCCATAATCATAACATAAAACTTGAAACTTTGTGGCATGCACACATAATCATGGAAAATCATTTCTTGTTAGTCATGACTCATTGCCAAGACTACCTTAGTGGACAAAGTCCCTTTCTGAACCGAGTCACCCTCGTTCCAGTCCTGTTTCACTGAACCGGTATAACCTACCGTTCCTGCCATGTCTATCTCATTAGATATAAAATCTTTACCCAATGCATTGGAGGGAGATATAGGTCCCACCCATCTTATAATTAATCCTTTCTTATGTGTGCCACATAATCATACATCATCGCATAACACATGTAACAAAAATGGGATTCTTGAAACATCATGACATCATAAATCAATTCATATAAGATAAAGGAATTCATAAAAATAATTCCATTACAACATGATCAAATCAATGTAATAATAGGGATAAAAACAGAACCCTTTATTATCTTAGATGGAAAATAATTTTGATAAAACACTTGAACTCTATTCTTGAGGAAAATATCCTTTCTTCTTCAAAAACACTTTTCCTTTCTTAACATATCATACAATTTTAAAATAAAAGAAGTTGATTAAAAATAAACTTGAAAACTTGTAAAGGAAGCTTCTTGGAAATAATTTTTTTTAAAAATCCATTCATGCCGTATAAGTAAAAAAAACATTCTTCGTACTTTTGTCAGAAAAGTCAAAAAGTACCTCGTACGAAAAACGACAAAAGATTCCTTTCATACATATTACTAAAACTCACCGAAGGGTAAAAATGGATTTAAAAAATTGTAGGTGGATGGAAATAATATTACATATTGATGAAACATGGATGTGGATGATAAAATACACCCCAGTAAATACTTAGGAATAAACAATCTCGGATAAAAATGAGATTGTGATATTTCCTTTACCTTAGGTCCGATTTGCTTTGTACATGTCCGAATCTCCTGTATAATGGTTTAAATAATGTTATTGACTTATTCCAGAGTCATACATATTGATATGATATCATATATGGTCATATTATTAGCTTCTTGTTAGTAATATTTCATTGTTACTTGTTACTTGGGTCTTTATTGCCTTTTGTTCTTATGCGTGTTTTGCCGAATAAATTCTTATTCTTATTTTAAGGTTATAGATACCTTATATCCAGAATGTTATTAGTGTAACATATATCATATTTATTCATTCAATTCATTTATATAATTACTATGTAATGATGATCATGTAGAACGAGTCGCATCACATCGTGGAGACGGTATTCCGTACGTACGCACGAGTGATGATATCGTTCCTATGATCGTGGAATTGTATTGGAGTATATATATATATATTATTTCAGTATCAATATTACTTTATAATAATCATAAATAGTTACTCATTACACCATTATACCCATCCTTGTAAGGTGGTGGTGGAAAATAGATTACACCACGGCGTGGAGACGGTATTCCGTACGTACGCACGCGCGGTGATTTCATTTTTCCGTAGGATGGATAGAAGGTGAATTAGGGTTGTTTCATATTTATAATAACATATCAGTATGTAAGTAATACTGATGTTATTACTTTATTATGAAACAACAAAATAATAAGAAGTTGAAGAAGAAAGAAATTGAAAAGATCGGTAATGGATATTACCTCTTCTTTGGAACGCTTCTTTGAATCCTCCACTTAGGGAACTAATATTGGTCTTTGAAGAAGACCAGGACCTCTAGGATTATTCTAGGGAAGTGGAGAGGAGAAAATGGCAGGGTTTGGCCGAGCTTGAGTGCTCAATTTGGTGTGAGGAGGAGGGGGAGGAGGTGCCCTTTTATAAGGGAGGAGAGGGGCACCTTAGGAATATCTCAAAATATTATTTTATATTAAAGTCAAAATCGGTTTATAATGGTTCCAAAGGGTCTTATTTAGAATCTAAAGTGGGGATGGGTCGAAATCCTATCAACCAATAGGATTTAGACAAGTTTAGGGTATTATTTTAACATTATCAATTAGATTTAACTCTAAGTTAATTAATTTAACTTTTACCGTGTCTTTTTGTTTTCTTTCACTATATGGTTAATACACTTACTATATCATGCCAAACGAACCCCAAATTGTTTATTATTAATATATATATCCTTATCTAAGTTATTTGGCCGAACCTTATATTTTTAGGAATAAAATAACAATTAATAATATAATATTTGATTTAAAAACTATTTTGTGTCAATTTTGACACTATTTGATATATGATTTTTTTGAAAGTCATAACAGAATTATATGTTCAAACCAAGTTGATTAAATCAACACTAATATATCATAGTAACCTAGAAAATTAGTGGAATTCATAAAAAGTCTCAAATTACATTTATGTTGGTGTTTATAACATCAATTATGTCAATATTTCATTAATAAGATAATTACTGCATCATCATTGTGTCATAAATAAATTAAATTATTTAATGTCTAAAAATTACAAATAAAATACCATTATGTAGGAAATCGTTTTAGATTTCTAATGAATATTTATAGTCGAATTTTTATTATGTATAACCCCATATTAAAAATGATTTACTTATTAAAATTTGATTTTAACTATTTTAACCCTTCTTTAAATAAATTAATAATAAATGTCCTAATCTAATCCAAGTGGGCCTAAATGGTCATATTTTATTCCTAAGTTTGTTTTTGGTCGAATTACACTTGTCCAATAGAATTAGGACATGTGTTAGGGTAATAATAATATCATTTTTACCCTTAATTACCCTATTTACTTTTAACCGTGGTAAAAAAAAGTAAAAAGTTACTATTCACCAAAAATTATTTTCATCTCATTGAACCACATTTTAGTCCTTGATATTAACCGTGTCTGTCGGATTTTCGAAATTCCATTCACAGAAGCGGTAAAATTAAGTTTTATGCAAAATTTAGTTTTTAACCTACCACTTAGTGGTTTCACTATTCATCAAAAATTGAAAGTTTTCAGAAAAATATCAAAATTTCACCCTAGGATAATTTCGATATTCTGAGTCCAAAAATGAAGTCCATTTTGAAATATAAAATTTATAAAATTTCAAAAAGTGGTTATTACTATTCATAACGGCTAGTTTTAATAGCATATTGTTGTTTAGTGAAACTCGGTATTGCGTACGACACAAGCTATCGAGGAAGGTCGCGATTGCGTGTAAAGCAAGCCAAGCAAGTGTTGTGTAGAAAAAGATTCCTTTGATGATTTATATAACATAAAAGTCTCGGGTGTTACATTCTACCCCCCTTAAAAAGAATTTCGCCCTCGAAATTCGTCACTTTGTAACAAACAGATGAGGATACTTCTCCCTCATCATATCCTCAAGCTCCCATGTAGCTTCTTCAAGTTGGTGGTTCCTCCATAAAACTTTCACCAATCGAGTGGTCTTGTTTCGTAGGAATTTTTCGCTACGATCCAGAATCTCTATCGGTTGTTCTTCATAAGAAAGATCTTTCTCCAGCGGTACAACTTCTGAGCTGAGTACATGTGAAGGATCTGGTATGTACTTTCTCTGGAGAGATACATGGAACACATCGTGAACTTGAGAGAGATTCGGTGGAAGCGCCAATCGGTAAGCTACCTTTCCAACACGATCTAGTATTTTGAAAGGACCGATATATCTAGGGCTGAACTTCCCCTTCTTTCCAAATCTCATAACCCTCTTCCAGGGAGATATTTGTAAGAACACTTTATCACCCACTTCAAACTCTAGGTCTTTTCTTCGGTTGTCGGCATAACTTTTCTGTCGACTCTGAGCTGCTCTTATGTGTTGTTGAATAGATCTAACCTTTTCTTCCATTTCATCAACGAGATCAGGTCCTAACAGCTTTCTTTCCCCAACTTCATCCCAGCAAGTTGGAGTCCTGCATTTCTTTCCATAGAGAGCTTCATAATGAGCCATCTGAATACTGGAGTGAAAGATATTATTATAAGAAAATTCCACCAAAGGTAGGTGTTGATCCCAACCTCCTTTGAAATCCATAGAGCAAGCTCTCAACATATCTTCTAGGGTTTGAATTGTTCTCTCAGACTGACCCTCTGTCTGGGGATGATAAGCAGTGCTGAAACTCAACTCTGTATCCAGAGTATGCTGAAGACTTCGCCAGAACTTCGAGGTAAATCTCGGATCCCGATCAGATATAATAGAAAGTGGTACTCCATGCAATCTTACCACTTCTTTTACATATATCCTGGCAAGCTGATCTAGAGAGAAATCCTCACTAATAGGAATGAAGTGTGCAGACTTTGTAAGACGATCAACTATGACCCAGATAGCATTATTGCTTTTGGATGTTTTAGGAAGTCCTGTGACAAAGTCCATAGTGATGTTTTCCCATTTCTATTCGGGTATGGGTAATGGTTGTAACATCCCCTTAGACTTCTGTCTCTCAGCTTTAACTTGTTGACAAACCAAGCATCGAGAGACATATTCAGCAACATCTCTTTTCATGCCATCCCACCAAAAGTAATCTTTCAGGTCCCTATACATCTTCGTGCTTCCAGGATGAATAGAGAATGAAGAACTATGAGCCTCATCCAGCAGCTCCTTCTTTAATTCGGGGATGGAAGGAACACAAACCCGATTTCTGAACTTTATTATCCCATCACAATCAAGGTTGAATTCAGGAACATTTCTCACCTTCTTTTGTAACTCGACATCTTCTTTCTGTGCCTCCTTAATCTTCGCATGTATAGATGGTTGAACATTCATTTGATAAAGATAAGATTTTTCCCCTTCCATTATAATTCCAAGATCCATCCTTTGTAAATCCATAAATATTGGATCCTTTGTGATCCTCATCATGGATAAACTAGCATGGTCTTGTCGACTTAATGCATCTTCCACCTTGTTTGCTTTCCCAGGGTGGTAATGGATTGAGCAGTCATAATCCTTAATCAGCTCCAACCATCTTCTTTGAAGCATATTCAGCTCCTTTTGTGTGAAAATATACTTTAAACTTTTTTGATCAGTATAAATATCACACCTTTCACCATAAAGGTAATGCCTCCAAATCTTTAATGAAAATATTACCGCAGCCAACTCCAAATCATGAGTTGGGTAATTTCTCTCATGTATTTTCAACTGTCGTGAGCCATAAGCTATCACCATATCATTTTGCATAAGAACACACCCCAATCCCTTCTTGGATGCATCACTGTAGATCACAAACCTTTCTCCACTACAAGGCAGTGTGAGCACAGGTGCACTGGATAACCTTCTTTTCAACTCCTTGAAATTATCTTCACATTCCTCTGTCCAGACAAACTTAACTCCTTTCCAAGTCAACTTGGTGAGTGGATTAGATAATCGTGAAAAATCCTTTACAAAACGTCGATAATATCCAGCCAAACCAAGAAAACTTCGGATCTCAGTTACTGTTGTTGGTCTCGACCATCTTTCGATAACCTCTATTTTTGCTGGATCCACAGATATCCCCTCTTTTGAGATTATGTGACACAAAAATGAAACTTTTTGAAGCCAAAATTCACACTTGGTAAATTTGGCATAAAGCTTCTCCTTTCTCAGGGTCTTCAATATAATTCTCAAGTGATCTTCATGCTCTTACTTGCTCTTTGAATAGACAAGAATATCGTCTATAAAGACTACCACAAATTGATCAAGATAGTCTCTAAAGAATCTATTCATTAGATCCATGAAGATAGCAGGGGCATTAGTAAGACCAAATGGCATCACTATAAATTCATAGTGTCCATACCTCGTACGGAAAGCCGTCTTTGGTATATCCTCCCTTTTGACCCTTAATTGATGATACCCTGAACGAAGATCAATCTTGGAAAAGTATTGAGCTCCGCGTAGTTGGTCAAATAAGTCATCAATGCGTGGGAGAGGATATTTGTTCTTGATAGTGATCTTGTTAAGTTCTCGATAATCAATGCAGAGTCTCATTGATCCATCTTTCTTCTTAACAAATAGAACAGGTGCTCCCCAAGGTGACGCACTAGGGCGTATGAATCCCTTATCAAGATTCTCTTGGAGTTGCTTCTTCAATTCCTGCAACTCAGTTGGGGCCATTCTATATGGTGTCTTTCAAATAGGCAAAGCACCCGGTACGAGTTCTATTGAAAACTAAACTTCACGATTTGGTGGAAGACCCGGTAATTCCTCCGGAAAGACATCATCAAACTCCCTTACAATGGGCATATTCTTAATCGTGAGTTTCTCACCAACCATTTGAGATAAAAAACCTTCATTTAGTGGAATCAATACCCATAAGATGGAAGAAATTTCCACTGGAAGGTTATGTTCATCCTTGCATTGGTATACGATCATAGATTGATCTGGAATATGAAATGTGACTTCCATTCTTTGGCAATTGATATAAGCTCTATGTAGAGAAATCCAATCCATGCCAAGAATCACATCAAATTCCACTAAAGGAAGGATCACAAGATTTGCAGGAAGCACTTTCCCACAAACTTCGATCGGAGAAGAATTATAAACTTTTGATGCGACTGTTGTTCCATTAGGTGTTGTCACAGCTAACTCAACATCTAATTGTTGAGGTAATACGGTGATACCCTTAGAAAATTCTTTAGAAATAAAAGAGTGGGTGGATCCAGAATCAAATAAAACATTTGCTACTTTAGAGTGGACGGTAAGTGTACCTTTCACCACTTCATTATCGTACTCCACATCGCTGATAGAAATTGCATGTGACTTTCCTTTGTCTTTAGCCTTAAGATTTTATTGACGTTGACCATCATCATCAACCCTTGGATTTGGGCATTGATTGGCATAATGCCCCATCTCCTTGCACTTGAAACATTGAAGTGTAGTAGGTTCATTCTGTGTATCCCTTCCTTTGTTTGCGTCATTAGACATCTTCTTCCCATTATCACGGCATTCAAATGCCCGATGACCTTCTTTTCCACATTTAAAACATTTACTTGTCCCTTTAAGACAACTCCCTCCATGTTTCTTTCCACACTTTGAGCATAAGGAAAAGCTCATCTTCTTTTCCGTGTGCTCTTTAGATTTTTCTTTGAATTCCATCTTCCTCTTCTTATCAAACCAATGTGACTGATGGGTTACTCCAATCTCCATCTCGACTTTGAGAGCACATCGAACGGTTTCCTCGTAGCTATTGAAGTCCCTTATGGCTAACGCCTTTCGAAGACTTGGTTTTAAGCCACTAAAGAATCGATCGATCTTACTCTCAGGTTGGATAATAATACCAGAAGCGTACCTTGAAAGTCTCGTAAAATTTGCTTCATAGGTACCAACAGATTCATCATCCCTTTGCTTCAGTTCAAGGAACTCTTTCTCCATCTTTGTTCGGAGAATACGAGGGAAGTACTTATTGAAAAATAAGTTCTTGAACTCGTCCCATTCCATAGACTCAATTTCATCCCTTTAACTCGTATTCTTAATAAGATTCCACCATTGATCAGCATCTCCTTCCAAACGATACACTGCTAGGATGACTTTATCATGTTCATAACATTGAAGAACTGAAAATATCTTTTCAGTAGTACTAATCCATTGTTCAGCAACTAATGGATCAGTAGACCCACTGAAAGAAGGTGGACGCTGCCTCATAAATGATTCAACAGAATGTTGCTCCTTCCTTTGCTCGTTTGGAAGTCCTGCATGATTCATAGCTTGAGAAAGTTGTGTGAGCATGGCTACAAGATTTTTCATTCCAGCTCCCATATCGTTTGGTTGCTCAGGGGGACAATCATTGCATTGCCCATCGCATTCCGCATTAACACGGTTCCTTCGGGTTCCAGCCATTGACTAAACCAAGAAGAATAGTGTGAGCAACACTAATTATAATAGGAAAACCACATAATCAAGGATAAAATTTCACACTTAAGGTTTTATCCTAGGGTATTCATGGCCATTTCTAAAACACTAAGATTGTGTTCTATGCTTAGTCTTATCCTTAGGGTTCTTACTAAGGCTTTCACATCCTAGTTTCCAAAGGTTGACTATACCTTTCCTCTGATACCAACTATAGCGACCCATACTTTACATACATTGTTAATACTTCAAAATTTAAGCACACTTATTACAACATATGACAAAACTACAAAGGACCGTATAGGTATAGTGTCTTTAGAAACTGGGAAACATAAACAACTGGTTCATAAATCTTCTACAGTGTCTCCCATTTATTTCATCATATCTAGGGTCCCTTTTAGCATATTCTACTTAATATCCATCTTCCTGACCTGGGGAAAAGAAAACATAAAAGGGTGAGCTCAAATGCTCAGCAAGGGCAAATAAAGGAAATAAAAATCATATCATATCTTTTTGAAAATCAAAACCTACAAAAGAGATCATAATATCTTATCATGGAATAGATCATAGAAGTGAAAATGAGATCCCCATAATCATAACATAAAACTTGAAACTTTGTGGCATGCACACATAATCATGGAAAATCATTTCTTGTTAGTCATGACTCATTGCCAAGACTACCTTAGTGGACAAAGTCCCTTTCTGAACCGAGTCACCCTCGTTCCAGTCCTGTTTCACTGAACCGGTATAACCTACCGTTCCAGCCATGTCTATCTCATGAGATATAAAATCTTTACCCAATGCATTGGAGGGAGATATAGGTCCCACCCATCTTATAATTAATCCTTTCTTATGTGTGCCACATAATCATACATCATCGCATAACACATGTAACAAAAATGGGATTCTTCAAACATCATGACATCATAAATCAATTCATATAAGATAAAGGAATTCATAAAAATAATTCCATCACAACATGATCAAATCAATGTAATAATAGGGATAAAAACAGAACCCTTTATTATCTTAGATGGAAAATAATTTTGATAAAACACTTGAACTCCATTCTTGAGGAAAATATCCTTTCTTCTTCAAAAACACTTTTCCTTTCTTAACATATCATACAATTTTAAACTAAAAGAAGTTGATTAAAAATAAACTTGAAAACTTGTAAAGGAAGCTTCTTGGAAATAATTTTTTTTAAAAAATCCATTCATGCCGTATAAGTAAAAAAAACATTCTTCGTACTTCTGTCGGAAAAGTCAAAAAGTACCTCGTACGAAAAACGACAAAAGATTCCTTTCATACATATTACTAAAACTCACCGAAGGGTAAAAATGGATTTAAAAAATTGTAGGTGGATGGAAATAATATTACATATTGATGAAACATGGATGTGGATGATAAAATACACCCCAGTAAATACTTACGAATAAACAATCTCGGATAAAAATGAGATTGTGATATTTCCCTTACCTTAGGTCCGATTTGCTTTGTACGTGTCCGAAGCTCCTTTATAATGGTTTAAATAATGTTATTGACTTATTCCAGAGTCATACATATTGATATGATATCATATATGGTCATATTCTTAGCTTCTTGTTAGTAATATTTCATTGTTACTTGTTACTCGGGTCTTTATTGCCTTTTGTTCTTATGCGTGTTTTGCCGAATAAATTCTTATTCTTATTTTAAGGTTATAGATACCTTATATCCAGAATGGTATTAGTGTAAAATATATCATATTTATTCATTCAATTCATTTATATAATTACTATGTAATGATGATCATGTAGAACGAGTCGCATCACATCGTGGAGACGGTATTCCGTACGTACGCACGAGTGATGATATCGTTCATATGATCGTGGAATTGTATTGGAGTATATATATATATTATTTAAGTATCAATATTACTTTATAATAATCATAAATAGTTACTCATTACACCATTATACCCATCCTTGTAAGGTGGTGGTGGAAAATAGATTACACCACGGCGTGGAGACGGTATTCCGTACGTATGCACGCGCGGTGATTTCATTTTTCCGTAGGATGGATAGAAGGTGAATTAGGGTTGTTTCATATTTATAATAACATATCAGTATGTAAGTAATACTGATGTTATTACTTTATTATGAAACAACTAAAGAAGAAGAAGTTGAAGAAGAAAGAAATTGAAAAGATCGGTAATGGATATTACCTCTTCTTTGGAACGCTTCTTTGAATCTTCCACTTAGGGAACTAATATTGGTCTTTGAAGAAGACCAGGACCTCTAGAATTATTCTAGGGAAGTGTAGAGGAGAAAATTGCAGGGTTTGGCCGAGCTTGAGTGCTCAATTTGGTGTGAGGAGGAGGGGGAGGAGGTGCCCTTTTATAAGGGAGGAGAGGGGCACCTTAGGAATATCTCAAAATATTATTTTATATTAAAGTCAAAATCGGTTTATAATGGTTCCAAAGGGTCTTATTTCGAAGATAAAGTGGGGATGGGTATAAATCCTATCAACCAATAGGATTTAGACAAGTTTAGGGTATTATGTTAACCTTATCAATTAGATTTAACTCTAAGTTAATTAATTTAACTTTTACCGTGTCTTTTTGTTTTCTTTCACTATATGGTTAATACACTTACTATATCATGCAAAACGAACCCCAAATTGTTTATTATTAATATATATATCTTTATCTAATTTATTTGGCCGAACCTTAGATTTTTAGGAATAAAATAACAATTAATAATATAATATTTGATTTAAAAACTATTTTGTGTCAATTTTGACACTATTTGATATATGATTTTTTGAAAGTCATAACAGAATTATATGTTCAAACCAAGTTGCTTAAATCAACACTAATATATCATAGTAACCTATAAAATTAGTGGAATTCATAAAAAGTCTCAAATTACATTTATTTTGGTGTTTATAACATCAATTATGTCAATATTTCATTAATAAGATAATTACTGCATCATCATTGTGTCATAAATAAATTAAATTATTTAATGTCTAAAAATTACAAATAAAATACCATTATGTAGGAAATCTTTTTAGCTTTCTAATGAATATTTATAGTCGAATTTATCTTATGTATAACCCGATATTAAAAATTATTTACTTATTAAACTGTGATTTTAACTATTTTAACCCTTCTTTAAATAAATTAATAATAAATGTCCTAATCTAATCCAAGTGGGCCTAAATGGTCATATTTTATTCCTAAGTTTGTTTTTGGTCGAATTAAACTTGTCCAATAGAATTAGGACATGTGTTAGGGTAATAATAATATCATTTTTACCCTTAATTACCCTATTTACTTTTAACCGTAGTAAAAAAAGTAAAAAGTTACTATTCACCAAAAATTATTTTCATCTCATTGAACCACATTTTAGTCCTTGATATTAACCGTGTCTGTCGGATTTTCGAAATTCCATTCACAGAAGAGGTAAAATTAAGTTTTATGCAAAATTCAGTTTTTAACCTACCACTTAGTGGTTTCACAATTCATCAAAAATTGAAAGTTTTCAGAAAAATACCAAAATTTCACCCTAGGATAATTTCGATATTCTGAGCCCAAAAATGAAGTCCATTTTGAAAAATAAAATTTATAAAATTTCAAAAAGTGGTTATTACTATTCATAACAGCTAGTTTTAATAGCATATTGTTGTTTAGTGAAACTCGGTATTGCGTACGACGCAAGCTATCGAGGAAGGTCGCGATTGCGTGTAAAGCAAGCCAAGCAAGTGTTGTGTAGAAAAAGATTCCTTTGATGATTTATATAACATAAAAGTCTCAGGTGTTACAGGGAGGGGTGTGGGCTGTTCAAGGGGGGTGGGGGTGGGATGTCTAGGTGGGGGAGGGGGTGTTGGTTGTCTAGGGAGGTGGGGGTGGGGGTGTGGGCTATCAGGGGGTGGGTTGTCCAAGGGGTATGGGGGGTTTTGGTTTTCCAGGTGGGGGAGGGGGTGTTGGTTGTCCACGGGGGGTGGGGGTGGGCTGTCCAAGTTGGGGGGGGGGGGTGGGCTATCCAAGGGGGGTGGGGTGGGCCGTCCTGAACACCTCGTACCCCTGGACAGCCCCCCCACCCCTGGAAAGTCCCCCACCCCAGGACCCCTCGACCCCCGTGGACAGCCCCCCACGCCCGTGGACAGCCCACCCACCCTCTATACACCCCATACACCACTGGTCATCCCCCACCCCCTTGGACAGCCCGCCCATCCCCTTGGACACCCTGTACCCCCTTGGACAGCCCCGCCACCCCTGTGGACAGCCCGCCCACCCACCCCATACCCCCTTGATAGCTCCACCCGCCCCCTGGACACCCCTCCCCCCGTGGACAGCCCCCACCCCCCGTGGACAGCCCATCCACCCCCTAGACACCTTACCACCACCCCTGGACACCCCCACCCCCTAGAAAGCCCCCCAGACACCCCCATCCCCACTAGGCAGCCCCATCAACCCTGTGGATAGCCCAACCACCCCCCGTGGACTGCCCGCCCACCCCCTAGACACCTCGTACCCCCCTGGACATCCCCACCACCCCTACCACCCACCGGGACAACCCTCCCACCCCATGGACACCTTGTACCCCTGGACACTCCCCCACCCCCTGGACACCCTGACCCATTGGACAACCCCACCACCCATGTGGATAACATACCCACCCCTCGGACACCCGCCCACCACCCCCCAGACACCCCCTATACCCCTGAACTCCCCCACCCCCTTGACAGCCCGACCCCACTGGGTAGCCCCGACACCCCTATGGACAGCCCGACCACCCCCCGTGGACAGCCCGCCCACCCCCCGTGGACAGCCCGCCCACCCCCTGGACACCCCGTACCCCCTTGGACAGCCCTACCACCCCCATGGACAGCCCTCCCACCCCCTGGACACCCCATACCCCCTGGACAGCCCCACCCACCCCATAGACACCCCGCTCATCACCTTGGACATCCCGTTCACCCCCTGGACACCCCTACCCCCTGGACACCCTGACCCCCTAGACAACCCCCACCCCACCCCCTGGACAGCCCGACCACCCCTGTGGACAGGCCGCCCACCTGGACACCCTGACCCCCCTAGACAGCCCCCACCCCCTGGACACCTCCGACCCCCCTGGACAGCCCTGCTACCCCATGGACACCCCACACCCCCTAGACACTCCCTCCCCCTTGGGCAATGTATGTGATCACTCAAATTATCTACTAAAATATAAAATTTATTCGATCTAAAATTTAGTCAACTCATGAATAATTCTTCTCCACAAGTGTACATTATCTTTTACACTCATGTATTGTTCTTCAAAGATATTTTGTTAAAAATATAGTATTTTGTTGTCTTTTATATTATCATTCTCATATAGAGTAGTGTGTCAATTATGGTTTCATATAAAGTAAACAATTCTCATTTACTTAAATATGTTTTCAATGATAATTAAATCTCATTGAATTGCTTTTGATGAAATGACTTATAACATTTTTTTTACAGAATGGATAGAAGTTGGATGTATGAAACTGATCGGATCTCAAGCGATTTTCAAAACAATTTAGACCTCTTTTTAGATTTTTCATTTCAAAATGCTTCATATAGTGGTCGCATACATTTCCCATGTTCCAATTAAGTTGGTTGACCTTGGTTGAGCCGTGAATAAGTCAATTACCACCTAACCAAATATGGTTTTTAAACAAACAACTACGTGTGGTATCACAATGGTGAGAAAATGAAATCTCAAATTGTTGATGATCCAAATGAGAGGACTGTAGTGGAGAATTTGTTATATGAACTATTTCCATTTATTCATCATCATGAAAAATAAGGATTCCGGCTGAAGAAGAATTCGAAATGAGCACACATGATGCGTCTAATGAAAATGATGATGTTTTCGGGGAGAAAAAATTTAATGATGCTGCCACGACTCCAGTATATTGAAAATGCGATAAAATGAAAAAGATGGAATTTTTAGTCTGATTGTTTCATGGGAAAACTATGTATGGGATTTCTAATACAGCAATCGATTACATTCTTACCTACTTAAAGGATTAACATCCAGATGATGCAGATATTCCAACAAACCACTGTATGGCATGGAAGTTAGTTGAGGAACTTGGATTTTCAAGAAACAAAATTCATGCTTTCCCAAAAGATTGCAGTTTATTCTGGGCAGAAACCACTAAATGAAATGATTGTATAAAATGTGGCACATCCTGTTGGAATTCAAAATCTGATGGAACACCATCCCACATGCCACAAAAAGTAATGTGGCACTTTTCATTAATACCCAAAATCCAGAATCTTTTTACGTCAGATGAAATATCAATAAAAATGAGATGGCATGATACTGAGAAAAAGAAGACTAAATATGAGTTGGTTCACCCTACAGATGGATTTTCATAGCAGAGATTTGATGATCAATATCTTGATTTTGTAGCTGACGTGCGTAATGTGAGGCTGGGTCTTTCATGTGACGGTTTTAATTTGTTTGGGATGATTCTTACTTCACACAACACATGGCCAGTTTTTATACACATTTATAATCTTCCCCCATGGTTGTGTATGAAAAAACCTTTCACTTTCATGTGTATACTTATATTTGGCCCTTATGATCCAAATATTGATATTGATGTATACATGAAACCTCTAATAAAAGTTTTGAAACTTTTTCAGGATGTGGGTGTGCGCACATATGATGCATATTCGAAAGACATATTTCAGATGCGTGATGTGCTTATATAGATGATCAATGATTTTCCAGCTTATGCAATGATGTCTGAATGGAGCACGAAGGGAAAACTATAATTTCTTGTTTGTATGAAAAATACAAGATACAGAAGACTGAAACATCACTGTATTTTCAGTTTTATGGGACATCGATGATTCTTTCCAATGGACCATCCATATAGAAATGATCATCGAATATATGATAATACCATAGAGACCGATGATCCACCTCAGCATATGTCTGGAACTGATGTTCTTAATGAATTGAAAGACTTCAGTTTTTCATTCAGGAAGGGTCAAATGAAATCATGAAAGAGAAAGAATGTTTCCACTGAAACCTATTTCAGTTGGAGGAAGAGGAGTATCGTTTTTTATTTTCCTTATTGGTCAACCAATTTGTTACATCATTTCTTAGATGTAATGCACATTGAAAATAATATATGTGAAATTTTTCTTTTGATACTTCTAAATGTTAAGGGAAAGACAAAAGATGATTTATAGTCTCGGCGTGACTTGGTGGATGGGGGAATTATACCAGAATTGCATCATGTGCATATTAGTGAACATAAATGGAATGTTCCATGAGCTTCTTATGTGATGAAACCTATGAAAAAAATATTTCTCGAAGTATTAGGTACTATTAGAGTTCCTGATGGCTATTCAAGCAATATATCTAAATGGGTCAACAGAAGAGAGTTGAAGCTAAAATCTTTTAGGACTCATGATTATCACGTTCTTCTACATGAGTTCATTCTAATAGAAATCCTTCATATTTTTTCCTATAATTTAAGGGTAACTATTATTTGGTTGGGCCATTTGTTTAGAGATCTTTGTGATAAGAAGTTGTCCAAGTCTTTCTTGAAAAAAATGTTGACAGATTTCCCATTAATTTTGTGTGAGTTAGAGAAAATATTTCCTCCATCAATTTTCACATGCATGCTACATCTGACTATCCATATTCCCACTGAAATACTTCTCAGAGGTACTGTTTCTTTTCATTGGATGTATCCAACTAAAATAAATATGTACATATTAAAGTCTTATTTCCGAAACAGGAATCATCAAGAAGGTTCTATCATGAACGGTTACTTAGCTCAAGAATGTATGGATTTCTGCTCAATTAATTTGTTTGATCATACTACAAGAATGAACAGACCAATGAGAAATGAAGAAGAACAGAATAAGAAAATTGAACCCAGTTTTCCATCACTTCCTCAAATAGGATGAATTCTTGGATTATATACATTGATGACATTAATCCTTGAAGAGAGAGAGATGTCACATTGCACAATTTTGTTCAACTGTGATTTGTTCGATGACTACATTAGGTAAATAAATTGAATATGTATATCTTACATATATATCTATTAAACTATTCACATTTTTTATCTACATGGAACATACAATAATGATAAATAGAAATAATTGTTCTTTATCTTTGAGAAAGAGGGAGACTTTTCATAGAAAAAAGTTTTCTGCTTGGTTAAAATTTAAGGTAAAAATATTAATGTTTTAAATAAATAAATCAATATCTAATTAATTTTAATATTCATTTATATTACAGGAATTGAGTTTTCCTGCAGACTCTGTCTCTGAGGAAACAAGAGCTTTGGCTTTTGGTCCTAATACTATGGTTCCGGACTATAAATCAATTGTTATCAATGGGCACAAATTTATTTTCACTGAACGAGAAAAGAACATGAGATCACAACATGACGGTGTTATGGTTACTACCACTACAGATTGTTATGAAAGTGCATCAGATAATAGACCACGATTTAAAAATTTGGGTTATTATGGAGTCGTTGAAAAAATAATAATATTGGATTATTACTCTCATGGACGAGTCACGATGATGAAATGTCATTGGTTTGATTCGACGACGAGACAAGGAACATTTATTAATGATTGTGAATTTCAAGTAATTAATATGACTCACACTTCTGTTACCGAAGAACCATATGTATTGGCATCAATGGCTAAAAAAGTTTTTTATGTCAAAGACCAACTTCGACCTGAATTTGGTGTCATAGATAAACTAATTCCAAGACATATTTTTGATGATGGGGATGATGGAATTGACACATTCCCTACTACCATTGGAACCAATCCATTTATTTATTTTGATGATTCTAATATCTCAATTGTTAGAGTTGATTGTGAACCTGATGTTGTGGTGGAAAATATATAGAATCATCTATCCATGTTCTTAATTATTTTGGTTTACCTCGAGTTGGGTTGTTAAGGTTGGTACTATTCAAGTTGATTTAATATTGATTAAAAATATGTTGTATCTGAATTGACCGTTATGTGAATTTTTAATGTTAATTGGGTGGAATTTTTATTTGAATTGAATTTTATAATTTGGAATTAAAATTTATTTAAACCTATGAAACCAAAATTTCTAAATTGGTGAACATTTCAATGATTCATCTATGATTTGTATAAAAGTTGTATGACTCTAAGACCTCTCTTTAACATTTTACCAGGTAATGAACATGATGGTTTGAATTCTTTTGCAAAACATGTATTGAAACATGCATCATCTACCTGAGCTAAAGAAATTAATTTTTTTTTTAATTTTGAAAACTACTTTACCTGTAAAGACCCGTAAAATTCAAGGGAAATTTTTTCTTAATTTTCTTGGGAATTTTATAAGAACGCGGTTTCTGACGGCACCTGATTCCGAGGCCCGGAGTGCCTGGAATCAATTTCCGAAGTTTGACTCGGGTACGTTCAGTGAACGAACGAGCGGGAATTTCTAACTTCTGAACCAGTGCCCGGAATCAAATTCCGAGGGCACCGATGAACTCGCAGCGCCGATATTCTCTTAAGGAGACCTTTTCCGAGGTTGCGTTTATTGCGGGTTGAGAGTTAGTTTTTGGGAGTTTAGAATAAGTTAAATAAAAATTGTGGAATACAATTTTTTATTTTAACTTGTTGGTTATCTTCTCCCAAAGGGAGTTAGAGGTGGGACCCACATCCACTTAACCTTCCTTGGGATGATTAAGTGTGGTGGGGCCCACACGAAGCATAACTCTTCATCTTCTCTTTTTAAACTCCCAATAACCCCTCTTTAATTAACATGACAAGTTGGGATATTAAATGGGTGGAGTTGTTTTATTTCAAACCTTTGAATTTCAAAATGGTTTGGTTGAGTAAATAAAATAAGACCTTAGCTTATTTTATTTGGGTTAGAATTCTCTAGACAACCTTGAGAGAATTTGGAGCTTCCTTCTTCTTCTTCTCCAAGCTTCGACGAAGAACGCCACGTTCTCGGGAATCGTCTTCCGCGACGCCATACCCGCGACACCGACGACGTCTTCTTCCACGTCCTCTCTTCCGCGACGATTTCCCGCGATGAAATCGTCGTCAATGAACTTCGAATCCTCGCTTCACGACATCGACATCCTTCTTCCGTGAAGCCGACCACCGCGACGCGTCTTCCGCGGGTCGTTGACGATCATCGTTCTTGAAACCGAGGTAGGGGTTTGTTGTTGATTATTTATTTATTCTCGTTCTTGGTTCTAGCATGACAAACTTGAGGATAATTGTTTAAGTGTTATCTTCTAACGAGAGGGGGGCCGGACCGCACAAACACGGCCGAATCCCCCCTCTTTTGTTCTTGATTATTATTATTTTCTTGTGGATGAACGAGACGGCGTGGTGCCGTCGCACCATGAGGGAATCACACGGAAAATATTGCGCGGCGCCGTCGTGCCGTGCCGTGTAAAGATTATCAAGAACGTGACGCCGTCGCGCCGCGTCAAAGGAAACCGAAGGCGCCGCGGCCGGAGCGGGGCCGCGGCGGAGGGGCGCGGTGCCGTCGCACCGCGCCGGACGATGAAGGCCGCGGCCGGTTCCAGGCCGCGGCGGTACGGGAAGACCGGCGGCCAGCCGGGTCGCCGGTGTCGGAAGCCCGAAAGGGGACCGGCCTTGCCGGTCCCATTGAGGAAGGACCGGCTGGCCAGGTCGGGCCGGCTGGAAGGGAGAAGAACCGGGGGAATAAATTCCACCGGCTGGCCAAAAAACTGGCCCCCCATAATGGGGGGGGGGGGGCGTGGTTACACCAAG
This sequence comes from Viscum album, assembly GCA_963277665.1. NCBI lineage: Eukaryota > Viridiplantae > Streptophyta > Magnoliopsida > Santalales > Viscaceae > Viscum > Viscum album. Next base: position 917,936,470 of record OY728123.1, on the reverse strand, counting down.
GGGGGGCAGCACCCCCCCGTTTTTCTCAAAAGCAGGCCCCCACGTGGGGGGGGGGTTCGTTGATCCATGGCGCGGCTCTTTAGCCGCGCCGCCAGCATAGGAGGGCGGGGGCCTTGCCCCCCGCGCGTGGCACCCGAGCGGCGCCCCGGACGCGCCGCCGCTGGCCGGGCCGCGCCGCTGCGCCGGACCGCGCCGCCGCGCCGGGCCGCGCCGCTGCGCTGCCGGCCGGGCAGGGTCGGACCCGGGTCGGGTCGAACCGGTTCGGGTCAACCCGGTTCGGGCCGACCCAGGGGGGGTCGGGTTGGGTCGGCCCGGACCCGAACCCCCCATTCTCAAAACGACTTCGGTCTTTTGCCCATAGCTTGAGCTACAGACCTCCGATAGACGAACCGTCAGCGGCGATGTGATACTTGGATCGAGACGGTCGATTCGGTATATCGCACTCAAGGTTTCGGAATACTTTTAGTTCGGCCGGGTTGGTTCGTACACGAAACCAACCGGGCCCTCGGGGCGGAAACACTCATATCTTGAGCTACAGACGTCCAATTGATGTGTCGTCAGCTTTGTTGAGTTCCTCTTAGTGAGAAGGATCTTTTGGCATACTCCGCCCGAGGTTTGGACGTAGGTGGGGTACGGTCGGGTTGGTTTTTCCTTAAAAACCAACCGGGCCCCTGGGACGAAAAAGCCAATAACTCTCAGACCGGGCGTCCGATTGACGCGTCGTCTGTTGCGTTGAGTTCCTATTGACGATACAGAACAGTTGGATACATCAACTCTGGAATGTGTGACATTTGATGTATCAGCCTCTCGGCTCGGGGAGCGGACCCTCCCGAACGAGCTTGCTGTGTGCGGGAACCCTAGAGCTGGTTGCGACTGTGACTGCTACTACTGCTACTGCTACTGTGACTGCGACGACGACATTACAGAGATCCTGTGTGGATTCGATGACGACGACTACAGCACTCAACGATCCTACGTGGATCAGTGCTACAGGTCCTGTGTGGGCCCGATCCTGTGTGGGTCCGATCCTGTGTGGGTCTTTGCCCTCAGCGGTCCTGTGTGAACCAGCGCCTACAGGTCCTGTGTGGGCCCGATCCTGTGTGGGTCTTTTGCAGGGGTTAGTTACCTATCGATCCTTCGTGGGTCCGACGACTTAGATGGATCAGAGATCATCTTTATCGTCTTTCAAAGAAGTATACCTATGTGAGCTGAATCCTGTTGCTTTCCTGTGTGGATTGTGTTGTGCTATCCTGTGTGGATTTCGTTTTTCTTTCCTGTGTAGATTGTGTTGTGCTATCCTGTGTGGATTTCGTTTTGCTTTCCTGTGTGGAATACGTGTACTTTCCTATGTGGATTGAGTTGTACTTGGGCTCGGAGGTTGGAACGTATTGGGATTGATGACTTTGGTATATGTATGGGCATATACCTAAGCTGTGTCGGTTGTTACTTCGTGATTGTGTCTTTTCTTTGTGGTTTATCCTTTGTGGATTTTGGGAGACCTTCGGGGGTCTCGGGGTCCCTACTGAGTAGTTTATACTCACCCCTGTACGGGCTTTGCCCGCACTACGTTGTGTTGGTTGCAGAGGACGGACAACGTTGATCGCAGTTGAGGCTTGCTGAGCAGGATGGTACCTGGGGGTGGACCACTGGGCGGGACGTGTTCGGAGCAGACGGTGGGACCCGAGGAGCAGTGGAGCTATCTGTACCCACCCTTCAGGTGGGATTTCCAATGGACAGCTCGGTGTAGCGGATTTTACTCTACAGTTGTTTTTTTCCCTTTCGAGTTGTACTTTACTTTCAGTTTGGGTTTGTATATTGGCCCATTTACTTTTCCGCACTTTCAGTTGTACTCTGTTTTTACTTAGTGTTTACTTTTCCGCTTGCTTACTCTGTGGTGCTTGTTTACTTTTCAAAGGCAATGCCTTCCCTTTTTGTTGGGATTTACGCCTTGGTGCTAGTCGCCAGCCCCTGGCCTATGGAAGGCGGGCTTGGGGTAGTCACGACACGGGCCCCGAGGGCGGGTCGTGACAAATTGGTATCAGAGGAGTTCAGTTTTACCGCGAACTCTGATCTTTTCTATGTGAAGCAATAATGTTTAGCGTATTGAGTGTGGTTATCAGTCCAGGGAGTCCAGTGTTGGTGCGGTGGCCGACGTATCCGTACACCAGGACCCTGACTTCTGATTTCCGACTTAATGCACGAAAACATTGATTGCCTGTGTGTTTCAAAGTTTTCTTTGTGATTACTTTGTGTTAGATCACCAGGTATACTGTTTGACCGTGGAGCACTTGTTCCTTTTCAAGATGACCCCACGACGGCAGCCAGCTAGGGTTCCGAGAGTCGAGTGTGACGACAGCCCACCGAGCGACGAGGCCTCGGTGCAGGGCCCTTTGTCAGCGGTGGCACCGGCGGTAGCACTACCCGCCGAGCCACCGATACTTCCAGCACCAGCCGCTGACGATGCACGTCGCCTCAGCGCACTGCATGAGTTTCAGCGCCAGCGACCGCCCAGGTTTCGTGGAGAGACGGACCCCCAGGTAGCTGAGAACTGGATGGAGGCCGTCGTACGAGTTTTCAGGCTAGTGAGGACACCAGCAGACCTCATGGTGATCCTCGCTGCGAGCCTACTGCACACAGCAGCGGGACGATGGTGGGTCTTGATGCTCCAGGTTCACGATGAGGCATCTCTACTTTGGACGAACATTGAGAGCCTCTTCTGCTCGGAGTTCGTCCCAGCCACCCTTCGTGCGGTGCGTATCCAGGAGCTTCTTCAGCTGCGGCCGGGCAGCATGACGGTCGCTCAGTACTCGGCGATATTTAATGATCTCTCGCGCTACTCGACTGACATAGTACGAGACCCATTCTTCCGGGCCCGGACCTTCGAGCAGGGATTGAGACACTAGATCAGGGCATCGCTGATCTCTCTCAGCATACCGACTCAGACGGGAGTACTAGAGCGGGCCCTATTGATCGAGATATTCCTTGATGAGTCTACACCAGCGCCGAGACCCACCGCAGGGCGGAACGTGGAAGAGTCATATGCAGCAGGCAGTCGACAGATGACTCAGGGGTCCAGACAGACCAGGCCTTCAGGAAGACGACCTCAGGACACTGGCTCAGCAGTGCGGGGCACACAACGCGGAGCCAGTTTTCTGAGAGGCAGACAGTGTTACTCGTGCGGCGGGCAGGGCCACATGTCTCGTGATTGCCCGAACCGCCATGCAGAGGAGCAGCAAACGGTTGAGGAACCACCTAGGAAGAGGCAGAGGTTCAACCGTGGCGGTCTGCAGGGAGGAGGCGGACGAGGCAGAGGAGCTGGCCGAGCAGTAGGTGGTGGGCGACGCTTTGAGGCTCTACCACCACCACCACCAGGAGGTCCACCCCGACCTCAGGGGAGAGCACAGCTTCAGGAAGCTGAAGCTTATGATCACGGAGCTCCGGAAGCAGATGGACTAGTGCGGGACTAGCTCCAGGCATAGAGGCCTTTGCCCATAATGCCTCTAGCTTCGTATTTTGTGTCGCCTTGTGTCTGTGTACTTTTAGTTGAAGTAATAAAAGACACTTGCTTTGGTGACTTTTACTTTCTTGTCATTGATTGTTTTTACTAAGAGGTGCCGGTTAAAAAAACTGTTGACTTGACCCTCACTTGCGAGATTCTTACTGGAGGAGACCCAGTGACCACACACTGATGCCGACAGTGTGACTCAACTCTTGGAGGTGAGAGTAACGGTTGGATCTCTTGGTAGCAGCGTCGAGGCCTTACGACGTCATCCATGCCATGAATTAACTAAACATGACAGGATTGACTGTATTAGGCAAGGAACGTGGTTCATCCAGGGGATGAGACCAGATTTCACTTTTCGGCAAAGGAGAAACCTTTGAAGCTTTGCAGAACGTTAAGGAGGAAAGGGAAACCCTTCGTGTGGTCAGACAGATGTCAGCCGAGCTTCCAAGAGCTGAGACAGAGATTGACCGGCGCACCTATCTTGAGGTTGCCTGAGGAGGGAGTAGGGTACGTAGTCTGTAGCGATGCATCAGGGACCGGACTTGGATGTGTTCTGATGCAGGAGCGGGTAGTGATCGCCTATGGATCACGACAGTTGAGGCTGCATGAGCAGAACTACGCTACCCATGACCTGGAGTTAGCACCAGTGGACTTCACTCTGAAGACATGGCGACACTATCTGATGGGCGAGCGCTTTACAGTCTTTTCTAATCATCAGAGTCTCAGGTACATCTTCTCGCAGAAGGACCTGAACCTGAGACAGCGGTGATGGATCGAGTTCCTCCAGGACTATGACTTTGAGATAGTCTATACTCCTGGGAAGGTGAACATGGAAGCCGATGCCCTCAGCTGGAGGATGGGCATTCAGCTACTTGAGGAGGCGACAGAGCAGCTAGCCTCTTTGCAGATATCCTTCGTGGATAGAGATGGAGTAGCCTTCCTTTAGTCTCTCACAATCACCCCTCCACTACTGCATCGGGTCAGAGAGGCACAACGTGAGGAGGCTGACTGTGAGACACAGCGTGCACAGATATTCTCGGGACATGCACCTGATGGTTTCTCCATGGAGCAGAGCATGACTTTCTTTTCAGAGGACGTACCATGGTACCAGTCGCTTTGCGAGAGGAGGTGCTGAGAGAGTTTCACACTTCTCCTTTGGCGGTGCATCCTGGAGTGGCGAAGATGTACCAGGATCTCAGACGACAGCACTGGTGGATGGGCATGAAGAAGGTTGTAGTAGAGTTCGTTTCTCGATGCCTCACCTGCCAGCCGGTGAAGGCAGAGCATCAGGTACCAGCAGGCTTGGTACAACCCTTGGAGGTCCCGGAGTGGAAGTGGGACGGGATATCTATGGACTTCATGACTGGACTTCCACGCACTTCCAGAGGTCATGACTCCATCTGGGTGATTGTTGACCGACTCACCAAGTCAGCCCACTTCTTACCTATCAGAGAGCAGGGCTCAGTGGAGAGCTTGGGACGTCTCTACGTTCAGGATATTGTGCGGCTCCATGGTGTGCCATCATCTATCGTCTCCGATCGAGATGCTCGCTTTACTTCCCGGCTTTGGAAAGGGTTACAGGAGGTATTCGGGACACAGCTACGTCTGAGCACAGCCTTTCACCCTCAGACGGATGGTCAGATGGAGAGGACCATTCGGACTCTCGATTACATGCTCCGCGCATGTGTCCTCGACTTTGGTCGTAGCTGGGAGGACCACCTACCCTTGGTGGAGTTTGCGTACAACAACAGCTACCACTCCACCATCGGGATGGCACCGTACGAGGCATTGTACGGCTAACCTTGTAGATCTCCTTTGTGCTGGATAGACCCTGGGGAGTCAGCACTTGTGGGACCGAAGATGGTCCAGGCCACAACAGAGAAGGTCCAGGTCATCCATGAGCAGATGAGGATAGCTCAGAGCCGACAGAAGTCATACGCTGACAGGAGGCGGAGGCCACTAGAGATCGAGTATGGTGACCACGTCTTCTTGCGGGTCTCACCTTGACGCGGTATACAGATATTTGGCCGAGGTGGCAAGTTATCTCCGCGCTTCATTGGACCCTTCCAGGTTCTCAACAGGATTGGAGAGGTGGCTTATCGCCTGGCTCTACCACCTCAGTTGCACCGGGTGCACGACGTCTTCCACGTGTCTCAGCTGAGGAGATACGTGCACGACCCGACGAACATCATTGACCATGGGGAGCTTGACGTTGACGATGGGGCGTCTTTTACGGAGGTCCCGGTGGAGATAGAGGATCGACAGGAGTGGGTCCTACATGGGCGATCGATTCCTCTTGTGCGAATCAGATGGCAGCACGGGAACCTCCAGGAGAGCACATGGGAGCGGGAGGCTCAGATGCATGCTCAGTACCCTCATCTGTTTTCCTAGTTTTGATGTATCTTTACGGGGACGTAAAGCCTTGAGGTGGGAGTAATGTAAAGACCCGTAAAATTCAAGGGAAATTTTTACTTAATTTTCATTGGAATTTTATAAGAACGCGGTTTCTGAAGGCACCTGATTATGAGGCCCGGAGTGCCCGGAATCAATTTCCGAAGTTTGGCTCGGGTACGTGCAGTGAACGAACGAGCGGGAATTTCTAACTTCTGAACCGGTGCCCGGAATCAAATTCCGAGGGCACCGATGAACTCGCAGCACCGATATTTACTAAAGGAGACCTTTTCCGAGGTTGCGTTTATTGCGGGTTGAGAGTTAGTTTTTGGGAGTTTAGAATAAGTTAAATAAAAATTGTGGAATACAAATTTTTATTTTAACTTGTTGGTTATCTTCTCCCAAAGGGAGTTAGAGGTGGGACCCACATCCACTTAACCTTCCTTGGGAGGATTAAGTGTGGTGGGGCCCACACGAAGCATAACTCTTCATCTTCTCTTTTTAAACTCCCAATAACCCCTCTTTAATTAACATGACAAGTTGGGATATTAAATGGGTGGAGTTGTTTTATTTCAAACCTTTGAATTTCAAAATGGTTTGGTTGAGTAAATAAAATAAGACCTTAGCTTATTTTATTTGGGTTAGAATTCTCTAGACAACCTTTAGAGAATTTGGAGCTTCCTTCTTCTTCTTCTCCAAGCTTCGACGAAGAACGCCACGTTCTCGGGAATCGTCTTCCGTGACGCCATACCCGCGACACCGACGACGTCTTCTTCCGCGTCCTCTCTTCCGTGACGATTTCCCGCGACGAAATCGTCGTCAATGAACTTCGAATCCTCGCTTCACGACATCAACGTCCTTCTTCCGTGATGCCGACCACCGCGACGCATCTTCCGCAGGTCGTTGACGATCATCGTTCTTGAAACCGAGGTAGGGGTTTGTTGTTGATTATTTATTTATTCTCGTTCTTGGTTCTAGCATGACAAACTTGGGGATAATTGTTTAAGTGTTATCGTCTAACGAGAGGGGGGCCGGACCGCACAAACACGGCTGAATCCCCCCTCCTTTGTTCTTGATTATTATTATTTTCTTGTGGATGAACGACATGGCGTGGTGCCATCGCACCACGAGGGAATCACACGGCAAATATTGCGCGGCGCCGTCGCGCCGTGCCGTGTAAAGATTATCAAGAACGCGACGCCATCGCGCCGCGTCAAAGAAAACCGAAGGCGCCGCGGCCGGAGCGGGGGCCGCGGCGGAGGGGCGCGGTGCCGTCGCACCGCACCGGACGATGAAGGCCGCGGCTGGTTCCGGGCCACAGCGGTACGGGAAGACCGGCGGCCAGCCGGGTCGCCGGTGTCGGAAGCCCGAAAGGGGACCGGCCGGCCAGGTCGGGCCGGCCGGAAGGGAGAAGAACTGGGGGAATAAATTCCACCGGTTGGCCAAAAAACCGGCCCCCCATAATGGGGGGGGGGGCGTGGTTACACCAAGGGGGGGGGGGCAGCACCCCCCCGTTTTTCTCAAAAGCAGGCCCCCACGTGGGGGGGGGGGGGGGTCCGTTGATCCATGGCGCGGCTCTTTAGCTGCGCCGCCAGCATAGGAGGGCGGGGGCCTTGCCCCCCGCGCGTGGCACCCGAGCGGCGCCCAGGCCGCGCCGCCGCTGGCCGGGCCGCGCCGCCGGCCGGGCAGGGTCGGAACTGGGTCGGGTCGAACCGGTTCGGGTCAACCCGGTTCGGGCCGACCCAGGGGGGGGTCGGGTCGGGTCGGCCCGGACCCGAACCCCCCATTCTCAAAACGACTTCTGTCTTTTGCCCATAGCTTGAGCTACGGACCTCCGATAGACGAACCGTCAGCGGCGATGTGATACTTGGATCGAGACGGTCGATTCGGTATATCGCAATCAATGTTTCGGAATACTTTGAGTTCGGCCGGGTTGGTTCGTACACGAAACCAACCGGGCCCTCGGAGCGGAAACGCTCATATCTTGAGCTACGAACGTCCATTTGACGTGCCGTCAGCTTTGTTGAGTTCCTCTTAGTGAGACGGATCTCTTGGCATACTCCGCACGAGGTTTGGACGCAGGTGGGGTACGGTCGGGTTGGTTTTTCCTTAAAAACCAACCGGGCCCCTGGGACGAAAAAGCCAATAACTCTCAGACCGGGCGTCCGATTGACGCGCCATCTGTTGCGTTGAGTTCCTGTTGACGATACAGAACATTTGGATACATCAACTCTGGACTGTGTGACAGTTGATGTATCAGCCTCTCGGCTCGTGGAGCGGACCCTCCCGAACGAGCTTGCTGTGTGCGGGAACCCTAGAGCTGGCTGCGACTGTGACTGCTACTACTGCTACTGCTACAGTGACTGCGACGACGACAGTACAGAGATCCTGTGTGGATTCGACGACGACGACTACAACACTAAGTGATCCTATGTGGATCAGTGCTACAGGTCCTGTGTGGGCCCGATCCTGTGTGGGTCCGATCCTGTGTGGGTCTTTGCGCTCAGCGGTCCTGTGTGAACCAGCGCCTACAGGTCCTGTGTGGGCCCGATCCTGTGTGGGTCTTTTGCGGGGGTTAGTTACGTATCGATCCTTCGTGGGTCCGATGACTTAGATGGATCCGAGATCATATTTATTGTCTTTCAAAGAAGTATAACTGTGTGAGCTGAATCCTGTTGCTTTCCTGTGTGGATTGTGTTGTGCTATCCTCTGTGGATTTCGTTTTTCTTTCCTGTGTGGATTGTGTTGTGCTATCCTGTGTGGATTTTATTTTGCTTTCCTGTGTGGAATACGTATAATTTCCTGTGTGGATTGAGTTGTACTTGGGTTTGGAGGTTGGAACGTATTGGGATTGATGACTTTGGTATATGTATGGGCATATACCTAAGCTGTGTCGGTTGTTACTTCGTGATTGTATCTTTTCTTTGTGGTTTATCCTTTGTGGATTTTGGGAGACCTTAGGGGGTCTCGGGGTCCCTAATGAGTAGTTTATACTCACCCCTATACGGGCTTTGCCCGCACTACGTTGTGTTGGTTACAGACGATGGACAGCGTTGATTGTAGTTGAGGCTTGTTGAGCAGGACGGTACCTGGAGGTGGAACACTGGGCGGGACGTGTTCGGAGCGGACGATGGGACCCGAGGAGCAGTGGAGCTATCTGTACCCACCCTTCAGGTGGGATTTCCAGTGGACAGCTCGGTGTAGCAGCTTTTACTCTACAGTTGTTGTTTTCCCTTTCGAGTTGTACTTTACTTTCAGTTTGGGTTTATATACTGGCCCATTTACTTTTCCGCACTTTCAGTTGTACTCTGTTTTTACTTAGTGTTTACTTTTCCGCTTGCTTACTCTGTGGTGTTTGTTTACTTTTCAAAGGAAATGCCTTCCCTTTTTGTTGGGATTTACGCCTTGGTGCTAGTCGCCAGCCCCTGGCCTATGGAAGGCGGGCTTGGGGTAGTCACGACACGGGCCCCGAGGGCGGGTCGTGACATTACCACTTATGAATATGGTAGAATCAATATTCCATGATTTAGTAGACTGATGAAACTTAGTAAATAATAATCCTACTAAAAATTAAATTTCTTTATTACATCTTGTATGATTTATTTGCTACATTATATATTTTTTCAAGCTCACCTAAAATAGTGGTTAGTAAAATTATCCATGAATCCCCCTATTCCCTCCCATTTATTTTGTTTTTTAGGTTACACATAAGTTATAATTTTCTATTTACTTCCATATTTGATTTCAAATACAGGAAATGAAACCAATTGAAGAGAGGAAACAAAAACAGATTATAAACAACAATCATCGCATGATTGGGCTGGGCATTCCACCACTAGTGCCTATAGTGAGTATTTTATTTCAAATATATTTATTTAAATAATATATAATGTCATGTGATTAATTTTTTTTAAACATTTTTTTTCAGGATCCATCTATTAGGTGATAGTTATTTGATGAGAAACCTAGTAGTGGTCCCAGTACTCGGGGTGTTCGTATGAGGGGGGTCGTATGGGAGCTAGACGATCTGGTCAGCGTACTCGATTAGACCCTGCCCCTCCCACAAACAAACCATACATCCCACATTCTTATCCCGGTGTGCCGTTACAGACACATGAGATATTTAGGCCCCCATGTTTTCACCACCCTTTACATCTCAGCCTCCTCACCCATCTGTAACATATCCGATGATGATTCCCACTCCACATCTATCATTTGGCCAGCCATCCCTGTCAACTTATTTTACTTATGCTTCCTTCTCTTTGGGCTTTTATATTCCATCTTCTTCGAATCCTGCTCCACCAGAGTTTGTCCCTACAGAGCATACATTGGGACCCACTCCATTTGTATAGGGTGTTCCTTCACTTTCTGCGGATCCAGTGGTGCCCATTGATCAGACTACCGTACGTATACTTATACAACCCTAACCAATTGTTACACCATTATTTATTTTCATTATAGCATGTATTGAAAAAATATTTGTTTTTATTTCATAACAGATACATCTACTGATAGGAGGTGGGGATGAGGGCGGGGGCGTACATGCATACATGTGGTGTGGAACCGCCTCACACAGTTGATGGTTGGGTACAATGAAGATAGTCAGATGATTAAAAAATTAGGGCAACAATGTCAGAGTTTTTTGGCGACGCTTTCTAAATACTCCGACATCATTTCTGTTAGCCCACTCTCATGGAGACAGCTTCCAAATGATGTCAAGGATAAATCCTGGGTAGAGATATGGGTAAAAAAATCTGTTGTATTTAAAGAAATATATTAATATTTGTATATATATGAATTAAAATTTTGGTGTCAGCTGCAGTTTAATTCCCCCGATGGCGTGGGTGCACGATCAGCTTGTCTAAAGGATTTAGGCAAGCTTTGGAGAGCTTATAAGCATGAGTTGTACATTGAATGGTGTTTTAGAGTGGGCACAGAGTTAGAGGCGGTCCCTGTCATGGATGATTTTATGTTAGAACAATACCAACATATGATTACTCATTGGATGACTATATAATTTATGATACTAATCAAATTAGAGATATTTAAATGAAAATTTTCATGTTTTTCATTAATAAAAATTATTGTATTTTATTTAGGATGCATCTGGAAGAAATAAAAAAACATTGATGCTAAGAAATACACCCACACATTGGGACATACTATGATACCAGATCATGAGAGACAACATATATGATAGTTTATAATCTTTCTTTACGACATGCACTTTCTATTTCTTCCTCCATAATTTATTTGATTGTTAAAGTTGTTATATAATTTTAGTTATACAATTACTATTTTTTGGTATCCTATTTTTAATTATGGTTTCTTAAATTCAATATCATTGTAGAGTCATAAATTGAATATTAAAGGACGTATACCTCAAGAAAAATTATTTTGATCGAGTAGAAAGAAGAAAGATGGAAGTGAGGTTAATAAACCGACTCAGCAGCAGATTATAAGTTTTACATTGTAGATTTAAAATTTTAATCTCTATTTTGTAACTTAATAATTTATTTATATTTGTAAGAGGATTCTTTAGAGTCCCTTAATGCCTAGGAACCTGCCAATTTTGGGTAAAGAGATCAATTACATCAGGTGTTGGGACATGATCACCTTGGTAGAGTACACTGCTGACTTGGGAAGAGTATAGTTCTGACGAGGTATTGGCCCACCTCAGGTATGAGTTATAGTTCCACCGAGTTATAGCAGGTTAAGGAACATGAATAATAGGCTGAAAAAAGGGCCACAGGTATGGCAAAACAATTTGCTAGGGCAAACACTACATATATAAAAGTCATGGAAGTTTTATGTCCAACACTTCCACTAGAGGCCAACACTTCTTGTGATGAATATATGTCATTGATGCGTTCTATATATTGTGAACCAGGTGTCAGTTATAGTGGTGGTAGAGACGATGGTGAGGAGGAGGACGAGGCAGGGGAGGAAGAGGGTGAGGAGGAGGCTGAGGTGGAGGAGGAGGCCGATGAGGAGGTTGAGGCTGAGTACGAGGGTGAGGAGGAGGTCGAGGACGATGATGGGGATGCTGATGAGGAAGAGGGTGCGGGGGATCATGATGGTGATGATAGTGGTGGTGATGATGGATCGATTTATCCATTACATTTTTTACAGATATTACTGAACTTTGATGTTTATTGATTTGTTGTTCCTAAATATATGTGTGATTACATAGGTCACATTATCTTTATTTTTTATCTATAAATAATAAAACTAGACTTGATGATTTTATGTGAAATCGCCCTATTTTAATGAAATTGTAAATTTTTAATGGAATTTAGAAAATTGGTGGTCTGATTAGAAGTTTATAGAATGAAATTATTTTTTTATCCCTGAAAGAATTTTCTTAGAAAATATGTAAATAACATCCCATTAACATGGGAAAGCCCCTCAGAAAGCCCCACAGATAGCTCCCAGGACAGCCCCACACCCTCCTCCCTATACCTCAAACAACCCTCTGAATAGACCTCCAGATAGCCCCCCACCCTCCTATCTAGACCCCAGACAGCCTCCCCACTCTCCTTCATCGACCCCGGATAGCCCCCCGGACAACCCCCCCCCCCCCCCGCACCCTCCTCCCTGGACCCCAGACAGCCCCCCCAGACATCCTCCCCACCATCCTTCCTGGTACCAGACATCCCCCCACCCTCCTCCCTGGACCCCAGACAGCCCCCCCGGACAGCCCCCAGACAGCCCCCCACCCTCCTACCTAGACCCCAGAACCCCCCGGATAGACGCTAGATAGTCCCCCAGATAACCCCTTTGATATCCCTCCACCCTCCTCCCTGGACCCCATACAACCCCCTAAAATCCCCCCGGATAGTCCCCTCCTTCCTGGACCCTGGACAGCCACCACCCTCCTCCCTGGACCCTGGATATCCCCCCCCCCACCCTCCTCCCTGGACCCCAGACAACCCCCACCCTTCTCCCTGGTCCTCGGACAGCCCACCAGATAGCCCCCACCCTCCTCCCTTGTCCCCATATAACCCCCCTGTACAACCCCCTAGACAGCCTCCCCACCCTCCTTCTTGGACCCCAGACAGCCTCCCCACCCTCCTTCCTGGACACTAGATAGCCCCCGGACAGCCCCTGGACAGCCCCTGGATAGCCTACCCATCCTCCTCCCTAGACCCTGAACAACCCTCCCCCCCACCTAGACTGTCTCCCCACCCTCTTTCCTAGACCCCTAACAACCCCCCCAAACAGCCTCCCCACCCTCCTTCCTGGACCCCGAACATCCCCGGATAGCCTCCCCACCCTCCTTCCTAGACCCCGGACAGCCCCCCGGATAGCCCCCCTCCTCCCTGGACCCCGGATAGCCCCCTAACCTGACATCCCATCATCCGTCAAGTGGTGATTCAACATATATAAAACATCATGACAATTCATGAAAGACTAAGGACCACCTACCTTGATTCCGAAGACAATCGCTCCCTTAATTCGGAATCTTAGATCCCAATCTAAGCTCTCATAAAGATTCACCCTAAATCCAAATGGAAAACAAGGTTTTAAAGATTCGGAAGAATATGAGAGAAGAGTTCAAACCCTAATCAAAAAGAGGAAGCAAAGAGAGGATTAGACTCACCAGGATCTTGAATCCACACTTGACGGCACTCAAAATGCCCATGTATCGAGGGAGATCTTCCTTTAAGAGCTCTTGGGAGATATGGATTGTGTTGATACTTTAGCACAAGTAAACATGGGTCATTTTTTACATGTACGAGCCAACCCCATATCAATCTGAGGCACTATGTGGCCGGTATCACTTGAAGTTTCTTTCTTTTGTTTAAAATGGACACCCTTTTAAGTAAAAACAACTGGCATATGGAAAATCAACCAAACGTATTAGGATTGCATTGATACTTTACCACAAGGATCCATCAGTCATTTTTGACGTGTACGAGTCAACCTCGCCTCAATCTGAGGCATGGTGTGGCCGGTACCACCCAAAGTGTCTCACTTTTATTTGAAATTGACATCCTTTTAAGTGAAAACAACAACCGACATATGGAAAAAAAACCAAACACTTTCTGATTGTGTTGATACATTAGGAAATCGATTCATGGGTCATTTTTGACATGTACGAGTCAACCCACCTCAATCTGAGGCACAGTGTGGCCAGTATCACTCAAAGTGTCTTTATTTTGTTTAAAATGGACACTGTTTTATGTAAAAACAATAGATATATGGAAAACCGACCAAACGTATTCTTATTGTGTTGATACTTTAGTACAATGATCCATGGGTAATTTTTGATGTATATGAGTCAACCTTGCCTCAATTTGAGGCACGGTGTAGCCGGTACCACTCAAAGTGTCTCACCATTATTTGAAATGGACAAATTTTTAAGTAAAAATAACAACTGGAAAACTGAAAACTGACCTAACACATTCAGATTGTGTTTATAATTTATAAAAAATATCCATGGGTCATATGTGACATGTACGAGTCCACTCCACCTCAATCTGAGGCACGGTGTGGCTGGTATCACTCGAAGGGTCTTTATTTTGTTTAAAATGGACACCCTTTTAAGTAAAAACAACTTGCATATGGAAAACTGACCAAATGTATTCGGGTTGTGTTGATACTTTAGAACAAGGAACCATCGTTAATTTTTGACCTGTAGGAGTTAACCCTGCCTCAATACAAGGTCTGCTGAACCTCGGAGATAACTTGTCGCCATGGCCACATCTCCGTAAACCTCATCGAGGTGAGACCAGTATAAGGACGTGATCATCATCCTCGAACACTAGAGGTCTCCAATTCCTGTTAGAACTGAAACTCAAATGACCGCTGCCATGAGGGTATGGTTGACCAACTCAAGAGTGATCAGTCGCACCCTCCTGTGAATGAGTTTATCCTGTGCTGCCTGGGGTTTCCTTTTTGCCGACCAAGGAAAACCCATCCCGATGTTTGCCTAAAACCTTCAATTTGAGTATGAACAGTTATTGCCCATTCCATACTCAATGTAACGTCGTAAGGCCTCGACGCTGCCACCAAGAGATTCTAACCAAAACTCTCGCCTCTAGGGTCTGACCACACCGTCGGCGTAAGTGTGATTATCGAGTCTCCTCCCAAGGTATCTCTAGATGTGAGGGTCAAGACCACGGCTTCATGAAACTCTAGGTCTGGAACATGATTTGAGAAAGCAAGGAATGGTTCATGTCGACGTCTGTTACTACAGAAGCTAGTAGTGGAAACAGACTGTCCCTTGAATCATTTTTAGAGCCATTGGGTCACACTCCTTGACTGCATTCAGTCTCACTCTTCCTCCGCCCTCCATATCCCTGAGCCTGGCAGGGATAACTAAGGTGGGTGGTTTTAGCATGTTAATATGTACACCACCTCATGCAGTTATCCTAGCTCTGCCTCCACGTCTGCTGCTCCGCAGACTCATCTCTCCTTAAAGCTTCCTCTTCTTTAAACATTTAACACGCTCGAGTCTCTAAGACTGGAGCCGGTTTCCTGTTTCTTACTGCACTGTGCAGTCTTCATCCGCTCCTAGATGATCTATACCTTCTTTGCATATGATCTAAAGAGCTGTTAAAATTTATCCTTTGCTGAAAAGAGAAACTCGGTCTCATCCTCTGGATGAACCACGCCCATTGCCTAATACATTCAATCCCAACATGAATTATGCATTCATTCCATGGATGACGTCGTAAGGCCTCGACGTAACTACCAAGAGATCCAACTTTCACTCTCGCCTCCAAGGGTCGAGTCACACTGTCGGCATCAGTGTGAGGTCACTAGTCTCCTCCAGTAGAAATCTTGAAAGTGAGGGTCAAGTCAACAGTTTTAACCGGGACCACTCAGTATCAACCAAACAAAAGGACAGGAAAGAAAACAAAGATAAGTGTCTTTTTATTATTGCAGGTCATAGTACAAAGACACGAATACAACATCAACATGGAACTAGAATTACAAGGGACGTATCCACTAGTTCCGCTCCTTTCCACCTGCTCCTGGAGCTCTACTGCCTTGTCCACTGCTCGGATGTTGCTCAAGCACCTGTCGCTGCTTCTGTCTCGATGGCTCCTCCAACACCCGCTGATCAACTGTACGAGGAGTCGGACAGTAACGTGCCAGGTGACCCTTTCCGCTGCATGAGTAACGTTGTCTGCTTCTAGCACGCCTAGATCTGTCCCCACCCCGGGTGCCCCGCACCACTGATCCTAAAACCCAAGATCGCCCAACTGCTGGTCTGGTCCTCCTGGACCTCTGCATCATCTGTCTACTGCCCACAGATGACTCAGCTACTGATCGAATAACATGCGGCAAAGGCAGCAGCTCCTGAACACGCTCGGGGTGTAGAGCTACTGGCACAAACTCCACCCTGAAGAAGGTCTCGAAGTCTTCCCATGAGAAGGTCATCCCGTCACAAAACTGGAACAAGTTGCTCCACCACCTACCTGCTGCTGCCTGAAGATGGCTGGCAGCCAAGATCACCATGAAGTCTGCAGGCATGCCCACTAGCCTGAAGATTCTCACCACAGCCTCCAGCCAAACCTCAGCCGCCTACGGGTCCATCTCTCCCCGGAACCTGGGTGGCCTCTGGCGCTGGAACTCGTGTAGCGCACTCAAGTGGCGTGCATCGCCTACTGCTGGGGCTGGTGGCATCAGTGGCCCAACGTATTGTAGTACCGCTGGTGCCTCCACTGGTTCCTCAACTGCAAGAGGGCCCTGTACCGAAGCCTCATCGCTCGACAGGATTTCAGTACGCACATCCCTCTGGGCTCTAGCTGGTCGTCCATGAAAAGGCATCCTGAAAGAAACAATGTGACACGATCAAACGATTATACCTGGTGAGCTGACCTGGTTTGAGCTGTTTTAAGGGAAATCCTTTGAAAACACACACACAATCAGTGTTTTTGTGCACAAAGTCGGAAATCAGTTGTCAGGGTCCTGGTGTATGGATACGTCGGCCGCCCGCACCAACACTGGACTCCCTGAACTGAAGACCACACTCGGTACCCTTAACACTATTTCTTCACAGAAAGAAAATATCAGAGTTATAAGGTCTGCGGTAGAACCGACTCCTCTGA
Organism: Viscum album; assembly: GCA_963277665.1. Taxonomy (NCBI): domain Eukaryota; kingdom Viridiplantae; phylum Streptophyta; class Magnoliopsida; order Santalales; family Viscaceae; genus Viscum; species Viscum album. Next base: position 917,919,511 of record OY728123.1, on the reverse strand, counting down.
TACCAATTTGTCACGACCCTTCCTCGGGGCCCGTGCCGTGACTACCCCAAGCCCACCTTCCATAGGCCAGGGGCTGGCGACTTGCACCAAAGGCGTAAATCCCGATAACTGGGAAGGCATTACCTTTATAAAAGTAAACAAAACACCACAGAGTACAAGCAGAAGTAAAACACTAAGTACAAAAGAAAGTTCTGAAAAGTAAATGGGCCAGAATACAAACCCAACTGAAAGTATAGCTACAACTGAACGAAAGTACAACAGAAAAAGACAAACAACTGGAAGAAAGGAAGCATCTCCTGGGTCGTCCTCCTCAGATCCTACCTGAAGGGTAGGTACAGATGGTGCAGCTCCTAGATCGTCCACCACGGATCCTACCTGAAGGGTAGGTACAAATAGCTTCCACAATGCTCTCACCCGTCAACCTCCTCCGAGTTTCGTCTCGCCATGAAGTCCACCTCCGGGTACTGACTCGCCGTGTAGTCCATCTCCAGGTACCGTCCAGTCCTCGAACACTCAGCCTCCGTCAGCACTGCCCGTCGTCTGTAACCAACACAACGAGGTGCGGGCATAGCCCGTGCAGGGGTGAGTATAACGATACTCGATAGGGACCCCGAGACCCTCAAGGTCTCACTAAAACCAACAAGGTTAACCAAAAAGAATATCTCAACAGATAACCTCTACTTAGGTATATGCTCATTCATATACCTAAGTTATCAAGTAACCCATCTCAATCATGTGGAAAACACCAAGATCATGAAATCAATGGATAACCACTACCCAGGTATATGCCCATACATATACCTAAGTTATTAAGTGACCCATCTCAATTATGAGGTAAACACAAAGGTCATAAGTCTCAGCACAAACCAGGATTTTCATTATCGAAACCGTAACTGCTGAAGAGCCCCATCTCGGGAGTGTACAGTGGTCCTGTCACGACTCCAAGGTACTGCTCACTAACCTAAGACTACTGAGGTACTCCTCCTGTCGAGTACCGCGGGCCAGCCACCCAACCACAGTAGTTCTTCCCGCCGGGGTATGCCACCCAAACACAGTAGTGCACACCCCCTAGTAGCCTGCTGAGGTACTCTCCGGATGAGTACCGCAGGTCTGCACTGTCACACAGGTAGTGCTCCGTCCACCATGGGTATGCACCCAAACAAAGTAGTGCTCCATCCACTGGGCTAGTCGACTCACTCCAAGTCGAGTCGGCCAAGCAGTCGTCAGGTCTCAGTCAGCTACACGGTCTCCGTACTCCATACGCTCGTCTCTGGGAGGGTCTGCTCCATGAGCTATAGGTCGATACTCCAAGTATCTCAAAGTACCACGAAGAAGTATCTCAAAGGACCACCTCGTCATAGGGGTCTCATCGCAACAGACGGCACGTCAATCGGATGCCCGGTCTGTGAGTTACTAGCCTTTTCGTCCCCAGGGCCTGGTTGGTTTCGTGTGCGAACCAAACCGGCCGTATCTTAACTGTACCCCAAACTCTCATAGGGTATAATCATAGGGACCGTTTCTCAACATGATCACCAACGCCGCTGACGGTTCGTCAAACAGACGTCTGGTCTGAAAGATAACAGCTTTTCTGTTCCAAGGGCCTAGTTGGATTTTGGGTACAATCCAACCGGGCCACTATCCAACAGCAACCGAAACTCGGGTGAAGTATGCCAAAAGTTCTGTCTCATCAAGAGGAATTCAACGAGACAGACGGTGCGTCAATCAGACGCTCAACCTGTGAGTTATTGGCCTTTTCATTCCAGGGGCCCGATTGGTTTTGTGAGCGAACCAACCCGACCGCACTCCGACGGCATCCGAACCTCGAGCGGAGTAAGACAAAATATCCGTCTCACTTAGAGGAATCAATCAAAGTCGATGGCACGTCAATCGGACGTCTGGAGCTCAAGATATAAGCGTTTCTGCTCCGAGGGCCCGGTTGGTTTCAGGTTCGAACCAAGCCGACCATACTTCAAGTGACACCGGTTAACCAAACTGGTCACACCATTGCAATCCATATGAAAAAACACACGAGATGGACTACCCATTGGTCCAAAATGGATAGCCGGTGAAAAAGTTTCATTTCACCACACCACGCGCGAACCGGGCCTCGTGGGTCCCATGCCTTGACCTCGACTTAATTATTCAAAATAGGTTTTGAAACATCCGTCTTAATTCCAGGGTCGCAACCTCGTAGACGGTTCGACATTCCGACACCGTATGAGAGAGATATGTCTGATACAAAATCCCGTAATAATAATATTATTATTATTATCATTGGGTGTTTCGTGGACACGATCCACGAACCAGAATTTAGTATCGAACATTAGACTTGAATCGATCGTCTTAAAGACAGGGTCACGTCACCGCTGACGGAAAGCCAATCGGACGTTGCACGCATGAGTTATAGCCGGTCGTAGATTTAATAATATTATTAAATCTATTATTTTCCGAGCGCTTCAGGTACCCGATCCAAAAACCCGAAAAAGACATCCAATATTGGACTCATAAATTCCGTCTCGGAGTCAGGGTCACACTGCCGCTAACGGTTCTTGAAACTGAGGTCGCACGAGGAAGATACCGTCAAAATACAGTTTCCCAACAAAAATAATAATAACATTATTATATTATTATTATTATTTTGATTTTGATTTAATTCCTTAAATCCCACACCCTCAAATCCACGCACCACCCAAAAGTTGCGCCTCCCTTTACTCCATGCCTTCACGCCCCATCACTTCTTATTGATTTCTTATGTCTTCTTTTAATTTATTTCTCTTATCTCCTTCTCTCTCCAATCTTCATTCTCCATTCCCAAACTCTCACGCTTTCTTCTCCTCCAAACTCGCGGGCTACTTCCTCCGCTAGAAATATGTCACCTTCGGACATCCGTCGTCCCGGTATGGCACGTCGGCAACACTTTCCACGGACCACCGAACGCGCTTCGGTGGTCTGATTCGCCTACCGTCTGCGCCCGCGTCTCTCCCGGGACCTTCTCTTTACTGTGACAACTTCAAATTTCCATTGCGGCCCGTTTCTTTGTCGCCTGTCATCCCGCACACAAAGGAACAACCAGCGGAGGGTTCGGGCTTGTTCGTAAGCCCGTGCCCTACACATTAGAAGCTCAATACATAACTCATCAACGAAAAGGGTTTAAATTATTCAAGATAAATTATACAAACACCATGCAATTAAAATATCCATGCACGAGGGTATAATTCACATATACACTTTATACAAAAACCCCCTACAGTTTTCCCGCAAACAAGAATTCCCAACCCGCAACATATTCTTCACGGATGAACTCGATGTTTAGTTTATCCGCATTATTTGATTTAGAAGGAAGTAACATGGGGTTCATTAATATTCACAAAACAATTCCCTACCTTGACGTTGATTGAACGGAGGTTCGTCAAATGAGGATTCGTCACGGAAAGAGACATCGCGAAAGAAGACGTCGTCGGCGTCGCGGTAAGAGGCGTCGCGGAAGGAGACGTCGCGGAAAGAGACGTTGACCTCCAAGGAATCTGGCGTTCTTCACGTTCTTCGCGTTCTTCGTGTTCTTCGACGAAGGAGATGAAGAAACTCTTCAATACTTAGCCTTTTTCTCCCCTAGACTCCACCACAAGAAAACTAACCCCAAAATAAAATAATCTCACCTCTTATTTTGTTAACATAACAAAACTTTTGAATTTCAAGAGTTTGAAATTTAAAAAGCCACACTTAACTCACTTAATTAATAACATAAGTTATTAATGTTTAAGTTATCAAGAGTTAATGGTGAGTTGAGGGGGGTTAAAGAATATGAAGGGGTGGGGTTTGTGTGGGCCCCACCACCCTCATAACCTCTCTTGGGAAGTTGGGTAGTTACCCAACTTCCACCCAAAGCCTTAAACCACTAAAAGAAAATAAAAAAATTAGTTAATTTATAAATTAAACTTCCAAAATTTTTATCATCTTCTCTCATGAAAACGCAACTCCGAAAATGGCGTTCCTAAGCAATTACCGGCGCTACAGTTCCATCAGTGCCCTCAGAATTCTATTCCGAGCACCGGTTCAAAAGTTAGAAAAACCCGCTCATCCGTTCACTGAACGTACCCGAGCTAAACTTCGGAAAATGATTCCAGGAACACCAGGCCTCGGAATCAGGCGCCGTTAGAATCTGTGTTCTTGTAAAATTCCAAAGAAAATTAAGAAAACATTTTCCTTGAAATTTCCGGGTCTTTACATGTCATCTCAATTCTGAATTGAATTCTAAATAAATTATGTATGTTTATAATTACCTTATGAATTTTGATTTAATTTTGTGTGTGTATAGTTGCAGGTTACATTATGTGTTAAATATATATGAATTAATTGTGTATATGTATTTTTTATAGTTGGTTATTGAAGGTAATTAGAGTTGGTAAGCTAGAAATGCAGAAGGGGAAGCCTGCAGGCTGCTGCCTGAATTGCACAGCAAAGCCTATGCCAATGGTTGTAAAACCATTGGTATAGGGCTGTGAATCTTTTTTATACCAATTGTTCTAAGATAACCATTGGTAAAAACACTTTCCCAATGGTTTAAAAACCGTTGGGATACAGTGAAATGTCTATAATTTACCAATGGTTTACAAAAACCATTGGTAAAAGATATAAAAAACTATATTCAAATGGTTTGAAACCATTGGAATAGTATGTTTATCAACGGTTTCAAATCATTGGTGAAAAGTTATTCCAAAAGTTTTACATAACCATTGGTATAATGTAGATTTCCTAACATATACCAAGGATTTTCCAGAAACCGTTGGCATATGTGTTTCCCTATGGCTAACTTTTCTTCAGTTTGGATAACCATTTGTATATATTATACCAACGGTTATCTAGACTTTACCAATGGTTTGGAACTGTTGGTAAAGAGTTCATTTCCAATAGTGTATGTTGGAACTATAGAAAGAGGGTCCATCTACAAAAGGATAGTCATGATAGTTAGGTAAAATTTTGAATATTTTCTTAATTATCCTTTGAAAACTATTCAACTAAAGTGGATAGTGGAACATTAGTTTTAAATTTCAAAATTGGTTGGATTCAGGGATCCTTAAATCTGGTTCTTCATCTTACTCATTTTATTATATTAGTTTCATGAAGAATTATGATTAGACAACACATGGATATGGTCACCTTATAGAGAAATAAGTTTTTTACATTTTTTATAGAGGGTTTTTGAACAAGAGAATGGAAAACATGTGTTTCTTCATCTAAAAGGCACCTATCTTATACCATGATAATTGAAGAATTTTTTTTATTTTTTCCCATGATGATTTAAGGGGTTTCACTATCTTTGGAAATGGTGTGTGGAAAATCTCTTAAGGTTCCATAGTGGTGACCCCTGGGGTGAATAATATAACATTATACTTGACTAGTGTTCTGATATATATTTCATATATTGGGAAAACAATATACAGAACAATATTCAGATTGTAAAAGTTATGGAATGACCATGTTGCTCACATTATTGATAAAGGTTTAAGGACCTTCATTTTGAGAGGTATGTTTAAACTTAATCATATGGTGTTTGGAATAAGGGAGGGTGTAATCCAAGTCAAGTCATGAATGTTTCCATTAAATTTAGATATATTAACACCTATAAAATATAATATTAAATTGGATCATTTATATATATATATATATATATATGGGGGATGATATCGTTTCAGTATCACGGAGGTTCACTGTGCTACATTAACTTCTTTGTTGATTCTACAAAGAATGTGTGGATGTTTTTACTCAATAAAATGTTTTAGAGTTTTTAGACATTCATAAAATGATAATCCATGGTGGAAGATGATTCTGACATGATGTTAAAATTTCTTAGGCCTAAAAATGGAGGTGAGTTTGATGGAAATGAGTTTTAGATATTCTACTAGATGAAAAAATATATATGGAGAAGTTTTTACTACAACACCTTAGACAAATGGTGTCCCAGAAATGATGGATCAGATGCTGTATGAGTGATCAAGGATCATGAGGTTATGTTTAAGATTCATGGTGGATTTATTTTACTAAATTGGTCAGTAATGTTACTTATCTCATGAATTGGATTCCTTCTAAACAAATGTTATAACAGCTTTTAGAAAAACTCTGGTTCATAAAAATATAAAATTTATATAACTGTGATTTGTTGATTGTATCACATATTCATATTTAAATTACAAATAAATGGATAAGTTGGAAGCTATGTCGCAGAAATATTTTTTATTCAATATGAAAACTATATATTTTTTTCAGATGATTGAACAATTAATAACATAAATTTATTAGAGTATGATATTTACTATTTAATGAGGATATCCTATTGAAGTATGATAACATTACATACCAAGATCTTCAAATAAAGGTACCTATGGAGCTAAATGTGGGTGAGATGAGTAGAGGTTGGGTGGTGAGGGGATATTCTGAGAGAATGAAAGATCAATTTTGACAGATAAATCCATGTTTCAGAACAATGGATGTTGATTATGTTTTAAATGTACCAAGGCCCTATGTTCTGAAATTTTAATGGAAAATAGAAGATAAGGTTAGAGCTTTGGAAAAAACACAACAGAATTAATAAGAACCCCATTAGGTGATGTGGTCTTCAAGGTAAAGAGGCTACTATAGAGATTCAGTTATAATGTCTACATTATACTTTTACTAGATGATAAAAAACTTATTATCTTGGGAGAGGTTACAATTCTATGTGACTCATTATGGTGGGAGTTATAAATAATAACAATGATTGGATTACTTCTGCTATTCTAATATGAGGTTTAAAATATTTATTCGCAATGTTAAGATATAATTTCACAACAAATGAAATTATCATCTAAAGGAGAAAGTGTAAGGTAGATTCTGTTATAAATATCAACAAGTTTTAAAGGGATTTAAATAATCAAAAGGAGTATACTTTTATGGGATTTTCAATAAAATTATAAAACAAATATATATATATAAATAGTGCATAGTGTAGTTACCATAGAAGGATTATTTCTTAAACAACATGATATCAAGACCACATACCATCATAAATATTTTGAGAAATGAATCTACATATAGTAACTAGATGTTTTTGAATTTGAATGGAATAAGTTCTTAGTGTTCATGCTCAAGAGAACCCTTTATAGGTTTAAGTATACACAAAGGTAGTGGAATAATAATTTTGATTAATTTATAGTTATATGAGAGTTTTTTGAGAGAAATGTGAGCCATTACTATTAAAAGAAGGTGTATTATGGCAGGGTTTCATCATAGTTTATCTCTATGTATATGAAGTATTCAAATGTGATGGAATTTATGGAAGTGTTAAAGTGTGGATTATTTAAATATTTCTATATGAATGACATTGGTTACTCTATGTTGTGTATGAGGATTATAATAAAATTGATTTATTAAAATTTTATTATTTCTCAATCTAATTATGTCTAAAAGGTACTGACTAGATTATGTATGTATTAGTCATGGCATGTTTAAACCACCTTGTTGGATACTACAAGCATTCAATGGAGAATATGTCTAAAAAAATGATGAGTTTGAGTATATATATAATGTTATATATATATATATATTTTAATGGAATTCTTGATATATTCCTTGGATTGCACTAATATTAATATCACTCAAGTAGTACATATGGTTAATATATTCCTAGTGAAACTGGGAATGGAACACTCTGAGAAAATTAAGTGCATATTCTTGTGTATTAAGGGTTCAAAAAATATTTTTCTCTATTTGGGAATGAAATATCCAAATAAGGTGTTTAAAAAATATAATTTTTGCAGATATTTTTATTCATAGAATAATATCATTGCCTACGTGTTTACTTTTAGATCTACTATGGTGAATTGGATGTTATAGTTAAAACTTATAGTTTTGCAGTCAATGATTTAAGTAGAGTACGATGCAATAATGGAATAAGTGAAGGATCTGGTATGGTTTATGTGTATATTAGAGGATAGTAGAAGGAGTAAAGGGTTTGGATGGTTATGTTGTGTTATCCAAGGGATGATCAACTTGGATAGACATCTGATATTTCACTCCTTGACAAATCATAATCGATTGAAATGAAACATCATCATCAATATTATGGAAGATGGGTGTTAGAGCTATAGAAGTTCTATGATAACAAAAATATAGTGAATATTATAAATAATTTAATTTGTCAAGAAATTATGAAGTATTTTAATGATCTAGTTGGTATTGGATAACATACTGGTATTAGGTTATTGGAAGCTAGAATAGACTGAGAGAGGTGTGCTGAAGTAGAGTGTTATGGGATATCGTGAATGTAACCGAGTATACCGGGTGGTGTAGCATGAAAATGATACTCAAGTAGGATATGTTTAAGTATGGAATGATAATTATTTTTATTTCCAAATATCAATGTTATCTGAAATGAATAACTTCTAATACCTTTAATGAATTGTAGGATATAGGGGCAGTAATTCACAAAAGCATTAGAAGTCTTAATACTTTTAGTGGTATCAGTAGATCCTGTTGATAAAAGTGAAATATTAGAGGATGTGTTTTAGAAATAGGATCATATAAAAATAATATAGAGGTGGGGAAAAATGTATTCATTTATGTATCTAGGTAATAAAGTTTTTTTAGAAAATTCAAGTTGTAGTGGTGATCCCCCTTGACTGAATGAATTGATGACCAAGAACATTAAATAAATGGGGTATATATTCTATGAATATTTTTTATTGATGGAATTTGGATTACGGGTAAATTGATACTTTATATAGGGGTTGTAAAAACTTCTACATAGAATTATGTGTGATCAGAGTTATTTACTTGATAAAAAATTCTGTCTCTAACATCTAGGGTTTTTTTGAGCGGTTATAAATCCTCAGACAATTTTATTTTTTTTGGACTTTGGTGAGCAACTTTTTTTTCAGAAGTTAATTATGAGAGTTTATTTGACCCAATTACATTATTATATATGGGTTTATATGCTCAAAAACATCCTATAGGATTGTAGTGCGTTGCAAACATATTAGAGGTTGAAAACCCAATCTTTCAGAGTGTAAATATTGGGGCATACGATTTGGGAAAACTGTGTGGCCTCCTTGGTGAAATCTTGAGACCCTACGATGGCTCTAGACTTAGTTTGAAAAACTACATGGGTGGGGCCGCATAACCATGAATCCAAATTTTCAGTTTTTAGCAGTGGAACACACATCCAATATACATGTTTTGGAAAATCGTACATGCCAACCATTCCCGCGCGCTTTCTAAGTAGTGGGAGATGCGTAGTTGGCAAATGATTAGGAAAAACATGTGGCTAAACAGTGTGGATCTATAAATGGGGTAATATAACCATTCTACCCTCCATTCTTATCTAATCATCCTCCCTCATTTCCTCCTTCATTCCATGCATTGTTGGGGTTTCCCCTCCCATTTCTCTCCCACTAGGATTTGAGCCAAACCCTCCACCTAATCTTATCATCATCGGGTGTGATGGAATTTCATTGGTAAGCCCTTCGATCCAATTTGACCTTCTTCTGTTTTATATCTTCATATGGTTTTCTATGTATGTTCAAGCCCATTTACCATATTTTATGGGAATTAATATAAAATAAAAATTTCATTAGAATCATATTGATTTAGAGGATGATAATGTATGAGAAATAATATACCAAAATGACGTATGTGTTCCCCAAATTTATCATGATTATAGGGTCTTTCAGGGGGTTAAACCTTGAGTCTGCCATTGGGTAGACTGGGTGATACCCTATTTAATTAATACCATGATATTAAATTAAATAATTGATAATTGGAGATGCAAATGGGAATGATTCAACCTAACTACAAGTGGTACAAGAATGGTGAGAGGATTTATACATTTGGAAGACTAGGCTAGGGTGTTTAATTATTAAATTTCATTATTTATATTAAATTTCTTAAAATTTTTATATGGGAACATGAATGGATTTTCCCAAGGATTTAGGTGATGATGAAAACCTAGCTTGAGGAAATGTTGGGTATAAGGTTGGGATTGGATTGGATACTTTGGGTTATGTTGATAACATGTTGGGAAATGAGATCGTCAAATTCAATCGACAAGGTCTCCAGGTTTCTGACATAACCCATGTGATATTGGATGATGTTTACCATTGGGATTAGTGACACAATCATAGGGGAATAAGGTGCGTATTTGATGTGTCTTAGGTACTTGGTTGGTGATATACACTCACCATGATTGGATGATGTTCCATTGGAGTCATGCATACACAGATAGGGCTTAGATAATGAGATGATGGTGATAACTCATTTGGTAAAGGAATCCATTAGATGTAGCTTAGGGTGGTTTTGATCACAAATATGGTAAGACGTTATTGGTATAGAAATCCATGGGAATAGTGCGGTGACATCGGGTGACGGTGTTTCGACCATTGGTTGGGGGTTGAGGATTGTTGTATTTTATGCCATTGGGTGCTAATTATTTGGGAGTATGGATATCACCATTCCTTATAACATAGGCTATTAAGATGGAGCTATAATTATTTGGAGGAGAAATATTGATGTGCCTCATATGTCATTCTTAGATTTGATGATGATTCTTCTGAGATGTTGTTTGAGGGACCAGGTACTGGTTTGGGTATGCCTTCAAGACATCAGTTATTATTTTAGACATGAGCTATAGGTTGGAATGAGGTTACTAATGACATATTAGAGGTGTAAATCAAGGGTTCACCTAGATTGATTTTCACTAGGGGATGCCTTGGTCTTATACTAAGGATCCTCCCCCTACCGTTATACCAATGATGGTAGAAGTAGGTAACTAATTCCTTGTGCCTAAAAGAATAAGGGAAGAATATTATTATGTGTTGTTCATATTTTTTTTTTTAGAAACAACTTCTTTATGATAGATATAAGTTAGGAACACGTTGGTGGTGGCCTACATGGAATATTCTCACACTCTAAATGGGCACTATGGGATTCATGTAGACTTTATACTCTTAAGAACATGTAAGAAACTAAGATTATGATCTAGATATTTGGGATAATGTTTCAAATTTTTCAAGGGATGGATGGAAAGGGACCTTGGAGGTTCCTACATTAGTTAGATTTTATCTTTTTGTTCTTTCATTTTATATCAGGAAGCTTATATATATATATATATACTCAGGTCATCCATGAGACACCTTTCCTTCTTATCATCATTTATAACCTAAATTGAATAAATTTTTCTGTATATATATACATATATATATATATCTTATGGAGATTATTTATAAAATTTTTGTGTCGGTATTTATTTTTCCTCTGCTATTATTGTTTATAATTCCACTATTTCCTGTTATTTATTCTTCTACAATGGGTTACTGGTCCTCTCATCTTGTGGTCTTTCTTCCACTACTATATTTATATTGACCTATATTATTATTAGCACTATATATGGGCATAGTATCACTAATAACACCTATTTACACCCTCACTTATAGTCCACATCCTTTTTCATATATGGAGGCGTGCCTAAGTCCAGGTGGCCAACTAGTTTAGAGAACAATTTGAGTGGAAAACTGGGTCACGACAGTATAAGCAGTACCAGAGCATTTCATGACTGGGAATTAGTAGATGAATTCACCTGGATACTACTGGTATGAAATTTAATTTCTTTTTGGATGGTATTCAAATTTGGGTTATGGTAGACCAAATATTAGGATGTTTTCAGAACAAGTTGTAGAACTTGTGTTTGGGTGACTACAACCCCATTCATAGGGGAACAGAGCAAGTTTCCAGGGGTGGGAAATTACTATTACGCTTTTCTATTTTTAAAGATGATATGATTTCCATATTGAGTGGTGAACTTGGTTTTGATTGTTATCATTTATGATATATAACCCTTTCCCAAGCATGGAAAGGGAGGATATAGTTGATTGTTGGTCTGGTATGGAAAGGGAGGATTTTGGATCCTTGGCCCAGAAATCCAAGGGATTTTTTATGCTTTCATGTTGGTTACATAGGATGATTTACATATATATATATATTCTATAATAATTTTTTTGTGATTTTCATTGAGAACATGGATATTTCTAATATTGGTTCATTTGTATAATGGGTCAACAGAGGAAGATAATAAGTGTTTTCATGCCTAGAATCTCTTTAAGGGAATTCTACTCAGCCAACCTAGGCATGTGGTTCTAATGAAATCTATGTGTAGTAATATTTTTATTTATGATATATATGTAAGGTATTGGATCTTATAGGAGGAGGTAGGGATGATTATATGGAGGGGGTGATATTCTTATAATGTCAATAAAGGAAGTTAAACAATGTTTTCCTACATAGCTTCTCTTTTGTGTCATTTTACTCAGCTACCTCAGATTAATATGTGATGTAACGAAGAAGATTTTCAATGAATTATTCTTGGATATTGTATAGATTATTTTTGAAGCCAGGAGCTGAGACGGTGTGCGATTCCAAGGTTCAGTGTGCCTGAAATAAATTTTTGATATATATTAAATATATTAAATATCACACACACACAAAGTGTTTAGGAAAAAGTATAATAACATTTAAATGGGATCCTAGATCATAAATATGAGGGAACCATTGAGCTTAGAATTTTGTTTTTACCCTCAGCAGGACCTAACTTTAGTCGGTGCTTGTCGTTTGTGGAAAATCCATCACAACCATAAAAAAATAATTAAGAAAAGTTATTTTAGTTAGTATGTTGACATAATGACCTAAATTATTCTCTAAGAATATGTTTATGATGAATTCCCAGGGTTAGATACATAACCTTAGACCCATCGGAGAGCCCTTGGAGGGAGCATGGGTGGATCTCTCTTAAACGAATGGGGACTGGATCATGGATCGATGATCAAAATGCAACAGAATCAAAGTTTCTCACCAATGACTATGATGGAACATCATTATTCATTATAGATCGATTCTAAATGAGGTAGCCCTTTTTTCTACTTGATTTTATTCCCCCAATTTTAATTAAAATTATGGACACAAATTAATCGACCAATGGTTTGATCAGTGTATCATGCATATTTCGGGATGAGTTTTATTATGGGGATTATATTATGAGTTTTTCATTTATTTTTTGTTCAGAATTATTTTTTATAATAGAAACGATTCTGTCCAACTGAACATGGACAATGTTCATTCATAATTTTTCATGTTTAATGGGTCTTCCCCATATTTACATATTCATCATGGGGATTCTTTGTTTGGACCATGGTTCAAAATTTTATCATAAAATAAAAAATTGCACACCCATTTCTTGGAAAAATGGTTCTAAATCATAGATTTGGGATTGGCTTGATGTTATCGATGTGCGATGGCGGTAGTAGTAAATATATTGGACCAGTTTGGAAACCCTGGATTTGGATTAGGCACAAGAATGGTGATGGTGGAAGTTCTCAAAAATTCCTAAATGAATGATATTGTCGAAAATAGATTCTATAGTGATGTTCATCCTCATTGGACTCAGATCTGAGTTCTACTAAAATGATTGGTGGAAATAGTGGAAGATCCAGATGTGGGAAGATAGAACACCAAAGTGGATTCTAGATTTTAGTTTCCAGAAAATCTTGTTCTACAAAGCATGTAACCCAGAGCAACATGTCATGTGGGACTCACTGTGCAGTGGATAGTGTTTTTGAAAGAAGTTAAGTATCAAATGGCATGTGAACCTTGTCACACGACATGTGGTCACTCCCTGGTGACTCGACATTTACCTCAGAGGGTACACAGACATGGGTTGGATATCATGGGTTGGATCATGCTGTTTTATCCACTACATGGACACAACTTGGACCAAAGTACATAGTCTAAGCCATGTACTAGTAAATGGGAAGAATAAAAGGGGATAAATTTATGTACTAGAACATGGGTAGAGTACATGGTCAAACAACACACCGTTAATTTCTACACCTACATGGACATGACATGATACATGGGTCATTTACCCAGACATGATCTGGGGTCAAGGGACACAACATGTGACCCCTTTTATACATCACGTAATTTATAAAACATGGATTGGATCCCACATCCTTCGTATCTTGAAAAGTTCTCATTAGGGTTCATTCCCCATATCTATTCTCTGAGGGTTAGTATGAAATCATCTCATACTCTTAGGAATGGGATCCCTTCATCATGAATTTTTGGATAGAGTTGTTAGAGTCCTTCCACAAGGCCTAGAGTGAGAACCACTATTCATATCCATACCCTAGGAATAGTTATTGCTATCTTCCTGACCAACACTATGCAGTCTCTAATCCTATACTTAGTGTGTTAATCCATATTGAGTTGTTGGTATCACCCCATAACCTTGGGTGTGATCCTCATCTGTGTATAGTATTATTTTTGAACTATCAGAATAAAAATCTAATGGTGAGAACTGATGAGTACTAACTCTCAGAAAGACATCATCAATGCTATCATAATCAAGAGTATGTCCTCCTAGATGAGTGAAATGTTGAATCTTAGAGCTGGAATCCTAGGTTGGAATATTACGGTTGTGACATACCTTTAGACTATGAAACTTTGTTAATTATGTTCAGATATTATTGTTATATGTATTGTAGACATATACCTGTATAGAGATGAATGTATTTTCCTTTATTTTGTGCTTTGTGGTTTCAAGATGTCCTTCTGAGTGTTTTTATAGTTACCAATGCATGTTATTTTCCCACACGTGTCATGTCTTGTGCATACCATAAACCTTTAAATAGATTCCTAGATATAATAGGGCCAAACACTGCTTAGTGAGACAAGACAGACCATGGTTTGTTCCTATGGTATTTTGAAAGGATTCCTAGTTTTAATTTAGGTTATACTTGTTTTTAGACACTTTATGGTGGGCTTGTATTTGTCTCTGTTTACTTTTCATAACTTCATATCATACTCTACTTATTGGATTTATATGTATGCATGCATGGTTGTTTAATTGTTTTTTACATTTTGTCATTTTATTTGATTAAAGATGTGTGTGTGTGTAGGTACTTAGTCTAAGGCCTCCCATGTTAGGGAAATACCTAATCAGTGCTAGTCGCCTACCTCTGGCCTATTGGAGGCTGGCTTCGAGAGTTTCTACACAATCCCCTTTGTGAAGGGACATGATAATGTTGTATCATAGGTGGTCAGTTATACTTTAGGAATAAACACTATGAGACTAGTTTTGGGAAAAAAATTTAAGTGTTTTTTAGTTTAGATTTCTGGACATGGAATCTAGTTTTTGTGCGACGATCGACATATCTATACACTGGGAATCTGATCACCTTATTTTTGACTCAATAAATGAGAACACTAGTAATAGGGAAAACAATGTACATGAAAATATTGGAATAGGTTGTGGTTTTTATGTCCCCATTGAGTCAACTATTTAAATGTACTCATTGACTGTGGTACATCTTGTTTATTTCAGCTTTCTTCCATAATTTTTTCTAGATTGGATTCAGCATCATGATAAATAGGATGACCCCCTCAATGATGATGCATTTATATAGGGACTAGCTCCTTAGATGTTACATCTAGGTGGTGGTCTATCTATACCACCACCTATAGGGAATCATGTGGTACCCACAGTACTAGTGTATGAGCTATAATGGATAAGGGAACATTATCATTTTCAGCGATAGAGACCCCTCAGGTACCAAGTTAATCCTGAACCATAAGTAGCTGTGGACTAGATTGAGGTGGTGACCTACTTTTTATGTCTGTTCAGGACACCAAAAGATCATATGGTGGTCTAGGAAGTGAGCCTTATTCACGGTTCAATAGGGAGATAGTGGGGTTTGGTGACCTAGTCTTATAATGATGTGACTCTTGTGTGGATATAGTTTGAGTACCTTTTCGAAGAGATTTCTCACTAGCTATGATAAGGAAAATACTTATCTAGGAGCTTTTGCAGCTCCAGAAGGGTAGAACAATGATATATAAGTATTCATAGAGGTTTACTAGACTTTTTGGTACTTGATTAATATGGTTCATGATTATTTATTTAGGGATCAGACCTTCTAGAAAGGTTTCCATAGAGACATCTGGGTCATAGTTATCTCTATATGTATTCCTGCATATACTAGGGTGATAAGGAGAGATTTTTTGGTTGAGATTTTCTTGGTTGAATAGATTCAACCATTGGTTATTGGTAGTGGGCATACAAGATAATATACCTCAATATAAGAGAGAAAACATCAGTTTTAAGGACCTGGATGTTCGAGAAGTTTCTGTAGGAGGTCCTAGAAAAAAAGGATATATGGTTCGGGGATAATAGGGTGGGTCCAATCTGCCTAGAGATAGGCGATGCTACTCATGTGATGGATGGGGAAATAATTCAGATGATTTTTGACCCACCATATAGTTGATAGAGAGACCGCAAAAGGGATTTTGAGGCAGAGGCATTGGCTGGAATAGTTAGGTTTACGAGGTAGAGGATGTGGTAGAGGAGTTGGGAGAGAATTGAGAGGTGGTTAGAGCATTTAATTATTACCACCACCATCCTCAGGTGGTCTATTCCAGGCTCAGGGAGATGGAAGACAGGGGCAGGGACAACTGTAGGTGGTCAATGATTATGACCTAGAGGCTTTAGAAATGATTTGTGGTAAAATCTATGCATTTTATACCTTATTTTTATTACTGATATGAACATATTTTTTTCATTAATATCATTCATCCTACATTGTATGAGAGTTAAAGATTCCGATTGATCCCATGGCTTGACCCTTACACCTAGAGACTCCTACTAGAGAAGACACAATGATCACAAACTTATACCAATAGTGTGACCTAAATATTGGAGGTGATAGTTTCTATTGGGATCTATTTTTATCATAAATGAAACTCTATGACATCATCTTAGGTACAGAATGGTCATCCAGGGTTCATTCCCAGATTGAATCTTTTAGGTAGAGGATGTGGTGTGTCTACATTTATGGAACTAGGTTATCCTTTTTTGGTGAAAGGAAAAACCCTAGAAGCATAGGATGGACTCATTCATAGGAGAGTGTATCCAATTAGTAATTATTTGGATAGTATAACCCTTGTTGTAGTGGATGTTATGAGTTCCTAGTTTCCTGCAGTGGTGGAGGAGTATGAGTATAAATTTCCTGAGGATGTTCCAGGTTTACCTCCCCACGAAGAGAAAAAAATATACCTTGATCTACACCCCAGGATGACATCCTTATCTCCACCATCATATCAGATGGATCCAATAGATATTCTTGAACTGAGGGTACAGTTGGAGGTATTGCAGAGGAAGGTCTTTTTTAGTCATAGTGTTTCACCATGGGCAGCCAGAATTTTGTTTTCCAAGAAGGTGGATGGGAGCCTGAGGTTATGTTTGGGCTATAGATGCATTAACCATGAAAATGTGAAGAACAAGTATCCACTATGGAGGATCGATGACCTATGTTATTGGTTTAGAGGGGCTCGATGGTTCTTGAAGGTTGACCTAAGGTTATGATATAACTATTTGTGAGTATGTGATGATGATATGCCAAAGATGACATTCATATGTCACATTGGTCATTATGAGTACATGGTGATGCCCTTTGGTGTAATGAATTCCCGGGAAGTGTTCATGGGACTAACGAACCAAATATTTAATCCACTATTATACTGATTCATGGTAGTCTTAATTAGTGACATCCTTCTGTACTTACATTCTGAGGAGGAGCACATGAGACACTTGAGGATAGTTCTTGACGTACTCTGAGAGCACCATCTTTATCAAAATATCTCAAAGTGTCAGTTTTGGATTTTTGTGGTCCACATTCTAGTAAATTTTATCTCATTAGATGGATTGGTAGTGGAACCGAACATGGTCAATGCAACATTAGCTTGGGAGCCACCCAAAAGTGTGACAGAGGTATATAGATTCCTTCAATTAGTAGGCTATTACCGGAGATTAGTACTTGATTTCTCCAGAATATCCACACCAATGACATCTTTGACCTAAAATGGGAATACTTTGATGTTGATAGAGAGGTATAAGTTGGATTTTCATCAATTAAGGTAGATTTTAATGCGAGGTCCCATCTTGAGAGTTCCACAGGAGGGTGTAGAGTACATAGTGTTCTGTGATTCATCAGGAACCGGGATTGGTTGTGTTCTGATGCATAGGAAGAAGGTGATGACCTATGGTTTATGTTATTTGATACCACACAAGTTGAACTACATAACCCAAAATATTGGGTTTGGAGTAGTTGTCTTCACATTAATGAAGTGTAAAAACTAGATGATGGGTGAGCAGTTTATATTCTATTTTTTTCACAAGATTCTCAAGTATATCTTATCTCAGAAGGATCTTAACCTGATATAGAGGTGATGACTAGAGTTCTTATAGTATTATGACATCAAAATTGTCTATACTATTAGGAAGGGGAAATTGGAATCATATTTTCTCAACATGAGATCTTGTTTATAGTTACTAAATGAGGTATGATAGAAATTTTCCCCATTACATCTATCCTTTGTGAATATATATAGAGAAACATACCTCTAGTCGATTGTTGTTACCCCTCATCTTTTGTAGTGAGTTAAGGAGGAACAACTTGGGGATGTCGACTGTCAGACCCTATGTACTCATATATCCACTAGACATGAACTTGACGGATTCTATAATGTTGGGGATCATGTCTTTATTTTTAGAGTAAACAGGAAGTTACCATTGATATTATGGGAGGTGGTTTTGAGGAAGTTTCATATGTCTCCTTTGGAGGTACATACTAATGTGGAAAAATGTACCAGGACCGATGATGTTAGTTTTAGTGTCTAGGGATGAAGAATGGAGTTACAAATTTTGTATCTTGATGGATTACTTTTTATCAAGTTAAGGAAGATCACCAAGTCCCATCATGTTCAGATTAACCCCTTGTGGTGCCAGAATGGAATTGGGATGATATATCCATCGAATTTGTAATGGGATCACTGCGTACATCCATGGGACATGATTGTATCTAGGTGATCATAGAATGGCTCTCAAAGTTGGACCACTTATATGTTATTCAGGATAAGAGTTCAATAGCAATATTATGATGCCTCTATGTGAAATAGATAGTTTGAATCCATGGATTTCCATCAATGAATGTTTCTAAAAATGATGATCCCGTCACATCCCAGTTATGGAAGGGATTACAAGAGGATTTTGGGACTTAGTTAGGGTTGATCACATCATTTCACCCCAAAAATTATGGCTCGACCGAGAAGACCATTTGGGTTCTGGAGGACATGCCATGTGTTTCCATGTTGGACTTTGGCTATAGTTGGGAGGCTCACTTACCAGTACTGAAATTTGCATATAACAACAGATACCATTCCTCCATTTATATGGCACCATTCAAGGTGGAAAACTATCTACAAGGTTCATTGGACATTTCCAGATACTATTATAGTTGGCGAGGTGGTGTACCCCTTAGCTCTACCTACATATTTAGAATAAGAACATGACATATTCCATGTGTTGCAGTAGAGGAGGTATGTGCATGATCCATCACTTGTTATCGACTGGGGTGATCTGGACATCGAGGATGAAGCTACCTTTGCTGAGTACCCAGTAGATATTGAGGATCAGTAGTAGATGATCATTTTTCTGTGATCATTTACTTTACTTTATTCTTTGTGGTAACATGATGTTATCCAGGAGAGAAAATGGGAGCGAGAGGCTCAAATTCATACTCAGTGACAACATATCTTTGGGTAGCCCTTGTTTTGGATTTTTGGGATGTAATGTCCCAAGGTAGAGAGAATGTAATGAATCGTATTTTCCATGAATTATTATTGGATATTGTATGGATTATATTCAAGACTAGCTACTGATATGATGAACAATTCTAACTCCAATTGTGAAAAAAATAAATGATTGAAATATATTAAATATAATAAAGTGTACACATGCACAGTTTTATTGAAAAAGTTGAATAACATATTAATAGCACCCCAAATAATAAATCCAAGGGAATCGTTGATCTCAGAACTCAGGTTTTACCCTACGAATGACATAACCTTAGTCGTGTGGGTTGTTTGAAAAAAACCTTCACAGGAATAAAATAAATAATGTAATTAAGTGTTATTATTTTATTTAATCCATTAATGGAGAAACATGAATTATTTTATACAGATATGTTATGAAAAAATTCTAGGGTTATCCATATAACCTTGGTGTGGTTCAAGAGACGTTTGAGAGAGTGTGGGAATATTTATCACAAATAAACGATGACCATATCATGCATCAACGATTGACATGAAATAGAATCGAAGGACATCACCAACGACTTCAAAAACATATCATTCTTCACTAGGGATATATCTGAATTGATTTAGGGTATTTTTCTTTTTAAATTTCATTCACCATTATTAATTACTATAAAAAACAAAGATCAATCAACCAATGAATTGATATATGGATCATACATATTGTGGTATGGGTTTTATTGTAGATATTTTCATGGGAGTTATTCATTTATTTCTATTTCTTCATTTTTCATTCTAATGGCAGTAAATTTTGGCCAATCAAACATGACCAAGGTTTATTATTATTTTTGTGTGTTTTGTATTTATTCTCTTGTATATTTCTGTTCATCGCGGGATTTCTTTATTTGTCCCATAGTTCAGTGTTTTACCAAAAAATTGAACATTGCATACCTGTTTCTTGGTAAAATAGTTAAAAATAATAGATCTAGCTCATTTGTGTCTTCATGACTCTCAACAATGAACCTTGACTCTTCATCTCATTAAATTGATTAAGAACATGTTTTTTCAAAAGGTAATAAATAATAGAATCTAACATTTTTTTAGAATTCCCTTTTTGCTGAAATGTTCATTCTTGGGCTTCAAATATTTTTTAGGGTTGTTGGAAACCTTGTTGGTAAGGTGTAGGTTACTAGAATTGTTTTTTGAAAAGGGGTGTTTTATTGTACAATGTCATACCTCATGTCAGATTGATCCTTTCATCCTTGGATTTATGTCAGTGTAAATAAATCATACTTCTTTTAGTGATGTGGTTGTTGTTACTTCTGAAATGGACTCCCATGGAATACTACTATACAATCCTCCATCTCTAGTCATTGGGGAAAACAATAAGTTGAATGGTATATTTTAGTGAAAATCCCATAAGTCCTCACAGGATATGGTTGGGATGTCTTTTGAGACAAATCAATCTACCTCAGTATAGTGTTCAATTCTTCCAACATGGTATGAATTAAATTATTTTCACGAGAATATGGACATACCCTATGTACTCCTCGAACATGTGTTGTACCTTGATCTCCAAATTGTTGGATGTTTTGTGCTATCTTGACGATCATTGAACATGAATCTACTAGTATTTGTTTACCAATTACCCTCTAGCAATGGAATCCACCATGATCCTCTCCATAGTTGTGAGGATTTCATTGAAGTACCGGGTAATGAGTTTCTCACTGATTTGGTGTATGGGAAGATTGCACAAAACATATTAAATCTCTCCAAGTACTCATACATTGAATCCCATTGTTATTTCTAGATACTTCATATCTCTTTTTGAATGGAAGTGATCCTTGATTATATAAAAATCTATTCAAGAAAATACATATCAAATCTTTCCATCATGTTACGTATTCAGGATGTAAGTAATACATCTAATACTTCTCAGTTCCATTAAGTGTAAATTGAAATTCTCTTAGTTGGATTTTACCTTCAGAGATATTTCCTGGTTTCATTTTTTAGCATACCAAAATGAGTTCAACAAGGTGTTTTTTTAGTTCCTCAACAAATAATCCATCGACTTTTGGAAGAAGGTTAATTAACTAGATTTTAGTTCAATGTCTGATTCGAGAGTTGGATATGTAATGCATGTATATTAATAATTAATATTAGGCACATCAAAATCTTTAATGGTTCTATTGAGTTCATTATTATTATTTTCATCCATTGGATCTGGGTTTTTATTTTCTTCAAATTAGCTTCCTATTTAAAAATTCTTAGAGTAGAGGAGTTCCCCAATTGGGTAAATGTTGATACTTCCCATAGAACGAGACTATATGATTCGAGTCCTAAGGATGCATTCAATGTCAGATTCTAGATCAAAGAGATCCTCATTATTGGGTAATCCTATTAATCATATTAATTAAGAATATTATAACACAATATCATGATAATATGTTTCAATTGATGGTCCAATAGAAAAGAAAATAGAGGGGAATGAAACAAAACAAACAAAACATCAGAAGGGGGAAAGTTGGAAGAAGAAAAAATATAAAAATAAAAGTATAACAGAAAAATTAAAAATACCTATAAATATTTGATGAAATTAATTTCCTCCCCAAAAGGGTTCCAATATTAATTGTTCTATCATGGTCTATCTCAAATGATGTTCGTTTTCATGTTTTTAGGTGTAATAGAGTGGCTGACCAACGTCGTCTCTCAATGGATGAACTAATTTTAAAAAAATAATAAAGGTATTTTGAAAATAAAATAAAATAACATAAACACCCAACTTAAAAGGATGTGGGGTAGGGTTTTTTGTCTTTTATAAAACTAGAATGATTATTCTAGAATAATATTTCATGTTTTCCTTTTTTTTTGAAATTGGATTGATAAAACATGACAAAAAGATATTTTTTTAGAAAACTATTTTTATATAGAGTAATAAATATAAATCTACATATTCACTTACATATTAGTAAATATCATTATATTAATATTGAATTAATTATGATCCCTAAATTTTTTAACCCCTAACCCTCTGAGAAATAACTTTACCAAAAATATGAAATGAATTAAAACCCAGTCTATCTTCGTAACATGAAATCATAACACCTTGATTTGATTGATGTTATATGAATAGATTAGGTTTAGTGGTAAATTTTAGAAAATATAAAATATTTAAATGAGTATTATTTTATTTTAGGTATTATATTTTAACTATACAAATTTATCCCATGTGGTTTTGTTTTAACAATTAATGTTTCAATCTCACAATTCACACATTACTCGACATCATAATTTTTGGGTTATTTGTTAAATTTATATTCTAGTTTAATTTAATTTGAAAACAAAATTAATGTATCATATTATGTGAATTAAATTAGCTCATTTATTTGGAAAAAATAAGTGAATAAGGTTATAATTAGATCAGTTACTATGAAATGTTACTCTTCCTTGGGTGGTATAGTTATCATTGAAATGTTTTTCACTCGCAAAGGTTGTTGAAAGGGTATAACCCAATAAAATTTCAAGTATTTATTTCCATCCCAAATAGTATTAGTAGATAAGAATAAAATTTTAAAAAATAGAATAATTTTAAGATTAAATTAGAATTTTAATATGAAAACACAAACATTATAATGAGAAGAAGAAGAAGAAGAAGGGATTCAATGAATAAATACTTTATTTAAGAGATACCCTTATTAAAATGATTATATAATTTGATTTTAACCACTTATCCTATTCCCTAAACTCCTTAATTCACGTCAAAAACCCTCCAAATGAGAAAAACATATTTATTTAGCGGAGGGGAGGATAGGTTTATATGAGGTTTCATGTGTGAATGGGGAAATTCATCCAAATATTTTATACCCACATAAACCACCATGTTGAACAAAAAAAGAATGAACAATATATCCTTATATATGGTTGATTTTTAGTAATTTTATTCTATTTATACTATCCAAATTGGAGCCCAATCCAAGCCGATATGTAAAAGATATTGACCAAATAGTGAAGTAGTGTCCAATCATGAGAGTCGAGTCTAGATTTGATTTCGTGGACCATTCAGTCCAATAAAATGCACAATTTGGATCATATTTATTGAATAAAATGTGTATCTAATATAGTTAGGAACATTATTACAAATTATTATTTCAAATAATACAGATAAAAATATTTATGGTCTAAATACTATAATGAACTCTAAAGGGTCAAAACTGAAATTTTCATCAAATTTTAAATTGAATGATCTAATCCAAAATATTCCCTAAATGAACATATATATTACAATTTTAGAAAATTAAGTCATTTAATATCAATAAAATATTCAATAAAAATGTGTTTTGTGAGAGTACATGGGTTGGAGAATTCCGCGTAGTCCCTAATAGAGACATGCCCTGTACCAAATTACATGGGCAAAGCCATGTACTGGTACACTAGCATAAGAATATGGGATAAAGATGTGTACCGACACATGAGTAGAGTACATTGGAAATTTCCATGACTTGTATTTATACATGGAAATTAAAATTTACATGGCTTGATACATGGGATGTTTACATAGGCAGAAACTGGGGTCAAAGGATATGACGTGTGACCCCTTCTATATATATTTTACTTTATAAAACAGGGCTTGGATCCCTTGTCCTATATATCATGGAAATGTTTTAAGGTGAATTCCCCATATCCATTCCTTGAGGTTTAGTATGGAATAATATCCTACTCCTAGGAATATGATCCCTTTAGTAGTAATTCTTGGATATAGTTGTTGGAATCCTCCTGTGAGGTCCAGAGTGAGATCCTATATCCATCTTCGAACCCTAGGTGGTGTTCTTGGTATCATCATGACCAAAACTATGTGGTCATAGATCCTCTACTTATAAGGTTAATATAGATTGAGCTATTGGTATCACCCAATGGCCTTGGGTGTGATCCTCATCTATGTATCATATTATCTTCGGATTATCAGTGTGTATTTCTAATGGAAAGATACGATGAGCACTAATTCTCATAAAAACATTATACTTGATATCAAACTCAGGAGCGAGTTCTCTCAGATTAGTGCTATGTCGAATCTTTGAGTTAGAATCATAGGATTTTATATATGATTTGTGACTTGCCTTTAGACTATTCATCTTTGTTCAGTATATCTTGATATTTTTGTTATATGTGTGGTGGACATATACTTGTGTAGAGATGACTAAATATTATTTCATTGTATACATTGTGGTTTGAGGGTTTCCTACTGAGTATTGTTATAATCACAATTACATGGTATTTTCCCACATGTGTCATGTATTGGGTAGACAATCACCCTTTTGACAGAGTCCGAGATAGGCCAGGACTAGATGATTCTTAGTGAAACCAGAAAAATCAAGGTATGATCATTTGGTATTTTGACAAGAGTCCTAGTTTTACTTTCATGTTGAACTTTTTTTCACACTCTTATTGGTGGGATTTTATTTTCACCATTTTTTTTCTTTTACTTCTTATCTTACTCTAGTTGTGGGATTTAGATGTATTCATGCATGGTTGTTCATTTGTTTTTTACTTTTCAACATTCTATAGGCTTGGAGATGTGTTCATAAACTAAAAAATATTTCACTTTTTCCCACGGGGGTATATATTTTGGTAAAATCATATTTTCTATTGGAAAAATGTTTTACCAACACATATGTCTCTATCACTAAATTGTTGGTAAAAACCCTATCACTAAATGTTATTACGATAGATAAAATGATTCTGTTGCAATTATAATAATACCAAAAGATAATATATATGTTGGTTAATATTTTTATTAATAGATTAATATGACTAATATATCTGTTGGTAATATTATTAACATTTATAAACAAAACCAAAAATTAATATTTTTTTAAATTATATTCTAAATGTTGATATTCCAATATTTGTTGTTATAATTTTATATTACATTTATTAATATAGTTATATACAATATACTATTACATTTATTATATTTTTTATATAATAATTACAAAATTAGCTTATATAAAACTCTAAAAAATTGACTTTATTTGAAGAAACATGTTTATATATAATTTAAATACATGTTCCAACTTCCTGAAAAGAAAAGAATCTCCATGAAACAAATTACTAAAATGTTCAAACATATTAAAACACTAAAATAATTCACATGGAACTTAATGAACATTTTTAGCAATCTATTTCTCGCAAACATCAGATGTCACCATCATGGAATCCCGATTACATCACATGAGATATCATCTACTGTAGTGGATTGGGACATTAAAAACTTCCCCATCATCCCTTTGATTTTAGTGGACCACCCTTCTGTGCATGAACCAAAACTTATCCCCGCTCCCTTTAATTTAGACATGTACCACCATGAGAAACATTATGTTCACACAAACATAAGAAATAGAAAATAGATTTTATTTAAATTCATTATATAAAAATAATAACACATGATATAAAAATATCATCAACTGACCATAGCAAGAGGATAATCTAGTTAGTGAAAACAACAGCCATAAGATAATCTAACCAAAGACCACAAAAACCATAATATTATCCCTCCTGACCATAAAAATAATATATAATCAATGAAAAAAATAATTTTCATAACGCATGATATAAAAATAATAAGTGAGCACAATAATACAAAAATGACTAGAAGAACCAGTAACTACAAAATAAATACAAGTGGCCACATTAACAGCAGATATCCAGTAACCACAAGAAATTAAAATGACAACACAAAATATAGAACTAATAAGATGATTATCTAACATGTGACCACAAACCATTGAGAATGACACTAATCAAGTTGTATGTTTAAGTAAATGACAAGTGATATACCTTCAATTTCAATGATCAGAGTAGAGCAACCTTCAAATTAGTTGAGTGGCATGTCTCTATGCAAGGAGGGAACCAGGTTTTTGGAGGAATTTATCTACTATATGAGCATGATTTCATAACTCTTCTATGCTTCAAAAATTTCACAATGTCATCATAGTATTTATACACATTATATAAATTATTTCCAATGTTCAGTTATAAGGCTTGGATTATTGTTATAAGAAACTGTTGTTTTATATACCCTAAAAGGCCTCCCATCCCTTGATTCATACTAACCACATCTATGCTATTAAAGATAATTTTCTTAGTCTAATACAATGGGGTGTAAAATGGATCCATACATAACATACTGTATCTAATTGAATATCATTATCCATTTTAGTGCACATTGCACCATTGAATCAAGCCAATGAAATGTTTAAACCAAGAATGATATAATTTGATGATGAAAAATTAGTGTGGAACCAGAATGGATTAGACACAAGCTATGATCTCCAGAACATGACTGCTCATCTACTCTGGATTGCATAATAAATCAACCAAAACACTCCTTTTAACGCCAACCTACTATGAATGATGATACACCATCTCCAAACATGCTTGTATTCCCTAAAGAAGATCACTTAAAACACATGAAATAATTTTCTTCAATAAGAAATCTATAAACACCTATGAAAACCACATTTAATAATCAATAAGTAAAATAAGAACCTCCAGATTAATTTCCAAACACTTTACATGATTGAAAGAGTTTATCTATTTTTTCTTGATTTTTTTCTTATAACTTCAATGCCCCTTCACCTTAATGCATATCAGCCACCTTCATTCTAGGACTATTCATCCGAGGTTTTTCAAGCCTTACCTTGTAGTATTTTCTAGTACCACAACATCTCATGAAATTCATATAGATCCTACCTCCTTGAAGAAAAATATACAATAGTGGCCTTGTGATATTTGACTACAATTCATAGAGATTTATCGCTTGTATCATCCTCATGTAGTGGTTGACTCGTTCTCTGCACAGAAGTTAGTTCATAATTCTAGTTCATCATGTGCAAATCCCAACTGAAAAGTACAACTACTCATTTTTTATCAAAAAATCCCTTAAAAAATACCCTGTTTAAAATCATAATTAGTTCATACAGAATAATTATACCAGTTCACTTTTTTTATAAAATCCAGTTACCACAATTTCAACACTAAATAATATCTGAGAGATACATAGTGTTTTCTTTCCTAGTAACCCCACGTATGAAAATCAATGGTCATGTGATTATACAACATCAGTGGATACCATGCTTAATCACCCATCATGCGGATCATCGTATTGATGCTGCTCACAACTTATGATCCAAATCTGAGGCATTACTAAGCATTTGAACAAAGATGAAGGTAGTATTAAAGCATCACTACATCAGATACCATCATTCAAATCATCCCTTCAACATCATAGAAGAATGTTAAATTTACCATATATGTGGATGAACCATCTTGGGACCATGCATGAATGTAAAAATAGCTTGATACATAAAACTAGGTAGTGCATAATAAATTCAAGTAGTGCATAATAAAATCATAGATCATAACACAAATGGAGGTATATTATTTTAGATGATAGCACGTACTCACAAAGGATGTAAGAAAAATCACATACTCACAAAGTGTTCTTAGTCACAAAGGCTTCAAAAGCACTTTCATTATCAGCAGGAACACTTTCACCATGTTCCGCCACTGTAGAAGAGCAGTCCCAATGATACAATTCTTTACCAAAATCTAAACAAAACACCACAATAAATGTAATAAACAGAAGACCAAAAAAAATACAAATGTAAATTAGTTTACAAAAAAAAATATAAAATAAATACGTGTGAATTGAAATATGATAACTCTGTTCTTTTCTCATTCTCTAGCTCGGCTTCAATAACTAGGGTTCTTGCTACAACAGTTGGAGTTTCTCCCCTAGCATTGAGTTGACATCTGATCTAGTCATCATTCCCCTATTCTGTGATGCTCATCCCCTGGTCCCATTCTTCTGTTGGGTCTCCTCTCTTGGCCTTGTATGATTAGTACAAGGTGGTGGTCTTTCTTATTCATCGAATTTCCTCTTGTGATACAAG
This sequence comes from Viscum album, assembly GCA_963277665.1. Classification (NCBI taxonomy): domain Eukaryota; kingdom Viridiplantae; phylum Streptophyta; class Magnoliopsida; order Santalales; family Viscaceae; genus Viscum; species Viscum album. Next base: position 917,890,892 of record OY728123.1, on the reverse strand, counting down.
ATCTCCCAAGATGGGGTAGTGTGTGTCTGAATCTTTCCATGTCCCGAACTACTTCTCTCGATTGGCGGCTTGCCTTCGTTGGATTCCACTAGCCCCTTCATATCCTTGATTTCAATTCTCTATGATATCAACATCCCTACAATGAAGGATCTAGACCAGTTCCAGCCTCGGTGATCTCATTGTTGAATGAATTTGGTGTTTTTCTTCCTGTCATTCTTCTTTGGAGACAATCTACCATATTTGTCGTTGACTTCATCTTGTTCAAGGCTATGGTAGCTCGATCATGTTCGAGTGGTTGATGATTTGGGAGAGGTTATAGAAGACGATGATGGTGAATGTAGGTCGATGAAATGTGGTAAAGGATAATTGGGATTAGGGTTTTCAGGTTGAAATTTAGAAGCATGAACTACACTTCTCAATAATAAAAAATTTATATTTTTTATATAGATATAAAATTTAATGATCTAAAAACATATAAATATTATTAAATTATTCATATTCTAATTATATATATATATATAAATATTATTTATTGAAAAAATAATGGGTTGATATTAAATTTTTAATAAATATTTTCAATTCGTAAAATAATAATTATTGGTGAATAATTTATTGGAATATTTTTTCATAATGGTAAAATATTTATTAATAATTAAAATTAACAATAATAGATTCATTTGTTGGTAAAATAGTTGTTACTATCAGTATAATAATGAAACATAATTTATTGTTATTAAAAAATCTGTTGGTATAAAACAATTAAGATGAACATATATATGTTTGTAAAAAAATTTGGTACATGAAATTAATACCATAAAATCTGAATATCTATTGGAATTACTAATTTATACCAACAAATATATTATTTTTCACTAAATTTCTATTGGTATAAGTCAATTTTTTGTAGTGATGTGTACATGCAGTAAGGCTAAGGCATCCCATGTCAGTGATATTCCTACTCAACTCTTTTCATCAACCCCATGCCTATTAGAGGTGGGCTTGGGGTGTCATGGAACATTCCACTTTGGTATGAGTCTTGATATGTGATGCCTTACGTCGATGTGGGTAGGTAAGGGGACATGTGGATGAATTCATACATGACACATTTATCTGATATGGGAGGGTAAGGGGCCAAGATTCTGGATGTTCTAAGACATGGTTACGACAGTGCAGTGTAAGGGAAATGAGATTGAGGTACTTGTTATAGCTTTCCATATTATATATATATATATATGTGATATTATGGTTGTATGACCATTTTATTTGTATTAAGTGGGTTTCCACCTAGATTTATTTTGATGGAGCATTAGGTTTGTGGTTATTTGGTGTTTCTAGAGTTTGTAGGTTTTAAGGCTTCAGAGGGTTAGGTTGAGGATCTAGAGGGTCAGACAGAGAATGATCCGTAGGTATAGTATCAGGTATAGGTGGTTCAACAGTAGGATGTGGTAGCTTTTGGGCCATGGGTTGATGACCATATTTGGGGGAGCCTGGTGTATTCCATCTAGGGGACTGATTGGGGAGATTAGGAAGCTAATCCTTCAATGTCATACCTAACTTGAGAGTTTGAGTCACAGACCCCACTACTATTTCAAGGTGAGGGTATACCGAAAGTGGCTGAGAACTGGATCAAGTCGATCTTGACCATCATCGACCATCTCAAGATACCCCTAGGTGGTAGAACAAATCTGGAGACATATATGATTATATTAACAGAAAAGTGATGGTGGGACATGAAGTTTCAATTAAGAAGACATGAGGTACTAGGACAGAAATATTTTGAGGCTAGGTTCTTCAAGAATGTTTTTCATAAAATGATGATCATGGAGAGAGATTGGGTCTTCTTGAGTCTAAAATAGAAGGAAATTAATTTCATGGATGATGTATCTACCTTCATATAGTTTCATAACATTACAACTAGTATGGTGGGAGATGATACCTTGGGATTGATGCGTTTTGAGTATGGTTTATGTTACACCATTTAGGTGAAGGTAAATATATTCCGATTGGACTCATTCTTTAAGGTTAATAATAAATAACTGATAGAGGAGGGAAATTTGACAGATTTGTGTTATTTGAGATAGGTGATGGTGCCAGGTGAGTACTATGGTGATGCTTTACATAGATGGTAGAGAGACCGAGAGGAGTTTTAGTAGGGTAGTCAAGTCATGGACTCAGGAAAAACACTAAGGAGTGGGTATTTGACTATGTGCTTATAGTGTGGTAATTCTAGCCATATTTCGATGTAGTGTGAGTGAAAATAAACTGTGTTTTGAGTATTATTTCTAGTCGGGAATCTTGAGAGGCTCTTTAGGAAGCCTTCTCAGACATCCAATAGTCAAGGAAAATTAATGATTTAGGGTTTTAAGATTAGATTGGGAGCAGTACCCGAAACCAATAACTAAGATTCAGGAGAACATGAAGGACATGGAAGTGATTGAGGGACCTTGTATTTGGGTCAATGGATAGTGTTTGGTGCATCTATATAGGTATCCTATGCTTCAGGTAGTCGGGGTTCGTTCCAAGTGCCTGTTGTTGAGCTACCAGGGTCAGAGAAAGCTGGTGAGCCGATGATAGTTAGAGGTACATAATGGGTGTGACCATGGTGCTTTTCCTTTTAACATGAAACCTTATACAGGTAGTTCTATTTTTGGGTTAATGAGGTGCATGAGATATATATTTTGACTCACTATATACTAGTTAGTAGGTTGGCATTATCTTATGTGTGTTATTTATATATATATGAGGTGTGTGACCCCAGGATTTTTGTATGGGCATCGATGTGATGCATGATTACTTGAGGCGAGTTGGAATCTAGGAATCAGTGTGATATAGGTTTTATTGAGGTGTGTAATCATATGGGTATCGATGTGATAAATTTTATATATGAGGTGCATAGAACCAATACCTTGTATGGGAATCTTTTGAGATACATTACCCAATAGGTTCCATGTGTGACATGGTTACCAGGTAGGGATTTGTTGAGATGTAGTAATATATGGGTTTCAGATGTGACACATGATGGATATGATCACATGATGAGGTGGATGAGTGAAAATGCACTATAGGAGGATTTTGAGTCTAGGGTTGGTGAGTAGACCATCGATTTTAGTTGAGTTTTAAGTCGATAAGTGACTAGGGTAGGTAACTACTATGGTGGGGATCACTTTGAGAGAGTTTTCATATGACTTGATGATCGAGGTAGGCCAGGTTAATTTTAAATATATGGATTTGTTGGGTACCATATCTTGGTAATTATTTATAAATTGTATATGAGATATGTAAATATGGGGAGATTGAAACGTCCTCGGTTTTTGGAGTGGGTCGAAATCCTTAACTGGTTTGATTTTTTTAGAGATTGGTGAGCGATCCAATTTATTTATTAACCTCCAAGACTCAATTCCTAGAGTTTAGTTGACCCATTAAATTTATATTAGATAGGTTTAGATTCTCATTATGGGACTTAGGTTTTTGAGTGGGTTTTGGGTGAATCAGAGGTTGAAAACCCAATCTTTTAGAGTTTGTAGACTAGGGAACATAGTTTGGGAAAACCGCATGGTCTCCCAAGTGTAAAAATGTGGCCCTCATATGGATATAAACACAGTTTGAAATCCCATGTGGGAGGGGGATAACAAATATGCAGAAAAGTATATAGGTTTTAGAAAAGGCTCATGCAAAGTTTGGAAAACAATGTAGACAGGCTGTGTGCATGTGTTTCCTAAGTAGTGGGATCCACATAGTTGGTGCATCATAAGCCAAATTGTGCATCCAAACCTTACGGATCATTAAAAAGGAAAAAATTTCCATTTACCCCTCCATTATTAATTTATATTACTCCCTCCTTTCCTCCTTCATTCCAAGTGTACCAGGGGTCCTCCTACCATTTTCTCTACCAATAGGCATTGAGACACACCTTCCAGTTGAGCTCTGATCTTCTCTCCATCAAGTGTGTTAGATCTACATCGATAATCCCCTCATTACTCTTGTTTATTATTCTATTTTATCACTCCATACATTGTGCTAAGTACATGAAAGCTGATTTAGCCTATTTTTTATTGTGTTAATCTAATATTACATTTTCGTTCAAACTGGCTCAATTTAGATGCGTATACTGGACAAGAAAGCATATACTAACACGAGTTAGATATTTCTTTACTTTCTCTTGATCTCATGGTGTTTTGGGGGGTGAACCCTTGATCACACTATCATGTTGATCAGGTGAGAACATATTTAATTAACTCATTGATTTTAAAATAACTAATTGATCATTGGAGATTCTGATGGGAATGATTCCACTTTACTACAAGTGGTACAAGCCTAGTGAAAGGATTTAGACCTTGGGAAGATTTGGTTGGGGTGTTTAATTGTTAAATTGTAGTGTTTATATTATATTTCATAAGACATTTCCATGGTAATGTGACTAGAAATACTCAAGGATTTTGGTGGTGATGACCAACTAGATTGAGGTGATGTTGTTTTTTTGGTTGGTCTTAGTCCAGATTCTTTGGGGGATATTGATCACCAGTTGGGAGACGAGGTCTTTGGATTGGGGAGACAAGGTTTCCAGGTTTCGGGCATTCCCCATGTGATATTGGAAGGTGCTGACCATTGGAATGGGTGAAACTTTTTCAAGGGAATAAAGTACTAGGATGATGTGGCTTTGGTAGTTGGTTGGTGATTTCCACTCATCATGATTGACTAACGCACCATTGGATTCATTTCCACATATATAAGACTCATATGATGAGGTGTTTTTGACCACTAGTGTGGGTTGAGTCTACCATTAGATATAAATTATGGTGGTGTTGATCACCAATATGGTTTATGGTGATGGCTATAGAAAGTAATGTGGATAGTGAGGGGCCATCAGGTAACGGTATTAATATCATTGGTTGGGGGATGATGCTCACCTTATTTGAGGCTTTTGGGATAATATTATTTTGGATAATGGATCTCGTTGTTCCTCAGGACATCATATGTTGGGATGAAGGTGTTATTATCTAGAGGAAAAATATCGATGTGGAAGGAACTTCATGATTTGAGACAACGGTGATTCTTATGATATGAGATTTGAGGGACAAGGTACTAGTATGGGTATGCATTCAGGATGTCGGTTATTTATTTGGAAACAAGGTATCGGTAGGCATGATATGTCATATGACATATTGAAGGTGGAACCTAAGGGGTCACCGAGATTTATTTTCATTAGTGGATTCTTTAGGCTTATGATAAGGATCCTCTCCACCATCTTTGTACCAATGATGGGTGATGTAGGTAACTACTTTTTTGTGGCTACTAAGCACACTGAAAGAATATTAGTATGTTTTATGCATGTTCTTTTTATTTATTTTTATAATTACCTTCTTTACTATATATAAATGTTTGGTACACATTGGTTGTGGTCTACTGGGATTATTCTCACACCCTAAATGGGCCCTTAGGGATGTGTGTAGACTTTATGTTATTGTGATTCGGTAAGGGACCAAGCTTAGGAGCCGCACCATAGGTATCATGTTTGGTATTTTATATGGGATGGATGTCAAGGGATCTTAAAGGCTCTTGAATTAGTTGGAGTTTCTCTTATGGGTTTTTTTTGTATCAGTATACTTATATATATATATACTGAGGTCATCCATAGGCGACCCTTCTTACTTATTGTCATGTACTACCTGAATTGGAATCATGTTTCTATATATATATATATCTTGTGGTGGTCATTTCTGCAAATGGTTTGTTGGTATTTATTATTATATTACTTCTATTTTATGCTTTCCCTATATCTTGTTATTGCTACTGTTATAGCGGGTTACTGGTCCCATTGTCTTATAAACTTTATTTCATTGCTATTTTTACATAGAACATTATTATTATTATCACCATTTGAGGGTATAGTCTCCCCAATATCACCTCTTTATACCCTCTCTCAGAATCAACATCCTTTGGAATATGTCGAGGAATTCCTAAGGACTACTGGCCAATCATCCTAGAGCACTATTTGAGTGGAAAACCTAGTCAGAGTGCTACACAGTCAATTTTTTCTTTGGAGTTAATCCTCCATTTTAGACATTCTTTACCTATCTATTGATGTTATTGGTTCCCTTAAATTTAGAAATTGTCTAAACCATATAAATTCATTCACTTTATTTATTTTTATTTACTATATGTTACTGTTGGTCCCATATCAATGAGATTAAATTTAGAGGGAGGGGCCATGAATCCGGGTAATATAGTTTATAAAAAACATTTCCATTGAATTTTATATTTTTCTCAAAATGTGAGGAATATCCCTTTAACAAAAAAAATTTCTCTCTTCAAGAGAGATAATAAAAATTGAACTCAAAATATTTTTAATTGGTTCACCCTAACTGTTCTAGTAAAAGGATAATGAAATGGTTATGTTATTCTGTTCTAAAAACACGAGTAATCACTAATTCTATTTGGTTTAAACAATAATGAAGCATCAATGACCCTCCAAACTCTCTATTCACATAAATGAGACAATCTCACTTCATCTCATCAGAATGAGGAACTCACCACTCCTTCCTTGATATGAATCTTATTCATCACTAGAAAACAATATAAATGAGAACCTATAATGGTGTATCTCTTTAGCATAATCTAATGAAGTTAGAGTGTGTTAAATATCTTGGAATTTACACTTCCTTCTTCAAAATCAATCTTCTATAAAGTTTAGAAACCTATAAAACATTGTTGTTTTTGAGAGATTCTCAAAATATCTCTAAAATTACGCATCCCTAAATTTGTCAAACTACTTTGTGAAGTTTTGGAAATTACATTATATATAATTTATTCCAAATGTTGGAATCAATAAAATATTACTCTTCTATCATATGATCATTCCATGTTTCTATTTCACATAAAATTGGTGATTAATGTAAATTTTGATTCCATTAAATACCTCAAAACTGAACTATAACAACCCTTTCAAACGTATTGTCTTTGACTATAACTACTTAGTTTTTTTGTGACTTCAACTTCTATGGTGTTGGTTCCTCTAACTAGATCAATACCGTGGTGTATCCTCATAAACTATGGTGTAGAAGAGGGCTTCAATCATTTTTTTCATCCATGGATTCCTATTCTACAATGTGTCTTCCTATTTACACATCCATTTTGTTCGTTCATGCACAGATTTCTACCTCTTTGGATGCAATGTTTTCTAATTCCGAGAAAGGATGCTAAGGATTCCCTGAAAATATGTGATATCTTCATGATGGATTTCTTGGTATATCTAAGGAAGATAAACCCCATCAACTATATTCTTATGACCATAATCAATATCAATAATGGAACCATCAAGTCTTAGATCATAATATACCCAGTGATCTTGTCGAAGATTATTGTCTTATGTTTAGACTCTTTATAAATCCCATGCAACTCAAAAAACAAAGTTTTCAAGATAATTTTGTTAAGTGAAGACACCTTGAGAAGGATGAAGATTGGTTTTAGTGATAATATAGGAGACTTATTTGATCTTCTTGATAAGGATAAGCAAGTTTCTTCAAATAAAGGAGAATTTGAATAATGATCCAAGAAAACCCCTAAGAAAAGAAAAGTAAAAGAGTTGGAACCTCATAAGAAAGTACTGGCTACTGAAATAGTATATTCTCCACCAAATCCAAAGAAACAAAAGACTCTTTCAGATGAAGTTATTTCCAAGTGGAGAGAGATAAAAAGAATAAAAATTAAGATGATAAAGTTTTTGGCTCAGAACCTTATGAGGCTTAGGCCATAAATATTCAAGGAGATTAAGTGATTGAGAGGCAATCCAAAGAGAAGAAAATGAGAAACAAAAAGTCAGAAGCCAAAATTATTCAATATTTACATAAAGATACCAAGAAGGAATCAGATAAAGTACAGGTATGAAAATATTTCTTGGAAGAATTAGTTCCAATTTAAACAATTGTTTCAAATAAGAGTAAGAAAGACATTTCAATTCTGGAACCCATTGTTTAAGAATAATAAATTCAGCAGGAAGAAGAAGAAGAAGAGGAAGAAAGTGATGATGTGATCAGAATGTTATAAGAACACCAAGAGAAAGAGAGTCCTTTAGAAAAGTCATCTATTAGAAAGTCCCAAGATGAATCCATCAAGATTAGTTTAGAAGAACAATCTATTCAAAAAGATATGGATGGTCTAGATGAGGTTTATAAATTACCTTCAGATGATGAGAGTTGTGATGATGATATTGTTCAAAAATTTATTAATGAAAAGGCTAATAAAGAAATTTGTGATAAAAATGATGATAAAAAAGTTTATGATGTTGATAAAATAGTTCAGGTTTCTAATAGTGAGCATGAGACTCAGAATGTTGAAAAGTAAATCTATAAGGCTGAGAAAGATAAGAAAGTTATTTATGATTATCCAAATAAATATTTATTTTCAAAATCAAAGAATTATTTTACTAGAACATAAAATTGGAATGAAGATGACCAAGATAAAGTTCCCTCACCACCAAAAGAATATGATTCAGAATCTTTATCTTCTGTGGGATATGATTTTTGGTTCATTCCTTGAATAAGCATGTGAATACCATTCCATTATTTCAAAGAATTGATTCTGGATGTCAGCTTCTTCAAGAAATAGTCAATCAAGATTCATATTCAACAAATCATCTTATAGAGAAGTTTATCAAACTTGATGCCGAGTTCAAGATTTTTTAGATCGGTTATGATGCCCATAGGAGATGTTGAAAATAAATAACTAAGTGGTCTAAGTTAGTGATTTTTGATATTAATTTTTTTGATGATTTCACTGATTCAATCAAAGATGATTTTGATAAGTCCGATAATAGAATAAAGAACCTTTCAACAAGTATTTCAGAAAATCTAAAGGATGAGAAAGCTAATAAACAAAAGGAAGATAATGGAATGAATGGGAAACTGAATTCAGTTTCTCCTAATATGAAAGGTTGAAGGGAACATAGGAAAAAATGGCTGAAAAACTTGAAGATCAGGAAATATTAGTAAAGTCTCAACGATAAATTCTTAAGCCTCAGGAAGGAAAAATCAAAGATCTCGAAAGGAAAAATTAGGATCGGGATAAGTTGATCAATAAGTTGGAAAATGACCATAATGAATTGAAGAATCCAAAAGATAACTTTAAAAATATGATTCAAAAGGAGAAATAGACGGATGAATGATTTTTTATTAAACACCAACATTTTTTTATTTTTCTTTGTATTTTTTTCATCTTAATTATATTTGTTATATTTCCATTTTTTATTTGTATATTCCTAACCTTTCAGGTACAATTTTTTTTCTTTCACTCCATTCCTTCTTGAAAATCACAAAAGGGGGGGGGGAATAATGATAAAAATAATATTAAATTAATGATAGAGTATGCCTACGTAAGTGGGATATTACTTAAAGAAGAAATTATTAAGTAAGAAAGAGTTATTTCTCTAAGAAAGTCAAGAATAAAATCCTTAGATATTTCAAAACCTAAGAGGGAGTTAGTCATATTTATCATGGGTAATACAAAAAGGAAGATACATATTTCTTTAAAAAATAAAAAATGAAAAACATAAATCCTTATATTATTTTATGAAAAGTTTATTATGATTTCAAAAAGGGGGATATTATTGATTTAATAAGTTTTTTATGGATTTTTCATTTCTCAGTGATTTGAATATCACAAACACATTTTCTTAAGGAAAATAATGCTTCTCTAAGAAATATTTTCTTAAGGAAAATTTTCTTTCTCTAAGAATTGTTTGGACCTTACCCATGGTTTTAAATATATTATCTAATGTTTTATGAAACTAAAAATAATAATTTTTTTCATAAACCAGAAATTAGATCTTTATCTTTCTTAGAACCTTATAACTTCTTATTATTCGATTTCTTGAGAATTCAGAATTTGATTTCTCTGGAAATCAGACTCTAATTTATACTAAAATAAAGATCTTATTACTCATGAAATCAGAACCTAATTTATCTTGAAATCCGACTCTAATTTCTCTTAAAATATGGATCTGATTTCTCCTGAAACCAGGCCTTGATATCCCCTGAAATTAAGCTCTAATTTCTCCTGAAATCAGGCTCCGATTTATCTTGAAATCAGACTCTGGTATCTCCAGAAATCAAACTCTAATTTCTCCTGAAATCATACTCAGATTTATCCTTAAATTAGACTTTGATTTCTTATAAAATTAGACTCCTACTTCTCCTAGAATCAGACTCTGATTTCTCCTAAAATCAAACTTTGATTTATCTTGAAATGAGACTACAATTTCTGCTAAAATCATACTCTGATTTCTCCTAAAATAAGACTCTGATTTCATCAAAAATTAGATTCCAAATCTCAGTTTTCTTAGAATCTAATTATTCATAATTTTTATAGTTACATTTTTTACTAAGCGTATTATTTCAATTTTATCCGATCCTATTATCCTTAAGTTTCATAAAAACATTTCTTACATAATATTGTTTATTAAACATGATAATATTAGCCATGTTTTCTTACATGAAGAGATTTCATACAATCTATTTTTAACTAATAATTGGCTGAGTGACACGTGTATAGGACCCTTTGAAAATTAAGGAAAAATATGACAGATGGAGTAGGAAGTCTACCATTGGGATTTTGGGATATAAATACCTAGTAATTTCAAGACTAAAAAATTATTCTGTGAACTCCTACATGCTTCAAGAGATCTTCTCAATCTGTCTTGGGAGAATGTTGTGAACAACTTGTTCAAGATGAGAAAATCTTGTTTAACCTACCTAGTGTGAATCCGATTGTTGCTGATCAATTGATGGATTCCAGTTATATGAATAAAGATGTGTTGATCACCTTATAAATTGAGGGTGTGCGGGGATATCAAGGCAGATTCTAATATTCGTATTGAGGTATAACCTCGGTGTGAGTAAAAAAAACTTTCTTGAGAGTATAAATCAAGGGACCTTTGTCCATGTTTGTTGGATACCCTTATATTTGGGTTAAAATATTTCTGAAACTTGTCCTGTTTTGATACAAGTTTTAATTCTGCTGTATTTTGTTAAAGATCAGAAGTTTCACTTACTTACACATTATTATAATCATATACACTGATATAAATAAGATTCTATGTTATTTAAGGTATAGTATTTCTCTAAATAGACATGTCTTATGTTTCTCTATTGGATCCATTATTCTGATCCTAAGAATATTAGTTTCTTTAATAAAACTAAAGAGGGTTTCTGAATCCGTATTGTTTAACTTTTTAAAACATAGACTTTCTTAAGGATAAAAATGAAAGTTTTTAAACCTAGAATTTACCCCCTCTCCTAATTAATCAATCTACATATAAATTTTGATAGCACAACTGTAACCCTTTATAAACACCTTCGTCCGCGGACTGAACATTGGATCCAAGAATCAAAAAATTGAACCCTTGATTGGTGAGCATGGATTTCTGTGTAGTAGTGTTCAGTGTGTGGCTCTCTTATTCTGAAAACTGATAGTTTTCTATTTGAAACATAATGGGACAATGCCTCACAAGATTTTGTGAATTTTTGGTTTATAGGTGGTGTCTTCCATAGTCTATTCAAGGAACTTCCAGTGCATGGAATTCTTTCATTCATTTCCCAATTTTTGTAGTCTATCTCTCCTTTTTTTGGCATGAACTTTTGATGCAAAAATGAGAGAGATCTAGTTCTTATTTCAATGAATGTGGTTTTGAGGAAGGCGTATATGGATGAGAATGTTGAATATTATATTCATTATTACAATGTTCCTCAAAATGGTATTCTGAAATAACTCCTTTCACAAGAACTTATAGCCTATCGACTATCCAACCAACTTATGCTTTATAACTTTGTACTTCAAGATGATGTTATGTTGCCACCAATTGACCAAAATATCTACATTTTATGAAGAGATATATCTCATGGGAATGACCTTGAAAATGTTTCTATTGTAAGGGAAATCATATCTGGATCAGGTCAAATAAATGTGTTTTTTATAGATCCATGTGGACTCATAGTAATCATCACGTCTAATAAAAATCTTTGGAGTTAGTCATTAATAACTATACATCCATTTTCAAAAATTCATGAGGAAACCCCAATGGAGGGTGGGGCTCCATGTGGGATATGCGATATGGAGGATGTCTCAATGATGAAAGAGCCTAGGTGTTCTAGGTTCATAATTTTTTTTATAATCCCCTAATCCATTGGAAACAATAAAATTATATCGGGTAGTGTGGATTTTACAATTTTCCATTTATTTTCCATGTGAGATACTACCTGAACTGCTCAATCACTAGTGTTTAAGCTCCAACTCCTTCCACTTTTAGAATGGTGATGTGGGGATCCATTTATGGGTAATTTATCAAATAGGAGGACTCCCTATTAATGGTAACACGTACAATGAATTTTAACCAATAGACAACACCAGGGGAAATGTTGAGAAAGTATCTCCACTGGAAAGAGAATTATTAATCATGAGAGAGGGATTACATGGTTCACCTCTTCATACTTAGTCACCCATTTCATTTGAGGATTGGATGATATTGTTATTTCATGTTAACAAACCAAGGATAAGTGTTCACAGTAGATGAACACATCTAACCAAAAAATCATGATATATTCCCTACTCCTACTATGATTCTCTCGAGGTGGGTCGATATACCACCCAGGATTATGAAATATTGTCAAAAGTATCTTTTGGGATCATGTTAGTGGGTTTATTTTCCTTTTTATTAAGTGGATGTATTTTCCCATCTCATGTTGTTTACACTGGTGTCTGAGTTTGAACAATGATGATGGTAGCCGTATTGAATGAAGGATGACCTATTAATATAGCAATTCCAATACTTTTTCAAATTTACGATTTATTGGGGAAGATATAGGAGGGAACACCTCTGCATCATCTTTGTGGTCAATTTCAATTTCTATGTAGCTGGATAGAAGAGTGATATTCCTTCTATGAGTGTTGACACACCACAACATTTCCCCATTCTGACTTCCACCCGAATCTACTAAAAATTATGGAGGTCCATCCCAAAACCCTGGATGTTGATAGTATAGTTGAATTACTAAGTGAATTTTTTTTACATAGAATTTATGACTCACACAGTGCCTCATGGATTAGTGGTGGATGATGATAATGGTTCTTTAGAATAATGTTCTTACATTATTGCACTTCGAGGTGGAATCATGAATGATCGTATTGAAATAGTAACTATCTATTTGTCGTACACCCCATATATGATTTCCAAGAAATTTATATGCTTACAACATGTCTCCCCTCTCCCAGTTACTCAGGTTAGGAGGGAATACCATATGGTAATCTTTTTCCATTTCTGGTTGATGATGTTGTGGGAGGATTCTGGGACATGAGTCCTTATTTCCACCACAATGACCTTAACTTACCTTTAACTAGAGTGTGCTAAACTATGGTTGACTTGTTACCCTGATAGAATGTTGTCGAGATTAGTTCGATAGGTACAAATTCCCTAGGGTGCCTCCAGTCCCATACCAGTTGTATCATATAAAAAAATTCATGTTGGAAGGATGTGTTATGTCCTCTGTCTCATGCATTTGGAGGGGAATTCTTCCACATGCCCCAAATATGTAGAGAGTGATTCAGATCCTTTAACTTTCGTTGATCCTGTTGGTGGTCTGGATAAGGATGGCCCATGTGGAATGTCACTTGGCATTCCTAAAGCCACAGTCAACCCTACATAAATTATTTCAGGTATTGAACCATCTATGGAGGTGGGAGTTCTCCCTACTTGGGTATCACAACAAAGAGTAGTTCCACTAGCCACGTTGACATTTCTATATTATATTCCCATGATAGTAGGTGAGTAGGGACAATGTTCCTATGCTATCGGGGGTTATCGAGCTATGTGGGAATGAGAATTGCTTAAAATATATACTATTATCACTGAAACCCCTTTGGTAGAATTTAATGAACAAGAAGACACTCCCTAGATACTGTTCACTAATTTGGGCTTAGGTGGCTATAATTATCAGTGTTTACACCTTCTAGCATAGCAAATTTTCATAACTTGAGTGGACCTACATATTCATGAATGTGACATTTCTCAATTCAATTCCTCTCATCACTAGATAGAGTCTTTTTAGGATATTAACACTATGCTACATCACATGGTGATGGAGGAAGTGAACTCTTATGATCAAGTGACAAAACAAACTGAGGAGCTTTAGGAGTGTGAAGATTGTGTTGCAGGGTTCAAGGAACAATTATCATCATCAACTGAAAACTTGGAAGATATCAAACAATGAGGTTGGGATCTCTGGGTCATTGTTAGACACATGAAACCAACCACTAAGGTTGAGGCCTAGTAGAGGATGGATTTGGAACGAACTCTTGACTGTCCGTACCAAGCAGTGGTCAATATTTTGGCCAGAACAAGTTAGGATTCACTGTTACCATTTTGGTCTTCCCATGATTCTTATTCTCTTGTTTTCAATATCAATATAAATAGACTCAATAATTTGGATGTTCCTTCATCTTCATGAAATTAAATACAATTGTTTTTCTCTTTATGTTTTTCCTTTATTTTCTCCTCATATTATAATCTACACCAGATATTGATTTGAATCATTAATCGAAGTAATTAAATTGAAATAATCAAAGCATACTCTAATTTTTTTATGATCTAGGGGAATTGGTGAGTGTAACATGATTATTTCTAGGGTCACATGAATCTCCCTACACATTTTATGTCTTTTTATCTTATAACCCTAATTGTTTCCTAAGCCTGTTATGATGCAGGCTTACCAGGCATAACTTGACTTTTTCTTAGGACACACTTTGTGGGTTTTCAACCTAACAATATTTTTGGATACATTTGTTTTTTTATTGCTCAATATATTTCCTAAACCATATAATGTGTTGGTATAACGATATGATACTTGAATTTTACCCATGGTCCCCTTTGTGGGGTTTCAACATGGTGAGTTTCACATTTCTTTTCATGGGATGTTTAATGTCTTGAAATCATGACTATTGTTACTGATGTTGTAGGTATAATATCATTGACCATGAATTTTTGGGAGATGGACCTAATAAGACATATTATCATAGGATGCACTTATATTTTCCAAACATGAGCGATGGATTTTTTTGTTCCTAGTTTTGTGATTTTTGAGGTGTGATATGTGATATGTGGAATGGAAGCCATTAGGGAGTGCGAAGGTAGGAAAAGCATCTTATGAGGAAACAATTGTCTCTGGTTGACATGCTTTTTTTGGATAGAATATTAAGAGTCTTCAGGGTATATTGTGCATAGTCAAAAAAAGGTGTCCTCAGGGAACCGACCATCCATTTCTGACGGACATGGTGATTTCATGGGACTTTGTATTTCTCAAGACCACATGGGGGGATGGGGTGGATTATCAAAGAATTTGTGTGTGAAAATATAAAATTATTCATGTAAATTTAAATCAATAATGGGAGACAAGTCCTACATGACTTTGGATATTCTAAAGGAGAGTAAAATCATGGTGCAATTTAACATCAAGAAACTAAGAATTTTTGGGGTTTACCACTTTGTTTTGAACAAACAAGGAGAAAAGACTCACCCTTTTCATGCTAGTCTGACCAAAAATGTTCTATCATGTTCAGGCATGAAAGGGGGAAAAGATGAAAACTATAACTTTAGGGGTTTCCAATTCAAAGGAATGATATGTGGAATAGAAACCATTGTAGTGTATGGAGATAAGAAAAGCCTCTCTTAAGGATGAATTTTCTCTAGTTGAAATAACATTTTTGTGGGAAATGTATGCAGATCCAACAAGGAATATTTTTTATAGTCAAGCAGAGGTGTCCTCAAGACACTGACTATCTATTTTTGATTGTTGTAGAATGATATGGGGACTCAGACCTTTCCGAGAACATATTTCAGTTTAGGGAAGAAACATACCTGAAAATTATAGTGGAATTTCAAGAAAAAATTTCCCAATAAAAAGTTTAAATAATTTTTCCCAAGATGGGATGGGGAGGTTCCCTTTCATGGGAGTGACACACACATAATATGGAACATTGGTCGTGTAGTTTAATGTCTTTCTATTAGGACATACCTATATCATTTCCTCCCCTTCATATCTAACTCAAGCATGGGAGTGGAGAATTGTTTGCATACGATCTTACCAGCGGGGATAAGATCACATTGGACTCCACCATGAGGATTTATTTCATGCATGGGAGTACATGGGAAATCACTCTATGACATTTCTAAAATTTCTTGTGTAGATCTGGTTCATGCACCACAATAGTTGGGACATTTATTCTTGAGTCTGGCCCACAAAAAAGTTGGGGAATTTTAAGATCGGTTCATATATATATATCTTGAATCCATACATAAATAATGAAGTTAAAACTCTCTCCATGAGTCTGAACCACACACATAGATGGGTCATTTTTAGTTTTGGGGTTGATGGACCAAGATGTCAGAATCTGGGCATCACTACAGAATCAAACAACCCTTGGTTTTTGATATCATGTAGTTTAATGTCATGAGATTAGGATTTTTTTTCTTTGAAGTTTAATTTCTTATGGTTAGGAAAATGGAAGAAAAGTTTAGTGTCATGTTTCAGGGATTTATTTTCATGGAAATAATGTGTAACTTGATGGAAAATTGGGCCAAGAGATTTTGACATGCTCCAGACATGAAGGGGGGATGTAAATTGTGATATTTCGGAATCCCAGGTTAGGGGGAATGATACGGAGTTTGGAAGCTATTGGGGAATATAAAAATAGGGAAAATACTCATTTGAGGATGAAATTTCTTTGGTTGATCGGACTTTTTTCTGGGAAACTTATGCAGAGCCACTGGTGAATATCATGCATAGTCAAGCAGAGGTGTCCTTAAGACACTAACCATCCATTTCTGATAGTCAAGGATGTTTACAAATGTCTAAGATTCCCAGGGTGTAGAGTCTGGGGAATGGAAAAGATGTTCCTAGAAACACAAAAAACCTCCAGGCTACAAGTTTCCATAAATTATGGATCTACCTACACAGATATGACTTATTTGTATGGGGTATCTTGATTTCTTGAGAGATACCTAATGTGGAATCCATATTTGAATCCTTTCACATGGATTTTTATTCATGCATGGAGGATGGGGGAATTCTTTTGCAGCATCTAGGTGCATGATGTTGAATCTATGTGTCGCTAAGTACCTCATTTAAATGAGTATCATGCCACACATAGTTATTAGATTACTTCCTCTACATATATGATTTAGGCATGGGGGGATCTTTTAATTTTTTTGATGGTCCCTCAAATAGGACATGTTTAGAATTCCCCTATCTAAACATAGATTTTATGTAGGGGAGGAGGAATTTTATGCTATTGGGAGTGGCTGGACCATGATGTGATATTCCGGAATCATTATGTATCCTACAAGGGAAGAAATCAGTCTATACATAGTTCTTGAACTACTATGCAATATAGTTTCATGTGGTAAGGACTTAGGCGAACTAGTGTAAAAGTGTGGAATGTTGTGGATGGGGCCAAAGATTGAGACTTTGGAATCACTACATTTATCATGTGGATTAGAATCAAGCTATAAATAGTTCATTGATGAGGATTCTCCATGTAGGTATGACCCATATGAGGGGGAGGTCATTTTTTTGTTTGTGGGAGGACTCGGGACATAGGGTCTGGGTGTCACTGCATATCCTCTATGGATAGGAAACAAGACTCAAGTAGATCTTGGAAATATTTCTTTTTAGGTATAACCCATGCATGGGAAAGGGGTATTTTTTTAGTTTCATGGTGGCTGAACCTAGACATAAAAATAAGGGCGTCACTACGAATCTCGTATGGATAGGAACAAATCCACACATAGTTCTGGGAGTGCCATATAGTCTAACAACATGCGATGAGGACGAAGGCGGACAGAAATCCCATGGGTTTTCATTAAATCATATGGATCTAACTATATTTAGTAATTTATACATACTTAGAAAACCTAACAAAAATATAGTATCTAGTCATCCCAAGTGTCGATCCCATAAGGATGATCCGTATGTTCTAAATTAGTTATAGAAACTGAAAATGAAATTGTTTAATTAGTCTGACAAAGGAGAAATAATAAATGTGATGGTTGGAATAAAATTCAATATGAGGTACATTCCAATTTCAGTGATTTTCAAGTTTGTGTGTTAGGGATTCAATTTTTATAAGTTTATTCAAGTTTGTTTCAGAATTGGGTCAGTAGAGATCCTTGGTCTTGGCATCCCACCCTAATCCTATGATTTCACCATTGGAATGGTCGTCTAATTTGTGAAATCATAGAACTGGTTGATCCAAAACCTTGTCTAAACATAATTTACTAAATTTTCATAATGGTCAAGTGAAAAATAAAACAATTAATTTATGAAATAAAATGAAACACCTCAAATCACACACAATGGTCATGCAATGTAAAAATAAGATGAATTGGAATTTGATAGAATGAGTTAAAAAATACCAAAACATGAATGATAAAATATAATTAGTACCTAAGTACACACCACCCTATAATCACATCACTCAACACAATGTAGAATAATCGTTCATGCTAGGGATGGTGAGAATGAGCGTTATCGGTACCCAAAGAAGAAAGGTAGTGAAGAATAGTGCTGAAACTGAACCCCAAATCATATCTCCATGCTATGAAGCCTCCATTCTCATCACTTTGACAACTACTGGTCCTAGAGTGTGTTGGAAGGGAGGCATGGATGCTCCATTTATAGGAAAATTCATCAGCACCGTTACAAATTCTATACTTATTTCTCTTCTGCACGTTGACACTTACATGACATGAAACTAGGTTACAAATCATGTAGTTCAGATCCATGTTTTCCTCCATGTATATGAATCTCATATGCTAATCTGATTATTTTACTCACTTCGTGACATGGATTGGAGTCCCACGATGTGTAATTACTTTTCCTCCTGTGTACTGAAGTCATCACTTGTCCGTGCAGAAATTTCTTATTACAAAATTCATGGCGTGTAATGTTATTACATGATGTGTATTCAGTGTTGGTCCAGTTTCCAACACTGCTTGATCTTCAAAATCTAGTGTCATGCCACGAGTTTTTCTTGCATCGCGGAGTGTGGTTTAGGTCATATTTTCTCCTCTTTTCATTCATTCTTTCAAATATATGTTGTTTCCAACCAAAAGATCACAATAGAAACTTTATGCCAGGTGTTACCCTCCCCTTTCCCCCTCATTGGAACCCCCCAACAGAAGGGACTCTTATGATTAACGTGGACCTGTCTCTCCCAAAGGTTGGGCTTGTTGCTCTCGGCCTCCTGGCCCAAAATCATCTGGGAAAAATCCTTACTACAAAGTACGAACCACATCGGGCTTTCTGGGAACCTGCAGTTGCTGAGGCCATGGAAATCTTTGCCGGCATGTTGCTTTCCTTGTAATTTGGATGGAGTGATATCATTTTTGAGTTCGACTGTATTTCCGTGATTGAGGCTATTAATCACAATGATGGTGGGCTCTAGCCTTTTGGCATCATCATTAAGAGAATTCTCTCAATTTTCCAACGATTATCTTTATGCACCTTCTCCTTTAACAAAAGTCAAGGGAACAAAGCGGCCCAACAGCTTGCGGCCTCATGCCCTTTCTATTCCAACCAGCTCTGGATGGACAATTTCACTTCATGGCTTTGCACATGTACTTCTGCTGATTTTAGTCATTAATTTTTCCTATTTTAATAAAAAAATGTTGTTTCCAACCATTAACCATAAAACAAGTCAATCCACTACAAAATTAGAAGTATTATTTATTTAAATACATAAATTAGTATAATAAAATACTCTAAAATACATGAATGAAATATACTTATCAAATACCCCCACACTTGAATTTAGCCTTGTCCTCAAGAATAGAATCTCAACATACTACAATAGTAATTCACCATACCATACTTAAAATTCAATTTAAAAAATCATTTGATCAAATGGAAAATTATATGTTCAAGTACACCTAGGAAAATTCATTAATACCTCAATTTTCATAGAATACAAGCCAACCAAGTATTTTACTTTTCCTCTTTTGAAGCAGCTAAGTATCTTCATTCATCCATTTTATTTTTCAATTGATTATTAATATGCATGCCACTTGAAATATACCCACAAGATTTTTTTCCACTCATTATGTGGGTACAAAGGATTATACAATTTAGCAAATACCTCAAGAACATGCAACTGAAGATATGATTGCAAGGAATCTGAAATATCCACCATGTGAAGACAAATATCACAATTAATCCTGAGGGTTTCACCATTAAGGTTCAATTGAATCTAAGGTTTTAGGGTAGGTTGGTAAATGATGTAAAAAGTAAAGTTCAAAATGGAAGTTTGACTCTAAATCATTTTTCATGATAACAAAAGATAAGTTCAATGATTGTATCCCTTTACAAATTTCATCTCTCTCTTCCCCTGAAAGATCAAAGTGGGACTTTCATACATGTAAGTGAAATTAATGAATCAACCTCTCTTGCTATTTCTTTCTTATATATATATATATTCTTTTTCAAAAGCTATGCTCTGAACAAATCTCACATCCATCACCTCACCACAGACGATAGAAAATTTTCGGTCCATAAAATGGTGATTTTCCATTCTCCCAAAACAAAACCCAATTTTTCATCTTTTTGTTTATGATTTTTTATTATTTTTTGAATAAAGAGAGATGAACAGTGAAATAAAATGAAATATGTCATGGCCTCTCCCCATATAATAATATAAAATTTCCCAACAAAATATCCTTAGTAAATTATATCCCGATACACTCAATAAAGTTCCTCCACCACAATTATTCTTTTAAATATCATATAAAACATTTATAGGAAGGTGGGAATGGATAGTATAGGTGTGTAACATGGATTAATTCCTAACAAGTTTGTTCATAGATTCTACAGGTTCAAAAAATTTTAAATGTAAGGTGTGTCTTAGGATAACGGTTAAACAAAAGATTGACTCAATAATTTTAAAAGTTATTCTGGACATTCATAGCTTCGATAAGAGAAAAAATAATGTTATAGAATAAAAAATTCCAAATTTATCAAGAAATATTCTATAAAAAGAATGGGAAATATTGGATTAGTGGATGTCTCTATAATGTGATGAATGGTTGGGACAATCACTCGTGGAAATGCACATGAATAATTAAATCAATTAATATAAATACAAGCAATTTAAAAAATAGGAAAAAATTAAAAAGATTCATTTACAATGATAAAGATTCTCCTCAAATTCTGATATGTCAAATCCTAACCCACATTCTTATCTCTAATAATTGTTTGTCCCATTTTCACATTCACATTTATTATTAATGAAATTTAAATACATGGAATTATAATTTTACTAATAAGTTTACATCTACTAGTTCATTTGATTAAAGAATGAATTAAATGTGGAGCATGAAATTAGAAATGAATCCTCTAAACAATTAAAATATGGGGAATATAATAGAAAATATCAAAATTGAAATGCTTACTCCCCTTGTAAATTAATGCTTTAAACTTTGGCGATAAATGTTCTATCTGAACATTTTCATAAAATTTAGTTGCCCTTAATGACATGTAATTCCTCTATGGATTAATCTTCAAATTATGTATTCTTTCTTCCTTTCTTAATGGTCATAAAAAATAAAATAAACAAGTGAAATCACATTCCATAACAATAAAATTGTAAAAATATTTAGTGGATTAGTGATTTTTTTCTAAAATAAAGGAATAATGAAATCAAAATACTAAAAACTTGGGTTGCATCCCTGAAGTGATTTTGTTTACTATCATTGGATCAACCTTACCTTATTAAAATCATGTGGTTGATGATAGGAAATATGTTTCCTGGTCAGGATCTAAAAAATGTCGATGCCTTGATTCCTTGGTATATATTAGACCTCTCCCTTTATCTAAAACTAATTTCACTATTCCATTATTGAAAAATTAATCTATCCCCATAAGCCCAATACAACAGTTCTTATCCATTTTTGAAAAATAAAATGGAAGTTCACTTACTACCCAAACCTTTTCTTCTTCTTTGAATTCATCTTGGATGATTGTTCATCCTATATATTCATATTTTTCTATCACTTTCATAGATTTATTCATCTTTTTTTTAATTCCTTCCTCAATCTCTATAGTAACTACTTCATTTCTTATTACTTATGAAATATTTTACCCTTCTTTTAGAAAATTATCTCTTAAAAAATCATCAATTTCGTCACCTGACTTCTATATAACCCAGTGAAAATTGAACTTCACTTCTAATCGTTAAACTCTCATCCTCATATCTCCATTGTGAACATTAATCAATTCACTTCCTATAGATAGAGACAGTCTTCCCAATATTATTAGACACTTCTCTTCATCCATGTACATCACTAGAAAATCCATTGGAAAATAGAACTCATCTACTTTGATAATGAAATATTCAAGTAATCATCAGGTACCTCTCACTTTTGTATCAGCTAGTTGAAGCATAACTCAAGTTTGTTTCATATCATTCAATATCAGGATCTATAATGTTTCACATGAAATTATATTTACATTGGCACAGAAATTAGATAAATATCTTCCAAAATCATTAGTACGAATGGTAATTGGAATGGAAAAAATACTTGGATTCCATTGTTTCATTTGTAGATTGCTTGAAACAAATGTTGAACTTTCTCCTGCTAGTGTAAAGGTGGATAATTATTCAGTATTTTTTTTGTTTGTCACCAAATACTTCATGAGTTTTACATACACTTTCATATTTTCATTTTCCTTAGTGAATGTGATGTTTATGTGTATATTTTTGAAAATTTCTAAAACAATATGTTTCTTATCATCAATTTTCACCTACATTTCCCATATGGAAATTATAGTGGTTATTGGTATGGGGGTGGTTCTTTTCACTCATTATTTTCCTCAGTTTATATATTATTTTATTGACTTGATTCTTCTAGTTGCGGTTCATGATTTCCAAAAAAATTAAATGCCTCTACCCCATATCTTCTTTACACTTCTTAGCAATATGGATTTCTTATATGCAAGAGGTTGTTCTAGGCGTCTTGGATGCTCTGCACTTTTTCTTTCTCTACACTGATCATCGATCTAACCAAATTGAATTTCTATGTTCCTCATTGCATCTTGTTGGTTGTGTGAGTCATTTTTCAATCCCCTGACTTTGTTTCCCTCATGTCTTGAGTATGCATTCACCACTTTCAGTGTAGATCCTGTTGTGGTCATATATGTTTCAAGGGTCTCATCCAATGAATGCAATTGACTAGCCAGTGATGGCCCTTGGTGATAAGGTTGAAAACTTGGTTTCCTTGTTTAATAGCAATGATGGTTGGGTTGAAATTCAAGATAAGGGACATGAT